>JAWZYU010000007.1:77444618-78726404 GCA_038380435.1 Ryuthela nishihirai | reverse complement strand
ATCTAAACGTGATTTGAAGTTTCATGTCAACTTTGCGTTTAATATTTTGTTTTTTGCGTGTTAAATATTCCAGCGTTCGTGATTTATATATTACGGCAACCAACGTTTTTATATTCGATATTACACGTAGGTCGTACAGGTGTTTGTGATATCTAATGCAAATGATATCGAATCAGATATTTTGCTACTAAGGTGTTATGCCAATGTCACCTTTTATTTCCTCCATCAGACAGGTATTGTGAGTGACCTCAGGAGAAAATATGTTTTGGAAAATGTATTGAAATGAATAATAAACTGTGATTTCACAATATAGTTTTGTTATATGGCTTTCACGAGACACTGAAAATGCTTTTCCTCTTCACATTATAGAAATTATGCTGTAAAGTAACCGGAACCGCGTTGCTGACGTCATCTCTGTGTTTTCTCCAATTTCTTATTATTAAAGCGCACACATATTTTAGTTTGCTTATTTATGGCAATACGTAGCTCTTACACGGTACACGTGGGATATTTTATCCTTTTCCAAGTCTAGGCAGGGAAAGTTTTCGTTATTCGATTATCTTTGGTTATTTGATGGCAATCCCCACTGCTACGTTATGTTCGATAATATTCGTTCCTATAATGTTCACTAAATGGCTTCGGCCAGGTACGAGAAATGGTGAGAAAGGAAGCTTAAAGAAACAGAACTTTGTTCCGGATATGGAAAGGTGTCACTTCCTTCCAAGTCGGAAAACAATTAAATCAACAATGTTATTTTCAGACGTCAGCAAAGAATTACTACGATTACTTTCAAACAGTATACAGTTAATGAAATCTGTTGAAGTGAAACGTAGGTAGTAGCGTCGACATTTTTCAGTTTTCTTCTAGACGCACTGGCAACGTGCATGGCGCTAATGAAAAAAGAAAAGGCGATGCAGAAGGCAGGCAAAAGACCTGCCTACCTCTGAGCGGCACTTTTTTGCACACCATGGGCTAAATGGCCAGGTCACATGGACCCCGAAGGCTGAGAGAAGGTTGGGGGAGGGGACCCACTGGCACAGCTGTTGGGAGACAGATGGTAGCCTCCCGTCAAGGCCATCCAGCGTGTTCCTTAACGTGCACAAGGTATGTCTCTCCAGCACACGATGCCACGGCTTAACATCCCATCCGACGGACGACGGCCTTTCCAAGCCCATCGGTGTCCCCTACTGACCGTGGGTAGGGCGGGGAATTTTGCGGAGAAAAATCTCAACGCTGACCCAGCTTGGACTCGAACCTGGGAACTACAGATTACGAGCCTGGCGCGCTACCTACTGAGCCACCCCCGCCCCTGTCTTCACGGTGTCAGATTGTTAATAAAACCAGTAAAGTTTGATAATTAAATTAATCAATCCCATTTATTTTAGCTGAAACGTTATAGTGGATAATGGTATGTAATTTCCGGCTTTGATATTAAATTGCATTCGCTAATTTTAAATATTAACGTTTCTGAAATATTAGAATATTGCTATTAATCATTGCTAACTGTAGTTCGATTCTTGTGCAGGTAAAATTTATGTGGTCTATGAACTTTATTCTAAATACACGTAATAAAATATATTATGGAAAAGAAGAAATGAATTGAGAGTAAAATTTGACTCTAAAGTCAAAGCGAATATATGGTTGCTATCGTAACTAAGGGCGACACATGTGAAGCTAGCTACCTGCACGTGCCATTGTAAAATATTTGACCAATCGTAGAAGAGGAACACGAACAACCGTTGGGAATGGCGGTAAGAAGCAAATATTTCAATAGAAACAAAATTAACGCCACCTAGAGGAATTTCATTTAGCAATAATTGTCGTACGTGTGAATTTAATTAAGTACATAAGTTATATTTATGCATTCATGTTTCAAAACTTTAATCAACACTATTTGAATATTAGCACATATAGTATGTTGGAATATAAATTTAGGACACATTTTTGGGTGAGGGGAAATGTGATTTTTTTTTTCTTAGAGTTCAACTTATTTGGACTTTCGACCTGAAATTTCGCACTGCAAACTGGACCTTAACCTGAAACATTCTGTGAAAATTTCGAGCGTGTACATTGATTTCCCCGATGAGTTATGACTGCCAGAGACAGGTAGTAAATGACACTCCGCAACTCGCTAAGTTATGACGCTGTATTCCGTATCATCTCATTCGGATAAAATTTACGAACAATAATAGGTTTTAAAACAGAAAAAATACCCTTGATAATTAACAGACATTAGAAAAACTATTTTATTTTACTACTTCAACTGATGCAGTATTTAATTAGTAACGCAATTTCAGATGTTTAACAGCAGCGATATCTGTTTATTTAGTCTGAAACCCAAACAGAAACAAGTTTATAGGAAGGCAGAATGGAATAATCTACATTTCTTTGGGCAGAGCGATAAATATGTTTCGGTTTCCATTTCTATTTAAGTACGGAACTCATAAAGAATCCTCAGCGTTGAGATTTATCTCCGCAAAACTCCCCGCCCTTCCCACGGTCAGTACTGGACACCGATAGGCTTGGAATACAATATTCACAATATAAAAATATCCATAACAGCAACATAATTTTAACGAATTTCTGTTTTACAGACTACACACGGATTAAGGGCTTAGCCGAGGAGTCATTTCATACCCTAAACATTTAACCTCTAATGATTACTTTATTTCCTAATCCAAAGAGGCTTAACGTGTTAGGGAAAAGAGTGAAAATATCTTCATAAATATAATAAAGGAATAAAAAAAAAACCCTCAAGCAGCTGCTTACAACAGCGATCTGACAGGAGCCTGTCAGTTTCTCCGCCATAGTCGAAGGTCTGTGAGGGTGATGACTCCTTTGATTACTTTAATACGCCATATAGGAGATATGCGTTTGGTTGGGTTGTTTTATCTCTGAACGGTAGTTATTTGCACACAAGGGTCTAAATGGCGACGTCTTAAAGAACCAGAGGGATCAGTTTAGGTTGCGGGAAGGTGACCGAATGGAACAGCTGTTATGAGACAGATGAAAAAATGGAAGATTGGTTCCAGACGTGAAAAAAAAAACATACCCCGTCAAGCAGCTGCTTGCCACAGAGATCTGACAGGAAGCTGTCAGTTTATATGCCATAATAGAAGGTCTGTGAGGATGGCAGGACCTCAGTAGGAAAACGACACATACGTCCATACTTACCCGGGACTCGAACCCAGGTCCCTTAGACGTGAAAACCGAATACAAATGAGTTGTTTTCAAACAAGTGATATCAAAACCTTGAAGTCTTTATTTCATTTTTATTAATTTTAAGACATTTTTAATTTTATAAACTTAGAAGTTTTCAAATTAAAACCGATCGGTTTGGTTTTAAAAAAAATAAATATATAAAGAATTCTGAAATTTTTTTGGTTTTTTTTTATCTTTGTCGTGTTTTTTAACTCAGTCGGTAGCGCGCCAGGCTCGTAGTCTGTAGTTCCCAGGTTCGAGTCCCAGCTGGGTCAGCGTTGAGATATATCTCCGCAAAATTCCCCGCCCTGCTTACGGTCAGTAGGGGACACCGGTGGGCTTGGAAAGGCCGCCGTCCGTCGGATGGGGCGTTAAGCCTTGGCCCCGTGTGTGGGAGAGCCATACCCTGTGCACGTTAAAGAACACGCTGGATGGCCTTGACGGAAGGCTACCATCTGTCTCCCAACAGCTGTTCCAGGGGGTCCCTTCCGCCAAACTTCTCTGAGCCTTCGGGGTCCATGTGGCATGGCCATTTAGCCCATGGTTTGCAAAAAAGTACCATACCCTGTTTACGTTAAAGAACACGCTGGGTGGCCTTGACGGGAGGCTATCATCTGTCTACTAACAGCTGTTTAGCCTCCCCCAAATTTCTCTGAGCCTTCGGGGTCCATGTGACCTGGCCATTTAGCCCATGGTGTGTAAGAAAGTGCCGCTCAAAGGTAAAACAACTCAACGTTAAAGAACACGCTGGATGATCTTGACGGGAGGCTACCATCTGTCTCACAACAGCTGTTCCAGTGGGTCCCCTCCCCCAACCTTCTCTAAGCCTTCGGGGTCCATGTGGCATGGCCATTTAGACCATGGTTTGCAAAAAAGTACCATACCCTGTGTACGTTAAAGAACACGCTGGATGGCCTTGACGGGAGGCTACCATCTGTCTCACAACAGCTGTTTAGCCTACCCCAACCTTCTCTGAGCCTTCGGGTCCTTGTGACCTGGTCATTTAGCCCATGGTGTGCAAAAAAGTGCCGCTCAGAGATGAATATTAACAGATACCAATATTTATAAGTTAAAACTTGAAAATGTTGTCCAGCGTTTTCAAATATCACTTGAAACACGCACTAAGCACTTTGGATGTTATTTAAATTAACGATAAATCCCAAGTAATCTGTTCTAAGTGAATGCTTTCATCTTGCAAATCATGTTCACAAAGTTATCTGGGTGGACTTGAATCTTGGGCGTTTGATAAGCGCTAAGAAATGATGTAAAGCACGCACTTTTCATAAGGGTTTTGCGATTAGCAACTGTGACACTTTGAAGTCCGATTTCGTGACCATGTGGCCACCGTTTTCATTCTTATTCACGAAATGATTCACGGATGACGAATCTGCAATTGTTGTTTTTGATAATCACGCAGGTAGGCAAATGATGATTCCCAGTATCAGGTGAAGAATTTGGACACGTGCCAACCTCATAATTTAGAGAGTGTACAGTCGCTCAAACAAATATCCGAAAACTACGGTTGATTAGAGAATTCAGAAAAAATATGTGGCAACTATTTTTTTTTTAGAAATCAGTGATCTGGCAACCTTCGTGTACAGTCGCTAAAATAAATATCCGAACACTATGGTTGATTAAAGAATTGAGGAAAAAATATCTCGCAACGATCTTTTTAAGAAAATTGTGATCTGACAATCTTCGTGTACAGTCGCTGAAATAAATATCCGAACACTATTGTTGATTAGAGAATTGAGAAAAAATATGTGGCGACGTTTTTTTAGAAATTAGTGATCTGGCAACCTTCGTGTACAATCGTTCAAATAAATATCCGAACACTAACAAAGTCTACAGAATTCAGAAAAAATATTTGTCAACGTTTTCTTTTGAGAAATTAGTGATCTTGCAACCTTCGTATACGTACAGTCGCTCAAAAAAGTATTCGAACAATATGGTTGATTATAGAGTTCAGGAAAAATATGTGACAACGATTTTTTTTTATATATATATATATTAGTGATCTGGCAACCGTGTACACTCGCTCAAAAAAGTATCCGAACACCATGGTTGATTACAGAATTCAGAAAAAATATCTGGCAACGATTTCTTTTTCCTTTAGATATTAGTGATCTGGCAATCTTCCTGTACAGTCGTTCAGAAAAGTATCCGAACACCATGGTTGATCACAGAATTCAGGAAAAAATTCTGGGAACGGTTTCTTTTTTAATAATTAATGATTTGGCAACCTTCCTGTACGTATACGAAGGTTGTCAGATGAGTAATTTCTAAAAATAATCGTTGCCAGGTATTCTTCCTGAATTCTACAATCAACCATATTGGGGGCGGGGGGGGGGGTTCTCAGTCGGTAGCGCGCCAGGCTCGTAATCTGTAGTTCCTAGGTTGGAGTCATAAGTGGGTCAGCATTGAGTTTTA
This sequence comes from Ryuthela nishihirai, assembly GCA_038380435.1. Classification (NCBI taxonomy): domain Eukaryota; kingdom Metazoa; phylum Arthropoda; class Arachnida; order Araneae; family Heptathelidae; genus Ryuthela; species Ryuthela nishihirai. The sequence goes on along the minus strand of JAWZYU010000007.1, from coordinate 78,720,773 downwards.
TGTCCGCAAAATTCCCCGCCCTGCCCACGGTCAGTAGGGGACACCGTTGGGCTTGGAAACGCCGCCGTCCGTGGGATGGGGCGTTATGCCCTGGCCCCGTGTGTGGGAGAGCCATACCCTGTGCACGTTAAAGAACACGCTGGATGGCCTTGACTGGAGACTACCATATGTCTCCCAACCGCTGTTCCAGTGGGTCCCCTCCCCTAACCTTCTCTGAGCCTTCGGGGTCCATGTGACCTGGCCATTTAGTCCATGGTGTGCAAAAAAGTGCCGCTCAGAGATAAAACAACCCACCCTATTAAATTATCTGAAAACTGTTTCAGGATGTTTCTCAAGTGTAAAGTAATTCATTTATGCTACAGAAAAGAAATGATCTAAATAAATGCACCAAATTCTGTTATAAATTTTTAAACGGTAAATAGGTTCCGAAAAAACCGTGTAAAAAAAATGCTAACACAAAACACAGTGCATATGAAAAAATAGAAGATTGGTTCCAGAGGCGAAAAAAAAAAAAACATTCCCCTTCAAGCAGCTGCTTGCCACAGAGATCTGACAGGAAGCTGTCAGTTTATATGCCATAATAGAAGGTCTGTGAGGATTGCAGGACCTCAGTAGAAAAACGACACATACGTCCATGCCTTACCCGGGACTCGAACCCAGGTCCCTTAGACGTGAAAACCGAATACAAATGAGTTGTTTTCAAACAAGTGATATCAAAATCTTGAAGTCTTTATTTCATTTTTATTACTTTTAAGACATTTTTAATTTTATAAACTTAGAAGTTTTCAAATTAAAACCCACCGGTTTGTTTTAAAGAAAATAAATATATAAAGAATTCTTAAATTTTATTTTTTTTTTTATCTTTGTCGTGTTTTTTAACTCAGTCGGTAGCGCGCCAGGCTCGTAGTCTGTAGTTCCCAGTTTCGAGTCCCAGCTGGGTCAGCGTTGAGATTTATCTCCCAAAATTCCCCGCCCTGCTCACGGTCAGTAGGGGACACCGGTGGGCTTCGAAAGGCCGCCGTCCGTCGGATGGGGCGTTAAGCCTTCGCCCCGTGTGTGGGAGAGCCATATCCTGTGCACGTGCGCCTTAATAATAAGAAATTGGAGAAAACACAGAGATGACGTCAGCAACACGGTTCCGGTTACGTCCCAACATAATTTCTATAATGTGAACAGGAAAAGCATTTTCAGTGTTTCGTGAAAGCCATAGAACAAAACTATATTGTGAAATCACAGTTTATTATTCAGTTTATTATTCAGTTCAATGCATTTTTCAAAACATATTTTCTCCTGAGGTCACTCACAATACCTCTCTGATGGACGAAATAAAAGGTGACATTGGCATAATACCTTAGTAGCAAAATATCTTATTCGATATCATTTGCATTAGATATCTCTCACACCTGTATGACATACGTGTAATATCGAATATAAAAACTTTGGTTGCCGTAATTTATAAATGACGAACGCTGGAATATTTAAGACGCAAAAAAAAAATATTAAACGCAAAGTTGACATGAAACCTCAAATCACGTTCCGATTTCAGTTTCACTCTTAATAAAATAATTAGTGTATTGCACCGGATAATTATTTTCCATCTTGCATTTGTAAAATTATCTTATCGTTCTTAACTCTAAAAACGCAAATAACGTAGTTCAAAAAAAGGCCATTTCCATAGCTAAAATTAATGGGAATCCTATTTCGTGTCAACACAAATATTTCGTACTCAATTCCTATTTATAGAAATATAATTGCAATTCTTTATTTCATCTCTCAATAAATAAGTTTTACCCTACCATTCACTATAGAACGAAATATTTATTCACCATAATCATAATTTTTAAACACTGCAAACGTTCGGCAAAACCCTTTAGGTGCGATGCCAATCTATTCCTATTTTTCTATCTTATTATACCACGACGTGCACATAACTTTTAATTTTCATTTCTGGGCCAAAAGAATAATATTAATTTTGAGATTCCTCGCAAAAACCAAATTTTTTACCGAAAATGACTTTTCAAAAACCGGAATTTCCAAAGCTTTAACGGTTGGTAAACGTACGTAAAGCCCTTCCACATCGCAGTACATCACTGAAATCTCACCCAAAATATATAAAACAAAAGAATGGTTACTTCCTCCGTGGATCGTACGAGGATGAGACAAAAAAAAATCCAGTGGAACTACTCAACAAAGCTTGCAATGCGAAACTCAAAGTATGCAACTTCCAACTTTTACTACGGCTTCACAATGTTTCGTCTATACTTCTCCGAAACTTTATATAACCATTTTTCTTCTCTGTAGAAAAATAAAAATGCATCTTACGTATCTGAGATGATCGAAACATAATATAAAAATATACCTTAAATAGGAACATTGTTACGATTAACAAAAGCATTTTTAAAACTTCAACGTGCCTGTAATATATATTATGCAAAATCTACTGGCAACACAACGAAACAGTACTCCCGACGTCATCTCTGTGTTTTTGCTACTTTATTATTAACCAGTATTCACAGGCAGCACTAATTTTACGAGTTCACTTATTTCTCATGCCGTCACTCTATTTTAACTTACATTTTTATACGAGATAAGTAAGATTAATATAATTAAAAATGTGTTTAAATTAATAAAAATCAAATGAATATTTAAAGATTTTCATATCTATTTTTTCATATGCACTGTATTTTTTTTTAAAGGTTTATTTTTTTACACGGTTTTCTCGGGAACCTAAAAGAAACAGAATTGGGTGCATTGAATTAGATTATTCCTATTGTTTATTAAGAAGGATTTATTTTTTTTTAAGTTGAGTGGTTAGCGCGCTTGGCGACTGATCTAAGAGACCTGGGTTCGACTCCCGGGTAAGGCATGGCTGTTTTGTGTCGTTTTTCTGCTGAGGGCGTGCCATCCTCTCAGACCTTCTACTGTGGCATATAAACTGACAGACTCCTGTCACACCTCTGTGGTAAGCAGCTGCTTGAGGGGGTATTTATTTATTTATTTATTATTAAAAGTTGAGAAACATCCTAAACAAATTTTAGAGAATATAATAGCAGGAATACGCTGTGATGCATACGAATAAACCTCTTTGTAAGGTGGATGCTTTTAAATGTAAACAGAATCAATTTGGATATCTGACTGAAATTGCATAGAATAAAATGCATATGATATCATCTAGCGCTCAGAGTTGGTAGTTTTACATGTGATCGGCATTTTTTTTGGTAGACAATGGGCTTAACGGTAAGGAACAGCTGTTGGGAGACAGATGACTTATATGCAGAATGACTGCAGACTAAACTTATCTGCAGAAATGACTCCTAAGTGTCGTTTCGAAGACTCCCGGAAAGATCTTAATAACACAAGTAACCATATCTAAATAATGGAACAGCTGTTATGAGACCGATGGTAACCTCCCATCCAACGTTTTATTTAACCTGCACAGGGTATAATACATACAGAATTTCTGCACTATTTTATTGTGGTTTACATCAGTTTTTATTTTAACAATATTAAGATTTTCCGACATTTTGGTATTTTTTGTCTTCTGCTATTGACTTCGGTAACTTTACGCTTATGACATCATATCTTTGAACTTTATGTATATATAATAGAGCAGTGGATTTCAAAACCTTTTATGCCTCACGTACCTTCTGGAAATGTGTATGTTACTGGCGTACCCCATGTATAGATACAGAAAACTATAGTTATACTATAACAATGGGAGTAAAATAAAACATATATATATACACACACACATTCTTTATTGTAAAATTTTCGATCAAAATATTATCAGATTTATTCCGGATATCGGAGCAATCTTCCGATGTCTGTCGTTTTTAAAAAGTTCGGTAATATATGGTCAGTGACCTAGTTGTTTATACGAGAGTTGTTAAAGCTAAAATTAATTCGTGACGGAAATGCAAATTACGAAACAAAAGGCGTATCCGGTTTAACGATTCGAAAAGCATTGTTGTGTCTTCGATTCTTTAGCATAAAGCTGTTTTATTCGATTCTTTAGCATAAAGCTGTTTTATTCGATTCTTTTTCATCGTGAAAGGTTATTTATTTTTTTAAAAGTCTCATCGTATGATGACAAGGAACTGTTTTCGGTGCATTGTAACAGTTACTAGTGAATATAGAAGTTAGGTTTTCAACTGAAATAGATTTCATTGGTTAGATGTCGTTGTGTTATTAAGAGCTTTCCGGGAGTCTCGGAAACGACACAGAGCAGTCATTTCTGCACGTAAGTTGCAGGTTTTGTAACCAAAACTAAATCTCCTTAATTTATTTATTTACTAAAAATGGAATGGAACCCGGCGACCGACGCAGAATGAATTTGGCTAATATTCTAGGAGTACAGCGCTTGGGGGGGAAAAAATCGCCAACTGCACACGGTGTTCCCAGGTGGTCACCCTCCCAAGTACTGACCGCGAGGGGACACACTGGACAGCTGTAGGAGACAAATGGCAGACTCCACTCAAGGTTATCAAGCGTCTTCTTTAACGTTTGGTAGTTTTATCTCTAAACGGCTCTTTTTTTGCATGCAATGAGCTGAATGGCCAGGTCACAAGGACCCTGAAGGCTCAGGGAATGTTGAGGGAAAGGGGACACACTGGACAGCTGTAAGAGACAGATGGCACTCTACAGTCAAAGCCGTCCAGCGTGTTCTTTAACGTTGGGTAGTATTACCTCTAAACGGCACTTTTTTTTGCATGCAATGAGCTGAATGGCCAGGCCATAAGGACCCTGAATGCTCAGGGAAAGTTGAGGGAAAGGGGACACACTGGACAGCTGTAAGACACAGATGACAGACTCCAGTCAAGGTCGTCCAGCGTGTTCTTTAACGTTGGGTAGTTCTACCTCTAAACGGCACTTTTTTTTCATGCAATGAGCTGAATGGCCAGGCCACAAGGACCCTGAAGGCTCAGGGAAAGTTGAGGGAAAGGGGACACACTGGACAGCTCTGGGAGACAAATGGCAGACTGCAGTCAAGGGCGTCCAGCGTGTTCTTTAACGTTGGGTAGTTTTACCTCTAAACGGCACTTTTTTGGCATGCAATGAGCTGAATGGCCAGGCCACAAGGACCCTGAAGGCTCAGGGAAAGTTGAGGGAAAGGGGACAGACTGTGGACAGCTGTAAGAGACAGATGGCAGACTCCAGTCAAGGCCGTCCAGCGTGTTCTTTAACTTGGATAGTTTTACCTCTAAACGGCACTTTTTTTGCATGCAATGAGCTGAATGGTCAGGCCATAAGGACCATGAAGGCTCAGGGAAAGTTGAGGGAAAGGGGACACACTGGACAGCTGTAGGACACAGATGGCAGACTCCAGTCAAGGCGGTCCAGCGTGTTCTTTAACGTTGGGTAGTTTGACCTCTAAACGGCACTTTTTTTGTCATGCAATGAGCTGAATGGCCAGGCCACAAGGACCCTGAAGGCTCAGGGAAAGTTGAGGGATAGGGGACACACTGGACAGCTGTAGGAGACAAATGGCAGACTCCAGTCAAGGTCGTCCAGCGTGTTCTTTAACGTTGGGTAATTTTACTTCTAAACGGCACTTTTTTGGCATGCAATGAGCTGAATGGCCAGGCCACAAGGACCCTGAAGGCTCAGGGAAAGTTGAGGGAAAGGGGACACACTGGACAGCTGTAAGAGACAGATGGCAGACTCCAGTCAAGGCCGTCCAGCGTGTTCTTTAACGTTCGGTAGTTTTACCTATAAACGGCACTTTTTTTGCATAGAATAGGCTGAATGGCCAGGTCACAATGACCTCGAAGACTCAAAAGAAGTTGGGCGAAGGGACCCATTGGAATAGTTGTTGGGAGACAGATGGTAGCCTGAAGGTAAGCCATCCAGTGCGTTCTTTAACGCGCACACAGTATGGCTCTCCGGCACACGGAACCACGGTTTAACGCCCATTAGGAAGACGTCGACCTTTACAAGCCAATCGGTGTCCTCTACTGACCGACGGCAGAGCGGGGAGTCTTACGGAGATAAATCTTAACGCTGACCCCAGCTGGAACTCGAACCCTGGAACTTAAGATTACGACAGGGCGCAAGAAAATTTTATTTTCCTTCCATGGTTTAAAATAAAATCCGAAATACATTCTTGTCCATTCCTTCGAAAAAGTATCCGAACAATGTGGTTGATTGGATTGGATTCGATTGTTTTACCTCTGAGCGGCACTTTTTTGCACACCATGGGCTAAATGGCCAGGCCACAAGGACCCCGAAGGCTCAGAGAGGGTTGGGGGAGGGGACCCACTGGAACAGCTGTTGGGAGACAGATGGTAGCCACCCGTCAAGGCCATCCAGCGTGTTCTTTAAAGTGCACAGAGTATGGCTCTCCAGCACACGGGGCCACGGCTTAACGTCCCATCCGACGGACGGCGGCCTTTCCAAACCCATCTGTGTCCCCTACTGACCGTGGGCAGGGCGGGGAATTTTGCGGAGATAAATCTCAACGCTGACCCAGCTGGAACTCGAACCTAGGAACTACAGATTACGAGCCTGGCGCGCTATCGACTGAGCAACCCCGCCCCCAATGTGGTTGATTGTAGAATTCAGGAAGAATACCTGGCAACATTTTTTTTAGAAATTACTGTTCTGACAACCTTCGTATACGTACAGGAAGTTTGCCAAATCATTAATTATTAAAAAAGAAATCTTTCCCAGATTTTGTTCCTGAATTCTGTAATCAACCATGGTGTTCGGATACTTTTCTGAGCGACTGTACACGAAGATTGCCAGATCACTAATATCTAAAAGAAAAAGAAAATCGTTGCCAGATATTTTTTCTGAATTCTGTAATCAACCATGGTGTTCGGATACTTTTTTGAGCGATTCTACACGGTTGCCAGATCACTAATATATAAAAAAAAATCGTTGTCACATATTCTTCATGAATTCTGTAATCAACCATATTGTTCGGATACTTTTTTGAGCGAGTGTACACGGTTGCCAGATCACTAACATATTAAAAAAATCGTTGCCACATATCCTTCATGAATTCTGTAATCAACCATATTCTTTGGATACTTTTTTGAGCGAGTGTACACGGTTGCCAGATCACTAATATATATATAAAAAAATCGTTGCCAGATATTTTTCCTGAATTCTGCAATCAACCATATTGTTCGGATACTTTTTTGAGCGACTGTACGTATACGAAGGTTGCAAGATCATTAATTTCTCAAAAAAAATCGTTGACAGATATTTTTTCCGAATTCTGTAGACTTTTTAGTGTTCGGATATTTATTTCAACGACTGTACACGAAGGTTGCCAGATCACTAATTTCGAAAAAATCGTTGCCACATGTTTTTCTCAATTCTCTAATCAAGAATAGTGTTCGGATATTTATTTGAGCGACTGTACACGAATATTGTCAGATCACAATTTTCTTAAAAAGATCGTTGCGAGATATTTTTTCTGAATTGTTTAATCAACCATAGTTTTCGGATATTTATTTCAGCGACTGTACACGAAGGTTGCCAGATCACTAATTTCTAAAAAAAATAGTTGCCACATATTTTTTCCTGAATTCTCTAATCAACCGTAGTGTTCGGATATTTGTTTGAGCGACTGTACACAAAAATTGCCAGATCACTATTTTCTAAAAACGTCGTAGCCAGATATTTTTTCTGAATTCTGAAATCAACTATAGTGTTCGAATATTTGTTTGAGCGACTGTACACAAAAATTGCCAGATCACTATTTTCTAAAAACGTCGTTGCCAGATATTTTTTCTGAATCAACTATAGTGTTCGAATATTTGTTTGAGCGACTGTACACCATCCAAATTACCAGGTTGGCAGGTGTCCAAATTCTTCACCTGATACTGGGAATCATCATTTGCCTGCCTGCGTGATTATCAAAAACAACAATTGCAGATTCGTCATCCGTGAATCATTTCGTGAATAAGAATGAAAACGGTGGCCACATGGTCACGAAATCGGACTTCCAAGTGTCACAGTTGCTAATCGCAAAACCCTTATGAAAAGTGCGTGCTTTACATCATTTCTTAGCGCTTATCAAACGCCCAAGATTCAAGTCCACCCAGATAACTTTGTGAACATGATTTGCAAGATGAAAGCATTCACTTAGAACAGATTACTTGGGATTTATCGTTAATTTAAATAACATCCAAAGTGCTTAGTGCGTGTTTCAAGTGACATTTGAAAACACTGGACAACATTTTCAAGTTTTAACTTATAAATTTTGGTATCTGTTAATATTCATCTCTGAGCGGCACTTTTTTGCACACCATGGGCTAAATGACAAGGTCACAAGGACCCCGAAGGCTCAGACAAGGTTAGGGGAGGGGACCTACTGGAACAGCTGTTGTGAGACAGATGGTAGCCTCCCGTCAAGACCATCCAAGTGTTCTTTAACGTTGAGTTGTTTCATCTCTCAGGGACAATTTCTTACACACCATGGAGTTACACACATTTTGGTATCTGTTAATATTCATCTCTGAGCGGCACTTTTTTGTACACCATGGGCTAAATGACCAGGTCACATGGACCCCGAAGGCTCAGAGAAAGTTGAGAGAGGCTAAACAGCTGTTGGGAGGTAGATGGTAGCCTCTCGTCAAGGCCATCCAGCGTGTTCTTTAACGTACACAGGGTATAGTACTTTTTTGCAAACCATGGTCTAAATGGCCATGCCACATTGACCCCAAAGGCTTAGAGAAGGTTGGGGGAGGGGACCCATTCGAACAGCTGTTGTGAGACAGATGGTAGCCTCCCATCAACACCATCCAGGGTGTTCTTTAATGTTTTTCCTCTGAGCGGCACTTTCTTACACACCATGGGATAAAAGGCCATGCCACATGGACTCCGAAGGCTCAGAGAAGGTTGGGGGAGGGGACCACTTGAACAGCTGTTGTGAGACAGATGGTAGCCTCCCGTCAAGGCCATCCAGCGTATTCTTTAACGTACACAGGGTATGGTACTTTTTTGCAAACCATGGGCTAAATGGGCATGCCCCATGGATCCCGAAGGCTCAGAGAAGGTTGGGGGAGAGTCCTCACTGGAACAGCTGTTGGGAGACAGATGGTAGCCTCCCGTCAAGGACATCCAGCGTGTTCTTTAACGTAAACAGGGTATGGTACTTTTTTGCAAACCATGGGCTAAATGGCCAGGTCACATGGACCCCAAATGCTCAGAGAAAGTTGGGGGAGGCTAAATAGCTGTTGTGGGACAGATGATAGCCTCCCGTCAAGGCCACCCCGCGTGTTCTTTAACGTAATCAGGGTATGGTACTTTTTTTGCAAACCATGGGCTAAATCGCCATGCCACATGGACCCCGAAGGCTCAGAGAAGGTTGGGGGAGGGGACCCACTGGAATAGCTGTTGTGAGACAGATGATTGCCTCCCGTCAAAGCCATACAACGTGTTCTTTAACGTGCACAGGTTATGGATTTCCCGCACACTGCGACACGGTCTAAGATCCCATCCAACGGATGGCGGCCTTTCCAAGCTTATCGGTCAGTAGAACTAATGGTTTAGTAATACTTCCGGTGTTCGACAAAAGTGCATTTTGTATCCTTTTCTCTGTAGCTTGGTTATTGATTATGTTATGCGAAATTCACTTCAAGGGAAAGATTTTGGCCTTGAATGGACTGGAGATACGAAAATTTCTGATTTAGCTTATACTGATGATTCAGCCCTTTTGGCAAATGATGTTGATGAGATGAACTCTTTCATTCGAGCTGTTGATGAAACTGGTAGTAGAGTAGGTTTGTTTATAAACTGAGAGAAAACTAAAGTGATGAATATTGGTCAGGCAGGCTCTGATTCAGTTAATCTGAATGGTTGCAGTCTTGAGCAGGTGTCACAGTTTAATTATCTTGGGAGCTATGTAACAGATAATGGTGATGTGCGGCATGAGATTAACAGACGAATAGGGATTGCTGCCGGGTCTTTTAAGAATCTTTGGAGAGTGTGGAGAAATAGGCGTATACACCTAAAGACTAAAATTATACTGTATAATAGTTTGGTTCTTTCTAGAGTTAGTTATGGTAGTGAAACGTGGACATTTTGTAAACAAGATAACAGGAAACTAGATGCTTCTGATTCCAGATGCTTACGCTGTATCTTGGGCATTAGGTGGTTCAACTTTGTAACTAATGATGAGGTTAGGCAAAGGAGTCTGCAACCTCCTTTAAACAGCATATTTTTCAGAGAGAGACTCCGTTGGTTTCGCCATGTTGCCCGTATGAATAATTATAGATGGGTGAATAATAATTGATATAATTTGAGTTTATTTTTTTGAGATTTTCAGAGCTTTGCGTACCTGGAACACATTACAGTGTAATAAGCAACCATTGGCAAGGTCTATGCGATTAAAAAATACACACGGACTGTATTCCCTATGCCCTTCTCTAAACCACCATTCTGCTGTTCGAAAAAATATCAGGTGAATCAAGTTTAATAATATTCATAAAGTGTTGGTGGTTCGTTTATAAATTCTTTCAGGTAAGTAACTTTGCAGTTAATAATTAATTTACAGTAGAGGTAATCTCATTTTCCACTTTTTAGCATGAGAGTTATGAAATTTCAACCGAGAGCTACTATACAGCACAATAATGTGATTACGGGATATAAATTTTATAGTTAAACGCTATTTGTCGCTGTCGACCACAAACGACCCCTTTCATTTCGGCTCGGAATTTGTAAAGCTCGCTCAGTAGAACTAATTGTTGTCCGAGAAAAAAAAATTCTTTGCTTAATTTTTTATTTCTTCATTTTGCTATTCGTCGTTACAGTATGAGTAGAAATATTTTTATATCGTAAATGATCAAACGGCAGTATTTTTATGTACAGGCTTTCAAATGTATTTGCCCATTGTCGTGGACGAAGTTCGAAACCAACGTCTGATATTCGCAACAGATATATCGAGCTGATAGGGTGACGAAACGAGCCCAAGAAATGTCAACTTGGCGATAAATATATAATTTACCCACTACACGGAAACGCATTGTTCAGAGCTAAGAAGAAGGTAATGTACAGTACAGCGAAATGTGTAACAGAAGCCTTAGATTAAACCACAGGGTTGTCCTTTGGGAACACAGGAAAAAGCGTTCTTTACCCCTAAGGACAAAGTTGCCTATGGCATATACGTAAGAGATTCACACCTAGCCTCGATCTAGGAATTTCTCGTTGGACACCATAGGGAAACGCGTTTTGTGAAAGCCACCTAGTTACCGCCTGTCTGGACAGCCTTCAATAAAAAGAGCGAAAATAAATATGCCTAAACAAGCAATTCCTTTCATTGGTTTAAGATAAGTTAAAGTTAATTTATTTTAATAACATTCAAAATAATTTATTTATTAAGATTTTATTTAAATATTTCAGAATATTATAAAAATATTTACCAAAATTAAAAAAAGGAAATAACTACCAGTTAATATTTTAGGATTAGAAATTCTTTTTGATTTATACATACTTTGGTTTTGAAAGATATAGAAATTATGGTGGCAATACTTGGACATACCAGAGATGACGTCATGTTCGTGTTTTCGCGATAGGATTTGTAATTCTAATTTACCTGCTGAAATAATAATTCCAGTTTCTCACTGACATACCAGTGAAGATTATTGTTAACCATTCCAGTTTCCGCAACCATTTAAATACTAAAACAATATTTTTAAAACCGATATTTAAAAAAAATATTTGATTATGATCTTTAATTTATCATCAGTGACATTTTTCCATTAAATGCATATTTTAGAGCTTCCAAGTAACGTTTTTCACTGGTATAACAAGGAAATTCTGTAGCCGTTCGGTAGGATACCTGAAAAGCATAGGAAATGAATAATGTCCGTATAACGAGCCAAAACTAAGTGGTCGACACCGACAAATAGCGGTTAACTATCAATTTTATATCCCATATATATATATCCAATATAACCTATACTCTTAACTAATTTTTCACTACAAAGTTAATTACCTAAAGGAAAATATAAAAGAACCACAAACACTTCACGAATATTATTTAACTTGATTTAGCTGATACTTTTCGACCACCAGAGTTGTAAGTTACAGAAGGACAGGCTGACGTTATTTATCAACCGCTATGGCTCCTTATTATACTCCAATCTGTTCCCGATAGGCAAAGCTCTGATAACTACAAACTCTCAAAATAGGATGACTTCTTCGCCATATTTTAATAGTTAACGCAGCAAATGGAACAGCGAGAAAAGCGTTCGACGATTTCAATAATAGGCGAATGACATCTGTCAGTGACGATTGAGGATGTATTGTTTGCACATTCCGGAGGAAATGACATTTACATTGTTTCGTATTCCCAACAGAGGGGTTTGTTTCCTCTTCCGCACTTACATTTTTCGATATCTTCTATACCAAATTTACTAAAAATTATGGAGCAGAAATAAGATGCATTCCTTTTAACCTAGTACCTCTTTCAAAAGTTTTTCGGATTCACCGTGAGTATCTTAAATTTTCGTTGAAGAAAGACAATAAACATCACCAAGGCGTGACACGCTAGTGATGCTCTTCTAGGATATTAATGAAAGGTTGTTTACAGCAAAATTACAGACAAGCGTTAAGAACTTCAATCTTATCTACTGTTATGCCACCACTGTGAATGCCGATGACGATGAGAAAATAGGTTTTACAGACAACTTCAAGGTATTTCGAATTCTGTGAAGAAATGAGATGTTACCCTTGTTCTAGGTGACGTCAATGCCAATGTTAAACTCAATGGTTTCAGAATAACTAACACTTATTACAAACACCGCGACATACATAAGTACACGTGGGTTTCATCTCATGGGCTGCATAAGAACGTTATAGATTATATATTAATTAACAGCAAATGGACTAGTTCTGTTACAAAGAACAGGTCATATTCGGAAGCTGAAATTGGATCTGACCATTATCTTGTTAAAAGCGTTTTGCGATTTAAACTTAAGAAGTGTTGTGTTAAGATTAAAAAATTTACCTTTAATTATGAAGCTGTGAAAGACCTAATTAGAGTTCATCTTATCATAATAGGTTACTTACTCATTATGACAGTCGTGGTTTGCTTGCTACTGAAGTTCAGGAAAAATGTGACCACTTAAAATAGACTTTTTTGGAAACTAACACTACTTTGTTACGTAAAATGAAGCAGAGGACGCATAATTATCCGAGTGACAAGGCACTTGAGTTTCTTTTAGAAAGAAAGAACTACAGGAATGTCCTGAATCAATATTAATCCTAATAGGAAACATTATAGAGAGCTTAATAAACGTGTAAAGGATCAGTTAGCTCCTGATAATAATCTTTGGCTGACAGAGCCGAAGAAGCAGTTGGACAGCACAGAGCTCTACCAGGCAATTCTGCGAAACAAATAACTTGTAAAGTAATTACAAAGGCCTAAAGGTAAAATTTACACTGCACCGACGAAACTATCTATTCTCCTACCGAAATTTAAAATGTGTCATCAATAATTATTATTTACCACAGTGATAAGAAATTCAGCTACAAATTGTATGACTTCCTCAGAATAAAAACTATAACGTGTGAATAAAAATTAAAAGTTAAATTACTAGCAGAATACAGCGGTTAAATAAGGATTAGAAACGATATCACCAAAACACGGACGTGACGTCATCAGTACAATGTCTAGTGTTGCCACTATAATTTCTTTAATATATTTCAGAAACAAAGTGTATAAATCAAAAAGAATTTCTAATCCTAAAATATTAACTAGTAGTTATTTCGTTTTTTAATTTTGGTAAATATTTTTATAATATTCGGAAATATTTAAATAAAATCTTAATAAGTAAAATATTTTGAATGTTATTAAAATAAATTAAATTACCTTTAACATATCTTACACCAATGGAAGGAATTGCTTGTTTCGGCATATTTATTTTCGCTCTTTTTGTTGAAGGCTATCCGGCAGGCGGTAATGGGTCAAACAGATGTGAAAGCCTGTACATAAAAAAAGACTGCCGTTTGATCATTTACGATACAGAAATATTTCTACGCATACTGTAACGACAAATACCAAAATGAACAAATCAAAAATTAAGCAAAGATTTTTTTTTTCCTCGGACAAACATTAGTTCTACTGACCGATAAACTTGGAAAGGCCGCCATCCGTCGGATGGGATCTTAGGCCGTGTCGCCGTGTGCGGGAAAGCCATACCCTGTGCACGTTAAAGAACACGTTGCATGGCTTTGATGGGAGGCAATCATCTGTCTCCCAACAGCTGTTCCAGTGAGGACCCTCCCCCAACCTTCTCTGAGCCTTCGGGGTCCATGTGGCATGGCCATTTAGCCCATGGTTTGCAAAAAAGTATCGTACCCTGTGTACGTTAAAGAACACGCTGGATGTCCTTGACGGGAGGCTACCATCTGTCTCCCAACAGCTGTTCCAGTGACGACCCTCCCCCACCTTCTCTGAGCCTTCGGGATCCATGTGGCATGGCCACTTAGCCCATGGTTTGCAAAAAAGTACCATACCCTGTGTACGTTAAAGAACACGCTGGATGGCCTTGACGGGAGGCTACCATCTGTCTCACAACACCTATTCCAGTGGGTCCCCTCCCCCAACATTCTCTGAGCCTTTGGGGTCCATGTCGCATGGCGATTTAGCCCATGGTTTGCAAAAAAAGTATCATAACCTGTTTACGTTAAAGGACACGCTGGGTGTCCTTGACGAGAGGCTATCATCTGTCTCACAACAGCTGTTTAGCCTCCCCCAACTTTCTCTGAGCCTTCGGGGTCCATGTGTCCTGGCCATTTAGCCCATGGTTTGCAAAAAAGTACCATACCCTGTTTACGTTAAAGAACACGCTGGATGTCCTTGACGGGAGGCTACGATCTGTCTCCCAACAGCTGTCCCAGTGAGGACCCTACCCCAACCTTCTCTGAACCTTCGGGATCCATGTGGCATGGCCATTTAGCCCATAGTTTGCAAAAAAGTACCATACCCTGTGTACGTTAAAGAACACGCTGGATGACCTTGACGGGAGGCTACCATCTGTCTCACAACAGCTGTTCAAGTGGGTCCCCTCCCCCAACCTTCTCTGAGCTTTTGGGGTCCATGTGGCATGGCCATTTAGCCCATGGTGTGTAAGAAAGTGCCGCTCAGAGGTAAAATAACTCAACATTAAAGAACACCCTGGATGGTCTTGACGGGAGGCTACCATCTGTCTCGCAATAGCTGTTCGAATGGGTCCCCTCCCCCAACCTTCTCTAATCCTTTGGGGTCAATGTGGCAGGGCTATTTAGACCATGGTTTGCAAAAAAGTACCATACCCTGTTTACGTTAAAGAACACGCTGGATGATCTTGACGGGAGACTACCATCTGCCTCCCAATAGCTGTTTAGACTCTCTCAACTTTCTCTGAGCTTTCGGTGTCCATGTGACCTGGCCATTTAGCCCATGGTGTGTAAGAAAGTGTCACTCAGAGATAAAACAACTCAACGTTAAAGAACACGTTGGATGGTCTTGACGGGAGGCTACAATCTGTCTCACAACAGCTGTTCCAGTAGGTCCCCTCCCCTAACCTTCTGTGAGCATTCGGGGTCCTTGTGACCTGGTCATTTAGCCCATGGTGTGCAAAAAAGTGCCGCTTAGAGATGAATATTAACAGATACCAAAATTTATAAGTTAAAACTTGAAAATGTTGTCCAGTGTTTTCAAATATCACTTGAAACACGCACTAAGCACTTTGGATGTTATTTAAATTAACGATAAATCCCAAGTAATCTGTTCTAAGTGAATGCTTTCATCTTGCAAATCATGTTCACAAAGTTATCTGGGTGGACTTGAATCTTGGGCGTTTGATAAGCGCTAAGAAATGATGTAAAGCACGCACTTTTCATAAGGGTTTTGCGATTAGCAACTGTGACACTTTGAAGTCCGATTTCGTGACCATGTGGCCACCGTTTTCATTCTTATTCACGAAATGATTCACGGATGACGAATCTGCAATTGTTGTTTTTGATAGTCACGCAGGCAGGCAAATGATGATTCCCAGTATCAGGTGAAGAATTTGGACACCTGCCAACCTGATAATTTGGAGAGTGTACAGTCGCTCAAACAAATATTCGAACACTATAGTTGATTTCAGAATTCAGAAAAAATATCTGGCAACGACGTTTTTAGAAAATAGTGATCTGGCAATTTTTGTGTACAGTCGCTCAAACAAATATCCGAACACTCCGGTTGATTAGAAAATTCAGGAAAAAATATGTGGCAACTATTTTTTTTAAGAAATTAGTGATCTGGCAACCTTCGTGTACAGTCGCTGAAATAAATATCCGAAAACTATGGTTGATTAAACAATTCAGAAAAAATATCTCGCAACGATCTTTTTAAGAAAATTGTGATCTGACTAATATTCGTGTATAGTCGCTCAAATAAATATCCGAACACTATTGATGATTAGAGAATTGAGGAAAAATATGTGCCAACGTTTTTTTAGAAATTAGTGATCTGGCAACCTTCGTGTACAGTCGTTGAAATAAATATCCGAACACTAACAAAGTCTACAGAATTCGGAAAAAATATCTGTCAACGATTTTTTTTGAGAAATTAGTGATCTTGCAACCTTCGTATACGTACAGTCGCTTAAAAAAGTATCCGAACAATATGGTTGATTACAGAATTCAGGAAAAATATCTGGCAAAGATTTTTTTCATATATTAGTGATCTGACAAATGTGTACACTCGCTCAAAAAAGTATCCGAAAAATATGGTTGATTACAGAATTCATGAAGGATATGTGGCAACGATTTTTTTTATATATTAGTGATCTGGCAACCGTGTACACTCGCTCAAAAAATTATCCGTACAATATGGTTGATTACAGAATTCATGAAGAATATGTGGCAACGATTTTTTTTTATATATTAGTGATCTTGCAACCGTGTACACTCGCTCAAAAAAGTATCCGAACACCATATTTGATTACAGAATTCAGAAAAAATATCTGGCAACGATTTTCTTTTCTTTTAGATATTAGTGATCTGGCAATCTTCGTGTACAGTGGTTATATAAAGTTTCGGAGAAGTATAGACGAAACATTTTGAAGCCGTAATAAAAGTTGGAAGTTGCATACTTTGAGTTTCGCATTGGAAGCTTTTTTGAGTACTTCCACTGGATTTTTTTTTTCTCACCCTCGTACGATCCACGGAAGAAGTAATCATTCTTTTGTTTTATATATTTTGGGTGAGATTTTAGTGATGTACTGCGATGTGGAAGGGCTTTACGTGGGCAGCAATCATTTATACGTTTACGAACCGTTAAAGCTTTGGAAATTCCGGTTTATGAAAAGTCGTTTTCGGTAAAAAATTTGGTTTTTGCGAGGAATCTCAAAATTAATATTATTCTTTTGGCCCAGAAATGAAAATTAAAAGTTATGTGCACGTCATGGTGTAATAAGATAGAAAAATAGGAATGGATTCGCATCCCACCTTAACCCTTTTGCCGAACGTTTGCACTGTTTAAAAATTATGATTATGGTGAATAAATATTTCGTTCTATAGTGAATGGTAGGGTAAAACTTATTTATTGAGAGATGAAATAAAGAATTGCAATTATATTTCTATAAATAGGAATTGAGTACGAAATATTTGTGTTGACACGAAATAGGGTTCCCATTAATTGTAGCTATGGAAATGGCCTTTTTTTGAACTACGTTATTTGCGTTTTTAGAGTTAAGAACGATAAGATAATTTTACAAATGCCAAGATGGAAAGTAATTATCCGGTGCAATACACTAATTATTTTATTAAGAGTGAAACTGAAATCGGAACGTGATTTGAGGTTTCATGCCAACTTTGAGTTTAATATTTTTTTTGCGTGTTAAATATTCCAGCGTTCGTCATTTATATATTACGGCAACCAAAGTTTTTATATTCGATATTACACGTATGTCGTACAGGTGTGAGAGATATGTAATGCAAATGATATCGAATAAGATATTTCGCTACTAAGGTATTATGCCAATTTCACCTTTTATGTCGTCCATCAGATAGGTATTGTGAGTGACCTCAGGAGAAAATATGTTTTCCAAAATGTGTTGAACTGAATAATAAACTGTGATTTCACAATATAGTTTTGTTCTATGGCTTTCACGAGACGCTGAAAATGCTTTTCCTGTTCACATTACATAAATTATGTTGGGAAGTAACCGGATCCGCGTTGCTGACGTCATCTCTGTGTTTTCTCCAATTTCTTATTATTAAGACGCACCTGCACAGGATATGGCTCTCTCCCATACACGGGGCCAAGGCTTAACGCCCCATCCGACGGACGGCGGCCTTTCCAAGCCCACCGGTGTCCCCTACTGACCGTGAGCAGGGCGGGGAATTTTGCGGAGATAAATCTCAACGCTGACCCAGCTGGGACTCGAACCTGGGAACTACAGACTACGAGCCTGGCGCGCTACCGACTGAGTTAAAAAACACGACAAAGATAAAAAAAAAAAAAAAAATTTAAGAATTCTTTATATATTTATTTTCTTTAAAACCAAACCGGTGGGTTTTAATTTGAAAACTTCTAAGTTTATAAAATTAAAAATGTCTTAAAAGTAATAAAAATGAAATAAAGACTTCAAGATTTTAATATCACTTGTTTGAAAACAACTCATTTGTATTCGGTTTTCACGTCTAAGGGACCTGGGTTCGAGTCCCGGGTAAGTATGGACGTATGTGTCGTTTTTCTGCTGAGATCCTGCCATCCTCACAGACCTTCTATTATGGCATATAAACTGACAGCTTCCTGTCAGATCTCTGTGGCAAGCAGCTGCTTGAGGAGGTATGTATTTTTTTTTCACGTCTGGAACCAATCTTCTATTTTTTCATATGCACTGTGTTTTGTGTTAGAATTTTTCTTTTACACGGTTTTTTTCCGGAACCTATTTACCGTTTAAAAATTTATAACAGAATTTGGTGCATTTATTTAGATCATTTCTTTTCTGTAGTATAAATGAATTACTTTACACTTGAGAAATATCCTGAAACAGTTTTTAGATAATCTAATAGGTTGGATTGTTTTACCTCTGAGCGGCACTTTTTTGCACACCATGGACTAAATGTCCAGGTCACATGGACCCCGAAGGCTCAGGAGAAGGTTAGGGGAGGGGACCCACTGGAACAGCTGTTGGGAGACAGATGGTAGTCTCCCGTCAAGGCCATCCAGCGTGTTCTTTAAAGTGCACAGGGTATGGCTCTCCCACACACGGGGCCACCATTAACGCCCCATCCGACGCACGGCAGCCTTTCCAAGCCCACCGGTGTCCCCTATTGACCGTGGGCAGGGCGGGGAATTTTGCGGACAAAACTCAATGCTGACCCACTGGGAACTCCAATCTAGGAACAACAGATTATGAGCCTGGCGCGCTACCGACTGAGCCCACCCCCGCCCCCAATGTGGTTGATTGTAGAATTCAGGAAAAATACCTGGCAACTTTTTTTTTAGAAATTACTGATCTGACAACCTTCGTATACGTACAGGAAGGTTGCCAAATCATTAATTATTAAAAAAGAAATCGTTCCCAGATTTTTTTCCTGAATTCTGTTCTGTAATCAACCATGGTGTTCGAATACTTTTTTGAGCGACTGTACACGAAGATTGCCACATCACTAATATCTAAAAGAAAAAGAAAAATCGTTGCCAGATATTTTTTCTGAATTCTGTAATCAACCATGGTGTTCGGATACTTTTTTGAGCGAGTGTACACGGTTGCCAGATCACTAATATATATATATATATAAAAATCGTTACCAGATATTTTTCCTGAATTCTGTAATCAACCATATTGTTCAGATACTTTTTGAACTACTGTACGTATACGAAGGTTGCAAGATCACTAATTTCTCAAAAGAAAACGTTGACAGATATTTTTTCTGAATTCTGTAGACTTTGTTAATGTTCGGATATTTATTTCAACGACTGTACACGAAGGTCGCCAGATCACTAATTTGTAAAAAAACGTCGCCACATATTTTTTCTCATTTCTCTAATCAACAATAGTGTTCGGATATTTATTTCAGCGACTGTACACGAAGATTGTCAGATCACAATTTTTTTAAAAAGATCGTTGCGAGATATTTTTTCTCAATTCTTTAATCAACCATAGTGTTCGGATATTTATTTCAGCGACTGTACACGAAAGTTGCCAGATCACTGATTTCTAAAAAAAAATAGTTGCCACATATTTTTTCCTGAATTATCTAATCAACCGTATTGTTCGGATATTTGTTTGAGCGACTGTACACAAAAATTGCCAGATCTCTATTTTCTAAAAACGTCGTTGCCAGATATTTTTTCTGAATTCTGAAATCAACTATAGTGTTCGAATATTTGTTTGAGCGACTGTACACTCTCCAAATTATCATGTTGGCACGTGTCCAAATTCTTCACCTGATACTGCTAATCACCATTTGCCTGCCTGCGTGCTTATCAAAAACAACAATTGCAGATTCGTCATCCGTGAATCATTTCGTGAATGAGAATGAAAACGGTGGCCACATGGTCACGAAATCGGACTTCAAAGTGTCACAGTTGCTAATCGCAATACCCTTATGAAAAGTGCGTGCTTTGCATCATTTCTTCTTAGCGCTTATCAAACGCCCAAGATTCAAGTCCTCCCAGATAACTTTGTGAACATGATTTGCAAGATGAAAGCATTCACTTAGAACAGATTACTTGGGATTTATAGTTAATTTAAATAACATCCAAAGTGCTTAGTGCGTGTTACAAATGATATTTGAAAACGCTGAACAACATTTTCAAGTTTTAACTTATAAATTTTGGTATCTGTTAATATTCATCTCTGAGCGGCACTTTTTTGCACACCATGGGCTAAATGACCAGGTCACAAGGACCCCGAAGGCTCAGAGAAGGTTAGGGGAGGGGACCTACTGGAACAGCTGTTGTGAGACAGATGGTAGCCTCCCGTCAAGGCCATCCAGCGTGTTCTTTAACTTACACAGGGTATGGTACTTTTTTGCAAACCATGGCCTAAATGGCCATGCCACGTGGACCCCGAAGGCTTAGAGAAAGTTGGGGGAGGGGACCCACTGGAACAGCTGTTGTGAGACAGATGGTAGCCTCCCGTCAAGACCATTCAGGGTGTTCTTTAACGTTGAGTTGTTTTACCTCTGAGCGGCACTTTCTTACACACCATGGGCTAAATGGCCAGGTCACATGGACCCGGAAGGCTCAGAGAAATTTGGGGGAGGCTAAACAGCTGTTATGAGACAGATGATAGCCTCCCGTCAAGGCCACCCAGCATGTTCTTTAACGTAAACAGGGTATGGTACTTTTTTGCAAACCATGGGCTAAATGGCCATGCCACATGGACCCCAAACGCTCAGAGAAGGTTGGCGGAAGGGTCCCACTGGAACAGCTGTTGGGAGACAGATGGTAGCCTTCCGTCAAGGCCATGCACCGTGTTCTTTAACGTGCACAGGGTATGGCTCTCCCACACACGGGGCCAAGGCTTAACGCCCCATCCGACGGACGGCGGCCTTTCCAAGCCCACCGGTGTCCCCTACTGACCGTAAGCAGGGCGGGGAATTTTGCGGAGATAAACTCAACGCTGACCCAGCTGGGACTCGAACCTGGGAACTACAGACTACGAGCCTGGCGCGCTACCGACTGAGTTAAAAAACACGACAAAGATAAAAAAAAAACCAAAAAAATTTTAAAAAAATAAATATATAAAGAATTCTTAAAACCAAACCGATCGGTTTTAATTTGAAAACTTCTAAGTTTATAAAATTAAAAATGTCTTAAAATTAATAAAAATGAAATAAAGACTTCAAGATTTTGATATCAATTGTTTGAAAACAACTCATTTGTATTCGGTTTTCACGTCTAAGGGACCTGGGTTCGAGTCCAGGGTAAGGCATGGACGTATGTGTCGTTTTTCTACTGAGGTCCTGCCATCCTCACAGACCTTCTATTATGACATATAAACTGACAGCTTCCTGTCAGATCTCTGTGGCAAGCAGCTGCTTGAGGGGGTATGTTTTTTTTTTCCACGTCTGGAACCAACCTTCCATTTTTTCATCTGTCTCATAACAGCTGTTCCATTCGGTCACCTTCCCGCAACCTAAACTGATCCCTCTGGTTCTTTATGACGTCGCCATTTAGACCCTTGTGTGCAAATAACTACCGTTCAGAGATAAAACAACCCAACCAAACGCATATCTCCTATATGGCGTATTAAAGTAACAAAGGGGTCATCACCCTCACAGACCTTCGACTATGGCGGAGAAACTGACAGGCTCCTGTCAGATCGCTGTTGCAAGCAGCTGCTTGAGGGGGTGTTTTTTATTCCTTTATTATATTTATGAAGATATTTTCACTCTTTTCCGTAACACGTTAAGCCTCTTTGGATTAGGAAATAAAATAATCATTAGAGGTTAAATGTTTAGGGTATGAAATGACTCCTCGGCTAAGCCCTTAATCCGTGTGTAGTCTGTAAAACAGAAATTCGTTAAAATTATGTTGCTGTTATGGATATTTTTATATTGTGAATATTGTATTCCAAGCCTATCGGTGTCCAGTACTGACCGTGGGAAGGGCGGGGAGTTTTGCGGAGATAAATCTCAACGCTGAGGATTCTTTATGAGTTCCGTACTTAAATAGAAATGGAAACCGAAACGTATTTATCGCTCTGCCCAAAGAAATGTAGATTATTCCATTCTGCCTTCCTATAAACTTGTTTCTGTTTGGGTTTCAGACTAAATAAACATATATCGCTGCTGTTAAACATTTGAAATAGGGTTACTAATTAAATACTGCATCAGTTGAAGTAGTAAAATAAAACAGTTTTTCTAATGTCTGTTAATTATCAAGGGTATTTTTTTCTGTTTTAAAACCTATTATTGTTCGTAAATTTTATCCGAATGAGATGATACGGAATACAGCGTCATAACTTAGCGAGTTGCGGAGTGTCATTTACTACCTGTCTCTGGCAGTCATAACTCATCGGGGAAATCAATGTACACGCTCGAAATTTTCACAGAATGTTTCAGGTTAAGGTCCAGTTTGCAGTGCGAAATTTCAGGTCCAAAGTCCAAATAAGTTGAACTCTAACAAAAAAAAATTCACATTTCCCCTCACCCAAAAAATTGTCCTAAATTTATATTCCAAAATACTATATGAGCTAATATTCAAATAGTGTTGATTAAAGTTTTGAAATATGAATTCATAAATATAACTGATGTACTTAATTAAATTCACGCGTACGACAATTATTGTTAAATGAAATTCCTCTAGGTGGCGTTAATTTTGTTTCTAATGAAATATTTACTTCTTACCGCCATTCCCAACGGTTGTTCGTGTTCCTCTTCTACGATTGGTCAAATATTTTACAATGGCACGTGCAGGTAGATAGCTTCACACGAGTCGCCCTTAGTTACGATAGCAACCATATATTCGCTTTGACTTTAGAGTCAAATTGTACTCTCAATTCATTTCTTCTTTTCCATAATATATTTTATTACGTATATTTAGAATAAAGTTCATAGACCACGTAAATTTTACCTACACAAGAATCGAACTACAGTTAGCAATGATTAATAGTAATATTCTAATATTTCAGAAACGTTAATATTTAAAATATGCGAATGCAATTTAATATCAAAGCCGGAAATTACATACCATTCCACTATAACGTTTCAGCTAAAATAAATTTGATTGATTAATTTAATTATCAAACTTTACTGGTTTTATTAACAATCTGACACCGTGGAGACAGGGGCGGCGGGGGTAGCTCAGTCGGTAGCGCGCCTGGGTCGTAATCTGTAGTTCCCAGGTTCGAGTCCAAGCTGGGTCAGCGTTGTGATTTCTCTCCGCAAAATTCCCCGCCCTGCCCACGGTCAGTAGGGGACACCGATGGGCTTGGAAAGGCCGCCGTCCGTCGGATGGGACGTTAAGCCGTGGCCCCGTGTGCGGGAGAGACATACCTTGTGTACGTTAAAGAACACGCTGGATGGCCTTGACGGGAGGCTACCATCTGTCTCCCAACAGCTGTGCCAGTGGGTCCCCTCCCCCAACCTTCTCTCAGCCTTCGGGGTCCATATGACCTGGCCATTTAGCCCATGGTGTGCAAAAAAGTGCCGCTCAGAGGTAGGCAGGTCTTTTGCCTGCCTTCTGCATCGCCTTTTCTTTTTTCATTAGCGCCATGCACGTTGCCAGTGCGTCTAGAAGAAAACTGAAAAATGTCGACACTACTACGTACGTTTCACTTCAACAGATTTCATTAACTGTATACTGTTTGAAAGTAATAGTAATAATTCTTTGCTGACGTCTGAAAATAACATTGTTGATTTAATTGTTTTCCGACTTGGGAGGAAGTGACACCTCTCCATATCCGCAACAAAGTTCTGTTTCTTTAAGCTTCCTTTCTCACCATTTCTCGTACCTGGCCGAAGCCACTTAGTGAATATTATAGGAACGAATATTATCGAACATAACGTAGCAGTGGGGGTCGCCATCAAATAACCAAAGATAATCGAATAATGAAAACTTTCCCTGCCTAGACTTGGTAAAGGATAAAATATCCCACGTGTACCGTGTAAGAGCTACGTATTGCCATAAATAAGCAAACTAATATATGTGTGCGCCTTAATAATAAGAAATTGGAGAAAACACAGAGATGACATCAGCAACGCGGTTCCGGTTACTTTACAGCATAATTTCTATAATGTGAGGAGGAAAAGCATTTTCAGTGTCTCGTGAAAGCCATACAACAAAACTATATTGTGAAATCACAGTTTATTATTCAGTTCAATGCATTTACCAAAACATATTTTCTCCTGAGGTCACTCACAAGACCTGTCTGATGGACGAAATAAAAGGTGACATTGGCAGAAATAAAAGGTGACATTGGCATAATACCTTAGTAGCAAAATATCTGATTCGATATCATTTGGATTAGATATCTCTCACTCCTGTGCGACCTACGTGTAATATCGAATATAAAAATGTTGGTTGCCGTAATATATAAATCACGAACGTTGGAATATTTAACACGCGAAAAACAAAATATTAAACGCAAAGTTGACATGAAACTTCAAATCACGTTTAGATTTCAGTTTTACTCTTCATAAAATAATTAGTGTATTGCACCGGATAATTATTTTCCATCTTGGCATTTGTAAAATTATCCTATCGTTCTTAACTCTAAAAACGCAAATAACGTAGTTCAAAAACGCCATTTCCATAGCTACAATTAATGGGAACCCTATTTCGTGTCAACACAAATATTTCGTAGTCAATTCCTATTTATAGAAAGATAATGGCAACTGTTTATTTCATCTCTCAATAAATTAGTTTTACCCCACCATTCACTCTAGAACGAAATATTTATTCACCATAAACGTAATTTTTAAACACTGCAAACGTTCGGCAAAACCCTTTAGGTGCGATGCCAATCCATTCCTATTTTTCTATCTTATGTTATGATTATTATTCTTATTATTATTATTATTATTATGATGATTATTATTATTATTATTATGATTATTATTATGATTATTATTTATGATTATTATTATTATTTATGATTATTATTTATGATTATTATTATTTATGATTATTTTAATTTTATTATTATTTATTATTATTTTAATCATTATTTATGATTATTATTATTATTATTATTATGATTATTATTCTTCTATCTTATCTTATCTTATCTTATGTTCACGACGTGCACGTAACTTTTAATTTTCATTTCGGGGCCAAAACAATAATATTAATCTTGAGATTACTCGGAAAAACCTAAGTTTTTACCGAAAACGACTTTTCAAAAACCGGAATTTCCAAAGTTTTAACGGTTTGTAAACGTATAAATTGTTGCTGCCTAGGTAAGCAACATTATTATGATTAAGAAAAGCATTTCTAAAACTTTAACTGCGTGTAATATATTATACAAAATCTGTTCGCAACACAAACGAAACAGTAGTGCTGACGTCATCTCGGTGTTTTTCCTACTTTATCATTTAACCCGTATTCACAGGCAACACTAATTTTAGGAGTTGACTTATTTCTCATAATCCGCCATTTTCTCATGCCGCAATTTTTCTATTTTAACTTCCACTTTTATACGAGATAAGTAACATTTATATAATGAAAAATGTGTTTAAATTAATAAAAATAAAATTAATACTTAAAGATTTTCATATCTATTTTTTCATATGCACTGTAATTTTTTTTAAAGGTTTTAAGGCATCGGAAATAAGTGAATTCACTAAAATTAATGCGGCATGTGAATAAGGGTTAGAAATAAAGTAGGCAAAACAGCGAGATGACGTCCGCAGTACTCTTTCCTTGTGTTGCCAGTACATTTTGTATATTAGATGCATATTCAAGTTTTACAAATGCTTTTGTAAATCATAATATTGCTACTTTAGTGGAACGAATACCTGCAAAGTGAAATATTTCTATGTACCTGTTACGTAATAAATAATTTTCTAGAGAAAATTGAAAATGCTTGTGTAAGGTACGTAGAGGTACAGACGATACATTGCGAAGCCGTAGTAAAAAGTTGGAAGTTTCGTATTGCAAGCTATATTTTCTGTGTGATGAGAAATCCGCGGGAAGATTTGTCTTACATTACTACCATCCACAGTGGGAAGGAGGTAGAGGGTATAAACAATTTTTTTATGAAATATATTTCAGGGTGAGATTCTAGTGATGGACTGTGATATTGCAGGGCTTTTTATTTCGTAGCAGACATTCATATGATTACCCATCGTTAAAGCTTTGAAAATTCCGGTATTTGAAAATTCATTTTCGGTAAAAACTTTTTTTTTTCGAATAATATTATCAAGATTAATATTTCTGTTGTGGCTGACAAATCAAAATTAACACTTATGTGCACGTCATGGTATAATAAGATAGAAAATTAGGAATAGAATTGCATGGCACCATA
This sequence comes from Ryuthela nishihirai, assembly GCA_038380435.1. Classification (NCBI taxonomy): domain Eukaryota; kingdom Metazoa; phylum Arthropoda; class Arachnida; order Araneae; family Heptathelidae; genus Ryuthela; species Ryuthela nishihirai. Next base: position 78,693,858 of record JAWZYU010000007.1, on the reverse strand, counting down.
AACGTTTTCTTCAATGTTTCAAGTGTTAACAAAAAAATGCTCTTTATGCTAAAGGTAGACTATGTCAATAAATATTCCGATTTAGAGTGATTGGTGGGGTAATTTTAACGAGATTTAGATATCTTGTGTAGGTGTTACAGATGTGAAATGCAAATGATATTGTATAAGTTCTTGAGATGGGTCTGTTATTTTGCTATTGAGGTATTACGGAAATGTTTCCGATTTTTTTATCATTGACCTACGTGTTGCGATTGACCTCAGGAGAAAAAATGTATTGAGATGAATATTGGAATATGAATGTTTCTTTCGATATATATTTTTCTTGTATGGCGTTCATGACACATTAGAAATACTTTTTCGATACATGCATACCATAGGATTTATCTCTGGAAGCAGCCGAAACCGTGTTGATGAGGTCATCTCTGTGTTTTATATAATTAATTAATAAGGCGAAGTAATTTTATGGTAAATAGCCAAAAATATTTAAGAATTCTTTATATATTTATTTTCTTTAAAACCAAACTGGTAGGTTTTAATTTGAAAAAAAAAAAACTTTACGTTAAACACCCCATCGTTATACCGGTTAGAAAAGCGAACACCATTGGTTTCTGTAAAGGCATATTTGCATAACATCCGTCGTAATAAGAGTTCACTGAAGTGAACGTTACATGCAACATTATGATGCCGTCATAAACGAGTCCGTTGTATTCCATAACTATTCGTAATTGATAAAATCCTATTTCGACCAGACTTATCTGCAGAAATGACTCCTAAGTGTCGTTTCGAAATTTTACAATAAAGAATGTGTGTATATATATATATATATTTTATTTTATTCCCATTCTTATAGTATAACTATAGTTTTCTGTATCTATACATGAGTTACACCAGTAACATACACATTTCCAGCAGGTACGTGAGGCATAAAAGGTTTTGAGAACCACTGCCCTATTATATATATATAAAGTTCAAGGAGATGATGTCATAAGCGTAAAAATACCAAAGCCAATAGTAGAAGACAAAAAAATACCCAAATGTCGTAAAAACTTAATATTGTTAAAATAAAAACTGGTGAAAACCACAAGAAAATAGTGTAGAAATTCTGTATGCATCATACCCTTTGCAGATTAAATAAAACGTTGGATGGGAGGTTACCATCTGCCTCATAACAGCTGTTCCATTCTGTCACCTTCCCGCAACCTAAACTGATCCCTCTGGTTCTTTATGACGTCGCCATTTAGACCCTTGTGTGCAAATAACTACCGGTCAGAGATAAAACAACCCAACCAAACGCATTTTATGAACAACTTCAGGATATTTTGAATTCTGTCAACAAAGGAGATATTACCTTTGTTCTTGGTGACTTGAATGCCAAAGTTGATATTGACTCTGACCTTTGGGGAGGATGATAAAAATTTCGGCCGCAGAGTTCTGTTATAGTAGAAATTCAACTGAATATTATTGATCTGCCCACTATTTTCAGAGGAGCGAGAGAAAAGCAACTTTCTAAATTTAAGAACTAAAAGAATAATACTTTTTATGATTTATAATTACTAATAAAATACTAATATGTGCATTTCCCCCATCATATATTAAAAAATAAATAAATAACCCCTCAAGCAGCTGCTTGTGCAGAGATCTGACAGGAGTCTATCAGTTTGTATGCCATGGTAGAAGGTCCATGTGGATGTCGGGACCTTAGCAGGAAAACAACATGAACATCCATAATTAAAACTTTTCAGGAGTGAAAAAGTAGGCAAAGTAAGAACAACATTCTCTTTGAAAATGAGATTCCCATATGCGCCAGAGGCGATATGCGTTCTTCTAGTTGTTTCACACTTTCAGTACCCTCTGACAGTGGAAATTCGAAATACTGTATAATTGAGAAAATAAACTATTAATATTTTATTATTACCTGTAATGTGCAAAAAAGTTTTTCTTTTATCTCTTATAGCAGAAAAGTTGTATTTTACCAACGGGACAAATCATTACTATTAGGGTAAACCACTTGATCATCACACCCTATGCCCAAAAACTTAAGTTTCTAGCAAAAATTGATCGTTTGCAATATTTATTTAAAGATTTGGTATTTTCCAGCTTCTTCCACCGCTAGAGGTCGCCTTTTGAGTTTTTATTTACCGTCTATAGCACTCTCTGACACTCGAAATTGCAGCTGATAGGGATTCAAAAAACGTAAATATTAATATTTTTGTGGAAAAAAATTCGCTGACATACGGGATTCGAACCCGCAGCTCTCCAGAAATATGCCAGAATATTCTAACCTGTTGAACTAAAGCCGTTTTTTTTCACAAAAAACATTTATTGATTTATAGACTTTTAAACGTTTACAGGTAATGCTAAAAATTATCAAATATTGTTTAAATCGTTAATATTTTGTTACTGTCTGTAAAAAAAAACACTGTTTCGTTTATCTCTTCAGGAAGTTTCATTTTCGCTTTTGGCTAAGATGGCAACTCCCAAACTACTCCCAAAATCTCGGATTTCTAGTCCATATAGTTTATATACACTAGTGTATATAGTTTATATATAGTTATATTCCTTTAAACTTTTAATATTTTCCATCGTTTTCCACTGTTAAAGGGCGCTATTAAAGCTATTGAAAAATTTTCAAATTGCGAATCGCAATATTTGTTTGACACCTATCCAACCCAAAAAGAATTTTTCACTTAGCTCTAAAAGTAAAAAAATTGATTTTTCTACAGACGGACAGACAGGTGGAAAGACCAGATGGACAGACAACAGTTAACAGAGAGACGGAGAGACAGACGAACAAATACTGGCATAGGCAGATGACAAAATGAAAATATTAGCTCGTTTTTCAAGCGAAATTTAAAAGAAATTATTTGTTGGTTTTCAATTATCTCATTTCACTTTTGCAGCCGTTTGCCGTCTTCTGATGGAGTTTCTCGGAAAAAAAAATTCATTAATTTATTTCCTTGAATGAAATTTTTACACCCAAATGTAGCGCAGTGAGGCATTCATAAAATATGACAGCTTTTATAGACAAAAAAAAGTGGTAGAAATATCTAAAACTATAACAACTGAGAAGTTACAACTAGGTATATACACTAACTTAAAGCTTTCGCCTCACACTACGACAAAACATGGCGCCCATAAACCACTTGACTCAATCAACCAATGGCAGTGGTTGAGATGGCCAGCCTTTAACTATATAGGACCTCTAGAATAGAGATGATCTCATCTGACTAGAGAACCAGCCATGGATCCATGCAAAGCAGTCAAGAACACTCAAATCTACATTAGCTTTAAAGAACATTTAGGCAATGTATGTGGCTTAGAAATGCAGCAATGTATGCCTGCATTAATATACAATACGACTTTTTATCAAGTAACATTGAAAATCAATATACACTGCTCGACATAGAAAAAGCCACAAAACGAAGAAAAGCACTATATGAGACGAAACTTATCACACATATAGATAAAGAGGTGGGAAAGAAGTGATTTAATTTCTGAGGAATTGCATGAGTGTGATGGGTGAGGAGACAGTTTAATGTGGCCCGAGTCAGTAGGTCGTATGACTGGCTATAAATTCAGCAACATGGGTGGCATCGAGTGGAAAAGTCGCTGGATCCACAACTTTTCACTTGATGGCTATCACGGAGATAAGGCAACAAAATGGGATGCAGCATCTCATCAATGTATCATCGTGCTGTCATTGTATATCGAAATTGCTATGACAAAACAATGAACAGTTTAATCCCACTAGGAGTACGAGCAGTGATTTTGGGTTGGGTTGTTTTACCTCTGAGCAGCAGCTTTTCGCATGCAGTGGGCTAAATGACCAGGTCACAAAGACCCTGAAGGCTGGGAGAGGGGACCCACTGCAACAGTTGTTGGGAGACAGATGGTAGTCTCCCGTCATGGCCATCCAGCATGTTCTTTAACGTGCACAGTGTATGTCTTTCTCGCACACGGCTGCACGGCTTAACGTCTCATACGATGGACAGCGCCCTTTCCAAGCCCATCGACGTCCCCTACTTACAGTGGGCATGGCAGGGAATTTGCAGAGATAAATCTCAACGCTGACCCAGTGAGGACTCGAACATGGGAACTGCAGATTATGAGTCTGGCATGCTACCAACTGAGCCACCCTTCTCCCTACGAGCAGTGAACGACTGTTGAAACTGATAGCGCCCTAACACATGACACCAAGCTGAGGGACTATATGATGTTCACTGATGGCAGCAAGATTAGTCCTGTCACCACATCATCTCTCCAGACTCTCAATAAACGATTGTCGGCACTGAGATAGAAGCTAGACCTGTCACCGAATATGATATGGTTACATTTGTACTGCCACGCTTGTCTGGTATGGCACTTTTTTTGCACATTACAGGTACTAATAAAATATTAATAGTTTATTTTCTCAATTATACTAATACGTGTATTTCGAATTTCCACTGTCAGAGGGTACGCCCCCCCGGAGTGGGATCTCCTTGACGAGGGGGGGGGGGCTTACGGTGCCTCTGAGAAGTTGGGCTCAGATCGCTGGCGCTCTGGTATTGAAGTCCGGTGGCCCCCGGTGGAGGGGGCCTGTTGAGGGCTGGCGGACTAACTGGACTGCTGTGTCCAGGCAGCTTGTTGACTTGTTCCCCAGCGAAGCTGGGGGGTCACAGCCTTGGTTGAGGAGCCGTTCAGACGGCCGGCACGGGGTGTAGCTGACCCTGTCCTTCTGTATACTAAATACGTGTATTTCGAATTTCCACTTAATAACGTAATACACGTTTCCACTTAATATCATTTCCACTTAATAACGTAATGCACACGTAAATACACGTATACTAATACGTGTATTTCGAATTTCCACTGTCAGAGGGTACGCCCCCCCGGAGTGGGATCTCCTTGACGAGGGGGGGGGGGGGCTTACGGTGCCTCTGAGAAGTTGGGCTCAGATCGCTGGCGCTCTGGTATTGAAGTCCGGTGGCCCCCGGTGGAGGGGGCCTGTTGAGGGCTGGCGGACTAACTGGACTGCTGTGTCCAGGCAGCTTGTTGACTTGTTCCCCAGCGAAGCTGAGGGGTCACAGCCTTGGTTGAGGAGCCGTTCAGACGGCCGGCACGGGGTGTAGCTGACCCTGTCCTTCTGTCTTTCAGGTCGATTGGGGGTCCTGCGGACTGAGATGTACACCTCTTCGTGCACTCGTCTGTGGGCTCCCTGATGCGGTCCCTGTGATATTGAGGTGGACGGAGGTCTGGGGCGCCTCGGCCTGTGAACAATGGAGAAGTAGAAGTTGGAGGCTCGCGGCCTGGAGTTGTCCACCATGGCTAGCGGACTTGTCGATGGAACAGCCAAACTAAGAGTCCCACATGAATGAGATTTGGACTCATGGCTTTTGCAGTGGAGGAACTTGGTTCCTCTGTGAAGTAGTGTCTGGCGCTGCAGTCGGCCCCGAGATGGGTAGGCTGCAAGACGCCGATAAGGCCAAGGGCTGTGGTGTCCAGCTCTATGGAGAGGACGTAGTTGGGGGTCGTGCTGAGAGGTTTGGAGTCCCTCGAGGTGTGGCCTTCTGATGGAAGTACCTTGGGCCTCTGCTGCGGAGAACCCTAAAAGTTAGGACTTCCTTTTTATTTTTCTGGCTCAAAATTCAAGAGACAAGATCTTTTTATTTATATATTGGCAAGTTTCTGGACTAAATTCAGTGAGTGTTGGGCATATATTAGGCAGCACTCAAAAATTTAAAAGATCCCACTCTCGCTGCACCTCAATGATTATATCTTCGAGCAGGCATATATAACAAGCAGTGCTACTCTCTTCACACACAGGTCTTCTCTCGCTGTAGGCAGGACAATGTAAGGCAAGTTTAAAAGTTAGGAGCTTTCTAGTTCATAGTGGTTTCAGTGACATCTCCCTTATGTTGATATACAGCCTTGAGTTGTGGTGCACCGGGAATGTCACGTATTCAATTCGTTGTCAGAGGGTACTGAAAGTGTGAAACAACTAGAAGAACGCATATCGCCTCTGGCGCATATGGGAATCTCATTTTCAAAGAGAATGTTGTTCTTCCTTTGCGTACTTTTTCACTCCTGAAAAGTTTTAATTATGGATGTTCATGTTGTTTTCCTGCTGAGGTCCCGACATCCACATGGACCTTCTACCATGGCATACAAACTGATAGACTCCTGTCAGATCTCTGTACAAGCAGCTGCTTGAGGGGTTATTTATTTATTTTTTAATTTATGATGGGGGAAATGCACATATTAGTATTTTATTAGTAATTATAAATCATAAAAAGTATTATTCTTTTAGTTCTTCAATTTAGAAAGTTGCTTTTCTCTCGCTCCTCTGAAAATAGTGGGCAGATCATTGCTGTCAGTTGAATTTCTACTATAACAGAACTCTGCTGTCGAAATTTTTATCATAAAGAGATCATTTGAAACATTCGTTAAAAGTTTTGCAGTTTCGATATTTAGTGATCTCTAATGACATAAATTAAAATTACCTTTGAAAATGCGATTTACATATCATTAGTAACCAACTAAAAAAGAGATTTCCAATTGTCTCTTAAAACAAAACCGTTCCGTTTCTTCTCTATCTTGGACTTCGGGTCAACTCATTGTTGTTAATGGAATTTTCAAGACTGTCACATTCCACGACCAAAATTTCAAATTTGTAGCATAACTACATCATTTGCAATATTTGTTTAAATTTTTTGGTATTTTTCGATTTTTTTGCACCGTTGGAGGGCGCATTTCTGGCTTTTGGGAAATTCGCAAAATGCAAATTAATATTTCATCAATAATGACGAACCCAAAAAGAATTTTTAATTTATCTCTAAAAACATACACTTCTGTTGAAACAAAAAAAAAGTTGCATTCACCTCCCCACTGGGTCTAAAGGGTCAAGTGATTTTTGCGAATGGTAATTTCGTAACTATCACATTTCAACACCATCGTTTGGATAATAATAACTACATCGTTTGGAATATTTGTTTGATATTTTGGAATTTTGGAAAATTTCCACCGTTAGAGGGCGCAGTTGTAACTTTTGGGAGATTCGAAATATGCAAATCGTAATATATCATTAATTCCTATCTAACTCAAAAATATTTTTTTTTTACCTGTATAAACAAAAAAGTTCGATATCTACAGCCGGACAAGACAAAACGAAATTAAATCTTTTTTTTAAAGGAAAAAAAGCCGAAAAATTTACTTTTCCTTTTTTTAGCCGTTTTCTGAAGTGTTTCCAATCATGAACACTGAAATCTGTATCAAATATTACTCTACCTTTTCATGAATCCATAAGTATTCGTGCAATACCATTCAGGTATGCAAACTAGACAATCCGAGTGACGACAAAACATGGCGTCCAATTTTGAGATGGCCAACCTCTACTTCTATAGGGCCTCTATTCTAGCCATTTGTTATTATTAACTCTTTTCATCGACAGTTCCTAATTCAATCTGGCAACACATTGTAGTGAACTGCCATGTTGTGTTATATGAACTTGTTTATAAGTAAGTCGGCTGGCGAAACAAAGTTATTAATTTAATATTTAGGAAGAAAGGACGATAAAAATAAATAATATATTAACCTTAAATGATCTCCATGTAGGTTTATAGTTTATCTAGGTTAGACGTGTAGTTAAAGGCTACCGCATTCACTAGCGATAATGTTCAAGTTCGGCAGCAGAAAAGATGTCAATACGGAGTATAAATGTACCATTCGCCTACTTGATGACACAGATACCGAAGTTTTGCAATGTGATTTTCAGGTTTGTAGCAAATAGTCTAATTAATGGTCATTGTTTTGTCATAGTAGTTTCGATATACATATTTCTCAAGTGTCGATATGTATAACATCTTTGATGCCATTAATTCTGATGGATAAAAAAAATTAAGCTGAAAGGCATAAGAAGTTGTTGCCAAAGAGAATCACCTCTGAACCTGAAAGACCACACATTGCTTATGGAATTGTTCTATAAGAACTGTAGCATTTCATCATAAGCATTAAATTAGTATCAAAGGGGAAAGGATTGAAAAGAGGCTCTATGACACCTAAGAACCTCAGAAAAGTGGGTATAACTATAAACACCTGTGTTAAGTGACCTCATTAAAGCAAAGTACTTTGCAGCTTTTGAGTTTTCCAGCATAGCAATGATGCAATGCAACTATTGACCAGTGGTGTTAAGTCAATTATAATGCACATATGTAGGGTCATATACTTGTGATTGTTCCTTGTGTATTTTAGTGTCATTCATGCAAAATGTTAATTCCTCAATTATTAATTGGTTATCAGTAATGTATATGTTTCAGTTATTACCTATTAATTATTAGTGATAATGTTTTATTTCATTAAGAGAAACTGAAAAATCCTGTGGAGTTTGGTTCTGGCATAATGAGAGGCATCAATACCTGGCGACCCAAGAACTTATCCCCCAAAAAAAGTATTTCCAATTCCTATATAGTGTGGTGTTGACTTATTCAATATATCAATTAATCCCTTAATATTCGATGACTGGTGCCAAGTGATTGTTTATTAATTAACAGTGATTAAGTTCAATAAAATCATGCACATGCTACAAACTCACAATGTGCCCTTGCCAAAAGCCACTTCCTGTATGGCATGCTGAGAGTTGCCATTATCACAGTCCAAGCACATTCTTAAAAAAAGGGACACTGGCTTTTTCTTTTTACAATATACTGAGTGATTATTGAACAATGAATGATACCTACCGATTATCAGTTTTTAAGTATTAATGATTAAGGTCAATTTTGACAATATTATAGCATTTGTGTGCCACACCCCCTCGTTGCCTTATGAGCGAGTTCAGAATTGATCTCCCCATGCAAACTATTAGAGTTTAGCACACATCAAGAAGACTAAATCTGTTTGTTTAAATTTCTTGCAGTATGATTTAACATCTACCCAGTACACAATGTCGCAAAATGAGAAAAAATTAAAAAAAATAAAATAAATACCCCCTCAAGCAGCTGCTTGTCACAGAGGTCTGACAGGCGCCTGTCAGTTTATATGTTTTGCAGTTTCGATATTTAGTGATCTCTAATGACATAAATTAAAACTACTTTTGAAAATGCGAATTACATTTCATTAGTAACTAACTAAAAAAGAGATTATCAATTGTCTCTTAAAACAAAACCGTTCCGTTTCTTCTCTACCTTGGACTTAGGGTCAACTCATTGTTGTCAATGGAATTTTCAAGACTGTCACATTCCACGACCAAAATTTCTAGCATAACTACATCATTTGCAATATATGTTTAAAATTTTTGGTATTTTTCGATTTTTTTTTTTTGCACCGTTGGAGGGCGCATTTTTGGCTTTTGGGAAATTTGCAAAATGCAAATTAATATTTCATCAATAATGACGAACCCAAAAAGAATTTTTAATTTATCTCTAAAAACATACACTTCTGTTGAAACAAAAAAAAAAGTTGCATTAGAAAAAAATTTGCATTAGAAGGTCTGAGAGGATGGCAGGAACTCAGCAGAAAAACGACACATACATCCATGCCTTATCCGGGCTCGAACCCAGGTCCTGTAGAAAAAAAGTTAATCAAAATTATAATTTTCAACTTTGACATGTAATAATTTAGCCTCCATAGGTAGAAAGATAATTGTCAACATGATCAGTCATCTATCTAATCAAGGACTGTTGTTCTTATATCTTTTTTAATTACCTATACAATAAAACAATTAGAAACTGATTCAAAATTTCTGTTAATTTCAAGACCCAATAAACAAATATCATGCAAAAAATACCTGGATAATTTGAAACCCTTGGTAACACATTGTAGTGAAATTCGTATTAAAAAAAGCCTTGTGCACATAATATAAATAAATTTCTGTCTGATGAATAACAAAAGATATATAAAAAAGAAATTAATGTTCACAAAAAATGTGTGTGTACGAACACAATCATTAAACAACCACTGTAATGAAAAAGAAAATAATGAAACATTGAATAAGCCACTGCCCTCTAAAGAAGATGTACATATTTTCAGCTTTGTACATACACCAATTCCCCAGGAATGTTTTAAGTTTATAAATAAACAATAAGAAAAGATATACCATTGACAATATGTGAAAATTTTTGGGACTAACACAACTCGTCACACTGTGGAATCCTCAAAATGGAACAAGGCGAAATTAGTCACTCTTTTAAATTAGTTGTTTTTTCTTATTAAGAGTATTCGGTGATTTTTTTGATTATTTTGTACTACATAATATTAAGAATAGTTGCTAACAGTGATAGTTTTAACATTGGATTAAATACCATGTTATAAAAAATAATAAATAATAAATACCCCCTCAAGCAGCTGCTTGCCACAGTGGTCTGACAGGAGCCTGTCAATTTATATGCCATAGTAGAAGGTCTGAGAGAATGGCAGGACCTTAGCAGAAAAACAACACGAACATCCATGCCTTACCCGGGGCTCGAACCCAGGTTCTGTAGATCAGTAGCCAAGCGCACTAACCACTCGACCACGGGACAATAGTAAGCTATATATATATATTTAAATTTATATTTGTGTTTTTATTTAACAGTTCAATTGTTTTTAACAAATTACGATATTGGAACATAGCATTAGAGTAACTGTGGGTTATTGGTGGCCTAAGGTTCTATGATTTATGTCTTTTGGCTGGGTAACATGAAATCACATGTTATGTGAGATTTGATGTTATTGTTTGGATATTTTGTCATTCTTGCTCGGGTAATTTTTAGGAACAGTCAGAGGTAAATGGACGTATAAATGTATATTTTGCGAAGAGTTTTTATAATAGGCAGGAAAGGAGTAATTAATACCTCCTCCTTGAGTTTTGAAAGGTGGTTAAATATGATAATAAGTTATTTAACCCTCCCAGTATCCAGTCATATAATATATGCATTGACAGAATCTGAAATGAGAGGTGAAGGATGTATTCATATGTTTTTAGTACAACAAAAAAAAATTTGATTTAAAAAAAAAAAATTGCTGTTCTGAAAATTTACTTATGTAGCTGTCCCATGGCCGAGTGGTTAGCGCTCTTGGCTACTGATCTAAGGGACCTGGGTTCTAGCCCCGGGTAACGCATGGCTGTTTGTGTCGTTATTCTGCTGAGGTTCTGCCATCCTCTCAGACCTTCTACTGTGGCATATAAACTGACAGGCTCCTGTCAGACCTCTGTGGCAAGCAGCTGCTTGAGGGGGCATTTATTTATTTATTTTATATCTTATGAAATAACAATTAAAGCCTCAAAATTAATATTTTTTTATATAAGCTACTAACAATGTAAATAATTTGTTAAAACCATCTGATTGCCATTTGTTAGAAGCTATATACTAAACAATCACCACTTTGTAAGTCGACTTAATTTTAGAGGAAAAATTGTCTTGAGCCAGGTGGGATACAAACCCACAACCTCCTGATAACATGGGTTCATATCCCACCTGGCTCAAGACAATTTTTCCTTTAAAATTAAATCAACTTACAAAGTGGTGATTATTTAGTATATACCAAGAAAGTCAAGTTTATTCAATATATAATTGTTAGAAGTGCTATACGATACTGCCTTTTTATGTTAACTTTACTCTTTGCTGAAGCAACCCCCTTATTTAAGCTCACAAGTTTGATTTAAACTATTATCAACAAATTTTTCCTTAAAGCTTAAAAAAATCTACTGAAAATTAACAAAAAAATGCTATTTTTAACCCTTTCAGGGTACAGGATGTAGTACTTTACAGGGTACACGTTCGAAATGAGAGGCCAAGGATGAATGTATCCTTTTTTAGTACAAAAAAAAATAAAAATAAAAATTACTGTTTTAAAATTTTTATACATATCTGATAAAAATATATAATTCAGACTTGATAAATAATATTTTCTTTTTTCATTTGATACATATTTTAATTAAACTATGACATGAATAATTTATTAAAGTCATCTGATTGCCATTTCTTAGAAGTGATATAAGGTATTCATCATCATCATCATCATCCTCAAGCAGCCATGGGCTACGGAGGTCCAACCAGACCACGCAGTTTAATTCTCCAAGCATATCTGTCCTGAGCTACATCTGCTGCATCTGGCCACTGCACACCAATTCTAACAAGGTCCTGTTTGACATTGTCTGCCCACCGCATCCTAGGTCTCCCCCTCCTTCTGAAGCCTCTAGGCACACTGTTCATAACCCTATTTGCCAATCTATAATTATCCATACGGGCAACATGGCCAAACCAGCGGAGTCTCTCTCTGCACAATATGCTGCTTAAAGGAGGTTGCAGACTCCTTTGCCTAACCTCATCATTAGTTACAAAGTTAAACCACCTAATACCCAAGATACTGCGTAAGCATCTAGAATCAAAAGCATCTAGTTTCCTGTTATCTTGTTTACGCAGCGTCCAAGTTTCACTACCATAACTAACCCTAGAAAGAACCAAACTATTATACAGTCTAATTTTAGTCTTTAGGTGTATACGCCTATTTCTCCACAATCTCCATAGATTCTTAAAAGTCCCGGCAGCAATACCTATTCGTCTGTTAATCTCATGCCGCACATCACCAGTATCAGTTACATAGCTCCCAAGATAATTAAACTGTGACACCTGCTCAAGACTGCAACCATTCAGATTAACTGAATCACAACCTGCCTGACCAATTTTCATCACTTTAGTTTTCTCTCTGTTTATAACCAAACCTACTCTACTACCAGTCTCATCAACAGCTCGAATGAAAGAGTTCATCTCATCAACATCATTTGCCAAAAGGGCTAAATCATCAGCATAATCTAAATCAGAAATTTTCGTATCTCCAGACCATTTAAGGCCAAAATCTTTCCCTCGAAGTGAATTTCACATAACATAATCAACAACCAAACTAAAGAGAAAAGGAGACAAAATGCACCCTTGTCGAACACCAGAAGCAATGCTAAACCAATTGCTACAAGACTTACCAACTCTCACACACGACTCAGTGTTATTATAGAGAGCTTTCATTATGTTAACTAACTTGTCTGGTATACCATATGATCTCACAATCAACCACAAATTATGACGATCAACAGAGTCGAAAGCCTTTTTGAAATCAACAAAGCTAGCAACCAAAGGTTTCTGAAACTCTAAACATTTCTCAAGAATCTGCCTAAGTGAAAAGATCTGATCTACACATCCCCTACCACTTCTGAATCCACATTGCTCATCACGCAATTGCCTGTCAACCAGATTCTTAATTCTATTAAGCACAATCATGGAAAGAACTTTACCTGGAACAGAGAGTAGGCTGATACCCCTATAGTTATCACAAGAACTGCGATCACCTTTTTTGAAAATAGGGATAATAATAGCTCTGGTAAAATTTTTAGGAACCATGCCTTTATCATAAAAGTTATTCAAAATTTCAGTCATCCAAGTGATAGCCAAAACATTCCCAGCTCTGAGCATTTCTGTAGTAATTTCATCTACCCCTGGGGATTTATGAAGTTTCAGTTTAGAGATAGCCAAACTAACTTCAGATTGTGTTATAGGGCCAACATTAAAGCTGCCAATGCATCTATCATCATTGCAAACAATGGGAGTAGAACTAACCACATTGTTTAGAACATCACTGAAATGCTCAGCCCACCTAGCCATGAGAGAATCCTCACCTTCTATAACCTTACCTTGTTTATCCTTCAATCCCTGTATGCCTGTCCGTTTTCTACCACATAAGACATTAACTATCTGGTACAGCTCTCTGCTGTTGTGCTGCCTAACTGCTTCCTCGGCTTTGTCAGCCAAACCATCTATAAGGTATTACCAATTTGTTAATTAACATTTCTCTTTGCTGAATCCAGTAATTAAATTCAGAAGTTTTATTTGAACTATTATCAACAAATTTTCCTTAAAGCTTCTAAAATCTCCTGATAATTAACAAAATACTGCTATTTTTAAAAATGGAAGATTTTGGAAGTAATTATGAAATATGTACTATTTTTTCGGTATACTACTGTAAAGAGTCTTATTAAAATGAATCTGTTTCTACAATGTTCAAAAATTTTACTTTAATAGAGTTCAGAATTAAATTCTCTTTAATTTGGTATATAACATGACCTATTTCTGTTGATTAGTTATTTATTAAAAATATTATAAAAATATTCTAATGTTGACTTGTTTATTGGACTCTGCAACAAGCCTAGAATTTTCTCAAAATATGGTACAGAGAAAAAAATTACAAAATGGAAGAAACATTTTCTGTAAACAAGAAAATTTTTTTTTTGTTATTCAGGAATAAATAACTAATAATTTCTATCTATTGCTGTCTTTTAAATAAATTTTTATTTGTGTTGTCAGATGCATTTATTTTACTACAACTCTAAAAAAGTCCTATTAAAATAAAACGTCTTTTTTGTTAAATGTTTTATTTTCAGAAAATCCAGAATTAAATGCTTAAATGCTAAAATAAATTTGGCATATAACATGACATAATTCCTTTCATTAGTTATTTGGCAAAAAAGTTCTAAATTGAAATTTTTTTAGGCTGAGCATAGGGAGAAAATAGTTTGGCCTCTGGATGGAAACCAGTTTTTCAGGCTGGACACTGGAAGGGTTAGAAATGGCAGATTTTGGAAGCAATTGTGAAGTATGTACCTCACTTCTCCCCACCCTTATTTTACACTCTTTTTCTGCCTTAAAACCTATTTCACTATTCCTAGAATTATTTTTATCGTTTATCCCAGCATTCTATGCATCTTTCCCTCTCTTCAATTCGAACCTAAAAAAAGTACTAAAAAAAGAATTAAACCTTGGATTACTCTAGGGCTTATACAATCTATAGAAAGACAAAATATATTATGTAGCTTATGCAGAAAACAACCTTTCAATATGGCCTTAAAAGAAAAGTTCAAAAGATACCAAAATGTTCTGCTTAATTTTATCAGAAAAGCAAAATGCAATTAATATACAGATAAAATTTAAAAAAGTTATGGAAATATGAAAAACAATGGGAGATAATAAATGAACTGTCAGGTAATAATAAAAGTAAGGTTTTTCCAACTGAAATACTATAGAATGATAAGATGTATCATTTTGAAGAAAATTCTTTAGTCTTTGTAAGTAAATTTAATGATTATTTCACTGGGGTAATTAGGGATTTAATTAGTCAGATAAATAAAATAGGAACTGATAGTCATTCGAAGATAAATACAAATGTGCAAACATTTTCCTTAGTTATATTACAGATGTAATCAATGAAATAAGATCTTTAAGAAATGGAAAAACATCAAGAAAAGATTCTTACATCATATATTTTAAAAATGCTATGCCCATATATTAAAGGAATTTTATTTAAGTTAATAAACAATTCATTTCAAAAAGGATGTTTACCAAAAAGCTTGAAAGTTGCAGCTGCCATTTTAGTGAATAAAGGGGGAAATAGAAAAAATTCTGGAAACCACAGGCCAATTTCCATTTTATCAAATATTTCAAAGATTATTGAAAAACTATTGAAGAAAAGAATTGTCAAAAATTTATATGACAGAAAATTCTTTTCTGTAAATCAGTATGGATTTAAGGAGCAAATAGGTACCAAGAATGTGATTTTGAGATTAGCATTAATAGTATATAAAGGAATAAGTGAAATTTTGAAACTGGCTGAGATTTTCCTTGATATACATAAGGCATTTGATTCAGTCCTGCATGATCTTCTTCTTTTTAAACTGTATAGCTGTGGTCTAAGAGGTCCAATTTTTAATTGGTGTAAAAGCTATTTAAGTGGCAGATTACAGAGAGTAAATGATTGTATAAGTAATGAAAATAAGGTATGTTTCAGTGTGCCTCAAGGTTCAATGCTAGGACCTATTTTATTTTTAATCTATTTAAATGATCTATGTAATCTGAAATTAAATGGGAACATAATTACTTTTGCAGATGATACTGCACTAATGATTACTGCTCCAGATATAGTCTTTAATTGCAGCAGTAAATTCTAATTTGAATAAAATTAGAGGTTGGTTTCTGAAAAATAAATTACTTTTAAATAGAAGCGAAACAAAATATTTATTCTTTAGGCTTATGGGAGAAAATGATTTGTTGCAAAATAAAATAATCTGTTATGATATGTATTACAATAATCAGAATTGTAAATGCCTTCCAATATATGGAGTTGAAAGTTTTAAATAGGAGTCTATTTGGATTATAAATTGAAATGGACACACCATATATCATATACAATGAAAAAAATTAATGTTATAATACCAAAATCTTATTATGTTTGAAACTTTCTCAATATTTTATTATTAAAATTCTTATATAACTGCTGGGAAAAATCCTACTTGAAATATGGAATTATGTCATGGGAAGGTGTGTATTTTACTAATGTAAAAAGCCTTATAATAACATAGAATCATGTAATATGATGCATTATGAAAAAAGGAAAATTTGATAATGTCAAAATTTATTATAAAGTATTGAACATTCTTCCACCAAGAAATTCATATGTTTTTAGTATCTTTATGAATATTAGTAAAAAGTGGTCTGTTAACCCTTCCAGTGTTCATGTCATCTGTATATGTCTGGAGAATCAGAATTGAGGTTCCAAGGACCTATGCATATGTTTTTAGGACAACAAAAAAAACAAACTATTTTTTAAAAATAAAAATTGCGATTGTAATTTATATATATATATCTTATAAAAATATATGATTCAGGCTTGAAAAATAATATTTTAGTTTTTAATTTGATGCATATTTTATTAAACAACAATATAAATAAATTTATAAAGCCATCTGATTGCCATTTCTTAGAAGCAGTAAACGGTATTGCCGATTTGCTTGTTAATGTTCCTATTTGCTGAAGCAACCTTCTGATTTAAGGCTCACAAGTTTGATTTGAACTATTATCAACAAATATTTCCATAAATTTTCGAAAATCTTCTAAAAAGTAACAAAAAAAAACTGCTATTTTTAAAAATGAATAGATTTTGGAAGTAATTACAAAATAGGTACCGCCATTTTTTTTTTCCGTTTCACACTCTTTTCTGTCATAAACCTATTTCAGTATTCCCAAGTTATTTTTATCACTTTTCCCAGCATTCTATGCATCTTTCCCACCTTCAAAAATGAAACTGGAAATAAGCACATCCTTCTTAGAAATTCTGAGTGCAGCTGCATTTAGTTATGCTTTACTGAGGCAAACAAGAATAAATAATATTGCCCGAAATTCATGATATATAATTTGATGGCTGACACATGCAATCTCCATTGCGTGTGCTATAAGTGTTGTTTACAGTTTTGGTCTAGCATATTGGATATTCTTTGTAAAATTTGATTTTTTTTTGTATTTAAACCTTAGCTACTTTTCATTTCAGTAGATTTATTTTCAGAAATTAGCGATTTTTTGATGGATAAGTATTGATTTTTCATAGTTATGCTACATCGCATGGCCGGCCTGCAACTTGTTGCTGTGGATATTTTAACATTGCATTAGGCTATACGTTAATTTTTATTTTATTATTTATTACTTTTCATTCAAAACTTTGATTTAGTATCATTTTCTGAAAATAAATGAGGTCTTGGATATGGAAGCAAATTAATTTCTGTAGATTTACTTTTGTAAGCGATCTTTCGATTGACTGATTTATCGATCTTTCCGAGTTATGCTAGATTGGAGGCCAGCTTAAAAGTTGTTGCGGATATTTTATTTAACATCCCATTAGGTTAAATGTAATTTTTCTTTTATTATTTCTTGTTTTTTAATAAAAAAAAAAACTTTGAGCTTGCACCTTTTTCTGAAATTGAATGTCTTGGATACTGAAGCAAAATAGACTTCCTTGCTACAAAAATTGACCACCATTTGGGAGGGCAATTTCTGGAAGGGTGCATAAACCTTTCTGCACTTAGCCAAGATCACCAAACTTCAACATGCAAAGAAAAAATTTATAATGTTTATTAGTAAAAATAAAGCATACAAGAAAGTTTTTTTCTGTTTCACAACCAGTTCAGAAAATCCCGTGAATGTGAGAAGTCCAAATCACTTTGTATAACACTGGCCATGTTTAAAATGTACGATACTGAAAAGAATCAAATATCTTTTAATGAATTATCATGAAAAGAAATAAAAATCATATTTTAGGTTGAATATTATATTATTCGGGAGGAAATTTCCTTTTGATAAATGTACAATTTAACTATTTTTATTCAGCAAGTTTTCCAAAATGAAGCCTTAATTGTATAGTGCAATCTTTTTTTTCACCATATCATATTGAAAAAGGCTTATTAAAATCAATATGCTTGCAAATTTGTTTATATTATTTATTTTCATAAAATTCACAATTATATCTGTTTAATTTGGTATATAACATGACCTATTCCATTGATTAGTTATTTTTTTAAAAAATTCTAAAGTTCACTTGTTTATCTGATTCAGCACAGTTGGGTAAAAGCCTGTAATTTTCTCAAAGTATGGTACCAAGAAAAAAATTACAAAACAAGAAAAATATTTACTTATAATCAAAAAAGTAATTTTTTTGTTATTCAGAAATATATAGTCATTCTATTCATGTGTGTTGCAGTCATTTCTGTCTATTAGTTTTTTTTTAAATAAATTTTTATTTGTGTTGCCAGATGCATTTTTTTTACTACATGACTCTAAAAAAGATTAAAAACTCTAAAATAGCTAAATATTATGAATTTTTTTTTTGGGTGTTGAATCTTGGCTAGGTGCAGAAAGGTTTGTGCACCAAATCACCAGCCCTTCCCGAAATTGCCCTCCCACATGACTGCCTTTTTCCATAGCAAGGAAGTCTATTTTGCTTCCATATCCAAGACATTCATTTTCAGAAAAAGGTACAAGCTCAAAGTTTTTTTACTAAAAAAACAAGAAATAATAAAATAAAAATTACATGTAGCTAATGGAATGTTAAATAAAATACCTGCAAAAACTTTTAGCCGGCATCCAATCTAGCATAACTCGGAAAGATCGATAAATCAGCCGATGGAAGATCGCTAACTAACGGAAGTAAATATACAGAAATGAATTAACTTTCATATCCAAGACCTCATTTATTTTCAGAAAATGATACTGTATCAAAGTTTTACTGGGAAAGTAATAAATAATAAAATAAAAATTAACATCCTAATGCGATGTTAAAATATCCACAGCAACAAGTTGTAGGCCGGCCATACAATATAACATAACTATGAAAAAAATCATACTTATCGATCGGCCAAAAGATAACTAATTTCCGAAAATAAATCTACTGGAATGAAAACTAACTTAGGTTTAAATATAAAAAAAATACTAACTTTACAAAGAGTATCCAATATGCTGTACCAAAACTGTAAAAAGCACTTATAACACATGGAACGGAGTCAGCCATCTGCGTCGTGTCAGCCATCTGCATCGTGTTTGACTCAGTGAAGCATAACTAATTAAATGCAGGAGCAACCGGAATTTCTAAGAAGGATGTGTTTACTTTCAGTTTCGATTTGAAGGATGCTGGGGAAAAAACTTTTTTTTGTTATACAGAAATAAAAACCATTCTGTATGTGTGCATTATAACCATATCTATCTACACTGGTTTCGATACATTAAGGGAAAGTGAGAAAAATCACAATAATTTGCCAAAAAATTGTGCAATCTTCAGCAAATTTGTTCATATAACTGTAATGCTGACTGAGCATATCATATGCAAATTAGTCTAGGTTGCATCAATTTGTGTAATCGATGCGGCATAAAAATGGGTATTTTGAAGTGGATCGTTATTTTGTGTTGTAAATGTGAGTAAAGAAATTTGAAATAGCATTTTGTAGGAATGACCTCGAGACATCATTTGCCAAATGAACTGCAGTGAAGAGCTATTGGCCAGGCCAAAGTCAGTCAGCTGTGGTACGATGGCTGAATGCGAGTCCTTCTGTGGTCCATAGACTGTGGAATCGATTTCTTAGCATGGATTTCACGTCTCTGAGGTTAGCCGAGGAAGGGTTAAAGTTACGACCACTGTACAAGACTGATGTCTGTGATTAACAACATGAAGGAGCAGGACGTCTACTCCTCTCAGCTACAATCCTCTCTTGCAGCAACCACTGGGAGGGTTGCATCAGCTTCTACTGTGCATAGCTTCTACTGTGCCATCCGAGATCATAGATGGCACCCAAAATTCACAGGAAGAGTGATAGTCAGTATTAGTAGAAAAAAAACTGAGCTGGCATTAGTTCAGCAGGTTAGAATCTGGCATGTTTCTGGAGAGATGCGGGTTTTAATCCTACAGTAGAATTTCTACTGTACGCTAGAAGGCCAGTAATTTGTATGCCCATCATGTCAGGTGCAAGCGGTTGAATTGGGCACGCACACATGTTAACTGCACAGAAGAGCAATGGAGGTCTTCACAGATGAGGAATATATCACAATATCTGGACTCATCTTCACAGATGAGTCCAGATATTGCTTGCAGAGTGATTCTGGACATTGTTTGATATGGAGAGAATGAAGTACCCGCTATCTTCCAGTAACATCCATCAAAGAGACAGTTACAGCGGAGGTAGGTAGTGTGCGTGTTTGGGGTGGCATTTCCTTAGGTGGATATACAGACCTCTATGTGTTGACGAGTGGGAACCTCAATGCTCAGAGATATAGAGATGACATCCTGGACCCTTGTGTACGTCCTTACACTGGTGCAATAGGTGAAACATACATTTTACAAGACAATAACACTCGTCCACACAGAACTTGATTAGTGGAACAATACCTTCAAGAAGAGACAATTATGCGCATGAAGTGGCCAGCTTGATCTCCCGACCTAAATTCAATTGAGCGTGTGTGGGATGCTCTAGGGAGACACGTTGCTGCCCTCAATCCACCACCTGAAACAAAGGGGGAGCTTATTACTGCTTTAAAGGAACAATGATCATTACTCCCTACTGAGCTGATTCACAACTTCACAAACAGCATGGAGCATTGCTGTCATGCCTGCATTTGTCATGTCTGCACACACTCCTTATTAAAGAATTTTGCCCATTGCATTCTGACACCTCATTTTTGAACAAGTACCTGTGTTATTTTTTTGACAATAAATGTTTCTAGTGTAAAATGTTTTATGCCATTCTGAAAATAGTATTGTAATTCATGTTTCCATCAAATTTCATTGAAATTGTTCATATAGTTTTTTGTTTATCATAATTTTTCTGAATTTTTCCTTAATTTATGGAAACCAGTGTAGTTTAAACGAATCAATAAATCAATAAATTTTTTCCACAAAAACATTTATTGATTTATAGATGTTTAAACATCTACATATAATACTGAGATTGTCAATTATTGTTCAAATCATTAATAACGCTATTAGCGTGATGTGACTTCATTATTTATTACCATCTTACTCAGAGCACTGAAAAGAAATAGTTGCCATCCGAGATCATAGATGGTACCCAAAATTCACAGGAAGAGTGATAGTCATTATTAGTAGAAAAAAAACAGCCGGCATTAGTTCAGCAGGTTAGAATCTGGCATGTTTCTGGAGAGATGCGGGTTCGAATCCTATGTCGGCAAAAAAATTTTGCCACGAAAGCATTTATTGATTTATAGGCATTTAAACATCTACAGGTAATGCTGAGATTGGCAATTATACTTAACAATAACTTTAGATTTCTGTTTTCAGGTAGTGAAGATGGAAAGCATCTCCAAAGTGTAGGTTTGCTTCTCAGCAGACATGCCAGTGATGCTCTTCCAGGATATGACTGCATTAACAAAAGATTTCATACAGCAAAAATTAAAGACCTGAATGTCATCTGTTATTATGCCCCCACAGAAGACTCTGATGAGAATGAAAAGGATATGTTTTACAGATAGCTGCAGGATATTTTGAATTCTGTGAAGAAAGGAGATATTTCTCTTGTGCTAGGTGATTTCAGTGTTAAAGTTGGTACTGACTCTGACCTTTAGACAGGAGTTTTAGGTCCCTTTGGCATTTGTAGTTCCAATGGCAATGGGGAATGCCTCCTATAGGTAAGTAAACTTAACAGTTTGTGAATAATGAGCACATACTACAAACACCGGGACATTTATGAATATACATGGTTTTCACCTGACGTTTAATTAATATATAATCAATCATATGACATCAAATCCATGACGGGTTGCATAGGAATATGATAGATTATATTTTAATTAACAGCAAATGGACTAGTTCAGTTAGGAATACCAGATATCACACAAAGAATCTACAAATGAACTAGTCCAACAGGAGAGCCGAAATTGGGTCTGACCATGTAATGGTCAAAAGTGTTTTGCAGCTGAAGCTTAAGAAATGTTGTACCAAGTTTAAGAGAATTTTTTTTAACACTGAAACTTTGAAACATCCAGATGTAGCTAAAGCTTACCATGATAAGCTAATTAGTCATTATCACAATTGTGGTTTGCTTATTGCTGAAGTTGAGAAAGAATGGGATAAGTTTAAACAGGTTTTTCTTGAGACCAACAGTGCTCTTTTGAGTACAAGGGAACATAGGAAGCAAAATTATTTGAATGATAAGGCTATGGAACTTATTTGTGAAAGAAGGAAGTGCAGGATTACTATGAATCAACACCCAGCTAGTCCTAACAGATGGCATTAGAACAAGCTTAATAAACATGTAAAGAATCAGTTAACAGCTGATAAGAATCTATGATGTGATAGCTGGGCTGATAAAGCAGAGGAATCGGACAGCGCAACAACAGGGGATTGTACCAGATAATTTATTTTGTGTGGGAAGAAACAGACAGGTACACAGGGATTGAGAGATAAATATTGTAAGGTGATTGAAGGTGAGGATCTTGTGTTGGCTAGATGGTCTGAGCATTTCAGAGATGTTCTAAACTAGGGCTTCTCAATGTGGGGTACACAGTAAAATATTTTGGGGTAGGCTGTGAGAGCTAAAAAGTCACTAGATATATGTTATATATATATGTTTTGTTCCCATTGTTATACTATAACTATAGTTTTATCTTTCTATACTAGGGGTACTCCAGTTACATGCACATTAACATGTACGTGAAGCATAAAAGGTTGAGAATCACTGTTCTAAACAGGATAGATGCATTAATTACTGACTTTAATATTGGCCCTATATCACATTTTGAAGTCACTTTGGCTATCTCTAAATTAAAGCTGCATAAATCCCCAAGGGCGGATGAAATTACCACTGAAATGCTTAGAGCTGGGAACCCTTGTGTTGTCACATGGCTGACTGAAATTTTGAATATTTTTATGATAAAGGTATTGTTCCTAAGGATTTCACTAGAGCTATTATTATCCCTGTTTTTAACAAAGATGATCATTATTCTTGTGACCACTTTGTGTATAGGGGAATTAGTTTACTTTCTGTTCCAGGTAAATTTCTTTGCACGATTATACTTAATAGTTAAGAATTTGATTAATGGACAGCAGCATGATGAGCAGTGAAGATTCAGAATTGGTAGAGGATGTATAAATCAAATATTTTCACTTAGGCAGATTCTTGAGAAATGTTCAGAGTTTCAGAAACCTGTGGTTACTAGTTTGTAGATTTCAAAAAGGCTTTTGACTCTGTTGATTGACATGATTTGTGGTTGATCGTTAGATCATATGGTGTACCTGACAAATTAGTGTAATGAAAGCCCTCTACAATAACATTGACACGTGTGAGAGTTGGTAAAGCTAGTAGCAATTATTTTGGCATTGCTTCTGTATTCAACGAGTGTGCATTTTATCCCCTTTCCTCATAATTTGATTATTGATTATGTTATGCGAAATTCACTGCAAGGGAAATGTTTTGGTCTTAAATGGTCTAGAGATCGTAAAATTTCTGATTTAGATTATGCTCATAATTTAACCCTTTTGGCAAATGATGTTGATAAGATGAATTCTTTTATTAGAGCTGTTGATGAGACTACTAATAGAGTAAGTTGGTGATAAACAGAGAGGAAACTAAAGTGATGAAAATAGGTTAGGCAGATTGTGGTTTAATTAATCTGAAGAGTTGTACTTTTGAGCAAGTATCAGTTTAATTATCTTGGCAACTATGTAACAGATATTGGTGATGTGTAGCATGAGATAAACAGAAGAAGGGAGATTGCTACTACAACTTTTAAGAATCTTTGGAGAGTGTGGAGAAATAGGTGTACACATGTCATCATTATCATCATCATCCTCAAGCAGCCATGGGCTACGGAGGTCCAACCAGACTGTGCAGTTTAATTCTCCAAGCATATTTATCCTGAGCTACATATGCTGCATCTGGCCACTGCACACCAATTTTAACAAGGTCCTGTTTGACATTGTCTGCCCACCGCATCCTAGGTCTCCCCTTCTTTCTGAGGCCTTTAGGCACACTGTTCATAACCCCATTCGCCAATCTATAATTATTCATACGGGCAACATAGCCAAACCAACGGAGTCTCTCTCTGCACAATATGCTGCTTAAAGGAGGTTGCAAACTCCTTTGCCTAGCCTCATCATTAGTTACAAAGTTGAACTACCTAATGCCCAAGATACTGCGTAAGCATCTGGAATCAAAAGCATCTAGTTTCCTGTTATCTTGTTTACAAAGTGTTCAAGTTTCACCACCATAACTAACCCTAGAAAGAACCAAACTATTATACAGTCTAATTTTAGTCTTTAGGTGTATACGCCTATTTCTCCACAATCTCCATAGATTCTTAAAAGTCCCGGCAGCAATACCTATTCGTCTGTTAATCTCATGCCACACATCACCAGTATCGGTTACATAGCTCCCAAGATAATTAAACTGTGACACCTGCTCAAGACTGCAACCATTCAGATGAACTGAAACACAACCTGCCTGACCAATTTTCATCACTTTAGTTTTCTCTCTGTTTATAACCAAACCTACTCTACTACCAGTCTCATGATCAGCACAAATGAAAGAGTTCATCTCATCAACATCATTTGCCAAAAGGGCTAAATCATCAGTATTATCTAAATCAGAAATTTTTGTATCTCCAGCCCATTTAAGGCCAAAATCTTTCCTCTTGCAGTGAATTTCACATAACATAATCAAAAACCAAACTAAAGAGAAGTGGGGGCAAAATGCACCCTTGTCGAACACCAGAAGTAATGCTAAACCAATTGCAACAAGACTTACCAACTCTCACACATGACTCAGTGTTATTATAGAGAGCTTCACTATGTTAACTATCTTGTCTGGTATACCATAAATTATGATGATCAACAGAGTCGAGAGCCTTTTTGAAATCAACATAGCTAGCAACCAAAGGTTTCTGAAACTCTAAACATTTCTCAAGAATCTGCCTAAGTGAAAATATCTTATCCACACATCCCCTACCACTTCTGAATCCACATTGTTCATCACACAATTGACTGTTAACCAGATTCTTAATTCTGTTAAGCACAATCATGGAAAGAACTTTACCTGGAACAGAGAGTAGGCTGATACCCCTATAGTTATCACAAGAACTGCGATCACATTGTTTAGAACATCACTGAAATGCTCAGCCCACCTATCCATGACAGAATCCTCCCCTTCAATAACCTTACCTCTTCTATCCTTCAATCCCTGTATACCTTTGCATTTTCTACCACATAAAACATTAACTATCTGGTACAGCTCTCTGCTGTTGTGCTGCCTAACTGCTTCCTCAGCTTTGTCAGCCACGCCATCAAGACAAAGATTCTTATCAGCAGCTAACTGATCTTTTACATGTTTATTACATTCTCTGTAATGCTTTCTATTAGGACTAGTAGGGTATTGATTAAGGACATTCCTGCATTTCCTTCTTTCTGAAATGAACTCAAGCACCTTATTACTCAAATAATTCTGCCTCCTCTGCTCCTTTTTTCCTAAAAGAATACTGTTAGTTTCCAAAAATGCCTGTTTAAAATGGCCCCATTCTTCCTCAACTTCAGTAGTAAGCAAACCACGACTGTCATAATGACTAAGTAACCTATCATGGTAAGCTTTAGCTATAACTGGGTCTTTCAGAGCTTCAGTATTAAAGGTAAATTTTTTAACCCTAGCACAACACTTTTCAAGTTTAAGTTGCAAGACACTTTTAACAAGGTAATGGTCAGATCCAATTTCAGCTCCCCTATATGCCCTGGTATTCCTAACAGAACTAGCCCATTTGCTGTTAATTAATACATAATCAATCATATTCTTATACTGCCCATCAAGTGAAACCCATGTGTACTTATGTATGTCGCAGTGTTTGTAATAAGTGTTAGTTATTCTGTAACCATTGAGTTTACTTACCTGTAGGAGACATTGCCCATTGCCATTGCAGCTACCAATACCAAAAGGGCCTATCACCCCTCCCCAAAGGTCCGAGTCAGTACCAACTTTGGCATTGAAGTCATCTAAAACAAGGGTAATATCCCCTTTCTTGACAGAATTCAAAATATCCTGAAGTTGTCCATAAAACCTATTCTTCTCATCCTCAGTGGGGGCATAACAGCAGATAACATTCAAGTCTTTAATGCTTGTCTGAAATTTTGCTGTAAGAAACCTTTCATTAATGCACTCATATCCTAGAAGAGCATCACTAGCATGTCTTCTGAGAAGCAGACCCACGCCTTGGTGATGCTTTACATCCTCCCTCCCTGTAAAGAGAAATTGAAAGTTATTTTTAAGTATCTCACCTTTTCCTGTCCATTTGGTCTCTTGCCAGCCTAGAATATCAAGAGAATAATCTCTGTGTAATGTCCTCACGTTCCTGCAGAGAGAAAATGATTAGGATTTTTAAAGAAACTAGTTTTATTGAGATAGGTAGGGCCAACAATATCAAACAGCCCCCTGATCACAGGCATAGGGCAAAGACCTGTTCCCCCTCCGCTAAAGGCTGAAGTTGGTAAAGACTGATGCTGGTAGGAACATCAGGCACCATCTTCTCAAGTGGACTTTTTGAAGAGCCATATGGCCTGCCTGAGACACATTATTCCAGTTTAGGCTTGATGATGCCCAACTAGCTAAGTGAGATTCAGGTACATGCGATGGCCTCTGATTAGCGTTATCCACCAGCTGATATAAGGTATCCCATGCCTGTGCTCACTTAGGTCTGGCAACCCAGAAAGCAAACAGAAAACACAGTGGCAGATTCTCCCTCAACAGAGGCCCACCAGTGCAGCAAGTCCAGGATCCATAAGCTCAAATTCATAAACAAGTCCAGTCTAGTAGGTATAAATGGTCAGCACCAGGACCCTGTGAAGTTGACCACTCTTCAGCAGGGTTGAAAAAAAGAAAAAAGTGGCCATAGATGACCAGATCAGTAGCCTCAGTAGGCTATACTGAACTGGCAGCCCTCCCCTTCTGTTCCCTTCCAAAAGAGAATATCTCTTTTGAAAGGTACTAACGGCCTGCAACACGAGAAGGCAGGGTCGGACATTAGGTCTGGCCGGTTCTGTGCATCATCACTGGGAATTGGTACACAGCTCTCCTTCCAGTTTATGCCTAGCTACCATTTACACATGTAAGGACTAAAATTAGACAAAGCACTGAAAATGGGTTGGTTGATTCAATGGAATCACAAAGATATCCTGTATACTTTGAGACTCATGAATGGATCCATATATACGGCATACCTTCGAGCTGAAAAAAAGTTTTTGCTGTGAGTGGAATTCTAATCCATGCCTCCCATCTAGGTGTGGGTTCGAATCCCACTCACAGCGAAACTCAGGTTAGTTGATTTTTTTGTTTGCATATTTTCATATATGATAGCTCAGTTCTAATAAAATTGCACTCTTTTTATGAAGAATTGTTTACAGGAGAAAGGTAAAATTAATTATTTCTTAAAGTAATTATCAATTCTTGCACAGTATCTTGCAACCAAATTGAAGGTTCAGTGATCTGTTTTCCAAACATTGTTAACATATGATTTTTATGATGACTGTATGGTTTTATTAAAAAAAAATACAGCTTATCACAATTTGGTGGAACATAGTGTTAATGCCACATATGTTAATGCCACACAACAATTTCATATTACTGTGGTTGTCTGCGATAGTGATGTGGAAATTTATAATGATCGACACATTCTGCTTGTAATACCTACCTTATCACTTAGGTTTCCTTTTCACAGTTTCATTCTCTTGACTTTTTAGCAAAAATAACATTTCATCTACAGTGCTCATTCAAGGCACATTACAGTCATTTGTGTAAATACTTTTTTTATATAATGATGGCTATCAATAAATGTTATTCCTATATTACTAGTGCTTCCATTCTCCAATTCAATAAATGTTATTCCTATATTACTAGTGCTTCCATTCTCCAATTCAATAAATGTTATTCCTATATTACTAGTGCTTCCATTCTCCAATATCAGTGAACTGTCATCATCATCATCCTCAAGCAGCCATGGGCTACAGAGGTCACATCAGACTGCACAATTTAGTTCTCCAAGCATATCTGTCTTGAGCTATATGTGCTGCATCTCACCATTGCACACCAATTCTAACAAGGTCCTGTTTCACATTGTCTGCCCACCGCATCCTAGTTCTCTCCCTCTTTCTGAGGAATTTAGGCACACTGTTCGTAACCCTATTCGCTAATCTCTAATTATCCATACGGGCATCATGGCCAAACCAACTGAGTCTCTCTATGCACAACATATTGCTCAGAGGAGGTTGCTGACTCCTTTGTCTAACCTCTTCATTACTTACAAAGTTGAACCACCTAATATCCAAGATACTGCATAAGTATCTGGAATCAAAAGCATCAAGTTTCCTGTTATCTTATTTACATAGTGTCCAAGTTTCATTACCATAACTAACCCTAGAAAGAACCAAACTATTTTACAGTCTGATTTTATTCTTTAGATATATACGCCTATTTCTCCTCACACTCCATAGATTCCTAAATGTCCCAGAGGCAATCCCTGTTTGCCTGTTAATCTCATGCCACACATCACCAGTATGTCGGTTGCATAACTCGCAAGATAATTAAACTGATACACTTGCTTAAGGGCACAACCATTCAGAGCAACTGAGCACCAACTGCTTGACCAATTTGCATCACTTTAGTTTTCTCTCTGTTTATCACCAAACCAACTCTATTACCAATCTCCTCAACAGCTCTAATGAAAGAATTTATCTCATCAACATCATTAGCCAACAAGGCCAAATCATCAGCATAATCTAAATCAGAAATTTTGAAATCTCTGGACTATTTAAGGCCAAAATCTTTCCCTTGCAAAGAATTTCGCATAACATAATCAATAACCAAACTAAAGAGAAAAGGGGACAAAATGCACCCTTGTCGAACACCAGAAGCAATGCTAAACCAATTGCTACAAGCCTTACCAACTCTCACACATCACTCAGTGTTATTATAGAGATCTTTCTTTATGTTAACTAACTTGTGTGGTATACCATATGATCTCACAATCAACCACAAATTATGATGATCAGCAGAGTCAAAAGTCTTTTGAAATCAACGAAGCTAGCAACCAAAGGTTTTTGAAACTCTAAACATTTTTGAAGAATCTGCCTGAGTGAAAATATCTGATCTACACATCCCCTACCATTTCTGAATCCACATTGCTCATCACGCAATTGACTGTCAACCAGATTCTTAATTCTATTAAGTACAATCGTGGAAAGAACTTTACCTGGAACAGAGAGTAGGCTGATACCCCTATAGTTATCACAAGAACTGCGATCACCTTTTTTGAAGATAGGGATAATAATAGCTCTGGTAAAATCCTTGGGAACCATGCCTTTATCACAAAAGATATTCAAAATTTCAGCCATCCAAGTAGTAACTGAAACATTCCCAGCTCTAAGCATTTCTGTAGTAATCTCATCTACCCCTGGGGATTTATGAAGTTCAAGTTTAGAAATAGCCAAAATAACTTCAGATTGTGTTATAGGGCCAACATTAAAGCCACCAATGCATCTATCATCATTGCAAACAATGGGAATAGAACTAACCGCATTGTTTAGAACATCACTGAAATGCTCAGCCCACCTAGCCATGACATAATCCTCACCTTCTATAACCTTACCTTGTTTATCCTTCAATCCCTGTATACCTGTCCGTTTTCTACCACACGAAACATTAACTATCTGGTACAGCTCTCTGCTGTTCTGTTGTCTAACTGCTTCCTTGGCTTTGTCAGCCAAAACATCAAGCCAAAGATTCTTATCAGCGGCTAACTGATCTTTTACACGTTTATTAAGTTCTCTGTAATGCTTTCTATTAGGACTAGTAGGATATTGATTAAGGACATTTCTGCAGTTCCTTCTTTCTGAAATAAGCTCAAGTGCCTTATCACTTAAATGAATGTCTCCTCTGCTCCTTTTTTCCTAAAAGAGTACTGTTATTGTCCAAAAAAGCCTGTTTAAAATTATCCCATTCTTCCTCAACTTCAGTAGTAAGCAAACCATGACTGTCATAATGACTAAGTAACCTATCATGGTAAGCTTTAACTATAACTGGGTCTTTCAGAGCTTCACGATTAAAGGTAAATTTTCAACCTTAGCACAGCACTTCTTAAGTTTAAGTCTGGACTATATGGACCCTTTGTTCTCCATCATAACAAAAGAAACCAATGATTACGCACGGGAACAGTTAGCTAATACTGATAGAAAGAAAAGAAAAGACAAATGGTTCGAAGTAACAGAAGGTGAAATTAAAGGTTACTTTTCCCTGGTAATACTGATGTTCCAAGTTCATAAATCACGTATACAATTGTACTGGTCCCAAAACCAGGTGCATTGAAATGCCAATTTATGGGGGAAACTATGAGCAGAGAAAGGTTTCAACTAATCTCTCTATTCCTGCATTTTGCTAATGACAGAGATGCTGAAGAGCAGGACAAACTAAAAAAGATTAGGCCCATTATCTGACATTTTTCAGAAAAATTCACTAGTCTCTACTTTCCTGCTCAAGACATAGTGTTAGACGAGAGTCTAACACTATGTCTTGAGGAGTCTTATGAAATTCAGGGAGTCAAAGGAGTCTTATGAAATTCAGGGGGCACCTGTCATGTGCAGTGCAACTGTTCCAAGCATTCACGTTTTGGAATAAAGGTTATAAAATTTGTGAATCTTCAACTGTATATTGCCATTATTTCAAAATTTATGTTGGAGATGACATCACTGACCCCAGTCTTCCCGCCAGCACAAATGTAGTAATGGGCACATGTCAACCGTTGCTAGATAAGGGACACACCCTCTTTCTAGACAATTGGTACACCTCACCAGATCTTTGCAAGAGACTAATAAATTGTTCTACGAATATAATAGGCACTGTAAGGCCTACGAGAAAAGAGATGCCTAAAGATATTTCTGCCAAGAAATTGAAGTCTGGAGAGTATAACATCTAGTCGGCCAATAACATTCTCTGTGTGAAGTTGAAGGACAATAAAGATGTTCATTTTTTGATGTTTAAACATAGATGAAGCCATCTACACTGGAAGACTTCCTCCATTGTAGAATTTGATGATGGCAGTAGAAACACGAGTTCAGGTGCCTACGATGACCTCTGCTCAGGATTATCCACCAACTGATAAAATATATCCTGCGAATCTATGCATTTGGGGCTGTCAACCCATGAACAAAAAACACAGTGGAAGCTTCTCCCATCACAGAAGCCCACCAGTGCAGCAAAATCAGAATCCATAATCAAGCTTAGAGCCTTAATCCAGTCCAGTAAGTTTATAAGGCCAGCACCAAGACCCTGTGTGGTTGACCACTTCTCAGCAGGGTAGAAGAAAAATGAAAAGTAGCCATAGTTGTCCAGATCAGTAACCCACACTAATCTGGCAGCCCTTCTCTTCCGTTCATTTCCACAAGAGAGTATCTCTTTTGAAAGGTACTAACTGCCTGCACCATGAGAAGGCGAGGTCAGACATTAGGTGCTAGGCCTGGCCAGTTCTATGCATCATCACAGGTGATTGGTTCATAGCTCCCCTTCCAGTGACTACCTAGCTACCATTTACAGACCATGTATCATTGTCTAATTCAAATTCAGTACATAACTACTGAAAAGGTAATTTTAATCCTCAGTGTTGCCAAAGTGTCTTTTTTTAATCTAGAACTTTATGTATTTTTAAAGAGTAGAAAATTGTTTGTGTGTGTGTGTGTGAGACATGTTTACATGATATACATGTCATCTGTATTTTTTGAAAAAGTTGAAGTAATTGAGTTTACTATATATTCCACCAGGTTCAATTTTACCTGTATTTTTGTGCTAAAGTGTGGTTTTTCTAGCTTGTGTCTTAGAAATACTAAGAAAAACCATATGCTAGGGCCAAAATATAGGGGCTCCCTGATGGTACAAATAGGAAACATTCTGAATTCTGCAGTCCATTACATAGACTTTTGTTGAAATCGTAAGGCCTCTATTATCATGTAGGATCAGTGTGAGCATCATGTATATAGAACTCATGCATAATAGTTAGCTGGAATTTATTTTGAAAAAGAAACTTTTTTCCTCTGGGATCGTTGAGGTATTTTTGTATTTAAAAAGTTATGAACCTGAAAATGTTTTGAAAAGACTTTGCAGAAATAAAGTGTAAGTTTGACCAATTAATTGATTTTGAAGCATTTAAATTTTCTTACCTGATGTTCTCCAAATGCCATTTAATTTGAGTTATCGGAAAAAGCAAGAACAACTGGATTTGGACTGATCAAGAAGTCATGGTTTTGGGAACAGCATCCAGATCAGTTCTGGTTCATTAAACAGGATATTGCATAAATGTTTACAGAGTAATGGTAAGGACAGATTACTAGCCTTATGTAAATGCTGTTGCAGATTTCCATTTTGGAATATATATTACAATGTATTGCAAGTTTCAATTTGATGATACAGTAATTGTTCGGAAGGAGAAAAAACTATCCGAAGTACTAAAGTTCAATTGTACTTTCAAAGTTTATTTGGAACAATGTGTGCAGTATGCTAATATGCATCAATTTGGTGGAACATATATATCTAATTCAATATTTTGGGAGACCTTGCACATTCAAACTGAAGAGGATGCTGCTGATGTGATACAAGCATTCATAAATGTTATCACCATGCATAAGTTCATTTCAGGACTTAGTCAAAAACTGCTACTATCTGCAGAGATCCATGGACAAGTTAATCCTCTGTTGTTCACCACTGCCTACAGTGACCTGAATCTTATAATGGTGGACAATTTGAACATTCTCAAAAGTTTTTGGAATGTATGCAAAACTTTTGATTATGTTGTACATATGGTTGATGGAGGTACCGTGATCATATTAGGTATCCAATAATGCTACCTATGCATACAGACACACTATAAGAAAAATGTGGACTACTGCTTGTGATTTACTCAGAAATTTGTTTCGTTTTCTTTCAAGAGACCAATAGTAAATAGAAATGAATATAATGTTAACTATATAATATGCCAAACAACAGAGATAGAGGAAAATCAATTGGGAAGAATGGAATGTAATCTGATTTATATGTTTAGAATGAGTATATTAAGAGTGCAGTATATTGAGAATTAAATTTAAATTTCTTTTAAATGTATGTATTTAGTTAGTGCCATTATATTCAATTAATAAATTTGTACTTTGTAGTGTGAACAAAAGGGACAGTATCTTCTAGATTATGTTTGCAATGCCCTGAACCTTATAGAAAAAGATTATTTTGGTCTACGCTATGTGGATTCCCACAAACAGAGAGTAAGTTTTTATCAGATATATAATTCTACTTTCATTTTGCTAGAAAATAAAATATACTTAAAAGACTACACAGAAATGGATTTCAAAATTCTGTAATCCATTGTTAACTGATGCAGCTGCCATTTGTGGCCAGCAAAATCTGACATGTGTAATATAGTTTTATTTATATTCAAGTTTCAAAGTCTGCTATTGATAAAAATTGGATTTCTTCTGTTAAAAGTTTTGAAAGGAAAATACACATGTTATTCCAAAGCTTAAAACTGATGGATAATCATTGTTGTGGAACAATGGCTCTGATATTTACATTGAATATCTGTTATGTCATTTCAAGACAAAGAAGTAGCATCAAAAATTTTAGACATAGCATTTTTCTTTTGTGCCTGAATAATAAACAGGTAAAAAATTCATAATTTTAAAACTATATTTTGAAATCTGATTAAAATATTAGAAAAATTCACTTTATATTTGAAAAAACAAAATTTACAGTTTTGCACTAAGGAACAATAAATAAAATCAATCAAAAGTGAATGCACAGTATTCCCTGTTAAGAATATTAATTAATAGATTCTGAAAAAAAATCATTGCCGCCACGGCGGGAATCGAACCCGCATCTCTCCAGATTCATGCCATAGCGCGCTAACCATTGCACCACGTGTCGGACAACGAATATTTTCAGAATATGACCTTATAAATTTTCTTCTTGAGACGTGACTGAGACAGCACCATCTATACTCAAGGAGATGCAACTTTTTCAGTCGTTGCATTTGATTATCAGATGTTAATGAGAAGGTCGCTAATGCTAACACGTTAAATATATAATTAAAATCAATCCAAAGTGAATGCACAGTATTCCCTGTTAAGAATATTAATTAATAGATTCTGAACAATAAATGTTTTATGCACCAGTAAAATGGAAATGTAAAAACAGTAAACACACAAAAAAGGGTTAAAGGAAACAATTTTTTTTTTTAAATCGTGGTAGCTTTGGTACGTGCAAAATAATGGTGGCAAGGCATATCAAAATTCTGTTGCATTCTTATGGATATATGGAACTTAATATCTCGTATGCAGATTTGCCCCTGCAAGTTCAGCTGCAATAGAGAAAATATTTTAACCCTTCCTCCCTCCATTTTTGAAAACTATTCTTGTGAAACTTTTGTTATGCTATACTTCAAGGGCATGGCAATAGCAATAATATTTTTAACTCTCCCTTCCTCTTCCTCCCTCCATTTTTGAAAACTATTCTTGTGAAATTTCTGTTATACTTCAAGGGCATGCCAGATTTGTAATCTAGTCCCCAGGTTCAAGTACCACTTGGGCTAGCATCAAGATTTATCTCTGGTAAATCCCTATCCTGCCCTCGGTCAGAAAGGGGACACTGATGGACTTGGTAAGGCTGAAATCTGTAAAATTATGGTCCCATGTTCAGGAGTGCCATACCCTATGCCTGTTTATGAACACTCAGGATAGTCTTAATGGGAGATTGTCTCCTAACAGCTCTCCAGTGGGTTTGCCTTCCCCAAACACTCAGAAGTAAAACAACCTAACCCAATGCAAAAGAAGTACCAATAGGGGGTAAAACAACCCAACAAATGCTATACTTCCGGAAGAAAATTTATAGTGAGTACTTTTTAACTCATTAAAAAAACAAGCAAATATTTTCTCTTTGTCATTTGTTTGTTCCTCTGTAGATATTAATCGTTTTCATTTCTAGAGATAAATTAAAAATTCTTTCTGGGTTGGATAAATATTGATGAAATATTAAGATTTACCTTTTCTCAATCTCCCAAAAGCCATAATTACATCCTCTAATACTTGAAAATAACAAAATTTTGAAAGAATATTGCAAGCGATGTATTTATGCTAAAAAATTTTAATTTGGATGATGAAATGTGAAGGTAATGAAGTTTGCATTGATATACCCCTTCCATGGTCCAGGCTGAAAAACAGGTTTCATCCATGGCCAAGCTATTTTCTAACTATGCTGAGACAAAATAAATTTTAACTTTAGAACTTTTTTGCCAAATAACTAATGAAAGGAATTATGGCATGTTGTATACCAAATTAATCAGCACTTAATTCTGGATTTTCTGAAAATCAAGTATTTAACAAAAAAGATGATATGCTTTATTTTAATAGAACTTTTTTAGAGTCATGTAGTAAAAAAATGCATCTGGCAACACAAAAATTTATTTAAGAAAACTAATAGACAGAAACGATTACAATGCACATGAAATGGAATGGCTATATATTTCTGAATAACAAAAAAATTTCTTTGGTTTTAAGTATATTTCTCTCGTTTTGTAATTTTTTCTCAGTACCATACTTTGAGAAAATTCCAGGCTTTTAGCCAATTGTACGGAGTCAAATAAACAAGTCAATTTTAGAATTTTTTTTTAAATAACCAATCAACAGAAATAGGTCATGTTATATATCAAATTAAACAGAATTTAATTGCGAATTTTATAAAAAAAAATAATATGAATAAATTTCCAAGCATTATTGATTGTAATAAGCCTTTTTCAATGTGATATGGTGAAAAAAAAGATCGCACTATACAATTAAGGCTTCACTCTGGAAAACCTGGTGAATAAAATTAGTTAAATTATATATTTATCGAAAGGAAATTTCCTCCTGAATAATATAATATTCAACCTGAAATATGATTTTTATTTCTTTTAATGATTCTTTTCAGTATCGTATATATTTTAAACACGGCCAGTGTTATACAACATGACTTCTCACATTCACGAGATTTTCTGAACTGGTTATGAAATAGAAAAAAAACTTCCTTGGCTGCTTTTTTTGCTAAACGTTATGAATTTTTTCTTTGGGTGTTGAAATTTGGTGATCTTGGCTAATTGCAGAAAGGTTTGTGCACCAAAGCACCAGCCCTTCCCAAAATTGCTCTCCCACATGACTGCTGATTTCCATAGCAAGGAAGTCTATTTTGCTTCCGTATCCAAGACATTCATTTTTAGAAAATGGTACAAGCTCAAAGTTTTTTTAACTAAAAAAACAAGAAATAATAAAGAAAAATTGCATGTAACCTAATGGGATATTAAATAAAGTATCCACAACAACTTTTAAGCCAGCCTCCGATCTAGCATAACTTGGAAAGATCGATAAATCAGCCGATCGAAAGATCGCTAATGGAAGTAAGTCTACAGAAACTAATTTGCTTCCATTATACAAGACCTCATTTATTTTCAGAAAATGATATTAGATCAAAGTTTTGCTGGAAAAGTAATAAATAATAGAATAAAAATTAACATATAGCCTAATGCGATGTTAAAATATCCACAGCAACAATTTGTAGACTGGCTGTAAGATATAACATAACTGAAAAAAATCAATACTTATCAATCGGCCAAAAGATCGCTAATATCCGAAAATAAATCTACTGAAATGAAAACTAACTAAGGTTTAAATGTAAAAAAATATACTAACTTTATAAAGAGTATCCAATATGCTGGATCAAAACTGTAAACAATACTTGTAGCACACGGAATGGAGATATCGTGTCAGCCATCTGCACCTTGTTGGCCTCAGTGAAGCATAGCTGCAACCAGAATTTCTAAGAAGGATGTGTTTACTTTCAGTTTCGATTTGAAGGCAGGAAAGATGCATAGAATGCTATGAAAAATGATAAAAATAACTTGGAAATACTGAAATAGATTTCTGACTGAAAAGAGTGTGAAACGGGAAAAAAAATTGTGGTACATATTTTGCAATTACTTCCAAAATTTATCATTTTTAAAAATAAGTTTTTTTTTTTGTTATTTTTAAGAGATTTTTGAAAATTTAAGGAAAAATTTCATGATAATAGTTCAAATCAAGCTTGTGAGCTTAAATCAGAAGGTTGCTTCAGCAAATAGGAATGTTAATGAGCAAATTGGCAATACCATTTAGTGCTTCTAAGAAATGGCAATCAGATGGCGTTATAAAATTATTTATATTGTAGTTTAATAAAATATGCATCAAATTCAAAAACAAAATATTGTTTTTCGAAGCCTGAATTATATATTTTAATAAGTTATATGTAAAAAAATTTACAACGGCAATTTTTATTTTAAAAAAAATCTATTTTTTTTGTTGTACTCTAAACGTATACATAGTCCTTGGCCTCTCAATTCAGATTCTCTGAACGTATACAGACAATGTGGACACTGGAAGGGTTAATGATTTGCCCCCTTATCCTCAAGGGTGGTAGGAAAATGCAAATGCAACTTCGTTCCTTTAATAGATTATTGTTTGTAAGAAAAAAATGAAGAGAAAAATTAAAAATTCCTTTTGGGTTAGATAGGTATTGGTAAAATATTATGATTTACACTTTCCAAATCTCCCAAAAGTTTTAATTGCATCCTCTAATGGTGAAAAAAAGTTGAAAATTGCAAACAATCTATTTGGGCAAGAAATTATATATTTTTTTTTGTGTTGGAGTGTGATGATCAAGGATTCCACCTTCCTAGAACTTCACCACTAGGGAGGTGAGAAAATGCAACTTTATGTTTTAAGCAATAAACAAAATATTATCTTAGAATTAAATGAGTACTAATAAAATATGATTCATACTTTTCAAATCCCCCAAAAGACTAATTAAATACGATTTAATGTCTACAATTTTACTGTAAATTCCATAATTTTAATGTGCAGTTGTTTTTTAAAACCAATTTTTACTTGTCTAAAGCATTTGGATGCACTCAGTTCACAGGGGTGCAGGTTTATTAATTGTTCAAGCGTCTTATTGAGTGTTTGATTTTGGGTTAGTTTTTTAACTTACATGAAGGGATTTAAACAATAAATAACAGTCACAGAGTTACTGTTCACTTTTTAATGTCTGTAAATCAATAAATATTTTGTGGAAAATATTTCAGCAACATACAGGATTTGAACCTGCATCTCTCCAGAAACATGCCAGAGTATTCTACCATTTGACTAAAGGCAGCACAATAAGAAAGAAGTAATTACCACCTGAGATCATAGATGTGGGTTCAAATCCAGTACGTCAGCAAAATTTTTCCACAAAATATTTATTGATTTATAGACTTTAAAAAGTCAATAGGTAACCCTGTGATTGTTATTTATTGTTTAAATCATTAATAGCACTAATAGTATGAAGTGACTTCATTATTTATTTCCATCTTACTCAGCACAATAGAAAAGAAATAACTGCATCTGAAATCATAGATAGTGCCAAATGTAGGTGCTGAAATCATGGGAACAGGGAAAAGTCATGTTAAGTGGAAAAAAAGACAGCTGGCATTAATTCAAATGGTAGAATACTCTGGCATGTTTCTGGAGAGATGCAGGTTCGAATCCTATACATTGGTGAAATTTTTTACACGAAACATTTATTAATTTACAGATGTTAAAAAGGCAACAGGTAACTCTGTGATTATTTATTTACAGATGTTAAAATTTATTGCTTAAATCATTAATAATGCTAATAGTGTAAAGTGACTTCATTATTTATTTCCATTATTACTCAGCATAATAAAAAAATAATTGCCACCTGAGATCATAGATGGCACCCAAGTGTAGGTGCTGAAGTCACAGGAAGAGTGAAAAGTCATATTAAGTGGAAAAAGATGAGCTGCCATTAGTTCAATGGTAGAATACTCTGGCGTGTTTCTGGAGAGATGTGGGTTTGAATCCTGTATGCCAGCAAAATTTTTTTCACAAAATATTTATTGATTTATATTACATGAAGGAGTTGTAATTGGCAGCTTCTGGTTTTTCAGAGTGCAGTCACAGGTTTCAGGCTTCTAAATTCATTTGATTTCTGAAAATGCTATAGTGTCCCCATGATCTTTAGCTGATCCTGATAATATATAATTCTATGAAAATTACTATTCATTTGAAACTTGTAGGGTCAGCAGAGTTCAGTTGTATACACTGTCATCAACTGTTGACACTTCAGTGGTTTTTGTTGTCGCAGATGTCCGTAGCTGCTATGTGTTGGTGCTTTGACAGAATGATAAAGAGGGGAGCTGGTGTTGAGTAAGATATCCTTGTTGTGAGGGAGGCTAATTAATTATTGCTTATAATCACATTATCCATTTGAGAAGCAAGAAAAAAATAATTTTAGAAGGATTGAAGTAAATAAAAAGTTTTTAAAATTGAAAATCTGTTTAAATATTTATTAAAAGTCATGTGCATAGTTCCTGGATGATGCAATTTCCAGTAATAAAAATATATTTACATTAAAAGTTTAGAAAGCATTACAATTCTAGTAGAGCTATAAATAGCACAAAATAGCAGGAAATGCAACCGATCGATAATCTAAGCACATAGTATGGCAAAATAAAGGCATGAACTGAATTGGTGCTATTTGATGCTGTTTATGGTGACTGAACTTGCACATCCATTCACTACAGATTCAAATAGATTTATTTTTGAACTTTATCATAATTTTTTCAAGTAGAATCAACAGGTAAAATATATATATCATAGATTTAAATGTTAGTTTCGATATCTGATTAGAAACAGTTGGAAAAAAATAAAAATTTCTATTCGGAATTTTTTTTCTCTCAACTTTGTACTACAGGAGCGAAACTTTAGTCTCTGATCACTAGAATGGGAAAAATGAAAGCTTTTCTTTGGATTCTGATGCAGAAAGGGTTAATAGTGTTCTTCCATCAATTAAATTCACACTGGAATCAGATAAAGATGGGAAGTTACCTTATTTAGACATCCTCTTTCCAAGGGATTCTGAAAAATGCACTACAGAAAACCCTCATCCATATCCAATTAAATTGCATCAAAATCAGAACACCCAAATAATTATAAATATGCTGCCTTTAATTCATATTTTCTCAGAGCCTACAACTGTTATTCCATGCATCAACTACTGAATCAAGAAATTAAAATATATATATATGTAATGGGATAGGAGGCAGGATTTAATAGGAAGCAGATTGACAGGATCCATAGAAGAGTCAAATTTAAATTATACCAAAACACCTACTCACCACAGCACAACCCAATGCAGACCCCTCCCTCTCAATACACCATAGCCTTACTTTGCATGCCTGACTTTACACATACAATCCAGCATATATTATAACCATATAACCTTAAAGTTCCTATCACAATCACTTGCAACATTAAACAATTAATTATGAATGATTGAGATGTTGTACCACAGCACTACAGGCAGCATATACAAAATTAAAATATACTGGTGCTTAAAATTAAAGGATAATCAACGAAAACGTATATAGCTGGCAATATATGTAAAAGAATGCACTGAAAATGGACGAACATGGAAAATATGATACGCAGAAAATTATCCTGCATTTACAGTTTCCACATGTAAGATGTAATATGCAAATTAGGAATGCATTAAAAAAAAAATGCGTGAGTCTACTTGCAGCTTGTAACTGTTCTAGGAAACTCTTGCCTCTTCAGTATCATTGTTGACCAGGACAAGATTGTCCCAGAACCACAACTGCTGCAGATAATCATTATATGAGTCTTACTGCCAAGATGGAGCAGAGTGATGACTGCTAGGCAATTGTCTTCAGAGCTTGTGCAGCTGCGGGTTCAAGGGATACTGTTTACAGGAGACTTCGTGAGCAATGCCTTTATGCCAGGAGACCTGTTATTTGTGTTCCTCTAACTCCCACCACCCGGCAAACTTGTTTAACATGGAGTCGCCAACATTACACTTGGAGTTCAGACCAATGTTA
Organism: Ryuthela nishihirai; assembly: GCA_038380435.1. Lineage (NCBI taxonomy): Eukaryota > Metazoa > Arthropoda > Arachnida > Araneae > Heptathelidae > Ryuthela > Ryuthela nishihirai. Next base: position 78,652,567 of record JAWZYU010000007.1, on the reverse strand, counting down.
TGTTTGCAGATGAATCATGATTCAGATTAAGTACTAATTCACTACATGTTCGCATCTGGAGGAAAGGGACTACTCTGGTGGCTGTGGCATGATGATGGGCAGGTATAATGATGAATGGGCTTACCGACCTGCACATCTTTCCGAGTGGCTCATTTACTGCTATGTGGTACAGAGACAAGTTCCTGAATCCATATGTCAGTCCATTCTGGGGAGCCATCAGTCCAGATTTTATTCTTATGGACGATAACGCCCGCCCTCATCGAGCTCATGTGGTCAACGATTTTCTCAAAGAGGAAACTATTCGCCAAATGGAATGGCCACCCAGATCTCTTGACCCCAATCCCACTGAACATGTATGAGATGCTCTAGGGAGACACATTGGAGCTCGCCAGAATGCTTCACTGACTCAGAACAGCACTAGTCGAGGAGTGGTCATTATTCCCTCGAGGCCTCATCAATATCCTCATAAACAATGAGGAGTTGTTGCTTGAGCTGCATGACTGTCAGGGTGATCATACTCTATATTAACACATCGCATGTCTACATAACAGACTTTAAATATTGTTCCATGGACTGCTCCTTCATTCAATTGCATGATTATGATTTTATGCATGCACATTATATGATTATGAATTTCTTCTGATTGATTTACATCTGTGGTGTAATAATAAACCTCTTTACTAAATTTCATTGCATTCCCTTAAAAATACTTTGAGTTATACACGAATTTATACATTACCTTTAATTTTGAGCACCAGTGTAGATGACCCTAACCATCTTTTACAATCCAGACATAGTTATATTGGCAGAATCTACAGAACCTTTAACTTAAGACTTGAGGAGCACCAACATGATTTGGCAAATAACAATTCAAACACTGCATTAACACAAGCCATAATTACAAATAATATACCAAAATGTTTAAAAACACCAAAATAATTGCATCCCCCTCAACCCAATTTCATTTCAATTACATGGAAAACCTATTAAGTAATGTCAACCAAGAAATACTCTGTAACACAGATATTACATCTTTATCCCCATCCTGGAGATTGCTATTACACAACTATGATATGTAATATCAGTGAATGCTGATAGAGGGACAATGCTATTTAACCCTCAGAGTATGCATTTCCTTTAGTTACCTGAAGATGCTGTAATGAAAAATGGCAAAAAGTATCATGACAAATGTTTTTTAAAAGCTGTTTAAATTTCTTCGGAAACTTTTAAACTCTACTTGTCCTAAGCGATGAACTCTATGTCTTCCCTGTACTACTGCTAAAGAACTGGAGAACCTCGCATCTTGCAACCCTGTAAGTTAATTAATGAACTCTAGGGAGACACATTGGAGCTCGCCAGAATGCTTCACTGACTCAGAACAGCACTAGTCGAGGAGTGGTCATTATTCCCTCGAGGCCTCATCAATATCCTCATAAACAATATGAGGAGTTGTTGCTTGAGTTGCATGACTGTCAGGGTGATCATACTTTAGTAAAGGATCATATATTCATATATTTAGTTAGATATTTAGTTAAAGGATCATACAGACATGCGGTGTGTTAATACCCATTCATCCATGCCTCTGCATAAATGTTAAAAATGCTTTCCTCGCAACAAGGGCATATTACTCAACACCAGCTCCCCTCCTCGCACCCTGTGAGAGCACTGGCCCACCACAGCTTCAAACATCTGCGACAGCGAAAGCCACTGAAGTATCAGCAGTTAATGACAGTGCATACAACTGAACTCTGCCAACCCCCACAAGTTTCAACCGAATAGTGATTTTCACAGAATTATAATTATCAAGACCAGCTAAATACCCGATAAAAAAGACAATTACCACAGAAACAGCAAAAATAGAAACCAGCAACCACATTTTCAGAAACCACAAGAGTCAGTTAATTTGCATTATTTATAAAAAAAAAAATGAAACTGGAATAGCCCTTGTTTTCTTCAAATACCAGAGCAAAGCACTAGTTTGCCGTATGATGTATTACGCCAAATAAACTAACTGTAACTAAACCATATACTAATGTAAATCAGTACATGGTTTGGATCAGTGGTTCTCATCATTACTGAGTTCATGGCCTAGCAAATTACACAAATATGTTTCTGCCCCCACAATATTATATGAATGTGTTCTTGTGGCAAAGTAGTAGTTCTAGCACACTCCAGTATTTCCAGTAAAACAGTGCATTGTTTTATTATGCATTGGACATTTGAATAGTATAAAATTTAGTGCATACTTTTGCAATCAACTTGTTATTAAATGTTACCCATTCATATTTATAATAATCAGAAGTTTTAAGTTTTTATTGCTATTCATAAAACACAGTTTAAAAAATAAAATTTAATTACTCCTCAAGCAGCTTATTGCCATAGAGGTCTGAGAGGAGCTTAGTTTAATACATCATAAAGAAGATCTCTGAGGAAGGTGAGGTCTCAGCAGAATGAAAACAAAAAAGAACATTCATACCTTATCAGGTCTCAAACTTGGGTCCCTTTGATCAGCAACTAAGCACGGTAACCACTCAGCCAATACATACTATCACATAAAAATGTTCCAAGAATCAAGTTTGGTTGGAAATCCTAAAGAGGAAGGATTAGAAAAAATTTGAAGATGTAAATATCCTGGAAATTATAAACACAAGATTTTCTTTAAGTTTGTTTGTATTTATTGAAATAAGGTTACGATTCATTAGGTGACTCACTTTGTGGTCCAGCTGTTCAGAAACACAGTTTAGAGTTTGATATACCAAAAATTACAATTGAAAGTTTTTAAATTCATTATATTTTAAGGATGTGCTTTATTAACGTTCAAAGGACCAAGAATATACTTAAAAATTTTTTTTACATCAATTCAGCATGTACATTATAATGTAAAAACTGTCTCAAAGTTACAAAATTCCAAATCCTAAAAGGAACATAAAAGGAAAGGGTTATAATTTATTTGTGCTCTATCATGATTAACACATCAAGTAAATGACACCCATGAAATGCAGCAAGCAGTTCTTGTTGCATGTCAAAACAGTTATCTTCAGTGTTATTGTATGTAGTTTCTATTGTATCCATATATGACACCAAATTCTAGTCCATTCCTGATATACTAAAGACTGGTCTATACTTTGCAAATGTTGCAAGGCCAGAGGTATTTTTTCCTGTGTTTAATCCTTTCAGGTCAGGTGCAGGGAACATGTGACTTGCTGGCTGATTGAGTTCGGGCAAATATATGCACACTCAGCATCTGTTGATTATTTGCAGAACTCATTATGTATTATGTGATGGTCCACCAATTCATTTTTACTTTTCCTTAACCAGTTTTACTTTATTTATGTTATATTTACCGTTTTGGAGATTTATTTCATTTTGGACTGGATCACAATTCTTTCTTACTGGTCGAAGGAGTTGCACATGCACAACTCTGACTTTTGATTGTCAGCCATTAATGCACATGTGTAAGACACAACCCCTCTTGTGTCATAGCTAGCGCGATCGTCAGATTATGCAAATGTTTTCCCAGTGTGCAACAGACACGTGCCGGATTTGTACACCGCGTATTATAACTAAGTGACATTAGGTCACAAAGTCAGAATTGGAATTGTCAGTATTGTTAGGAGTAGCTGAAAGTATGTTGAAGTAGTATGTGGAGTATGTTGAATCAGTATGTGTAGATAGAAGGAGTTGTTAGTAGAGATTTAGATAGATGCGAGTTGTTAGTATTCCAACTTTTGTATTCATCAACTGAATTGATGAGTTTGAATTTTTTGGGAATAAACTTTGTTTGTTTTAGAAACTTTGGAATTTTTGCTGTTTTTGTCTTGAGCAATGTTAATTGATTTTTTATTAGATTTAAACTTTAATTAAACTTGGCAATCCTTTTTGAATTCTTACACGATAAGTAACACTAGATATACAAAACAAATCCTATTTCAACTTTATATGGCAAGTTAATATTGCCTGGCACCCGAGAACCTATTCGGAATTTTGAAGAAATTTGGATCAGACAAAAGGTCCAACTCGAAAAGTTAATAATCTTTGGAGCATTTCAAATTATCCATGCTTCCAAAATTTTTGCATTGAAAAGAATTACTAAGTTTATGTTTTTATTTATAAACATGTAAGTGAATTATTATTGCATGATATTCTGCCTCCCATTGGCAAATGCTGAACATTTTAAGCATGACACATGGCTAGGAAATTAGCCAGAAGTCATGTAGAATATGCAGCTGGGGAATGAGATTGAAATCATGTACATGATTCCCATCATGTACATGTACATGACAGCTGGCCTGCAGAAACATATTCTTTAAAATTCATATGGCAGTAGGTCCACCAAAGTGCACCCATTTCTTGCTTTACATGGCAAAAGACTCAGTTTTACACAGTCAAGAAAATGCAACCAGTTTAGTTTTACTTGATTATCGACTCTGTTTTACATGGTATGTATTTAGATTTTATGTACACTGAAAGGACAAATTATTATATACACCCTGACAACAATATACAAAGCAGAAGTATCATGTCCAGTTAAGTGGGATGCTGAAACAGGCAATGCCAATAAATAGAGTGGGTCTCTACACATTGGAAACCAGTCACAGAAAAATAATCATGGATAAAGGCAGCAGTGTAAGCGAGTTTGACTGTGGCCAGATAGCAGGTGTGAGGAAGGCCGGGTGTTCAATCACCACAACTGCTGAACTGTTGGGATTTCCATGTCAGACCGTTGCACATGTATGCCAAGAAACTTCCAACCAGTGGCAGAAATGTGGACAATAATGTGCAGTTGACTCTCAAGATGAATACAGACTGTCCTGCATCGCTACAAGGAATTGTACTGCTACCATGGAGCAGATAACATTGGAATTGAATGAGAGCAGGTTCATTGTGTTACAATCTGTCTCATAACATCTTAATGAAATAAAACCTGTTTTGGATCAGCAGTGAGATCTGATTTCTCTATTAATTCTTTGAGGCTAGTAAAACTTGCATTATATATCATTTTCAGTAATAGTTTAATTTTTCTGATTTGTAAGTACACTGCTTCATAAAATATATAAATAATTTTACAAATTAAAGCATTATGCATGGTATAATTGCTTGATTTATAATTTAAATTCAATTCATAAATATCCTTTCAAATTTCATCTTCAAATTCGATAATGTATGCTACATTAATGATGAGTATTTTTAAGTCCAAAAAGAAATCTACGAGAGGGGGTATTTTTTTTTATCTGAATTAATGTGAATAAAGTACCAAATCATCATCATCCTCAAGCAGCCATGGGCTACGAAGGTCCAACCAGATCATGCAATTTAGTTCTCCAAGCATATCTGTCCCGAGAGAGCTACATCTGCTGCATTTGGTCACTGTACACCAAATCTAACAAGGCCCTGTTTGACATTGTCTGCCTACTGCATCCTAGGTCTCTCCCTCTTTCTGTGGCCTTTAGGCATGCTATTCATAGCCCTATTTGCTAATCTATAACTCTCCATACAGCAACATGCCCACACCAATAGAGTCTCTCTCTGCACAATATACTGCTCAGAGGAGTTTGCCAACTTCTTTGCCTAACCTCTTCATAATTTACAAAGCTGAACCAACTAATACCCAAGATACTGTGTAAGCATCTAGAATCAAAAGCACAAGTTTCCTGTTATCTTCTTTACAAAGTGTCCAAGTTTCATTACCATAACTAACCCTGGAAAAAACCAAACTATTATACAATTTAATTTTAGTCTTTAGGTGTATACACCTATTTCTCCACACTCTCCATAGATTCCTAAAACTCCCAGAGGCAATCCCTATTCATCTGTTAATCTCATGCTGCACATCACCAGAATCAGTTACATAACTCCCAAGATAATTAAGCTGAGACACTTGCTCAAGGGCACAACCATTCAGAATGACTTGAAGCACCAACTACCTGACCAGTTTTCATCACTTTAGTTTTATCTCTGTTTATCACCAAACCAATTCTATTACCAGTCTCATCAACAGCCTTAATGAAAGAATTCATCTCATCAGCATCATTAGTCAACTTGGCCAAATCATCTGCATAATCTAAATCAGAAATTTTGAAATCTCTAGACCATTTAAGGCCAAAATTTTCCTCTTGCAAAGAATTTCGCATAACATAATCAATAACCAAAGAGAAAAGGTGAAAAAATGCACACTTGTTAAACACCAGAAGCAATGCTAAAGTAATTGCTACAAGTCTTCCAACTCTCACACACAACTCAATGTTATTATAGAGAGCTTTCATTATGTTAACTAACTTGTGTAGTATACCATATGATCTCACAATCAACCACAAATTATGATGATCAACAAGGTCAAAAGCCTTTTTGAAATCAACAAAGCTAGCAACCAAAGGTTTCTGAAACTCTAAACATTTCTGAAGAATATGCCTGAGTGAAAATATCTGATCTACACATCCCCTACCATTTCTGAATCCACATTGCTCATCACGCAATTGACTGTCAACCAGATTCTTAATTCTATTAAGCACAATCATGAAAAGAACTTTCACTGGAACAGAGAGTAGGCTGATACACCTATAGTATATACATCAACAGCTCGAATAAAAGAGTTCATCTCATCAACATCATTTGCCAAAAGGGCTAAATCATCAGCATAATCTAAATCAAAAATTTTAGTATCTCGAGACCATTTAAGGCCAAAATCTTTCCCTTGCAGTGAATTTCACATAACATAATCAATAACCAAATGAAAGAGAAAAGGGGACAAAATGCACCCTTGTTGAACACCAGAAGTAATGCTAAACCAATTGCTCCAAGCCTTACCAACTCTCACCAATGACTCGATGTTATTATAGAGAGCATTCATTATGTTAACTAACTTGTCTGGTATGCCATACGATCTTAAATCAACCACAAATTGTGATTATCAACAGAGTCGAAAGCCTTTCTGAAATTAGCAAAGCTAGTAACCAAAAAAACTGAAACTAAATATTTCTCAAGAATCTGCCTGAATAAAAATATCTATCTGATCTACACATCTCCTACCACTTTGGAATCCACATTGCTCATCACGCAATTGCCCATCAACCAGAGTCTTAATTCTATTAGGCACAATCATGCAAAGAACTTTACGTTGAACAGAAAGTAGGATGATACCCCTATAGTAATCACAAGAACTGTGATTGCCTTTTTTAAAAATAGGGACAATAATAGCTCTGGTAAAATCTTTAGGAACAATGCCTTTATCATAAAACATATTCAAAATTTCAGTCATCCATGTGGTAATTGAAACATTCCCAGCTTTATGCATTTCTGTAGTAATTTCATCTACCCCTGGAGATTTATGTAGCTTAAGTTTAGAAGCAGCCAAAATAACTTCAGACTGTGTTATAGGGCTAACTATAACACAGTGTGAAAATTCTTATAATTAACACACAGTTACTGTCTTATAATTAAATCCAGTAATACATCTATCATCATTGCAAACAATTGAAGTAGAACTAACCACATTGTTTAGAACATCACTGAAATGCTCAGCACATCTAGCCATGACAGAATCCTCCCCTCCTATAACCTTACCTTGTTTATCATTCAATCCCTGTATACCTGTCCGTTTTCTACCACACAAAACATTAACTATGGTACAGCTTTTTGCTGTTCTGCTGATTAACTGCTTTCTCAGCTTTGTCAGCCAAGCTATCAAGATAAAAATTCTTAGTAGCTAACTGATCCTTTACATGTTTATTAAGCTCTCTGTAATTCTTCCTATTAGAACTAGTAAGGATATTGATTAAGTACATTGTTTCAGTTCTTTTTTTTTTTAAAATAAGCTAAGTTCAAATAATTTTGCCTCCTCTGCTCCCTTTTTCCTAAAAAAGTACTGTTAGTTTCAAGAAAAGTCTATATAAAACAGCTCCATTCTTTCTCAACTTAAGTAGTAAGCAAATCACATCTGTTATAATGGTTAAGTAACCTAACATGGCATGCTTTAGAGGCAGGGATGACTCAGTTGGTAGTGCACCAGGCTCGTAATCTGCAGTTCCCAGGTTCGAGCCCCAGCTAGGTCAGCATTGAGATTTATCTCTGCAAAATTCCCCGCCCTGCCCATAGTCAGTAGGGGACACCTATGGGCTTGGAAAGGCTGCTGTTCCTCGTATGGGACGTTAAGCCTTGACTCTGTGTCCCGGAGAACCATACCCTGTCACGTTAAAGAACAAGCTGGATAGCCTTGGCATGAGGCTACCATCTGTATCCCAACAGCTGTTCCAATGGGTCCTCTCCTCCAACTTCTCTGAGCCTTCAGGGTCCTTGTGACCTGGCCATTTAGTCCATTGTGCCACTCAGAGGTAAAATAGCCCAACCCAATGGTAAGCTATAACTATAACTGGTTCTTTCTGAGCTTCGGAATTAAAGGTAAATTTTTTAATCATAGCACAACACTTAAGTTTAAGTTCCAAGCCACTTTTAACAAGGTAATGGCCAGATCCAATTTCAGCTTCCCTATTATATGACCTGGTATTCCATATAGAACTTACCCATTTGTTGTTGATTATTTATATTCTTATGCAGCCCATCAGGTGAAACCCATGTGTACTTATGTATGTCGCGGTGTTTGTAAAAAGTGTTAGTTATTTTGAAACCATTGAGTTTACTTACTTGTAGGAGATGTTGTCCATTGCCATTGGAGCTACCAATACCAAAAGGGCCTATCACCTTTCCCCAAAGGTCAGAGTCAATATCAGCTTTGGCATTGAAATCCCCTGTAACAAAGGTGATATCTCCTTTCTTGACAGAATTAAAAATATCCCGAAGTTGTCTGTAAAACCAATTCTCATCCTCATCCTCAGTGGGAGCATAACAGCAGATAACATTCAAGTCTTCTCTGAAATTTTGCTGTAAGAAACCTTTCATTAATGCACTCATATCCTAGAAGAGTATCACTGTTGTGTCTGCTGAGAAGTAGCCCTATTCCTTGGAGATACTTGCTATCTTCCTAAAAAAAAAGAGAAATTTAAGATTATTTTTAAGAATTTGACCTTTATCTGTCCATCTGGTCTCTTGCAAGCTGAGTGGAATTTTTGTGTGAGGACATCAGAATAAGCTCTGTGCAGAGTCCTCACATTTTAACTACCTATGAAGAGAAAATGGTTAGTGGGATGTTTACAGAAACCATGTTTATTGAGAGAGGGAATGCCAACAATATTAAACAGTCCCCCTAATCACAGGTATGAGGTAAAGACCTGTTCCCATACTACTAAAGGATAAAGCCATCTACACTGGAAGACTTCCTCCAATATAGAATTTGACAATGCCCATAGAAGCAAGAGTTCAGGTGCCTGTGATGACCTCTACTCAGGATTACCAGCTGATAAAACATATCCTGTGAATCAATTCACTTGTGGCTGCAACCCACTAACAAACAGAAAACACAGAGGAAGATTCTCCTTCCACAGAAGCCCACCAGTGCAGCAAATTCAGGATCCATAATCAAACTAGGAGCCTTAATCTAGTCCAGTCCGGTAAATTTATATGGTCAGCACCAGGAGCCTGTGTGGTTGACCACTCCTCAGCAGGGTGGAAAAAAAAAGTAGCCATAGTTGTCCATATCAGTAGGCCACAATGATCTGGCAGCTCTCCCCTTCCGTTCCCTTCCACAAGAGAGCATCTCTTATGAAAGGCACTACGAGAAGTCTGTGTCAGACATTAGGTGCTAGGCCTCACCGGTTTTATGCATCATTACAGGGGACTGGTGCATAGGTCTCCTATCAGTAACTACCTAGCTACCATTTTAGGGTTGCATAATGTTTATTATTACTGCTGAACTGAAATTTGAGATATATATGTATAAATAAAACTTTCAATTTACATTTTATTGATAATGAGGATTTTTTTTGGAACCCATTCCCCTTTTTTCCATAAGTTGTTGGTCTCAGTTTACATAGTAATTTTTTTTTTTTTGAACCTATTGTGTAAATTGAGGGATGGGGTAAAACTAAAAACAAGTGAAAGACTCCAGGCCTGCAACAGTAACTCCCTGAAATTGTTCATGTATGGGTTAAGATGTATCATACCCTCTCTCTGAGTTATAAAAGAATCCATTCTAATAAACAAAACTCTAATATGTATTCTAAATAATTCAATTATGAATTAAATTTTTTCCCCTCGTTCCCAGTATTATGAATATTTTTACATGTAAATTTAAAAAAAAATGTATAGAGTGGTGTAAAAATTTGGACAGTTTTGAAAGAATATTTGTTTTTCTCTGTTTCATAGGATTTATTTGTATGATTTTTACATTGTTATGCATAAAATCAAACACTGTTCAATAGAGATTTTATGCTGAATTTTATGAAAGAAACCTTGCTTTGTTTCATGAGAAAAGAAAAAAAAATGTGGTTACCTCTTGTTTTTTAACATTAGCTTGGTGTGGAATGATAGTGAACATGTGTTAAGTGATGTACAAATCAGTCAAAGAGACGATGGGTGAGGTAACAAAATATTACCCAAATCTATATGCAGTAGGTGTAACAGAATACAATAAGGGAAAAATATATGGGTAAAAAAATATATATATATAAATATATGGGTAAAAAATATAAATATCTGAGATATGGGTTTATTTCAAGTTACCTAATAAATTGCTCTTTTAAAAATCTGTGCATCCTTTCATCAGAGTCAATGGATTTTAAAATGGAATTCAATATATATAACTAATAATAATGAAATATGACTTCTGCTTAAATTGTTACATTTTAAATCTTACTACACAGTACCAATACTTTAGATAAAATATTTAAAATATTAGTTTTGGGAAATTTTGTAGGCAATTTACAATTTTAAAATTTTTTAACTGAACGTATCAAGCATCTGATACTTCACGTTCATCTTGAATTATAACAAAACATGTTATTTTAGTTTTTGTTTTTTCTCTGTCTAGAGTTTTTAGCCTCTTAGATTGCAGCTTTATCGCATGTGCTTGATTTATCTTCAGTTTCTATTAACTTGAAATAGAGTTCACATACCTAAAAGAATATAATATTTTTAGTTTTAATACCGTTATTATTTTTGTAACTATTTTAGGCTAAAGTTACCATTATTGAAATTTTCCTCAGAATTTTTTGTTTGAAAGTTTTTAAAAAATTTTCACAGAATAAGTTTATCAATGTGTTCTTATTATGAATGTCCCCCCCCCCCCAAAAAAAAAATAGTAATAATTAAAAATAAATAAAAAATAAAAATCCATATGAATTTTAAAGTGCTGCAAAGTGAATTTATGATGATTGTACTGTGATGTTTTTGCTTGAGCCTTAGTACAATGAAACAGTGTAACGCCAAAATCAAAGTAACTTGGGATTAGGCAGCTATAGTTAAATCAAACATTGTTGTTGAAATCAAGTTTGTACACCTAGTAATCCTATTAATGTACGGTATTGCTATATACAGTTAACAGAGATAATTATACCCTTCTATGAATTGTAGGAGTGTGAAGTTCTTGCTCTTGATCATTTGAGTCAAGATTCTTTTTCTGAAATATTCTTAGGAAAATTAAAAACATGGACACCAGATCCATTCCTATAGTTATCCTTGCACTTTGATGTTATACAGCAGCAAGGCATTATTGCAAAATAATAAAAATGTTACATAAAGGTATCCAGGGGTGTAGGGAAGGGACTGTGGTTGGAGGGGGGACATTCAGCTGTTGCCAAATAAGCAGCGAAACTGGTCATGTATTATGAATATGAAAGCTATCAAAGGAAGAGGAGAACTGGAAGCTTACGACTGCAACACCGACTCATTGAAGTCAACTCTCAGTAAGTGCTTCTTTTATCCATCACTTAAAAATCCTTTGGACTCTTTAACATCAACATCTCCTGTTTGTATTTACTTATAATGAACCTTTTACTTATAGTATAGCAATGTGTCCCATGGCTGAGTGGTTAGAGTGCTTGGCTACTGATCTAAGGGACCTGGGTTCGAGCCCCGGGTAAGGCATGGCTGTTTGTGTTGTTTTTCTGCTGAGGGCCTGCCATCCTCTCAGACCTTCTACTGTGGCATATATATAAACTGACAGGCTCCTGTCAGACTTCTGTGGCAAGCAGATGCTTGAGGGGGTATTTATTTTATTTTTTTTATTATAGCAATGTAGTGAACCTTTATGAACTCTTGAACTTCATGCTGTGTTTCTAACCTTATTTTGTATCCAGCATTTAATTTTAGATTATTCTATAATATTCTTATATAATCTTAATAAATTTTTCAATTTCCATTTTTTTTTTGCAAAAGACATTAAAAAAGTAGACAATAAAAAAAAAAGAGAAAACAACATGCCCACACAATTCGAGAATTAGTTGGAAAATGAGAATTACTGGCTATTGTTAAAGGTGGCACTGCGAGCAGTGCTTGGAATTGTGAACTATGCCTGCAATATCCCCCTAACAAATCTTTAGTGCTTACTCTCTTATTGTCATATTTCTTATTTTAGCATTTCTTTGTTTTTCATTGTTACATCTTTCTTTGTTTTATGATTCTCTCTGCAAAAGTATATCTGATGTTGTAATTTTCACCAGAATCCCTGAGGAAGTGTGTTGAAAATACATTTAAAAGATTGGATGCTTACCTGATCAAAGTTAATGTTTTATATACTAAATACAAACGATTTTTTTATTATTTTATTTGTATACAAAATCCCATTTGTAAATGACTTGGACAACCAATCATCGCATACAAAGCACAATATTTCCTGAGAATATGGAAATATATTAGTTATGTAGTGTATTCATTTATGTTTAAAGTTATGTTTTATTAGTTTGTTGCAATTGACTGAAATTTCATTGATATTACAGCACTGGTTGGATCCCACTCGTTCAATATTAAAGCAAGTGAAAGGTAAGAAAAAAGTATTTGAAGTTATTGTTTTTAAAATTTTCACTCTCTAAAAGAAGTGGTGGCAAAGCATGATTTTTTTGAATTAGGGAAGCAGTTTCCAAAAACAGTGCTGCAACTAAACCGGAACTTTGTTCTGGTACTCAATGTTTCTGAATCATTGAACCAGAATGCAATTAAATATTTTTTTCCAGATCTTTGAGTGCAAGTATTTCTATATTTTTTAAAGCAAATATTATTGAAATATTAGTATTGTGTATATACACTGAGATGCCAGTTTATTAGGTATACCACCCTTCGTCATATAAATGGTTCATTCCAATATGCAATAGGTCACATGAGTACTGTGTGTGGTTTAAATCAGGCAGACCAGCTCTTCAAGCATCGTACAATCAAATTGAGTGTCAGAATAGGAAAAACGACCGATCTGAGCTACTTTGAATGTGATATGATAGTTGGTGATAGGTTATAGCATCTACCAAACATCCATCATCCTGGGATACACAACCATTTCAAGGATTTACCAAGAACGATGCAAAAATAACTACCAGAGATTGGTAATCTTGTGGAAGAAAACAACTTGTGGATCAGAGGGATCAAAGGAGACTGGTGAGAAAAATAAAAGCAAACAGATGGGCCACAACCTGCCAGATCACAGCAGAAATAAGCACTGATGTGCAGAAGCTCATCTCCAAATACACCACATATCAGACCTTGTTGTGAATGGACTACAACAGCCACTGACTATGTTGAATGCTGATGTTGTCAGTGAAGAACACAAAAGCGTGTCTCCAGTGGGCACAGGAGCATTGATACTGGACCATTCAAGACTGGAAAAAGGTAACCTGGTCAGATGAATCAAGGGTCCTTTTGCATCACTGATGGATCAGAATTTGACACAAGCAATATGAGGCCAAAGAGAACCATCTTGTCTGGTGACAACAGTATAGGCAGGTGGTGGCAGTGTGCTTGATGGTGCGGGGAATGTTTTCCTGGCACACATTAGGCCCCTTGATACCCATCAAAGGACATCTGAACTCCACAGTGTATTTGAACATTGTTGCTGAACAAGTTCACCCCTTCATGGCTATGGTTTATCCTCACTCGGATGAACACATTCAGCATGATAATGCACCTGCTCACAAGGCATGTATTGTCACCAAATTGTTCCAGAAACATGGCAAGTTTTTCTTGCTTCATTTACCTGCATAGCCCCCGGATCTAAACCCTATCAAGCATATTTGGGATGAAATGGTAAGGGCTGTTCGCAGTGAGAATGTGCTGCTATCATTTTTGCTTGGTACAACATTCTTGCACAAGGCATCTAGCATCTTGTAAGTCACATGCCCTGACAAATTCCTTATGTCCTGAAGGCCAAAGGAGGCAAAACACACTACTAGGTAGGTGTACCTAATAAACTGGCATCTCAGTGTAGTCTGATAATGAAGGGAGATGGGGGATTTGAGGATATAATCTCCCCATATTGAAAAAAATTATTTTTAAGAAACCATTTGTTTATCTGCATCCTAGTGGCCAAATGGTTAGCACCCTAATCTATGGCCTGGATACTTAGGAATCTAGGTTCATGCCCTGGATATATGGGTTGTACCATTTTCTCTCCATAGGTAGTTGGAATGTGAGAACTCTGCACAGAGCTTATTCTCTGGATGTTCTCACACAAGAATTCTACTGTTAAAATTTAGATATTCATGGCTTGCAAGAGATGTACCTGATAAAGGTCAGATTCTTAAAAATAATCATAAATTTATGTTTTCAGGGAGGGACGACAATAAGCATCACCAAGGTGTAAGTCTGCTTCTCAGCAGACATGCCAGTCGTGCTCTTCTAGGATACGAGTGCATCAATGAAAGGTTTCTTACAGCAAAATTTCAGACAATCAATTAAAGACTTAAATGTTATCTGTTATTATGGCCCCACTGAGAATGCCAATGAGGATGAGAAAGATAGGTTGTATGGTCAATTTCATTATATTTTGAATATTGTCAAGAAAGGAGATTTTACCCTTGTTCTAGGTGAATTCAATGCCAAAGTTGGTACTGACTCTGACCTTTGGGGAGGAGTGATAGGCCATTTTGGTATTGGTAGTTGCAGTGGGCAACATCTCCTACAGGTAATATATAATCTTTCTTATTCTTAATATATAATCTATTATATTCTTATGCAGCCCATCTGGTGAAACCCATGTGTACTTATGTATGTCGCAGGCTTTGTAATAAGTGTTAGTTATTCTCAAACTATTCGACATACATAAGTACGCATGGGTTTCACCAGATGGGCTGCATAAGAATATGATTGATTATATATTAATTAAGAGCAAATGGACTAGTTCTGTTAGGAATACCAGATCGTATAGGGGAGCTGAAATTGGATCTTACTATTTCCTTGTTAAAAGTATCTTAAATTTAAACATAAAAATGTTGTTTTAAGGTTAAAAAGTTACTTTTAATACTGAAGCTCTGAAAGACCCAGTTATAGCCAAAGCTTACCATAATAGGTTACTTAATCATTATGACAGTCATGGTATGCTTACTACTGAAGTTGAGGAAGAATGGGATCATTTTAAACAGGCTTTTTTGGACACTAACAGTACTCTTTTAGGAAAAAAGGAGCAGAGGAGGCAGAATTATTTAAGTGATAAGGCAATTGAGCTTATTTCAGAAAGAAGGAACTGCAGGAATGTCCTTAATCAGTACCCTACTAGTCCTAATAGAAAAGATTACAGAGAGCTTAATAAACGTGTAAAGGATCAGTTAGCTACTGATAAGAATCTTTGGCTTGATTGCTTGGCTGACAAAGCTGAGGAAGCAGTTAGGCAGCACAACAGCAGAGAGCTGTACCAGATAGTTAATGTTTTGTGTGGTAGAAAGCGAACAGGTATATAGGGATTGAAGGATAAACAAGGTAAGGTTATAGAAGGTGAGGATTCTGTCATGGATAGGTGGGCTGAGCATTTCAGTGGTGTTCTAAACAATGTGATTAGTTCTACTCCCATTGTTTGCAATGATGATAGATGCATTGGTAGCTTTAATGTTGGCCTTATAACACAATCTGAAGTTATTTTGGCTATTTCTAAACTTAAACTTCATAAATCATCAGGGGTAGATGAAATTACTATGGAAATGCTTAGAGCTGGGAATGTTTCTGTTACCATTTGGATGACTGAAAGTTTAAATATTTTTTATGATAAAGGCATGGTTCCTAAGGATTTTACCAGAGCTATTGTTATCCCTATTTTCAAAAAAGGTGATTGTAGTTCTTGTGATAACTATAGGGGTATTAGCCTACTCTCTGTTCCAGGAAAAGTAGTTTGCATGGTTGTGCTTAATAGAATGAAGAATCTGGTTGACAGGCATTTGCGTGTTAAGCAATGTGGATTCAAAAATGGTAGAGGATGTGTAGATCAGATATTTTCACTTAGGCAGATTCTTGAGAAATGTTTAGAGTTTCAAAAACCTTTGGTTGCTATCTTTGTTGATTTCAAAAAGGCTATCTCTGTTGATTGTCATAATTTGTCATTGATTGTGAGATCATATAGTATGATCCAAGTGGTTAGCATGCTTGACTGCTGAGGTCCCGCATCCGCACAGATCTACTATGGTGTATAAACTGACCTCTGGCAAACAGCTGCTTAAAGGGGGAGGTATTTTTATTTTTTTATATTTCCCCAATTACCCAAGTGTAAGAATGTGTCTAGGATCATTAACCCTTCCAGTGTCCAACCTGAAAAGCCAGTTTCCATTTTGAGACCAAACTATTTTCTTCCTATGCTCAGCTAAAAAAAATTAACTTTAGATCTTTTTTGCCAAATAACTAATGAAATAAATTATGGCATGTTATTTGCCAAATTCAGCAGCATTTATTAATTTATAATATTTTGAAAATATAATATTTAACAAAAAAGATGACAAGTTTTATTATAATAGAACTTTTTTAGAGTCATGTAGTAAAAAAATGCACTGGCAACAAATAAAAATTTATTTAAAAGAACTAACAGACAGAAATGATTATAATGCACATGAGTAGAAAGGCTATTTATTTCTGAATAGCGAAAAAATTAATTTTTTGGTGGCAACTAAATTTTTGTCTTGTTTCATAATTTTTTTCTCGGTACGATACTTTAAGAAAATTCCAGGCTTTTAGCCAATTATGCTGAGTCAGATAAACAAGTCAACTTCAGAATTTTAAAAAAAAATGGAAATAGGCTGTGCTCTATACCAAATTAAACAGAATTTAATTATGAATTTTAATAAAATAACGTTAACAAGTTTACAAACATATTGATTTTAATAAGCCTTTTTCAATATGATATGGTAAAAAAAAAAGATCGCACTGTACAATAATTGTGTTACAGTAAAAGAAAAATTACATGTAGCCTAATGGAATATTAAATAAAATATTCGCAACAACTTTTAAACTGGCCATCCGATGTAGCATAACTCAGGAAGATCGATAAGTCAGCCAACCGAAAGATCACTAATTTACATAAATAAATCAACAGAAATGAATTTGCTTCAGTATCCAAAACCTCATTCATTTTCAGAAAATGATACCAGATCAAAGTTTATTTTACTGGAAAAGTAATAGATAATAAAAGAATATTTAACAGATAACCTAATGCGATGTTAAAATATCCACAGCAACAAGTTGTAAGCTGGCTACCCAATATAGCATAACTCCGAAAAAATAAAATTTAATAAAAATAGAAATAAAGTACATAAATAAAGTAAATCTACAGAAATGAAAACTAAGGTTTAATTATAAGAAAAATAAAATAAAATACCAAGTTTACGTAGGGAATTTATAATTCAATTTATTGGGAGGAAGTGTTTGCTTAGATCATCCATGTAAACAACTTGCCATGTCAAGGAAGTTATTTTTGCTTCAATATACATTACCTCATTAATTTTCAGGAAATGATACAAGATCAAAGTTTTCTACAAGAAAAAAATAATAAAAGAACTATTAACATATAACCTAATACAATGTTAAATAATATCCCCAAAAAAGCTGGCCATCTGTGTAACATAACCCCAAAAGATCGATAGATCAGCTGATGGAAAAAACCATAATTTGCAGAAATTAAATCTACAGAAATGAAAACGAAGGTTAATGCTGACTAGGTTCATGGTCACATTATCCTACATCCGAGAGGAACTCTTTCTGTAAGCATCCACTACAGAGTCATTTTACTCTATGTGTGAACAATAACTAGGTCACTGCCCTCAACCAAAAGACTGCACCTACTATTATGACGTACTTTATACTGAACTTTGGAACAACAACTTGTCTTGCTTCCTTTTTAAGAAAACGTTTTTTTTAGTTATAGTTTCAATCTAAAAAGCAGGAAAGATGCATAAAATACTGGGATAAATGATAATAAATAATTCTTGGAATACTGAAATAGGTTAATGGCAGAAAGGAGTGTAAAATGGGAAAAAAAGATGGTGGTATGTACTTTGCAATTACTTCCAAAATCTTCTGTTTTCAAAGTTTTTTATTAATTTACAGGAGATTTTCAAAACTTTAAGGAAAAATTTGTTAATAATATTTGAAATCAAATTTGTGAGTTTAAATCAGGTAATTGTTTCAGAATAGGGTAACGTTAACAAACAAATCAGCAATACTGTATATCACTTGTAAGAAATGGCAATTAGACCGCTTCAACAAGTGATTTATATTGTAGTTTAATAAACTATGCATCAAATGAAAAAGCAAAATATTATTTTTCAAGCCTGAATTATATGTTTTTATAAGATATATATACAGGGTGATTCAAAATTCTTGGGCCAAACTTTAAGGGGTGATAGAACACACCTAAACAATCACTTTTTGTCATACAATGCATGGTTGGAACTCAGGTGGTGAAGCGTTAGAGGGCACTTTCCAGTGAACACTTATAAGCGCTGGTTTTTGTATTCGTCGTCATTTCTACCATAGATTGCAGAACGGATGGATTGTTTCACGAATCAGGAGAAGGCGGACATGCATTTCACATATGGAGCTGCGGACAGGAATGCGAGGGAAGCCTAAAGACTGTACCAGGAGCGCTTTCCGACCAGACTTGTGCCTAATCGTAAAACCTTTCAGTGATTGCTTCGGTATCTGGGGGGGGGGGGGGGGGGGCTCAGTTGGTAGCGCGCCAGGCTCGTAATCTGCAGTTCCCAGGTTCGAGTCCCAGCTGGGTCAATGTTGAGTCTTATCTCTGCAGAACTCTCTTCCCTGCCCACGGTCAATAGGGGACACCAATGGGCTTGGAAAGACCGTCGTCGTCTGTCGGATTAAAACGTTAAGCCATGGCCCCGTGTGTGGGAGGGCCTTGATGGGAGGCTACCATCTGCCTTCCAACAGCTGTTCCAGTGGGTCCCCTCCACCAACCTTCTCTGAGCCTTCGGGGTACTTGTGACCTGGCCATTTAGCCCATGGTGTGCAAAAAAGTGCTGCTCAGAGGTAAAACAACCCAAGTCCTACCCTTGACTATGTTTTTTCATTCATTAATGCATTTTTTAATTGAATCATACTCATTGATTGCTTGTTGAAAATTCAATGAGAGACATTAGTATATTCACTTTAAACAATCACTTTTGAAACTTGGCAGAATTTTTTCTGGGAACTACTTTAAACTTTCCCACCACTTCGATATTTTGGTCTTTTATTTCTTGCTTTTTGTTTAGAATTTGCATCATATTTTAACATAGTTTCAAGTTTGAACTGGATTTTATTATCGGTAAGGAGATGAATCTTTAATACAGTATGATATGATTTATGCTGAGTGATGTATTCATGGGAAACATTGGTATAAGTAAATCTTGTTTCAATAGGAAAAGTGGGATGCTCCAGATCCTCCTTTACATCAATGTGTGTAAAAAAATGGTGCTAATTAGTTCACTCAGTAGTAATTAATGAATGATGAAGAAAGTCTGTAAATGGTAACTAGATAGTCATTGAAAGAGAGCTATAAACCAATGCCCTCTGATGATGCACAGAACCGGCCAGACCTAGCACCAAAAGCTGACCCTGCTTTCTTCTGGTGCAGACTGTTAGTACCTTTCAAAAGAGATACTCCCTTATGGAAGGAGAGAGCTGCCAGATCAATGTGGCCTACTGATATGGACTGCTATGACTACTTTTCGTTTTCCTCTACCTTGCTGAGGAGTGGTCAACCACACAGAGTCCTGGTGCTGACCATGTGCACCAACCAGAATGGAATAATGGCTCTGAGTTTGATTATGGATCCTGAATTATCTGCACTGGTGGGCTTCTGTTGAAGAAATTTTCACTGTTTTCTGTTTGTGGGTTGATAGCCCCAAGTGAATAGATTCAGAGGATATCATTTATCAGCTAGGGAATAATCCTGATCATAGGCCATTGCAGGTACCTGAACTCTTCCTTCTATGGGCATTGTCAAACCTGCATTGGAGGAAGTCTTCCAAAGTAGATGGCTTCAGCCTTTAGTAGTAGTGGAAACAAGTTTTAGCCTCATGCCTGTGACTAGGTAGCTGTTTGATATAGTCAGTATCTCCTCTCTCAATATACGTAGTTTCTTTAAACATCCCACTAACCATTTACTCTCCATAGGTAATTGGAATGGGAGGATTCTGCACAGATCTTATTCTCTTGATGTCCTCACACAAGAATTCCACTATTATAATTTAGACATTCTTGGCTTGCAAGAGACCAGATGGAGAGATAAAGGTCAGATTCTTAAAAGTAATCTTAAATGTCTCTTTTTCAGGGAGAGAAGATAAGAAGCATTTCCAAGGCATAGGTTTGCTTCTTAGCAGACACACTAGTGATGCCCTTCTAGGATATCAGTGTGTTAATGAAAGGTTTCTTACAGCTAAATTTCGAACAATCATTAACCCTTCCAGTGTCCAGGCTGAAAAACAGGTTTTCATCCAGCAGTCAAGCTATTTTCTCACTATGCTCAGCCAAAAAAAAAATTTTAACTTTAGAACTTTTTTGCCAAATAACTAATGAAAGGAATTATGGCATGTTGTATACCAAATTAATCAGCATTTAATTCTGGATTTTCTGAAAATCAAGTATTTAACAAAAAAGATATGTTTTATTTTAATAAGACTTTCTTTAGAGTCATGTAGTAAAAAAATGCATCTGGCAACACATAAAAATTTGTTTAAAAAAAAACTAATGGACAGAAATGATTACAATGCACATGAATAGAATGGCTATATAAAGCAATAAATATTCTGCGGAAAAAATTTATCAACATCAAAAGAGCAGCAGGTAACGCTGTGATTATCATCTATGTTTGAATGACTATATATTTCTGAATAACAAAAAAAATTCTTTTTTGGTTTTAAGTAAATATTTTTCTCGTTTTGTAATTTTTTTTCTCGGTGCCATGCTTTGAGAAAATTCCAGACTTTTAGTCAACTGTACCGAGTCAGATAAACAAGTCAAATTTAGAATTTAAAAAAAAAATAACCAATCAATGGAAATAGATCTTAATTAATACTATATCTTATAACACTATACAATTAAGTCTTAATAGCACTATATAATTAAGGAGATTTCTACCAAATTAAATAGAATTTAATTACGAATTTTATGAAAATAAATAATATAAACAAATTTGCAAGCATATTGATTTTAATAAGCCTTTTTCAATGTGATATGGTGAACGAAAAAAAGATCGCACTATACAATTAAGGCTTCACTTTAGAAAACCTGCTGAATAAAAATAGTTAAATTATATATTTATCGAAAGGAAATTTCCTCCCGAATAATATAATATTTAACCTGAAATATGATTTTCATTTCTTTTGATGATTCTTTTCAGTATCATATATTTTAAACATGGCCAGTGTTATACAACATGATTTGGCCTTCTCACATTCACGGGATTTACTGAACTGGTTGTGAAATAGAAAAAAAACTTTCTTGCTGCTTTTTTTTTTACTAAACATTATGAATTTTTTTCTTTGGGTAAATATACTTAATGACAAGATCCACTAGTTCCACCTAAATGTTGAAATTTGGTGATCTTGGCCAAGTGCAAAAAGGTTTGTGCACCAAGGACCAGCCCTTCCCAAAATTGCCCTCCCAAATGATGGCCGATTTCCATAACAAGGAAGTCTATTTTGTCCGTATCCAAGACATTCCAATTTCAGAAAACGTTTCAAACAAGCTCAAAGTTTTTTTTTATTAAAAACACAAGAAATAAAAGAAAAATTTCATATAACCTAATGGGATGTTAAATAAAATATCTGCAACAACTTTTAAGTCAGCCTCCGGTTGAATTTGCTTTCATATCCAAGACCTCATTTATTTTCAAAAAATGATACTATATCAAAGTTTTATTGGAAAAGTAATAAATAATAAAATAAAAATTAACATACAGCCTAATGCGATGTTAAAATATCCACAGCAACAAGTTGTAGGCCAGCCGTTCTATACAACATAACTATAAAGAAATCAATACTTATCGATCGGCCAAAAGATTGCTGATTTCCGAAAATAAATCTACTGAAATGAAAACTAACTTAGGTTTAAATATTAAAAAAAATACTAACTTTACAAAGGGTATCCAATATACTGCACTCAAACTGTGAACAATGGGGAACCACTTGTGTAACATGGAATGGAGATAGTATGTCTCAAACATCTGCATCTTGTTTGACTCAGTGAGGCATAACTTATTATATGCAGGTGCAACTAGAACTTCTAAGAAGGATGTGTTTACTTTCAGTTTCGATCTGAAGGATGCTGGAGAAAATGATAAAAATAACTGGGAACACTGAAATAGTTTTATGACAGAAAAGAGTGTGAAACGGAAAAAATAAATTGCGGTGCGTATTTTGTAATTACTTCCAAAATCTATCGTTTTTAAAAATAGCAGTTTTTTTGTTAATTTTTAGGAGATTTTCGAAAATTTAAGGAAAAATTTGTTGATAATAGCTCAAATCAAACTTGTGAGCTTAAATCAGAAGGTTGCTTCAGCAAATAGGAACATTAACAAGCAAATTGGCAATACCTTTTACTGCTTCTAAGAAATAGCAATCAGATGACTTTATAAATTTATTTATATTGTTGTTTAATAAAATATGCATCAAATTAAAAAAACAAAATATTATTTTTGAAGTGTGAATTATATATTTTTTATAAGATATATATATATTAAATTACAACAGCAATTTTTCTTTTTACAAAACTGATATCTTTTTTTTTTACTAAATGCGTATACATACGTCATTGGCCCCTCAATTCAGATTCTCCATACTTATACAGACAGCTTGGACACTGGAAGGGTTGAAGACCTGAATGTTATCTGTTATTTTGGCCCCACTGAGGATGCCAATGAGGATGAGAAAGATAGGCTGTATGGTCAACTTCATGATATTTTGAATACTGTCAAGAATGGAGAGATTACCCTTGTTCTAGGTGACTTCAATGCCAAAGTTGGTACTGACTCTGATCTTTGGGGAGGGTTGATAGGCCCTTTTGGTATCGGTAGTTGCAATGGGCAATGTCTCCTACAGGTAAGTAAACTCAATGGTTTCAGAATAACTAACACTTATTACAAATACCATGACATACATAAATACACATGGGTTTCACCTGATGGGCTACATAAGAATATGATTGATTATATTTTAATTAACAGCAAATCGGCTAGTTCTGTTAGGAATACCAGGTCATATAGGGGAGCTGAAATTGGATCTGACCATTACCTAGTTAAAAGTGTCTTGCAACTTAAACTTAAAAAGTGTTGTGCTAGGGTTAAAAATTTACCTTTAATACTGAAGCTCTGAAAGATCCAGTTATAGCCAAAGCTTACCATGATAGGTTACTTAGTCATTATGACAGTCATGGTTTGCTTACTACTGAAGTTGAGGAAGAAAGGGACCATTTTAAACAGGCTTTTTTGGAAACTAACAGTACTCTTTTAGGAAAAAAGGGGCAGAGAAGGCAGAATTATTTGAGTGATGATGCATTTGAGCTTATTTCAGAAATAGAAAACTGCAGGAATGTCAGTATTTATCAGTACCCTACTATTCATTATTACTAGATTAATCAGTACTAGTAGTACTGATTAATCAGTACTAGTAGTACTATCAGACCCTACTAGCCCTAATAGAAAGCATTACGAAGAGCTTAATAAACGTGTAAAGGATCAGTTAGCAGCTTACAAGAATCTTTGGCTTGATGCTTCGCTGACAAAGCTGAGGAAGCAGCTAGACAGTGTAGCAACAGAGAGCTGCATCACATAGTCAATGTTTGGTGTGGGAAGAAATGAACATGAATACAGGGATTGAAGAATATAAAAGGTAAGGTTATTGAAGGTGAGGATTCTGTCATGGCTAGGTGGGCTGAACATTTTGGATATTTCTACTCCCATTGTTTGTAATGATGATAGATGCATTACTGGCTTAAATGTTGGCCCTATATCACAGTCTGAAGTTATTTTGGCTATTTCTAAACTTAAACTACATAAACCCTTAGGGTTAGATGAAATTATTACAGAAATGCTTAGAGTTGGGAATGTTTCTGTTGTCACATGGCTGACTGAAATTTTGAATATCTTTTATGATAAAGGAATGGTTCCAAAGGATTTTACCAGAGCAATTATTATCCCTATTTTTAAAAAAGGTAATCGCAGTTCTTGTGATAACTATAGGGATATCAGCCTACTCTCTGTTCCAGGTAAAGTTCTTTCCATGATTGTGCTTAATAGAATTAAGAATCTGGTCATCAGACAATTTGTGTAATGAGCAGTGTGAATTCAGATGTGGTAGGGGATGTGTAGATCAAATATTTTTACTTAGGCAGATTCTTGAGAAATGTTTACAGTTTCAGAAACCTTTGGTTGCTAGCTTTGTTGGTTTCTAAAAGGCTTTCGGCTCTGTTGATTGTCATAATTTGTGGTTGATTGTGAGATCATATGGTATGCCAGATAAGTTAATTAACATAAGGAAAGCTCTCTTTAATAACACTGAGTCGTGTGTGAGAGTTGGTAAGGCTTGTAGCAATTGGTTTCGCATCACTTCTGGTGTTTGACAAGGGGGCATTTTGTCTCCTTTTCTCTTTAGTTTGGTTATTGATTATGTTATATGAATTTCACTTCAAGGGAAAGATTTTGGCCTTAAATGGTCTGGAGATACGAAAATTTCTGATTTAGATTATGCTGATGATTTAGCCCTTTTGGGAAATGATGTTGATGAGATAGAATTCTTTCATTTGTGCTGATGATGAGACTGTAGTAGAGTAGGTTTGATTATAAACAGAGAGAAAACGAAAGAGGAAAATTTGTCAGGCAGGCTGTGATTCAGTTAATCTGAATGGTGGCAGTCTTGAGCAGGTATCACAGTTTAATTATCTTGGGAGCTATGTAACAGATTCTGGTGATGTGCGGCATGAGATTAACAGACGAATAGGGATTGTTGCCGGGACTTTTAAGAATCTGTGGAGAGTGTGGAGAAATAGGCGTATACACCTAAAGACTAAAATTAGACTGTATAATAGTTTGGTTCTTTCTATGGTTAGTTATGGTAGTGAAACTAGGACACTTTGTAAACATGATAACAGGAAACTTGATGCTTCTGATTCTAGATGCTTATGCTATATCTTGGGCATTAGGTGGTTCAACTTTGTAACTAATGATGAGATAGGCAAAGGAGTTTGCAACCTCCTTTAAGCAGCATATTGTTCAGAGAGAGACTCTGTTGGTTTCGCCATGTTGCCCGTATGGACAATTGTAGATTGACGAATAGAGTTATGAACAGTGTGCCTAAAGGCCTCAGAAAGAGGGGGAGACCTAGGATGCAGTGGACAGACAATGTCAAACAGTACCTTGTTAGAATTGGTGTGCAGTGGCTGAATACAGCAGATGTAGCTCAGGACAAACTTGCTTGGAGAACTAAATTGCACGGTCTGGTTGAACCTCCTTAGCCCATGGCTGCTTGAGGATGATGATGATGGCAAGCAAATGCATGATGAGCAATGTGGATTCAGAAGTGGTAGGGGATGTGTAGATCAAATATTTTTACTTAGGCAGATTCTTGAGAAATGTTTACAGTTTCAGAAACCTTTGGTTGCTAGCTTTGTTGATTTCAAAAAGGCTTTCGACTCTGTTGATTTTCATAATCTGTTGTTGATTGTGTGATCACATGGTATACCAGACAAGTTAGTTAACATAATGAAAGCTCTCTATAATATCACTGAGTCGTGTGTGAGAGTTGGTAAGGCTTGTAGCAATTGGTTTCGCATCACTTCTGGTGTTTGACAAGGGGGCATTTTGTCTCCTTTTCTCTTTAGTTTGGTTATTGATTATGTTTTACGAAATTCACTTCGAGGGAAAGATTTTGGCCTTAAATGGGCTGGAGATACGAAAATTTCTGACTTAGATTATGCTGATGATTTAGCCCTTTTGGCAAACGATGTTGATGAGATGAACTCTTTCATTCAAGCTGTTGATGAAACTGGTAGTAGAGTAGGTTGATTATAAACAGGTAGTAGAGTAGGTTGATTATAAACAGAGGGAAAACTAAAGTAATGAAAATTGTTCGGGCAGGCTGTGGTTCAGTTAATCTGAATGGTTGCGCTCTTCAGAAGGTGTCTCAGTTTAATTATCTTGGGAGCTATGCAACAGATAATGGTGATGTGCGGCATGAGATTAACAGACAAATAGGGATTGCTGCCGGGACATTTTAAGGGAAAAAAGTTTTCCATATTTTTTCTTGAATTTCCATAAAGATTTACTCCAGGCCTATGTCGATGACTTGCTGCTTGCCATATCAGTGTCCTCTAGAGCAAATCTAGAGGTTGCTGGCAACGCAGCAATTAAAACATTAGAAGGATGGTGTCATCGCAACAAGCTTGGGTTCAGCATTGCGAAGACAACAGCAATGGCAATTGCAAAGGAGGGTGTCCTCAAGAAGAGGTACCCTATCTTTAAACTAAAAGGCGAAAACATCCGCCATATGACGACTCTGAAGTACTTGGGGATCACTCTGGATGAGAGGATGAGCTGGATCCTGCACTTGCAGGAAAAGCTAAATGCACCAATGTAATGTGCAAGCTGGGGCGTATGGCTCGCGTCTCATGGGGACTCAGAAGCGAGATCCTCAAGGAAATTTATCTTAGGGGAATGGAGTGGATCGTAACCTATGGTGCGGGCGCCTGGTGGCGCCCGATGAACCACTCCATAATGTGTAGAAAGCTGCTTGCAGGGATCCCTCTGCTATTTTTGACGGTCGGTAAAGAAGCGACCATATTTAGAGTCCTGCAGGCTAAGGAAAAAGCAACATTCCTCGGAGTCCAGTATGACCCTGAGGATTACGAGGTAAATACCGCTGTGGGATCTACATCCCACAAGGAGACTGTGTGCCCTGGTCCATGGAGTTACCATCAGGTACAGATATTGAAATATACACCGACGGTTCCAAGAGCGAGGAGGGTGTGGGCTTAGCCTTCACTGTCTTCAATCAAGGGACCAAAGTGTATGATTTTCAGAGGAAGGTTTCTAATAATGGCTCAGCCTTCCAAGCAGAGCTGCTCGCTATCAGAGAGGCCCTTTGCTGGGCCCAATGACAGCGGTCTGGACAACGACATACGGCTGTACACGGACAGCCAGGCAGCTCTGCATGCACTTGAAGATGCAAACAACAGGCATCAGATTGTGAAGGAGATCAAGTGCATCCTGGGCAATCAGAGCATGCCCAGGGTTTCCTTCTCCTGGATCAAGGTGCACATAGGTCATGAGGGGAATGAGCAGGCCAACCAACTGGCCCGCTCCGCAGGTAATAACATTCAACCTGTGATAGCGGTAAAGACTTCAAAAACTACCCTGAAGTCTATAATTAGCCAAGGTATAATCAAGGAGTGGCAGAGGCTCTGGGATACGACTGAGAATGGTCTTCAAACAAAGACATTCTTGAAAAGGGTCAGTCTATCCCTGATGTCTTCTGACCACTATTTGACGCAGGTCCTAACAGGACATGGGAGTTTCCCCAAATACCTGGAACAGTTTAAAATCTCTGCCCACATTTACTGCGGCTGTGGGGCTCCAGAAGCAGACGTCGGGCACTACATCCTCAGGTGTCCGATCACAGAAGGGTTCGCTAACGAACTTAGGGACTCCCAAGCGATAAATGAGGTAGCAGGCGAACTGGTCTCAGTGTCCATTGAGAGCGCCCGTGTCAGGGCGCACTTGAGGGACATAGGCTGGCTCGTCTGCCGGCTCCGGGACTCGCTTCTTTGAGGTCCGTAGCTGCTGTCTCTCTCTTACTTATTTTCCAACTTTCTTCCCGGGCTGCACTCAGCACCCCCTTTAACACCACCCATACTCCAAGTCTCTACTGGTCTCCTCTCAGACAAACTTCATCTTCTACTTCCAGGCTTCTCTTTGCTATGCACGTGTAGTGTCGTGAGACGGAGCACGTGCTTTCCCCATGGGGAGTGGGTCCTTCGGGACCCACTCCCCACCCCGTATTAAAGAGAGGTGTACTCATTTTATAGTTATTTATGTATACAACAAATGTAACTAGGGAACATTGTAGTTAGGTACCTTTCAATGTTCATCCTCAAAACCCAAAAATTTATCTCCAGAGCTAAATGAAGAATCACTTGAAACCTCTTTTTCAGAAACTGAGTCTTTGTATAACAAATCATCCTCTGTGCCATCAAGTGAGTTACTAATACCACATTTCTTAAATGACTTTACAACTGTCTCATGTTTCACAGCATTCCATGAAGTTTTGACCCATTCACAAATCTGCAAAATGCTAGGCCTCTTCCTTCTTCCTGATGGTGTCACTTCAAAATCTGTAGACTGCATCCAACTGTTCCATTTCTCCTTCATGAATCCTTTAAATGGTTTATTAATGCAGACATCTAAAGGTTGAAGCTGGCTCGTTAGTCCACCTTAAATTACAGCTAACTGAGTTTTCAGTTGGTTGATTTTATTTTTTACAGCTTCTGTTCTACGACTCCGAAACTGATCCCATACTAGCAAGGCAGGTTTCTTTAACAGTCCACCAGGACGCCTAGACCACACATTGTCTATCCACAACTTCATCCCCCCTTCATCCATCCAGCCCTTAGGATGAATGTACACAAACACACCTTTAGGCAGTTTTTCCTTGGGCAAGGTTTTCCTTTTAAAAATCAAAAGAGGCAGCAATTTTGTTCCATTGGCACAACAAGACAACACGACTGTGTAGTGCGTTTTCTCATGTCCACAAGTTTTAACAATAACACTTCTTGTACCTTTGGAATCTACTGTTTTGTTTGAGGGTACATCGAATGTCAGTGGGACCTCATCCATGTTTCCTATTTGTGAAAGTTCAAAATTTCATCTTTTTCTTGCATTAATGAGAAATTTATGAAACTCGATAATCTTGTCTTCATATTCTGTTGGCATCTTTTGTGCTATTTTTGTTTTAGTCCGCATAGGGCAAGTAATTTCTCTTCACGAATCTAGAACACCATGACGTTGATCCTGTAAAATCAGCAATGACTCTGTTAGTAGCTATCACTCTTGCTTGTTGAATAGTCATTTTTGTGGAAACTGAAAATCCCGAGCTTCGGTGGTCTAATATCCAAGTTTTTAATTCTTCTTCTAATTCCGGCCATTTTGCAATTCCATGTCGCAGATTATGTTTACTATGAATAGCTTTTTTAGGTCTTCTTCCTATCTTCTCCAAGTTCTTATCTTTTCTGTTGGTGATGATCCGAAATTCCTCTCTGCTGCTCTGTTTCCATGCGCATACTCAATCACTCGTAGCTTGAATGCAATATCATAGCAGAATCTGTGTTGTTTTTGAGCCATGTTTCACAGCAAAAACACGAGAAAGCTTCTTCGGTACTAAAAGTTTATGTTTTTGTTGCCTTGAGGTGCTGTAATCGGTAACGACGTGCCATGCTCGCGCTTTTCGAAAAAATATGCCGGTGAAATGTGATCGCGCATGCGCACATTGGATGAATCGTAACCTTGAGATGTCAGTGGATCTGAACTCAATTTTACTGGAATGCACCCTCTGTCAGTAGTGGAGCATAAAATATACCACACAACTTATTATTTTTATAGAACAAAAAAAATTTATGTAAACGATTTATTTGAAACCATTCTTTCACAAAAGAAAAAAATGCAAAAGAATACTTATATATATATATTGATATAAACCAAAAGTTTTAGACTGAAATTTCAACTCATAATTTTGATTACCGGCACATAAGATGTACCCCATATTTATTTTGAGGGGGAAAAAGTGTGTCCTATGCGCCGGCAAATACGGTATATTGTAGTTTAATAAAATGTGCATCAAATTAAAAAACAAAATATTATTTTTCAAGCTTGAATTATATATATATATAAAATTAAATAATAATAAATAAATAAACACCCCCTCAAGCAGCTGCTTGCCACAGAGGTCTGACAGGAGCCTGTCAGTTTATATGCCATAGTAGAAGGTCTGTGAGGATGGCAGGATTTCGATTACATACACACTGAGATGCCAGTTTATTAGGTACACCTACCTAGTAGCATGTTGCACCTCCTTTGGCTTTCATAGCAGCCTGAATTCATCAAGGCATGGAACTTACAAGATGCTGGATGTGTTTTGTAGGAATGTGGTACCATGAGGAAATGATTGTGCCATGCGTTGCTGCAAATTGGATGGTAGCACAGTCTTACTGTGAACAGCACTTACCACCTCACCCCAAATATTTTTATAGGGATCTGGGGGCTTTTTAGGTCAATGAAGCAAGTAAACTAGGCATGTTCCTGGAACCATTTGATGATAATACATGCCTTGTGAACAGGTTCGTTATAGTACTGAATGTTCCATCCAAGTGAGGATAAACTAACCATGAAGTGATGAACTTGGTCAGCAACAATGTTCAAATATGCTGTGAAGTTCAGATGGCCTTTGATGGGTATCAGGGTAGCCTCATGTGCCAGGAAAACATTCCCTACACCATCACTACCTGCCTGTACTTTGACAGCAGACAAGATGGCTCCTTGACCTCATGTTGCTTGAGCCAAATTCTGATCCATGAGCATGATGCAAAAGGAACCTTGATTCATCTGCCGAGTCCTCAATGGTTCAGTCTCGACGATTCTGCACCCACTGGAGACACTCTTTTGTGTTCTTCGCTGATAACATCGACACTCAACATGGTTAGTAGCTGTTGTAGCCCATTGGTGATAAGGTCCAACACATGGTGCATTCAGAGATGATCTTCCAACACATCCTCATCATCCTCAAGCAGCCATGGGCTACGGAGGTCCAACCAGACCGTGCAGTTTAATTCTCCAAGCATATCTGTCCTGAGCTATATCTGCTGCATCTGGCCATTGCACACCAATTTTAACAAGGTCCTGTTTGACATTGTCTGCCCACCGCATCCTAGGTCTCCCCCTCCTTCTGAGGCCTCTAGGTACACTGTTCACAACCCTATTAACCAATCTATAATTATCCATACAGGCAACATGGCCAAACCAGCGGAGTCTCTCTCTGCACAATATGCTGCTTAAAAGTGGTTGCAGACTCCTTTGCCTAACCTCATCATTAGTTACAAAGTTAACCACCTAATACCCAATGTACTACGTAAGCATCTAGTTTCCTGTTATCTTGTTTACACAGCGTCCAAGTTTCACTACCATAACTAATCCTAGAAAGAACCAAACTATTATACAGTCTAATTTTAGTCTTTAGGTGTATATGCCTATTTCTCCACAATCTCCAATTCTGAAAAGTCCTGGCAGCAATCCCTATTCGTCTGTTAATCTCATGCCGCATATCACCATTTTCTCTTACATAGCTCCCAAGATAATTAAACTGCGACACCTGCACAAGACTGCAACCATTCAGATGAACTGAATCACAACCTGCCTGACCAATTTTCATCACTTTAGTTTTCTCTCTGTTTATAACCAAACCTACTCTACACCCAGTCTCATCAACAGCTCGAATGAAAGAGTTCATCTCATCAACGTCATTTACCAAAAGGGCTAAATCATCAGCATAATCTAAATAAAAAATTTTAGTATCTCCAGACCATTTAAGATCAAAATCTTTCCCTTGCAATGAATTTCGCGTAACGTAATCAATCACCAAACTAAAGAGAAAAGGAGACAAAATGCACCCTTGTTGAACACCAGGAGTAATGCTAAACCAATTGCTAAAAGTCTTACCAACTCCCACACACAACTCAGTGTTATTATAAAGAGCTTTCATTATGTTTACTAACTTGTCTGGTATACCATATGATCTCACAATCAACCACAAATTATGACGATCAACAGAGTCGAAAGCCTTTTTGAAATCAACAAAGCTAACAACCAAAGGTTTCTGAAACTCTAAACATTTCTCAAGAATCTGCCTAAGTGAAAATATCTGATCCACACATCCCCTACCACTTCTGAATCCACATCATCACGCAATTGCCTGTCAATCAGATTCTTAATTCTATTAAGCACAATGATGCAAAGAACTTTCCCTGCAACAGAGAGTAGTTTGATACCCCTATAGTTATCACAAGAACTGCGATCAGCTTTTTTGAAAATAGGGATAACAATAGCTCTGGTGAAATCCTTAGGAACCATGCCTTTATCATAAAAGATATTCAGAATTTCAGTCATCCAAGTGGTAACTGAAACATTCCCAGCTCTAAGCATTTCTGTAGTAATTTCATCTACTCCTGGGGATTTATGATGTTTAAGTTTAGAAATAGCCAAACTAACTTCAGATTGTGTGATAGGGAAAACATTAAAGCCACCAATGCATCTATCATCATTGCAAACAATGGGAGTAGAACTAACCACATTGTTTAGAACATCACTGAAATGCTCAGCCCACCTAGCCATGACAGAATCCTCACTGTCTATAACCTTACCTTGTTTATCCTTCAATCCTTGTATACCTGTTTGTTTTCTACCACACAAAACATTAACTATCTGGTACAGCTCTCTGCTGTTGTGCTGTCTAACTGCTTCCTCAGCTTTGTCAGCCAAGTCATCAAGCCAAAGATTCTTATCAGCAGCTAACTGATCCTTTACACATTTATTAAGTTCTCTGTAATGCTTTCTATTAGGACTAGTAGGGTACTGATTAAGGACATTCCTGCAGTTCCTTCTTTCAGAAATAAGCTCAAGTGCCTTATCACTCAAATAATTCTGCCTCCTCTGCTCCTTTTTTCCTAAAAAAATACTGTTAGTTTCCAAAAAAGCCTGTTTAAAATGGCCCCATTCTTCCTCAACTTCAGTAGTAAGCAAACCACGACTGTCATAATGACTAAGTAACCTATCATGGTAAGCTTTAGCTATAACTGGGTCTTTCAGAGCTTCAGTATTAAAGGTAAATTTTTTAACCTTAGCACAACACTTTTCAAGTTTAAGTTGCAAGACACTTTTAACAAGGTAATGGTCAGATCCAATTTCAGCTCCCCTATATGCCCTGGTATTCCTAACAGAACTAGCCCATTTGCTGTTAATTAATATATAATCAATCATATTCTTATGCAGCCCATCAGGTGAAACCCATGTGTACTTATGTATGTCGTGGTGTTTGTAATAAGTGTTAGTTTTTCTGGAACCATTAAGTTTACTTACCTGTAGGAGATGTTGCCCATTGCAGCTATCAATACCAAAGGGACCTATCATCCCTCCCCAAAGATCAGAGTCAGTACCAACTTTGGCACTGAAGTCACCTACAACAAGGGTAATATCTCCTTTCTTGACAGAATTAAAAATATCCTGAAGTTGTCTGTAAAACCTATCCTTCTCATCCTCATCAGCATCCTCAGTGGGAGCATAATAGCAGATAACATTCAAGACTTTAATGCTTGTCTGAAATTTTGCTGTAAGAAACCTTTCATTAATTCACTCATATCCTATAAGAACATCACTAGCATGTCTGCTGAGCAGCAGACCCATGCCTTGGTGATACTTTCCATCCTCCCTCCCTGTAAAGAGAAATTGAAAGTTATTTTTAAGTATCTCACCTTTACCTGTCCATCTGGTCTCTTGCAAGCCTAGAATATCTAGGTTATAGCGCTGGAATTCCTGCATGAGGACATCAAGAAAATAATCTCTACGTAATGTCCTCACGTTCCACGTTGCTGCAAAGAGAAAATGATTTGTAGGATTTTTAAAGAAACTAGGTTTATTGAGATAGGTAGGGCCAACGATATCAAACAGCCACCTGATTGTAGGCATGGGGCAAAGACCTGTTCCTCCTCCGCTAAAGGCTGAAGTCACCGATGCTGGTAGGAACTTTAGGCACCTTTTTTTCAAGTGAACTTTTTCAAGAGCCATATGA
Organism: Ryuthela nishihirai; assembly: GCA_038380435.1. NCBI lineage: Eukaryota > Metazoa > Arthropoda > Arachnida > Araneae > Heptathelidae > Ryuthela > Ryuthela nishihirai. The sequence continues at coordinate 78,618,401 of JAWZYU010000007.1, read as the reverse complement.
CCTGCCTGAGACACATTAAACCAGTTTAGGCTTGACGATGGCCAACTAGCTAAGTAAGGTTCAGGTACCTGTGATGGCCTCTGATTAAGATTATCCACCAGCTGATATAAGGTATCCCATACCTCTGTTCACTTAGGGCTGTCAACCCAGAAGCAAACAGAAAACACAGTGGCAGATTTTCCCTCAACAGAGCCCCACCAGTGCAGCAAGTCCAGGATCCATAATCAAGCTCAAATCCATAAACAAGTCCAGTTTAGTAGGTATAAATGGTCAGCACCAGGACCCTGTGAGGTTGACCACTCCTCAGCAGGGTTGAAAAAAAAAGAAAAAAGTGGCCATAGATTACCAGATCAGTACGCCATACTGAACTGGCAACCCTCCCCTTCTGTTCCCTTCCAAAAGAGAATATCTCTTTTGAAAGGTACTAACGGCCTGCACCACGAGAAGGTGGGGTTGGACATTAGGTGCTAGACCTGGCCAGTTCTGTGAATCATCACTAGGGATTGGTACACAGCTCCTTCCACACATCAACATTTAATTCTGCTGTGATTTTTCTGGTTATGTCCCATCTCTTCACTTGCATGATTCTCACCAGTCTCCTTTGATTCCTCTGATCCACAAGCTGTTTTCATCTCCAGGATCACCGGTCACTGGTAGTTTTTGCTTTTCACACCATTCTCAATAAACCTGGAAACAGTTATGCATGAAAAGTCTAGGAGGACTGCTGTTTGGGAGATGCTAGAACCAGCATCCCTAGCACCAATAATCATGTTATGTTCAAGTCATTCAGGTGACTTGTTTTCCCCGTTCCGACTCTCAATTGTAACTGATGCTCGAAGAGCTGGTCTGGATGATTTATACTGCACACCATGATCACATGACATATTACATGGTGGAATGAACCATTTATGTGATAAAGGATGGTTTACCTAATAAAATGGCATCTGAATGTACATGTATATATTATTACAATGTTCTCTATAATATTAATATTTTTTTGTACAATTAGTTGATGCTACGTACAAACCATGGTTATATTTGTAATCAGCCTGACTAATATGATCAATAAACACCAAAAAAGCAAGATTAAGCACAAACTTCATTAAAATTTGTAAGTAGTGTTATACATGTTGACAGAATCCAAAAAGAGTCTAAAAATGATTTTATCTGTTTTCAGGACAACATATAAAGCTCCAATTTTTTTGAAAGCAGAAATTGCTATTTGAAATTTTTTTACATATATTTTTATAAAAATGCATAATTGAAACTTGAAAAATGCTTTTTTGTTTTATTCAGCTATGATATCAAACATTTTTTAAAGTCTTGGTAGGTGTACCTAATAAACTAGCATCATAGTGTACATGTAATTGCCAAAAATATTGCATTGAAATGCAGAAAAATTCATGCTAGGATATTACATAAGACTCAGTTTCTTAAATGTGATATATGTCAAAGGTAATTTTCTTGTTTCTCTTTTTCTATATTGAAACAACTTCCTGATAAAACTCCCAAATTTGATCTACTATTGCAAACTAATTTTTTTCCCAAAGTTTCAAAATTTTGAAAATCAACCAAAAACTGCTATTTTTTAAATTGAGGATTTTGGAAGCAAATCTGAAGTATATGCCTCTTTTTTTTGTTTTGCTCTCTCTTTTCAACAACTGTAAATATTCAGTATTCCTGGATTTTTTTTTTATCATTCATCCCAGCATTCATTGCATGTTTCCTGCTGCTGAAACCAAGACCACAAATTTGTGCAATTATTCTGTGTAAACTAGGTTACGACCCAGCAAGATACAGATGCCACTAATTTTTGGCATGTGTGTGGAGTGCTTGCATACATCATCATCTCAATTACCCAACATTGGGGGCGGGGGGTGGCTCAGTCGGTAGCGCGCCAGGCTCGTAATCTAGTTCCCAGGTTCGAGTCCCAGCTGGGTCAGCGTTGAGATTTATCTCTGCAAAATTCCCCGCCCTGCCCACGGTCAGTAGGGGACACCGATGGGCTTGGAAAGGCTGCCGTCCGTCGGATGGGACGTTAAGCTGTGGCCCCGTGTGCGGGAGAGCCATACCCTGTGCACGTTAAAGAACACGCTGGATGGCCTTGACAGGAGGCTACCATCTGTCTCCCAACAGCTGCTCCAGTGGGTCCTCTCCCCCAACCTTCTCTGAGCCTTCGGGGTCCATGTGACCTGGCCATTTAGCTCATGGTGTGCAAAAAAGTGCCGCTTAGAGGTAAAACAACCCAACCCAACATTGACTATCTTTTCAGTTCTTTTTGTTAGCATTTTATTCATACTTTTATAATTAAATTTTTATTTTTATAGATATATTTTAATTTTATCTCCTTAGATTTATATATCATTATCAATATTTTGTAGTTATAATTAATACAGTGATTGGTTTTTGTGACAAAGAAATCTTACAACTTGTTTGTTGCAGATATTTAACTTAACATCACTTTAGGTAAATTTTTTCATTATTCATTGGTTTCCAGTCAAAAAAACTTTAATCTTCTGGCATTTAATGAAAATGAATGAGGTATTGGATATGATTACTATAGGAGGGGCTAACTATAGGAGGGACATGGAAATCAGCCCTCCTATAGTTGGGAGGACAATTTTGTCAAGGGAGTTTTAACTCCACTCCCCAACCACCCTCTTCTCTGCTGCTACACTGAGGGTTTTTTTTTTATTTTATTTCACACACATTATGTGAAACTTTTAAAAAAATTATTTGTTTTCATTTAATATGTAAATTAAATTAAATAGTTTAAGAATGGTTTTAAAAATTTACCACATACCTTTAGTTTTTGGCTGTGCCATTCTAAACATATTGAAATTTTTATCCTTAGTGCACTCTACATTTTGACATTGTCAAAATCCCCAGAAACTGCCCAAAGAAAAGTTGCATGTTGCCAAGAAGAAAAAAACTTTCTATTAACAAGATAGGAAAATCTCATAAATTTTGAACAGTGTCAAGTTACCTGCAATTCTGGCTTATTATATAACCTTTAAAGTGCTGGAAGACACTATAATTCCCAGAAAACTTTGCTGCAAATTTTTGTATTTTTACTAAAAGAAATTTCCCTTTTAAAGATTCTTTCAAATTAAACATGAAAATTAACAAATTTAATTGTGCACAATAATATAACCAAGTTCTGTCAATTACTAACTTCAGAATAAAATTCTACAGAATTTTGATATGCAACAGAAATACTTGAAATAATTAGTTGAAAAAAATTGGTTGTCTTGACTTGGATTAATCTGTCACAAACAAGTGTTAAAATATTACAATGAAAAAAAATATATATATTCTTATGTAAACAAATAACAGAAGTCTAGTTTTGGTGCATTTTTTAATATTATTATTGAAGAAGAAATTTCCTTTTGTATATATATAATTTAACTATTTTTATTCATCAGGTTTTCCAAAATTAAACCTTAAATATCTAATGAGATATATTTTTTTACTCTATCACTGTAATAATATGTTTCTAAATTTGTTCAAATTTTTTATTTTTCATGAAATTCAGATTTAGATCTGTTTTATTAGCTATGTAGCATGATCTATTTCTGTTGATTGGATATTTGTTCAAAAATTTCTAAAGTTGATTTGTTTGTTTGACTTAGCACAGGTGAAAAAGCCTGGACTTCTCTGAAAGTGCAGTACCAAGAAAAAAAATTATAGAAAGAGAGTAATTTTCTTGTTTCAAGTAAAGATATATTTTTCTGTTATTCAAAAAGAAATAGCCTTTCTTTCATATGCATTATAATTGTTTTGTCTATTAGTTCTTTTTAAACAAGTCATTATTTGCATTGCCAGATGCTTTTTTTACTACATGACTGTAAAAAAGCCCTGTTGAAATTAAACGTCAATTTTGTTGTATATTTTATTTTCATAAAATGATATGTATAGAGTGAATAAAAAATGGAGTGATAGTAGTAGTAAATGTTGCTTGTGTATACCTTCGTTTTGAGGTAGTTTAATTTTTTTTTTTGCATTCAATAGATATTAATAAGATATTAATGTTTGCACTTTCAGAATTTCCTAAAAGTTTGAATTTCTACTGTTAGAGGTTGCTGTATTTGGAAAATTTTAAATGAATATTGTAAATAGTCTGTTCAGCTAGAAATTTAATATTTAGGCAATAAAGTGTGATTGTGAAGGAGTTTGCATTGAGAGCAGTAGCTTGTCCTCTAATCTCAGATGGGGGGCAAGGACAGAGTTTTCAAAAAATTATTTCTAGGCCGAATAAGTAATAAATTATAAAATATTTTTTGGATCTTCTGAGTTTTCCGTTAGTTTGAATTATAAATATTAGTGTGTGCTAAATTTTGAAAATCACAAAATTTTTATGTTTGAATGTTCAAATGGAAGATTCTTTTAATTGGAAAATAATTTAAATGGAAGATAATTTTATTAAATATTCACCAGAGGTTATTGGTCTTTCTAGTTCATTCATATGTTGAAAGCATTGAAATTCAAAAAGAAAGAAAACTTAAAAATGCTCATAAAATGAATAACAGTTTACAAAATATAATGATTTTAAGTGTTTTATTGGAAAGTTATAAAAATTATATACACTGATCAGCCAATGCATTAAAACCACCCATTCATTATGCAAAGAAGCGTGCATGTAGCCAATCAGTGTCGCATGCCAAGGTCACAAATGATATATATATATAATACCTGGGTCGGAGTTTTCGCTGGCAGTATTTCGTTTCGTCTCAACAAGGGAAAGCAAAAAATTTATCCGATTTCAATAAAGGCCAGATCATTATGGCAAGACACCTTGGTAAGAGCATCTCCAAAAATTAGAACGGCTGTGACCATAGGCTCTTGGTAAGAGCCTATGGTCACAGCCGTTCGCCGTTGTCAATGCTTGCAGTGGGCACGTAATCATCGACATTGGACCATAGAAAACGGAAGAGGGTCACATGGTCAGACGAATCCCGTTTTCTATTACACCATATGGTCAGACGAGCTCTTGTGCGACATTTACCCACGGAAGCCTCACCTGGATGCACTGTGGGATGAATCCAGGTGGCTGGAGGGAGTGTGATGGTCTGGGCAATATTTTCTTGGAGAACACTTGGACCAATTATCCCTGTAGAGAAAACCCTGACAGTTATCACCTATCTGAACATCATAGCTGATCAAGTACACCCCTTTATGGCGACTGTATTCCCTGGAGAGATGGCACTTTTCAACAAGACAATGCCCCATGTCACACTGCGAATAAGGTTCAGGAATGGTTGCTAGAACATGATGAGGAATTTCATTTATTTCCATGACCCCCAAATTTGCCGGACATGAATCCTATTGAACATTTGTAATTTGAGTTAGAGAAACGAGTACGAGCATCATCATCCCAACCACGTAATTTGCAGGAATTGTGGGATCTTCTGTTGCAGTCATGGTACCAAACGTCAAGCAACATCTACCAATATCTTGTTGAATCTATGCCTCATCAGGTGAGAGCTCTTTTGGTGGCGAGAGGAGGACCTACATCATATTAGGTAGGTGGTTTTAATGTTTTGGCTGATCAGTGTGTACTACATTTGTAAATATATGTTCATTTTAAGTAAAATTTTATATGTAATTTGTTTTCTTTATTTGTTGTTTCAGGAATGAATCCAATTGTATTTTGCTTCCGTGTTAAGTTCTATCCAGCAGATCCTTATCGTTTGAGAGAAGAAATAACAAGGCATGCTTATTATATTTTGAATATTATAATAAAATACTAAATACTCTAGTAAAAATATATGAGGTTGTGTACCCTGAAAGAACAGATTACAAAAGTAAGCATATTGTGTTCTTGCTTTCACTGTGCAAGTCATGCAGTGTAAAATTTTTAATTCCCAAAATCTCAAAACAATATTATTCTGTTGAAGAGGAATTGCCTGATCCAGTAGGAGTACATGGATTTGTCTGAAAATGAGCACATGTGTGGAGCATTGTGGGATATTTAAATGTTTCAATTCCCAATGAAATTGGTGTATAATAACCTAAGTTGCTGATGCCCCATAAAACCCCAAATTGTTTACCGAAGCCGATTTGCCAAAATTATATGCATCACTGCAAACACATTTGTAAAATTTCACTGGATTGGTTGGTTAACCAACCCAATGAAATTGCATAAAGAACAACAGAAGTGCATTCAGTGTAGCAAGCATTCCTTCGTGTAATTTGTCGGTACTGATTGTTACATTTGGTGTGAAGGTAGAACAGCAACAGTAAATCTTGTGGAATACTATAGCAACTTGTGAGGCAACAGTATAACCAACTGAATGGCTTTTATCTGTTGGATGGAACATTAACCCATGGCCCTGTGTGTGGGATACCGTGTGTACATTAAAGAACATGCTGGATGGCCTCAATGGGAGGCTCCCATCTGTCTCCCAAACAGCTGTTCCAGTGGGTCCCCTCCTCCAACTTTCTCTGAGCCTTTGGGGTTCTGTGACCTGTCATTTAGCCAATTGTGTGCAAAAAAAGTGCTGCTCAAAGGTAAAACAACCCAATCAATGGCTTTGAGAGAAGTCTGACTCCAGGAGACTGGTTTGCCAACTCATAACATTACTGCCCATTTAGCCAGAATGCAAGGACTGTCAGTTGATGTTGTCTGCAGTTGGTACAAGAAGGCACCCACAACCACTTCCCATGCTGTGGAGCTGCTAGACATACGATAGAATGCAAAAACTAGTGGATCCATTGACAAGTGGCAATAAATCTGTTAGCCATGTTACAGTCAATTAACTCCTTGAGAGTACACATTGACAGAATAAAATGAGAGCCCAGAAATGGCTATATCTGTTTTTAATAGAAAACATGAAAGTTCTATTTTTTAAAACAGAAATCGTGGTTGGAAAATTTTCTTTAGCATACTTATTAAAATGCATAAAGCTTGAAAAATAATACTTTTTCCATTTGATGCAAATTTTATTAAGATATGATGTAAATAATTTGTAAAAGCAATCTGATTTTCATTTCCCAGATATATGACAATATAGGGAGAGTTGCCATTGGGTGTGACCATTACCTGATCAAAAGTGTTTTACAACTGAAGCTTAAAAGTTGATGTACTAAGGTTAAGATAATTACCTTAAACACTAAATTCTGAAAGATCCAGATATAACCAAGCATACCATGGGAGGTTACCCAGTCATTATGACAATCGTGGTTTGCTTACTCAATGCACAGTTTATATGTTGACTGAATACTTTGGGAGTCTGGCATACATAATGCTTACAAAAAACTGTTTTACTGAGAGAAACCATATTTAAAAGTACCACTATTGAAAATCTGGTATGTTTATTGAACACTTTTACACTTGAATCAACCCTATCTTTGACAATAAATGTTAACCAGGGGTTAATATATAATTTCGGACTTGTAAAATTTGTAATGAATTATAATGATTTCTAATACTATCATATCGTTTTTTGAGCATGCACCTCAATGCAAGATTTAGAATAGTTTGCAAATTCGATTCAGAATGGGCACCCCATAAAATAATACCTGTTCCAAATAAGATGTTTCCAAGAATTGTATATTACTTTTAACTTGGACAAATTCAAAAGTTTCAAATAAAGTATATTTTTGAAAGCCAGATATTCAAGCTTTTTGCTATATTTTTTACATGCAAATCCATGTAAGGTTACTATCTATAAATACTCATTATAAATAACTAAATTAACTGTACAATTAATTTACATAAAAATCCCACTAAGCTGAAGCATATCAGTGAGAATCTTATCTGGTTTTGATAAATAGGATTCACTTTTGACAGATAAAATTCACCTGATACTTTAATAATTTAATTCTGGAACTTATGCAACTTATCTACAATCCATACAGTACCGAAATTCCATATACTGCTCTTTTAAACACTCAAACGCACAAACAGGCCCAGTGCAGCTTGGAGAGCACTTCAAGATCGTTCCCCTTTCACAGCACCTCAGGGGCACCCCTCTCAGGGTCTACACTTAACTTGGCTACCCTGTGCAGGCCACATGTGCATCTAGCGATTGTGTCTCGATCTCATCCCACTGCCAGGACAGTGCCTGCCCGACAGCATACCAAAGCGGATGGCATGAAACACATCAGAATGCCTGGTCACCAACATCTTATATAGGCAATCAGCTCAGCGCACTAATAGGAGCACGAAATTTCGAATGACACCCAGTGACTACTCATATCACAGAAGCAGCAAAGTGCAACACTACTACACATAAGAACTCTATCTCCAAGTGAGAGGTAACAATACCGGACCTGTGAAAACATCAGCTACCGAGAACAGCGAACAAACTGAAATTGTCCTCCTTTGAACAACCAACAAAGCTACCTCTAGAAGAACAAAAAAAGCAGGTATGACTATTAAACCTACACTTCACCGCACTGATCTATGACCATCAAATTACTCCATTAGTGTCAATGAGCCGATTGTTTATCACAATAACATGTGACTAATCCAGCACCTACAGTGTTTATAGAGTTAACTTAATCTATGTTTAGTTATGCAGCTTCATAATAAAGTGACTCATTCTCAAATTCAGTGCTTCAGTTAAATTCTAAATGCTTTGAAACATTTTATTGAATTTTTTTCATAATTCTTTATTAATTTTCGATATATTTTTCAATTTTTATTTAAATTATCTTGTTTTTAAAGCAAAATGATTTTTTTTATGACACTGCTTTACCAAGGCTTAGCATTTGCCAATCGTCAAGAGTCTAATAATATGCATAAATGACTAAATAATTTAGGAAATGCAAAATAAGTGAAATATTTAAGCAATAATAGAAAAAATGGGAGAAAATATTTTTGGAAATTTTAATAAAGTGAAAAAACAGTAAATTTTTGCAATGTTTTAAAAAAATCCTTAAAAAATTTAAACTACCATTTTTTTTCTTTGAAATGTTTTTATTTTATTAAGCACATTTAAATGTTTTTTCTTTTGGTATATAACACGACATATTTTCATTCATTAGTTACTTCAGGATGAGATTCTAAAGCTGTTTATTTTCTGAGAACACTTTGAAATAAATCTAGCCACCACAGGGAGTTCAGTTTCAGAAATCCGACACTGTAAGGGTAATTGATTGGCATCACACCTCTGGATATAAATGTTTGCTTTGTGTTTATTTATATCCAAGGTTTCTCCATTCTTCCATCAGTTTCTTATTGGCAAGTATGTTCTTCTAGTAGCAGTGCATAATTAAACTTTAAACTTTTGTGTTGCCCCAGATTTTCCTGCATAATAATAGGAAGCAGATGTTCATGTCAATGGCAGATTTAGGAATTTTCTGTCATAGAGAGGATTGCCTTTAATAGTATATGACAAAGCTACTAGCAGCTAATTTTAAAATCATTCTTAATCCCGACGTATCCAAAAGTTGGTTTCTGGACGCATTCTCTTCTCTGAGTAGAGCTGCCTAAGTCTGATTTGGCTGATAAGCATGGAACACTTTCCATATGACCTCTTGCTTCATCTTTGAAAGTTCATAAGTTAAAGTACAAGTTCTTTGAAGGGAGGACAACTTTCCCTATGACCTTTTGCTTCCTCTTTGGATCTACCACTGGACAGGTACACAGAAATTTTACACATAATTTTAGCTAATTCTATAAGTTAAAATAAGAAATCATATCTTGTGATGGTGAGTTCAAACATTATTGAAATTCTTTATTATCAGTGGTCAGTAGGTTGTTTTAAACACCACTGATGATGGAAGACTGGCATAGTAGTTGGACAGGTAGCGACTTCCAGAAGGCAAATGTGTGCTGTGTTAGCTCTAATTGAGGCAGTGGTCAGCAGTGACTTTGGTCGTGGTAGGGCATGTCTTTGTATGAGAAGACTGTAAAAGCTTGAAGCAGCTTCTAGGATTTTTCTCTGTCCTATATGTTACAAATAAAAAAAAAGTAGTAATAAGATTTTTACAGTTTTATGGTCTGCTTTCATTTCACTGTACATAGGTCAAAGTTGTTAAATAAAGATGATCCATGTGCTGCTACTGGAAGAATTTATACATTATCTATTGAAGAAACAATGCTTGAGATTTAAAGCATCTTTTTTGTTGAAAAATACATTGTCAATAGCGTGCAATTTAATTCATTTACTCTTTCAATTAAAATCATTTACTATATACATTAAAACAACATAAACCCAAGTGCGTTTCAACACACAGTAGGTGTGACACTCTCACCTTTTTTTCAAACTCCAAATTCCTAATTTCAAACATACTGAAGAAACAAATGTGACATCATCCTTTAAATCTCAAATACTCAATAAATCCTCTTCAAATGTCTTCTCAAATAATCTCTACAAATCTTGGGGTTCAACATCTTCAGTGGTGAGGCCACATGTTACAATGTGAAGTAGAAGGGAACCATCTAAAGACCTGTAACCATACCAATATTATTCAGATCACATGCTTGTGACTACTCTTCTTTTTACAGGGTGAATCCTTGATACCATCTTCTTGATTCATGCTGCCATCTAGGCACAGAGCAGGGAACCAACATCTGAATTCAACTCATAAATTTTTGTCAAATTAATTCTCGCATTATGAGAGAAATTTCTTCTGAATCTCCGAACATCACTGCTTATCAGCCAAATCAGACTTCGGCAGTTCTGCTCGGAGAAGAGAATGCATCATGCCGAGATGAGGTTCCCACTGCTGGGATCAAACTTGGGATTCTGAGTGAAGTCGGCAAGCACTGCTGAGAGGTGATGAGTTAATCCACAATGCCAAGAGGCTAGCCCCAAAGGGTGTCATTACGATTAAGTACATAAGTTCTCAGTTTGTAATGACGGACCATTACGTAGGCTTTCCTAAGTTAAGAAGCTTCTTCCTTTAGTACTTCCTTTAGTGTCATTGCTGGTGACTTTAACTTAAGCATGGTGATGTATGTCTCTTTCATTGGCCCTTATGGGTTGTTCTATTTATGTGGTATAGGTGGTGGGCTACTACATGTGTTGTTGGTTCTCCTTTTCTTTCTGTTCCTTTGTTAACCCTTCCAGAGTCTAAAATGAATATAGACGTTCACAGAATCTAAAATGAGAGGCCCAAGAGTATGTTAATTTCTAGTGCGACAAAAAATTCGATATTATTTTTTAAATTGCCATTTGAAATTTTTTTTACATATATTTTATAAAAATACATTATTAATGCATAAAAAATAATACTTTCTTTTTCGTTTGATGTATAGTTTATTAAACTATGAAATAAATAATTTTCTAAAGACATCTTATTGGCCATTTCTTAGAAGTGCTATATGCTATTACCAATATGTTTGTTAATGTTATTCTGTGCTGAAGCAACCTCCTGATTTAAGCTCTCAAGTTTGATTTGAACTATTATCTACAAATTTTTGTTCCAAGTTTCAAAAATATTCTAAAAAAAACTGAAGATTTTGTAAGTAAGCAAGTATGCACTTACGTTTTTTTTTTTTTTTTTTTTTTTTCCATTCTATGCTCTTTTGTGCCTTAAACCTGTTTCAGTATTCCTAGAATTATATTTATCATTTATCCCAGCATTCTATACATCATTCCCTCTCCTCAAATCAAAACTGTATAAAAAATAGCCTTCATAACCAGAGCTTCTTCAAGACTGACTGCAGTGCACGACATCACAGCAGATGAAGCCACAGGTGTTAGTAATTGTTCACTCACATGTTCGATAGCGGCCAAAGCTACCTGCAAAGTGGCTGCTTAGTACTTGTTTACATGGTCGATTTAAGTCCAAATGCTTCTTCCCCATATGTTGAATATCATCTCTCTTCATAAAGTTGCGCCAGGCTCATAATCTGCAGTTCCCAGGTTCGAGTCCCAGCTGGGTCAGTGTTGAGATTTATCTCCGCAAAATTCCCTGCCCTCGGTCAGTAGGGGACACCGATGGGCTTGGAAAGACTGCCGTCCATTGGAGGGACGTTAAGCTGTGGCCCTGTGTGGAGAGCCATACCCTGTGCACGTTAATGAACATGCTGGATGACCTTGACGGGGGCTACCATCTGTCTCCCAAAAGCTGTTCCAGTGGGTTCCCTCCCCCAACCTTCTCTGAGCCTTCGGGGTCCTTGTGACCTGACCATTTAGCCTATTGTGTGCAAAAAAGTGCCACTCAGAAACAACCCAACAACTCTTCATAAAGTTAGTTTTCCTTTTTTATAATTAAACCTTAGTTTCCATTTCTGTAGGTTTGCTTTATTAATAAATTAATTATTTAATATAATAAATAAATAATAATAAATAAATTAATTATTTAAATTATCGATTTTTATATCAACTGATGATTTTTTTTTTTTTTTTTTTTTTTTTTTGGAGTCATCTGATTGCCAGTCACAGCCTGTTTCTGTAGATATTTCATTAACATCACATTAGGTTATATATTAATTTTTCTTTTGTTATTTCTTCAGTTTCCAGTAAAAAACTTTGATCTTGTATTGTTTCCTGAAAATGATTTGAGGTCTTGGATACAGAAGCAAAAAGGACTTCCTTGGCAGAGAAAACAATCCTCCTGTGGTTACCATGCCCCACTATGCTGAGGATGTTTTATTACTCCACCACTTGACAAAATTTAATTAAAAAAAGTTTATATTGAATGGTTTTAAAAGAGTTCCTCCCTCACAGTATTCACAAGAAAGGCAGAGGAAAGATTACTAATACAGTTGGTAGATAGTGCCATGAATGACTAGATAACCTTGTTACCCAAAACCTGGTATCCACTAATGCAAAATGAAGAAAGTTCCAGCGGAGTTGCAACCTTCTCAGATGACAACCCCAGTCAGGGGTTGAAGTATTAGGATGTTTATTCACAAGTAAAATGAATCTCTTAGTCTTAAATTCATCATACAGTTAAATTAATTTACATTGGCATGTTTCATGATAGTTTGTGCATGATGCAGTGTTTGTAAAATTTATACCAGGCAGTGTATAACTCATTGAGATTGATCCCGTGGAATTTTTGTTTTCCTTTATTTACTTTATTATTTTTTAGGGAGGAGAGGGAGGGCAAAACTTGAGCATTTATGACAGTCCACACACACATCACAAGCTTTCATCTGACACCTAATTTGGAACTTTCAGTTGTGTTTGAAAGATGTAGTAGAATGACAATTTTCACATTTCTCCTTTTTGTAGGGGGAAGAAAGCATGGGTAAAATATTTTATAGCCTATGATACTTCCCACATAATATATTGAGGTCAGTCAATAGTTGGGGGAGATATGGTGAAAAACCATTTTGACAAACCAACAAATGATGAGCAAAAAATTATAGGAAGATAGGTAATTAAAATGTAAAAAGACATTACTATACATAATTTGACATGAAATTTTGATTCAGTAATAGATTGTCACGGGAAATGTCCTATAGACAAGAAACACTTGAAATAATTAGTTTAAAAAAATTGGCTATCCTGGGTGGAATTCAAACCCATTCCTCCCAGAGTATGCTAACATGCTTCTGGGAGGTGTGGGTTCGAATCCCACCCAGGATAGTCAATATTTTTTCAACTAATTATAGGGAAATTTTTGATTACCCATTGAAAATAAAACTGTGCATTTCAACATGCAAATTAGTGAAGCCTATAAAATGGGATTGGCTACCAACCTACATCACTTTAAGGCTATTATTTTGCAAGAGTACCAGTTGCACAACCAGTATGATTGCCATTTGCAAGGTATTTAAAACAGAAATGTGCATCTTATGGCCAAAGGAATGGATCTGACCTGCTGAGTAAATGTAAATGGTATTATTTTAATGTGGTTGAGAACTGGCATTAAAGAGTTTATGTTTATTCTAACAGAGAAACTAGAAAAGTTTCTGAATTCAGTTAGAAGGTTATATATGTAAGTGAATTTGTTTATGATTTATGATAATTATATGTAGAAATGAAATTGACCCACTATTTCAAAATTTGTATACCTCTTGATCAGTATAAGTACAATATGCCCCATATTGCAAGTTGCCTCCATTATTGGAAAATGGCCCAGCTGTTGCTTTCACTTGAAAATTGTCTGCCTGTTGCCTCTGAAGTTGAAGATTATAATAGCTGTGGGAAGATTTGAAGCAGGATAGTTGCAGTCTGACTGAACAATAACAATTTGAGCCAATTGAGGGGTGTATTTTTTTCTTTAAACATAAAGATTTTGCTTGTAGAAGTCTTGAAAATTTTTATTTCATGATCCCAAAAATTTGAATTTTATTTTTAATGATTTTTCTGTGCAGTTTAGTTGAACAATCATGCAAACATATTTTCTTATTTTTCAGGTATCAGATATTTTTGCAACTGAGAAGAGACCTTCTTCATGGTCGACTGTATTGTTCTCAGAATGATGCTGCATTGCTTGCTGGATACATTATTCAGTGTAAGCATTAATATGAATGTCATATCAACAAAATTATCTTAATCTTAATTATCTGTCAGATTTGGTTACGTAACCATATCATATTTTCTTCGTTTGTTTCTTTAATAACCTTATCTAGATTAAAAAAAACATTTTTTTCCCAATTAATATATTATTCAATTACCCCTATGATTCAACCATTTAAGAGCTAATAGGCCTCTGAAGTGGGCAAAGATGACCAAAACTATAATTCTTAAGAGTTTGTGGTTATTAGCCATAATTCTTGAACTATGAGGGAAACAAGACTCTACAGAAACTATTACAAATCTGTTTTTTGTCATTTGTGATGAAGCACGTTACTCCTAGACAATAGTTATTTGAGATATTTCAAAGTTCAATTTAAGATATTTTGCCCCTTTAATTTTCCTATTACTTTACTATCACAGCATCATTATATATTAATATTTGAAGTAACTTTGGTTTCAGTTATATATACACTATACTTCATTCCACCTAAGTTGAGATTTAACATAAACTGTATGACACAAGGAAGCATTTCCTAATATCAGTGTGCACATTTTGAGATCTCATTTTTAATCACATGATAAACATGTGGACATAAAATACAGTACCAGAAATGTATGACTTTGTAACTCCAGTGTTAAATAAACATCAGTGTCAATTTATGTAAATGCTTGTTAAAAAAATGTGAAATAAATATATTGTTAATAGAAACATTTCAATGAATTTAACTTTAAAATAAAAATACTATTTCAGTCTGTGATTGTCTGAAAATTGCTATCTTCTAATACAGTGGTTCTCAACCTTTTATGCTCAACATTTTACCCCTCTGTAAATGTGTATGTAACTGGCATACCCCTTATATAGATAGATAAAAATCTTGTTCACTTATCAGCTGCCACATTTCAGAAACTTCGTGACCTGAATTTGCCCAAATTTAATCTAAATAATAAATTTTTCTTTTACTTCCAAGATACGCTTTAATTTGTTGTAAATAATTTCATCTTCACATCATATATTGTTCAGTTAAAGCAGCGTCATGTTTGCAAGTGGGAAATCTAAAGCCATATATGTGATATATGTACAGGATGTTTCAAAACTCTGTACAACTTTCAATAGGAGATAGGGAATACCAAGACAAACCTTTTTCGTCTATAAATGTATGTCTGCTGACATAACCCTTTGGTGCTAGAGGACACTGTTTGGCGGTGCTGCAATTGGCTAGAGGGACAAAGTGGGAACGTGTTTGCCATCAGCATTTGTAAATCAGACACATTACATGTAGCATGGAGTGTTTCACGACTGCTGAGATGGCTGACATGCATCTGGCTTATGGGGCTACCAATGGAAATGGGAGAACTGCTTTGAGGTTGTACTGACAGCGCTTCCAAAACAGACGTGTGCCAAACCACCAAACATTTGCGCATTTGCACTGGCAACTGCAAGAAATGAATATTCCATGCAAACATGCATGACATTGGTCGGGAGAGAACTATGCACACTTCTGACGTGGAAGAAGAGATCCTACAGCGGATTTCGGATAATTCAGGCACAAGCATGCAAGCTGTTGCACTTAGCCTTGGTGTGAACCACACCCTTCTGTGGAGAGTGTTGCATGAGCAGCAGTTGCATCCATTTCATCGTCAGAGAGTCCAGACATTGCAACCTCAGGATTATCCTCTTCATGTGGAATTCTTGCACTGGTTTCTGCAGCAGACTGTGGTGCTGCCTGGTTTTCTGGCTCATGTGCTCTTCTCAGATGAGGCTTCTTTCACACATGAGGGTGTGCTTAATGTGTGCAATTCTCACGTTTGGGTACAAAAATTCACATGGCCATCAACAATGGTTCGCTGTCAATGTTTGGGTGGGTATCGTCCATGACATTTTGATTGAGCCATACCTGCTGCCTTCCTGACTCAATGGGCAAATTTATTGGGTATTTCTTGAAGAAATCTTGGAAGTTAAAGTAATCTTGGTGTATCTTGGAAGTAAAAGAAAATTTATTATGTAGATTAAACTTGGGCAAATTCAGGTCACAAAGTTTCTGAAGTGTGGCAGTTGATAAGTGAACAAATGGTTAATATGACGTGAAGCTGCTTTAACTGAACAATATGATATGATGTGAAGATGAAACTATTTACAACAAATTAAAGCGTATCTTGGAAGTAAAAGAAAAATTTATTATTTTGATTAAACTTGGGCAAATTCAGGTAACGAAGTTTCTGAAGTGTGGCAGTTGATAAGTGAATAAGATTTTTATCTATCTACATAAGGGGTACATTAATGAAAGGTTTCTTACAGCAAAATTTCAGACAAGCATTAAAGACTTGAATGTTATCTGCTGTTATGCCCCACTGAGGATGCTGATGAGGATGAGAAGGATAGGTTTTACGGACAACTTCAGGATATTTTGAATTCTGTCAAAAAAGGAGATATTATCCTTGTTTTGGGTGACTTTAATGCCAAAGTTGGTACTGACTCTGATCTTTGGGGAGGGGTGATAGGCCCTTTTGGTATTGGTAGCTGCAATGGCAATGGGCAACGTCTCCTACAGGTAAGTAAACTCAATAGTTTCGGAATAACTAGCACATATTACAAACACCGCAACATACATAAATACACATGGGTTTCACCTGATGGGCTGCATAGGAATATGATTGATTATATATTAATTAACAGCAAATGGGCTAGTTCTGTTAGAAATACCAGGGCATATAGGGGAGCTGAAATTGGATCCGACCATTACCTTGTTAAAAGTGTCTTGCAACTTAAACTTAAAAAGTGTTGTGCTAGGGTTGAAAAATTTACCTTTAATACTGAAGCTCTGAAAGACCCAGTTATAGCTAAAGCTTACCATGATAGGTTACTTAGTCATTATGACAGTCATGGTTTGCTTAATACTGAAGTTGAGGAAGAATGGGGCCATTTTAAACAGGCATTTTTGGAAACAGTACTCTTTTAGGAAAAAAGGAGCAGAGGAGGCAGAATTATCTAAGTGATAAGGCACTTGAGCTTATTTCAGAAAGAAGGAACTGCAGGAATGTCCTTAATCAGTACCCTACTAGTCCTAATAGAAAGCTTTACAGAGAGCTTAATAAACGTGTAAAGGATCAGTTGGCTACTGATAAGAATCTTTGGCTTGATGGTTTGGCTGACAAAGCTGAGGAAGCAGTTAGGCAGCACAACAGCAGAGAGCTGTACCAGATAGTTAATGTTTTATGTGGTAGAAAACGAACAGGTATACAGGGATTGAAGGATAAACAAGGTAAGGTTATAGAAGGTGAGAATTCTGTCATGGCTAGGTGGGCTGAGCATTTCAGTGATGTTCTAAACAACGTGGTTAGTTCTACTCCCATTGTTTGTAATGATGATAGATGCATTGGCAGCTTTAATGTTGGCCCTATAACACAATCTGAAGTTATTTTGGCTATCTCTAAACTTAAACTTCATAAATCCCCAGGGGTAGATGAAATTACTACAGAAATGCTCAGAGCTGGGAATGTTTCAGTTACCACTTGGATGACTGAAATTCTGAATATCTTTTATGATAAAGGCATGGTTCCTAAGGATTTTACCAGAGCTATTATTATCCCTATTTTCGAAAAAGGTGATCGCAGTTCTTGTGATAACTATAGGGGTATCAGCATACTCTCTGTTCCAGGTAAAGTTTTTTCCATGATTGTGCTTAATAGAATTAAGAATCTGGTTGACAGGCAATTGCGTGATGAGCAATGTGGATTCAGAAGTGGTAGGGGATGTGTAGATCAGATATTTTCACTTAGGCAGATTCTTGAGAAATGTTTAGAGTTTCAGAAACCTTTGGTTGCTAGCTTTGTTGATTTCAAAAAGGCTTTCGACTCTGTTGATCGTCATAATTTGTGGTTGATTGTGAGATCATATGGTATACCAGACAAGTTAGTTAACATAATGAAAGCTCTCTATAATAACACTGAGTCATGTGTGAGAGTTGGTAAGTCTTGTAGCAATTGGTTTAGCTTTACGTCTGGTGTTCGACAAGGGTGCATTTTGTCTCCTTTTCTCTTTAGTTTGGTTATTGATTATGTTATGCGAAATTCACTTCGAGGGAAAGATTTTGGCCTTAAATGGTCTGGAGATACGAAAATTTCTGATTTAGATTATGCTGATGATTTAGCCCTTTTGGCAAATGATGTTGATGAGATGAACTCTTTCATTCGAGCTGTTGATGAGACTGGTAGTAGGTAGGTTTGGTTATAAACAGAGAGAAAATTAAAGTGATGAAAATTGGTCAGGCAGGTTGTGATTCAGTTCATCTGAATGGTTGCAGTCTTGAGCAGGTGTCACAGTTTAATTATCTTGGGAGCTATGTAACTGATACTGGTGTGACGGCATGAGATTAACAGACGAATAGGTATTGCTGCTGGGACTTTTAAGAATCTATGGAGATTGTGGAGAAATAGGCGTATACACCTAAAGACTAAAATTTGACTGTATAATAGTTTGGTTCTTTCTAGGGTTAGTTATGGTAGTGAAACTTGGACGCTGTGTAAACAAGATAACAGGAAACTAGATGCTTTTGATTCTAGATGCTTACGCAGGATATTGGGTATTAGGTGGTTTAACTTTGTAACTAATGATGAGGTTAGGCAAAGGAGTTTGCAACCTCCTTTAAGCAGCATATTGTGCAGAGAGAGACTCCGCTGGTTTGGCCATGTTACCCGTATGGATAATTATAGATTGGCGAATAGGGTTAAGAACAGTGTGCCTAGAGGCCTCAGAAGGAGGGGGAGACCTAGGATGCGGTGGGCAGACAATGTCAAACAGGACCTCGTTAGAATTGGTGTGCAGTGGCTGGATGCAGCAGATGTTGCTCAGGACAGATATGCTTGGAGAATTAAACTGCGCGGTCTGGTTGGACCTCCGTAGCCCATGGCTGCTTGATGATGATGATAAGGGGTATGCCAGTTACATACACATTTACAGGGGGGTAAAATGTTGAGCTTAAAAGGTTGAGAACCATTGTATTAGAGGATAGCGATTTTCAGACAATCACAGACTGAAATAGTATTTTTATTTTAAAGTTAAATTGATTGAAATATTTCTATTGACAATATATTTATTCACATTTGTTTAACAAGCATTTACATAAATTGACACTGATGTTTATTTAACACTGGAGTTGCAAAGTCGTACATTTCTGGTACTGTATTTTATGTCCACATGTTTATCATGTGCTTAAAAATGAGATCTCAAAATGTGCACTGATATTAGAAAATGCTTCCTTGTATCATACAGTTTATGTTAAATCTCAACTTAGATGGAATGAAGTATAGTGTATATATAACTAATATATATAAGAAACGTTGCTGGGACTGCTGGAAGATGTTCCCATGGCTATTTACAGACGAATATGGTTTCAACAGGATGGGTCACCAGCAATGACATGCAGGATCTGAATGCCACTTTTGAGGGCCAATGGTTAGGCCTGGGTGGGGCCCGTCGCCTGACCACCAAGATCACCTGATTTAACGTATCAATTTCTTCCTCTGGGGACACATGAAGAACCTCATGTATGAGACTCCCTTTGACCCAGATGAAGACCTCATCACAAGAATCGCTGTCACGGCTGCAACTGTTTGCGAAATTCCGGGAATCTTTCAGAATGTATGGCAATCAATGCTTCAACACTGTCATATATGCAATGCTGTTGCCCATCGCAACTTTAAGCACCTTCTTTAAATAAACATGTTGTTCACACTTGTTTCCATTCGTTTATGTACCATCTCCGCCGATATTTCTGCCAGTGCTCTCTAGCACTGAAGGATTACATCAGTGGACATATATTCATAGACGAAAAAGATTTGTCTTGGTGTTCCCTATCTCCCATTGAAAATTGTTAAGAGAGTTTTGAAACATCCTGTATGTATATAATGTTAAAGTGAAATTAGGCTACGAGTTTATTGATATTAATATTTGGTTTAAACACAGTAGTTTATTTCTGAGGAAGAAATCTTGAATTTTTTTCCTGATAGCTGTCAAGGTAAATTGATCACACTTTTATGACCATTAATTATTTGCCATTGCTTACCTGTATGGAATATCCAACTTGAATTGTTGTAGAGATACATATATTTTCAAACATTGCACTTGCAATTCCATTTATTGCATTTCCATGCACTTCATCATTAGATTTGAAACTTTATGTATAAGTAATTGTATGCTGCTTCCAGCAGCTATTCCATTTTCACTGCACACAAATATGCTATTGATGCTTTCTTTAAGAGTTGCTGAGTTTAGTTTCATATTCCATGTTCAGAATTTATTATTCTTATTAGTATTAAGTGCTAATGATGTTTAGGTGCATCATCTAGCAACCAAATAAAGTAGATTATATTTATTTTTCCTGACCACTGCTTTGTTGAAACCAATATATCAGAAAAATCTACGCATCAGTTTTTTATGCAGACAAATGCACTTATACTGTGAAGAGTTCCCATAACCCACACCCTCTTTCTAACTTCCTTCACATGCAGATCGCATTACACCCACCCGAACATCCACTGACCACTGCGAACCTCAGAGCTGGGCCATTGACAATGCAATTTATGACACCCCTCCCCTGCGCTCAACAACCAACTGCCTCTCATGCAACATCTAAAGCTGCTCACTTCCCACCTGATGATGCACCCAAAGTAAAGGTGCAAATCACACGTTGGAGAACTCTAAAGTTTTTTAAGCACTCTATGCCACCAAAAGTATTATAAGTTATTTACTAAAGCAAATAAATTATCAACATCCCTCGTCGTTTTCTCAAACTCTACTGAGGCATCATTTGCTGGCAATAACATCGACGATTAAACTTGTCACTTGCAAGCATCCCTGAAGTTCTTACTACCCATCCTCTGTGGTATGGTATGTAAATATCTTCTTAATAACTTTTGATACTTAATAGCATAGAACATTTGTTGAAGTGCTTAAAACCATGAACAGTGTCATAGAGGATTAAAGATTTCAATTTAATTTTAATTCTACATTGTATATTGTAAGTTTTAATTTGTTCGGGCTTGTTCTTGAGCTATCGATTTCGAACTATTACAGGTCTTGTATTAAGCACTTATTCTGCACTAAAAAAAATGCAAGATTTTTAGAAATTCTAAATTCTATAACTTGGAAAGGAGCAAATTGATTTTAACAGGATGTAAAGTAGGGGAGTGAATGGTTAAGCACAAAAATTTCAGTCCTTTAAATATAGTATCTTTTAGTGAAATTAGGAGTGTGAAAATGCATTTTTTTTCCCTTGGTGCACTTCCTCTCAATTTTTAACAACATATTTACTTTCGTATTTTTGAAGCAAGGCCAAACCACAAACCAATACTTCTATAGTAAGATACTATAATAAATATTGATATCTTATATAACAATCTCTGTCAGTGTGTAATGGAGTCTGGTTGCCAGAAGAGAAATTATCAATTGTCTATAAGTCTAAATGTATTTTACTAGATAATTAGAAGATTAGTTTTAACTGAATGGAAACTGCACCATCAACGTAAACAGTTAAAGTGATTTAAGTCTGTAAATGGTAGCTTGGTATACACTGAAAGAACTGTGTACCAATCCTCTGTGATGATGCACAGAACTGGCCAGCCCTAGTGGTGCAGACCATTAGTACATTTCCAAAGATATATTCTCCTCTTGAAGAAAATAGAACGGGAGGGCTGCAAGATCAGTGTAGCCTACTGATCTGGTCATCTGTGGCTACATTTCCTTTTTTTTTTTTCTGCCTTTCTGAGGAGTGGTTGTGATGGTCCACCCATTCACTTTTACTTTTCCTTGACCAGTTTTGCTTTATTTACATTATATTTATCATTTTTGGGATTATTTCTTTTTTTGGGCTGATTACAATTCTCATTTCCGAGCTGTAGGTTGATTGTCAACTGCTAAAGCGTGTGTGTAGGACATGACCCCTCTTGCATCATAGCTAGCGCGATCGTCATATTATGCAAATGTCTTCCCCAGCATGCAATAGACATGTGCCAGACTTGTACGCATATTATAACTAAGTGACATTAGGTCACAGAGAGAAGAATGAGAGTTAGTAGAGTTGTGATGTTGGGTCACAGAGTGGAGATATAATGTTGTAGTGGAGAGATAGATTTTGTGTAGTGAGTACAGAGATGTAGGTGTCAGTAGTATTGTGAGAAGTAGAGATTTAGATAGATATGAGGTGTAGTCTCCTACTTTTGTATTGAATTGGGTGAGTCTTTGAATTTTTTGGAAATAAACTTTGTTTCAGAAACTTTTGGATTTTTGCTATTTTTCTCTTGAGCAACAAATTAATTTTTTGATTGGATTTGAACTTTAAACTTCAGAATTCTTACTCTATAAGTAACATTTGATAAATGCATAACGAATCCTATTTCAACGTTTTTTGGCAAGTTATTATTACCTGGCACCTGATACAGCTATCTGGAATTTGAATAAATTTGGATCAGACAAAAGGTCCAACTTTAAAAGTTATTAATCTTTGGAGTCTTGTCACATGGTCAATGTCACCGCTGTACCAGCCATCATACTACTGGTAAATACCTTTAAAATATTATATACTTTAGATTTCCTTTGAGGTTAATATGCAAAGGATAATTATAAAGGCTAATGATAAGTAAAGTAAAGTCAAGAGAAAGGTGTGATTTGCAATTGAAAGTTGCCTAGGGCATTTCTGCAAGTGTATTCCATCTTATACTCATATTGCACTCCTCAACCCTTGAGATTTTGAAGCTTTTAGATAATTTATGTAACAGCATTTATCGTGGATATTAAATAATATTTAAATAGCTGTGTCTATCAATTATTTCACTAGCTATGACAAGAATATCTATTTTTTTTCTAGCATTGCATTAGGTTATACAGGATTTTCTTTGTTATTATTTCTTGGTTTTCCAGTTGAAAATATTCCAATTTTTTTATCATTTCCTAAGAATGTCTCTGTGGCAAGCAACTGCTTGAGGGCATATATATTTTTTAAATTATATATAAGAATGAATGATATCTTGAATATGGAAGCAAAAAGGATTTCCTTACCATGGAAGCCAGTACTCCTACTGTTGGGAGAGTAATTTCATCAAGCATGTTTAATAACTCCCCCCTCCCCTTCTCTGCCAATATGCTGAGGACATTTTAAGCCACTTCCCATCTTGGAAGTATTTTATTTTAAAAAAAATATTGAATGGTGGTTTTAAAAGAATTTTACACCCCTTTCCTCGATATCTTGACTTTGCCACTCTAAGGATATTGGGATTTTTTTAGTCTTGGTGCAATAACTTTTTGACACTTTCTCAAGATTCCCAAAATGCAACACCCAGAGAAAAAAATGCATAATTGTCAATAAAAAATTGCCATGAAAGTGTCATCCACTTCATAAGCAGGGCAGAAAAACTCATGAATGTGAACAGTCCACATCACCTTTTGTACCAGGGGCATTCAAAAAGTACTTTACATGCATCTGTGGAACAAAAACCATTGAACTTACCTCGACAAAACTACTGTCCTTCAAAGTACTCCCTTCCAGCATCTATGCAAAGTTGCAGAAGTGTTCACCAATTCTGGAATACTTGGTCATACTCCTGTTGGGAAATATTCTGCAACTCTGAATAAATGCGTTTTGCTAGGTCTTGCAACCTCGTAAAAAGCTTCCCAGCAAGTTCCTTTTTAATTTTTGGAAACAACCAAAAATCACATGGTGCAAGATCAGGTGAAGATGCAGGATGGGGTAGCTGTTTCATCTTTTCTTGCTCCAGATAGGCCATAACCTGCCAGGTTTTGTGAGCATTGGCATTGTCACGAAGAAGAACCCTTAACATGCCTGTTGTTGGACACTGCTCTTTCACCTCTGTAACCATTTTGGGCAAAATAATGTTGGTGTAGTATTGGCCATATAATTATTAGCCATATAATTTATAGTCATTTTTTCTAGTAAGGCTACGACTCCTTTGGAATTGAAAAATATTATGAACATCCTCTTCCTTGAGTGAAAGTCTTGTCACAGGATTTGGGGAAGGAGTTCTTCTGCAACCCAAACATAGTTGTTGATCTTTCTGGGAGTTGTACAGTAATAAAGCCATGTCTCATCACCTGTGACAATGTCTGTTAACCTTTTGGGGGCCACTAGGTTCAAACATTGCCAGCATTGCCTTGCATGAGTCGATTCTAGCCCTTTTTGCTGTTCTGTCAGTTTGTGGGGCACATCATTTGGAACTTTAAATGTTGAGAAATAATTGTTTCCACTCTGCCAGTTGATACTAACATTTAATCTTATTACCTGAATGGTGATGTGTGGATTCTCCTTAATGAGTTCATAAACAGCAGAAATGGTTTTCTCTTTTACAGCCCCCTTTGGTCTTTGTGCATGGGGGAGATTTTCAAAGCTCTATCAACCTTCTCTGAATTTGTGCATCCATCCCTTAACAGTGCCATATGAACAGGCACAATAACCCCATATACTTGTGATAATCGGCATAATTTTTTTTTCTTTCCTCTATCTCTATTGGGCACTTGTCTGGTCGAAACTGGACTACAGATTCCAGTATTTGATTGTGAAGGATCCTCTACACCATCAGGCCCTCCATGTATGCACAGGAGGCCTTCCAAACTTCACTGGTCCAGAGTCTTTACATTGAGATTGATGAATCATCTTTATCTATTCGACATCAGCAGTTGTCCCTAAGTATGCAGCTAGCTTGCAATCCCTGCTGAGCCATCCTACTTGGGACAGCATTTTCAGCCCCCAATGTTAAATGTTATACCAAATTCGGCCGGCTGCCATTCATCCTTTTGGTTTACGTGTCTAAGACTTGCTCAGAGACATCAACATCAGTCTCAATAATAGTGTTGCCCAGTCAACAGCTGAGCCACTTCCACAGTGGCTCACTGCTTCCCCTTCCTGCAACTTTTCCCTTTGCAGGACAGGAAGCCTTTATACCCAACTGCATGTACCAGCAGTTCTCTGCCAGCCATTGCGCTGAGCACCCAGACTTCTTGCCTGTCTTTGGAGATGGTTCGAAGTCAAGCACATCAGTGGGATTGGCCATGGTTGCTGTGATGTTATCATTGCAGACCAGATCCCACAGCAGTGTATCATCCTCACTCCAGCGTTGCATGCTATCAGCCTTGTCTTGGACCACATAGTGGCTAAACATCATTGCCAGTGTATCCTCTACACTGACTTGCTTAACTCACTTCAGGCTTTGATCTTTGTGAGGCATCAGCCTCACCCTATTTTCTCCAAGATCTGCCAGCAGCTCCATAATCTGGCAGCCACAACCACCATTCTCTTCTATTAAGTCCCAGTCACATCAGGATCAGGGCAATGACTTGGTAGATGTTGCTGCCAAGTCGCCCATGCCTCTGTCAGACTCCTCCACTGCCTGTTCCATATGTGGACTTCTGGTAGTGTTTTTCCATCGAGCTCTGGGCACATGAGCAGAGATCTTGGTTTGAACAGGTTGGTAAAAAGATTTTCAAGATCAAGCCCATTATCGAACCATGGCAGTCGTGCTTTTGCAGGAATCGCAAAGAGGAAGTTGTACTTGCATGGCTTCACTTAGGTATTCATATATTACTCATTCATTTCTTCTCCGGGCAGATAGTGAACCTAAGTATGAGTTTTGCGACACCATTTTAACCATCAAACATATTTTAGTCGAATGTATCGCTTTTTACCTTGAACAACGTTTCTATTTTAGCTTTCATGATTTTTCATCCTAGCCCCCTTACACTCAGACACCAGACACATGATGACTCATTTTTCACCCTGGTTTTTGAATTTTTACGTTACACAGGATATTTTCCCATTTATAATATTTATACTTTGCTCTTTTATCCTACACATGTTTTTGATTTTGAATGGGTCCTATACACCCATTGTTATTGTTGACTTTTACTCTTGTTGGATCTGTTTATTCTAGGTTTTTGTTTCTGTATTGTCCCTTCGAGTTTGTGTGTTACTTTTAACTTTGGTTGTGGGTTTAGTGTCTTTTACCTCTTTATCATTGTTTGGTGCATATAGCTCATGCTGCTCTTGTGCCATTAAACCTCAAACAACCACCCATCCCTTTTATCAGTAGCCAAGCATGCTAGCCATATAATTAAAATAATATTTTAATTACTTAAAATCGTGTTCCAAAGATGAGTTTAACTTTATGAACATGTTACCACATAAAAACTGCCACTTCTAAAAAAGGTGGACATAGTGGTCAAAAGTCAATACTCTTTGTTGCTGTTTAGATCATCGGTTCAATCCCCAAGGGTGAGAGTGTTTTTTTTAAAGCTCATATGGATGAAGAGTTCTTACCCACTGCCAAGAGATTGGTACTTTACTACTCTTCCAAAAAGCACAGAGACGGCACTGCAATTGATTGCTATTGGACCATTGAGTCTACCAAAGTTGGCTCTCTGTGTGAAGACCATTATCTGAGAGAAAGAGTTATCTTATGTTGCTAAAAAGCTCAATGTTACTTCCATAACCATTGGCCATTTTTTTAACTGAAAAATTCATATACTGAAAAAATATTCATATTCATATGCTACATGAATCATACTTGTACCTAATTTAAAAAAAAATCACGAAATGTTTATTGTCTTTTATTTTTATAGCTGAACTTGGAGATTATGATCCTGAAGAACACATGGGAAATTACATCTCCATTTTTAAGCTTTTACTGAAGCAAACACCCCGACTGGAGGAAAAAGTTGCTGAAATTCACCAAACACAACTAAGGAAAGTATAGTATAATTTAATGTTCAACCTGTATTTAGGTTTAAGCACCTCAACTGATGTTTATATTACCCTTTTGCATCTTTCCTGTGTCTATCCAAATTAAATTAGGTTTGGTTAATTCCCAGAAGAATTTCAGAACTTTACAGAAAAATATATTGGCAATGGTGATGCCAAAAATGGGTATTTAGGAATGGTGATCATAACAGGAGCAAATATATTTTATAGTGCATCAAAATTCACACCAAACAGTAATACATAAGTTATTTTGAATTTCTTACACTATAAACTATATCCCAACCTTACCAATTACTTCACAAAAGTGGAATTCCACTCTATTGGTTTAACCAATCTATAAGAATATTTACAATCACAGCTCTAGTACTTGTAAAATTTAATAATACATGATTATTGGCTGTATTTACAATTCAAAATTATTCTTGAGATTTTCGGTTGGGTTGTTTTACCTCTGAACGGCACTTTTTTGCACACCATGGGCACTCCGAAGGCTCAGAGAAGATTGGGGGAGGGGACCCACTAGAACAGCTGTTGGAAGACAGATGGTAGCCTCCCATCAAGGCCATCCAGCGTGTTCTTTAATGTGCACAGGGTATGGCTCTCCCACACACAGGACCACGGCTTAATGTCCCATCTGACGGGCAACAGTCTTTCCAAGCCCATTGGTGTCTCCTACTGACTGTGGGCAGGGCGGGGAATTTTACGGAGATAAATCTCAATGCTGACCCAGCTGGGACTCGAACCTGGGAACTTCAGATTACGAGCCTGGCACGTTACCGACTGAGCCACCCCCGCCCCATTCTTGAGATCAGCTGGTATCGCTCATTATTACATATAGTTAAATTGCCTTACAATGCAATTTTCTTATCTCAATTTTCATCAATCATTTTCTTTATGCAATCTCCTTATAGTATGTGCAAAAAAAAAAGACCTTTTTCTTATCAAAGACAGTATGAGTGATTTGCCAGTCCATTGATTTTCCAGTCCATCTTACAGATGTCATCGGCACCAGCCAAAACAAGAATTCAACAGACTGGCAAATCACTCTTTCATACTAGGCAGCTTTTATAAGAAAAAGGTCTTTTTTACACATACTATAGGAGCAAAATTATCTGTCATAAGAAAATTGCACTATAAGGTAATTTAACTATATGTAATATGAATGAGGTCTGTAAATGGTAGCTAGGTAGTCACTGGAAGGAGAGCTATGCACCAATCCCCTGTGATGATGCATAGAAATGATGCATAGAACCGGCCAGGCCTAGCACCTAATGTCCGACCCCGCCTTCTCGTGCTGCGGACCGTTAGTAAGTTTTTCAAAAGTAGTTTTTCAAAAGAGATACTCTCTTGTGGAAGTGAACGGAAGGGGAGGGCTGCCAGATTAGTGTGGCCTACTGATCTGGACAACTATGGCTACTTTTCTTTTTTTTCTACCCTGCTGAGGAGTGGTCAACCACACAGGGGCCTGGTGCTGACCATATAAACCTACTGGATTGGACAGATATATGGCTCTGAGCTTGATTATGGATCCTGATTTTGCTGCACTGGTGGGCTTCTGTGGAGGGAAAATCTTCCGCTGTGTTTTCTGTTTGTTTGTGGGTTGACAGCCCCAAGTGAATAGATTCACAGGATATGTTTATCAGCTGGTGGATAATCCTGAGCAGAAGTCATCGCAGGCACCTGAACTCTATGCTTCTATTGGCATCGTCAAATTCTACATTGGAGGAAGTCTTCCAGTGTAGATGGCTTCAGCCTTTAGTAGTGGGGGAACGGGTCTTTGCCCCATGTCTGCGATTAGGGGGCTGTTTGATATTGTCGGCATTCCCTCTCTCAATAAACATAGTTTCTTTAAACATCCCACTAACCATTTTCTCTCCATAGGTAGTTGGAATGTGAGGACTCTGCACAGAGCTTTTTCTCTTGATGTCCTCACACAAGAATTCCACCGTTATAATTTAGATATTCTCGGCTTGCAAGAGACCAGATGGACAGATAAAGGTCAGATTCTTAAAAATAATCTTAAATTTCTCTTTTCAGGGAGGGACGACAATAAGCATCACCAAAGCTTGGGTCTGCTTCTCAGCAGACACGCTAGTGATGCTCTTCTAGGATATGAGTGCATTAATGAAAGGTTTCTTACAGCAAAATTTCAGACAAGCATTAAAGACTTGAATGTTATCTGCTGTTATGCCCCCACTGAGGATGTCAATGAGGATGAGAAGGATAGGTTTTATGAACAATTTCAGGATATTTTGAATTCTGTCAAGAAAGGAGATATTACCCTTGTTCTTGGTGACTTCAATGCCAAAGTTGGTACTGACTCTGACCTTTGGGGAGGAGTAATAGGCCCTTTTGGTATTGGTAGCTGCAATGGCAATGGGCAACGTCTCCTACAGGTAAGTAAACTCAATGGATTCAGAATAACTAACACTTATTACAAACACCGCGACATACATAAGTACACATGGGTTTCACCTGATGGGCTGCATAAGAATATGATTGATTACATATTAATTAACAGCAAATGGGCTAGTTCTGTTAGGAATACCAGGGCATATAGGGGAGCTGAAATTGGATCTGACCATTACCTTGTTAAAAGTGTGTTGCAACTTAAACTTAAAAAGTGTTGTGCTAGGGTTAAAAAATTTAGTTTTAATACTGAAGCTCTGAAAGATCCAGTTATAGCCAAAGCTTACCATGATAGGTTACTTAGTCATTATGACAGTCATGGTTTGCTTACTACTGAAGTTGAGGAAGAATCATTTTAAACAGGCATTTTTGGACACTAACAGTACTCTTTTAGGAAAAAGGAGCAGAAGAGGCAAAATTATCTGAGTGATAAGGCACTTGAGCTTATTTCGGAAAGAAAGAACTGCAAGAATGCCCTTAATCAATACCCTACTAGTCCTAATAGAAAGCATTACAGAGACATTAATAAACTTGTAAAGGATCAGTTAGCTGCTGATAAGAATCTTTGGCTTGATGGTTTGGCTGACAAAGCCGAGGAAGCAGTTAGACAGCACAACAGCAGAGAGCTGTACCAGATAGTTAATGTTTTGTGTGGTAGAAAACGGACAGGCATACAAGGATTGAAGGATAAACAAGGTAAGGTTATAGAAGGGGAGGATTCTGTCATGGCTAGGTGGGCTGAGCATTTCAGTGATGTTCTAAACAATGTAGTTAGTTCTACTCCCATTGTTTGCAATGATGATAGATGCATTGGTGGCTTTAATGTTGGCCCTATAACACAATCTGAAGTTATTTTGGCTATCTCTAAACTTAAACTTCATAAATCCCCAGGGGTAGATGAAATTACTACAGAAATGCTCAGAGCTGGGAATGTTTCAGTTACCACTTGGATGACTGAAATTCTGAATATCTTTTATGATAAAGGCATGGTTCCTAAGGATTTTACCAGAGCTATTATTATCCCTATTTTCAAAAAAGGTGATCGCAGTTCTTGTGATAACTATAGGGGTATCAGCCTACTCTCTGTTCCAGGTAAAGTTCTTTCCATGATTGTGCTTAATAGAATTAAGAATCTGGTTGACAGTCAATTGCGTGATGAGCAATGTGGATTCAGAAGTGGTAGGGGATGTGTGGATCAGATATTTTCACTTAGGCAGATTCTTGAGAAATGTTTAGAGTTTCAGAAACCTTTGGTTGCTAGCTTTGTTGATTTCAAAAAGGCTTTCGACTCTGTTGATCGTCATAATTTGTGGTTGATTGTGAGATCATATGGTATACCAGACAAGTTAGTTAACATTATGAAAGCTCTCTATAATAACACTGAGTCGTGTGTGAGAGTTGGTAAGGCTTGTAGCAATTGGTTTAGCATTACTTCTGGTATTCGACAAGGGTGCATTTTGTCTCCTTTTCTCTTTAGCTTGGTTATTGATTATGTTATGCGAAATTCACTTCAAGGGAAAGATTTTGGCCTTAAATGGGCTGGAGATACGAAAATTTCTGATTTAGATTATGCTGATGATTTAGCCCTTTTGGCAAATGATGTTGATGAGATGAACTCTTTCATTCGAGCTGTTGATGAGACTGGTAGTAGAGTAGGTTTGGTTATAAACAGAGAGAAAACTAAAGTGATGAAAATTGGTCAGGCAGGCTGTGATTCAGTTAATCTGAATGGTTGCAGTCTTGAGCAGGTGTCACAGTTTAATTATCTTGGGAGCTATGTAACAGATAATGGTGGTGATGTGCGGCATGAGATTAACAGACGAATAGGGATTGCTGCCAGGACTTTTAAGAACCTATGGGGAGTGTGGAGAAATAGGCGTATACACCTAAAGACTAAAATTAGACTGTATAATAGTTTGGTTCTTTCTAGGGTTAGTTATGGTAGTGAAACTTGGACGCTGTGTAAACAAGATAACAGGAAACTAGATGCTTTTGATTCCAGATGCTTACGCAGTATCTTTGGCATTAGGTGGTTCAACTTTGTAACTAATGATGAGATTAGGCAAAGGAGTTTGCAACCTCCTTTAAGCAGCATATTGTGCAGAGAGAGACTCCGTTGGTTTGGCCATGTTGCCCGTATGAATAATTATAGATTGGCGAATAGGGTTATGAACAGTGCGCCTAAAGGCCTCAGAAAGAAGGGGAGACCTAGGATGCGGTGGGCAGACAATGTCAAACAGGTCCTTGTTAGAATTGGTGTGCAGTGGCCAGATGCAGTAGATGTAGCTCAGGATAGACTTGCTTGGAGAACTAAATTGCACGGTCTGGTTGGACCTCCGTAGCCCATGGCTGCTTGAGGATGATGATGATGATGAATATGAATGATACCAGCTGATATCCAGAATAGTTTTTAATTGTAAACACAGCCAATAATTGTGTATTATTAAATTTTACCGTTCTAACATCTGATTGCGTGTTATTTACTCCACTGATTAAACTAAGGCAGTGAGGATTCACACTTGCATAACTATAACTGGTAAGGTATGGCCGAACTCAACCCATGTGTCAAGAAGATTACAGCTATGATTTATATTTGTCGTTCTAGAAGCCCCTAGTGTCCAGTGGCAGTCTGCTCCCACCCTCAAAGGCTAAGAGGAGTCAGAGCGAACTATTGCAGCTCCATTGATTTTCATTTTTGTGAGTTGCATACTGCTTCTCCCTCCTCCTCCTCCAAATGTGACTTGTGGTACTACCTCTGATTACTATTGCACTAGCTAGAGCTGCAGAAGTTACAAGGAACAGAAGAGTCATATAGGATTACTATTGCACTTGCTAGAGCTTCAGAAACTCCAAAAATCATGGGAAAAAGAAGAGCCTCAGATAAGATTACTATTGCACTATATAAATAAATAAAAAATAAATACCCCTTCAAGCAGCTGCTTGCCACAGAGGTCTGACAGGAGCCTGTCAGTTTATATGCCACAGTAGGAGATCTGAGAGGATGGCAGGACCTCAGCAGAAAAATGACACACACATCCATGCCTAATCCGGGACTCGAACCCAGGTCCCTTAGATCAGTAGCCAAGCGTGCTAACCATTCGGCCACATAGAACTTCAGAAACTACAGAAATGGTAAACAGAAAAGTCTCAAATAGGATTACCACTGCACTGGCTAAAGCTTCAGAAATGAGACAAAACAGAAGAACCTATCAGATAGGATTACCCCCCACTGCACTGTCAGCTGCAGAAACTCCAGAAATGATGGGAAATGAAAAGCCCTGCATAGGATTACTATCAGCCTCCAGGGGCATGTTCTTTTTGAGAATTGCTCACTGCCCCTTCCTCCTCTCCATGGTTCCTGGGCCAGTCAGTACCTGATTAGATCTAAAAGATATTTAATCACCTGCATCATAAGTTATTCTGCATTTCTTACACAACAAACTATATCCCCAGACCTTACCAGTTACTTCATAAAAGTGGAATTCCACTGTATTGGTTTTAAAAATTTAATTTTCATGCTAATAGTCTCATTGTTCTAACACCTGTTAGTGCTCTAACAATGTCATGTCCATTAGTTATGCAAGCCAATCTGCAGGTAGCCTACTTTTCAGGTTGGGTGCAGTTTGTAACAGTTGACATTCAGGTTAGGTATAAGTTGGACTCCACCAGCATGTGCAGGTCAGAACCTCAGACACAGTTGCAATTGGGTTAATTTGTTTTACCTCTGAGTTGAATGATTTTTGCATATAATAGGCTAAATGGCCAGGTCACAAGAACCCCAAATATTCAGATAATTTTGGGGAAATGGACCCACTGAACAGCTGTTAGGAGACATGGAAGCCTCCCATCAAGGCCATCCGGTATGTTCTTTTGATGTGCACAGGATATGACTCTTCTACAAACAGGGCCATGCTTTACATCTCATCTTATGGACATTAGCCTTTCCAAGCCCACCCATCGGTGTTCTCTTTCTGACTGAGGGCAGGGTGGGAGTTTAGCAGAGATAAATCTCAATGCTGGCAGGTGGGACTCAAGCCTTGGTGCTACTGACTGAGACATCCCTGTCCCAGCACAGATGCGAGTCAGGTGCAGGTTGGCTGCAGGTCAGATTGGTTAGATATTTTGCATTGCTTCATCTGTTATGTTGTTTTTTCTTGCAAGGGTCTTTATTTTCTGTGTACTCTGCAATTTATTAAGTTTGCATGTCTTATGATTAAGGCATAAGTAATAAGGCAGGTAATGAAACAAAAACATTAGCTCAGATTTTTGTGAAAACAAGCTAAAAAGTTGGGGGTTTTTTTTTCTTTCTTTGTCATCCATATTATGCCTGTCTGTGTGTCTGTAGATATTCAACTTTTTTGTTTTTAGAGATATATGAAAAATTCTTTTTGGATTAGATAAGTATTAGGATCTACACTTTCCAAATCTCCCAATAGTTTTAATAGCAACTTCTAGAGATGTAAAAGTTGAAAAATGGCCAGATTTTAAACAAATGCTCCAAATGATCTATTTATGCAAGAAATTTGAAATTTTGTTAGAGGAGTATGAAGGTCAAGATGTTTACACTGACAGTAATAATTTGCCTCATTAATACAAAGTGGTGGACAAATACAACTTTTTTTGTTTTAACCCTTCCAGTGGCTAGCCTGAAAAACTGGTTTCCATTCAGAGACCAAGCTATTTTCTCCCTATGCTCAGCCCAAAAAGATTTTTTCAATTTAGAACTTTTTTGGCCAAATAACTAATGAAAGGACTTATGGCATATTATATGCCAAATTAATCAGCATTTAATTCTGGATTTTCTGAAAAAGTATTTAACAAAAAAGATATGTTTTATTTTAACAGGACTTTTTTTAGAGTCATGTGGTGAAAAAATGCATCTGGCAACACAAAAATTTATTTAAAAAAAACTAATAGACAGAAATGAGTATAATGCATAGGAATAGAAATGCTATTTATTTCTGAATAGCGAAAAAATAATTTTTTTGGTTTCAAATAAATATTCTCTCGTTTTGTGATTTTTTTATCTCGGTACCTACTTTGAGAAAATTCCAGGATTTAAGCCAATTGTGCTGAGTCACATAAACAAGTCAACTTTAGAATTAAAAAAAATAACCAATCGATGGAAATAGGTCATGTTATATATCAATTTAAACAGAATTTAATTGAAATTTTATGAAAATAAATAATGTAAACAAATTTACAAAGCATATTGATTTTAATAAGCCTTTTGCAATGAGATATGGTGAAAAAAAAAGATCGCACTAAACAATTAAGGCTTCATTTTGGAAAAATTTGAAGAATAAAAATAGTTAAATTATACATTAATCAAAAGGAAATTTTCTCGAGAATAATATAATATTCAACCTGAAATATGAATTTTATTTCTTTTAATAACTTTTTGGTATCGTGTATTTTTAAACATGGCGAGTGTTATAGAAAGTGACTTGGACTTCTCACATTCATGAGATTTTCTGAACTGGTTATGAAATAGAAAAAAACTTCCTTGGCTGCTTTTTCTGCTAAACATTATGATTTTTTTTTTCTTTGGGTGAAAATGAAGTTTGATGATCTTGGCTAAATGCAGAAAGGTTTGTGCACCAAAGGGAAAAAAAACTGTTATATTGTCTGTGTTGCACAGCCAAGGTACTGAGGGGGGGATTGCCTTTGAAAATCATTCAATATAAACATGAAAACTCGAAATTTAAAAAAATATATATATTTCTAGAGGGGGGATGAAACTTTCTATGAAAGTTTAGCAGATGGGACGTCTTCCTGAAATTGCCCTCCCACGTGACTGCTGATTTCCATAGCAAGGAAGTCTATTTTGCTTCCGTATCCAAGACATTCATTTTCAGAAAACGGTACTTCTCTCAAAGTTTTTTTAATAAAAAAAACAATAAATAATAAAAGAAAAATTACATAACCTAATGGGATGTTAAATAAAATATCCACAACAATTTTTAAACTGGCCTTCGATATAGCATAATTCAGAAAGATTGATAAATCAGCTGACTGAAAGATTGCTAACTAACAGAAATAAATCTACAGAAATAAATATGTTTTCATATCCAAGACCTCATTTATTTTCAGAAAATGATACCAGATCAAAGTTTTACTGGAAAAGAAATAATAAAATAAAAATTAACATATAGCCTAATGTGATGTTAAATCCACAGCAATAAATTGTAGACCAGTCATATGATGTAGCATAACTATGAAAAATCGATATTTATCTATCGACCAAAAGATTGCTAATTTCTGAAAATACCGAAATGAAAACTAAATATTTACTTTTTTATATTTAAACCTAACTTTACAAAGGATATCCAATATGCTGAACTAAAACTGTAAAAAACACTTATAGCACACGGAACGGAGATAACATATATCAACCATCTGCCTCTTGTTTGCCTCAGTGAAGCATAACTAATGAAATGCAGCTGCACCCAGAATTTCTAAGAAGGATGTTTTTACTTTCAGTTTCGATTTTAAGAGTGGGAATGATGCTTGGAATGCTGGGAAAAATGATAAAAATAATTTTGGAAATACTGAAATAGGTTTATGACAGAAAAAGGGTGTGAAATGGAAAAAAAATGGCAGTACATTCTTTGTAATTATTTCCAAAATCTATCGTTTTTAAAAATAGCATTTTTTTGTTAATTTTTAGGAGATTTTCAAAAATTTAAGGAAAAATTTGTTGATAATATGTCAAATCAAACTTATTGTCTTAAATCATAATGTGGCTTCAGCAATGTTAACAAGCTAATCTGCAATACCATTTAGTGCTTCTAAGAAATGGCAATCAGATGGCTTTATCAAATGATTTATATTGTACTTTAATAAAATTTGCATCAAATTAAAAAGCAAAATATTATTTTTCAAGCCTATTATATATTTTTATAAGATATATATATAAATTACAATGGCAATTTTATTTTTTTAAAAATAGATTTTTTTTTTGTTGTACTAAAAACATATACATACATCTTTGGCCTCTCATTTCGAATTTTGTGAATGTATACATATGACGTTGACACTGGAAAGGTTCAGAGATAAATAAAAATTTCTGTGTTTTTAGGTGCATTTTGCATTTTCTCAATCATCCATTAGTTCACACTTCTACTAATAGAGGATGCAAAAGTCAGAAAATGGAAAACTTCATATCTTTGAAAACAAGCATGCATTGTTCACCAGAGTTTTTTTTACTCACTGGAAAATTAATTCAGTGATGACAAAATTGTATTGTTAGAAACTTGGCACTTTAAGGGTTAAAAAGTGATTGACATAATTTATTTAAATGATCAAGCTGTCTTTGTTCAGTGTGAAATGCTCCATCTTTTAAAAGTATTTGAATTTAATTCAGTTTTGCAACATAAAGTCTTCCTTTATTTTAAGAACTAATGAATATTTTAGTATCAAGTTCATAATGATATTAGAATCATATGAAGTTTATATTGAATATAATTAAGAGATGAGATTGTTTTCTGTTTAGACTGTATGGTGATCTTTATGTGCTTGCTAATTAGAGAAATTGAAATTTTTTTAAAATGAAACTATGTGGCATTTTAAAATTTCTCACTTTATGCATGAATATTGCTTGCTTTTGCCAGAGGTATTTTTAGTTCCATATGTATGGTCAACAAATATTCTCTAGTACCTGAGAAGAAAGTAAATCATGTTATTGATTTTAGATATATATTCTTTAAATGAAAAAAATGCTCTATAAAAATTATTTTCTATGGCTGATTTTTCTTTTTTTTTTCCTTTTTGCAGGGGTCAAGTGCCTGCAGTAGCTGAGATGAATTTTCTTCGTAAAGCTTGCTTATTAGATACTTATGGTGTTGATCCCCATCCAGTTAAGGTGAACTATAACATTATATGATATCATTGGTACATGGTGGTTATAAATAAAACCTTACCTGGTCTAGTGGTTAGCATACCTGACTACTAAAACCAGTGGGCATGTCCTTGTGTAAGTGTTTTTATGTTGAATGAGAAACCAGGACAAGCCTAATATACCTTGTTTTTATCTCCATCCTTGTGTAAGGAAGGAATATTGGAGGGAATTAAAGCTTAAAAATATTGGAAGAAATATATGCAACAAAAAGTTTGACTTGCTTGACATAAAAAGCTGGCAATCTAGCATACCTTCAAAAGGAGAAATCTAGGAAATAAACATGAATGTTTAATTATATAGATTGCTTAAATACTCAGTAAATCAATGATGAGATGTGAATTCATTTGCCTAAATGCAAAGTTTCATGTGTTGTAATAAGAATGGATCTATCAATCTTTAAATGATATTGATTGATTAATTCATTAATCCTTTCTGTGTCAAAGTAGTGTTAATCAGTTTCATCTTTCGAATTCTAGTGATGTAGAAGGTAAATTTTGGTGCCACAGTACAAGGTTGTAAAAAAAACTTCCAAATAGAAATAGGCAGTTTTTTTTTTCAACTTTTTCCAATCAAATATTGAGTTGGGTTGGGTTGTTTTACCTCTGAGCGGCACTTTTTTGCACACCATGGGCTAAATGGCCAGGTCACATGGACCCCGAAGGCTCAGAGAAGGTTGGGGGAGGGGACCCACTGGAACAGCTGTTGGGA
Organism: Ryuthela nishihirai; assembly: GCA_038380435.1. Classification (NCBI taxonomy): domain Eukaryota; kingdom Metazoa; phylum Arthropoda; class Arachnida; order Araneae; family Heptathelidae; genus Ryuthela; species Ryuthela nishihirai. Next base: position 78,580,254 of record JAWZYU010000007.1, on the reverse strand, counting down.
GACAGATGGTAGCCTCCTGTCAAGGCCATCCAGCGTGTTCTTTAACGTGCACAGGGTATGGCTCTCCCACACATGGGGCCATGGCTTAACGCCCCATCCGACGGACGGCTACCTTTCCAAGCCCATCGGTGTCCCCTACTGACCGTGGGCAGGGCGGGGAATTTTTGCGGAGATAAATCTCAACGCTGACCCAGCTTGGACTCGAACCTGGGAACTACAGATTACGAGCCTGGCGCGCTACCGCATGAGCCACCCCCACCCCATCAAATATTGAAAAAAGCATTTAAATCTATGATATATTTCTTTTGCCTGTTGATTCTGCTTGAAAAAATTATGATAAAGTTTAAAAATAAATCTGTTTGAGGGCAGTGAATGTATGAGCATGTTCAGTCAACATAAATATAATCAAGTAGCGAAAATTTAGTTTATGCCTTTGTTCTGCCATACCTTTTGGTATACATACATAGATTATTGATTGGTTATGTTTCCCAGTACTTTGCTCTATTTATAGCTCTAGTAGAGTTGTAATACTTTCTAAACTTTTAACATAAAGATATTGATTTTATTACTACCAGAAATTGTGTCATCTGGGAACTACGTACATCAGCTTTTGGTCAATATTTTAGCAGACTTTCGATTTTAAAGATTTTCTTTACTCTAATGTTTCTAAAAATTATTTTTTATTGTTTCTCAAATATATACTGTGATTATAAACAATTAATTTGAAACATATTGAAAAACCAAACCCATGGTGATCTCTGACTCTTCCAGGGTCCAGCCTGAAAAACTGATTTACATCCAGAGGTCCAGCTATTTTTTCACTATGATCAGCCAAACAAAAATTAACTTTCAAACTTTTTGCTAAATAACTAATGAAAGGAATTATGGCATGTTATATGCGAGATTAATCAGTGTTTAATTCTCGATTTTCCAAAAATATAATATTTAATTAAAAAAAGACGTTTTATTTTAATAGGGCTTTTATAGATGTATGTAGTAAAAAAATGCATCTGGCAATGCAAATAAAAATTTATTAAAAAAAAAACTAGACAGAAATGATTATAATGCACATGAATGTTAAAGGCTGTTTATTTCTGAATAGCAAAAAAAATTTCTCCGGTTGTAATTTTTTTCTCGGTACCATACTTTGAGAAAAGTCCAGGCTTTTTGTCAACTGTGCTGAATCATATCAACAAGTCAACACTGGAATTTTTTTTTAAAAATAACTAATCAACTGAAATATATCATTGTTATATACCAAATTAAACAGAATTTAATTATGAATTTTAGGGAAAAACTTTTAAACAAATTTTAAAACATATTAATTTTAATAAGACTTTTTTTTACAGTGATAAAGTAAAAAGATAGATCAGATTATGCAATTAAAGCTTAATTTTAGAAAACCTGATGAATAAAAATAGTAAAATTATATATTCATCAAAAGTAAATTTCTTCCCGAATAAATATAGTTGCATGAAACATGATTTTTATTCCTTTTAATGATATTTTTATTCAGTGCGGTATATTTTGAAACATCAGCCTGCATTATACAAGGTTACTTGGATTGCTCGCATTAATGGGATTTTCTTTAAGGTTTAGGAAATGGAGGAACAGTTTCTTGGCTGCTTTTTTTTACCAAACATTATGAAAATTTTCTTTGGTTGTTAAATTTTGATCTTTGCTAAGTGCTGAAAAAGTCCACCAAAGCAAAAAAAAAAACCATCTGTATCATCAGAGTGGTGCAAACAAGATACAGAGGAGAGGGGGGAGGAGGAAATTCAATATGACATAAGAACTCATAATAAAAAAAAAATGCAATTTTTGTTAAAGAGAGGGGAAAGTAAAATGTCTCAGTGATTTAGTGGAGGGGGGGGGGTAAAAAACTTTTCCCGAAATTGCCCCCATATGAGGATTGATATCTGTGCCAAGGAAGTACTTTATGCTTCCATATCCAAGACCTTGTTCATATTCAGAAAATGATACAGATCAAAGTTTTTTTATTGGAAAACGAAGAAATAATAAAAGGAAAAATAACATATAACCTAATGCGATGTTAAATAAACTACCCACAGCAACAAGTTGTAAGCTGACCATTTGATGTAACATAACTCTGAAAAATCAATAATTATCGATTGGCAGACAGGTCGATAATTTATGGAAATAAGGTAGATCTACAGCAATAAAAACTAAGGTATAATTTGAAAAAAAAAAAGGAAATAAAATGCTAACTTTATGTAGAGAGTTTGTAATCCAATTTGTTGGGAGGAAATATTTGACATAAATCATCCATGTAAACAGTGAGCCATGTCAAGGAAGCCCATTTAGCTTCCATTTCCAATACCTCATTCATTTTCAGGAAACAATACAAGATCAAAGTTTTTTTTTTACTGAAAAACGAAGAATTTAGAAGTGCTAATGGCAATGCCATTTAACACTCCTAAGAAATGGCAATCAGATGGCTTTAACAAATTATTTATATTAAAGTTTAATAAAATATGCATTAAATGAAAATATTATTTTTTCAAGCTTGATTTGTGTATTTTTATAAGATATATCTAAGAAAATTTTCAAATGTCAAAAAAAAATCAAAGTTTCAAGTATTGTATAAAAGACATCTATTGACGTCATATTGCAGATTCTGTCAACATCTATGTTCGACGGTGACCCAGGAAGGGTTAATGGCTGATATCAGGAGAACCATAGGATTAAGCATTTAGACTGAAAGTATGATTTTTGAAAGGTTGGACTTAGCAATACTTTAATTGCATTTCAACCAAATAAACTAATTAAAGTAAGAAAATTTCAATTTTAAACAAAATTTCTTTCAGAATTTTGGAATTAAGCTTTTCCATGGCTGTTGTATAGCTTCATAATAAAGCAACTCATTCTCAAATTCAATGCTTCAGTTAAACTTTAAATATTTTCAAACGTTTATTAAAGTTTTTCATAATTCATTGTGACTTTTTAGATATATTTTAAAAATTTATTTAATTTTCTTGTTTTTAAAGCAAAATGATTTTTATGACACTATTTTTCTTCAGCTTATAGTGTGCAGTCGTCAAAAGTTTAAGAATATGCATTATGTGTTATTAGCATAAATAACTAAAAAATTTGGAAAAAAATTAAATGAATGAAAGATTTAAACATTAATTGAAATATTATGAACTGTTTATATTAGAATAATAAAATAATTGAAAAACAGGAAAAAAATTTAATTTTATTGAAGTTAAAATGAAAAAAATCCAGTAAAATTATGCAGTATTTAAAAAAAAATGAAACTTTCATTTTTTTTCTTCAAATTTTTTCCATTTTATTAAGCACAATTTTTTTTATATATAGCAGGAGATCTGTAAATGGTAGCTAGGAGTCACTGGAAGGAAAGTTATGCACCAATCCCCTGTGATGATGCATAAAACCTGCCAGGCTTAGCAACTAATGTCCGACCCTGCCTTCTTGTGATGCAGGCTGTTAGTACCTTTCAAAAGAGATACTCTCTTGTGAAAGGGAATGGGAGGAGAGGGCTGCCAGATCAGCGTGGCCTACTGATCTGGATAACTATGGCTACTTTTCATTTTTTTCTACCCTACTGAGGAGTGGTCAACCACACAAGGTCCTGGTGCTAACCATATATACCAACCTGAACAGAATTATGGCTCTGAGCTTCATTATGGATCCTGAATTTGCTGCACTGGTGGGCTTCTGTGGAGGGAAAATCTTCCGCTGTGTTTTCTGTTTGTTTGTGGGTTGACAGCCCCAAGTGAATAGATTCACAGGATAGGTTTATCAGCTGGTGGATAATCCTGAGCAGGGGTCATCACAGGCACCTGAACTCTTTGCTTCTACTGGCATTGTCAAATTCTAAATTGGAGGAAGTTTCCCAGTGTAGATGGCTTCAGTCTTTAGTAGTGGGGGAACTGATCTTTGCCCCATGTCTCCGATTAGGGGGCTGTTTGAAATTGTTGGCATTCCCTCTCTCAATAAACATAGTTTCTTTAAACATCCCACTAACCATTTTCTCTCCATAGGTAGTTGGAATGTGAGGACTCTGTACAAAGCTTTTTCTCTTTATGCCCTCACACAAGAATTCCACCATTATAATTTAGATATTCTCGGCTTGCAAGAGATCAGATGGATAATGGTCAGATTCTGAAAAATAATCTTAAATTTCTCTTTTCAGGGAAGGACGATAATAAGCATCACCAAGGCGTAGGTCTGCTTCTCAGCAGACACACCAGTGATGCTCTTCTAGGATATGAGTGCATCAATGAAAGGTTTCTTACAACAAAATTTCAGACAATCATTGAAGAATTGAATGTTATCTTGAATGTTACCCTTGTTCTAGGTGACTTGAATGCCAAAGTTTGTACTGACTCTGACCTTTGGGGAGAGGTGATAAGCTCTTTTGTTATTGGTAGCTGCAATGGGCAACGTCTTCTACAGGAAGTAAACTCAATGGTTTCAGAATAACTAATATTTATTAAAACACTGTGACATACATAAGTACATATGGGTTTCACCAGATGGGCTGCATAAGAATAAGATACATTTATGTATTAATTAACAGCAAATGGGCTAGTTCTGTTAGGAATACCAGGTCATATAGGGACCATTACCTTATTAAAAGTGTATTGCAACTTAAACTTAAAAAGTGTTGTGCTAAGGTTAAAAAAAAATTACCTTTAATACTGAATCTCTGAAAGACCCAGTTATAGCTAAAGCTTACTGTGATAGGTTACCTAGTCATTATGACAGTCATAGTTTGCTTACTACTGAAGTTGAGGAAGAATGGGACCATTTTAAACAGGCTTTTTTGGAAACTAACAGTACTCTTTTAGGAAAAAAGGAGCAGAGGAGGCAGAATTATTTGAGTGATAAAGTACTTGAGTTTATTTCAGAAAGAAAGAACTGCAGGAATGTGCTTAATCAATACCCTGCTAGTACTAATAGAAAAGATTACAGAGAGCTTAATAAACGTGTAAAGGATCAGTTAGCTACTGGTAAGAATCTTTGGCTTGATGGCTTGGCTGACAAAGCCGAGGAAGCAGTTAGACAGAACAACAGCAGAGAGCTGTACCAGATAGTTAATGTTTTGTGTGGTAGAAAACGGACAGGCATACAGGGATTGAAGGATAAACAAGGTAAGGTTATAGAAGGTGAGGATTCTGTCATGACTAGGTAGGCTGAGCATTTCAGTGATGTTCTAAACAATGTGGTTATTAGTTCTACTCCCATTGTTTGTAATGATGATAGATGCATTACTGACTTTAATGTTGGCCCTATATCACAGTCTGAAGTTAGTTTAGCCATTTCTAAACTTAAACTTCATAAATCCCCAGGGGTAGATAAAATTCCTGCGGAAATGCTTATAGCTGGGAATGTTTCGGTTACCAGATGGGTGACTGAAATTTTGAATATCTTTTATGATAAAGGCATGGTTCCTAAGGATTTTACCAGAACTATTAATATCTCTATTTTTAAAAAAAGGTGACTGCAGTCTTGTGATAACTAAAGGGGTATCAGCCTACTTTCTGTTCCAGGTAAAGTTCTTTGCATGATTGTGCTTAATAGAATTAAGAATGTGGTTGACAGGCATTTGCGTGATGAGCAATGTGGATTCAAAAGTGGTAGCAGATGTGTGGATCAAATATTTTCACTCAGGCAGATTCTTGAGAAATGTTTAGAGTTTCAGAAACCTTTGATTGCTAGCGTTGTTGATTTCAAAAAGGCTTTCAACTCTGTTGATCATCATAATTTGTGGTTGATTGTGAGATCTTATGGCATACCAGACAAGTTAGCTAACATAATGAAAGCTCTCTATAATAACACTGAGTCATTGTGAGAGTTGGTAAGGCTTGTTACAATTGGTTTAGTATTGCTTCTGGTGTTCAATAAGGGTTCATTTTGTCCCTTTTTCTCTATAGTTTGGTTATTGATTATGTTATGCAAGGGAAAGATTTTGGCCTTAAATGGTCTAAAGATTTCAAAATTTCTGATCTGAAATTGCAGATGATTTGGCCTTGTTGGCTAATGATGTTGATGAGACGAATTCTTTCATTAGTGCTGTTGATGAGACTGGTAGTAGAGTAGGTTTGGTGATAAACAGAGATAAAACTAAAGTGATGAAAAGTGGTCAGTCAGGTGGTGCTTCAGTTGCTTTGAATGGTTGTGCTCTTGAGCAAGTGTCTCAGTTTAATTATCTTGAGAGTTATGTAACCGATACTGGTGATTTGCAGCATGAAATTAACACGTGAATAGGTATTGCTTTTGGGACTTTTAGGAATCTGTGGAGAAATAGGTGTATACACCTAAAGACTAAAATTAGACTGTGTAATAGTTTTGGTTCTTTCTAGGGTTAGTTATGATAGTGAAACTTGGATGCTTTATGAATAACATGAAACTTGATTCTTTTGATTGTAGATGCTTTTGCAGTATCTTGGGTATTAGGGTTCGGTTGGGTTGTTTTACCTCTGAGCCATGTTTTTTGCACACAATAGGCTAAATGGCCAGGTCACAAGAACCCCGAAGGCTCAGAGAAAGTTGGGGTAGGGGACCCACTGGAACAGCTGTTGTGAGATAGATGGTAGCCTACTGTCAAGGCCATCCAGTGTGTTCTTTAATGTGCACAGGGTATGGCTCTCCCGCACATGGGACCATGGTTTTACATCCCATTCATCGAACAGCAGCCTTTCCAAGTCCATCAGTATCCACTGCTGACTGTGGGTAGTTTTGCGGAAATAAATCTGAATGCTGACCCAGTGGTCACTCGAACCTGGGAACTTCAGATTACGAGCCTGGTGCACTACCGACTCAGCCCCCCCCCCCCCCCCGGGTATTAGATGGTTCAACTTTGTAAGTAATGAGGTTAGGCAAAGGAGTTGGCAACCTCCTCTGAACAGTATATTGTGCAAAGAGAGACTCTGTTGGTTTGGCCATGTTGCCTGTATGGATAATTATAGATTAGTGAATAGAGTTATGAACAGTGTGCCTAAAGGTCTCAGAAAGAGGGGGAGACCTAGGATGCAGTGGACAGACAATGTCAAACAGGGCCTTGTTAGAATTGGTGTGCAGTGGAGAGATGCAGCAGATATAGCTCAGGACAGTATGCTTGGGAAACTAAATTGTGCGGTCTGGTTGCACCTCCGTAGCCCATGGCTGCTTGAGGATGATGATGATATAGCATGACTTACTTCAGGATGAGGTTCTAAAGTTGTTTATTTTCTGAAAGCACTTTAAAATGAATCAAGCCACCATATTGAGTTCAGTTTCAGAAACCCGACACTGTAAGAATTAATAATGCTTTATCATGAATGTCATATATTTTTACATCTTAGTCAGTTCAACATTAAACGTGAAGTTCCTTCTCCAATCATAGATGGCACCAAGAGCAACAAAGACAGATAGATTGATAAATCACATTAGTGGAGTAATGAAAGAGCCAGTAGTGGTCTTTAATCATTTTGGCATAAATTTACAGAGATATAGGTTAAAATCCTTGCATGTCAATAAAAATTTTTCCACAAAATTATTTAAGAAATGATGCATTCATTTCTGGATTGTCATTTCAGAATCTGTTAACACGTGCAGTTGATAATGGCCAAAGGGTTGAAGACTTGAAAGTGGCTAGACTGAAAAGACTTGCTTGTTCATTACAGTTGCCAAAACTGTCTTTTCAGCTTGATAGTACTCTGAACTCTTGACTACCAGTGCTATATTGAAAGTGTCTGGTGCCCATAGCTTAAAGTGGTTGAAAGGAACTTGAAGAGGTTAACATCTAGATCAGTGATTCCCAACCTTTTCTGGACCATCGCCCCCTTTAGAAGAGAGCAAAAATTTCAATGCCCCCCCTACTCCATAATAGTTAATTTTATATGAAATATTAAAATATTGTTGCATATTATCTGTACCTAATTTATCTGTTTATTTATCTATTAAAAATCATAAAGCAGAAATTAATAAAACGACAACCAAATATACAATAAAATTGTTTATTAAAATTTAAAAAATAAACACAGAATCAATAAGAAATAAAAAATAATGAGATAAACACAAAATTAATAATAAATAAAAAAAATTAATGAGATGGTTGAGGCTAGTGGAGTGTTAACAATTTGTTAATGTCGGGTTCCAATTTCGTTAACATCAATCGCAGATCGCCACGTTCAGTGATGTGTAGTTTGTTCCTCTTCTTTGACAGTAAATTAGCTACTGCACTGAATCCACGCTCAGCCATATAGGACGAAGAAAATGCGATTAAAAACTTCTGTACTATTGCCCACAATCCAGGGTAGAGAACTGGTATTGATTTTTGAAGCCAGAACTCTTGGTATCCATGTTTAAATTTTACTTTGAGTACTTCGTTAGTCGTGAGTTCTAAGAGTTCCTCTTCCAAATTTGATGATTCTTCAGTATCTGTGTTTGCGAAAGGATCTAAAACCCAACTCGGTATATTAATGTTTAAAATATCTTGGAAACACTCCGTAAAATCAACATGAAGAACTTCCAAGTGTTGGCAGTAAGTAAGTAAATCTTCCGGTTTTGCAGAGACTGCTGATAATGTGGGAAAGTGGTTGTATTCACCTCTACCTAGATTTTGTTTGAATAGAAGAAGTTTTCCCGCAAAAGCAGCTATGACGTTTTTTGTTTTAATTAAATTCAACTCATCACCTTGCAATTGTAAATTAACTTGATTAAATATTTTAAACAGGTCTGTCAAATAAGCGATGTCATTTTTTGACGTAATCAGGTTTTCGCACAATTTTTCGTCTCTGTCTTCAAGAAAGTCCAGTACTGAGTCAAATAGATTGAAAAAACGATTCAGACAAACACCTTTAGAGAGCCAACGTACTTCTGTGTTCAGCAGCAAGCGATTGTAATCTTCTTCATTTTCATTACAAAGCTTACCAAATAATCGGTCATTCAATGAATTGCTTCTAATCTTATTGATTGCTTTAATAACGTAATGAAGCGATGTATGCAGACGTTCATTCAAATTTTTTGCAACCAAATGCTGACGATGAATAATACAATGTGCATTTGGTACTGCTTGTTTCAAATGCGCTATGAAACCCTTATGACGCCCTGTCATTGCTGGAGCACCATCAGTAGCAGGAGACAAAATATTGCAAATAGGAATTTCTTTCTCTTGAAAAAACTTTTGCATGGTATTAAATATAGATTCTCCCTTTGTATCAGATTCCAAATTTTTAGCAAATAATAACTCTTCATGAATTTTTTCTTCTTTTATAAATTGTACGTATGATAAGAGTAGAGCTTCATTATTCGGTAGAGTTGATTCATCGAGTTAAATGGAAAATTTGCAAGTCTTTAAGTAATCACATAATGATATTTCAACGTCTTTTCCCATTTCATCTATTCTTCTTTGCACTGAATTATTACTGAGAGGAATTTTTTGATGATACCTGACGGTGTCTTATGATGAAGAACAGTTTTTAATATCTCTTTGACTGCCAGCAAAATTAATTTCTCGCCAATTGTCTGTGGTTTTCCTGCTTTTACGATTAACAATGAAACGTTATATGAGGCTCGTAGTCCATCGTCTTGTGTAGAAGACGACGCAAAAAGGTTTGAGATAGTTGGCTGTTTTAAATATTGCTTTTTCCAGTTCTTGAAAATAGGATAAATCTTTGTTTTTCTTATCAGCATGCATTTTATTTAAATTCTCTTGTAGCCTAGAAGGTTTCATAGCTTCATTTGAAAAAACGTTTCGGCAAATTAAACACATAGGTAATGATTGGTTTGTAGGAGACTACATAAATCCATATTTCAAATACTCATTGCTCTACTGCCAGCATTTCTTTTTAGATGTAGATTCAGACATTTTCAAATACAAATTAACTTCTCAACAGATTTATAGATAGTTATAGAAATAATGTTTATAATGACTTCTAACACTTATCACTCACGACGAAGCACATAAAAATAATAAAACATTCCTAGAGCTATCGCTTTTATAGATTTGATTTTGTGCACGCATTAACTTGTATGTTTGCGATGCCAGCGCACTTGCTCCGTAAAAAAGTCATTTCCAGCTCCCGTATTCTTGTCGAAACATGTTAAATTGCATGAACCACGTATTTGCCTACCAACTTGCAAGGACTTGTCACCGTCAATCTATTCTAAACTAAAACAAATTAGGTATAGGTATGTCTAATGCTAATTTAAAAATGCTTATTAACGCGATAACAATAAGATAATTTACATAGCTAGATAAAATATGTATTCATGAAAACAGACTGATTTGCCTATCAGGACGGACACACATGTCCAACATAATAAGCCTGATATAGTAGTGCATGCTAAGGTATTGAATGATATTACAATTATTGAAGTAGGAATAACATCTCAGGATAACCTGCAGACAGTAATGGTTGAAAAGAAGAGGAAGTATGATCTGCTGGCTAATGAGTTGAGCCTAATTCACAAGTGCAATGTTAATATTATACCTTATGTTCTGACGTGGGATGGTATTGTAACTACGTACCATAAAGCATACTCAAAGCGACTTGGAGTGGGAAAACATATTGAAGCTTATATCCAATCTGTGACCTGAAGAGAACTTTTGAGAGCATCTCAGTCTACTTCAGACGTACCAGTACGCTAGTAGGCGGTAGCAGGGAACTTATTGTCCAAGCTGCAGTTGAAAAGCTGTACATGACGGATGAGGTAGTGGATGACCAGAATCACCAGGAAGACACCACAGAATAGAAGAGATAAAAAGGTTGTCACATAAAATTCCATTAAATTTATTTATTTATTTGACCGCCCCTCTTGATTGCCTCAACGCCCCCCATTTGCCTCTGGATCCGCTACCGCCCCCATGGAAGGTTCCAGCGCCCACTGGGGGGTGGTATCGCCCCTGTTGGGAATCTATGATCTAGATCCAAGCACATAAAGCATGTAAACAGTAATGGACTGGTAGCCACATGTATCATCAACTTCCATCAGATGTCATCAATGGTAGGTGTGAATGTGCCAGCTGACAACAGAGTGCTTATACCACCAAAAGAACAACAATGGGCAATAAACCTTGGAGTGCAGAGAAAATACCAGCAGGAATGCATACATAAGATGATTACTTGCATTCCTTTTGCTAGAGAAAAGGAACTATATAGTCTTCTTGTCAGGTTAACATCTAGAGGCAAGTGTAAACTTTGTGCAGTATTTTCATAATGCTACTTAACCCTTCCAGTGTCCAGCCTGAAAAACAGGTTTCTATCCAGGGGCCCAGCTATTTTCTGCCTATGCTTAGCCAAACAAAGCTTTAATAACTAATGAAAGGAATTATGGCATGTTGTATGCCAAATTAATCAGCATTTCATTCTGGATTTTCTGAAATTTTAATATTTAACAAAAAAGACCATGTGTTTTATTTTAATAGGACTTTTTTAGAGTCATGTAGTAAAAAAAATGCATCTGGCATAAAAAAAATAAAAATAAAATAAATACCCCCACAAGCAGCTGCTTGCCACAGAGGTCTGACAGGAGCCTGTCAGTTTATATGCCACAGTAGAAGCAACACAAATAAAAATTTATTAAAAAAAAATACTAATAGACAGAAATGACTGCAAAGCACATGAATAGAATGACTATATTTCTGAATCACAAAAAAATTACTTTTTTGATTGTAAGTAAATATTTTTCTCGTTTTGTAATTATTTTTCTTGGTACCATACTTCGAGAAAATTCTGGACTTTTAGCCAACTGTGCTGAATCAGATAAACAAGTGAACTGTAGAATTTTTAAAAAAATAATCAATCAATGGAAATAGGTCATGTTATGTACCAAATTAAAAAGAATTCAATTACGAATTTTGTGAAAATAAATAAAATAAACAAATATGCAAGCATATTAATTTTAATAAGCCTTTTTCAATGTGATATGGTGAAAAAAAAGATTGCACTGTACAATTAAGGCTTTAGTTTGGAAAACCTGATGCCTCCTGAATAATATAATATTCAACCTGAAATATGATTTTTATTTCTTTTAATGATTCTTTTTAGTATTGTATATTTTAAACACTGCCAGTGTTATACAACGTGACTTGGACTTCTCACATTCACGGGATTTTCTGAACTGGTTATGAAATAGAAAAAAAACTTCCTTAGCTGCTTTTTTTACTAAATATTATTAATGTTTTCTTTGGGTGTTGAATTTCGGTGATCTCGGATAGGTGCAGAAAGGTTTGTGCACCAAAGCACCATCCCTTCCTGAAATTGCCCTCCCACATGACTGCTGATTTCCATAGCAAGGAAGTCTATTTTGCTTCCGTATCCAAGACATTCATTTTCAGAAAACGGTACAAGCTCAAAGTTTTTTTACTAAAAAGACAAGAAATAATGAAATAAAAATTGCATATAACCTAATGGGATGTTAAATAAAATATCTGCAACAACTTTTAAGCCGCTCTCCGATCTAGCATAACTCGTAAAGATCGATCAAAAAACGATAAATCAGCTGATCTAAAAATCGATGACTAACGGAAGTAAATCTACAGAAATTAATTTGCTTCCATATCTAAGACTTCATTTATTTTCAGAAAATGATACAGATCAAAGTTTTACTGGAAAAGTAATAAATAATAAAGTGAAAATTAACCTACAGCCTGATGCGATGTTAAAATACTCATAGCAGCAAGTTGTGGCCGACCATATGATGTAGCATGAAAAAATCAATACTTATCGATCAGCCAAAAGATCGCTAATTTCCAAAAATAAATCTACTGAAATGAAAACTATCTAAGGTTTAAATATAAAAAAAATACTAACTTGGCAAAGAGTATTCATTATGCTGGACCAAAACTGAAAAAAACACAGCACATGGGAACAGTGGAGATATCTTGTGTCATCCACCTGCGTCTTGTTGACTCAGTGAAGCATAACTAAGTAAATGCTGCTGCAACCAGAATTTCTAAGAAGGATGTGTTTACTTCCAGTTTCGATTTTGAAGGTGGGAAAGATGCATAGAATGCTAGGAAAAATGATAAAAATAACTTGGGAATACTGAAATACGTTTATGACAGAAAAGAGTGTGAAACGGGGGAAAAAAAATCGGTACGTATTTTGTAATTACTTCCAAAAATAGCAGTTTTTTTGTTAATTTTTAGGAGATTTTCAAAAATTTTAATCTAAATTATTATATTAATTATTATATTTAATTATTTATTTTTAGTTTAGTTTCGTCAGCAGATTGGAGAATTCTTTTAATTATTATATTAAAAGCAGAAGAGTATCACATCTAGTCAAATTAATTGTGGCAGACAAAATTAAAACCCTTTTACCTGGAGAAACACTGAGCTATGTGATCTGTCAGGAGGGCGATTCATAGTTCGAACTACAGAAGCTGGCTGAAAACAGCTAAATTACATTTGCACAGCATAACAGTACCTAGGCCTGTAAATGGTAGCTAGGCGTAAACTGGAAGGAGAGCTGTGTACCAATCCCTAGTGATGATGCACAGAACCGGCCAGGTCTAGCACCTAATGTTCGACCCTGCCTTCTCGTGGTGCAGGCCGTTAGTACCTTTCAAAAGAGATATTCTCTTTTGGAAGGGAACGGAAGGGGAGGGCTGCCAGTTCAGTATGGTCTGCTGATCTGGTCATCTATGGCCACTTTTTTCTTTTTTTTTCAACCCTGCTGAGGAGTGGTCAACTTCACAGGGTCCTGGTGCTGACCATTTATACCTACTAGACTGGACTTGTTTATGGATTTGAGCTTGATTATTGATCCTGGACTTGCTGCACTGGTGGGCCTCTGTTGAGGGAGAGTCTGCCGCTGTGTTTTCTGTTTGCTTCTGGGTTGCCAGCTCTAAGTGAACAGAGGCATGGGATACCTTATATCAGCTGGTGGATAATCCTAATCAGAGGCCATCGCAGGTACCTGAACCTTACTTAGCTAGTTGGGCATCGTCAAGCCTAAACTGGAGTAATGCGTCTCAGGCAGGCCATGTGGCTCTTGAAAAAGTCCACTTGAAAAGGTGGTGCCTGAAGTTCCTACCAGCATCGGTGACTTCAGCCTTTAGCGGAGGAGGAACAGGTCTTTGCCCTATGCCTGTGATCAGGGGGCTGTTTGATATTGTTGGCCCTACCAATCTCAATAAACCTAATTTCTTTAAAAATCCTACTAATCATTTTCTCTCTGCAGGAACGTGAGGACATTACATAGAGATTATTCTCTTGATGTCCTCATGCAGGAATTCCAGCGCTATAACCTAGATATTCTAGGCTTGCAAGAGACCAGATGGACAGGTAAAGGTGAGATACTTAAAAATAACTTTAAATTTCTCTTTACAGGGAGGGAGGATGGAAAGCATCACCAAGGCGTGGGTCTGCTGCTCAGCAGACATGCTAGTGATGTTCTTCTAGGATATGAGTGCATTAATGAAAGGTTTCTTACAGCAAAATTTCAGACAAGCATTAAAGACTTGAATGTTATCTGCTGTTATGCCCCCACTGAGGATTCTGATGAGGATGAGAAGGATAGGTTTTACGGACAACTACAGGATATTTTGAATTCAGTCAAGAAAGGAGATATTACCCTTGTTCTAGGTGACTTCAATGCCAAAGTTGGTACTGACTCTGATCTTTGGGGAGGGGTGATAGGCCCTTTTGGTATTGGTAGCTGCAATGGTAATGGGCAACGTCTCCTACAGGTAAGTAAACTCAATGGTTTCAGAATAACTAACACATATTACAAACACCGCGACATACATAAATACACGTGGGTTTCACCTGATGGGCAGCATAGGAATATGATTGATTATATATTAATTAACAGCAAATGGGCTAGTTCTGTTAGAAATACCAGGGCATATAGGGGAGCTGAAATTGGATCTGACCATTATCTTGTTAAAAGTGTCTTGCAACTTAAACTTAAAAAGTGTTGTGCTAGGGTTAAAAAATTTGCCTTTAATACTGATGCTCTGAAAGACCCAGTTATAGCTAGAGCTTACCATGATAGGTTACTTAGTCATTATGACAATCATGGTATGCTTACTACTGATGTTGAGGAAGAATGGGATCATTTTAAACAGGCTTTTTTGGACACTAACAGTACTCTATTAGGAAAAAAGGAGCAGAAGAGTCAGAATTATTTAAGTGATAAGGCAATTGAGCTTATTTCTGAAAGAAGGAACTGCAGGAATGTCCTTAATCATCTGCAGGAATGTCCCCTACTAGTCCTAATAGAAAAGATTACAGAGAGCTTAATAAACGTGTAAAGGATCAGTTAGCTACTGATAAAAATCTTTGGGTTGATAGCTTGGCTGACAAAGCTGAGGAAGCAGTTAGGCAGCACAACAGCAGAGAGCTGCACCAGATAGTTAATGTTTTATGTGGTAGAAAACGGACAGGCATACAGGGATTGAAGGATAAACAAGGTAAGGTTATAGAAGGTGAGGATTCTCTCATGGCTAGGTGGGCTGAGCATTTCAGTGATGTTCTGAACAATGTGGTTAGTTCTATTCCCATTGTTTGTAATGATGATAGATGCATTGGCAGCTTTAATGTTGGCCCTATAATGCAATCTGAAGTTAGTTTGGCTATCTCTGAAATGAAACATCATAAATCCCCAGGGGTGGATAAAATTACTACAGAAATGCTCAGAGCTGGGAATGTTTTGGTTACCACTTGGATGACTGAAATTTTGAATAACTTTTATGATAAAGGCATGGTTCCTAAAGATTTTACCAGAGCTATTATTATCCCTATTTTCAAAAAAGGTGATCACAGTTCTTGTGATAACTATAGGGGTATCAGCCTACTCTCTGTTCCAGGTAAAGTTCTTTCCATGATTGTGCTTAATAGAATTAAGAATCTGGTTGACAGGCAATTGCGTGATGAGCAATGTGGATTCAGAAGTGGTAGGGGATGTGTAGATCAGATATTTTCACTTAGGCAGATTCTTGAGAAATGTTTAGAGTTTCAGAAACCTTTGGTTGCTAGCTTTGTTGATTTTAAAAAGGCTTTCGACTCTGTTGATCGTCATAATTTGTGGTTGATTGTGAGATCATATGGTATACCAGACAAGTTAGTTAACATAATGAAAGCTCTCTATAACAACACTGAGTCATGTGTGAGAGTTGGTAAGTCTTGTAGCAATTGGTTTAGCATTACGTCTGGTGTTCGACAAGGGTGCATTTTGTCTCCTTTTCTCTTTAGTTTGGTTGTTGATTATGTTATGCGAAATTCACTTTGAGGGAAAGATTTTGGCCTTAAATGGGCTGGAGATACTAAAATTTTTGATTTAGATTATGCTGATGATTTAGCCCTTTTGGCAAATGATGTTGATGAGATGAACTCTTTCATTCGAGCTGTTGATGAGACTGGTAGTAGAGTAGGTTTGGTTATAAACAGAGAGAAAACTAAAGTGATGAAAATTGGTCAGGCAGGTTGTGATTCAGTTAATCTGAATGGTTGCTGTCTTGAGCAGGTGTCACAGTTTAATTATCTTGGGAGCTATGTAACCGATACTGGTGATGTGTGGCATGAGATTAACAGACGAATAGGTATTGCTGCTGGGACTTTTAAGAATCTATGGAGATTGTGGAGAAATAGGCGTATACACCTAAAGACTAAAATTAGACTGTATAATAGTTTGGTTCTTTCTAGGGTTAGTTATGGTAGTGAAACTTGGACGCTGTGTAAACAAGATAACAGGAAACTAGATGCTTTTGATTCTAGATGCTTATGCAGTATTTTGGGTATTAGGTGGTTTAACTTTGTAACTAATGATGAGGTTAGGCAAAGGAGTCTGCAACCTCCTTTAAGCAGCATATTGTGCAGAGAGAGACTCCGCTGGTTTGGCCATGTTGCCCGTATGGATAATTATAGATTGACGAATAGGGTTATGAACAGTGTGCCTAGAGGCCTCAGAAGGAGGGGGAGGCCTAGGATGCGGTGGGCAGACAATGTCAAACAGGACCTTGTTAGAATTGGTGTGCAGTGGCCAGATGCAGCAGATGTAGCTCAGGACAGATATGCTTGGAGAATTAAACTGTGTGGTCTGGTTGGACCTCTGTACCCATGGCTGCTTGAGGATGATGATGATGATGATGATGAACAGTACCTAGAAGACCTAAGCTTTCGAAGAAACGAAATACAAAATGCCTCAAATCCATAGGAATTTTCAATCCCATTTAAAGTCACATAGTACAGATAAAATAAGATATACATTGCCATTACCAATACACATTACCTACAACTCATACACAAAATGCTGTGTTTGCAGAGCAGTAGGACATTTTAGAAAGAACTGCCCTAGAAAGCAGCAACATGAGCAAACACTCACTCAGCAAGCTCAAGTGAATGAGGCTGATAATAGAAATAAAAAGACTGCTTTTATAGCCCAAATTTCAAAATTGCATAATAATAATAATATCCAGGTGGAAAGTAGTAATAGATCAAAGAATAAGTTTGTACAAGAGCTGGGCGAGGTAGTTATTAAAGTTGGTAATATTAAATTAATAGCATTCTGAATACTTGAACTTAGATCTGTGTAGTTAGATCTGACTTGATCGCAGCACGTTTCCTCAAACCTTGTAAAAAAATCAGTCTCATTAGCACGTTTGGTGATGTGATCACCACTGACTTGAATAAAGTAGAGCTGCCACTTGCTGAAGTTAATGAAAAACTGGTGATTTCTAACTTTCCAGTGGAGGTATTTTGTTCTCTACTTCTAAGCCATGCAACCCGATGCTCCTGAGCAAAGATGTGTATGATATGTTACATGAACTTGTTCATTATACAGCTGTAGATAATGAAGCAACTAAGAGTATGGAGCATAGTTCATTGAATAGTGTTGATTTTGTGTCTACAAAGTGTACAACAAATAATAATAAGGTATAAAGATGTAATAATGCTAATAAATGTAAGGAGAAAATAAGTGCACAAAGAAATAACAATATTGTAAATTTAAAGAAAGCTGAGAATAAGTTATCAGATTGTGCAAAAGTGAATGTAGAAATTAGCAAATGTAGTAATTCCAGTTGTGTACAATATAAATTTATTCTAAAGTTTCTGAACCCTTGGCAGACATTTTGTACAGAGTCACTGGTTAAAAACCATTGTTCAGAGACAGATCTTACAGCTCGAGGTTATTTTGGCAATAAGGTGCCTAAAAAGAGCATAAGAAACAAATTAAAAGAAGTTAAAAAGAGAAATAAGAAAGTACTTAAACGTAAAGAAAAGAAGGGAAAGTGTAGTGTCAACGAAATATCTACAGCAAAGAGAGTATCTAATGCTCTCATCTCGGTAGGATGCTGGCCAGGAGAGCTGATTGGTGAAGTAATGCTTGCTAGTTCCTGTCTAGGTTAAAGCATCCAGGGGAGGGAAGATAGAGAACACTGTAGAATTATTTTATCTAGGAAATGGCAAACATGAATTAATTACTTGAAAGTATTTGCCTGTGTAGTGTATATGTTTAAATATTTTAATGTTTTTCTTGTTGTTGATTTGCTAACTATGCTAATGTTGTTTTCATCAAGAGTTGTTTCATTTTCGTAAACGTATCCAAAATTTCAGGAAATGCCCTCTGACTGTAGCTATGTTATCCCACTCTAGTCGAGTTATCAGGCTAAGTTCAGCCTGGATAACTCTTGATGAAGGAGGGGCTTGTCAGGTTTTGATACTATTGTGATGTATATTTTTGCCATTTTATATATATATATATATTTGTATTTGACCTTGCTCCGTAACTCTTTATATGAAACTGTCTCCTTTTTCCTATCTCTGGCGAAGGCTGTTTATGGCTGATGTGTCTTGCTGAAATTAGCAAGGTAGGTTTATTGCCCCTGATCACTGGTGATTTGATCTCTTTCTGGCCTAGCTACTTTCATCTTGGAGCGAGACCAAATAACAGTCCCATGGGACCGTGAAGACTGCACTTGCACAAGGAGCGATGGACATTCCATCACCAAGCTCAGGCAGTTCTGACACACTGGCTGTAGTGAGCAGATCTAATACTACGGCTACTTGGTGAATAGGTAATTCACAAGTCGAGGTTTTCCTCTGTTAGGTGCGTAGAAGACGCAACCTGTTAAACATCCTTCACACGGTTGTTTATAGCTAACGTCAGTTCTCACGGAGACATCTGTAAATATCCTCAGAATTAAACCTTTGTTATTGTTGTAACTTGAAGTGTTATCACTCTTCAATTCTTAAATGCTAAAAGCCCAATATTGTGGGGTGCTGTGCATGCATTAAATTTAGCAACCCCCAGAAACCGACAGCTTACAAACTGAATTTTTAAAAAATTGCATTCTTCCTATAAGCTATTGAATGATAAATCTTTTGTCCTCATCCAGTTAACTGAATTAAGCCCAAGAGAATGTGCAACCTGTATCAGTAGTTGCTGTCCATTTGACATCAAAAATACCTTCAATAATGAATGTTTTTGTGCAAACACCTATGACTAAAAGAAAGCATTACTTCAAGATCAGTGTAAAATAATGCATAAGAATGTGCTCAATATTCTTTATCAAAATATCAACCTTGCATTAAGAATACTCAGAAGCACAAATAATACTGCAGAATGTTTGTTTTCATGTCCCAAAAAGATTTAAAAAATTTTGCAGTCAAAATTGTCAGGAGACAGATTAAATGCCTTGAAAAGTTTTTCAATAGAATCTGAACTATTGTCATCGTTCTTCTAGATGAAATCCTTTATTTGTTTGCTGAAAGGAAAGTTAGACATGATTTTATTTTTCAAATTTACAACTTTCAAGTAAGTTCTGAATGTTATTAACATAGAAATAAATAATTTTTTTAATAAACAATTTAAAAGAAACCTTAGGAGTGGCAGTATGCTTATAGTTTGTGGGTAGCAAAATGATTAATCTGCCCCTTTCTACATGTGCAATAAAGCACTTCATGACCTAGCATAATGCTTTTAATTTCATAAGGTTAGAGTACCTCTCATGCAAAATACCTCCCATAGTCTGCCGCATATTCCAAAGTTGACAGACAAGTAGTTCAAGTGCACAAATTTATATATATATATAAGAATTATGTATAATACCTATATTATCATACATTTGTGTCAGTTTTTCACATAATTGTCATTATTTTTAAACTTAAAAAAAAAAGTAATGGCACTATGGAAGTATGATGATGTCCAAAAGTTTAGCACAATATACAAATTCAGGAAGATCTAAAAAAAGTGACCATGAAATAATGTGAGATTTGAAGTAATAATGCATTATTATATCGAGGTATCCAGGAAAAAATTGTGTTTCTGATATAGAAATGTACTTACTCAGAACCTTGTAACAATCAATGCTTATATTTCAAAGTATGCACCAATATATTCAAAAGTTTGTACCATTCTTTGTACAAGATGTTGAATCCCTGCATGGTGTCATGCCTTTGGGTTAGAGGCGAAGACCTCTTGATACCCATGTTTCACCTTGTCTGAATCAGTACCGTGCCTACTACAGAGAAAATGCACTTTTGCACAAAACAGGTGATGATCAGAAGGAGCGAGGTCAGAGCTGTATGTTGGGTGTAGCCTGAGCTCAATTCCATCAAGTTTGTGAAGCTTTATGTGGGTCCAAATGACAATATGTGGCTTGGCATTGTCCTATTGAAGGAGTGCCAGTTTTCAGTTAACTAAAGTAGAGAACTGTTGCTTCAATTTTAAATACATCCAATCCTGTTGCTTCAATTTGAAATACATCCAATCCTGTTGCTTGGAATACAGTGTGGCATAGATAGCCTGGCCATCCAGAATGAGCTCAAAGTGAATCACATGTTCGAAATTCCACCAGATACAGCATGACCTTTTTCTCAAAATGCTCACGTTTGGGGGACAGGTAAAGCTGGTGACCTTGGAAGACTCCAACTATTGGTTGGAGGTGTCTGGGTTATGCAGGTAGATCCACCTCTTATCCCCAGTAACAATTCACTTGCTGAACCGAGTGTCATATGGATTCTTGAGTAGTTCCTTGCAGACCTGGATGCATTATTGAACCTGAGTTGGCGTCAATTCATGTATCATCTCATGTCATCATTTGTAGACCTTTCTGAGCTTGTGCAGTAGTCAACAAAAAGTAGGATTTGGAAACTCCCAGTTTGGCCAATAATTTGGAGGTTCTGGTTGTTAGATTTGCTTCAACAGCCATAAGCAGGGCATCCAAATCAACCAAAGGGGTTTCCCAAACCTTCCTCTCCAAACTCATTTCACCAGCCACAAACCTCTTGAACAAGATTTGCGATGTTCCGAGTGACTGCAACATCTTTGACTTCATTTATTTTTCAGATGGCTTTAGCCACTTTAAACCCTTGCTTCCAGTAATGGCACAACAGAACCAAGATTTCAAACTCCATGGCCATTTTGAACAATGTGATAAACATTCAGTGCATGTTTCAAAATATATCTACCATACATGAACCTGTTCCTCATGCAATGAGCTGTTATATGATCTGCAACATCAACAAAAATATCTGCTGAAACTATGCAAATTAGCAACCAATTAACCCCAAGTATGATTGGAAAACATCATATATTTGTGAAATGTCTTGTGAAAGAATCCACAACCCTTTGGCTGATTGTCACTGTGTAATATACAGAAAGCATTTTGTGGGGGTGGGGGAGTTTAAAAATGCAGTTTCTGTTGTGACAAAAATATTTTGCATGAGAGGTACTCTAACCTTATGAAATTAAAAGCATTATGCTAGGTCATGAAGTGCTTTATTGCACATGTAGAAAGGGGCAGATTAATCATTTTGCTACCCACAAACTATAAGCATACTGCCACTCCTAAAGTTTCTTTTAAATTGTTTATTAAAAAAATTATTTATTTCTATGTTAATAACATTCAGAACTTACTTGAAAGTTGTAAATTTGAAAAAAAAAATATGTCTAACTTTCCATTCAGCAAACAAATAAAGGATTTCATCTAGAAGAACGATGACAATAGTTCAGATTCTATTGAAAAATTTTTCAAGGCATTTAATCTGTCTCCTGACAATTTTGACTGCAAAATTTTTTAAATCTTTTTGGGACATGAAAACAAACATTCTGCAGTATGATTTGTGCTTCTGAGTATTCTTAATGCAAGGTTGATATTTTGATAAAGAATATTGAGCACATTCTTATGCATTATTTTACACTGATCTTGAAGTAACATGCTTTCTTTTAGTCATAGGTGTTTGCACAAAAACATTCATTATTGAAGGTATTTTTGATGTCAAATGGACAGCAACTACTGATACAGGTTGCACATTCTCTTGGGCTTAATTCAGTTAACTGGATGAGGACAAAAGATTTATCATTCAATAGCTTATAGGAAGAATGCAATTTTTTAAAAATTCAGTTTGTAAGCTGTCGGTTTCTGGGGGTTGCTGAATTTAATGCATGAACAGCACCCCACAAATAATGAAATATGTTTTTGATTCATTTCTGATATTGGGCTTTTAGCATTTAAGAATTGAAGAGTGATAACACTTCAAGTTACAACAATGACAAAGGTTTAATTCTGAGGATATTTACAGATGTCTCCGTGAGAACTGACGTTAGCTATAAACAACCGTGTGAAGGATGTTTAACAGGTTGCTTCTTCTACACACCTAACAGAGGAAAACCTCTTGACTTGTGAATTACCTATTCACCAAGTAGCCATAGTATTAGATCTGCTCACTACAGCCAGTGTGTCAGAACTGCCTGAACTTGGTGATGGGATGTCCATCGCTCCTTGTGCAAGTACAGTCTTCACGGTCCCATGGGACTGTTATTTGGTCTCGCTCCAAGATGAAAGTAGCTAGGCCAGAAAGAGATCAAATCACCAGCGATCAGAGGCAATAAACCTATCTTGCTAATTTCAGCAAGACACATCAGCCATAAACAGCCTTCGCCAGAGATAGGAAAAAGGAGACAGTTTCGTATAAAGAGTTACGGAGCAAGGTCAAATACAAATATATATAAAATGGCAAAAATATACATATCACAATAGTATCAAAACCTGACAAGCCCCTCCTTCGTCAAGAGTTATCCAGGCTGAACTTAGCCTGATAACTCGACTAGAGTGGGATAACATAGCTACAGTCAGAGGGCATTTCCTGAAATTTTGGATACGTTTATGAAAATGAAACAACTCTTGATGAAAGCAACATTAGCATAGTTAGCAAATCAAAATGAAACTGAATTTCAATATTTGAAGTTAATAATGCATAATAGTTTTTGACAGTTAATTTGCTGTTTAGTTCTCAACTGTTTCTTGGTCTGCTAAAAGATATTAGATTATATTTAACCCTTGACATGCCAGGTTTATAGAGCAGAATTCACTATCGAGGCCAGGTCAATTTTGAAATACTTCCAGTGGATAAAAGGAACAACTTTAAAATTTTATATGGAAATCACTAATAGACAGAAATAAATCATGTCATATACCAAAATAAAGAGTATTTAATTGTGAATTTTTAGAAAATAAAATATTTGACAAAAGCAGAGAGCATGTTAATTTTAATAGTGCTTATTTGAAACAGAGAGAGAGAGAGAAAAGGAGTAATTTCATTCGATTTG
Organism: Ryuthela nishihirai; assembly: GCA_038380435.1. Lineage (NCBI taxonomy): Eukaryota > Metazoa > Arthropoda > Arachnida > Araneae > Heptathelidae > Ryuthela > Ryuthela nishihirai. The sequence goes on along the minus strand of JAWZYU010000007.1, from coordinate 78,556,723 downwards.
AACCTCATTCTGTAATAACTAATGAACAGAATATGGCATGTTATATCTTAAAAAAAGGGGGCATTTTATTCTGCATATCATTATATAAATAAATTTACCTGAAACATTATATTGATCCATATTTGTTTTTTTGTACAGTATTGCTGGAAGTTTCATCAGTCACTGTATTGTGTATTATCACTGTATCAACATTTGCTGCTAACTCATTATACAGGTTATTTTTAATTTTTTGCTACCTTATTTAATATAATAAATCACCAGATTTATATTAATTATGAACTTAAGTTCATAAACTTTCAGGATTAATTAAAAACCGTTTAAAATGGCCCAATTTCTATGGGGGAAAAACTGAACTCTTGGATCGTATTTTTTGGGGGGAAATATAATTTCCAACTAATAAGAGACTGCATTTGGCTCTGGGAACTATGGTGTTTTCTGGCACTTTAAGGGTTTTAAAAGGAAAAGGACAGACCTATCCAAAACTTACTGATGTAAATTCCCCAAACTTTTTTTTTTTTTATTTCACCCAATTTTTTAATGAATGCATGGATTGTGGCCAGATTGTATTAATAACACACAAATAAATAAAGGCTTCTGAAATGGAGTTTGGTGTATTTGAAAAATATCTGGTTAACAAATTCATGTATTTTCAAGCATTCAAGAAATAACTTTCAAATTCAGCTTATTTTGCTGATAATATTGCCAACAAAATAGACATTTTGAACAAGTATAAATCAGTAGTAGAAGGCATGAAACAAATATTTTTCAAAAGGTTCATTCAATTCCATTAAATGGAGAAAAGTATATAATTTTGGATATTGTCACATACCATGTGAAGATCTGTATTTAACAACTTTCAAATGGTTAGATATTGATAAAATAGAAATGGACTTGAATGAATTTCAAAACAGTGTTGTGTGGAGAGAAAAAAATTGCAGAACTAATTCTAATGCTGGAAAAACTATTTTGTATATCAGTGAAAAATGTGAAAAAATAGAAGCAAGAATTGAAACATTAATTGTGAGAATGGAATTCTCTACCTAATTCATTTATATCTATGAAAAGATGAGCCAAAGCTCTGTTATAATATTCAGGTTGATACGCATGTGAGAAATTTTTTTTTTCATTACATTTTGTCAAATCTATATAATCCAGAAGTCATCAGGGGTAAAGATTTAACTGCTGCACATGTGATTTTATTAACCACTAATTATAAACTACAAATACAGAGAGCGTTCAAAAAGTTCTTGATATGTGACTATAGATTTATATCCTCCAAAGTTACGAGCTATGGTATGTTTGAATCTTGTCTAAACTTCTCATTACATGTTAAAAACAAAGGCCCTATCATCATTTCTCTCTTTGCTGGCAGTGTGTAAAGTTCAATTAGCGAAATCTGTGTGATATTGCTATGGAGCCTACTAAAGATGGGAAAATATTTTAGCAAGCTGCATCCTTGCGAAAAAAGAATGCAGCTTGAGGATGCAAAAAAAAATCATACCAATTTATTAAAAGTATATGGAGATCATGCCTATTCATATGACACTGTTACAGGATGAATGTGCAAAATCAGAGGATGACAGAACTTCAAAGACCCTCATGCAGAAAGACTGAAGGAAACCATGAATGAGAAGGAAACTGTTAATGATAGTATGATGATTATGTCTGTGAGTAGTAGTAGAATGGAATTTTTTTTATGAAATTTTATTTGAAAAATGCCATTCTACTACTATTCACTGATGTAATCATCAGACCCATTAAAAAGCAGATCATCTTTAAATATACTAGTTCTACATTATACCTACCAGCTCTAAATAATACTATTAAAAACAATGAAAGCCTACAACTACAAAATACCTGTTAAATCTGCCATCAACTTGTCAAGATCGTTTTTAAAAAACAGACAGCTACATCCCTTTTAACCCTTCCCAGGTCCAGCTAGTTTTTCACCCTGATCAGGCAAAAAAATTTCATTTTAGAACTTTTTTGTCAAATAACTAATGAAAGGAATTATGGAATGTTATATGCCAAATTAATCGGCATTTAATTCTGGATTTTCTGAAAATAAAATATTTAACAAAAAAGTGACTAGTTTTATGTTAATAGGACTTTTTGTAGAAACAGTAAAAATGCATCTGGCAACACAAATAAAAATTTATTTAAAAAACAGTAATAGACAGAAATGATTAGAATGCACATGAATGGAAGGACTATTTATTTCTGAATAACAAAAAAAAAATAATTTTCTTGTTTAAAGCAAATAGTTCTTCTGTTTTGTAATTTGTTTCTCCATACCATACTTTGAGAAAAGTCCAGGCTTGTTGCAGAGTCCAATAAAAAATCAACATTAAAATATTTTTAATAAATAACTAATCAACAAAAATAGGTCATGTTATGTACCAAATTAAAGAGAATTTAATTCTGAATTTTATTGAAGTAAAAAATACGAACATTGTAGCAACATATTAATTTTAATAACACTTTTTACTGTGATATACTGAAAAAAATAGGTACATATTTCATAATTACTTCCAAAATCTTCGTTTTTAAAAATAGCAGTTTTTTGTTCATTATCAGGAGATTTAGAAACTTTAAGGGAAAATATGTTGATAAATCAAACTTGTGAACTTAAATCAAGTGATTGCTTCAATACAGAGTAACATTAACAAACAAATCGGCAATACCTTATAGTGCTAAAATATAGCAATCAGATGGCTTTATCGAATTATTTATATTATAATTTAATAAAATATGCATCAAGTAAAAAAAGAAATATTATTTTTCAAGCCTGAATTAAGTATTTTTAAAAGATATAGGTAAGAAAATTTTCAAATGGCAATTTAAAAAAAAATTGAAGTTACTTGTGTTGTACAAAAAACGTCTATAGATGTCTGTAATCTGGGAAGGGTTAAAAGAAGAAATTACTCCAACTACTGATATTAAATCACTATTTGAATATATATAGGCATAACCTCAAGAAAGAATCAAGGAACACAGGTACAACATAAAAAATAAAAACCCAGTAACAGCTTTATCCAACATAATAATCAAGAATAGTACAACTCCCATCTTTGAAAAAGTTAGGATAATTGGCAGTCCTGATTCTTGATTCACAATTTAAACTTTCATACATCGAAAACTTAATTATCTATGTTAATCAAGAACTATGGTGCTATGATGACATATCAACTTTACCTACAGCCTGGAAACTTATTTAAAGACTCCCAATCCTAACATTTAATCAACAACAACAAATACCACTATTTTCTCGCAACAACACACGCATGCAGCTAACTCTTCAACCACTCATTTTAATGATATATTTTGTGCTACATTCAGTTTTCTATGATGTGATTTTAGCCAATCTTGTTCCTGCAATGTGCATAATCCAACTGTGATGTTGAATATTCGGCATTTCCCAACACTATTATCAAGTTTGTGTGGCCGAGTGGTTAGCATGCTTGGCTACTGATCTAAGGGACCTGGGTTTGAGCCCCGGGTAAGGCATGGACGTTTGTGTTGTTTTTCTGCTGAGGTTCTGCCATCCTCTCAGACCTTCTTTGGCATATAAATTGACAGGCTCCTGTCAGACCTCCGTGGCAAGCAGCTGCTTGAGGGGGTATTTATTTTTTTATTTATATCAAAGATGTGCTCTTCACCAACCTACTTTTCAGAACTGTAAGTACATCTCTGCACAATATTAAATTGGACTTTTGCCAAATGTTTTCACCTTCATTGACTTTATAATTGCACTTTTGCCAACAAGAAAGTTATTCTAAATTGTATAAAAAACTTTCTATCAGTGTTTTAAGATGCTTTTTACAAGATAATTTAGCATCAGCCAAAAAGCAATTTTTTCATTAAATATATTTTGAAGTGTTTAGCTTTTCTTTTATAGTAATTATGTTCATATCTGTATTCACTGTTTGTCCAGTAGAAACTACATTTAGAGCCTACATTATATTAACCCTATAGAATAAAGGACGTTTATTTTTATCATTTATTTTTCATTATTGACAATGTGACACTCAAATGTTTTTTGTAAAATTGCTTGATGTATTTTGACACGTGCAGGAAAGGTTTTGCCATTACTGCCCTATGATGTTAGGCTGTTAGCAGAGGATAAGTCATCCTTACATGTGTTGTCAGTCTTGGATCACTTTGCTCTGTTGTACAGATGACATCTTCTGTTGTAAATGGTTTCAAAGTCTTGAAAGCATTGATTGAGGGACATGTACAGTCCTAGCCACATTAGTCACATACATCTGGGATTGGCCAGATTCTAACCTACTGACTGCATTACCATTAGTAAAAGTGTACATATGATATCTGTGCCATACTGTTGTTATGAAACACTACCAAAATGAACACAATGCTCACTCAACAGGAAATGAATGTGCAGAATCAGAACCTGATTTCATAACATCCTGAATTTGCTTTTGAAATCAAATACCTAATTTTGTCTGTTCAGGTGATTTTTGGGAGGCATATAACTTTATGTATGTTCTATTTCCATTGACACACAAAATGTAATGTTAATAATTTCAGTCATTTTTGAAATATTTAACAGTTTGTGAATTATGCTTCATTTTGGACATCAGTGTAGTTAATGTCCACCCAAACACTTTCCAAACCCACTAATGTCTCCTGTCTCACTGCGAGCAAAGGAGGGTTTAGCAGAGTTTATCTGTAATCTAATCTTTAAAACAATCACTAACTTGTTGTTCTGGCATGTGCAATTTTTTTGCCATTTTACATTTTTTCTACAATAATTTAGTAGCTACTTCAAGCCTTTCCTTATGCATTAATGTTTTTATTATATACAACTTGAAGTTTCTATTAAAAATATGAATACTATTGACTGTGAATTTTGCATTAACTTTACATGTACTAAACAAGTCATTATATGAGAAAACAAAGTGGCCTAAACACACAGAAAGAGAAACAATATATATGCAACAAATGTAAAAATCAAGTCTTATAGAGTTCTTGCAAACTTAGTTCAACTGCAGCTAATAAGACCTAAAGTCTTATAATAATCTTATAAAATGTAATCATAAATACACTGGTTTCCATAAATTAAGGAAAATCCTTATGTTAAGTCAATGGGAAGCTAACGTCAAAGCTCTATAACTTCTAAAATAAGTTTTTTTTTTGTTGTTTTGAAAAATGTGATTGCAGATAAAGATCTCAATCAAATATATCAATATCTCGATTTTCAACAATATTCGTTCAGTATTTAATGAGTTATGGAAGTTTGAATATTTAGCGATAACAATACCAGCTACAAAAATTGACCAGAAGTTAATTAAAGTGTTTAATAAAATAAGTTTATATTTTAGAACTTTGTGTAAAGAATTCTCTCACCATTCTTCAGTTTTGTATAAGTTTCTTAAGACTGCCATGGCTGTTGTTAAATATTCAAACTTCCATAACTCATTAAATACTGAACGAATATTGTTGAAAATCGAGATATTTATTTATTTGATTGAGATCTTTATCTGCAATCACATTTTTCAAAACAAAAAAAGTTATTTTAGAAGTTATAGCTTTGACTCTAGCTTCCCATTTACTTAACATAGGGATTTTCCTTAATTTATGGAAACCAGTGTAAATGAAATAATAATATTTATTTTAATTGTATTACTTAAAATTATGGCCGAGTGGTTAGCGCGCTTGGCTACTGATCTAAGGGACCTTGGTTCGAGCCCCGGGTAATGCATGGGTGTATGTGTCGTTTTTCTGCTGAGGTCCCGTCATCCTCACAGACCTATGGCATGTAAACTGACAGGCTCCTGTCAGATCTCTGTGGCAAGCAGCTGCTTGAGGGGGTATATAATAATCTTTTAATAATTTTGATTAATATTAATGCAATTTTAAATGTTTTATTAGTAAATTATATATAGATATACTATTTTTTCTTCAGAATATTTTTCTCAGTTTTTTTATTTAAAATGTAAATGAAATAAAAAAATTTTGTAGCAAATTGTACAATGAGGGTGCATATGAAATACTTTGTATTTGAATACTAGTAGTCAAATGTTAGGTATTCTGAGCCCATATTAAACACAGAACTTTTCCTAAAAGGAACCTTTCTAAAAGAACCTTTTTTAAAAGGAACTTTTCTGAAAGGATCTTTCCTAAAATCTTCCGATGGTATACTTAACTAAAAAGCTGCAGAGTAATTTGAAGTTCCATTTTAAAAAACTCATTAGAAATTATATGCAAACTTAAAAAAAATTAATGTATTAATCTGTTGCCGGATATAATAAAAGCTTTGTTATCTGGCATGCACTGGCTTTGTTATATAGCAGAGATTAGGGCATTCCAGTTATCTGAGCATCCCATGAATCTAGGAAAAATCAGTGGATAGCAATAGTGAAACTAAAATTTTTGGTATCTGTACCAACATAAACACTATTCATAGGGCAATTGAAACAAGTAAATTTTAATTTTATTAAAAAGAAACTTAAAGTACTGTAACATCAATTCAAACTGAAACTCATTATCTTGATCAATAACACTAGTGCATATTGATGTAGAAGGTGTATCTGCAATCCAGCACAAGTTACATAAGCATTCTTCAGCCTCTTCCTGATATCAGCATGTTTAAAGGCCTGCTATCTCTTTTGCAAAAAGAGTCTACTCAAAAATATACAGCTGCATTATGTTGTGATATCCAAATAATTCTAAACACAGCCAATAAGGTAAAAGTTCAGTAAAATCACAATAATAGCTGTACAATAAATTGTATAAAATTACCTATTTTCAAACATAAGGAGTGCTTACAAAATATCATTGTAATGCTTATATTACAACTATATTTGATCCAAACATTATCAATCAATCTAAGTGATACCTTATATTTACATAAAGTATACTAGGTTAGTTGACAAAAATATTGATATTTACCAGTGATAGTTGCTGGTGTATCTACTTGCATAGGCACATTAGATGTCTAACATGACATATAATTGCCGTGTCAGACTTTGTGAGCAATCTTTGATTTTGAAGAATGCAATTTAGATGCCGTTAACAAGAAACCAGTCCTCAAGGGCATGATGTTATAGATGTTATTTCATAACGATGTAGTACAGTTGTAATGCAGCTAAATTATCACTCCATATGCGTAGTTCTTCAGGTGTGCTGGTATAATCTCAATGATACCATGCGTCATCTATATTTCTTGCAACTCTAGAGTACTTAAAGCTGTAGTTGTACCATTAACTAAATGTTCTGATGTAAACTATATTATATGATTTGCAGCACTTGTTTCTATATCACTGGTGTATATCACAGATGGATCCACAAAATGCACTTTCATTACTGTTTGAGACATAGATGCGTACTTTTAAACATTTTAAAACCGATAACATTAGTATAAAAACAGGATAAAAATGCTTTCATACCCCTGCCTCCGATGTTAAGACAGCGAACATTTTATCGGCGCTCCAACAGTTCATTTGAGTTACGCGCGTTTCTCCGTAGTTACATATTACGGCGTCATCAGGCTCTAGTGGTGTCAAGAGTGGCGTGTTACTTATACGTATCCCAGTTCCCATGTTCTTGATCATGTGATATTACATAATGCTTGATGATTGGGTATTTAGGAGAAGGTTCCATGCAGATGGAATGGGCGCTATGTCACTATTGCATAAATTATGACGTTGTGTGTGGATTGGCATCTTTTCGGTGTAATTCAGCTGGAATTTAGTCCTTGGAGCAATTAAGGTTTTGTATTCTACTTTATTTATTTGAATTTTATTTTCTATTATAGTTTGAGCGTAAGCTGTGTTTGGAATTTGTTTATTTAAATCAGATGCTCTTTCATGCGATCAGCTTATTGTCTATGGGTTTTACCTATGTATTTACTCTTTCCGTCAAGTAAATTTAAGGGGTCAGGTATATTGAGTTGATAAACTCCGCCGGTGGGTAACTTTGTGTCTCGATCAATGGTATGAAAGCATTTTTATCCTGTTTTTATACTAATGTTATCGGTTTTAAAATGTTTAAAAGTACGCATCTAGTCTCAAACAGTAATGAAAGTGCATTTTGTGGATCCATCTGTGATATACACCAGTGATATAGAAACAAGTGCTGCAAATCATATAATATAGTTTACATCAGAACATTTAATTAATGATACAACTACAGCTTTAAGTACTCTAGAGTTGCAAGAAATATAGATGACGCATGGTATCATTGGGATTATACCAGCACACCTGAATAACTACGCATATGGAGTGATAATTTAGCTGCATTACAACTGTACTACATCGTTATGAAATGACATCTATAACATCATGCCCTTGAGGACTGGTTTCTTGTTAACGGCATCTAAATTGCATTCTTCAACATCAAAGATTGCTCACAAAGTCTGACACGGCAATTATATGTCATGTTAGACATCTAATGTGCCTATGCAATACACCAGCAACTATATCACTGGTAAATATCAATATTTTTGTCAACTAACCTAGTATACTTTATGTAAATATAAGGTATCACTTAGATTGATTGATAATGTTTGGATCAAATATAGTTGTAATATAAGCATTACAATGATATTTTGTAAGCACTCCTTATGTTTGAAAATAGGTAATTTTATACAATTTATTGTACAGCTATTATTGTGATTTTACTAAATTTTATGTTGTGATATGAAAATGAAAAATGCGACTCAACAAATTTGATCAAAATTGAAAGACCTGAATTTGCATTAGCCCAGGAAATTTTATCTCAGGCAAATCCATTTCATTTGGCAAAGACCTATTTTCACCTTCTATACAACTTTTAACATTTTTCAATCCAGAGTTTCAACACAGCTCTTTGTCTTGTTTATCCATCACTTGTTGATGCTTTTTTCGATGCCATTTTTCTTGTGGGGGGGGGGGTTAATTTTTCAGGAGATAATTGCAGATAACTATTCAGTTCTCACAAGTCAACTGGAATGACCAATTCCCAATGGCAGACTGTTCATAAGTGTTCACAGCATGTCCAGTTACATGCTGTGAAAACTTCCCAGAATTTGTAGAAGATAAATCACAATGACAGACTGACCTGCTAAAACTTCCCATAAATATCTTGAAGATTCCAGATAGCTTCAGGGAGCATAGTGGTTACTTGAATGTCAAGTTGTAATAGAGCATATAGAAATATGTTGGTTACTAGAGCTTTCTGGTTATATAAGTGCTAGATATTTATACATGCAGCTTTTACTGTATGTGTAAAGAAGAAATCTGGATTAACCCTTTCAATGTCCACTTCGTCTGTATACGTTTGGAGAATCTGAATTGAGGTGCAAAGGACGTATACATACGTTTTTAGTACAACAAATGAAAATCAATTTTTTAAAAATAAAAATTGCTGTTGTAATTTTTATATATATATAATTTATATATATATAATTTATAAATATATAATTTATAAAAATATGTAATTCAGGCTTCAAAAATAATATTTTGATTTTTAATTTGATGCATATTTTATTAAATTACAATATAAATAATTTTATGAAGCCATCTGATTGCCATTTCTTAGAATCACTAAATGGTATTGCCTATTTGCTTGTTAAGGTTCCTATTTGCTGAAGCAACCTTCTGATTTAAGCTCACAAGTTTGATTTGAACTATTATCAACAAAATATTCAACAGAATATTTCCTTAAATTTTCGAAAATCTAAAAATTAACAAAAAAAAATTGCTATTTTTAAAAACTAGATATTGGAAGTAATTACAAAATACATACTGCCATTTTTTTCCCGTTTCACACTCTTTTCCTGATATAAACCTATTTCAGAATTCCCAAGTTATTTTTATCATTTTTCCCAACATTCTATTCATCTTTCCCACCTTTAAAATCGAAACTGAAAGAAATTCGGTTGCAGCTATGCTTCACCGAGGCAAAAAAGATGCAGATGGCTGACACATGCAATCTCCGTTGTGTGTGCTACAAGTGTTGTTTACAGTTTTGATCCAGCATATTGGATACTCTTTATAAAGTTAGTATTTTTTTTATATTTAAACCTTAATTAGTTTTCATTTCAGTAGATTTATTTTCGGAAATTAGCGATCTTTTGGCCGATTGATAAGTATTGATTTTTTTCAGCTATGTTATATCTTACAGCCAGCCTACAAATTGTTGCTGTGGATATTTTAACATCGCATTAGGCTATATGTTAATTTTTATTCTATTATTTATTACTTTTCCAGTAAAACTTTGATCTAATATCATTTTCTGAAAATAAATGAGGTCTTGTATAATGGAAGCAAATTAGTTTCTGTAGGTTTACTTCCATTAGCGATCTTTCGATCGGCTGATTAATCGATCTTTCCAAGTTATGCTAGATCGGAGGCTGGCTTAAAAGTTGTTGCGGATACTTTATTTAACATCCCATTAGGTTACATGCAATTTTTCTTTTATTATTTTTTGTTTTTTTTTTTAGTTAAAAAAACTTTGAGCTTGTACCATTTTCTAAAAATGAATGTCTTGGATACGGAAGCGAAATAGACTTCCTTGCTATGGAAATCGACAGTCATGTGGGAGAGCAATTTTGGGAAGGGCTGGTGCTTTGGTGCACAAACCTTTCTGCAATTAGCCAAGATCACCAAATTTCAACACCCAAAGAAAAAATTCATAACGTTTAGCAAAAAAAGCAGCCAAGGAAGTTTTTTTCTATTTCATAACCAGTTCAGAAAATCTCGTGAATGTGAGAAGTCCAAGTCACGTTGTATAACACTGGCTGTGTTTAAAATATATACGATACTGAAAAGAATCATTAAAAGAAATAAAAAACATATTTCAGGTTGAATATTATATTATTCAGGAGTAAATTTCCTTTCGATAAATATATAATTTAACTAATTTTATTCACCAGGTTTTCCAGAGTGAAGCCTTAATTGTATAGTGCGATCTTTTTCTTCACCATATCACATTAAAAAAGGCTTATTACTATCAATATGCTTGGAAATTTATATTATTCTTTTATGAAATTCGTAATTAAATTCTGTTTAATTTGGTATATAACATGACGATTGGTTATTTTTTTTAAAAAAATTCTAAAATTGACTTGTTTATTTGACTCAGTACAATTGGCTAAAAGCCTGTAATTTTCTCAAAGTATGGTACTGAGAAAAAAATTGCCAAACGAGAGAAATATACTTAAAACCAAAAAAATTTTTTTGTTATTCAGAAATATATAGCCATTCTGTTCATGTGCATTGTAATAATTTCTGTCTATTAGTTTTTTTAAATAAATTTTTGTGTTGCCAGATGCATTTTTTTACTACATGATTCTAAAATAGTCCTATTAAAAAAAACATTGTCATTTTTGTTAAATACTTGATTTTCAGAAAATCCAGAATTAAATGCTGATTAATTTGGTATACAATATGCCATAATTCCTTTCATTAGTTATTTGGCAAAAAAGTTCTAAAGTTAAAGGTTTCTTTGGCTGAGCATAGTGAGAAAATAGCTTGGCCTCTGGATGGAAACCTGTTTTTTAGCCTGGACACTGGAAAGGTTAAAGAGTTCTTGATGAACATGATTCTGCTGTATTAGAAAAATTTGTGCTTTTTGATAATATAAGTACTTGCATTATTATGAGCATCACATTGCAGTGTGCTAAAATTATTTATGGTTGAAGTCGCGAAGAACTGCAGAAACTCAATACCAAGTACCGTAGTTTGTGAGACAGTGTACCATTTAATTGGATAGGCAAAACTCCAGTTGGCAAGGGATTACAATTGTGAAATTTCAAATATTTTGTAACAAACTGAAAGAACATTTCAAAGCATCCAAGAAGTTGTTCTATCTGACTTATTTTACATTTAATTAATTTTGTTAATTATGAGATCTGCACAGGTTCTGTTGTAAAATTTTGGAAATACTGTAGTTTCATAGTGATGGCACTGATAAAATTAAGAATCTAATGAAATGAAGAGTCAAATGTACATTACTGTTCACAAAAATCAGAACACTGAGAATGAATAGAGTAAGGTTCATGATTTGTATGGTGCAAGTTTAATACTTACTACTGAAGAAGTGATTAGAGTTTCTAGATTAGTGCAGTTGTGTTGGCTACAGGCCAATGAGAACATTCTAGAATGGGTGTGACTGGATCCTTCCCACAGGTATTTAAAGGGGGAGTAGCCATGTTCAACTTATGAGTTCTTGTGCATATGTTGTTGAGATATGCAATAGAGACTGGCATGAGCTCCATATTTCCTGGTGAGTTAATCCAATATAAGATGTAGTGTTGGCATGAGAACAAGCAGTCTCTCATATTGAGAAATTGTGGTTCATGTGGGACATGGCATATCTAAGACTGCCTCTGACACCCCAACACAAAGCAGCAATTACAATTCAGACTGCATACTCATTGGCCATTGCTAAGACTGCCTCTGACACCTCAACGTGCGACAAATGGTACAACCTCTCTTATGAATCCTGCTTCTGTCTGTTCGAATCCAATAGCAAAATCCTCATCCACCAATAGGTTGGTGAGAGGAATGCATTCGGACAAGGCATACAGCATCAATGCATAGGATTATGGTGTGGGGTGCTATCAGTTCAGAAAGCAAATCTGCCCTAGTATGAATCTCCACCACCATTACCAGTGCTTATTACATCCAGAACATTTTATAGCCAATAGCTATTCCTTACTTACATATTTTCCCACACATCATGTTTCAGCAAGATAATGCCAATACAGCAGATAATAACTTCAAATATAATACTGTATGGGGCAGATAATGCCCCATACAGTAGCTACACTCTTGAATACCTGAGACAAAATGTATATATCCTTCCATGACCTGCTAGATCCCCTGATTTGTCACCCATCGAAAATGTTTGGGATATGGTTAAATGGAGGTTGTGGCATACAATCAAGGAGTGGACAAAGTCTATTAAACACTTCAGTATCTAACTCTCCAGTTGCCTCCATATTATAGTCATATATTACTATAATGAAGTTACATTGAACCACCAAATATGAGTATTCTGATTTTTGTGAACACCAATGTAAAAGGACTTTAAAATGAAAAGTGGACTGGGTGATCTTTGTGCCCTCATACAAGGAAAGAGGTATACATAGAAGGAACTCATCAACACCAAATTCAGTGGCAAGTATCTGCTTGAATGTGATAGAGGTTGTGTAGATTCCCGACAAACCCTGCACGGAAGTATCCAGAATTGAACAATGTATGATATGCTAACAATTTATTTCGACTATTAGGGTTTGCTCTTGATTGAGTTTCTGGACCATGGTGACACTACTTTGCAATGACATTGTTAAGCTATGGGCATTTGAATGCAGACTGTAAAGTTGAAATGCCCAGGACTTCTGAATAAAACGGTTTTGTTGCATACCATCATCACCTCCCCTATTGCCCAAGTAACAATAATAATGTTGAATAGGCATGGTTGGGAATGCTTGGAACATCTTCCCCATAGTCATCTCCGTTATTAGATTTTTTCATATTTGGACGTCTAAAAACAGCCATGAAAAAAAATGAGTTGGACAAATGGATTTGATGCATAGTGCATTGTCGCAGACTTACTCATGCATCCTAATATCACTCTAGGAAAGAAAGTGCTAATTTCACATTGGGACAAATAGCTCAATAAGCATGACAAATTTGAACAGATCCATAAATGCTTCATTTCCAACTTGTTCACTTTTAATTTGAATGACTTTATACCATTTTTGTAACAGTTGTTAGTTTTTAAATCCTCACTGCATAAGAAGAAAGTCACTAGCATTAGCTATATGGTACTTTTATTTGATATTACTACAGTTGCCTGTCTTTTTTCGCTCTCTAGAACTTTCACAAAAAAAAAAAGTTATTTCGCTGTATATATGAAGTTTTTATGTAGTATTGAATTCCATTCCCCTTTACTACAAGTTTTAAGAATGTGGCAATTTTGCCAAAAAAATAAATTTTTTGATTGGGACAATATATTAATAAATTTTCTAGGATCACAAAGGTAACCAACTCTATTTGGGAATAAACCATGCTGGTATTCTTACATTCCAGGGAAGTCGCAAAACTCATCACTTCAAATGGTAAGTTGATTATAATTAAAATATACAACTCTGTTAAACTCTATATGTAAAAACATATAAATGCATGTTGTTGATGAGGCATCAGAAATGAATATATGAATTAAAATAAATATATCTCATCATTTGCAATACTACAAAATGCAGTAAAAATTGATTACAATTAAATAGGACTGTGAAAGCATTTTACTCTAAGGAACATTTTGTGACCTAAGACAAGTCACTTAAAATTTGTAGGTTTTTCAATTTTGTCATAAAAATATGACAAAATATCTATTACATATAGTTTAATAATAATAAAATAAAATGCAAATATTACTATATATATATCCCCTATACAGGGTGTTTCAAAACTCTCTGTACAAATTTCAATGGGAGATAGGGAACAACAACAAGACAAATCTTTTTGGTCAATGAATGTATGTCCGCTGACGTAATCCTTCAGTTCTAGAGGGCGCTGACAGAAATATCGGTGGAGCTGGTACATAAATGAATGGAAACATGTGAACAGCATATTTATTTAAAGAAAGTGCTCAAAGTTGCTACCGGCAACAGCATTGCATGCATGACAGTGTCGAAACATTGATTGCCATTACATGTTGAAAGATTCCCAGAATTTTGCAAACAGTTGCAGCGGCGACAGCAATTCTTGTGACGAGGTGTTCATCTGAGTCAATGGGAGTCTCATACATGAGGTTCTTCATGTGTCCCCAGAGGAAGAAATCAATACATGTTAAATCAGGCGATCTTGGTGGCCAGGCAATGGGTCCACCCCAGCCCCCAAAAGTGACATTCAGATGATCCCACACATCATTTCTGAAGTGTGCTGACACCCCATCATACTGAAACCACATTCATCTGCAAATTGCTATGGGGACATCTTCCAGCACTCCCGGCAATATTTCTTCAAGAAATGCCCGATAAATCTACCCGTTGAGTTGAGGAGGCAGCAGGGTATGGCCCAATCAAAATGTCATGGACGATACCTGGCGAACCATTGTTGATGACCATGCACCATTGTGGCATGTTGATTTTCATCCATCCAAACGTGATAATTGTTCACATTAAACGCACCCTCACGTGTAAAAGAGCCTCATCTGAGAAGAGCACATAAGCCCGAAAATCAGGCTGCACCACAGTTCGCTGAAGAAAACAGCACACGAATTCCACACAGAGGGTAATCCTGAAGTTGCAATGTCTGGATTCTCTGATGAATAAATGAATGTAACTTCTGCTCATGCAACACTTTCCACACGAGAGCATGGTTCACCGAGGCTACATGCAACAGCTCACGTGCTTGTGCCTGGATTGTCCTCAATCCGCCGTAGGATCTCTTCTTCCATGTCAGGAGTACGCATGGTTCTTTTCTGACCAGTGTCATGCATGTTTGCATGGAATGTTCCAGTTTCTTGTAGTTGCTGGTGCAAACACACAGATGCTTAGTGGTTTGGCACGTCATTTGAGAAGCACTGTCAGTACAACCTCATAGCTGCTCTTCCGTTTCCATTGGCAGCCCCATACACCAGATGCATGTCAGCCATCTCAGCAGTCATGAAATACTTCATGTTACATGTAATGTGTTTGATTTACGAATGCCAATGGCAAACACAAGTGTGTTCTCCATTCCCACTTCGTCCCTCTAGCCAATTGCAGCACCACCAAACAATGCTCTCTAGCACTGAAGCGGCATATATTTATAGACGAAAAAGGTTTGTCTTGGTGTTCCCTATCTCTTATTGAAATTTGTACAGAGACTTTTGAAACACCCTGTCTATATAAATATTATCCTATACACAATCGTATCAGAATAATATGACCACCCACGGAATCACAGTGTACCCACCCAGGCGCGTCACAGAGTGCACACGACAAGGTCGACCATACAGAGATATAAACGGCTGGCCAGGACAGATGAGCCATAGTGCGTAACTTGAGCACAAAGGGAGAGGTATTGATTTGACGAGCATTAGAAAAGGAATGATCATCGGCTACTGCACCAAGGGTGGAAGCATCTCAGAAACAGCAGACTTCGTGGGCTGTTCGCAAGGTGCTGTAGTAAGGGTGTACCAAGAATGGACCACTGGTGCACCGAGTACCTCCAGACATCATAACTGTGGAGTCCCAAAGGCCATCGACCCCAGAGAAGAACGTTTCCTCCATCGACTGGTAAAGGGCAATCAACACACAACAGTGTAGCAATTGACCACTCAAATGAATGCTGGGGCACCCAGGTACATGTCCCCAATAACAGTAGAGCGAACCCTGTTACGCATGGGTCTCCAGAGTCGACGCTGCGTAAAGGCACCCATGTTAACCAAGGTCCATCGGCAACAATGCCTGCAGTTCACACAGGACTACTGTCATTGGACAGTGGAAGAGTGGAAAAAGGTTGCCTTCTCCGACGAATTGAGGTTTCTACTCCACAGAAGTGACGGGTGGTGGCAGATATGGCGTCAGACACATGAGAACCAACATCTGGGCATGCTTGTTGGTCAAGTACAGGCTGGCAATGGCAATGTGCATGTCTGGGGGATTTTTTCCTGGTATGACCTGATACTGCTGGTACCACTGGATGGGTCTGAAAGCCAATGGCTACCTTTCCATCCTCACTGACCACATGCATCCCTTCATGTTGGATGTTTACCCTGGTGGTGATGGTGTCTACCAACAGGACAGTGTGCCCTGCCATGTCACTAAGGTGGTGCGTGATGTGTTCCAGAAATGACAGCAATGTCTCAGTTCTCCCTTGGCCGGTAAAATCGCCTGAACTCAATCCCATAGAGCACTTGTGGAACCATTTGGATCGACAGGTTCGCCGTTCCGACCCACAACCACATCATCTCCGGAACCTCCATGCTCTGCTGGAGTCTGAATGGGCATGTGTGCTTCTGGCAACCTTCCAGGGCCTCATTGCATCCATGCCACGCTGTCTTGCCACTGTCATCCAAGCCAAGGGCACCGATGGCTTGGAAAGGCCGCCGTCTGTCGGATGGGACGTTAAACCGTGGCCCCGTGTGCAGGACAGCCATACCCTGTTGCACGTTAAAGAACACGCTGGATGGCCTTGATGGGAGGCTACCATCTGTCTCCCAACAGCTGTTCCAGTGGGTTCCCTCCCCCAACCTTCTCTGAGCCTTCGGGGTCCATGTGACCTGGCCTTTTAGCTCATGGTGTGCAAAAAAAGTGCCGCTCAGAGGTAAAACAACCCAACCCAAGCCAAGGGTGGTTATTCCCATTATTATGTAGGTGGTCATATTATTCTGATATGACTGCATACATATCAATGATAGCACAGAGTGCTGTTTTATTGACTGTTTTTTGCAGTCACATCAACCTCATGTTTATGAAATGAGCATCCACAACTATTCCTAAGTTCTCTCTTTCATTGAGACCAAATGCCAAGGCTGTTGAGGCAATTGATATTAAAAGCAAATCTAAATAAATTCAACCTGAAAGTTAACAGTAAAATTCTAGAATAAAAAATCTTATTTGTTCTTACAAAATCAGTCTATTTATTTCAAACCCTTTGAAAAGCCACAGAAATACAGCTTTATCCACTTCTTTACTAGCCATTTTAAAGTGTTTGCTATCACTTGATATATTCTTGTTTTCCTGAAAAGAGGATTCAATTTGTGCCCTCTGCTTCAGAATTGATATGGTTTATGAACACGATTATATGTTTCTTAGAGACATCAACTTTTTTAATGTCATTTTCAATACTTTTTGACATTTTGCAATTGTAGCCCTTTAGCAAAATGCATGGGAAATGTGTGATGTGCAAGACAACTACACTTTACTCTCAAACACAAGAGTTGAGGCTGACAGTATGTTGACTCAGCAGCTTTCTGTGGTCATACATCAGTGAGAGCAGGTAGCAAATGAGCTGTGCTCTTCCGTGGTATAATGTGCTTCAAAAAAAAATTGTTTCAAATTATATTTTATGTTTTTCTTGCGATTGAAGTAAAAATGTAAAATATTTTAAACAAACTTTAGGAAAGGCACTAATTGTATTAAAAAAAATTCTTTTTTCCAAATTTTATTGAATTCATCCTTAAATTTAACTTGTCATATGGAAATTAAATGTAAGCATATAAAATTGGTGGATCTCAAACACTGAAATGTACCCTGTAGCCACAGGCTTTTTTTTTTCAACTGTGTTCTCGCAAAAAAAAAATAAAAAATAAACCCTCGAGCAGCTGCTTGCCACAGAGGTCTGACAGGAGCCTGTCAGTTTATATGCCATAGTAGAAGATCTGAGAGGATGGCAGGGTCTCAGCAGAAAACAACACGAACATCCATGCCTTACCGGGGGCTCGAACTCAGGTCCCGTAGATCAGTAGCCAAGCGCGCTAACCACTCGGCCACGGGACAGCTTTGCAAAAAAAAAGTGAATTTTAAAATTTTTTTGCCAAATAACTACTGGAAGGAATTTTGGCATATTATATCCCAAATTAATCAGCATTTAATTCTAGATTTTCTGAAAATGAAATATTTAACGAAAAAGATAACTAGTTTTCTTTTAATAGAGCTTTTATAGATGCATGTAGTAAAAAAATGCATCTGGCAATGGAAATAAAAGTTTATTTAGAAGAAACTGATATGCAAAAATAATTATAATGAATATGAATAGAAAGGCTTTTTGGAAAAACAAAAACGAAATTTTACTTCAAACAAGAAAATTACTTGCTTTTTTATAATATTTTGGCAAATTTTTTTTATAATATTTTGGCATTGAGACCAACAGCCTTGGCATTTGGTCTCAATGAAAGAGAGAACTTAGGAATAGTCAATTTTTTGGTATAATAAATTTTTTGGTACAATACTTTGAGAAAAGTCCAAGCTTTTCATCAGCTGTGACCAGTCAAATAAACAAGATATCTGCAATTTTTTTTAAATAACAAATGAGCAGGAACAGGTCATGTTATACACTGGCAGAAATTGAAAAAAGAACACCCAGAAGTAATTCCTTTAGGTATGTCATGTTATAATATGTTAAATATAATAAAATAATTATAAGGGCAGCAGAAACTGTGATCCAAGATTGAAAGTCATTGGTTGAAATAATGAAATCATTGAGGACGACAACATGCAAATGTACACGTTTAACAATCCTTCATCATTTCCTGGACCACTTTGTAAAAGGGGCCTTAGCCCCTTTATCATCTGGTCCAAAGCAAATGTACACAGCACATATTTAAGGACACGGGTGTGAAGAAAGAAGTTATTCGTTTTATGCCATGCTGTTCAGTGCTCTTTGAAGAAGCTACCATGCCTGGACAACACAGGCACGCAACCTTTGTTAGTTAGCGGAGTTTGAGCGAGGTCATATAGTGAGTCTTCAGGAAGCAGGTTGGACTTTTCGTCAAATTGCACACTGCATTGGACGAGATGTATCGGCAGTGGTACAGTGGTGGCGTCGATGGTCAGAAGAGCATTCGCACACTCGCAGATGTGGTTCTAGGCAACACAGAGTTACGGACCCATGAGAGAATTGGCGTTTCAGGAGGGGCAGCGATGGCAGAGCAGACAGCTACAGCGTCACAAATTCGATCCTATGTCATACCAAGGATGTCTACAATAATGATATGCAATTGTCTTTTGGAAGCCAGACTATGGGCACACATGCTGCTGGCATGGTTACCACTGTTGCCTCATCATTGTTGAGCACATTTGCAGTGATGTCAAGAACAAGTTCATTGGAGGGAAGAATGGCAGTCTGTGGTCTTCAGTGATGAATGCCAGCCAATTCTGCTTAGGAGCATCTGACACATCCGAAGTCATTTACACATCCGAAGGTGACAAGGTGAGCGGCTTCTTCCATCGTGCATCTGCCAGTGACACACAGGGTCCATGCCATGCATCGTGGTGGGGGAACGATTAGCTATCACTCTTGTACATGTCTGGTGTTTGTACAGGGTACATTGAATAGCAATATGTATGTCAGCAACATTGCCAGTCATCCTGCCATATTTGAGTGTAATCTCAAATGCAATATTCCAGCAGGATAATGCCTAACCACACTTTGCCTGGGCAACTCAACATGCTCTTCAGTCAGTGCACCAACTCCCTTGGCCTACATGCTCTCCAGACTTGTCTCCAATTGAGCATATCTGTGACTGGATTGGACAAAGACTCTTCCATAGACCGCGGCAGGCAACGACCATCGCTGAATTATGCATCCAAGTTGAAAGCACATGGAATGGTATCCCACAGCGTAATATCCAGCATTTGTATGACCGATTGCATGCCAGATTGGAAGAGCTTGTATTGCTGCTCAAGAAGGTTCAACACCTTATTAAAATGTGCCTTCTGCAAAATGTAATACTCATTAAAAGGTACAATAAACATTGAATCACTTCATACATGTAATCACTGTCCTTTCTCAACAAGTTGTTTCTACTAAATAATCAACTCTTCAATTGTTAATGATGTTCTTTTTTCAATTTCTGCCAGTGTATATCAAAAGAAATTGGGATTAAGATAATGATAAAAATTTAAGAAAAAGACAGGTAAGTAAAATTTTATAAGCTTGTTTTTAAGGAAATCGCAAGGTTTTACTGCATATTTTGCATTTTAAATTTAGTAAAAAAAATTTTAAAAATTAATTTTGCCATATTTTCTGAAGTATTTTACTACCTTAATATATACAATTCATAATATTTCTTTCATTACTTAAATGCTTCATTTATCTAATTTTTTCAAAATTATTTGGCCATTTAGGCAAGCAATTCACAATGACAATTTTTTTTTCTGATCGGCAAACTAAGCCTAAGGTAGCAGTGTTAAAAAAATTTACTTTGCTTTCAAACAAGATAATTTACATAAAACTGAAAATGAATAACTAAAAAAGGGATAAAAGCTGTTAAGAAATTAAATAAAAATATCTCAAAGCAAATGTAGTTTATTTTAATCTCTGAAATTTGAGATCGAATTCTTCCAGATCAATTTGTATAATATATTGACTTCTATGGAAAAGTTTAACTTTATGAAAATGGCAAAATCTTAGAAATTACAAATTCTGAAATGCTAATTATGAAATTACTTCAATTTAATTAAAAATATTAGTAAAAAGTTCTTTCATTAAAAGTTTAAATTTTTTGTTATAATGTTGTAATCAAATCTCTCCTAAAGTAGCTACCATTTTAAGTCATATAGGCCTAATGATTTAATTTTCGGTCAGGCTTCAAATAACTTTTCTTTCTAATTGCAGTATATATTTGAGAATCAATATAAGTAATTTTAGAAATAGTTGAAATTGATCTATGTTCAGAATCTGAGAAAAGTTGGAATTCATCTGAATCACTTCAGAGTCAATGAAATATTACAGTTTAGAAAAAACTCACAATTTTCTTGTTCAACTAATGTCCATTATGATTAATATCTATGTGGTAAAATATTTGTCCATCACTATTTTTTGAACTACAGGGGTTTATTAAAATAATGGAGACACCCAACAGCAACTGGAGTACACACAATGCACCATACGCATGTCGTATATGCAGGGACGAACTCTTCCATGATAAGGTATATAAAGGGGAGAAGTACGATGTCATCTATCACGTAGCAGTGCCACAGGCACAGGCGAAACGGCTGTTGTGGTGTAATTGTTAATAATGTCAGATCTCAGTTATCTCCAAAAAGCATGATCATTGGTGCACGTCTTGCAGGAGCTTCAGTAACCAGAATGGTCAAAATTACAACAATGGTAGCATGAGGAACTGTATCAAAGATTATGACTACGTTTCAAAAAGGACAGGGTGTTTCCTTCAAACATGCAAATTATGGACACCACATGAAGTTGTCAGATAGAGATAAGCGAACATTGGCACGGATTGTACAATGGAAGCACAAGACCATGGCACCGCAAATAGCAGCAGAGTTGAAACCAGTCAGAATGATCCCATTTCCATCATAATAGTTTGTCAGAAGCTTGGTCATTTGTGGCCCTGCTGCAATCCACAAACCTCAGATTACCAAAATCAATGCAACAAAGCGTGTAAGATGGTGTAAAGCACATAAAAACTGGGATGCTAAAGATTGACAAAATGTCATCTGATCTGATGAATCGTGCTACACATTATTTCCCACCACTGGTAGAGTGTACATCTGACAAAAACCTGCAGAAGCGTACCACCCCGCCTGTTTGGTTCTGACTGTGAAGCATGGAGGTGGATCCCTGATGCTGTGGAGTGCCATATCGTGTCATTCCTTAGGGCCATGAGTAAATCTGCAGGGTTGTGTCACATCCGCAAGGTACAAATCCATTCTCGGGGACCACCTGCACCCAGTGTTGCAGACATTGTTCCCTAATGACCGTCCCTGGTATCAAACGGATAATGCATCCTTGCCTTGTACAAAACGTGTTAAATTGTGGTTTGCAGAACATGGGGATGAGGTACAGCAACTACCCTGGCCACCTCAATCTCCAGCCTCAATATTATTGAATATTTGTGGAAATATCTGGAGAACAAGGTGAGATCACATTTTCCACCTCCAGCATCACTGTCATAGTTGGGCTATATTTTGCAGGAAGAATGGTCCTACATTCCATTACCGTATGTGCATGACTTGTATAAGTCTGTTGCTCATCAAATTGTATCTGTTCTGAACTCCCGAGGTGGGCATACAGCTTATTACTAAAATATTCTCCATAAATAGTACGTGTTTCCATTATGTTGATAAACTCCTACATATATATATCATCAACGAAAATGCAAAAAATACTTTCTGAAATGTCTGATCTATTGTACAACCTAACATTCGCACTAAGTTTGAAATCAAAACCAGATGTTTGCCAATTGATATCCCACTCCTCTGACATTGCTGATCACATGACCAATGAAACATTGAAACATGACCAAAGAAACATCTTTGTATTCGATTTGTAAAAGATATCCAATAATAGATAAAAATATTTTAGAAATGCTAAAACAGTTTTTAATTGCAAAATATACTAAAGTGATGGCAAAAATGTATATGACTGTATTTTCATGCAAATTGCAAATCCCTGAAAACCTCCAATAAAAAAATGTTCCATTTATCATCTGACTTCATTTTATTGAGAAACAAATGGTGGGATGTCTACAAAATAATTCAACTCACTAGAGCTCTTAGGGGGCCGGGGGGGGGGGGGGGCTCAGTTAGTAGCATGCCAGGCTCGTAATCTGTAGTTCCCAGGTTCAAGTCTCAGCTGGGTCAGCATTGAGATTTATCTCTGCAAAACTCCCCACCCTGCCCACAGTCAGGATGGGCTTGGAAAGGCCTCCATGTCAGATGGAATGTTAAGGTTAAGCCATGGCTTCGTGTGCTGGAGAGCCATACCTTGTGCATGTTAAAGAACACACTGGTTGGCCATGACTGGAGGCTACCATCTGTCTTCCAACAGCTGTTCCAGTGGATCCCCTCCCCCAACCTTCTCTGAGTCCTCAGGGTCCTTGTGACCTGGCCATTTAGCTATAGTGTGCAAAAAAAAGTGCCACTCAGAGGTAAAACAACCCAATCCAACTTACTAGAGCTCTTAGCCAGCTAGTGGACAACTGTTCTAAATATAGAACAGCAGCTACAGCAGAAGCGTCATCTGGGTTGTGCTAATAGCAGTTTGATTTAAATAGCATTTTATTTTCTGCAATATCAAGTTGACAAATAAATTGAAAAAATTAGCTTTTTTAGATGTTCTGAAATGTCTATTTTACGCACACACACACACACATATATATAAATAAAAACGTTAGTTCAAACTTGAATATTTAAAAAACTTTTTTTGGTGCTAAAGGCGATTTTATGATTAATGGCCATATATGTAGGCTTCATGAACCTGATTTTATAGACCTTGAGAGTGTAAGGGTTAAGAAATCTCCTTATAATGAACTTTTATTGTTTGTTGCTGTAATTAATGTAGTTAAGAATATAAAAACTGATGACTGCTAAGTCATTAGTATTTTATAATTTTTTCACATGATCAAATGTATGTGTGTGTGTGTGCGTAAAATAGACATTTCAGAACATCTAAAAAAGCTAATTTTTTCAATTTATTTGTCAACTTGATATTGCAGAAAATAAAATGCTATTTAAATCAAACTGCTATTGTCCCCCCATCCCCTTTACACACACACACACACACAGCCCTGGTAAAGTTGAGACTGATGTTGGTAACAATTCTGTGATTTTGTTTTCTCTTTGACTTTTTATGGCTCTCTGGGGAGCCTGTGGCCCACACTTTGAGAAGCACTAATCTATTCCATACACCACAATACACAACATCTCTGTTGTTTTATCGATAAATTTTTGCAGAAATACAATCTCCAGGTAGCATATTATTTAACTCTAGTATAGAACAACTAATGTTAAATAATCAAGATTGAGTGTTACCAACCAGTCATATTTGTAAAAATTAATGACCCTCTTAAAGCATTACAAAATAAGAACAATTGCGTAGGAAGAATATATAGAGTTTTCAAAATTTAGTTAGAACACTCTGAAGACTTAGATAACAAATTACTACATACAGCCTTAACACAAGTAGTATTGCAAAACAAACTACCTCTAAAAGCTTCATTAAATCAGAAATGATAGCTGCCCCCCCCCCCAACATACAAACACATTTTAAGTTAAATTAAAATTATTTGGAAAATTTGCTTATTAAATATTAATATCTTATGTAATACAATTGTTACACCTCTATCTCTCTCTCCCCACTTTGCCCATGGTCAGTAGGGGACACCAATGGGCTTGGAAAGGCCACTGTCCGTCGGATGAGATGTTAAGCCGTGACCCCGTGTGCAGGAGAGCCATACCCTGTGCACGTTAAAGAACACGCTGGATGGCCTTGACAGGAGGCTACCATCTGTCTCCCAAAAGCTGTTCCAGTGAGTCCCCTCCCCCAACCTTCTTTGAGCCTTCGGGGTCCATGTGACCTGGCCATTTAGCCCATGGTGTGCAAAAAAGTGCCACTCAGAGGTAAAACAACTCAACCCTCTACCTCTAGTGTGGAAATTAATCCTCTGCTATTGCAATTTTAAAATGTAACCTTCATAAACATTGCTAGAAGGCCAGTGGCATGTAAACCCCTCCCAAGTACAGTAATACCTCGAAGTTATGTCGTAAATGGTTCCACGATTGGTGACATAAATTGAAATGATGTAAATTGTGGTGTAGATTTACATACATTGCGATACTAAAGTGAAATAATTGGTTCCAGGCTAATCACTCAATAAGTAAAACTCGCATTCCAAGCTAATTTTGTGTTTTATTATCATTTTAACAATTAAAATATAATGGAAATCAAGTAAAATCAAATTGAAAAAGAAAATATGTTTTAGGAATTAGAAGAAAATGGTTTTTAAAAAGTTAAGGACAGATGTCTGGCACGATAAAGACTTTCTTCACCTGGAGAATTTCTTCATAGCATGATTAACATATTTTTTTACACCATATCTGGTTGTTGCAACTCTTTCTTCATTGTAATCAATTTCTTCGAGAATCTTCAGACCAGCCTCAATTAGTCCAAGTCCTTCGGTCAATTTTCCAACTGTCATTGTTTTCATCGTTGATGAACGTTCTTCATTTTTTTGTTCCACAGAAGTTTGGTCTCGAATTTTCATGAGTTCACTAATCGTATTTTCGTGGTTATGAGACATCAAAAATTTGATGACATCTTCGTGATTGACCTCCAAACCCAGCTGTAATGCAATAGTGACCACTTCTTCTGTTACTTGAATATCAGGATCAATTTTTGGAGCTGTGTCAGTATCCTCATTGAATAAAAATGGACAAAACTTTTTCCAAGAACCTTTCATTATTTCTTTGCCAACTTCAGCCCACGAGACATTTATGATCCTTACAGCATCAAGGATGTTAAATGTTTTCCAGAAGTCTTTCACCATCAGTTCACTGTTTTCATTCTTGGCTGCATTCAAATGAACAAAAGAATGTCGAATGTAGTAAGCCTTAAATGTTTTGATACCCCCTGGTCCACCGGTTGAATCAGACTTGTTGTACTTGGAGGCAAGAAAACCACTTTTACTCTTGGATCAAAGTCAAACCAAAGTCGCTGAAAGATGACTTTGCCAAAGTTGCTGGTGCATTATCAAGAATTAACATCACTTTGAAAGGAAGATTCTGAGATCGGCAATAACGTTCAACTTCAGGAATGAAATGGTCAAATCAGTCTTAAAAAACAAGCAGTTATCCAAGCCTTAGGATTAGACTTCTGAAGTACTGGGAGACCAGATTTGGATATATTTTTCAGCACTCTGGGATTTTCACACCAATAGTTGAGAAGTGACTCTAACTTGCAATCACCAGAAGCTTATCCACTGATCATTACAGTCAGCCGATCTTTTACTGCCTTGAATACAGGAAATGTCTTTTCTTCACGAGCGATAAATGTTCTTTTAGGCATCTTCCAGAAGAGGCCAGTCTCATTAACATTGAAAATGATCTTAGTGCAGTAACCTCCTTCGTTGATTAGCATTTTCAGCTTGTTAGAAAAAGTAAGAGCAGCACTCATTGTTTCTCCACTACCTGCAATGCCATGCCAATTCCAATGCTTTTTAAACCTACTAAACTAGCCATCGCTAGCAATGAAGTTTTTGTCCTTTGCATCATCTCCAGCTTCCTCCTTTAATTGTGCAAAAATTAGTTTTGCTTCATTGCAAATGATGTTCTGGTCAACCGGACATCTCTCAATTCTTGCTTGATTATCACGCCATGTTTTTAGTAAAGTTTGCATCTCAGAAATTAATCCATGACACTTTCGTATTATGGAAGAATTTAGTGGCCTAGCATTCTTCAGAGAGAATCCACTCTTTATCTTTAATTATGGTTCTTACAGTCTCATCTGAGCCAAGTTCATGCTAAGTGCTATTTCACAGGCTTTAAATGTTTCCAAATGACTGTATAAATGTCAGCGTTTTTCTTTTTTTGGTGGGAGTTGCTTTCAGAATACATATTTCTTAATATGACCCGTATGAAGAATGTCAAAAATAAAAAAGAAGTCTCTGTAAATAATTTTGGAAAAATGATGATCGTATCAATTGCTTACACACAATGCTAGATTATGTTTTTGCACAGCAAAAATAACACATCTAGACAAGTTCGCGCTTGACAACACACTGTCGCCATTGCACATGAAAACAAACGATGTAAGTCAGGGTATTACTGTACTAACCAAGTCAGTGATATGCTGATGCTACAACTTAGTAGTGAAATGAATGCATTGTAACTTAATTTTTTTTATAACATTTTTAACTTTTTTTAAAAGAAAGTTTTCGAAACAGTAGACTCAGTTATTGGGAATCAGTGTCATCATTGAATAAAAATGGACAAAACTTTTTCCAAGAACCTTTCATTGTTTCTTCGCCAACTTAGCCCACGAGTCTCTTATGATCCTTACAGCATCAAGGATGTTAAATGTTTTCAGGATGTTGGGGGGAAAAATAATATATACCTGAAAATAATATGGGATATGAGAAAGCAGTTGTTAAAATACAGTGTGACAATTAAGAGGTTTATTCTGAAAAACATTTGCTAAAAGGTGAAAGAAGGAAAACAGCAAACTTTCTTACTATCCTATTTTAAATGAAGTCCATGCAACAATATTTTCTAAAAATTTAAAAGTTGTATGTTTTTTTTGGGGTGGCAGATTAACCAGGAATATGATTATATATAATTGTTTTTCTACCATTCATTTTGGATAATTAACCCTTCCAGGGTCCCACCTGAAAAATTGATTTACATTCAGAGGCCAAGCTATTTTTTTCACTCTGATCAACCAAAAAAATTAATTTTAGAACTTTTTTTGTCACATAACTAGCGAAAGGAATTGTGGCATGTTATATGCAAATTAATCAGCATTTAATTCTGGATTTTTTGAAAATAAATATTTTACAAAAAAGACAACTAGTTTTATTTTAATAGGGATAATGTAGAGTAATTTAGTAAAAAAATGCATCTGGCAATGCAAATAAAATTTTACTTTTAAGAAACTAATAGATAGAAATAATTATAAGGCATGTGAATAGAAAGGCTATTTCTGAATAACAAAAAAATTGCTTGAAACAAGAAAATTGCTCCCTTTTTATATTTTTTTTTCTCAGTACCATACTTTGTGAAAAGTCCAGGCATTTTGCCAACTGTGCCGAGTCTTATACATAAGTCAACTTTAGAATTATTTTTAATTACCAATCAACTGAAATAGGTCTTGTTATATACCAAATTAAAGATAATTTAATTCTGAATTTTATGAAAATGAAAAATGTAAATAAATTTATAAACATATTGATTTTAATAAGGCTTTTTTTTTTGTATGATGTAGTGAAAAAATAGATTAGATTAATTTTGGGAATCTGATGAATAAAAACAGTTAAATTATATATTAATTCAAAGGAAATTTCTTCCCAAATACTATAAATGATTTTTATTTCTTTTAATGATTCTTTTCAGTGTCATATATTTTAAAACACTGCCAGCATTGTACAAGGTGACTTGGATTACTCACCCATTAATGGGATTTTCTGCCCTGTTTATGAAATGGAGGAACACTTCTTGGCTGCTTTTTTTACTACCACATTTCTTTGATTCTAAGACGCACTTTTTTTTCTCATATAAACGTCTCTAAAAACAGGGTGCTTCTTAGAATCGCAATTTTTTTTTGTTGTTTTTTCAAAAATTTTCATGCTTTGCACACGGCATCACACGTTTTGTTTTTACACAGAAACTGCGCCTTCAAGTTTGACCGTTATCGCATTCTCCAATTCCATTGGAGAATAAAGTGGTGTGAGTATTTTCTTGCGCTTTCCAAATGTGAAATCACTGTTATTTCATTATAGTGGAGTTCACTCATCAACAACTAGGAAGTTGGAACCTGGCTGTTGACTGACAACCTTCCGCTGACACCTTACGGAAAAATTAAGAAAGCACCGGCATCAAAATTCACGGAATGGGTATCAACAGCTTGGAAGCTAACCCCAGAAAAAATAGTGCAGCACTCAGTTAAAAAATGTTGCATCACCAACACTCTCGCTCAGAAGATATCTGAATGTGAAGTAGACTCTGATATTGATTCAGATGCAGATATGATGGCTCAGAAGATTCAGACTGATATTGATTCAGAAGGAAGTGATGAATAACATACCTACTGATAAATGGGTACTATTGTTGTTAGTAAATTGAATTCCATTATAATAAAATTATTTGTTAGATATGTTTTAAAGTTTTATTTTTTTTTCTTAGAATGAAAGCTTTTTTTTTTCTTTTTGTGGTACTGAAATTAAGGTGCGTCTTACAATCGATGGCATCTTAGAATCGAAGAAATATGGTAAATGTTATGAATTTTTTTTTTCTTTGGGTGTGGGTGTTGAATTTTGTCTAAGTGGTGAAAAGTTAGGGCATCAAAGCAAAAAAATAATGTTATATAGTCAGAGTGGCAGAGCCAAGATACTGAGGTGAGGGGGATGCTTTTGAAATAATTCATTATAAGCATATAAAAGCTCGTAATTAGAAAAAAAGAAATTTTTCTGGGGGGAGGTTAAATGTTCTTGGTGAGTTTAGTGGAGGAGGCAGTAAAAAACATTTGCAAAATTGCCCTCTTACACAAGGACTGATTTCTGTGTCAAGTCCTTTTTGCATCCAAGACCTCATTCATTTTCAGAAAACTCAACAAGATAAATGTTTTTTTTACTGGAAAATAAAGAAAAAATAACATATAACCTAATGCAATGTTAAGTAAAATATCCACAGCAACAAGTCGGCCATCCAATATATCATGACTCTGAAAAATTTATAATTGTCAATCGATCGAAAAATTTATAACTTACGGGAATAAAGTAAATCCACAGAAATGAAAACTAAGGTTTAACCCTTAGTTTTCATTTCCCCCCAAGAAATCTGAGAAAAAGGTAGAGGGTAGTAAAGACAAAGAAATAGTGCAATTTGGACTAGTCTATTTCAAAATCTTGGCCAGTTTGGGCCATTCTGGGTGTTAAAGAATTAATTATAAAAAGGAACGATATACTAACTTTATGAAGGGAGTGTATATCCTACTTGATTTAAATCATCTTGCACAATGTAAATAACTTGCACTTAACACTTAGCAGATGGCTCCCCCCACTGCTGCATGTGAGCAAGCAATTAGAACATCTGCGACTTCCTCCTGTCATGACACTGTGCATTGTAACCAGTTTTCAGTAAGCTTGCTATGAAAACCTTTTCTTAGTTTTAGTTAGTTTCGATCTGAAGAGTGGGAAACACGTATAAATGATAAAAATAATTCTAGTAATAGTGAAATAGAGCAGAGTGTAAAATGGGGGGAAAAAAACAGAGGTTAAAAAACAGAGAAAAATTACTTTGCAATTACTTCCAAAATCTTCCATTTTTAAAAATAGCAGTTTTTTTTCTCAATTTTCAGTAGATTTTCAAAATTTTAAGGAAAAATTTGTTGATAATATCAAATCAAACTTTCACAACAATCAATCAGAACAAATCAGACGATTGCTTCAGCACAGAGTAACATTAACAAACAAATCGGCAATACCGTATAGTGCTTTTATGAAATGGCAATCAGATGGTTTTAGCAAATTATTTGTATTGTAGTTTAATAAAATACGCATCAAATGAAAAAAGAAAATGTAATTTTTTTTAAATCAAGTTTTTTTTTTGTTTTACAAAAGATACCTGTGTTTGTCTTGGGCCTCTCATTTTGGATTCTGTTAACATTTATATTCATCAGAGACCTTGGATGGGTTAAGAGTACTGTATCTACTTTATATTGTGAATTCATCATCTTTTAAACTCTATGTTGTGAGATGTTCCATTGAAATCAGCCAACAATGTTATCAGTAATAATTTCTTCAAATTTGAAAAACAAGTCTCCAACTACAATACTTGCATTCCTCACAGATACCGTTGCAAACTGATAGCTTCTAGCTGTCACAATACTGAAGATTCATTGTTATGTACTCAACTTTTCACAAGAAATTATCCATTTGTTAATTGGTTATTAAAAGTTGGTTTGTTAATCTTTACTGCTGATAACAACAGTGACAAGTTAATAACTTTTGGGAATTTTCTGTTTT
Source organism: Ryuthela nishihirai (assembly GCA_038380435.1). Taxonomy (NCBI): domain Eukaryota; kingdom Metazoa; phylum Arthropoda; class Arachnida; order Araneae; family Heptathelidae; genus Ryuthela; species Ryuthela nishihirai. The sequence continues at coordinate 78,525,586 of JAWZYU010000007.1, read as the reverse complement.
CAAAGTCAACCATGATAACCAGAATGGCTGCCCAGAAGTTCAATAATCACTCATTGCTTCGAACAATGACATGAAGTCTTGCTTTCTCTTGCGGATTTGTAAGATCAGTGGGGAGGGGATTGGCTCAGTCAGTAGCATGCCAGGTATAATCTGCAGTTCCTAGGTTTGAATTCCACCTGTGCAAACATTGAGATTTATCTCCTCTAAATGCCCTCGATCAGAAAGGGGACACTGATGGGCTTGGAAAGGCCACCACCTGTCAGATGGGATGTAAACCTGTGGCCTCGTGTGGAAGAGCCATACCCTATGCATATTGAAGAGCACTCTGAATGGCCTTAATGAAAGGCTACCATCTATTTCCTAATGAATGTGTAGTGGGTCTCCTTTTATATGACATAAGTCAACATCTCTGACCCCAACCTTCTCTGAGTCCTTTCAGTCAGAGAAGCCCACTGTGTGCAACATTTAGCACGTGTGCAAAAATGGGCCACTTAGAGGTAAAACAATCAATTCATAATCTTAGAAAAATATATGATTTTTTTAGATGCTGGTTTTTTTTAGCATTGAGATTGTAGACAATTAAATGTTTTGTTGATAAATGCTAATTTTAGGCCAAGAAAATGCAAAAAAAATATATTTTATTCGTAAAACTACTCATGATTTCCAGGCAATATGTAAAACATATATTTCCAGGTAATAGTAAATGGAATATTTTCTTTATCCTTTATCATAGCACATTTTGCAATCCTTTCTTCAAGCGTTTCCTTTTTCATTAGGTTTGCACTTTGTATGTGATTTTTTTTTATTGCTGGTGACTTACATTTCATTGTTTGAGTAGTGTTTGAAAACAATGGGTGCTGAAGAATTGCAATTCTGAAATCATATATTTTTTCCAGTGTATATGCAATGCAAGCTCTATGTGTTGAGCATCATCATTTCGAATATGTCTCCCCCTATATGGTGTATCACTGAATTGTTTTTGTTTTACAAGGATGGCAGCATTTGATCTTGCCAATAAACACTCAACATGTACATGTTGTATTGTTGTATTCCATTTTTTTTTACTATTTGACCTCTCTTGTCATTCCAACCATAACATCTTCAAATTCTGTTGATAAGAACAGATTATCTCCTTTGTTCTTCTAATATATCACAACTACTCCATTGGCATGCTGATATTCTTATTTGCCTTTTGAAAGTTTTGATATGGTCACCTGTATGGGGTTATTCTTATGATCACCATATAGTGTTCCAGTGCAATGTTCCATTCAGCATTTTTAACACTTGATTAACTGTAAAAGTTATCCATGTATAGTAAATGTCCAGTATTTAGCTTTCCTTTCAACAAATTGAAACCAATGCTCATAACATGTCCCTTACTACTTAGATCATCCATTTGTCCTTCATAAACTATGGCACATAGTATCATACTATTGCATTTTGTCAGCATATATAACTTTATACCATATTTGTCACTCTTGCCTTTGATATATTGCCTGAAATCCAATCATCCCCTTCACAAAACTATTATTCATCAATGGTATTGTTTTGATTCATCAACATTATCCATTTATTCATCAAGGTATTTGTCTTGGTATTATACACAATCAATAAGTATAGTTAAATAGGTCTAACAGAAATTTTATCTTCATTGAAGGATTAGTAAAAGTGGAATCCAGGTTTTGGATTTGTGGCAAAATGGAGGCATTATAAAATAATTAGAAAATGATTCCTACTCATGTTAAATGCCTATACACTCCAGTTCAATAACAAGACAATTTTGCAGTAATCCTGGAGATGAGACATTTAAATAGTGTCCATATAAATTAGAAAACCAAAAAAAAACGTTGATTTCAACTACTGTAACATCTTCCAATTATTTATTCTTGACTACTCTTGAACTCCAGAAAGCAATACCTTATCAGCACATATATATTACTTTCTTTTGTGAGAAGTTTGTAAAATTTGTCAACTGAAAACACATTAAGGAAAATGGTGGTTTATTACCATCAACTTCAGTGTTCAGCCCAAACACAACAATGAAATTAATTTTTTTCACCATAGGCAATCCATCCAACCAAGAAGGGTTTGAGTATTGAGCAGTATAGAAGTAAATGCACTTGTAGAATAGTAATTTTCATAATCAGATTCACTGACACTACCACTAGAGTTGTTGATATATCATAACAGATGGATATTGTTTCTAATAGATTGGCAGTTTCATCTTCCTTGTATGCTCTCTCTCTCTGCAGCATTGGCCATAAAGGTACAGAAAAGTGTCGATTTTATTGTCTATGATAACCACACTTAAAATAGCAATAGGATTATTAAAATTTACTTCACATACAATTTTTTTTCCTTAATCCAAGTGCCACTGATGTCGGAAGAAAACACATCTAGTACAAAGAAGTTCAGACAGGCAAAAGTGCCAAGACTGGGAGACATGCATGAACATCATGTGTCACATAGAGCACAAACTGTGTGATGTGCATAATGCAAAGTGAATATGCTAAGGTGCAGTACAGTCCTACAGAAAAATGGAAACTTGCAAATAGACTTTTGTATAAGTTGAAAGTTTACTGACCATAGAGAGCAATTGATTTTACTCCCTGTAAGAATAATTTACATACAGCAGTCCTTGACTTTTAGACATAGTGCATTCCTGAAAATGTGTCTGAAATTCGTCAAATGTCCAAAAGTATAGACTTACATGTTATACAGGGGTTGTGCTCCCAGAGAACTTAAAAAGTATCATAAAATTCTTATTATTATTTTTTGTTTTTGTTTTTTTACCCCTAAAAGTTATTCAATGCATACAGAGTATTTTTAAATATTTAAAAGGTACATTTGACATAAAATTAATGTAATCAATAAAATTTTTCTTAAATACTGTTTACCTTAAAATCAACTTGTCTTAATTTACCAGTGATGGCATTTATGAGACAGAAGAAACACATTTTAATGATTGGATGAAGGGCTTTCTGATGCTGATTTTTCAGGGGATTGTGATGCAGACTTAGATGTTGAAGGTTTTTCTGCCAGCTTTGATGGTATCTTATCAGCTTTCTTGAAAATTTTGTCAAGAGAAAGTTGAACATGTGCTTTTTTTTGGTAAAGAAGTGTATAGCAAGTCTATAAACATCTATAATAATTGTATAGTCTGTAAACATCTCTGCAGACTATGAACTCCTTTCTTCACTGGAGTCAAATTGTTCCACAGTGTTTTAAGAACTTCTCCAGGTAAGTGAAGGCATTATTGAGGTTCTTCACATTCAAAGTCTTTGCGGGTAGACTGATTTCGTTATCATCTTGGTCTTCAGATGGTGCCTTATTTGCCTCTCGCATGGCAATCAGATCTTCATTGGACATAAGCTCTGAATGAGATGCAGTCAATTAATCAATATTTCCAGTTAATTCATAAGCTAAATAACTTTGTGGCAACTTCAAGTTCTCAAAACCTTCAAAATTTCTAACTAATTCCGGGCATACCAGCTTTCAGCAACCATTCATTATTGGAGAACTACCATTTCCCTAATGTCCAAAAGACTGACTGAGACACAAAAGTTAGTTTGAGGTGTTAGTTTATAATGTGCGAATGTTGAGTGTCTGAAAGTTTAGGGCTGCTTGCATTATTAATGCCTAGTTAAACAATATATTCTTTTAAAGAAATATAACACATAAAACACTTAATCAATATAAGATATTATATGTATCAACAAATCAATACATTAAAAATCAATGTGAAATGAAATTCAACAAAATGGAAGTCAACATAAGAATAACCAATTGCCAAATTACACCTATTATTTGATATTCATATGAATTTTTATTTTACACATAAATTGATTTGATTTGAATTCAAACTTTTAGTAGTGTCAGCAAATTATCAAAAATCAGTAGTTCAACATCTTTCTATTAATAATACATGAAATGTCAATTCATTGAACAACATGAAGTAATGATTAAATATTGTTTATATTTAGAAATCATTGTTCAATTCTAATTTTAAATATATTATCATTCTTTTTCTCCTCTTATATTACTTAATAATTTATTGAAATTTTCTTGAAAAAGGTATATGATGAAGTTCTCTGGTTCTTAGACTTTTTCTTATTTATATATTTTTTTGATATAACTGGATTTTTAAAGATAAACAAGTAGGATTTTATAAATATAAAATTGTCTGAGGTCTAAAATTTTTTTTGTAATCACATTTTTTAATTTAGTTTTATCATAATTCATAATTTTATTTGCATCTTAGCAATTTGTTCAGTGAGTTTAAAACAATCTAATCAAACTATATGTTTACTAGCAGATTTATCTGGCATTGCTCGGATCTGAAACTTTCAAAAATGAGAGCAGATGGCACTCCCCACATCGCAAGCTTTCATTTGGCATAAATATCATTACAATAGATCTCCTCCACCTCCGGGGGGCAGTAGTGGCTCAGTCGATAGCATGCCCTCGTAATCTGTAGTTCCCAGGTTTGAATCCAAGCTGGGTGAGTGTTGAGATTTATCTCCACAAAACTCCCCGCCCTGCCCATGTCAGGAGACACCAATTGGCTTGGATAGTAAGCCACCGTCCATCGGATGGTACATTAAGCATTGGCCCCGTGTATGTGAGAGCCATACCCTGTGCATGTTAAAGAACACACTGAATGGCCTTGATGGTAGGCTACCATCTGTCTCCCGACAGCTGTTCCATTGGATCCCTCCCTGAACTTTGTCTGAGCCTTCAGACCTGGCCATTGAGCCCATTGTGTGCACAAAACTGCTGCTCAGAATAAAAGCAACCCACCTCTCCGGTTAATTTTTTTTCTTTTAGGGGAAAAATAAATGGGTATAGTTCAAAGTATACCCATAATCCTCTCCATGTCAGAAGTTTCTAAACCAAACAATCAGAACGGTTATTTTGTTTAATTATGCGAAATCAGATATTAGTTTTGTTTAATGTATTCCTTTTTTCAAATTTATTTGTGGCAACAGTTGTTTTGAATAAATTTCAATCATCATGTTAAATCTATGGGAATTTTGAGAAATTCAAACCCACCCCCCAATTTTGATTAACCCCAGTGGGTTTGCAAATAGCCTATATTCTTTCCCTGGCTGAAGGGAACATTCATACAAAGTTTGAAGCCTCTAGCTCTTCTGGGGGCCAAGTGCTTAACGAACAGACACACAAACAAGCAAACAAACTTTTTTCTTTATATATTAGATATTAGAAATGAATCCAGATCTAGTCTATATCAGGGTCAAAATAGCACAGATTAATTTAGGCTCAGTTTGAATTGATAATTTTTTTGGTAATTTTAAAAATAACACTGGGCAACACACGCAAAAGGCTTTGAATTGAAAATATCCAGTCTTTACTAATTTCAAGGAGCTGAACATGAAAATGACAATAAGATTTGTCGATTGACTCTTGTTTAGGAGAGTTGAGTACATAAGTAACCATTTTGCAATGCTGTATTTTAAACTCCAGATTGCAACATGGTGCATTGTATTGCATCAACCCGCCATACACACAACCCCCAGAGGTATTGCATCATTGTCTGATGCAATGTAGTTGAGTCATGATATCGTGGCTTTACGATCACGGACAAAAGATGATGCAATCATTAGTTGTAAGCGATGTCTCGTAGGAGACTTTTTTGAGCGACTCCCATTAGTACAACACAAGTGATTCTTGCAGTTTTAATCCAGCAGTAAGGATGCCTAGTAACTATGTTAATAGTGCAGATACATTTTGTCACATTTGCGGGGAAGTGACGTTTGCAAGCCAGAAAGGGAGGTCACTCCAATAGTGAAAGCAGCATATGAGTTTTATTTTGGATGCAAGATTGAGGACCAGGACAAGGCCTGGGCCCCACACATATGCTGCAGTACGTGTGTAAGAAATCTTCTGAAGTGGCTGAAAGGCAAAATAGTGGCGATGCCATTTGCTGTTCCTATGGTTTGGAGAGAGCCAAACAATCATGCAAATGACTGCTAATTTTGCATGGTTCCACCTGTTTCTGGAGGCATCACAAGGAAAAAGAAGTGGACAAATTGCGTACCCGAATATACAATCTGCTCTCCGACCAGTTCTGCACGACGAAGACTTTCCCGTTCCCGAACATCCAAAAGAATTTTTCATCGATTCAGACGAGGAGGGAGGCAAATTGACATCGGGTTCTCCACAGCCTTTTGGTGTCTAATAACGTACCCGAATATACAATCTGCTCTCCGACCAGTTCTGCACGACGAAGACTTTCCCGTTCCCGAACATCCAAAAGAATTTTCCATCGATTCAGACGAGGAGGGAGGCAAATTGACATCGGGTTCTCCACAGCCTTTTGGTGTCTAATAATGATTCATATGTCTGCCACAGTGCATCATCTGTGCCACAATTATCACTGAAGAAGAATGAAGAAAGAAGAAAATGAAGAAGAATGATCTTGTTCACAATCTGGAGCTGTCCAAGGCAGATTTACTTGAATCAAGACTTAAACAATGGAATCTTCTCAAGGAAAATGTCCGAATGACTTCATTTCGAACTCATCATGAGCAGTTTGTGCCTTACTTCAGAAAGGAAGATGACCTTGTGTTCTGCTCCAATGTAGATGGCCTGATGAATGCCCTTGGAATCAAACATGATCCTCAAGAATGGTGACTATTCATAGACTCCTCGAAACTGATCTCAAGGTGGTGTTGCTGCATAAAGGAAATCGACTTCCATCCATTCCGGTCGGACACGCTGTCTATGAAAGAAACCTACAACCCCTAAAGCAACTGTTGAACTGTCTTCAATACAGCAAGTGTGTCTGGCATCTCTATTGTGACTTGTAGGTAGTGGCTCTGTTGACGGATCTGCAGCTGAGATATACGAAGTACTGCTGTTTCTTATGTGAATGAGACAGTCAAGCAAATATTTTGCACTATGTGAAGAGAAACTGGCCTCAGAGGAAATCTCTGAAAGTCAGAGAGAAGAATGTGGAACACCTAGCACTGGTAGAAATGCACAAAATCCTGCTACTGTCCCTACACATCAATCAAACTCTGTATGATGAAAAACTTCATAAAAGCCACGGACTGAACTGCATCAGCTTTCAAGTACTTGGCTGACAAATTCCCTCAGCGAAGCAAAAATTAAAGAGGGAATTTTTTTGGGCCCTCAGATCTGTTAGCTGTTCAGAGACCAAATGTTTGACAACTTTCTTCAGGGTGATGAGAAAAAGGCTTGGAACGCTTTTTGTCTGGTGTCAACTAAATTTCTTGGGAATGTCAGGGCAGACAACTACAAGAAACTGGTTAAGGACATGTCTCTGTAACACAAACTTGGCTGCAATATGTTCTTAAAGATCCACTTTCTCCATCCCACTTAGATTTCTTCCCCGACAACTGCAGCATGGTTAGTGATGAGCATGGTGAATGTTTTCACCAGGACATTGCAACGATGGAGAAACGATACCAGGGAAACTGATCCACTTCAATGTTGGCTGACTACTGTTGGACACTCGCCAGAGATGATCCTGAGCAGCTGTGCAAGTGACGGGCAAAATAGACGTCGGAAGTAGAAGCGGAGTTTTATTGATACATGTCATATATACGTATTACTCTATTATATAAGCAACTATTGCGGATTTTGCATATTCATTGCCATATTTGTGTTCAGCACCTTGAAATCTTTAAGAAATGACTACTTTTATCTCAGAGGCATGGCTTTAATGAAAATTTGTTGTCCAGTGTAATCTATCTATATAATAAAAGAAGATGTCTGTCTGTCTGTGGCAGCCATAACTCATCGGAAAATTAATGTACACACTCCAAATTTTCAGAGAATGTCTCTGAAAGATTTTGTTGAGGTTGTGGTCCTCAACTTTCTCCATCCACTTTCCAGATTGGTTGTGGTCCAGATTGCAGTGCTAAATTTCAGGTCGAAAGTCCAAAAGGGGGGCTTGCTAGAACCAAAAATATATACCATGCTATTCCTACAGGAAACGTGAATTGCTGTTCTTCATTGCAGATTTCCTAACCATACATGGGGTTGGGCAAGGGGAACCCACCTACGAAATTTGAGATCTTTCGATGAAGCCAAAGTCTGACGAAATAAATATCTCGATCATTCTTCACGGGCTCTGAGAGCACGCGCCGAGTCTACAATGACCTTTGCAACACCGGAAAATTCTTCATGTTGTTCAAACTGTGTAAAATGTTCGGGGGAGGGGATGGGAATACTCACAAAGCTAAGTGCAGGAAACAGAATATGCAGATTAAAAGTGAGACACGAGCTGTCACAATTTGTGTAGAAACATTGCCACGGGCCAAATGGGAACCTGATTTTTAAACCAATTACTGGGGCACACAGGTGACCCTGTACAGGAAATTTGGACAGTGAGAACAAATATCACAGGAGCCATATGGCAGCAAAATCTGTGGTAACGGAAATAAAAATCTTGAAAGCTTACACAGAAATACTCGATAGCTTACACTTTTAACAGACCTCATTAGCCATGAGCTGTGAGGAGTGCTCGCTGACGTCAACAACGATCCAGGCAAATTTATTCCTGTTAAAAATCTGTGCTAAAGTTTCGGAGGGCGGAGGGATTCTTACAAAATTTACCTTTACTGTAGTGAAAGTAAGAATATACAGGTTAAAAGTGACACCAGGGCAGCGCTGGGTACGTTCAGCTAGTTTGTAATTAACACAAATAATTTTTTTAAATTATAATTTCAGCCTATGATCAGTCTTTTGCAATCTCTTTCTTTTATTAAAGAATCACTCTTGTAAAGATGTTGCTTCTAAAAATTATTTCTAATATTTTTCATTCTAAATAACATTTATTTTATTTTATCATAAAATAATTATTATTATTTAAAGTTTGTAATAACCCATAATATCATCATCATCATCATCCTCAAGCAGCCATGGGCTATGGAGGTCCAACCAGACCGTGCAATTTAGTTATCCAAGCAAGTCTGTCCTGCGCTACATCTACTGCATCTGGCCACTGCACACCAATTCTAACAAGGTCCTGTTTGACATTATCTGCCCACCGCATCCTAGGTCTTGCAATCTCTTTCTTTTATTAAAGAATCACTCTTGTAAAGATGTTGCTTCTAAAAATTATTTCTAATATTTTTCATTCTAAATAACATTTATTTTATTTTATCATAAAATAATTATTATTATTTAAAGTTTGTAATAACCCATAATATCATCATCATCATCATCATCATCATCCTCAAGCAGCCATGGGCTATGGAGGTCCAACCAGACCGTGCAATTTAGTTATCCAAGCAAGTCTGTCCTGAGCTACATCTACTGCATCTGGCCACTGCACACCAATTCTAACAAGGTCCTGTTTGACATTATCTGCCCACCGCATCCTAGGTCTCCCCCTCTTTCTGAGGCCTTTAGGCACACTGTTCATAACCCTATAATTATTCATACAGGCAACATGGCCAAACCAACAGTCTCTCTCTCTCTGCACAATATGCTGCTTAAAGGAGCTTGCAAACTCCTTTGCCTAACCTCATCATTAGTTACAAATGAACCACCTAATGCCCAAGATACTGCATAAGCATCTAGAATCAAAAGCATCTAATTTCCTGTTATCATGTTTACAAACTGTCCAAGTTTCATTACCATGACTAACCCTAGAAAGAACAAACTATTATACAGTCTAATTTTAGTCTTTAGTCTATTTCTCCACACTCTCCATAGATTCTTAAAAGTCCCGGCAGCAATCCATATTCATCTGTTAATCTCATGCCGCATATCACCATTATCTGTTACATAGCTCCCAAGATAATTAAACTGTGACACCTGCTCAAGACTGCAACCATTCAGATTAACTGAATCACAGCCTGCCTGACCAATTTTCATCACTTTAGTTTTCTCTCTGTTTATAACCAACTACCAGTCTCATCATCAGCACAAATGAAAGAGTTCATCTCATCAACATCATTTGCCAAAAGGGCTAAATCATCAGCATAATCTAAATTAGAAATTTTCATATCTCCAGTCCATTTAAGGCCAAAATCTTTCCCTTGAAGTGAATTTCGCATAACATAATCAATAACCAAGCTAAAGAGAAAAGGAGACAAAATGCACTCTTGTCGAACACCAGAAGTAATGCTAAACCGATTACTACAAGCCTTACCAACTCTCACACACGACTCAGTGTTATTATAGAGAGCTTTCATTATGTTAACTAACTTGTCTAGTATACCATATGATTTCACAATCAACCACAAAATATGACGATCAACAGAGTCGAAAGCCTTTTGAAATCAACAAAGCTAGCAACCAAAGGTTTATGAAACTCTAAACATTTCTCAAGAATCTGCCTGAGTGAAAATATCTGATCTATACATCCCCTACCACTTCGGAATCCACATTGCTCATCACGCAATTGACTGTCAACCAGATTCTTAATTCTATTAGCACAATCATGGAAAGAACTTTACCTGTAACAGAGTAGGCTGATACCCCTATAGTTATCACAAGAACTGCAATCACCTTTTTTTGAAAATAGCGATAACAATAGCTCTGGTAAAATCCTTTGGAACCATGCCTTTATCTTAAAAGATATTCAGAATTTCAGTCATCCAAGTGGTAACCGAAACATTCCCAGCTCTAAGCATTTCCGCAGGAATTTTATCTACCCCTGGGGATTTATGAAGTTTAAGTTTAGAAATGGCTAAACTAACTTCAGACTGTGATATAGGGCCAACATTAAAGTCAGTAATGCATCTATCATCATTACAAGCAATGGGAGTAGAACTAATAACCACATTGTTTAGAACATCACTGAAATGCTCAGCCTACCTAGCCATGACAGAATCCTCACCTTCTATAACCTTACCTTGTTTATCCTTCAATCCCTGTATACCTGTTCGTTTTCCACCACACAAAACATTAACTATCTGGTACAGCTCTCTGCTGTTGTGCTGTCTAACTGCTTCCTCGGCTTTGTCAGCCAAGCCATGAAGCCAAAGATTCTTAGCAGCAGCTAACTGATCTTTTACACGTTTATTAAATTCTCTGTAATGCTTTCTATTAGGACTAGTAGGGTCTTGATTAAGGACATTCCTGCAGTTCTTTCGTTCTGAAATAAGCTCAAGTGCCTTATCACGCAAATAATTCTGCCTCCTTTGCTCCTTTTGCCCTAAAAGAGTACTGTTAGTTTCCAAAAAAAAAAGCCTGTTTAAAATGGTCCCATTCTTCTTCAACTTCAGTAGTAAGTCATAATGAATAAGTAACCAATCATGGTAAGCTTTAGCTATAACTGGGTCTTTCAGAGCTTCAGTATTAAAACTAAATTTTTTAACCCTAGCACAACACTTTTTAAGTTTAAATTGCAAGACACTTTTAACAAGGTAATGGTCAGATCCAATTTCAGCTCCCCTATATGACCTGGTATTCCTAATAGAACTAGCCTATTTGCTGTTAATACATAATCAATCATATTCTTATGCAGCCCATCAGGTGAAACCCATGTGTACTTATGTATGTCGCCGTGTTTGTAATAAGTGTTAGTTATTCTGAAACCATTGAGTTTACTTACCTGTAGGAGACGTTGCCGATTGCCATTGCAGCTACCAATACCAAAAGGGCCTATTACTCCTCCCCACAGGTCAGAGTCAGTACCAACTTTGGCATTGAAGTCACCTAGAACAAGGGTAATATCTCCTTTCTTGACAGAATTCAAAATATCTTGGAAGTTGTCCGTAAAACCTATTCTTATCATCCTCATTGACATCCTCAGTGGGGGCATAACAGCAGATAATATTCAAGTCTTTAATGCTTGTCTGAAATTTTGCTGTAAGAAACCTTTCATTAATGCACTCGTATCCTAGAAGAGCATCACTAGTGTGTCTGCTGAGAAGCAGACCCACACCTTGGTGATGCTTATTGTCATCCCTCCCTGAAAAGAGAAATTTAAGATTATGTTTAAGAATCTGAGCTTTATCTGTCCATCTGATCTCTTGCAAGCCGAGAATATCTAAATTATAATGGTGGAATTCTTGTGTGAGGACATCAAGAGAAAAAGCTCTGTGCAGAGTCCTCACATTCCAACTACCTATGGAGAGAAAATGGTTAGTGGGATGTTTAAAGAAACTATGTTTATTGAGAGAGGGAATGCTGACAATATCAAACAGCCCCCTAATCACTGACATGGGGTAAAGACCTGTTCCCCCACCACTAAAGACTGAAGCCATCTACCCTGGAAGACTTCCTCCAATGTAGAATTTGACGATGCCAATAGAAGCAAAGAGTTCAGGTGCCTGCAATGACCTCTGCTCAGGATTATCCACCAGCTGATAAACATATCCTGTGAATCTATTCACTTGGGACTGTCAACCCACAAACAAACAGAAAACACAGCGGAAGATTTTCCCTCCACAGAAGCCCACCAGTGCAGCAAAATCAGGATCCATAATCAAGAAGAATTAAAAAATTGTTTAGTGGCATGCATTTCTATATGTGTTATGATGTATCAAAGGAAATTTTCCATCTAATTTCCCCAACTGGGCTCAATAACTATTGAAGAGGTATGGGCCTAGGTACAACAATATAAGGCTCAGATTTTAACATTTGAGCCCAGTCATTTCTAATATATATAATATAAATTTTTAAATGTGTAGTAGTAATCCAGGATGTCCAAAATAATGGTGGGATTTCGATAACCAATATACTGTATAGGACAATAATATATGTATTAAAGAAAGTAATATTTTAATTGAAAGCATCCTGGTTACTGAGTGATTAATGTGCTTGGCTACTGATCAAAGAGATATGAATTTCAAACCCTATGTAAGGCATGGATTTTTGTAAAATCTCGTTAACATCTGATTCTTAGCAACAATTGGAAAATAAGTTGCCTTCACTGATTATAGATGGCACAAGGTCCGTAACCTATGAAGGTTATATTCTGGAAGAAAATTATTGTTTGATAGTTGGTTTAGCTGGTATAGTGCTCTGGCATGTATCTGGAGAGTTGTGGGTTTGAATCCCACATCATCAGCAATGATTTTTTTCCAAATAATTATGTATTTTTGCATTTGTTTTTAGGCTGAGGTCTCACATGCCTCTCAGATCTTCTTTATGGCCTATAAACTGACAGACTCCTGTTAGACTTTTGTGGCAGGAAGCTGCTTAAGGGTTGTTTTATTATTATTATTACCTCAAATAATTCAAACAAAAAAATTCCAAACATAATGTACACCATTCATGATCCATCATATGTCCAATTGGTGTTCCATTTTGTGCTTACACACTGCAGCATATCTTGTATTACTTGCTCAGTTGCTTCTCTTATTCTGCCTTTCAAATGATTCAGGTCTTGGATTTTGTCCATGTAAATATAATTCTTTACAAAGCCCCACAATAGAAAATTCATTAGGTGGCTAATCAGGGCTTCTTGAGGCCATGGAATTAGACCACCCCTGCCAATCCATCTGTCAGGGGGTGGGGGTAGCTCAGTGAGTCCCAGCTGAAACAGCATTGAGATTTATCTCCACAAAACTCTGACTTGTCCACGGTCAGTGCGGGATACCGATGGGCTTGGAAAGACCATTGTCCATTGGATGGGAAGTTAAGCTGTGGTTCTGTGTGCAGGAGGCCCATATCCTGTGCACATTAAAGAACACACTGGATGGCCTTGGCAGGAGACTACCATCTGTCTCCCAACAGCTGATCATCTGGGTCCTTGTGACCTGGCCATTTAGTCTGTTGTGTGGAAAAAAAGTGCCACTCAAGATTTGAAACATTGCAACCCATCTGTCAGAAAATATTGCATTTCCATAACATCTCTTGAGAAATGTGGTGATGCACTGTCTTGCTGGTGGCTGCCCATGAAACTTAGTGGAGGAATATACAGGTACAACTTTCAATGTGATGACTTTTGTGTATTTGGAGACAGTGCTTCTGGAAAGCGCCCATTTTTTGTCAAACACTTGTATATACTTACAACTTTTCATATTATGCATGTTATATACAGCTCACTAGTGACATTTATATGGAGTAGTGTTTAGAACAACAGGATGATGTTAAATGTTCCCACTTGGAAGTATGGAATAAATACTCTTGAAAGTTAAGATTAGAAGTGATCTGATTGACATATTTAATTTATCCCCAGTGGCATATTTCAATGAAAAGCCTTATTTTCAAAGTTACAGAGTTTCAAATGGGGTTTTTCACTGATATAAACAATATAATGGGTTTGACCATGTATAGTGTATTATCTTGTAGTCTTATAAATATAATTAAATGTTTCATGTTTTTTTTTTTAGGCCTGATATACAGAAAATCAACTATGAAGGGAAGATGTTTATTGTTCATTTGCTTTTTAATGAGGTATCACATTTTTATTACACAGTGTCATTAATGTTGAAATAAAGTTTGTCCTAAAAATTACTGACATTATGAATAACACTTGTAATTTATGATAATTTGTAACTGCACTGACTGTCATTAGATCCATGATATGTAAATTAATTCAGAAACAAAGTAGATTATTAGTATCCAATGATTTTCCTCTTGGTCATTAAACTGACAGGCTCCTGTCAGACCTCTGTGGCAAGCAGCTACTTGAGGGGGTATTTTTTTTTATTCTATGTATTATTTTGATGCAAAAATAATGGGGGGAAAATATCAACCACATGTTTGCCACTGTCAGGAAATGTGCAGCAGTCTTGTAAACAACATAAAAGATAGTAAAAGACATAAATCTAATGACTTCTGTACCTTCATTAGTCCTTACAAGTGGCAACAGGCATTTCACAATGGTGACACAGGATATGTTTGTTCATTCCATCATGCTGATGAATTCAGAAATGGTATTGGTGTCCAAGAGTGTTTGTGTAAAATTTCCAAAACTTATGGGGATAAATTCATCTCTAAACACACCTGTTACTGGTAATAGGACAAGTTCCAGTAAATTGACATTCAGTTCGGTAGCTGACCTCAAAGTGGCTGGCCTGTGGAAATGAATGATTACCATTTAAAGGCATTGCTGAATGAAAATCCACATCAGGCATCCCAGGAATTGATACATCTATTGAACACCAATCAGTCCTCTATTATTTGGAACATGAAAAAGCTGGGTTATATGTCAAAACTGGATCCCACATCAGTTATCATAGCAGAACGTGGTGGCTCACTATGCTGCATGTGCTTCATTGCTTGCTTGGGAAAAGTCTCATGTTTTTCTTGACAGAATGATTACAGGGGATGAAGAGTGGATCGTTTATGATAATGTTGCCTATAAAAAATCATCATGTCAAGCAGGAGAATTACCCCAGGCTGTGGCAAAACCTGAACTGCATTCTCGTAAGGTATTGTTCTGTTGTTGGTGGGATTGATGGGGTATCATCCTCTATGAGCTTTTAAACCAGTCCCAAGCCATCAATTCTGATATCTACTATGAACAGTTGGACTGCTTAAGTGCAGCACTGAAGGCCAAATGTCCAGCCTTGGTAAACAGAAAAGCTGCCATGTTCTGTCATTACAATTTGAGGTCCCATGTTGCATTATGGACACAGCATAAGCTGCAGTAATTAATTTGAGAAGTAATGCTGCATCCCCCATATTCGTAGGACCTAGCTTTCTCAGATTTGCATCTGTTCTAATCTTTGAACAATTTCATTTCCAATAGGAAGTTTCCTATTGGAAGTGAGGTGAAAGAGTGCATTGCTGACTTTGTTGCTCTGAGGACAAGAGTTTCTACAGGAATGGCATATACTTGTAGATCATTGGGCCATGGTCATTACTAATGGTAATTACAGAGACTGTTCAAAATGTTCCTGATACTTATCTGTAGATTTGCACACTTTCCTCTGAAGTTAACAAGTTAGGACTTGTTTGAAGAGTTTAATTACAGAGACTGTTCAAAATGTTCTTGACACGTATCTGTAGATTTGCACACTTTCCTCTGAAGTTAACAAGCTAGGACTTGTTTGAAGGTAGGAGCTTGTGAAGAGGAAGGAATAGCGTTGATTCGATGAATACATTCACAATCTTGCTAATTTTGGGTTTGTATTATACAGAAGGTATTCAAAAAGTTCTTGATGTGTCTGTAGATTTGCAAACATTCCTCCAAAGTTGAGATATGTCTTCTTTGAAAGCTTGTCAAAACTTGTCATTACATGTTCAAAGGCCATGTCCTCAATTTTCACTTGATTAGTGGCATGTAAAGTTTGGTCTGCAAAATCTGGGCAGTGTTGCTATGAAGCTTATTAAAGATGGGGAAGGATTTTGCATTTTCACAAGGATGGAACTTTGCGATGATGCAAAAAGAAATAGCAATTCATCACAAATATCTGGGGATCATACCTGTTGATAAGGCACTGTTACGGGATAGATGTGCAAATCCAGAGAAAGATAGCAAAGCTTCAAAAAATGCAGGAAGACCAAACCTTCATGCAGGAAGACCAAACGAAACCATTAACAAGGATAACCATCACTGTTAAGGAAAGCCCACATATCACCATCCAGGTAATAAATTTGGATGCCAGTGTATCGAATGGCAGTGTGGAAACAATTATTCATCAACATTTAAAGTTTCGAAAGATCTGTGTCAAATGGTTACCCCACAAATTATCAGAACAGCAAAAAAGGGCTTACATCCTTAATGTAAAATTCAAATGCTTCAAATATTGCCAGCATCTCCTTGCACAAGAGTCGACTTGTGCAAGGAGATGCTGGCAATATTTGAAGCTAATGGTCCCAAACAGTTAACAGACATTGTCACAGGTGATGAGACATTTTATTATTATACAACGTCCAGAAAGATCAACAACTATATTTGGGTTGTGGAAGATGAACTGTGTCCCCAAATCCTTGAACAAGGTTGGGTTGTTTTATCTTTGAGCGTCACTTTTTTGCAACAATGGGCTAAATGGCCAGGTCACAAGGACCTCGAGGGCTCAGAGAAGGTTGGGGAATGGGACCCACTGGAACAGCTGTTGGGAGGTAGATGGTATCCTCCTGTCAAGGCCATCCAGCATGTTCTTTAACATCCACAGGGTATGGCTCCCCAACATATGGGGGCCACTTCTAAACACCCCATCCAATGGATGGTGGTCTTTCTGAGCCAATCAGTGTCCCCTACTGTCTGTGGACAGTGTGGTCCTCGAACAAGACTTTCATTCAAAGAAGAGGATGTAAACAATTTTTTTCAGTTCCCAAGGAGTGGTAATTTTAATATCTTACCTGAAAAATGACTATAAATGGCCAATACTACACCAACATTGTTTTGCCCAAAATGGTTAAGGAGATGAGGGAACAGTGTCCAACAACAGGCATATCAAGACTTCTCCTTCGTGACATTGCCAGCACTCACAAAACCTGGCTAGTTAATGGCCTATTTGGAGCAAGAAAATATCAAATAGGTACCTCATCCTGCATTTCACCCAATCTTGCACCATGTGATTTTTGGTTGTTTCAAAAAGTTAAAAAAGAAACTTGCTGGGAAGCCTTTTTTGAGGGTGCAAGACTTGAAAAAACTGTTCATTCAGAGTTGCAGAGTATTTACCAACAGGAGTACCACCAAGCATTCGAGAATTGGCATAGATGTCTGCAACTTTGCATTAGATACAGAGGGGAGTACTTTGAAGGACAGCAAAAGTTTTGTTGAGGTAGATGCAAGGATTTTTGTTATGCAGATGCATGTCAAGAACTTTTTGAATGCTGATCATAAAAGGAAATTTATTTCTTTTTGCTTTGATAAATGTTCATGTCTGACATTGCCAGATTTTTTATCAACTGTTCTGTCAAATGAAAAAGTGAATTTTTTAATTTTTACCAACTAACCAATCGATAGCAATAGATCATGTTATATACAAAAAGAAATAATTTTAATTATAGTTAATAAAATGACAAAAATTCAAAGAAAAAGAAGGTAAGTAAAATTTTATAAGCATTTTTTTAAATTGCAAAATTTTACTTTCTTTTTTCCATTTTGACTTCAGTAAAATTTAATAAAAAACTTTTTTGAAGTATTTCATTATTTTAATATAAATAATTCATATATTATTACTTAAGTCTTTTATTTATTTAATGTTTTTCTTAATTTTTTGGTCATTTATGTAAGCAATGCATATGCTTGGAATTTTTGGCTTTCGGCAAACTCTAAGTCTATGGCAGTAGTGTCAGAAAAAATTAATTTTGCTTTAAAAACAAGATAATTTAAATAACAACTGAAAAATACATAACTAAAACAAGGTAAAGAGCTGTGAGAAAATATTAAAAAAATGTTTTGAAACACTTAAAATTTAATTTAGCCACTGAATTTGAGAGTGAATTATTTTCAATCAATTTTTATTGTATACAGCTACAAAAAAGTTGTTTTTAAACAATGACAAAAATTTTATTTGAAAATCACAATTTGTGAATTCTTGTTATGAAATTGATTCAATTTAATTAACATTTCATTATACAGTGATTTTCACTGACCAATTTTAAATGAGTGGGGTCCACATTGACCCCAATTTGATTTGAGAATTGCATTATCCCAATATGTCAGATTATCAGTGTAATAGTTGAGAAGGTTTATTTTGACATCCAACAAAGAAAAGAATATCATAAACAAAATAACCAGTTCAGTATGGCCTACTGATCTAGTCACATATTGTCCCTTTTTTCATTTTTTTTATCAACCCTGCTGAGGAGTGGTCAACTTCACAGGTCCTGGTGCTGACCATTTATACCTACTAGACTGGTCTTGTTTATGTATTTGAGCTTGATTATGAATCCTTGACTTGCTACACTGGTATTCACTATGGGTTGCCAGCCCTAAGTGAATAGAGGCATGGGATACCTTATATCAGCTGGTGGATAATCCTGATCAGAGGCCATCGCAGGTACCTGAACCTCACTTAGTTGTTGGGCCTTGTCAATCCTAAACTGAAGTAATGTGTCTCAGCAGGCCATATGATTCTTGAAAAAGTTCACTTGAAAAGTCTCAATAAACCTAGTTTCTTTAAAAATCCTAATAATCATTTTCTCTCTGCAGGAACTTAGAAAGAGGAGATTACGTAGAGATTATTCTCTTGATGTCCTCACACAGAAATTCCAGCACTATAACCTAGATATTTTAGGCTTGCAAGAGACCAGATGGACAAGTAAAGGTAAGATACTTAAAAATAACTTTAAATTTCTCTTTTCAGAGAGATAGGATGGAAAGCATCTCTAAGGTGTAGGTTCGCATCTCAGCAGACACGCTAGTGATTCTCTTCTAGGATATAACTGCATTAATGAAAGGATTTCTTAGAACAAAATTTAAAACAAAAAATTAAAGATTTGAATGTCACCTGTTGTTATGCCCCCACAGAGGACTCTGATGAGAATGACAAGGATATGTTTTACAGCCAGCTTCAGGATATTTTGAATTCTGTAAAGAAAGGAGATATTTCTCTTGTGCTAGGTGACTTCAATGTTGAAGTTGATACTGACTCTGACCTTTGGACAGGAGTTTTAGGTCCCTTTGGCATTGGTAGTTCCAATGGAATGGGGAACTTCTCTTACAGGTAAGTAAACTTAATGGTTTACAAATAACTAACACATACTACAAACACCAGGACATTTATAAATATATATGGGTTTTACCTGATGAATCCCATATATATTTATATGAAAAAAAATCCCATATATATTTCCCATGAAAGGAATATGATCGATCATATTTTAATTAACAGCAAATGGACTAATTCAGTTATGAACACCAGATCATACAAGGGAGCACAAATTGGGTCTGACCATTACCTGGTCAAAAGTGTTCTGCAGCTGAAGCTTAAGAAATGCTGTGCTAAGGTTAAGAAAATTATCTTCAACACTGAAGGTCTGAAAGATCCAGATATAACTAAAGCATACCATGATAGGCTACTTAGTCATTATGACAATCGTGGTTTGCTTACTGCTGAAATTGAGAAAGAATGGGATCAATTTAAACAGGATTTTCTTGAAACCAACAGTACCCTTTTGTGTAAAAGGGAACAAAGGAAACGAAATTACTTGAGTGATAAGGCTATAGAACTTATTTCTGAAAGAAGGAAGTGCAGGATTAATATGAATCAACATCCTACTAGTCCTATCAGAAGGTATTACAACAAACTTAATAAATGTGTAAAGGATCAATTAACAGCTGATAAGAATCTTTGGCTTGATAGCTTGGCTGACAAAGCAGAAGAAGCAGTTAGACAGCACAACAGCAGGGGATTGTACCAGATTGTTAATGTTTTATGTGGGAAGAGACACACAGGGATTGAAAGATAAACATGACAAGGTAGTTGAAGGTGAGGATTCTGTGATGGCTATGTGGGCTCAGCATTTCAGAGATGTTCTAAATAATGTGATTATTTCTACTCCCATTGTTTGTAATGAGGATAGATGCATTTCTGGCTTTAATGATAGCCCTATATCACATTCCGAAGTCGCATTGGCTATCTCTAAATTAAAACTGCATAAATCCCCAGGGGTGGATGAAATCACCACTGAAATGCTTAGAGCTGGGAACATTTGTGTTGTCACATGGCTGACTAAAATTTTGAATATTTTTTTATGATAAAGATGTTGTTCCTAAGGATTTTATTAGAGCTATCATTGTCCCAATTTTCGAAAAAGGTGATCGCAGTTCTTGTGAAAACTATAGAGGTATCAGCCTACTTTCTGTTCTTTGCATGATCTTTAGTTCTTTGCATGATTGTGCTTAATAGAATTAAGAATCTGGTTGACAGGCATTTGCGTGATGAGCAGTGTGGACTCATAAGTGGTAGGGGATGTTTTGATCAAATATTTTCACTTAGGCAGATTCTTGAGAAATGTTTAGAGTTTTAGAAACCTGTGGTTGCTAGCTTTATAGATTTCAAAAAGGCTTTTGACGCTGTTGATCGACATAATTTGTGGTTGATTGTTAGATCATATAGAATGCCTGATAAGTTAGTTAGTGGAATGCAAGCTCTCTATAATAACACTGAGTCATGTGTGAGAGTTGGTATGTCTTGCAGTGATTGGTTTAGCATTGCTAGTGGAGTTGGACAAGGGTGCATTTTGTCTCCTTTTCTCTTTAGTTATTGATTATGTAATGCGAGATTCTTTGCATGGGAAAGATTTCGGCCTTAAATGGTCTAGAGATTTCAAAATTTCTGATTTAGTTATGCAGATGATTTGGCCTTGTTTGCTACTGATGTTGATGAGATGAATTCGTTCATTAGGGCTGTTAATGAGACTGGTAATAGAGTAGGTTTGGTGATAAACAGAGAAAAACTAAAGTGATGAAAATTGGTTATATGTATGTTTCTTAATAGGAAGTGAATATGTATTCTTCAGACTGCACAAATGCATTAAAAGTTTAAAATGAAACCCAGATGTTGTCACTAAGTGCAGATCACGTATTCAAAAAATAAAATTCTGTTTGTATTGTAAAATATATCTGATTATAGATGTGAATTTAGAAACATTAAAACACAAAATATATTAAATGAATCAAAAAAAGATACAGCTGTACTTTCATGCAAATTATTGAAATCCTCCAATTAAAACATTCCCTCGGTGTCTGTCTTTGTTTGACTGAATCTAGCATAAACAAGTTAATTAATGCTCTGTGTCCTAACACAGATGGTGATTTAGGAAATAGTGTAATGTTGACTTTGCTAATGGCAGTTTGAAGAATCACAAAGTGTTTTTATTTTCTGATGGAATCAAAATGAATAATAAATTGAAAAGATTAGCATTATATAGGCTCTGAAATGTATGTGTATAATATATATATCAAAGTTAAAATTTTATGTTTTTAAAAAAATGCTATTTCTTTTGTTGTACTAATTGCCTTGTTTAGCATTTTTTACTATATATGCAGGCTTGGTGAACTGCATTTTCAGTTTTGCCAGTGTAAATTTTAAAGAAATTATAGTGAGATGCAGGGCTTGATCTAGGGACAGGGCAAGAAGGCCATGGCCCACTAACTTTGCGAATGTTAATTACTGGAATGGAGATGAAAGAAATAATGTAAAACATATATATTATGTACTTGAAATCCAAAGTGAATGCACAGTATTCCCTGTTAAGAAACAATAATTAATAGATTCTGAAAAAAATTCATCAGCCTTTAGTGGGGGGGGAATGGATCTTTGCCCCTTGTCTGTGATCAGGGGGCTGTTTGATATTGTTGGCATTTCCTCTCTCAATAAACATAGTTTCTTTAAACATCCCACTAACCATTTTCTCTCCATAGGTAGTTGGAATGTGAGGACTCTGCAGAGCTTATTTTCTTGATGTCCTCACACAAGAATTCCATCATTATAATTTAGATGTTCTCGGCTTGCAAAACACCAGATGGATGGATAAAAGTTAGATTCTTAAACATAATCTCAAATTTCTCTCTTCAGGTAGGGAAGATAATAAACATCTCCAAGGCGTAGGTCTGCTTCTCAGCAGATATGCCACTGATGCTCTTCTAGGATATGAGTGCCTTAATGAAAGGTTTCTTACAGAAAATTTTCAGACAAGCATTAAAGACTTGAATGTTATATGCTGATGAGGATCAAAAGGATAGGTTTTATGGACAACTTCACGATATTTTGAATTCTGTTAAGAAAGGAAATATTACCCTTGTTCTAGGTGACTTCAATTCCAAAGTTGGTACTGACTCTGACCTTTGGGGAGGAGTGATAGGCCCTTTTGGTATTGGCAACTGCAATGGCAATGTCTTCTGCAGGTAAGTAAACTCAATGGTCTGAGAATAACTAACACCTATTACAAATACTGCAACATACATAAGTACACATGGGTTTCACCATATGGGCTGCATAAGAATATGATAGATTATATTTTAATTAAAGCAAATGGTCTAGTACTGTGAGGAATACCAGGTCATATAGGGGAGCTGAAATTGGATCTGACTATTACTTTGTTAAAAGTGTCTTGCAATGTAAACCAATGTAAACTTAACAAGTGTTGTTCTAAGGTTAAAAAATTTACCTTTAATTCTGAAGCTCTAAAAGACCCATTTATAGCTAAAGCTTACCATGATAGGTTACTTAGTCATTATGACAGTCATGGTTTGCTTACAACTGAAATTGAGGAAGAATGGGACCGTTTTAAACAGGCTTTTTTGAAAGCAAACAGTACTCTTTTAGGAAGAAAGGAGCAGAGTAGGCAGAATTATTTGACTGATAAGGCGCTTAAGCTTATTTCAGGAAGAAAGAACTACAGGAATGTCGTTAATCAATACCCTATTAGTTCTAATAGAAAGCATTATAGAGAACTTAATAAGCGTCTAAAAGATCAGTTAACTGCTAAGAATCTTTGGCTTGATTGCTTGGCTGACAAAGCCGAGAAAGCAGACAGCACAACAGCAGAGAGCTGTATCAGATAGTTAACGTTTTATTTGGTGGAAAACGGACAGTATACAAGGATTCCCCCCAAATAGGGGGCCACCTTGACATGGTGGGGTGGCTGAATGGTGCCTCTGAGAAGTTGGGTTCGGCTCGCTGGTTCTCCAGGGTTCTCGAGATCTTGTAACCTCTGGTGTAAGGGCCTGTTGAGGGTCTGCAGACTGGTTTCGGGTGGGCTAGATGAATTTTTTTCAGAATCTATTAAATAAATATATATTATGTACATTTTATAAAAGGAAAAATTTTAGATCAGTAAAATAGAGGGAAAATTTATATACCAAAATGTTGTTCTGGTTCAAAACAATCACTTAGCTCCCCTAAATATTTTCTAGATCTGGCCTTGGTGGGATATATTTTTATCGGTATGCAATGTAAATTTTGTAAAATGTAATTTAATAATAAGATTATTTTTTTTTTTCTGTTTGACCTGCAAAGGATTCTAGGACAAAGGTAAGATGTTCATATTTTGTTTTGTATTGTGCAATAGGCTAATTAATAAATTGGTAATTAGTCCTAAGCAAATCCATTACCTATCACTAACTCAGTCATTCATATTGGCGTAAGTAATAAGAACATCTAAATCCATTTTTTTTCATTTGTGGCAAAACAACTATAAACAGATACATGTTGTTTCTGCCTGGTAAGGTAGGATGATATGAAAATGGCACATTCAGAGAAAAAAAAAACATTAGGAAGCATCCATTGTTTTGTAAATACTTAAAATGAAAAAGGGTGTATTTAAAGATCTTTAAAAGAATATAATCCCAATGTTACTGCTGCTGGGACTTTTAAGAATCTATGGAGAGTGTGGAAAATTAGGCACATACACCTAAAAACTAAAATTAGGCTTTGTAATAGTTTGGTTCTTTCTAAGGTTTGTTATGGTAGCAAATAGTGGACCCTTTGCAAGCAGAATATCAAGAAACTTAATGCCTTTGATTCTAGATGCTTGTGCAGTATATTGGGCATTAGGTGGTTTGACTTTGTAAGTAATGAGGTTAGAAGAAGGAGTCATCTAAATCTTTTGAGCAACATTTTGTGCAGAGAGAGTTGGTTTGGCAATGTTGCCTGTATGCATAGCTGCAGATTGGCAAACAGGATTGGGAACAGTGTGCCTAAAGGTTTCAGGAAAAGGGGGAGATCTAGGATGCGAAGGGCAGACAATAAAATGTTTGACTCAAACAGGACCTTGCTAGAATTGGCCTACAATGGCTTAATGCAGCAGCTGTAGCTCAGAACAAACATGTCTCGAGAGGAAAATTGCATAGTCTGGTAGGACCTCCATAACCCTTGGTTGCAAGAGGATTTTATATGTGTATATATATATATGCATGTACCCCCAGTATTAGATGTGAATGTAAAAAAATATAAATAAAATAAATACCTCCTCAAGCAGCTGCTTGCCACAGAGATCTGACAGAAGCCTGTCAGTTTATTCACCATAGTAGAAGGTCTGTGAGGATTGCAAAACCTTAGCAGAAAAACAACACAAACATCCATGCCTTACCCAGAGCTCAAACCCTGGTCACATAGATCAATAGTGAAGTGCGCTAACCACTTAGCCATGGAACGAAAATGGACGCATCCAAAATAAAAAAAGCATTAGGAAGCATCCAATGTTTTGTAAATATTTAAAATGAAAAAGGATTTATTAAAAAAATGTTTAAAAGAAATGTAATATAAAAGTTTTAAATAAATATGCAAAATAATTTTTGTTCAAAATTGTCTGAAAAGTTACTTTTTGCTACCAGTTGATATTTGCCATAATCTCAGATTTTTTATTTCAGTTTGAAAGAAAAATATCAGTCTGATAAAAATGAGTCAGTAAGATATTTAGACTCTAAAACTCTGTTGAAAGCAGTTGGTAGAATCATGGAAGGCCACAGTCAAGAAGAACGTGCTGGATGGTCTTGATGGGAGGCTACCATCTGTCTTCCAACAGCTATTCCAATGGGTCCCCTCCCCCATCCTTCTCTGAACCTTCAGGGTTCTCGTGGCCTGGCCATTTAGCTCATGGTGTGCAAAAAAGTGCTGCTCAGAGGTAAAACAACCCAATCCATAGTCAAGACAAGTGGCATTGTGGTCATTATCTCTTCAATTCTAGTTTCTATACTCTGGGACAAGTTTCAAGAGACAGGAGATTTAAAAAAAAAAGATCTCAAAAAGGTCCACTATTTCCACATATTACCATGATTATTATAGGCTAAAAGAGACAGGAGATTAATATTCAACTCCCTAGACCAGAGGCATTCAATCCTTTTTTTTTATCACTGGTTGGCCGTTTTTGAAAACAGGTAAGCCATTTTTCAGCAATGAAAGGCAATTTGTGGACCAGATTATACACTCTACTCTTTATAGGGTATTAAAGATTTGGAATAATAATGCAATTTTTTGTTTAGACACAATTATCATGAAGCTTGAATAAATCTGCATATATCTACTGCACTATGATTGAATTCAAGAGCTTTCTTGAACTTCCTCTAATATGTCTAGGGTCTGGAGAACTGTAGAAAAAAGAGTTTTGGACTTTATAGTGTGGGACAGCAATAATGTAACTTGTATACTTCCATACTAGCATTTGCATTATTAGCATTTGCTACTTTAAACTGCAAACATAAAAAAAATTATAGATCACTAATAAATTCCGAACACCACTATATTTTTTTTGTGAATGCAATAAGAAGCCACCAAATTTAGAGGAACAATATTTAGAAGAAAGTGAGAGTTATAGGATAACTTAGAGTAAAAAGAATCAACCATAAGGTGTTGAATGTATTCAATTAGTCAATTGCCTCTGTGTCTCAATTTGCATCACATTGACACCAACAGTGAACAATGACATAGGTCATTTGCCATCATCACACTGAAAGTACGATTTAACAGATTTTCGGACCCCTTCCCAGAAAATTGTGTGATGTGTTCCAGATTTTTCATGTGAGATTTGCCTGGGAAACCCCATACTGCATTCAAAAATCAAGTCTCTATCTTTAATAAAATTATAAAGTTCCAGGGGCTTTTTTTTACTATTTTTGTGTGTGTGTTTCTGTGTTTAACAGGTTGGGCCCCCTCATTAGGTCCAAATACTTCATATGAACTTGGTGAGCTCAAAAAGGCTGCCATCCATCAGATGGGACTTTCAGCCCTGGACCCATGTGTGGGAGAACCATACCCTGTGCAAGTTCAGAAACATGCTGAATAGCCTTGATGGAAGGCTACCATCTGTCTCGTCTCCCAACAGCTGTTCCAGTGGATCCCTTCCCCCAACCTTCTCCAAGCCTTCAGGGTCCTTGTGACCTGGCCATTTATTTAGCCCATTGTGTGCAAAATAGTGCTGCTCAGAGGTAAAAAACAACCCAACTTATATGAACTTGGATACAAGAATGATTAACAGTCATATTCACAGATACTTCTGTCATGCATGTTGCAAAATGGAAGCTTCTGTATGACTCAGACTTTTGTCAGGAGTTGTCAGATTGTATTTGAGCATTAATTCACTTTTCAGTGCAGTAATGCACATTTCTAGTTAGGTTTTATGCAGTATGAAATGCTTTTTGTCGAACTTAGGCATAGTAAGCACTCATATTTTGCATAAATGTTATAAAACTTTTGAGGTAATTTTATTTCAAAGCATTGAGATTTCATTTTCTTAGCTGTAGGTTCATTAGTTTTGACAGTATGACAATGCTTGGAAGGAATTCTTATTATATATTTTTAATTTTATGGGGTTTAACCCTTACAGTGTCAGTCCTGAAAAACAACCACTGGTGGGGAGGTTTTTATTCAACTCTGCTCAGTAAGAAAAAAAAAACAACCTGACCTTTAAAACTTTTTTGCCAATAACTTTACAAAACTAAACTAAACGTTTTTCTTGCCATGAATGACTGAGTTGCCTACTTGGTATGCTTTGGTTAATCTGGATTTTTCAGAGTTTCAGTGTTTTTTCTCAACATTTCTTAAGCTTCAGTTGTAAAACACTTTTAACCAGGTTATAGTCAAATCCAGTTTCAGCTCCCAAAGAGGGGATCTTGTATTCCTAACTGAACTACTCCATTTGCTGTTAATATATAATTGATCAAATTCCTATGCAACCGATCAAGTGTATTCCATGTGTATTTATAAATGTCCTGGTGTTTGTAGTACATGTAAGTTATTCTCAAACCATTAAGTTTACTTATATGTAGGAGATATTCCCCATTGCCAACAAAATTACCAATACCAAAGGACTTATCACCCCTCCTCGAAGGTCAGGGTCAGTACCAACTTTAGCACTGAAGCCACCAGTACAAGAGAAATATCTTCTTTCTTGATAGCATTCAAAATATCCTTAAGTTGTCCATGAAACTTATCTTCCTCGTTCTGAACAGTATGTCCTCTGTGGGAGCATAACAACAATAGCAACAGATAACATTCAGGTCTTTAATCTTAGTTTTAAATTTAGCTGTAATAAATCTTTCATTAATTAGTCATATCCTAGAAAAGTATCACTGGCATGTCTGCTGAGAGACAAACTTATACCTTGGAAATGCTTTCCATCATCTGTCCCTGAAAAGTAAAATTAATTTTTTTTAAAGTATTTGACCTCAAATCTCTCCATCTGGTCTCTTGCAAACTTAGAATATTGAAGATATAGCACTGAAAATACTGTGTGAGGACATCAAAAGAATAATCTCTATGCAGAGTCCGTATGAACATGTGGAAAGAACATGATCTGTGGGATTTTAAAGGAACTATGTTTATAGAGAGAGGTAGTGCTGACAATATCAGATGGTCCCGTAATCACAGACATGTTTCCCCAACCACTAAAGGCTGAATCCACCCAGGCTAGTAGGACCAGTGTAGGTTTGACAATACCAGTAGAAGCAAGGCCTCAGGGTATCTGCAATGGCCTCTGATCAGCATTATCCACCAGCTGATATAAGGCATCCTGTGCATCTATTCACTTGGAGATTTGTTCATAGGATGCCCACCCATGAACAAACAGAAAACACAGTAAATTTTTCCCTCAGCAGAAGCCCTCCAGTGCAGCAAATTCAGGATCTGTAATCAAGCTCATAGCTATAATCAAATCTCAAGTCTGATAAGTATAAATGGTCAGCACCAAGACCCTGGGATGTTGACTACTACTCAGCAGGGTAGGGAAAAAAATGAAAAAGTAGCCAAAGCAATAGGCCACACTTCGAGCCCCAGATAAGGCATGGATGTTTGTGTTGTCTTTCTGTTGAGGTCTTGTCTTTTTCACAAACTTTCTACTATTGTATATTAAACTGACAGTCTCCTGTCAGACATCTGTGGCAAGCAGCTGCTAGAGGGGGTATTTATTTATTTTCATTTAATGGTCTGCACCACAAGAAGGCAGGGCTGGACTTTAGGTGCTAGGCCTTGCTGGTTCTGTGCATCATCACAGGAAATAGGTGCATAGCTCTCTTTCCAGTGTATGCATAGCTACCATTTATAGACAACACATACATATTAGCAACATTAATTATTTTCTAATTCTTCATTAAATGTAATGATTGAACACTCATGCATTTATATACAGCTAACAAATATAATTTAACCTTATTAACATTACTTGAATTTGTAAAACATGTGCTTTAATATAATCTATATTTAAGTTTTCTGAAATGTTTTTATTTTACATACGTAATATATATAAACAATTACACCCCAAGAGCTGTTAAGCATACCTTCATTACAATAACTATTAATATTATAAATGTTCATTTCCTAATTTTTTTATCCAAATTTCAGTAAGTACATAATATCTGGCTCTAAATTGAATTGAATGAAGTTAAATGTTTTTGGGAAATGAGCATAAAATAATTCAGGGGAACATTCAGATTATGAAGAAGAATTTTGATCACTTTTTTTATTTTTTTAATAATAAAATAATAAGCTTTAAAAAAATAAAAAAGTGATCAAAATTCTTCTTCATAATCTGAATGTTCCCCTGAATTATTTTATGCTCATTTCCCAAAAACATTTAACTTCATAACATTGTATTTTTTTTCTCTCTCTTTTCTTTTCTCTTGAAAAAGTCCACTTGAGAAGATGGTGCCTGATGTTCCTACCAGCATCAGTCTTTACCAACTTCAGCCTTTAGCGGAGGGGGAACAGGTCTTTGCCCCATGCTTGCGATCAGGGGGCTGTTTGATATTGTTGGCCCTACCTATCTCAATAAAACTAGTTTCTTTAAAAATCCTAATCATTTTCTCTCTGCAGGAACGTGAGGACATTACACAGAGATTATTCTCTTGATATTCTAGGCTGGCAAGAGACCAAATGGACAGGTAAAGGTGAGATACTTAAAAATAACTTTAAATTTCTCTTTACAGGGAGGGAGGATGAAAAGCATCACCAAGGCGTGGGTCTGCTTCTCAGCAGACATGCTAGTGATGCTCTTCTAGGATATGAGTGCATTAATGAAAGGTTTCTTACAGCAAAATTTCAGACAAGTATTAAAGACTTGAATGTTATCTGCTGCTATACCTAAACTGAGGATTCCGATGAGGATGAGAAGGATAGGTTTTATGGACAACTTCAGGATATTTGGAATTCTGTCAAGAAAGGAGATATTACCCTTGTTTTAGATGACTTCAATGCCAAAGTTGGTACTGACTCTGACCTGTGGGGAGGAGTAATAGGCCCTTTTGGTATTGGTAGCTGCAATGGCAATCAGCAACGTCTCCTACAGGTAAGTAAACTCAATGGTTTCAGAATAACTAACACTTATTACAAACACGGCGACATACATAAGTACACATGGGTTTCACCTGATGGGCTGCATAAGAATATGATTGATTATGTATTAACAGCAAATAGGCTAGTTCTATTAGGAATACCAGGTCATATAGGGGAGCTGAAATTGGATCTGACCATTACCTTGTTAAAAGTGTCTTGCAATTTAAACTTAAAAAGTGTTGTGCTAGGGTTAAAAAATTTAGTTTTAATACTGAAGCTCTGAAAGATCCAGTTATAGTTACTTAGTCATTATGACAGTCATGGTTTGCTTACTACTGAAGTTGAGGAAGAATGGGATCATTTTAAACACACCTTTTTGGACACTAACAGTACTCTTTTAGGAAAAAAGGAGAAGAAGAGACAGAATTATCTGACTTGAGCTTATTTCGGAAAGAAAGAACTGCAGGAATGTCCTTAATAAATACCCTACTAGTCCTAATAGAAAGCATTGCAGAGAACTTAATAAACGTGTAGAAGATCAGTTAGCTGCTGATAAGAATCTTTGGCTTGATGGTTTGGCTGACAAAGCCGAGGAAGCAGTTAGACAGCACAACTGCAGAGAGCTGTACCAGATAGTTAATGTTTTGTGTGGTAGAAAACGGACAGGTATACAAGGATTGAAGGATAAACAAGGTAAGGTTATAGAAGGGGAGGATTCTGTCATGACTAGATCGGCTGAGCATTTCAGTGATGTTCTAAACAATATGGTTAGTTCTACTCCCATTGTTTGCAATGATGATAGTTGCATTGGTGGCTTTAATGTTGGCCACACAATCTGAAGTTATTTTGGCTGTTTCTAAACTTAAACTACATAAATCCTCAGGGGTAGATGAAATTACTACAGAAATGCTTCCATTACCACTTGGATGGCTGAAATTCTGAATATCTTTTATGATAAAGGCATGGTTCCTAAGGATTTTACCAGAGCTATTGTTATCCCTATTTTCAAAAAAGGTGATCGCAGTTCTTGTGATAACTATAGTGGTATCAGCCTACTCTCTGTTCCAGGTAAAGTTCTTTGCATGATTGTGCTTAACAGAATTAAGAATCTGGTTAACAGTCAATTGTGTGATGAGCAATGTGGATTCAGAAGTGGTAGGGGATGTGTGGATCAGATATTTTCACTTAGACAGATTCTTGAGAAATTATAGAGTTTCAGAAACCTTTGGTTGCTAGCTTTGTTGATTTCAAAAAGGCTTTCAATTCTGTTGATCGACATAATTTGTGGTTGATTGTGAGATCATATGGTATACCAGACAAGTTAGTTAACATAATGAAAGCTCTCTATAATAACACTTGAGTTGTGTGTGAGAGTTGGTAAGGCTTGTAGCAATTGGTTTAGCATTACTTCTGGTGTTCGACAAGGGTGCATTTTGTCTCCTTTCCTCTTTAGTTTGGTTATTGATTATGTTATGTGAAATTCACTTCAAGGGAAAGATTTTGGCCTTAAATGGTCTGGAGATACGAAAATTTCTGATTTAGATTATGCTGATGATTTAGCCCTTTTGGGAAATGATGTTGATGAGATAGAATTCTTTCATTTGTGCTGATGATGAGACTGGTAATAGAGTAGGTTTGGTTATAAACAAATAGAAAACTAAAGTGATGAAAATTGGTCAGGCAGGCTGTGATTCAGTTAATCTGAATAGTTGCATTCTTGAGCAGGTATCACAGTTTAATTATTTTGGGAGCTATGTAACAGATACTGATGATGTGCGACATGAGATTAGCAGACAAATAGGGATTGCTGCCAGGACTTTTAAGAATCTATGGAGAGTGTGGTAAAATAGGCGTATACACCTAAAGATTAAAATTAGACTCTATAATAGTTTGGTTCTTTCTAGGATTAGTTATGGTAGTGAAACTTGGACACTTTGTAAACAAAATAACAGGAAAGTAGATGCTTTTGATTCTAGATGCTTATGCATTATCTTGGGCATTAGGTGATTCAACTTTGTAATTAATGATGAAGTTAGGCAAAGGAGTCAGCAACCTCCTTTAAGCAGCATGTTGTGCAGAGAGAGACTCTGTTGGTTTGGCCATGTTGCCTGTATGGAGAATTGTAGAATGGTGAATAGGGTTATGAACAGTGTGCCTAAAGGCTTTAGAAAGAGGGGGAGACCTAGAATGTGGTGGGCAGACAATGTCAAACAGGACCTTGTTAGAATTGGTGTGCAGTGGCCAAATGCAGCAGATGTAGCTCAGGACAGATATGCGTGGAGAACTAAATTGCACGGTCTGGTTGGACCTCCTTAGCCCATGGCTTCTTGAGGATGATGATAATGAATTGTTTCCAGTTTTTTAATACTATTTAATTGTTTGCAGTTTTTTATTATGTTTTACTTCTATTTAATTCCAATATTAACTAGTTGTATTAAATAAAGAAAATATCAAATATTTCATATAATTAACCAGATGATAGTAAATAACTTATCTATTACAATTCAACTCATATAGTAGTTATATTTGTATTTATAATTATATAATATTTCAGAAAGTTCCTAGTGTCAACATTGAATTAACTACATCAACACTCAAACTTACTCTTATTTAAATGAGATATTTAAAGGGTAAATTATGAGTTTTTTGTATTTTCAGTAAATTGAGAAGTAATAATTAAATATTTTCAGAAAAAGCACTTAATTGGATTCAAGTGTCCATCTCAAGCAGCTTGTCACCATCTCTGGAGATGTGCAATTGAACAGCGATATTTTTTCACGTATGTTTATTTTTTTCTTAATACACTTTATTATTCCAAATGGAAGGTAAATAATTCAATCATACTCTAAGTCTGCTGTCTTATAGACCTGCTTTTCTTAAAATGAGATTGCCTTCAACAGCTTTTTGAACACTATTATGCAATGTGGGCTTAGAGGAAAATTGTCTTGACCTGGATGGGATCAGTAGCTCAGAATTGCACCTTTTTTTTTCTATAACCTTCTGTAATTCACTGTAAATTCAAATCCGAGTTGTTTTATTTTGCTATTAGTAGATTTTTTTATGGCCAGACAAATCATAAAAGAAATAACCTGGAAATTCAAAGATACATTAAGTATAATATGCTAGATGAAACATTTATTAAAAATGCATATTTATCCATGTTTAACAGCTACTTTACAATGATAAATAAAACAAACAGAAATAAAATGTATATTTGGATAAAAGTGTAATAAAAAAAAATAATGTACCCAAAATTTGTGCCATAAATCAAACAAATTACAGTTTTTGCATAATTGTAGCTATTCTTTGAATTGTAACAGAAGCATTTCCTTTTACATAGAAAATTCACTCAGCTTTAACCCTTACAGTGTCCCACCTGAAGAACTGATTCAGAGACCCATCTTAGTATCTTATTAGAGACCCAGTTAATTTTTCACTGTTATCAACCAAAATAAAACTAACATTAGAACTTTTTTTGCCAAATAACTAATGAAAGCAATTATGGCATGTTATATGCCAAATTAATCAGCATTTAATTCTGGATTCCCTGAAAATAAAATATTATACAAAAAAGATTACTAGTTTTATTTTAATAAGGTATTTTTAGATTCGTGTAGTAAAAAAAATGCATCTGGGAATGCAAATAAAAATATATTTAAAAAAAAAAGCCAATAGAGAAATATAATGCATATGAATAGAAGGCTATTTATTTCTAAATAGCAAAAAATAAATTCTTGAAACAGATTACTCCATTTTGGAAATTTTTTTCTCAGTACTATATTTTGAGGAAAGTCAGCTTTTTGTCAACTGCACCAGGTCAAATAAATAAGTCGTTTTACCTTTTTATTAGCAAAATAACCAATTAACAGAACCATATTATATACCAAATTAAACAAAATATAATTTTAATTCTGAATTCTATGAAATAAAAAATTTGAACAAATTACAAAAAATATATTGATTTTAATAAGATGTTTTCATTGTGATATCTTTTTCTAAGAAGTAAAATACCTTTGTTGTTGCAGGGGGGGGGACTCTTCCATGCCAAGGAATCTGAATCAAAATCAATTATCGTTGCTCAAGAGAAAAAATAGCAAAGTCAAAATATTCATATAACAAATAAAGTTTATTTCCAAAAAATTCAAAACTCACCATATAAACTGATGAATACAAAAGTCTGAGCATCTAAAAGCTCCATCTCTAAATACAACTCCAAAAAGCCGACTTCCTCTTACTAACATTTTTCATCACTGACTATCTATTCTGACTATGTCTACTATCATTACTATCTTATTTCTAATATCTTACTCTACTTACTCCATGACCTAACACGTAGTATACATGCGGCATGCAACTGACACATGCGTGTTGCACATTGGGAAAAATATTTGCATAAACTTACGATTGCATACTCTCACGCTAGCTATGATGCAAGAAGGGGCATGTTCTTACATGCACATTAGCGGCTCTCATTCAAAAGTCAGATTTGCGCATGCACAACTCCTTTAGCGGTGCAGCTTCCCAAGATACTGCACAAGCATCTTGAACTGAAGGCATCAAGTGTCTTGTTATCCTGATTACAAAGAGTCCATGTTTCATTACCTACGCCTATTTTTCCACACTCTCCATAGATTCTTAAAAGTCCCTGTGGCAATACCTATTCTTCTATTTATCTCATGCCGCACATCACCAGTATCTGTTACATAGCTCCCAAGATAATTAAACTGAGACACTTGCTGAACAGTGCAGGCATTCAAAGCAATTGAAGCACCATCTGCCTGACCAATTTTTACATTTTAGTTTTTTTCTATTTATCACCAAACCTACTCTATTACCAGTTTTTAATATATAAAATTAAGTGCTCTTTTGATATATAACATGGCATATTTCTGTTCATTAGTTTCATCAGGATGAGATTCTAAAAGCTGTTTATTTTCTGAAAACACTTTAAAATAAATCCAGCCACTACAGTGAATTTAATTTCAGAAACCCAACATTGTAATGGTTAATTCAAGGGAATGTTAGGATTTTCGATTACTATTGGTTTTTCCTGAGGGAATTAGATTTGATTCATTAGTTATCAATTTACCTTTCCAGTCCTCATCGATTATACTTTTTGACAGAATCCAAAATGAGAGTCTAAAAATGGCTGTAGCCATCTTTAATACAGCACATGAAACATCAATTTTCTTTTAAACAGAAATTATTGTTTTGAAAATTTCTTACATATATCATATAAAACTATATAATTCAAGCATGAAAAGTGATACCTTTTCCATTTAATGCATATCTTATTAAACTGTAATATGTTAAGGTGATTTAATCACCATTTCTTAGACGTGACACATGGCAAAACTGATTTTCTAATTTTTGTTTTTCTGCATTGAAGAAACCTCTTAATTTTTAAGTTCACAAATTTGATATGAACGAAGCACATGTGTGGTGCATGCAAAGTGCTTGCATACAACATTATCCTGAGTTCCTCAACATTGGATATCTTTTATCTTTGCAGTTATATTATATTTATACTTTTATAATTAAATCTCGTTTTTATTTTTATTGATATATTATGATTTTATTTCCATAGATTTATATATCATTATAGATCTTTTCAAATTAATTTTTTCCTAAAGTTTTGAAATTCTCCTGAAAATCAATCTAAAATGGTTATTTTTAAAATCTGTGAATTTTGGAAGCAATTACAAAGTGTTTTATCTGCCTTAAATATATTTCATTATTTCTAAAATTATTTTTATCATTCATCTCAGCATTCAATGCATTGTTTTCCACTATTGAAATGAAAATCAACTTGTTTGTGTGATTATGCTGCATATACTAGGTCACGACCTAGTATATACAGCATTATGACAATATATCTAGAAAAAACACAGCAAGATGTAGAAGCCACTAATTCGTAGCACATGTATGGTGCATGCAAAGTGCTTGCATACAACATTATCCTGATTTCCTCAACATTGGATATCTTTGCAGTTATATTTATACTTTTATAATTAAATCTTTTTTTATTTTTATTGATATATTTTGATTTTATTTCCATAGATTTATATATCATTATAGATCATTTGGAATTACCCTATGTTAACGGTTTTCTATGATGAAGAAGTCTTACAATGACTGCTGATTTATTTATTTTTTCACTCTGGGTTATTTGTTGATTTTTCTCTTATGTTTTTCTCAATTTTCCAGTCAAAAACTTTAATCTTTTATTGTTTCATGAGAATGAGGTCTTGGATACAGAAAAAAGGATTTCCTTGACATGGAAATCAGTCCTCCTGTGGTTATTTTAAAATATTACTGTTTATTGAATGTTTTTTTTTTTAATTTCCCTCCTTAAGGCTTCTGATATTGAATTTTTTTTTGTCTTACTGCACTAACTTTATGGCACACTGCCAAGTTTCCTAAAATGTACTACTATCATTAACTCAGAAGTTATATACATTATACTTAGGAGAAAGAAAAAAATCATCCAAGGCAGTTAGAAAAATGGCTGAAAAAAGATATAAAAGTATGATGCTTCATTTTTTTTTTAATTTCTTTTGAATGATTTCTGCAGATGACTTCCTGACTTAGATGCCTTTTTGGAAAATTAGAGAATTCTCTTACTGTTTTTTAGATATTTGTTTGGTGGATAAAAAGGCTCTGCTAAAAATGCATTTTCTCACTTTCACATAGACTTTGCCACCTAACCTTGGAACTTGTAGGGAAAGGCTTTGCCAGATTGAACCAAGTTGTTTTTACTATGGAAATGATATCAATTCAAATGTAGTCTTAGCATACTGGCCAATTATACTGGACACTGATAAAGGAAGCTCCAAATGATTGTCTTTATGTGTAATACATTAGGTTAAAAAATTTTAATTACTATATTCATAACCCCAAATTATGAATGTCCATCTTACAAACATTTCTACAAATACACCTACAAATGAAACTACACCTTAACATTGTAATGATTCAGTCATGCAAGTGTCATTTCATGTATACAATCAGTTCTCATGAACAACTTGCAATAGCAAAAAATAGCATTTACCTTTCATGATATGTTCTAAAAGATTCACATTAAAGCAAATGGCTAAGGCCAAAGGATGATTGAAGAGTGCTTGGCTGAGCTTGAGAAACAAGACTCCAGTTGCTGAAGATTTGCATGTCTACAGAGTTGCCTCACATATTGAAAGGAGATTTAACAGAGGAGTAACCAACCCCCTTATAACATGTGAGGGATGTCTTCACATGTTACAAAGAATTACTGGGAGAAAAAAAGAAGAGAACTATTCAGATTTCCTAGAAACATATAAAAGAAAAATATTCCAAAGGAACCATTGCCATCTAACCTCTACACTTCTTGAAATTAACCAGAAACCCCTTTCAAAATCTTCACGAAAACCTTTTTCAGCATCCTATTTTGTTTAAACTTTCTTCTCAAGAAACACCATTAATCCTTACAGTGTCAGGTTTCTAAAACTGAACTCACTGTGGTAGCCAGATTTATTTTAAAGTGTTTTCAGAAAACCAAAAAAGAGCTTTAGAACCTCATCCTGAAGTAATTAATGAACAGAAATATATCATGTTACATACCAAAAGAAAGAGCATTTATTTGTGCTTAATGACAAAAATTCAAAGCAAAAAAGTGGCAAGTTAAATTTTTTAAGCATTTTTTTTAAACATTAGAAAACTTTACTGTGTTTTTTTCCACTTTATCTTTAGTAAAATTTCAAATATATTATATATTTCCCATTCTTCTATATTATTTTATTATTCTAATATAAACAGTTCATAATATTTATATTAATGCTTAAATCTTTCATTTATTTAGTATTTTCTAAATTATTTAGACATTTATGCATATAACGCATGTGCATATTCTTAGACTTTTGATGATAAGCAAACTCAAAGTTTAAGAAAAGAAGTGTCATAAAAAAATCATTTTGCTTTAAAAACAAGATAATTTAAATAAAAATTGAAATATATATATATATCAGAAAAGTGATTAAAAAAAGCTGTTAAAAATTCAATAAAATGTTTCAAACCATTTAAAGTTTAACTGAAGCACTGAATTTGAGAATAAGTTGCTTTATTATGAAACTGCATAATTGCTACAGAAAAGTTTAATTAAAATCCTGGCAGAAGATTTGGTTAAAGATCGCAATTTCCTGACCTTAATTAGTTTATTTGGTTGAATGTAATTAAAAGTATTGATAAATAAAGTCCTACCATTTAAAAATTGAGCTTTGAGTAATCTTAATGCTCTTTGGACTGCTGCATTACAAATCACTAGTGGATTCATTTTGATCATTTCAAATTAAGTATTGTTTTTAATAGCATATACATTCGTGAAACAATAAAAGATAATTTTAGAAGCATTAAAGTAAATAAAAAAAAGTCTTTAAAATCGAAGGTTTGCTAGAATATTGATCAAAAGCTGATGTGCATATTTCCTGGATGATGCAATTTCCAGTAGTAATAAAATCAATATCTTACATTAAAACTTTAAATAATAAATAAATAAATACCCCCTCAAGCAGCTGCTGCCACAGAGGTAGAAAGTATTAAAACTCTAGTAGAGATATAAATAGCCCAAAATACAGAGAAAGGCAACTGATCGATAATCTATGTACGATATGGCAAAATAAAGGCATGAACTAAATCATCACTACTTCATGTTATTACAATGACTGAACCTACGTTCATTGTAGACTCAAATAGATATATCTTTAAACTTTATCATAATTTTTTCAAGTGGAATCAACAGGTAAAATATATATATGTCATAGATTTAAATGTTATTTTTGATATTTGGTTAGCAACAGTTGAAAAAAAAAATTTTTTCACTACCGTGTACTACAGAAGTGAAATTTGCATCTCCGATCACTAGAATTCAAAAGATGAAAACATTTATTCGAGTTCCGACACTGAAAGGGTTAAGGAATGTTGAAGCTAATAATATTAAACAAGTAAAAATATATGTCATAGATTTAAATGCCATTTTCGATATTTGATTAGCAACATTTGAAAAAAAATTCAGATTTCTATTCAGAAATTTTTTTTTCACAACCTTGTGTTACAGGAGCGAAACTTGTATATCTCCGATCACTAGAATTCGAAAGATGAAAACATTTATTTGGGCTCCGACACTGAAAGGGTAAGGAAGGTTGAAGCAAATAATAATAAAGTATGCTGTTCAGTTTGGTTGTTTTTAAGTTCTTTTTTTTATGCACAAATATCTGGTGCAATGTACAATAGTACTTTTCTCTTAACAGAGCCATGTCTCAGGACAGGAAATCAACCATTGCTTACACCAACCAATATTTTGGTACTGGTGCTACAACAATATTATTTTCCACTATTATTAATTCCAAATACTACTATATTTCAGCTTTATTATGAGTTGGCTTGTGAACCTAATCATCATTTATGACATTGTGTCTATGGGAAAATCAAGTTATAAGATTCCTGTAAAACTTCCACAGTCAAAGCCTCAGTGACTGTGGGAAGGGCGTCAGTAAAACGCCCTTCCCACAGTCAGTAGGAGACACTGATGGGCTTGGAAAGGCCGCCATCTGTTGGATGGGACATTAAGCCATGGCCCTGTGTTCAAGAGAGCCATGCCCTATGCATGTTAACCCACTGGGTGGCCTTGATGGGAAGCTTCCATCTGTCTCCCAACAGCCAGTGAGTCCCCTCCCCAACCTTCTATGAGCCTTTGGGTCCTTTTGACCTGACCATTTAGCCCATTATGCACAAAAAAGTGCTTCTCAGAGGTAAAACAATATAAGATTCAAACAAAAGACTTACCAATGAACTTTTGGAATGGAATGCATTCTTAACTTGAAAACTTCCTGTATTGCAATAAAACTTTTATTTATGTTTTTTAAAAAAATTGTAATAGAAATGTTTCAAAATATTTTAATCATCATAAAAGGTCTTTGCCTGTTGAGCCTCCTATACCATATACATATGTAATGCCCTTTTTCCTTATAATAACTATAAAAAAAGAGTTTTGGCAAATGTGGTATCTGAATCCTACAGCCCCCTGAAAACGTCAGGTGATCTTAGTACTTGAGCTACCTATTTAATTCAATCTCAACTAATAGTAGATTGAAGGCAAACCATGTCTGATATTCATTTGGTATGTGTTATTCATTGCCTGTGTACTTCAGTTGTTGGAATTTCTCACTGATGGTACTATTTCTGCATATTTGACTATAAAAATTGAACTTTTTTTGTGGACAATTGTGTCCTGCTTCCAATTGATAATAGTTCCATTGAGTCCCTAAGGATCATGGGATTAAGCTCATAGTCTTCCATTAGCTGAGATTTAACTAGGTGGATTAACCAAGTTATAAGAGCACCTTATATATTTTCAGGAGATCTATTATTTATCCCACACCAGCTGAAATTAATTTTTTAGTCAACATTTCAAGCAGAGAGAAGTTTTAATTTGTTGTTCAGTATTATTAATATATATATACACTTATATTTTAGAATGAATTCATCTAGTGAAGTACCTCAAGTAACAACTGGAGGTGGGCTTTTCTCTAGAGGATGCAAATTCAGATATAGGTATTTCTTATATTTTTATATTTGTTATATTATGCGTATAATATTTACCATATTAACATGTTTATAATCCATACATAATCTTCACCCTCCTAACTTGAGAAATAAAAATTTGAAGGAACAAAAAAAAATTCATGTATTAGCCGAACTATAATTTATTATTTAATTTTTGTACAGTAAAATATTTATAAATGCACCTTGTAATCATTTCTTTCTGGAAATTGTCACTTTGTGAAAAAATGTATCTAATTTACAAAGCAGTATCCTTAAACTTTACTAGCAGTTCACTCTCAGCAAATACTGCAATCACTGCATTTACTAGAGAATAGGAAACCGTATAAGATTGATTCTTTCTGGAAACATAAAATTTGAAGAAAAAAAACTTTTTTTTTCTTGTAGGTGAGTTTATATTTAGAAAGCACACTCAAGTGGAAAAGTTAAATTACACAGCAGTTTTTCTTAATGTTTTGCAATTGTAAATTGAATTATGTAATATATAGTGAATATGTAAATCAGTGGTAGAACTGCTTAAGAGGCTCCAAGCATGCAAATGAATTGTCAGTACAAAAGTTATTCTCTAACAGGTCTCTAAATTATTTATTCTTTGCCCATGAAGTGTTTTCTATGGCAATAATTGGAGTTTACTATTTTGTTCAAAATGTCTCAAAGACCACTGACAGAGTCATTTAGATGACTTTGTAAGGAGACAACCTAATTGTAGTACCTAAACTTTAATTTTTAAAAATACAATACTCTGTCACTTGATCACATGACACTTCTGTTACCTAACTGACATCAATTACTATTCTACATGTATTACTTGAGTTTATGTTATTTAATTCATCACAATTAATTGTTGTACAATCAAAGTTAAAAAGAAAGTTGAGAGGAGTGCATTACATATCTGTTTAACCATAGTTGAACTAGTAACCACTCAGTTACAACTATTATGCTCTAAAAATGGTACACTTTGTTGGTACTATATAAACAGCTGTCCTCTTCCTTGCAAAGGGGTTATAGAATAAAGGAACCATATTTACCAGTTGTTGAGTGAAGAACTTGATGGTGAATCTGCTGGCACAGGTACAGGTTGCTCATGGTCTCTTCTGTTGTTCTTTGAAGTTTTGGCCTGAGTTGGTTGGGGACTATTATCTCCACCACTAATTACATTTTGTTGCACTGATAATAATATGATAGTTGTAACTGAGTGGTTACTAGTTTAACTATAATTAACAGTAATAGTTATGTAACTTCTCCTCTCAACTTTATTTTTAACTTTGATTGTACAGCGATTAATCGTGATGAATTAAATTTATCAAATTAGCTGTGATTTTATAGAGATAATCAGTTTTGGTTATCTATTGTCATTCTCTTTTGTCAAATAAACTTGCCATATTTCAAAACTTTTAATGGATAAAATGGAGTTTTATCAGTGGAGGTTGTGTCATTGAACAAGTATGTAATCACTTTAGTTTCATATTTTGATAAGTTTACTCTTTTTGGTTTTAGATAATTTTTCCATTGATCTTAATAACATATTAACTATATATAACTATTTTCATTCTTGCTTAAATACATATCATAATTAGAAAAAAAATATTCTTTTCATGCATCAGCTTTTATTAAAAGCAAAACTAACCACCTGTGAAATATTACAGTTTCCACTGTTAAATGGCAACTGCCACATGAAGTAACATAATCTGGAAAAGAAACACTATTTTCATGATACTTTTAATTGGTTTTATGTCACTGCTTCATTAAATGTACAGATTGTTAAAATTTAAGCATATAGATTATTATTACAGTTGCATTTGTGGCTAAGAAATTAAAAAAATTGAAAAAAAAAAAAAGAATGATTTAAGTAATTACAGAAATATTATGAATTATACTGCTCATCATTGAAATTGCACCACCTAGAAAGAATGGACAAATTGATCTAACAATTTGCATGCAGAGTTTTGAGGTATATGGACATAAACAATTTGCATGTCAAAATAATCAGCATAGTAATCAGCAGGTGAACTATATGATGAGAGAATGACCTGCAAAGAGTGTGCAATGCCTTTAACCCACATAAAGCAAGGTTATATGCAGCTGGCAGAATTTGAGAATTCGGGTCATTGGGTTATCAGATGCTAAATGGTCAGTACACCAAATCACTGTATGAGCTGTATTGTGCAAATAGTTGGACACTGCTGGCAATAGGTACAGCAAGATACCAGACATGTCACAAAGGTTCTGGTGACATTGGAAGAGCATCTAAATGGGAGGATCAGTAGATCTGCTGACTAACTACAGGAGACAGAACTGCCACAACCTGCTAGATTTTCAACATCATAAATCCATCCCTCTGAGAATTGAGGCTGCATTTTCACCATCCAATGGCTTGTCTATCTCTGATGCCATTTCATCATTGCAGTGGTGCAGGTGGAAAGCTGCTTGGGTACAAGACGTATGCCATCTTTAGTGATGAATCACATTTCTGTTTGTGGCAGCCATATGCACATCTGGAGTCTGGAAATATACTGGGTACAGAGTAATCCAGCCTGTATCAGGGAAAGTCATATTGGCACCAAAATCAGTATCATGGTATGGGAAGCTGTCAGTTACAATAGTCATTCACTGGGAACTGCAGAATTTCATATTTCTGGACCTCTAAAAAATGCTATATAGTTGAAAATGTATAGGCAGTCAAAATATGAAAATCTAATCTGGCATATACTAATATGAAAATCACATCTGGTTGTTATCGATAGCACATTGACAAGATATTATGTTCAAATCATTCCAGGACCCAATTTTCTGCCCTTTCAACACCTCATCTGAAACGTTGTTTTTCAGCAGAACAAAAAAATAAATACCCTCTCAAGCAGATGCTTGCCATAGAGATCTGGCAGGAGCCCTGTCAGGCTATGAAGTAGAAGGTCTTTCAGGAAGGCGAGACCTCAGCAGAAAAACAACATCCATACCTTACCCTGGGCTCAAACCCAGATCCATTGGATCAGTAGCCAAGCTCATTAACCACTAAGCCATGGGACAGTGGATATGGTGATAAGGACAATGCTTGCCCTTATAAAACTTGTATATCCTGTTGGAGGTGGAGGTGGCTGAGTTGGTCACATGCCAGGCTCATAATCTGCAGTTCCCAGGTTTGAATTTCAGCTGGGCTAGCATTGAGATTTATCTCCACAAAACTTCCCACTCTGCCCTCATTCAGTAGGGGACACCAATAGGCTTGGAAAGGCTGCCATCTGTTGGATGGGACATATAGCTATGTCCCCTTGTGTGGAAGAGCCATACCATGTGCACATTAAAG
Organism: Ryuthela nishihirai; assembly: GCA_038380435.1. Classification (NCBI taxonomy): domain Eukaryota; kingdom Metazoa; phylum Arthropoda; class Arachnida; order Araneae; family Heptathelidae; genus Ryuthela; species Ryuthela nishihirai. The sequence goes on along the minus strand of JAWZYU010000007.1, from coordinate 78,481,630 downwards.
AACACTGGATGGTTTTGACAGGAAGCTATCATCTGTCTCCTAAGAGCTGCCCAGTGGGTCCACTCCCCCAACTTTCTCTGAGCCCTTGTTTACCTAACCATTTAGCCCAATGTGTACAAAAAAGACCACTCAGAGGTAAAACAACCCAGCCTAGGTGATGTTGAATATGCTTCCTTGACCAGCACATTTGTAGTCCATTGTACATGTTTGGGATATGATGGGACATTCACTGACCACCACCTCTCAGCTCTCTACCACTGTTGCCCAGCTCATGGTACAAATGTATGGAGCATGGTTCAGTGTTCACCAGGGTGACATTCACCACCTTTCCAACTTGCTACTGCAATGTTTGGTTGCTTGTATTGCTGTTCATGGAGATCATACTTCTTATTGATGTACTCCCCATTTCTGTACGTAAATACTGCTCATTTGATATACAAACTTAACCATTTCTTGTCTATATTGCTATCTGTCATTCCACTTGTTTTGAGCTCAAGTCTCCTTTAGGTGGAATAATTTCAGTGGTGAGCAATCTATTGAAATAATTAAATAACTTGGAAGAAATGACAAAATAAATTTTTGAAAACATTTTCTCGAATTAAAACTACAAATATCCTTATTTAAAAAATGTATTTAAAATTTTGCTTTTTAAAATAATTTTATTTTTTCATAATTAAATGCTTTATATATATATATATCATGACCTATTTCTTTAGTTACTTTAGAATAAAGTTTTAAAGTTATTTAACTTTCTGCAAACACTTCAAAATTAACTTGAAAATTTCCAAAAAATTTCTCTGATGCATCATAAAAGTCTAGAGAAACAAGATTGGAAACGAAGAAATTAGATGGTTTGGGCATATGAGAGAATGAATGAAGAATGATTACCTAGAAAGTGTACAATAACCAATTAAATGGCAAAAAACATAGAAACAGATTCAAAAGAGACAAGATAGAAAAGCATGAAGAGAGTTGACTCACTTGACCTGACTCTCAGAACAGGGAATAGACAATATATACACAGTCATATCAGAATAATATAACCACCTACCATACATATACTGTGGTAGATGGTCATATTATTCTGATATGACTGTGTATATATACACTAAGTGGCCACTTTATTAGGTTCAGTTCTATGTTACGTCAATCTCAGATAAAAACTCGGTAACTTAAGTAAGCTTTTTATGAAAATATGTGACTGAAGATAATTCAAAGATCTCTATCAAATCATTTAAATCTCAACAATATTCATTTTCCAACAGTATTCATTGAGTATATGGATTAAATTAAGATTAAAATTACTCTGTAAACATTGTAAGTGCTATACTAGTCACGTGGCATCAGGGAAAACAATCAATTCATTGACAACTAATGGAGTAATTGCGAGTTGTATATATTCAGGTTAATCAGTCATACCTACATTGGCTTCATTACTGTGATCTTGAGACTTCCTTTTCAGTTTTGCAATAAGGAAAAGTCTGGAGTATGTGTTGTTCCTCATAGGAGAATTATTATGCACTCTGCTGCATCAGTGATTGTTGTGACAGGATTCTGAACTTCATGCTCCTGGCTAGTTGCTTATACCAGATACTTGTGACTAGGCACTCCATATTATCTGTTTCAGCACATCATCAGATGAGCACTGTCTATGGTAGTGGAATGTATTGGTAATGCCTGTGCCTTATCTGTGGAAGTATATGTGGGCTGCATGGGGTTGTCAAGGTCAAAATGTGGACTGGGCATGGCCCCAAGGTGGTGTGAAGCTGTGGATAACTCAGATGTGTATTAGGGAATGCGTTGGCCAGTCCTGTTCCCCTCCCCTTACAGTTTAGTTTCCGATTGTATTTCATTCTTCCTGTTGCTCGAACTCCCCCCCCCCCCCACACACACACACACATACTCCTTCACAGGGAGGAAACAGGACTGCCCAATACATTTTCTACTACAAATTTGACTGATGCATAAGGAAGTCCATGACTTCCTTCTCTTCATAGCATTTTTAGAGGTCCAGAAATATGAAAATCTAATAGGGAAATACAGGGACTACAAGGAGGATGTACCAGGCATTCCAAACCTGTTCAACCTTGCTATTGTTGCTTGGACATTATGGGGTAGACTTGTCATGCAACAAAACAGCCATTTTACTCAAAAGTCCTGTGTGCTTTAACTTTATTGACTGTCTTCAAATGTCCATAGTTCACAATGTTGTGATTTAATGGTGTTGTCATGGTCCAGAAACTCAATCAACAGGGAATACTCAAAAAATACTAAAAAAAGTACCAACTAAAACGTACTCAAAAAGTACAAAAAAACTCAAAAGTTGGGAATACGCAAAAAGTACCTCTTGATAATCAAATTAAAATATCTGTATAGCATATTTGTTTAACTTTGGATGCTTCTCTGCAGGGTATGTATGCAATCCATGCAGCATTTGTCATGTTCAAGCTGGCTCTGATTCTTGTGTTGATGAGTTCCTTTTATGCATACTTGTGTTCCTGTGTGAGGGCACAAAGATAATTCAGTCCATTACCTAGATATAGGGGCTGTCCACTTTTAATTTCAATAACCCCTTTACAATTCTCAGTGGTATATTTTCTAAGGAAGGAGACAAGGCACATAGTAAAGAAGCATTTTGGGTAGATTTCTAGATATACAGTAAAAAAAAAAGCCAAGTTCCATTTTTTTGTTTACTGTTTATGTCTAGCAAGCATTTAAATATACTGAATATTAACCAGTTTCCATTTCCTCTAAATAATATATGAATTTTCTTTAACTTACTCTTCCTTCAGTAAACATATCCATGCAAGTTGCCATCAAAATTAAACTGCACAGATGACATTTGCTACAATGATTTGTAACTTGCTTGAATGTATTTTACTGCTCATTATATCCATAATAATTATAAGTATATTTTAATACTATGAAGGGCATTCAAAATGTTCTTGATACGTGTCTATAGATTTGCACTCATTCTTCCAAAGTTAATGAACCATGACTGTTTGAAGCTTGTCTAAACTTGTCATTATGTATTAAAAACAAAGGCCATATTATCGTTTCTCCTTTCAGTGGGATGCATAGAGTTCTGTCAGGGAAATATATGCATTGTTGCTATGGAGCCTACTAAAGACAGAAAGATTTTGCATTTTCACAAGGATGTTACTTGGGGACAATGCAGAAAAAATGAATGCCAATTTATCACAAGTATATGGGGATTGCCGTCCCATGGCCGAGTGGTTAGCGCTCTTGGCTGCTGATCTAAGGGACCTGGGTTCGAGCCCCGATTAAGGCATGGCTGTTTGTGTCGTTTTTCTGCTGAGGGCCTGCCATCCTCTCAGACCTACTGTGGCATATAAACTGACAGGCTCCTGTCAGACCTCTGTGGCAAGCAGCTGCTTGAGGGGGTATTTATTTATTTTTTTATTATATGGGGATTGTGTCTGTTCATAGGGCAATGTTAAGGATGGATGCGCAAATTCAGAGAAGGATGGCAGAGCTTCAAAGATCTCTGCAGGAAGACAGAAGGAGGTCGTGAACGAAAGAACCATTGTTGCTGTTCATGAACTTATTAAGAAAAACCCACACCACCATTCAGGTAATAAGTTTAGATGTCAGTGTATTGGTTGGCAGTGTGGAAACAACTATTTATTAACATTTAAAGTTCAGAAAGCTCTGTGCCAAATGGGTACCTCACAAACTGAAAGAAGGGCAAAAAAAGGGCTAGAGGTAATTTGTGCAAGGAGGTGCTGGCAGTGTTTGAACCTAGTGGCCGCAAATGGTTAACAGACATTGTCAGAGGTAATGAGACGTGGTTTTATTACTGTGCAGTTCCCTAAAAAGATTGTCAAATATGTTTGGATTGTGGAAGATGAACCACGCCCCCAAATTCTCTGACAAGACTCAGCTCAAGGAAGAGGATGTTCACAATTCTTTTCAGTTTCTAAGGAGTGGTAGCCATGAATACCTTACCTGAGAAAAGGACTATAAATGGCCAATACTACACCAACATTGTTTTGTCCAAAATGGTTAAGGAAATGGAGGAGCAACACACAACAACAAGCATGTCAAAGGTTTTCCTTCTTTGTGACAATGCTAGTGCTCACAAAACCTGGCAATTATGGCCTTATCTGGAGCAGGAAAAAATCGAACAGCTCCTGCATATTCACCTGAACTTGCACCATGCGATTTTTGGTTGTTTCCAAAAATTATAAAGGAACTTGCCGGGAAGCCTTTTTGAAGGGTACAAGACCTTGCAAAATGCATTCATTCAGAGTTGTGGAGTATTCCCCAACAAGAGCACCACCAAGCATTCCAGAATTGGCATAGACACCTACAACTTTGCATAGATACTGGAGGGGATTACATTGAAATGCAGTAAAAGTTTTGTTGGGGTAAGTGCAATGGTTTTTGTTCTACAAATGCATGTTAAGAACTTTTTGAACACCTCTTGTACTATACTTAGAATAGAGAACAACTGAAAGAAACTAATTTTCAGTGTACAAAAGAAAGTAATCAACTTACAGTAGAATCCATTATGGCTTTAGTCATATAATACGAAAGCTATTCCTTGTGATGCATTTCACTCACATCATGATTATGACTAATTTATCTTTGAAAATTTGTTTCTTATTGCTTATTATCATGCAGAGTTTTACAGATATCAGTTACACATATGTAACACTGGCATCATAACCTCCCACCAGCATGGAACCTATTACTCAATAAGTATAGCTGTAGCGATAAGTAGGTCCACCAGGGGAGAGTTGTATATAAACTGCACTTGCAACAGCCATCATTGCCAGATGAAGACCAATATAGAAGAGGTGAAACATATAGCCTGGATTGTCTTAATTATCTTAACATTTCAGTTTTTTGAATGTTTGAAGAGTACAGTCATTTTAAAGGCTTTTTAACATTTACATTTGTTTAATACAGAGAGGGTTGGTTTTAAAGGTTGAGCCAATTAAGCATGTTCTAATTAAGCATGCTTAATGCAACTACATTAGGAGAGGATACTTCAAGGATGCAGCCACTGAAGTTAAAGTACTACTGCAGCAACAAAATAGACTGGTGTCCAATGTGAAAATAACAGCTAGACTTCAACAACGGACACTACTAACAACACAAGTGTCAAGCCGTCAGATGAGCAACAACAGTGACTTTTTAAGTGGTATGATCCAGTTTTCACTTTCATCTTGAATTTTAAGAACTTGCAAATGACAAATATCGCCATATTGTAGTGTGTGTCGTTTTTCTGCTGAGGTCCTGCCAGCCTCTCAGACTTTCTACTATGGCATATAAACTAACAGACCTCTGTGGCAAGCAGCTGCTTGAGGGGATACTATTTGAAAACTTCTGTCTGAATCTCAAGAACTTTCGTGTTATAAGAGGACTTAGAGTATATTTAAACTCACATATGAGTTTCTACAATTGCTGAAGCAGCAATGGATAGTTAATTATATAGAGTGTTTTAGTTGCTTGCTCATAGACAAAAAATATATGGCAGTATCATGGTAAATTAAACCTTTTATGCAAATAGTTCCAATATGTTTGCTCTAAGCCAGGAGTTTGGGGTACACCGTGAGAGCTCAAAAGTTGCTAGAGCTAGTAACAAAGTCACTAAGTTGGCATTATTATACTATAACTACAGTTTTATCTATCTACATAAGGGGTATACCAGTTACATACACATTCCCAGTGGGTATGTGAAGCATAAAGGTTGAGAACCACTGCTCTAAGCCATTCAAAATTGGGATCAGCAGAATGTATTGCTAATTTTTGTTATTAAAAAAGCTTTAAAAATTGAATGTAGCATTAGTGAAAGTGACATATTTGATGATTAAGTGTATAAGTTACTCAAAAACCATTCAAGATTAAGAAAGTACTTTTAGTGCAAATTTTATTTAAAACAAAAAAACACACCCAAAAGCAAAATCAGCAACAGTGAGGGACAGGTGTAATCATTTTATCAGCTTGCTTGTAATAGGTGAAAATTCTTAATATTGCACTTATGTTTGGAAGTGAGTCAGCATAAAAACTCAAATTTGCCACTGACATGAAATTTGTTCAATGTGAGTGAACAACATCAATTCTGGGAAATTTCCACTGTTAAAAATTATTTGACCAAGATCACTTCATAATTAGACAAATGATAATTAGTTAGGAATGATTTTACTATTTTTTACTTTTCATTTTGCCTTGTCCTTATTGTAAATCTAAGATTATCAGATCTATAAGCTGTTGTTGAAGTCTAGCTGTTATTTTTCACATTGATATCATTTTGTTGTTGCAATATGACTTTAACTTGCAGTGGCTCATCCATGACGTTTCCTTGTCTAATTTAGTTGCACTAAGCATTAGAAGCATGCTCAATTACTTAACCTTTAAAATCAACCCTCTCCATATTTCAACAAGAAATCAGTACCAAATTTTTAAGTTTATGCAGTTTACAATAACACTAGACAACAATTTGAAACTGTTTTTATAACATTGGTCAAATATGTAGTTTTTTACTAATTTTGGGGTGCTGAATTCAAATATGGCTGTGAAAAATCTGCAGCACTTAGTTTTTTTGTTTAAATTACAGATTGATGTATTTCAAATTTCAATGAATGTGCATATCTGGGAAATGAAAATAAATATGACTATCTTATTAAATTGCAACTTAAAACTTATTAATTAATTACATGATTACAGTGAAAAAAATTAGAAATATCTTATTTATAGACCACTGAATATAAAGTAACAAATGAAATAATATTGAAATGCAAAATAAGAAAACTTGGATAATATCTTTTATACTTACAAGAAGTTCATTTTTGTCTTTTATTTGCTGTGGTATCTTCCTTCTGTAAGAACCAGCAGTAGTCACCCATCATTGCTGGATCCCACCTGCCTTGGTATCTCTCCTCCATGGTTCGGATATCCTGGTGAAATATTTCCCCTTACTCATCACTAACAGCTCCTAAGTTCTTGGGAAAGAAGTTGAGATGCAAGTGCAAGAAATGGGTCTTCAAAGATATTTGGCAGCCAAAGTTTTCATAGTTTTTGAGATCTTGAATGAGTTGATGGTAGTTTTCCTCTTTGTGATTCCCCAGAAAACCCTGGACCACAGACATGAAGGATTTCCATGCAGTGTGCTCCTTCATATTCAGTTTTTCTTCGAAGACATTCAGTATCATTCAGTAGTATTCTAGTAGTTCAGTTATTCAGTGGCTTCCTGATCTGAGGATTGACTTTCTTTGAGTTTGGCATCACTTAGTTTTGGAAAAATTTTCCTTCAAGTGCAAAAACCCTTTACCAGTTTTATCCATAGTCTTTACAAAGTTTTTCATAAGCCCAGTTTGTTATGTAGTGGTGGGAGTAGAACATCAGAGAGGTCAACTAGAGGCTTATACCTCACATTACTCTTTCCAGGAATAAATATTCCACTCTTGAAGTCTTGAACCTAACATACAGAGAAGCTTGTTGTTTGGAAAGTCCCAGATCTCAAACTAGGTCATTTAATTCATTTTACTGAATCAGATGAAGCTCGTCTAACTTTTTAGGGGTGTATGTAGGATCAAGATCCCCTCGGTGCGAGCTCCTGTACATGGTGAGAGGACCAGTCTGTGAAGGTTCCGCTGGCTCCGGGTATCATCACAGGAAATCACAAGGTCCTGAACTTGCATTTGCCCACGTGCTTGCAATGCATGAATACCCATGTCCCTGAAAAGGAGGATCCTGGCAGTTGCTCGGGGGTCCCGTCTTCTCTCCTCAGCTCATGACTGGTGTAGTTCCCTTTGGCTGTTTTGCCATTGGGGAGCCTGCCCTTCGCGGGACTGGCAGCGGATTCTGGGGCTACTGCTATACACTGCTTTGGCCTCTGCTTCAGATAAATGGATTCAGATAGATGCTGATTGATCTGCTTCAGATCAATCAGCTGGTGGGCTAGTCCTGTTAGGATCAACTATGCAGAGCAGGGAATAACCTTGCCCACAGCTGGGTACAGGTTTGCAAGTTTCCTCACATGTTAACTAATTTTAGAGTTTTCTTTCTTTTGTGAGAATGGTTCGTCTATCACATCATTTTATTTTTTCACTTCTTTTATTTTGTGGGAACTCAGTTGAGTTTCTCACAATTTCTCTTTACATTTTGCTTTTATTTATTTGTGAGGATTTGGCTCATTGTCTGTGTGGGTATAGTGCCTGCGCAGCAGTGTTGCCCAACTGGGCATCCGCTTGTTGAACTCTGTGGAGGGTAGGGACAGCGGGCACTGAACCACACAAAAGCAAATATAAGAGTTGATGATGCAATTGATACGATCAGTGCCAACAAGAGGGCTCAACATGAGCCCCCATCTTCTTAATTGTCTTTATCATCTACACCTTCATCTTCCTTGTCTGTGTCTTCGTCCCCAAGATTCCTTATCATCCAATCCACAGGTGATCAGGTAATTGGGGACATGCCCCCATTTTTTGTTCATAAAGGCTTGGTAGGTCTTGCGGGTGCGCCAAAATCCTTCAAGCGTTTACGATCTAGTGACTTGCAGGTTGAGACCACTTGCTCCAAACACTCAGAACTGCTCCTGAAAGTCACAGAGATCGGTGGGTGGCTGTCACAGTCACTTCCCACAAAATTTTGAATTTCTTTCAGGGTGTGATCACTGAGTGGGGCCTACTCAAAGTCACTTAGGAGGAAATCCTCTCAGAGCTCACTCCTCAAAGAGTAACACTAGTCCACTGGGTTTTGATGCATTGTGATGATAAATTGGTACCCACCCAGATACTGATATAACCTTCAACATGCCATGCCTGCCTTCTTCTATCAATCCAGATTTTCATTGCAAGGTATGGCCATATATACCTAACCCTCTGCACTGCTTTCAGTGCCAGATATATGGTCATGCTCTCACAGCTTGCCAGGGCAAACCCACCTGTGTTCACTGTGGCAGCAAGGATCATCTTGATCCTGACTGCATAGCAGTAAAGGCAAGCTGTATGAATTGTAGTGGCGATCATCTGGCATATTCGTGTGACTGTTCCAAATGGAAGGAGCAAAAGGAGGTGCAACGCCTAAAGACCATCAACATCTCATATGCTGAGGCAAGAAGCTCGCTGTACCGCCTGTCCCACCTGGCAAAGTTTCCTATGCCAGTGCAGTCATTGGAAAGTCCATCATTCCAATGACTTCGGTGGTGGTGCAGACTGACATTAGTGTACCATCTACTGAGTCTTTCTCGCCTGCGGCTAAATACCTCCTCATGCAGGTGAAACTGATGTTGGTGTTGACTTCGACATCAATCCCAGTTTCCATTCCTGCAACTCAGCCTTCCACCTCCACTGGAAGGCCTCCTCCTTCCTGTCCTCAGAGAATAGACCTACCAAACCAAAGCAGCCCCCACTGGGGCCAAAAAAAAAACAATCACTCCACAAAAAGAGGTCACTGATCCATGTCCCTCGGATGATTCCGAGGACATGTACAAACCGCCCCCATTCACTAAACCATCTTCTGCGGCAGTTAAGTTGAATAGGAATTAGTTGTTTGCCCACTCTTCTAAGTCCTGAGATGTCCACACTCCTACAATGGAATTGTCATGGATTCCTGAGGAATCTTGACAACATCAAGGCCCTCCTTCAGGCACACCAGCCCATCTGTGTGAGCAGGATGGCAGGCATCTGTGTGCCTGCAGGAGACATACATGCAGCCAGTCACAGATTGCACAATCCAGCAGTTTTCATTAGTTCGCCGGGACCGGGGTGGAGATACATACTTAACTCTCTGCGCTGCTTATAATGACAGATTATATATATATACAGGGTGAATCTGAAAAAGTGGGCAAAACTTTACTGGGTGGTAGAACGCAGCTATACGAGCAATATTCGTCATAGAATGTATGGTCGGAACGCAAGCGGTGAGAAGTTAAAAGGTAGTTTTCCACTGTCACATTTAAAGAATGAACACAAGAAGGAGAGGAGATACTTCAGAAAACATTTTATTAACAGGAATGTAATTGAGGTACATGCTCAAAGAAATTGCTCAAAAGAGCTGCCGCCAGCTGTAATGCAGGCTTCACACCTGCGGGATAGGGACGGTAGAAATGCCGTTGGGTGCGAGGACCCAACGGCATTTCATTTTATATCATTTCCAACACCACCTAGCGGCTTGCAGTTTGCGTTCCGCCCATACTTTCTATGACGAATATTGCTCGTATAGCTGCGTTCTACCACCCCGTAAAGTTTTGCCCACTTTTTCAGATTCACCCTGTATAGGGGGCAGTATTTATTAATCAGTCCAGCTTGTATGGGTGTCGCCATCCTTGTGGGCAACCATTCTCTATTCCAGGTCATACCCCTCACCACCAACTTGGAGGTGATAGCCATCCGCATTTTCCTGCAGTTCTCCCTGACTGTCTGCTCGGTATATCTTCCACCTGGAAGCATTGTCTTCCAGGAACACCTTGATGACCTTGTCTCACAGCTGCTATCCCCCTTCCTCATCATGAGGGACTTCGATGGACATAGTCTACTTTGAGGCAGTGGTGACACCAACGGGAGGGGTGGGGTCCTGGAGCAATGGCTCCTGGATCCTTCTCTCTCCCTGTTGAACACCAATGTCAGTATGTACTTTCACTCCTCAACCTGCACATTCACTGCCATTGACCTCACCATCTGCTCTTCCTCGATCCTTCCACTCTTTACATGGGAGGTCAAGGACAACCCTTATGAAAGTGATCACCTCCCTGTGGTGGGCACCATATTCCTTGGGGGGCCTTGCAGCCCTTCATGCATCTCATGGTGGAGGCTTGATTGGGCTGACTAGTGGCTTCAAGTTCCTCTCTGAGCTTGATGAACACTCTGTCAGCCAGGAGCCAATCAACATGGCAGTAGCGGAAATAACGAACTGTATCATAGACACAGTTGCATCCACAATTCCTCAAACTTTGACATGGTTTCCTCATTTTCCGAAACTGTGGTGGAATCCAAATTGCACCGCAGCTTGTAAGGCTTAGGGGGTGTTTCGGAGATATCCAATGTCCCCCAACCTTGAAGCATTCAAACGTGCCATGGCAAAAAACTCTTTTTGTCTGATGCCAGAGCCAGAAGGAATCTTGGATCAAATAAACGTCTTCTATTACCCACACAACAAGTTCTAAGATTGTGTAGGATAAACTCCAGAAAATGGGTGGGAACTACACGTCCCACTCATTATCAATCCTGGAGCACAATGGACCGGTAATTGCCGACACTCTGGGGGAGTCATTCTTCTCCATTTCTTATTCTTATTCCCCCCGAGTTTCATACTCAGAAGAGCAATGCAGAATGCTCTCCACTGTCCTTCCATTCGAATGGCCTGGAGCCATATAACAGGCCATTCACAGCGGAGGAGCTTTGCCTTGCTCTGCACACCTCTCGTGCATCTGCTGTCAGGCCAGACAATGTCCATTATGCGATGCTCCAACATCTCTCACCGTTGAGTAAGGATCAGTTGCTCCATCTTTTCAATTGCATTTTTCTCAAGTAGCAGTTTCCAGACTCCTGAAAGGCTATTGGCTTGGCCTTCCTGAAGCCAGGAAAGGATTCCAATATTCCTTCTAATTATCATTCCATTACGTTGATGAGCATCCCTTCTTTCCAGGCAACGGTCAGCTCTTGACCATCTGATACGCCTCAAATCTGCTATCAGAATTTCATTTTTATGTAGAGAGCACATGGTGTTAATTTTCTTCGACATCAAAAAAGCATACAACATGGCTTGGAGATTCAGCATTCTTCGTAACTTCCATAGCTCTGACTTTAGAGGTCACATGCCAATCTTCATCTCCAACTTATTGTCACGTTCTTTTCATGTCCGTATCAGCAACACTTTGTCGCGGCCATACCCCCAAAAACAGGGGGTGTCACAAGGCTGCATTCTGAGTGTTATGTTCTTTGCTGTCAAGATTAATTATATTACTAGACAAGTTCCTCCATCTGTAGGCAATGCCCTCTATGTTGACGATTTTAGCATCTTTTGCTCTTTGTCCAACATAAGGGTCATTGAAAGACAACTGCAAATTGCCCTGAACAATTTTTCAGTGTGGGTGATGGCCAACAGGTTTCGGTTCCCTCCACAGAAGACCACTTTAGTGCACTTTTGCCACAAGCATATCTTCATCTGTATCCCGAGCTATGGCTTGGTTGTAACATCATTCCAGTTGTTGTGGAAACCAAGTTTCTTGGTCTTGTCTTCGATTGGAAATTGACCTTTTTTACCACACATACATCATCTCAGGTCCAAATGCACACAGGCATTGAATATCAAGGTCCTCTTCTCTCTCTCCTGAGGAGCTGACTGATGTTCTCTGCTCTGCCTGTACCATGCACTTATCTGGTCAAAACTAAACTTTGGATCCCAGATGTACGACTCCGCCCGGGATTCAGTGGTGAAGGTGCTGGACCCCCCTCCATCATCAGGCCCACCATGTTTGCACAGGAGCCTTCTGCACCTCATCTGTCCAGAGTCTACAATGAGACTGATGAACCATCTTTATCTCTTTGCCATCAGCAGTTGTCTCTACAATACACATCTAAATTGCGATCCCTGCCTGGTCATCCCACTTGGGACTGCATTTTCAACCCAATGTGGGAAATGCTTACACTAATTGGCTGAGTGCCATTTGTTATTTTGGTTTGCAAGTCCGAGGTTACCTCAGAGACATCAACACCAGTCTCAATAGCATCATACAGTCGACAGTTGAGTCACTCCTACCATGGCTCACTATTTCCCCTTTCTGTGATTTTTCCCTGTGCAGGATGGGGAGGCCTTTACACCCGACTGTGTTTACCAGTAACTCTTTGCCAGCCATCGTGCTGTGTACACGGACTTCTTGCCCGTCTACACAGATGGCTCAAAGTCTGGCACATCAGTGGGATTGGCCATGGTCTGCTGTGATGTATTCATTGCAGACCAGATCCCACTGTAGTGGTCTATCTTCCTTGCAGAGTTGCATGCTATCAGCCTCACCTTGGACCACATGGCAGCTAAGCATCATCGGCTGTGTGTGCTTTATACTGACTTGCTTAGCTCGCTACAGGCTTTGATTTCGGTGAGGCACCGGTCTCACTCAGTTCTTTGTAAGATTCGCCAGCAAGTTACATCGTTTGGCAACCACCACCACCACCACCATTCCCTTCTATGGGTTCCTGGTCATGTCAGTATCAGAGGCAATGACTTGGCAGATGCTGCTGCCAAGTCGGCCATGTCCCTGTCCAGCTCTCTGTTGCTGGTTCCATATCTAGATTTCCGGTAGCATTTTACCATCGAGCCTCCAGACACAGTAGCAGATATCTTGGTCAGAACAGCATACGAACAAATTCCATTTGATCGTATGCTATTCTGACCAACTGACTCTTTGAGATCAAACCTATCATCAAACCATGAAAGTCATGTTACCGCAGGAATCACAAGAAGAAAGTTGTACTTGTTCGGCTCTGCTTAGGTCATTCGTTTCTTCTACTGGAAGATGACGATACTATGTGCGAGTTTTCTGACACCATTTTAAGTATTAAACATATTTTAATCGAATGTCCTTGTTTTAATATCGAATGACATTTATATTTTAGCTTTCGTAATTTCATGTCTGAGTCCCTTACATTCGGACATCTTTTACTGATCATTGCTTTTTACCACTGGTTTTTTCCTTTTTTAAATATTGTGGTTATTTTAATAGATTCTGATTTTACCTTATCTTTTTGTATTGTATTTTATAACCCAGTCTCTTACATCTGGGATTATTTTATTTTGTATTTTTCCTGTTATTTCTACACTTGTTCTTTGTTGCTTTACCATTTTACTATGTAGTGTTTATATTTTAACCCTTGGTTGCGGGTTTATATGTCTTTTATCTTTTATATTGTCTTTTGTTTGGCGCATTTTGGCCTAGTTGCCCTTGTGCCATAAAGCCCTAAACAAACAAACAACCAAAAAGGATCATCTTCTGTATGTGCCTCAAAGTCTTCCTCTGATGAATGTTAATCCATTTCCTCCCAGTTGGTTGGAGGTGTTGTATAGGAAGATCTTCATGAGGAACTGGCCTTATGGCTAGAGGCACATTTGGATATTGTATTTTGCTTTGTCCTTTTTTGAAAAGCCCGACATTTTAGTTAAATAGAAATAGAAATCATGTAAGTGACTAGTTGGCTTATGCCAAACCATTAGCACTGCAAAGGGCATGGATTTTATCTTGCCTTTCAACCATTCACTTAGGCCAACAAAGCATGAAATGCAGCACACATGTGGAGGGAGCCCATGTTTTGTCCTGATCTCCAACATGACATCCAGAATACAAGTTATAGGCTTTCTTTACAATCTTTGTCAAAGAAAACCCTGGGATTTTAAAATATAATTTCCACACATGTAACAAAACTTATCTGGCACATTAACACATCCACGATGCTACTTTTGTGCCATTTAAATGCCAAAATTCACTCTTCAATGTACAGCACATGTTCCTCCTACAATGAAAACAACAAGAATGGTGGACTGAGGTTTGGTTTTTGTTACATGTTTTCTCCCACTTGGCACTCAATGTTGCCAGCTACAAAAAGTAAAATATCTAGTATCCTCCCAGTTATATACCAACATATCCAACATATCTATACCAACACTCCCAGTTGCCTGGAGGTGTTGGTATAGGAAGATCTTAATAGGAGTCAAATTGACTAATAGTATAAAAACGTGGTGTGCTAGCCATTTTTTAAGGCCAGATCTGAAACCAGCACCTGAAAAATAGTTAAAGGCAGCTACAATTGTTCGTGTTATAAAAACCTTGTAAACCAGTGTAATTGGAATAGTTTTCTGAAATCTTTTGCATTTTGCTAAGTTTCCACCATTCTCTACTGCTTGTTGCTAATTAAGGCCAAGAATAATCACTTTTGAAATAGTAGAATCGTTTTTTTTTTTGGCCAATTCTCTTTAATGTTTTAATTGTTATTTTGCAGTGGTCGGGTAGAGAAAGAAGTGTTAGAAGATACCAAAAATATTAAAAGAGACCAGCCCCAGTTCCAGCGCACTCTAACAAGACCTCCTTCATTTAGGCACAAGATAGTTGATGCATATCCTAACTCTCCTTCTAAATCACCTGAAGAAATTGTGGAAGGTAATATAAGCTCCTGTTGAGAGATTTTAATATCTTTAGCTGCATTTCAAAATACATTATTTTATTTAATTATTTACATTATTTAATTTATTAAAGCATTGATTATTACTAAATGAAATATAAAAATATCTCTATAACATTATAAAAGTCGCTGAAATTTCAAGATAATCTGTAGATTTTTTACAATATATGTGTACTTTGATATTAGTAGTAGGATATTTTGGCATGTCAATCAAGCATAGACTACATTATAGTGATTATTCAACCAACTATCTAATGATTATGGGACACTGCAATAAACTAATTAAATAACTCTTCACAATTTTTAATCATCATCATCATCATCATCATCATCCTCAAGCAGCCATGGGCTACGGAGGTCCAACCAGACCGTGCAATTTAGTTCTCCAAGCAAGTCTATCCTGAGCTACATCTACTGCATCTGGCCACTGCACACCAATTCTAACAAGGTCCTGTTTGACATTGTCTGCCCACCGCATCCTAGGTCTCCCCTTCTTTCTGAGGCCTTTAGGCACACTGTTCATAACCCTATTCGCCAATCTATAATTATTCATACGGGCAACATGGCCAAACCAACGGAGTCTCTCTCTGCACAATATGCTGCTTAAAGGAGGTTGCAAACTCCTTTGCCTAATCTCATCATTAGTTACAAAGTTGAACCACCTAATGCCCAAGATACTGCGTAAGCATCTGGAATCAAAAGCATCTAGTTTCCTGTTATCTTGTTTACAAAGTGTCCAAGTTTCACTACCATAACTAACCCTAGAAAGAACCAAACTATTATACAGTCTAATTTTAGTCTTTAGGTGTATACGCCTATTTCTCCACACTCTCCATAGATTCTTAAAAGTCCCAGCAGCAATCCCTATTCGTCTGTTAATCTCATGCCGCACATCACCATTATCTGTTACATAGCTCCCAAGATAATTAAACTGTGACACCTGCTCAAGACTGCAACCATTCAGATTAACTGAATCACAGCCTGCCTGACCAATTTTCATCACTTTAGTTTTCTCTCTGTTTATAACCAAACCTACTCTACTACCAGTCTCATCAACGGCTCGAATGAAAGAGTTCATCTCATCAACATCATTTGCCAGAAGGGCTAAATCATCAGCATAATCTAAATCAGAAATTTTCCTATCTCCAGCCCATTTAAGGCCAAAATCTTTCCCTTGAAGTGAATTTCGCATAACATAATCAATAACCAAGCTAAAGAGAAAAGGAGACAAAATGCACCCTTGTCGAACACCAGAAGTAATGCTAAACCAATTGCTACAAGCCTTACCAACTCTCACACACGACTCAGTGTTATTATAGAGAGCTTTCATAATGTTAACTAACTTGTCTGGTATACCATATGATCTCACAATCAACCACAAATTATGACGATCAACAGAGTCGAAAGCCTTTTTGAAATCAACAAAGCTAGCAACCAAAGGTTTCTGAAACTCTAAACATTTCTCAAGAATCTGCCTAAGTGAAAATATCTGATCTACACATCCCCTACCACTTCTGAATCCACATTGCTCATCACGCAATTGCCTGTCAACCAGATTCTTAATTCTATTAAGCACAATCATGGAAAGAACTTTACCCGGAACAGAGAGTAGGCTGATACCCCTATAGTTATCACAAGAACTGCGATCACCTTTTTTGAAAATAGGGATAACAATAGCTCTGGTAAAATCCTTAGGAACCATGCCTTTATCATAAAAGATATTCAGAATTTCAGTCATCCAAGTGGTAACCGAAACATTCCCAGCTCTAAGCATTTCCGTAGTAATTTCATCTACCCCTGGGGATTTATGAAGTTTAAGTTTAGAAACAGCCAAACTAACTTCAGATTGTGTTATAGGGCCAACATTAAAGCCACCAATGCATCTATCATCATTGCAAACAATGGGAGTAGAACTAACTACATTGTTTAGAACATCACTGAAATGCTCAGCCCACCTAGCCATGACAGAATCCTCCCCTTCTATAACCTTACCTTGTTTATCCTTCAATCCTTGTATGCCTGTCCGTTTTCTACCACACAAAACATTAACTATCTGGTACAGCTCTCTGCTGTTGTGCTGTCTAACTGCTTCCTCGGCTTTGTCAGCCAAACCATCAAGCCAAAAATTTTTATCAGCAGCTAACTGATCCTTTACAAGTTTATTAAGGTCTCTGTAATGCTTTCTATTAGGACTAGTAGGGTATTGATTAAGGGCATTCCTGCAGTTCTTTCTTTCCGAAATAAGCTCAAGTGCCTTATCACTCAGATAATTTTGCCTCTTCTGCTCCTTTTTTCCTAAAAGAGTACTGTTAGTGTCCAAAAAAGCCTGTTTAAAATGATCCCATTCTTCCTCAACTTCAGTAGTAAGCAAACCATGACTGTCATAATGACTAAGTAACCTATCATGGTAAGCTTTGGCTATAACTGGATCTTTCAGAGCTTCAGTATTAAAAGTAAATTTTTTAACCCTAGCACAACACTTTTTAAGTTTAAGTTGCAACACACTTTTAACAAGGTAATGGTCAGATCCAATTTCAGCTCCCCTATATGCCCTGGTATTCCTAACAGAACTAGCCCATTTGCTGTTAATTAATATGTAATCAATCATATTCTTACGCAGCCCATCAGGTGAAACCCATGTGTACTTATGTATGTCGCGGTGTTTGTAATAAGTGTTAGTTATTCTGAATCCATTGAGTTTACTTACCTGTAGGAGACGTTGCCCATTGCCATTGCAGCTACCAATACCAAAAGGGCCTATTACTCCTCCCCAAAGGGCAGAGTCAGTACCAACTTTGGCATTGAAGTCACCAAGAACAAGGGTAATATCTCCTTTCTTGACAGAATTCAAAATATCCTGAAGTTGTTCATAAAACCTATCCTTCTGATCCTCATCGGCATCCTCAGTGGGGGCATAACAGCAGATAACATTCAAGTCTTTAACGCTTGTCTGAAATTTTGCTGTAAGAAACCTTTCATTAATGCACTCATATCCTAGAAGAGCATCACTAGCGTGTCTGCTGAGAAGCAGACCCACGCCTTGGTGATGCTTTTTGTCGTCCCTCCCTGAAAAGAGAAATTTAAGATTATTTTTAAGAATCTGACCTTTATCTGTCCATCTGGTCTCTTGCAAGCCGAGAATATCTAAATTATAACGGTGGAATTCTTGTGTGAGGACATCAAGAGAAAAAGCTCTGTGCAGAGTCCTCACATTCCAACTACCTATGGAGAGAAAATGGTTAGTGGGATGTTTAAAGAAACTATGTTTATTGAGAGAGGGAATGCCGACAATATCAAACAGCCCCCTAATCGCAGACATGGGGCAAAGACCCGTTCCCCCACTACTAAAGGCTGAAGCCATCTACACTGGAAGACTTCCTCCAATGTAGAATTTGACGATGCCAATAGAAGCAAAGAGTTCAGGTGCCTGCGATGACTTCTGCTCAGGATTATCCACCAGCTGATAAACATATCCTGTGGATCTATTCACTTGGGGCTGTCAACCCACAAACAAAAAGAAAACACAGCGGAAGATTTTCCCTCCACAGAAGCCCACCAGTGCAGCAAAATCAGGATCCATAATCTAGCTCAGAGCCATATATCTGTCCAGTCCAGTAGGTTTATATGGTCAGCACCAGGACCCTGTGTGGTTGACCACTCCTCAGCAGGGTAGAAAAAAAAGAAAAGTAGCCATAGTTGTCCAGATCAGTAGGCCACACTAATCTGGCAGCCCTCCCCTTCCGTTCACTTCCACAAGAGAGTATCTCTTTTGAAAGTTACTAACGGTCCGCACCACGAGAAGGCGGGGTTGGACATTAGGTGCTAGGCCTGGCCGGTTCTATGCATCATCACAGGGGATTGGTGCATAGCTCTCCTTCCAGTGACTACCTAGCTACCATTTACAGACCACAATTTTTAATAAGACCTCAATAATGGAAATAATATTTTTAATATCACCTCAATAGTGGAACTTTCCGAATGAAAAGCTGTCTAACACAAATCATACCTATATCATCAACCATTCGACAGGCAATGGCTGGTGTAAGAACTGAACCATTAGCCACCTCGGATATCTATCTATACAGAAACTGCAAGAATTTATAACCTTGAGGCCTGTTACCATGCTCTGATGAAACAGATGTTGCCAGTTGCAATTCCACCACGTAAGTTGAAAAGCAACTCTGAGTCAAACATCGAACACTCAGCAAGACCCTTGAGCAATTAATTAATAAACCAACACAGAGAAATTGTAGATATTGTACTTATTCTAGTTAGTTTCCATATTTGATTATCTAAGAGAATTCAAGTGACAGTTCTTATGTACTGACTCATAAAACGTCACATGAAATCAGTGTATCTCCATTGCAAAATGTTGCAGTGGTATGATCTATCTGCTGCGATGATGCTGGTGTTACTCTATTGCAGTTTGGAGATTGAAGAAACAACTGAAGTGCACATTACTTTTTACAAGGTAAAATCACTAGATTTGATGCTAACAATAAGAGAAATAAATCAAAGAACTATTTGCAACTACCAAAATTGATTGGTGTACTGGCTGTGTATTTCTGATTTCCGCTTAATTCATCATCATCAGGCAAGTATTGAGTGAGTGGAAGCTGCTTCACTCATAGCAAGATTGTTCCCAGGATTTGGTTTTGGGAGGGTCGGGGGAAAAGACTTGAGTAGGGTTCCCAATTGCTAAAATTCTCCACCATTTTCTATATTATTTAAAATTATATATATTTCTAATGGGATGCTGAAACATGTTTTTAATTAGTTTAAATCGCATATTTAGTTTTTTTTTATGGAAGTAATTTTAAGAAACTTGGTATAATTTTGGAAAAATTAAAATTTTTTTCTGCCATCAACCGCCACAAAGAGTCCAGAAGTTGAGCATTCCATCAAGATTCAATGCACTATTACATTGCGTTAAAAAATGGTCTTAGTGTTGTAAACTGCAGATTTGTCATGCTCCAATTTCCAATGATTTTTCGTTCTTCCAAATCGTAGTTTTCATCATGCAAGGTTGGCAGTTGTACTTTTGGTGTTTGCCAAGGTGCATTTTGTCTCTTTTCCTCTTTAGTTTGGTTATTGATTATGTTATACAATATTCACTGCAAGGGAAAGCTTTTGGGCTTAAATAGTCGAGATCAGAAAATTTCTAATTTAGATTATACTGATGATTTTGCCCTTTTGGCAAATGATGTTGATGATATACTCTTGAATTTGAGCTGTTGATGAGACTGGTAGTAAGAGTAGGTTTGGTGATTAAGAGGAAGAAAACTAAAGTGATGAAAATTGGTCAGGCAGCCTGTGATTCAGTTAATCTAAATGGCTGCGCTCTTGAGCAGGTGTCTCAATTTAATTATCTTGGGAGCTACGCAAAACAGATACTAGTGACATGCGGCATGAGATTAACAGACAAATAGGGATTGATGCTGGGACTTTTAGGAATCTGTGGAGAGTGTGGAAAAATAGGAGGTGTATACACCTAAAGACTAAAATAGTTGTATAATAGTTTGGTTCTTTCTAGAGTTAGTTATGGTAGTGAAACTTGATGCTTATGCAGTATCTTGGGCATTAGGTGGTTCAACTTTGTAAGTAATGATGAAGTTAGAAAAAGGAGTCAGCAACCTCCTTTGAGCAGCATATTGTGCAGAAAGAGACTCCATTGGTTTGGCCATGTTGCCCATATACGTAACTATAGATTAGCGAATAGGGTTATGAACAGTGAACCTGAAGTCCTCAGAAAGAGGGGAAGACCTAGGATGCAGTGAGCAGACAATGTCAAACAGGACCTTGTTAGAATTGGTGTACAGTGGCCAGATGCAGCAGATGTAGCTCAGGACAGATATGTTTGGAGAACTAAATTGCACAATATGGTTGGACCTCCATAGCCCATGGTTGCTTGATGATGATGATGATGAATAAGTCTAATTGTATAAAACATATCTATATCACTTTTATCAGACAAAACAAAGCTCACAGAAAGGTAGCAATTTTTCAATTGTATAGTTCATCATTGTTCTTTCATTGTTGTGATATATATAATATGTGCACCTGATGATCACATAGTGTGTGTATCTGGTGTTAATTACAGAAATAAACATTTTTGCAGATAGTTTGTCCATATCTTTTTATTATTTAAATCTTTTTAAGACAGAAATCTCTTTAAGACTCTTAAGTGGAAAATTTGTTTAAAAACAGGATTGTACCATAGAGAGCTTTTACTTTAATTGTTTCAATGATTGATTTATTACAGATAAAATTAAAAATAGAGAGTAACCCTTTCAGTGATCAGCCTGAAAAACTGGAATGAAACCACAGACCAAGATATTTTTCACTGTGCTCAGCCAAACAAAATCATTTTAGTACTTCTTTTTGCCAAATAACTAATGAACAGAAATAGGTCATGTTATATGCAAAATTAAACAGCATTTTAATATTGAAATATTAAGCAAAAATGAGAAGTATATTAATTTTAAATTTTTTTTAAAGTGATTTAGTAAAGAAAAGGTTCTGGCAGATAAATACAAATTTGTTAGATAGATATATAGGAAAAATTGTCATTAGCCAGGTGAGATCTGAACCCACAACCTCCTGATAACATGTCAAGTGCTCTGGCCACTGAGCTACCAGCCACCGAACAATCATCCTCTATTAGTGGCATTAAGCATTATACCATAGAATTAGTCATTGGAAATGTAGTTGACTGTAATTGAAGACTATGGTCCAGAAGGCACTTTCCAGTCTAGTGCACATGGCCAGTCCACACCAGGCATCAAACATCATGGTATTTTTATTTTTTAAGCCAACATGCTGAGAATCGAGTGTAAGCATTGTTGTTGAAATAATAGAATTTCTCAGTTACACCTGGTTGTAATTTGTTAGATAGATATAGAGGAAAAATTGACATTAGCTGGGTGGGATCTGAACCCACAACCTCTTGATAACATGTCAGGTCCAGAAAAAAAAAAATACCATGAAGTTTTGACACTTGATGTGGGCTGGCCGTGTGCACTAGACTGGAAAGTGCCTTCTGGACCGGCGTCTTCAATTACAGTCAACTACATTTCCAATGACCAATTCTGTAGTATAATGCTTAAAGCCACTAATAGAGGATGATTGTTTGGTGGCTGGTAGCTCAGTGGTCAGAGCAACTGACATGTTATCAGGAGGTCGTGGTTCAGATCCCACCCAGCTAATGACAATTTTATCTATATATCAATCTTAACAAATTACTATCAGGTATATCTGAGAAATTCTAATATTTCAAATACAATTTTTTTTAATTAATGCACCAAAATAATTCTAATGCATATGAATAGAAAGGAAATATTTTCTGAATAAGAGAAAAATAAATTTTTATTTGAAACAGGAAAAATACTCTTTTTTTTTTGTGATTTTTATTTCATAGTGATATATACTTTGAGAAAGTGCCAAGCTTTTAGTCACCTGTCCTCAGGGATTAGGGGAGAATCTGTCTCTTAATAGCTCTCTAGGTAATCCACTTCTCCAGCCTTCTCTGAACCCTTAGGGTCTTTGTCATTTAGCCCAGTGTGTGCAAAAAAGTGTTACTCAGAGGAAAATCAATTCAAATATATATTTTTTCTAATGTGATTTAGTAAAAGAAAAAAGCAATGAAGGCTTAATTCTGGAAAAAAAATTAGAAAATTAGCTTTATTGCATATAAATAAAAGAAAATTTCCATCTGAATAATAACATGTTTACCTGAAACTGTGAAATATATTTGCATTTCTATACAATATATTTCACTATGATATATCAAAATATGAATGAGATTTGCATAAGGTGACTTTGCACTGTTCACACTGATAAGATTTTCTGTCCTGTTTATAGTAAGGGTCTATCCTTTAACACAGGGCCGGCGTGAACTTTTGCGGGGCCGAGTTCCAAAATTGTGCAGAGCCAAAAAAAAAACGCATTTATATGTACTTCTAAATTTTATAATAATAAATTATTTATTATAAGTGCAAAGTGTGGTACATAGCTACATATAGGAACACCGAGTATATTATAAATATTACATAATTTTTCTCACCTTTTTCATTGCAAAATCTTTAATTACACCATCAAAATTGACCAATTTTGGCCAATTTTGACCGAAATTTCGTTTTTTACGATGAGCTTTTCGTGGACCACAGGGCTTTTTAAAGCACGGAGCTGGTTTCCAGGTAACACACTGAACCCACCTTGTGCCGGCCCGGCCTTAACAATTCTGTATTGTAGCAACATAAGAACTTATTTGGCTGGTGTGTGTGTGTTTTTTTTTTTTTGGGGGGGGGGGGGGGGGATCTTTTTTAAGCATTCAATATAAATTAAAAATTTCTTTAAAATGTTTCCAAGGAGGGCAGTTAAAACACCATCAGCATATCAGCGAGGAGGGGAAGTATAATGCCCTTGAAGAAATGACATTCCTTCCCAACCGTAGGAGGGATGATTTTGTTATAATTAGTGTGAATTTTTCACTGTTAGAGGGTGCTAAATTCATAAAATGACTAAGGTCAAGGTTGGCTCAGTCAGTAGCATGCTAGGTTTATAATCTGCAGTTCCCAGTTTCGAATCCCATCTGGGCCAGCATTGAGATTTATCTCCGCAACCCACCCCTCCTCCTACACTCTCAGTAGGGGACACCAATCAGCTTGGAAAGGCTGCTGTCCATCAGATTCCCCCCCGGAGTGGGACCTCCTTGACGAGGGGGGGGGGGGGCTTACGGTGCCTCTGAGAAGTTGGGCTCAGATCGCTGGCGCTCTGGTATTGAAGTCCGGTGGCCCCCGGTGGAGGGGGCCTGTTGAGGGCTGGTGGACTAACTGGACTAGTGTGTTCAGTCGGCTTATTGACTTGTCCCCCAGCTTCGCTGGGGGGTCACAGCCTTGGTTGAGGTGCCGTTCAGACGGCCGGGACGGGTGTAGCTGACCCTGTCCTGTCTTTCAGGCCTATTGGGGGGTCCTGCGGACTGAGTTGTACACCTCTTTGTGCACTCGTCTGTGGGCTCCCTGATGCGGTCCCTGTGATATTGAGGTGGACGAAGGTCCGGGGCGCCTCGGCCCGTGAACAATGGAGAGGTAGAAGTTGGAGGCTCGCGGCCTGGAGTAGTCCACCTGGCTAGCAGACTTATCGATGGACCAGCCAAACTAAGAGTCCCACATGAATGAGATTAGGACTTTGGCTTTTGCAGTGGAGGAACTTGGTTCCTCTGTGAAGTGGGGTCCGGGTGCTGTGGCGTTGCAATACCCGGTAGGATATCAGCTGTTGGGGTTGTGGGAGGGTCGCCGGCTGGTTTCTGGCTAGTTGGCTGGCTGGGTGTCCCCAAAGCAGCCTCGACTTAAAAGTGCCGTGACGGTGAGCGGGCCATGGCGGCCCGGCTCTATGGAGAGGACGAAGTTGGGGGTCGTGCCGAGAGGTTTGGAGTCCCTCGAGGTGTGGCCTTCTGATGGAAGTATCTTGGGCCTCTGCTGCAGAGGACCCTAAAAGTTAGGACTTCCTTTTTATTTTTCTGGCTCAAAATTCAAAAGACTAAGATCTTTTTATTTATTTATTGGCAAGTTTCTTGGCTAAATTCAGTGAGTGATGGGCAAATTCCTGGCATCGCTCAAAATTCAAAAGATCCCACTCTCACTGCACCTCAATGATTAAATCTTCGAGCAGGCAATAACAACAAGCAGTGCTTCTCTCTTCACATACAGGTCTTCTCTCGCTCTAGGCAGGATAATGTAAGGCAAGCTTAAAAGACAGGAGCTTTCTAGTTCATAGTGGTTTCAGTGACATCTCCCTAATGGTGATATACAGCCTAGAGTTGTGGTGCACCGGGAATGTCACGATATCAATTCGTTGTCCATCAGATTGGACGTAAAACTGTGGCCCCATGTGTAGGAGAGCCATACCCTATACATGTTAAAGAGCATGCTGGATGGTCTTGATGGAGGCTACCATCTGTCTCCCAACAGTTGTCCAGTAGGTCCTCTTCCCCCAACCATCTCTAAACTCTTGCAGTCCTTGTAACCTGGCCATTTAGCCCATTTTGTGCAAAAAAAAAGTACTGTTCAGAGGTAAAAAAATTGCCCATTTCATAAATTGACTAACTTAATTCTCTTCAGCCAAGCATTCCATATTCACCATAAGTGATATATGTTCCAGTTTACTTTATTAAAGATGTTTCATTGTTTATTCCAAAATTAAAACACTGGCATACTAGCTAAGTAATAATGCTACACCATGCCTGTACTTGTCAAATCTAACACCAATTTTCACAATACTTCATATTCTTCTGTTCATTGGTCTCTTGCAAGGCCATGTGATGTAGTGCTGGCAAAAAAAAACATGCAAAATCACACACCTGTGATTTTGCATGTTTTTCTACATTTCAGCCAATTTCTACTCATTAAATCATAAATGTTATATAACTTTTACTTTTTATTCTTAAGTACTTTTTATGCTGATTTCAAATATTTTAAATAGATCTTCTTATTTTGTGAACAAACAATATGACTATAAACACAGGGTGATTCTAGGATTGAATAGGCTCTCATTATAACCAATCAAGTACTTTGTTATGCCAAATGTTAACGAGTAACCATAAAATTGAGATGGTTGGCTTTGGTACATGTTCAGTGCACTTTAAAACTGAATTTGTGGATGTGGAGCAGTTGTACATTGTATTCAACATTTGTGCAGTTTTAATAAAGAACTGAGGTCCACATTTTTGCCACATAATCAGAGATATAAATAACACATCTAAAGGAGGAAAGTAGTTCTTTGCATCAAATCACTTTCTACTGTTTCAAGAACACTGAAAATATGAACTCTTGCTGATAGAGAAAACTGAGTGACATAGGAAAACAGTTTATTTGCTGACAGGATACTGCAGAGAATTGCATTTTTGAACAGAAAACTCAATTTATCACAATATTTGAAAGAATGGACATTGGTAGCAAATGTCAGTGAGTGCTTAAAAATTGTAAGAGGAAGCTCCCTAGAAATTGGATTACAAGGCTTCAAAGCTCATCCAAAATTATTACCAACAGATTTTAAGTCAAGAGATCATTACAATTGGAAAAGAAGTATGCTGCACTCTGGACTGTTAAAGAAGGGGGAAAGGTAAGTTTTAGTGATGAAAGTCAGTTTTGCCATACTAGAAAGAAGACTGCCTCATGAGGGAATTCCATTATCAGTGTTTTACAGTTACTATGAAACATCCAAACAATTATGTTGATATGAGGTTGCATGAGCTGTCAGGATGCTGGAAGGCTACAAATTGTAAAAGGAACAGTGAAAGATAAGGACTACATTGAAATATTGAAGATAAAATTGTTGCCAACAGCGAGGGATCTTTTTAGATCAATAAATTTTTTCTGCAAAATATTTATTGATTTATCAACATCAAAAGAGCAACAGGTAACGCTGTGATTATCATCTACGTTTAAATCATTAATAACGCTAATAGCGTGATGAGACTATTATTTATTTCCATCTTACTCTGTGCAATATAAAGGTAATAGTTGCCACCCAAGATCATAGATGGTGCCAATGGTTGGCCCGAAAATCTTGGTGGCAGAGTTTAGTCTTAAAATTAGTGGAAAAAAAAGACAGTGCTGGCATTAGTTCAACTGGAAGAATACTGTGGCATGTTTCTGGAGAGATGCAGGTTCATATCCTGTATGTCGGCAAAAAATTTTTCCACAAAATATTTATTGATTTATCAACACCAAAAGAGCAGCAGGTAATGCTGTGATTATCATCTATATTTGGATCTTTTTAGGACTGAACCTTTGATTTTTCAGGATAATACTCCTTGTGAAGGTTGTTCTGAAGTGGTTAGCAGATAACACCATTGAAAGGGTGGAATACCTTGAATAGACTATAATCCTATCAAAGCTCATAGTACAAAATTAGCTATGAAACTTCCAAAAGGAAACCTTCAAATAAGTATGAGTTAATTTAAGCTTTGTTACTTTGTTTTAACCATATTGTTACAGAAGAACTGCTATTGAAATTATTGCATTTTATGCGAAAAATGGAAAGTTGTGATTAAAGCAAGACATTTTTAAAATGCTTAATATTCTCATTAACATGTGTAACAACTGTTGTATAATTATTAAAATAGGATAAAATTTAATATTTTGGGAAATTTAAGTTTCTGTTAATTGATATGTTTTCTATGGCATATTGCAATTTCTATATGATTAAATTCCAGTAACTATATCTCAAAAACCATTTCAGATAACAAAAACTAAAATAAATTTTGAAATCAGCATAAAAATTAATTTAGAATTAGTGAATGATAAAAGTGATACATATTCAATAATTCTTTGCATAGAAATCAGTATGAACAAGAGAAGCATGCAAAAACACAAATGTGTGTAGGCCTTTTTGCTGCCACTGTATTACTTGAATTCTTGTTTGAGGATATTAGGAGAGTAATATTGATATATACCTCAAATTGTTGCTACTTATATAAAGAAAATATTTGTTAGGATGTCTATAAAAGTCAGTGAAATGAAATAGAACCAATCATATTAAACCATCTCCTAATCATAAAGAGCCAAAAAACAATCAAGTGGATCCGTTTAAACCAGGTAATAATTTGTCTTTAATACTCATTCAAAGTGCAGAATTTTTACTTAATAAGCATAAATAAATGTATTAATAATTTATGCTTTTCATGTCTTTTTATTTTATTTATTTATTTTAGTAAATGTGAAACATTTGCATATTTATACAATTTATGAGCTACTGAAGTGTAATTTTTAATTAAATAGTATTATCATAAGCAGGGGCATATCTACAGAGAGGATTTTGGGGGTTCAAAGCTCTCCTTTCAAGATATGACAGCTAATATTAAAAAGAAATTCCTGTAATTTTAATTTTTGAGTATGGGCAAATTTTAAGTGCCACACCCACTTCTTTGCAGCTTGTTGCATGGTAAGTCAGAACCTCCCCCATTCCAAAATCCTGGGTATGCCATTGATCATAAATATATCGAAGTATTCAGGTATTACAAAGCACATACCTATGCTAAAGAGATATGCTTGGAATTTATAAGAAAATTTGTATAATTTATGACATAAAATTATTTTTGTTCTTTAAATTCATTAAATTATAAATACATCATGAAAAATACAGAAGAAAAGTTATATATTTAAAAATCATGTATATGTACATAATATATTTAAATACGTAAAATTCACAAGTTATATTAATAATATTTACTTCCATTAAGGCATATAAACTGACAGGCTCCTGTCAGACCTCTGTGGCAAGCAGCTACTTGAGGGGACATTCATTCATTCCTTCATTCATTCATTCATTGTAAAGCAAAGCATATAATGAATATAGCACTTTTTATTCTAAAATTAAAAATTATTTTCAGTAACTAAGTAGCATTATTTTTTTTTATTTTTTTATAATATGTTATTAACTTAGATTTAATGAGTATGCTCTGAAAACTGTTTAACTGTTTTTGATATTAATATAGATTACAACTCCATGCAATACATGAATCATTCTACTTCAAATACAAGTAATATTATCGTGGAGCGAGAAGATCTCCTTAGTGATGACAGCATTAATACTCCAACTGTAAATAGTCTCCCAACAGATGGTTTAGAGCCATTGGAAGAAGAGAGAGAGATGTTCAATCCACCAGATTCACTGCCTCCTGATTTAACAGCATTTACAGATAATCAGATTCAAAGTGAATTGTCTCCAATAATCTCAGCTAATCATATTCATGAAACAACAATCAGTAAGGACATCCCAGTTACTAAAGAAGAAAACGAAGAACAAATTTCCCAATCTCAAAATTCACATCAAGTAACGTCTGCTAGATGTATTGATGATCTTTTACCATTAGATATGAAGATCCCTAAAAGAAGAGTTCCAGTGGCTCCTCCCAGCTCCCTTCCACCTCATGTGAACATTATGCGAGTGATAGTACTGGCAAGTCTCTTTGTTTTGCTTTTGTTGTCGTGCCTTTTGATTGTGGTGATGGAATCAGACTCTTCATTGTTCAGTGACATCCGGAAATTACCAGAGATGATAATCTTACGCCGAGAATATTATGAGCCAGCAAAAGACTATATAGTTGAGCAGATGAATTTTTTGTTTAAGAGATAAAGTAAGTATT
This sequence comes from Ryuthela nishihirai, assembly GCA_038380435.1. Classification (NCBI taxonomy): domain Eukaryota; kingdom Metazoa; phylum Arthropoda; class Arachnida; order Araneae; family Heptathelidae; genus Ryuthela; species Ryuthela nishihirai. The sequence continues at coordinate 78,452,344 of JAWZYU010000007.1, read as the reverse complement.
ATCATGGAAGGTTATTTCTTAATATTAAAATTATGGTATGATGTATTGTTATGGAACAAAAAGAGAACATTTTATCTTTCCAATTTCTACATACTATTTTTCTTATGGTTGTTTGTTCTTGGAAAGGCCAACAAAAAACAATCATGAGCCCATATCTATTCAAACGGGCTATTAAGATGTTCCTTGCAATTACAATATTTTGAATTCATTAGCTATTTCTGCTGCCTCATTGCAGAGAAACATTTTCTACTTCTTATTTAATACATTATATACTAGAATAAATTCATGGAAGTGTTCATTAGTTTATTCATTATATGGAGCTTGCAATAAAGGATAATGCTTTGACTGAAGCATATATTAATAATTGCCTTTAAAATATGAAAAGAATATATTTTTCCCATTAACCTTTATACTGTTGGGTTTTTGTACAAATGACTCGAGTGACCAAATTAATCTTGAAGAAATATAGTGTTTCCAGATTGTAAAATAACTTAAAGACCTTATCCTGAAGTAACTAATTAACAGAAGTGGACCATGTATATCTAAAGAAAGAGCATTTAATTGTGAGGAATAAAATAGCAAAAATTCAAAGAAAAATAAAGATAATTCATATTTTTTTATTATTATTTAAATCTTGCATTTATTTAGTTTTCTAATTTTTAATCATGCATACAAATAAGGCATAAACTCCAAAAACAAATGCCCATGGACACAGTTCAATGTCATTCTGATTTATACTCAATGTAGATATATAACAACTGCCGACAATGGATGAGATGAAAAAATAATCCAAAAAAGTCTCAAAATATATAAGAGAATCAATAAAAAAAAATCTGAGTGAGATAGTACACTTTTCACATATGTGGTTACCTCTTCACTGGCTGAAGGTACTCTTTCTCCAGAGAAACTGCTAAAGTCTTTTTTGGCAGCTAGTCTGTCAGGTCACAAGAATGGAGCTGATTCCTTAAGATCTGTTACAGTAACTTCTGACAAATGATACAATAATGAATAATTTATTCTTTTAAAAGAAATCTGTTTAGTTCACTGAGAAAGTTATCAAAAATTTACTGAGACTAATTTTAACATATGTACTGGTTTGGGGAGAGTTATGTTTCTCTGCCAAAATAAAAATTGAGAATTTATCTTAAAAATTGCTGATTACTAAACTCTAATAATTCTTAGAATCTTTCTGGTATCATTGGAAATTTTAGGAGAAGGCCCTCTTTTAATATTAATATTGCCTTGACATGTAGGATTTTTATTGTGGAGGTTTCATTCATGACTCTATTTTGAATGTGTATATTTTGACCAATGAACCAAAATTGGCAAGTAATAAATTTGGTAAATCACTTGACATCATTTTGATTAGACCTGAATTTTTGAAAAATGAGGTTTCTTAGATAATAATAGTAGATATGTTTAATAAGATACTAAGAATTGCCATTTATCTAGCATGCTGGATCAATGTTTTGAATTTTCTTCTTTATAAAAAAAGGGTGTTTGTTAATTTATAGGTCTGTCTCTCTTTATCTGCATTTGGAAGGCATTTTACATTGATATTAAACAGTAGATTATACTGCTGGCTTGAAAATAATGTTTTATTAGAACAGAATGGTTTCTACCCAAGTTTCAGCTGCATTGATCGGGCTTCTTTCTTTCAGCTTTAGTGCAGAAGAAACTAAACTACAAGGGGGTGGGGGGGGCTCAGTCGGTAGCGCACCAGGCTCGTAATCTGTAGTTCCCAGGTTCGAGTCCCAGCTGGATCAGTGTTGAGATTTATCTCCACAAAATTCTCCACCACTGTGAGTAGGGGATACCGATGGGCTTGGAAAGGCTGCCGTCCATCGGATGGGATGTTAAGCTGTGGCCCCATATGTGGGAGAGCCATACCCTGTGCACGTTAAAGAACACGCTGCATGGCCATGATGGGAGGCTACCATCTGTCTCCCAACAGCTGTTCTAGTGTGTACCCTTCATCAACCTTCTCTGAGCCTTCGGGGTCCATGTGACATGGCCATTTAGCCCATTGTGTGCAAAAAAGTGCCGCTCAGAGGTAGAACAACCCAACTAAACTATGTAGAAAAAAAAATGCAAGCTCTTTGTATAATATGTTAATTTCAAGAGTGTTTTTGATGGCATTAATCATGAGCTATTGTTCTGTTTTAAAACAATCTGGTGTCAGTTTTAACTGTGAAATTGATATGAATGGTAAGGCAAAGTTAGATTGGGGAAAGGGGCATATTATCTTATAATTTCAATATTGGTGTTTTGCAGGGTGAGGTTCTTTGTTTCTTAACCCTTAAACTGTCAGGTTTCTAAAACGGTTCTCACTCTGGTGGCCAAATTAATTTTGAAATGTTTTCAGAAAATAAAATATGCTACTTTAGAACCTTATCTTGAAGTAACTCATGAAAGGAAAGTGTCATATACAAGAAAAAAGGAGCATTTAATTGTGATTAAATTATAAAGAAAAAATGTAAGTTAATTTTTTTTTAATAATGCATATGCTATACTGTATTTTTTCCCATTTTAACTTCAGGAAATTTTGAAAAAAATGTTGTTGTTTTTTCTAATAGAAAAAAAAAAGTTTTTTTTTCTGTTTAAATTATTTTAATATAAATAGTTCATAATATTTCTTATTAACACATAAAGCTTTTACTTATTTAGTTTTTTCTAATTATGACAATTACCAAATAATGTATAATGCATATGCTTAGATTTCTGATGATCAACAAACTCTAAACCTATAGAAAGTAGTGTCATAAAAACTGATTTTGCTTCAAAACCAAAGTAATTTAAATAAAAACTGAAAAACACATCTAACAACAGATAAAGAAATGTAAAAAAATTAATAAAAATATTTCAAAGCATTTAAAGTATAACTGAAATTGAGAATGAATCATTTTAGTAGAAAGCTGTATAATTGATATGGAAAAGTTTAATTTTAAAATTGCTGCAAACCGTTTTGTTAAAAAATGCAATTTTCTAATGTTAATTAGTGTTATTGGTTAAAATGTAATTAAAAGTTTTTCTAAAATAAGTCCTACCTTTCGAAAATCACCCTTTTAGGCTAATTGCTTAATCCTACGATACTTTCAGTATCTGCCATTAGAAGATTACTAGCGGTTTCATTTTTAATTATTTCAAATTATTATTTATAATTGCAGTAAATACTTGTCAAACAATAAAAAATACTTCCAAAAGCACCAGTGTAAAAAAAAAGCTATCTTTAAAATCAAAAGAGTGTTAAAACATTTAGACAAAAAGAGATGGATGTAATTCCTGGATGATGCAAGTTCTGGAAGTAGTAATAAAATCAATATCTTACATTAAAAGTTTAAAAAGCATTACAACTTTGCTATAGCTGAAAGGAAATTGAATACAAGAAATGAAAATTGATCAATAATCTAGGTATGTCATGGCAGAATAGAGGCACAAACTAAAACATTGCTATTGGATGTTATTTCCGTGACTCGGCATCCACTTACAATTACTGCAGCCTCAAATAGATTTATTTTTAAACTTTATCATCATTTTTTCAAGTGGAATCAACAGGCAATATATATCATAGACTAGAATATTATTTAAACATTTGATTAGAAACAGTTAAAAAAATTTAAAGTTAGTATCTTGCACTATAAAACGGTAAAATTCAGCTTGTACATGCAAAGAGTTAATGGCCCTATTGACAAACTAAATGATTCTGGTTTACCTGATATTCAAGTTCTGATGGGACTATGCGTGCTTCATTATACACTGATGACATTTTAGTCATACATTTCACCAATACACTAATGACATTTTAGTTGGCTTGCAGAAAAATGTTAATATTCAGGAAACATTTGTTTCAGATTTCTTTTAAGGATAATTATAAATGAAACTAAAATTGTTCTTAGGAAGGGTGGTAAATTTTTAAAATACAAACCTTGGTATTTTTGTTTGGAATGTCTTTTTGTTGTCCCATGCTATATTTATTAGGATATATGTTTTTCCCATTACTATATTTTCACTATGGCTAAAAATTATTTTCTCTTGAAAACTAAAGCTGTTTTGATTGCATCAAGGTAGTGTATACTGGTGTTAAATTCATTATTTATTATTATTATTATCAAGGTGCTTTTAGTTTTTTCTTATTGTTGACCAATCTGGTCAGCTTATTAACTTGATGAACTTCAGAAGTGTTTCTGCATTTTTGTGTGGAAGCTATTGACAATTCCACACAATGTCATGATTATATGTTGAGGCTGGAGTTAGACTACTCTAGAATATATTTGGCTTCCATTAAGCAACTCTTAAACTATTGGACTAAATCTTTTGAAGATGTATGATAATAGTTTGTAAAGATTCACTATAATGCTTTAGGTAAAAGTACAATATATGGCAGTTGCTGGTGGTGTTAAGAGTGTCGAAGGATTTTTTGCAGAGGGATGTAAGAAGCACTTAGAGTTGTCTTCAATGGGTCAGCGTTGCAGTCAAGTCAGCTTCTGGTTCTCCTCTTCCTTTGATGGCTGTCATATGCATGGGAGACAAACAACCAGTTTCGCTGCTTCTTCAGCAGCAGCTTTTTCAAGTGTAAGGTCAAAATTTTGGGGCACATTGAAGTGGTTAACTGTCCGAAGACAGTGCATGCATACTGGTGTATTTCTGACCCAGATGTTTTGGAGGTGGGTTCCTAGGTTGAGTCATTATGGCTGTAGTATGGGGTAATATGAGTTTCTCCCTGTGATTATCACGAAGTTTCCAGGCTGATGGGATGGCGTAAATTTCTTTGTTAATGCTATATCTTCTATTCTTATATATTTCAAAATGTTCAACATAATCAAGTTGATATTGTATTGGTGGAGCACAAATAATTTTAGGTGAAAGTACATATATATATATGGCAGTCATAAGTTTCCATATTTGATTGCACATACAGTAGATCCCTGCATAACAACTGGCTCACATAACATGATTTTACATAATGGATGACCCCCATGTGTTCGCTAATGACCCCCACCCCAACATTGCACAGAAGTGATTTATGACAAACACAGAGTGCTCTAATATTGGCCTGAATGGCTACCAAAAGTGATCTCAGCAGCCCTCAACTAATCAGTGACACCTGTTCATATGAGTCACAGGACTTTGTTTTCATTGCTTGTTGCATTTTGATGGTGTTTAGGGCTCTGTGCCAGACTACATTGTTTTACAAAGGCCCCTAAATGTGAGAGAAGTAGAAAAGGAATTGAAAATTAAATAAAAAATTATCAAAAACCATGACAAGGATAGCAAAATAAATGAGCCTGCGAAGGAATATTAATCTGGCCCATTCCACTGTGTCTACCATATTACAGAAAGGCCAAACCAAAGACATGGAATAACAGATGCTTCCAAAAGAAAATATTTTTTTTTTATTTTTATGCATTAACCCTTGGCTACTTTTTCACTATGATCAGCCAAAAAAAATTACTTCAGCAGAACTTTTTTGCCAAATAACTAATGAATGGAATATTATGGCATGTTATATGCCAAATTAATCAGCATTTAATTCTGGATTTTCTGGAAATAAAAAGATAGCTAGTTTTATTTTAATATGGCTTTTATAGAAGCATATAGTAAAAATAATGCATCTGGCAATGCAAACAAAAATTTATTTGTGAAAAAACTAATGGACTGAAATGATTATAATGCACATGAATAGAAAGGCTATTTATTTCTCAATAAAAAAAATGCAATTTCAACAACAATGCTACTCTGTAAATTTTTTCTCAGTACCATACTTTGAGAAAAGTCCAGGCTTTTGCCAACTGTGCTGAGTCATATCAAGAAGTTAACTTTAGATTTTTTTTTAAATAACCAATCAATCAAAATAGGTCATTTTATATACCGAATTTAAGAGAATGTAATTCCAAATTTTATGAAAATAAAAAATTAACATATTAATTTTAATAAGACTTTTTCCAATGATATAGTGAAAAAAATAGATTGGACTATCCAATTAAGGCTTAATTTTGGAAAACCTGGTGAATAAAAACAGTTAAATAATATATTAATAGAAAGGAAATTTCTTCCCAAATAATATAATATTTGCCTGAAACTTGATTGTTATTTCTTTTTATGATTCTTTTCAATGTGATATATTTTAAAACATGGGCCAGCATTATACAAGGTGACTTGGATTGCTCACTTTAATGAGATTTTCTGTCCTGTTTATGAAATGGGAAAATACTTTCTTGTCTGACTTTTTTTACTAAACATGAATTTTTTCTCTGGATGTTGAAGTTTGTTAATCTTGACTTAGTGCTGAAAGGTTTGTGCACCAAAGAAAAAAATGTTTATATCATCAGAGTTGCACAGCTAATATATTGAGGGGAAAGGTTAAATCATTTAAAACCTTACAATTAAAAAAAAACTTAAAATTCCACCAAGGAGAGAGAATTAAAACCCTTGTTAAAATTGACCTCCCGTAGGAGGACACAAATAGGATTACAAAATTCGGGCCGAGGAAGTCATTTTTGCTGCCATATTCAAGACCTCATTCATTTTCAGGAAATGATACAAAATCAATGTTTTATGCTGGAAAATGAAAAAATAATAAATGAAAAATTAACATATAATCTAATGTGATATTAAATAAATATCTTTAACAACTTGTAAACTGGCCATCCTATGTAGCATAACTCCGTAAGATCGATAATTTATGGATTGTGTGGTACATTATTCAGTGTGTGAAAACAACACTCGCTCCAAACAATCCATTATGTACCCACTTGACTGCACATGCCAGAAATTAACTAGGTCACAGCATCTGCTCTGCTGTGACACTGAAGTCAGTCTTGACAACAAGCTCCGGCCTTGCTCTGGCTAAGAAGTCTCTTTTTTACTTATAGTTTTAATTATAATTTCAATTTGAGGAATGGTAATGACTTGTAGAATGTTGGATAAATGATATAAATGATAAAAATAATTCTAGAAATACTGAAATAGGTTGAAGGCAGATAAGAGTGTAAAATGGTGTGGGGGGTCCCCCCCCCCACAGAAGTATGTGCTTTATCTTTCAAAATCTTCCATTTTTAAAAATATCATCCATCAAAATGAAAAGGAAAATATTTTTGAGCCTTGAATTATGTATTTTTATAAGATATATGTAAAAAAAAATTCAAATGGCAATTTCTATTTGAATTTAATCAATAATTAATATCAAATTGAATTTTTTTTTGTACTAAAATGAATATAGACATCTTGAGCCTTTCATTTCAGATTTGACCCTGGAAGGGTTAATTATATCTTTGTTTGCTATGTTTCTTTCTCCATGCTGTATTCTGTTTAAAATAGGTTTATCTATAAAAATCAAAGGTTTAAATGGTATAAAGTATATTTTTTTGGTGTAAAAAAAGATTACATTCTGGGGATCCAGGAATACATGAAGGTTTTAACATGTAATTCCTATGCCCATATATCAACTGTTCCACCTAGCAACTGTCATAATGGATCAGAAAACACACACATACGTAATACTCGAGCAATCATGGGCTAATGAGGCCAACTAGATAGTGAAATTTGACATTGTCCACCTACCACCACATTCTAGGTCTCCCTATTTTTCTGAGGCTTTAAACACACTTTTCATAAATCTTTGTTAATCTGTAATTGTGCATGCAGGCAACATAGTCAAATCAATGCAGTCTCTCCCTACAAAATACACTGTTAAATGGTGGTTGATAACTCCTTGGTCTAACCTTATCTTTGCTTACATAGCCAAACCACCTAATGTCCAAAATACTGAATTGGCATCTGTGCATATTCTTAAAAGTTACAGCAATGCTTATTCTGTATCTCATATTGCACATTACCACTATCATCACAAGTCCCAAGATAAACTGAGAAACATGCTCAAGAGCACAGCCATTCAAAAGAACTTGAGTACCACCCATATGACCAATTATCATCATAGTTTTCTCTCTATATTTTACCAAACCTCTCTATATTTTATATTTTACTCTATATTTTACCTAAACTGAACTTACTGTGGTGGCCAGATTTATTTCAAAGTGTTTTCAGAAAGTATAATAAACAGAAATATGTCCTGTTATATACAAAAGAAAGAGTAATTAATTGTGCTTAATAAAATGGCAAGTTAAATATTTGAAACATTTTTTTTTAAACATTGCTGGTAGCTTTTTCAGGTAAGCTGTGGATACCTTACCTGAAAAAATTACTGTAAATGGCCAATACTACACCAATATTGTTTTGCCCAAAATGGGTAAAGAGATGGAGGAGCAGCACCCAACAACAAGCATGTCAAGGGTTCTTTGTTCTTCGTGACAATGTCAGTGCTCACAAAACCCGTTAAGTTATGGCTTGTCTAGAGCAGAAAAAAATCGAACAGCTACCCCATCATGCATATTCACCTGATCTTGAACCGTGCGAATTTTGGTTGTTTCCAAAAAAATATGAACTTACTGGGAAGCCTTTTCAAGGGTGCAAGACCTTGCAAAATGCATTCACTCAAAGTTGTGGAATATTCCCCAACAGGAGTACCACCAAGCATTCCAGAATTGGTATAGACATCTGCAACTTTACATAGATGCTGGAGGGGGAGTGCTTTGAAGGACTGTAAAAGTTTTGTTGAGTAAGTGCAATGGTTTTTATTCTGCAGATGCTTGTCGAGAACTTTTTGAATGCCCTCATATCACTGTAGCTTTACCAACTCCCACGTGATTCTGTGCTATTTCAGAGTGTCATTATTATATTAACTAACTCTTCAGGTATACTATATGATCTCACATTAATTACAAATTATTGCAGTCAACAGAATCAAAACTTTTTGAGTGTACAAAGCAAGTAAGATTTGAAACTAAATATTTCTCAAAAATCTAAGTGAAAAAAATTTGTTAGTGCAGCCTCTACCACCTCTGAACCCAGATTGTTCATCTCAAAATTGGCCATCAACCAAATGTTTAATTTTGTTAAGAAAAAGTATGGGCATAACTTTACCTGGAATAGAGATTAGACTGATGCCCTTATAATTATCACAACTATGATCACCTTTCTTGAAAATAGAGATATTAATACTACCTCTGGTTAAATCCTTAAGAACTCCTTTATCTCATAAAATATTCAACACTATAATCAGCCATCTGACAACAGAGTCACTCCCAGTTCTGAGTATTTCATCAGTGATTTCATCTACCCCTGGTGAATTGTGTAGTTTTAACTCAAAGATAGCCAAAGTAACTTCAGGAATTAAAATAAAGTCAATGTTAAAGCCGGTAATAATCTGTCTTCATTGCAAACAATAAAAGTAGGACTAATCATATTGTTCAGAACATTTTGAAATGCTCAGTCTGTCTAGCTGTGACAAAAGCTTCATCTTCAATAACCTTGCCATCTGCATCACTCAATCCTTGTATAGATTTAGTTTTTCCTAGAAGAAATATTTATTATCTGACACAACTCTTTGTTGTTCTACACTCCAGCAACCTTCTCTGATTTGTGAGTCAGGCTATGAAGCCAGAGATTATTATCAGAATTCAACTGATCATTTGCATGTTTACTAAGGTACCTGTATTTTCCAATAGGGTGTAGATTAAACTTATTCCTGCACTTTCAGAAATAGGTTTTTTAGCCTTATCACTCAAATGACTGTCTCCTATGCTATATTTTATTGTAAATAAAATGTAATACAGTTTCCAAAATAGCCTGTTTTAGAATGGTCCCATTGTTCTTTAGCCTCGATTATAAACAAACCACAATTGACAAATGAGTCAGTAATTGATCATGGTAAGCTTTGGTTATCATAGGGTCTTTCTGTGTTAAAGATAATTCTTCTAACTTATTGTAATTGCAGATGAGGGCCAAACCCATCTGCTGGTAGCTTAAGTCTAATAGAAATCCAAACAACCAGTGGAGTTCTTTACCGTTAGCATTTATTATTACACTTATTGTAATTGCAATAAGTGTAATTACCATTACACTTATTGTAATTGCAATAAGTGTAATTACCATTACACTCATTGTAATTGCAGATGAGGGCCAAACCCATCTGCTGGTAGCTTAAGTCTAATAGAAATCCAAACAACAGTGGAGTTCTTTACCGTTAGCATCCATTTGGCCTTTTCAAACATTAGCAAACCATCATCTCAGACATATTAATCCAGTTTAGCATCAGCAGTGTACGAACTGATATATATATTTCCAGGCCATCAGAAATCAAAATGCAAAAATGAAAAATCAGATTTGGCTAAAATAAAAATACCATGCCGTTTGGCACTCAGTGTGGGGCTGGCTGTGTGCACTAAACTGGAAAGTGCCTTCTGGACCGGTGTCTTCAATTACAGTCAACTACATTTACAATGACTAATTCTATGGTATAATGCTTAAAGCCACTAATAGAGGATGATTGTTCGACAGCTGATAGCTCAGCAGTCAGAGCACCTGACAAGTTATCAGGAGGTCGTGGATTCAGATCTCACCTGGCTAATGACAATTTTTCCTCTATATTTATCTGAAAAATCAGCTTTTGACTTTTAAATGTCTTATTATAGTATTTTAAAAGATCGTATTCAGGCACATGAAAATAGAAAACTGTTTAGTATATTTAATTATAATGAAATCTGGAAAATTCTGCTTAATACTACTATTTCTGCTTGTTGCAAAACAAAAATGGGGGCAGAATAGCTCAGTCAGTAACATGCCAGGTTTGTAATTTACAGTTCGCAGGTTTGAGTCCTGCCTTGGTAAGCATTGAAATAAATCTCCATAACCCCCACCCACCCATACACCACCACCTTGCCCTCAGTCAGTTGGTATACCAATAGTCTTGGAAAGGCCACTGTCTGTTGGATTAGATGTTAAGCTGTGACCCCATGTAAGGAAGAGCCATACCCTGTGCACATTAAAGAAAACACTGGATGGTCTTGACAGGAACCTACCATCTGTCTCCTAACAGCTGTCCAGTGTTCCCCCCCCCCCCCAACCTTCTCTGAACCCTTGGAGTCCTTGTAGCCTGCCATTTAGCCCATTGTGTGCAAAATAGTGCCGCTTAGAGGAAAACAATCTACCCTAAATCAAAAATATTTTCAATTACCATGCATTGATAAAATATTGTAAGTAGAATCCTCCATATGTATTAAGACTAAACAGCAGCAGGTCCTGATAAATAATTTTCAGTATTTTTTTAACATAAGTCAGTTACTCAAGGTGTGGCACCCTTGGATGGCACACAACATACACAGCCATATTAGAATAATTTGACCATCTACCATACATACTCTATGGTAGGTGGTCATATTATTCTGATACGACTGTGTATTTGCAACATAATATGTGGCACATAGCAGAAAAGGTTTAGCCACCGCTTATAATAGTTCATGATAAATATTGGGAGCCAGAATAGATTTTTTTTCTCTCGTGATTGTCTCCCCCCCCCCCCGAGCTTCCTAACTAATCATGAAAATTTTTGTGGAAATGAATTTCTTTCAAACTGTTGTCATTATTGCAAGCATTTATATGGCATATGAAAAATATGCTATTTTTTTTTGCAAAATAAATTCTATGAGCATTTTTTCAGAGCTTTCATAAAGTAAAAACTACATAAATGAATAACATTTGTTACTGTGGCCTGGTCACAAATGCTTTCCACTGGTAGCATGTGTTTTATCTTAATGCACTTTTGTACTGTATAAATATCACTGTAATTTATATACCTCAAATATTTTACAAAAAAATTATCACAATTTGTGATTGTTTGGTGAATTTTATGTGCTTATGTGCAATGTAATGGTACATAGTTGTGTTTTATAGTTAACTTTTATAAAATAAAAAAAAGCAAATGTTTAACCTTCTTTCTTATCAGTCTTGGTCACTTATAAAATGTGCATATGTTGTATAGCAATTTTTATCTTTTCCCTAAGATCAGGAGAAACTATATCTGTCAAAAGAACTTTCTTCAAAATATATATAGTTACAGTGATGTTCAATATATAACCGTAAAAGTTTTGAAGCTGTAAGTTAATTGTAATTAATTATATGAGGAGGAACAAATTTTTTTATATGAAATGTAATATACTTGTTATTTTTATGCAATATATCATAATATATACTATGGCTTTTTTGTTAATTATTTTTACATATATAGTTTCAAATGTGGTTATGTATACATATGTGCACAATTATTGATTCCTTTCCTTTTAAGTAATATATTAGGGAGCAAGATGAAGCATATATGTGATTTAGTGTATACTAATGTTTACTATTTGTTTATAGTTGTTGTGTTTATAATTAGGTTATGGAGATATAATATTTCTGGAAATGAGAGGGAATTTTGATATTTCATGTTAAATCTGATATTTGATGTGTATAATTAAAGTCAAGCTATGAAGTAAATGACTAGAATAAAAAAGGACTTTTTTATTTAAGCAATCTTTTTAAAATTAAAGAATTGAAATTTATATTTATTTATGTTTTAATATTCATATTTTATTCTTTATAAAATATTTTTAACAGCATTCAATTAGCAAACAACTTAGTGGGCATTAGGCAATATTTTATAGTCTCAGAATTATGTTCAAGTTTCTGAAATAAAGTAGCTAATAAAATAATGAAAAGATTTTTCCATCATAACAGTGTTATTAAACTATTTTCCATTGGAAAACTGAGCATTTAGCAACCCATCCAACTAAGAACTGTAATGAAAGAAAACTTATTTATGCAGGCAAGTTTGTAATATTTTGAAAATTTGTATGAGGTTACATCTTTTTAGTTGAAAGGCAATTGGCTCAGTTTATAACTGAGCCATGCTTAGGTTTGAGTTATAACTCTGCAAGTTATGTTTTACTCTGTAAGTTGCAATGTGAAAAAAAGATACCAATAAATATATATACATGCCTCAATTTATTAAAAGAAAGATTGAGCTGTTTTTGTGTGTAGAAAAGAGCCATCATACCCTTTGCAAGCAGGATGGCCTTGACAAGAGGTTCCCTTGTACTCATAATAGCTGTCCAGTGAGTTTGCTTTGCCAACCCTTCTCTAAGCCATGGGCCACATGTTAGCTGCATATGGAAAAAGTACTACTAAGGAGTAAAACAGCTGAAATCAACTTATTAATTTTCTTTTATTATATATACCTAATTTGACACGTTGACATTAAAATTTTCACTTACAATTAATTATGCATGCTCCTTTTCAGATTATTTCTTAAAAGAAATATCCATTAAGTGATACACTATTTAAGCATAAAATTAATATATTTGCAACTAATTATTATCTATGGATCTGTAACAGGATATACGTCAAATATTTCTGAGTTAAGGAAGGAAAAGAAATCCATAACTTTCTCCTAACTCAAAGCTAAAGTCATAGACTTCTGAGATTAAGTTTAATCAGAAGTTATTGCAGTTCTTTTAACTGCAATAGTTATCTTCTTACTTTGCTTTCCGTTTTTTTTCCTTAACACAATAGTTTGGTAGAAAATAAATAACTTGGCTTAATTAAACAAATCTTAGTAATGCAAAGGATCTACTTTATGTGTAAATTACATATAAATAAATTATTCACAACAAGCCAAAATCTAAAAGTCTAAAATTTGGCAATTTTTAAAATATAAAAAAAAATCAACCAATTATTATTATTCCCGAAATAAATATTTCTTTCTGGACTTAATTTATCTTTCAGCCTTTTCAATAATTCGTTAAAAACAAGTATTTGCTTTTAGTTATCTCCAATGAAGTACTGGCACCCTTAAGCAAAAGTTCAAATTGAAACATTTCCTTACTTTTAAAAGCAAAACTTTGTGATTCAATAAATTCACAAATTACCCATTGACAAATAATTTGGTGAAAAAAATTAGTTTTGCTGATGAGTGGGATTCAAACCCACATCTCCCGGAGCACCTGGCATGTAACTGGGAGGTTACATCTCATCTGCGAAACTGATTTTTTTTCACAAAATTGCACTCTGTGACATTGAAATTGCACCACTCAGAAGGAGTGAACAGATTTGCATGGAAATCTGCATGTGAGTACAGGGCAGTGATATATGGAAATATTACATTTCCATGACAAACATGATATGTGAAGAGATCAAAAGACAAAAGCTGAAGACTAAACCAAATGCTTCAGGCATTGTTGTGTACAACAAGCTATGAAAGAAAGTTCGTAGCAGATACGAGAATGAAGTGTAGTAGAAAAACCAGGCCTTTTCGTCAACCATAGCAGTTGGATGCATTTTAGCATAATTTAGTCATAGGTCTGTCTGAAGCTGAATGGTCTGCCCACTGTATTATTTGCCTCAAGAAGGTGCAAAGAGTTGAAGCACAGTGTCAGGCATGCAATAGCATGGGTAAATCTCATGTTTTGTCAGCAGGTGGTAGCAGACCTGAACACAACCGTAACTACCGCTCGATGAACTGTGACTCTTACAGTGGAAGTTTCTACAAGACTAGGACAATTGCCAGAAGACTGAAAGCTTAGCATTTATCATAGACTAACCTTGATTGTGTGCCATGAGGCTCGACTGAATTTGGGTCAGGGTAGAGATACTTGGAATGAGGAATGGCAATAAAGATTTCAGCAGTGAAGAACATTGCCATTCCTCATTCCAGGCACTTCTAACCCAACCCAGGTCCAGCTGAGGCTCAATCAAGGTCAGTCTATAAAATAGATGAAGAGCCTGCAGCTCTGCATCTGCCAATTTCTTGGAAATCATCCTAGTCATGTTGGGAACTTCCATGGCAGCAGTCAAAGTTTATCAAAAAGTAGCTACAGTTGTTAGCAAAAAAACGCAGTGTTTAGCAAAAAATTTCATTGGGAAGAATCAACTCAGAAAGGCATTCTGGTCCTTTCTAGTTCAATTCAGTATTTTGCCATTCCTCTATAAAAATTGCCTATATATATATGTGTGTATTTTCCTCCCCATTCTAGTGGTATTTTTAAAAAAACTATTTGAGAAAAATATGTCTAATACATGGGTTACTTTTTTTTACTCTCTTCTGATTATATATACCGTATATTTTCGCAGATAAGACGAGGTATAAATTTTCGTCAAAGTTTTATAGTTTTAGCATATATCTGTCCTATAAGACGACCCCAATCTCTCAACGGCCTATGAATTTAGTTGAGATCGGCGATCATCATCTGGATAATAATACTGTATAGCGTATACAGAATTATGTCTTATTCGCACTGATGCGGGCATTCGTGTAATGACCTTGACTATTCACAAAAGCGTCGTATGGGCTATTCTATTTTGTGGACATACCCTACTCTGTAAAATAAAAATAAATAAATACCCCCTCAAGCAGCTGCTTGCCACAGAGATCTGACAGGAGCCTGTCAGTTTATATGCCATAGTAGAAGGTCTGAGAGGATCCGTTTTTTCCTCAGTAGCTCAATAAACATAACTTTTAATATTTATTTTGTTTTAGTATTGTTTTACTATTACAATGTAATGTATTATTTACTATTACAATGTAATGTATTATCATATAGCGTATTTAAATAATATGATAGATTTTTCGAATAGTTGTAGTAATAATGGTTTCAATTTATATAAATTTCAATATAATTTTTTTTGTATCTGTCCTATAAGACGACCCGGATTTTGAGGGCTTTTTTATGATTCAACTATCGTCTTATCTGCGGAAATATACAGTATTTTATATTAAATTACTTGTAAATTATCACTTGAATAGTTTTTGCTTTTTGGTTACATTTAATTTGTAGTATTAAACATAAATGACAATCACAGGGTTGCCTGTTGACTTTTTGGTGGAAAAAATTTCGCTGACATACTGGACTAGAACCCGCATCACTCCAGAAACATGCCAGAGTATTCTACCATTGAACTAATGCCAACACAAAATATTTATTTCTAGTATTAATTTGTTATATATATATATAAATTCATTGTAAAAAGTGAATTCTAAAAATGTGATATGATGAAACATAAATAATATAAAAATACAAATAATATAAAAAAAAATTAAAAAAAAAGATTATTATGAGGGCAGCTGGTATGGAACTGGAAATCTTTGTTCTGTGAGTTAAAAGACTGCATCGAGCATCTGCACCACTAACGAAATTTCTTGTAAAATATTATTAGGTTTATAATTTTTTTAATTATAAACATAAAAATTAAAATTGTCTATTGTAGATCCAAATGGTCAACACATTGTTAAATTATCATCTCTAATGCTTTTCTTAAACTGTTCATATAAATATCTTTCCTTGACAAAATAAAAAGTTGACAACCTAGTTTAAGTTCAGTTCAAATGCATCCTACCAGGGAAGTTTATGCCTTTTGAGCCTGATATAGTCATATGGAGATTTTTGCTAAATAACAAGGTCTTCAACTATTGGTGTGTATTGGTTGAATCAGCCAATCAAGTGTAACGGGCCACTCCAAAACCCAGCTCAATCAATTCATTGCTATTGTATTTCAGTGCATATGTCCAGTCACTGTAATAGATAATGCTAAGATTCCAGGCAGTGACCTTAATAGAAAAATTCGTATTATATAAACTAGAGATGAGTTCCAGCTCAATTTTTCGAGCCTGCTTGGACCCAAAATTATTGAGTCTGAGGTCAGACCATTTCGACCTTCATTGAGCCCAAGTCGGATACGGAAAAAAAAGTTTGATGCACATCATAAGACGTATACAGAAATGCATGTCTCTAATCATTTCTTTTATTCCTATGTTATTAATTATAATAATTTTATGAGGGAAAAAAACAACGTTAATGCTTATTTAGAATGAAAAATATTAGAAATACTGCATGGTGCCTATTCTTATTTACTAAAAATTGATTAAAAGGTTGAAATTATAATTTAAAAAATTTAGAAAGTTTGCTTATTTTTCTCACAATTGCAAGAAATATTTGAAATTAAAATTAATCTTAGCCCGAACCCAAAATTGGCAGTGCTATTTTGGGCTCAGCCGTTCCCGGCCCAACCAGGCTCACTCCAACAAACCCCGAGCCCAAACTCCTCTAAATATAAACGAAAACAGACGAATGACACTAATGCACAAAATAAATGCTGTGATCGCCCACATAGCGTGACAAATAATGATTACAAAGTGAATATAAAAATAATATACTATTTTACATATGACAAATAATGAATACTAAATTTAAAATTCGTTAATATTTTTTTTCTTGTGATTGTTTTTGGTGGGTCAGTGGCCTAATGGGACGAGCTGCCCCAGCTTATCAGCAAATATAGAATCTTGATTCCTCACTTAAAAGTTAAAATGGATCTGTGAAACACATAATTAAAGATGCAAATTTGGCTCCACATTTAAAAACATCAAAATTAAATGAACACAGAAGCATAGCTAAAATAGGTGTTTTTAACTTTTGCTACAAGGAATCCGAGGTGCTTGTGGTTGCATGTTTACATTTTAGTAAGTTTTATTGAATACTTCATCCTACATTTTCATATAATTTTTATTAAGTAATTTTGTAAATAAGTAATATATAGTTTACATAATATTTTTGTATGTACACGGTGCCCCAAAAGTTTTTGAACAATTTGAATGATTGATAAAAGAAAATACTGCAGCAGTGTGTATTGCTGCAGTATTCGATCAATTAATTCAAGATGTTAAATATTTCTGCCATAGATGACACCACAAACAGTGGCGAGCCCAAAAAAGAAGGTAATTTTTGTAAGATTTTCAAAACAAAATCGGACCAGATTACAATAACTGTAATCGGAATAACCAGATTACAATAACTGTAATCGGATCAGATTACAGTAGCAGAATGGTAAATGGAAATGGCCCTTAAATCATCAGTGGGCCGGCCTCCGGATATGTACCACATGTGAGCTGTTTTTCCCCCGTGAAGGGGGCGGAGCAAACTATACTTTTGAACCAAACCAGGGTCGGGCCTGGCTCAGTCAGTAGTGTGCCAGGATCTTAATCTGCAGTTCCCAGGTTCGAGTATCTGCATCGGCCAGCATTGAGTTCCCTGCCTCTCGGTCTCTGCATTCTCGACAAAGTTCCCTGCCCACGGTCAGTAGGGGACTCTGATGGGCTTGTAAAGACTGCTGTTCTCGGATGGGACGTTCAGCCATGGCTCCATGTGCAGGAGAGACATACCCTGTACATATTAAAGAACGTGCTTGATGGGAAGCCAACAGCTGTCCAGTGGGTCCCCTTTCCTAACTTTCTCTGAACCGTCGAGTCCTTGTGATCTGGCCATTTAGCCCATTGTTTGCCAAGAAAATGGGGGCGGGGTGGCTCAGTCGGTAGCGCGCCAGGCTCGTAATCTGTAGTTCCCAGGTTCGAGTCCCAGCTGGGTCAGCGTTGAGATTTATCTCCGCAAAATTCCCAGCCCTGCCCACGGTCAGTAGGGCACACCGATGGGCTTGGAAAGGCCGCCGTCCGTCGGATGGGGCGTTAAGCCGTGGGCCCGTGTGCGGGAGAGCCATACCCTGTGCACGTTAAAGAACACGCTGGATGGCCTTAACGGGAGGCTACCATCTGTCTCCCAACAGCTGTTCCAGTGGGTCCCCTCCCCCAACCTTCTCTGAGCCTTCGGGGTCCATGTGACCTGGCCATTTAGCCCATGGTGTGCAAAAAAGTGCCACTCAGAGGTAAAACAACCCAACCCAGCCAAGAAAATGTCGCTCAGAGGTAAAACAACTGTTATGTTTGTGGAGCCATTGTTCTGCAATACAGAACCCTGTTGCTCTAAAATTTTAATCACTTTATCTTTACACCCTCATTGCACGTCCAAAGTTTTAGCGCAATCGGACACTTGCCTTGGGGCGCTACGTTTTTTGTCACAGAGTGTATATTAAAAAAATATTTTTTGACTCTGTTAGCGCTTTTCAGAAATATGTATATATTCGATCAGGATGCACGTTTAAACTCGAAAAAATATTACATTAATTGAAAAAATATAATAAAGCGATTCACTTAGTGTCTACGTCGCTAATTTTTTTCCTAATTTTATTTTAATAATTTTTTAAAATTCAGGAGGGTGCACCTCTTTTTACCCATTATTGGGGGCTGCCGATGGTACCATAACACACTTTTATGCCATATAAATGTTATACGCACTACGATATCAATTCGACAATACTTGGGAAGAGCATAAATAGAATCATTGGCGACCCGTGACTAAAATTTTTTGGTGGGGCACTTTGACTACTACAAGCAAGGCCCGGATGTAGGAAAAAATTGGGGAACTTCCTGATATTCCATTGAATCGTATAGGACAAAAAAGTTTCGTAATGCATAATTTTTTTTCCAGCTATTCTCAAAACGTATTTAGTATAGTATTTAGCAAAAATTTTTGGGAAAAAGAAAACTGGAAAAGTTCTTGTCCTTTCTACTTCAACTTGGTATTTTGCCACTCCATTGCAATAATTATCTGTATATATATTTTTCCTCTCTGCTCTAGTGGTATTTTAAAAAAAAGATTATTTGCGAAAATTATATCTAATATATAGGTTTACCATTTTTTGGCTCCGTTCCGATTATAAATTTATATTTATTATTTTGAACTGAATTACTCGTAAATTTTAGCTTGTAAAAATAAAATTGTCCTCTCAAGCGACTGCTTACCACAGAGGTTTGACAGTTTATGCGCCATAATAGAAGGTCTGTGAGAATGGTGGAACCTCAGCAGAAAAGCAACAAACATCCATGCCTAACCAGGGGCTCGAGCCCAGGTTCCTTAGATCAGTAGCCAACTGCACTAACCACTCGATCATGGGGTGACTATTTTAATTTGAAAGGGTGTCATTTAATTTACAATATTAATTAAATTATATATATATTAATTTACCGCGAATTGTAAAAAAAAAATGATATTCTAAATAAAATGAATTATTAAAAAAGACAAAAAAAACTATAATGGCAAGGGCTGTTGGATAGAACTAGAGACTTAAGTTGTAATTCCAAAAACAGAGTACATTTAGCCAACTGACCTACACATTGCTATCGAAATGCAATGTTAAAATATGTTTTTAACATTCTATTATAGACCAAATGTTTAAAATCTTATATTTTCATATCTAATGTTCTTCATACATAAGTGTCCTTTTTTTAATTTCGCAAACTAAAAAGCTGTCAACCCAGTTCAAGCACATCTCGTGCTTGCACATCAAAGTTCAGCACATCTTCCAAACTTTCTTTTTCAGCACATTTCCCCAAGATGTGCGAGATTTAACAAACTTTTTTTAGCACATCTCCCCTTTCAGGAACATTAGGCTTATTGAACCTGCCAAAATCAAATGAAAATATTTGCTAAGTAACAAAATCTCCGATTATTGGTTGCAGTGGTAGAATCTGCCAATCGAGTCTCACGGGCCACTATACAATGGTGACCTGGCTCCTGCAGTTCAGCACTATTGTATTTCAACGTATGTGCATTTGTGTGATTGCTACAATAGATGCTAAGATTCTGGGTTGGCGGTCGTAATGTTTAGAATTCGTATTGGCAATACGAAAGCAACCAAAATAGCCCTGATTCGCAAAGTGCTGTGATTGTTTATGTAACCTATCAAGTAATGATTACGAAATGAATATAAAAACTAGAATGCATATTTTCTCTGGCGAATATGGGAACCTCGTTTTCAAAGAGAATTAAGTTTTTCGTTTACCTCCTTTTTTCCTTAAAATTTTTGATTCAAATTAGTGGATGATGGTGGGGGAGGGGGGGGAATTATTAGTGAGTATACATCATAAAAATTCTTTTATTTCTTAAATTTAAAAATTGATTTTCACACGTTGCTTCTCCTCTGAGAAAAGGAGCAGATTATTGTCACTGTTTCGACACTACCACCGAAATTTTAAATTTGTACCCTAAACAGATCACGAAACATTCGTTAAAGTTTTGCCATTTGCATATTTAGTGATCTCTAATGATATGAAATAAAATTACCTAAATATTTCAAAAATGTGAATTAAAATATTTTGTTAGTACTAATGCAACTAAAAAAAAAAGTTTTCAAATTATCTCAAAATAAAAGATTTGCTTTTCCCACCTACCCTGGGGGAAATCAGAAATGAAATTTAGAAATTCATTTCAAATTTCTGCTGCAATTTTCTGCAAATTTGACTGTGGAATGTGAAGGTGGTTTCCGTTGGCAACAATAAGTGGTCAACTTATTGTTGCCAATGGAAACCACCTTCACAATTCCACAGCCAAAATTTCACATAGACTAATTACATCATTTGCATTCTTCAAAAATTTTGGAATTTTTGATTTTTCCTAATGTTTGAGGGCGCTTTAGGATATTCGGAAAGTGCAAATCGTAGTAGCTCAACAATACTTATCCCACCCAAAAATAATTTTGATTTATTTCTAAAAACAAAGAATTGTCTCTTAAAACGCAAACATTGCATTTCCCCACCACACAAGAATTCAATTCGTTGCAATAAGCACATCATTACCATCACATTCTTCCATGAAAATTTCTACCATAACTATATCGTTTCTAATATTTGTTTTAAATATTGGAAAGTTCAGATCGGAATATTTCATCAATACGTATCCAACCTAAAAAGAATTTTTATCTCTAAAAACAATAATATTGAAATAATAGAATCTGTCAGATACACCTGGTAGTAATTTGTTACTTAAATATAGAAGAAAAATTGTCAATTGCCGTGTGGGTTCTGAACCCATACTCCTGATGACATGTCAGGTGCTCTGACGCTATTTCAGCACTGCCTACGCTTGATTGTTGGCTTAAAAAATAAAAGTACCGTGCCATAGTCGCTTGATGTGGGTTGGCCGTGTGCACTAAACTAGAAAGCGCCTTCAGCATTAGTCTTCAATTACAGTCAACACATTTTCAGTGACAAAATCTGGTATAATGTTTAAAGCCACTAACAGAGAACGATTGTTTGCGGCCGGTAGCTCAGTGGTCAAAGCTCCTGACATGTTATCAGAAGGCCGTGGGTATAGATCCCACCCGGTTAATGACAATTTTTCCTCTATTTTTATCAAACAGTTATCTCAAAAACGCCCTCCCCCATCCCCTGGATCTAAGGGGTTAACTCATTGTTGCCAATGAAAACTTCGTGACCACATTGGCAAGCAAAATTTCTAGCATAACTACATAATTTTCAATTTTTTCCCCAGTTGGTGCATTCGACTCGATTTCGAGATTCGGAAAGGTCAAATTGTAATATTTCATCAATATCTAACACAAAAATAATTTTTCTCTTAAAATCTCATATCCTCCACCCACCTTGAGTCTAAGGGGCCAATCCATTTCGAGTATGAAAACTTCGTGACCCGTCACATTCCACCGCCAAGCTTTCATATTTGTAGCATAAATACGTCGCTTGCAATATTTGGAATTTTAAACTTTGACCACCCGTAGAGGGCGCAGTTATAATTATAGGAAGGTTCCCAGACTGCATATCGTAATGCTTCATCAATACAGAAAGATTTTTTTATCTCTATAAACAAAAAGGAAACGAATAAGAGTAGACGCCCTAACGAGCTTATTTAATGCACAGATAAGGGAGGATCAGGTGCGCAACTCTCGTAGGTCCCATGGTAACAAGTGCGATAGTAGCGCCCCTATCTGTGGATCCTGAGCCCTTCCGGTTTCTGTGGATATTTTTTATGCTCCCTATTTCTAAATTTCACTATATTTTTCAATGTTTTATGAGTATTTCATTTTTTTCTGCACTGGTGGGCTTCTGTGGAGGGAAAATCTTCCGCTGTGTTTTCTGTTTGTTTGTAGGTTGACAGCCCCAAGTGAATAGATTCACAGGATATGTTTATCAGCTGGTGGATAATCCTGAGCAGAGGTCATCGCAGGCACCTGAATTTTTTGCTTCTATTGGCATCGTCAAATTCTACATTGGAGGAAGTCTTCCAGTGTAGATGGCTTCAGCTTTTAGTGGTGGGGGAACGGGTCTTTGCCCCATGTCTGCGATTAGGAGACTGTTTGATATTGTCAGCATTCCCTCTCTCAATAAACATAGTTTCTTTAAACATCCTACAAACCATTTTCTCTCCATAGGTAGTTGGAATGTGAGGACTCTGCACAGAGCTTTTTCTCTTGATGTCCTCACACAAGAATTCCACCATTATAATTTAGATATTCTAGGCTTGCAAGAGACCAGATGGACAGATAAAGGTCAGATTCTTAAAAATAATCTTAAATTTCTCTTTTCAGGGAGGGATGACAATAAGCATCACCAAGGTGTGGGTCTGCTTCTCAGCAGACATGCTACTGATGCTCTTCTAGGATATGAGTGCATTAATGAAAGGTTTCTTTCAGCAAAATTTCAGACAAGCGTTAAAGACTTGAATGTTATCTGCTGTTATGCCCCCACTGAGGATGAGAAGGATAGGTTTTATGGACAACTTCAGGATATTTTGAATTCTGTCGAGAAAGGAGATATTACCCTTGTTCTTGGTGACTTCAATGCCAAAGTTGGTACTGACTCTGACCTTTGGGAAGGGGTGATTGGCCCTTTTTGTATTGGTAGCTGCAATGGCAATGGGCAACGTCTCCTACAGGTAAGTAAACTCAATGGTTTCAGAATAACTAACACTTATTACAAACACCGCGACACACATAAGTACACATGGGTTTCACCTGATGGGCTGCATAGGAATACGATTGATTATATATTAATTAACAGCAAATGGGCTAGTTCTGTTAGAAATACCAGGGCATATAGGGGAGCTGAAATTGGATCTGACCATTACCTAGTTAAAAGTGTCTTGCAACTTAAACTTAAAAAGTGTTGTGCTAGGGTTAAAAAATTTTCTTTTAATACTGAAGCTCTGAAAGACCCAGTTATAGACAAAGCTTACCATGACAGGTTACTTAGTCATTATGACAGTCATGGTATGCTTACTACTGAAGTTGAGGAAGAATGGGATCATTTTAAACAGGCTTTTTTTGGACACTAACAGTACTCTTAGGAAAAAAAGGAGCAGATGAAGCAGAATTATCTGAGTGATAAGGCACTTGGGCTTATTTCGGAAAGAAAGAACTGCAGGAATGTCCTTAATCAATACCCTACTAGTCCTAATAGAAAGCATTACAGAGAACTTAATAAACGTGTAAAAGATCAGTTAGCTGCTGATAAGAATCTTTGGCTTGATGGTTTGGGTGACAAAGCCGAGGAAGCAGTTAGACAGCAGAGAGCTGTACCAGATAGTTAATGTTTTGTGTGGTAGAAAACGGAGAGGTATACAGGGATTGAAGAATAAACAAGGTTAGGTTATAGAAGGTGAGGATTCTGTCATGGCTAGGTGGGCTGAGCATTTCAGTGATATTCTAAACAATGCGGTTAGTTCTATTCCCATTGTTTGCAATGATGATAGATGCATTGGTGGCTTTAATGTTGGCCCTATAACACAATCTGAAGTTATTTTGGCTGTTTCTAAACTTAAACTTCATAAATCCCCAGGGGTAGATGAAATTACTACCGAAATGCATAGAGCTGGAAATGTTGCGGTTACCACTTGGATTACTGAAATTCTGAAAATCTTTTATGATAAAGGCATGGTTCCTAAGGATTTTACCAGAGCTATTGTTATCCCTATTTTCATAAAAGGTGATCGCAGTTCTGTGATAACTATAGGGGTATTAGCCTACTCTCTGTTCCAGGTAAAGTTCTTTCCATGATTGTGCTTAATAGAATTAAGAATCTGGTTGACAGTCAATTGCGTGATGAGCAATGTGGATTCAGAAGTGATAGGGGATGTGTGGATCAGATATTTTCACTTAGGCAGATTCTTGAGAAATGTTTAGAGTTTCAGAAACCTTTGGTTGCTAGCTTTGTTGATTTCAAAAAGGCTTTCGACTCTGTTGATCGTCATAATTTGTGGTTGATTGTGAGATCATATGGTATACCAGACAAGTTAGTTAACATAATGAAAGCTCTCTATAATAACACTGAGTCGTGTGTGAGAGTTGGTAAGGCTTGTAGCAATTGGTTTAGCATTACTTCTGGTGTTCGACAAGGGTGCATTTTGTCTCCTTTTCTCTTTAGTTTGGTTATTGATTATGTTATGCGAAATTAACTTCAAGGGAAAGATTTTGGCCTTAAATGGACTGGAGATACGAAAATTTCTGATTTAGATTATGCTGATGATTTAGCCCTTTTGGCATGATGTTGATGAGATGAACTCTTTCATTCGAGCTGTTGATGAGACTGGTAGTAGAGTAGGTTCGGTTATAAACAGAGAGAAAACTAAAGTGATTGGTCAGACAGGCAGTGAATTCAGTTAATCTGAATGGTTGAGTCTTGAGCAGGTGTCACAGTTTAATTATCTTGGGAGCTATGTAACAGATAATGGTGATGTGCGGCATGAGGTTAACAGACGAGGGGCGGGGGTGGCTCAGTCGGTAGCGCGCCAGGCTCGTAATCTGTAGTTCCCAGGTTCGAGTCCCAGCTGGGTCAGCGTTGAGATTTATCTCCGCAAAATTCCCCGCCCTGCCCACGGTCAGTAGGGGACACCGATGGGCTTGGAAAGGTCGCCGTCCGTCGGATGGGACGTTAAGCCGTGGCCCCGTGTGCGGGAGAGCCATACCCTGTGCACG
Organism: Ryuthela nishihirai; assembly: GCA_038380435.1. NCBI lineage: Eukaryota > Metazoa > Arthropoda > Arachnida > Araneae > Heptathelidae > Ryuthela > Ryuthela nishihirai. The sequence continues at coordinate 78,426,823 of JAWZYU010000007.1, read as the reverse complement.
TTAAAGAACACGCTGGATGGCCTTGACGGGAGGCTACCATCTGTCTCCCAACAGCTGTTCCAGTGGGTCCCCTCCCCCAACCTTCTCTGAGCCTTCGGGGTCCATGTGACCTGGCCATTTAGCCCATGGTGTGCAAAAAAGTGCCGCTCAGAGGTAAAACAACCCAACAACCCAACCGTTAACAGACGAATAGGGATTGCTGCCGGGACTTTTAAGAATCTATGGAGAGTGTGGAGAAATAGGCGTATACACCTAAAGACTAAAATCAGACTGTATAATAGTTTGGTTCTTTCTAGGGTTAGTTATGGTAGTGAAACTTCGACACTTTGTAAACAAGATAACAGGAAACTAGATGCTTACGCAGTATCTTGGGCATTAGGTGGTTCAACTTTGTAACTAATGATGAGGTTAGGCAAAGGAGTTTGCAACCTCCTTTAAGCAGCATATTGTGCAGAGAGAGACTCCGTTGGTTTGGCCATGTTGCCCGTATGAATAATTATAGATTGGCGAATGGGGTTATGAACAGTGTGCCTAAAGGCCTCAGAAAGAAGGGGAGACCTAGGATGCGGTGGGCAGACAATTTCAAACAGGACCTTGTTAGAATTGGTGTGCAGTGGCGAGATGCAGTAGATGTAGCTCAGGATAGACTTGCTTGCAGAACTAAATTGCACGGTCTGGTTGGACCTCCGTAGCCCATGGCTGCTTGAGGATGATGATGAAATATTTAAGCTTCATTTTTTAGTTTTATTAGAATGGATGAAGCAGTTTATCGATTATGTTAGTAGTATAACCAGGAAAAATTCATTGCTTTATATACATTTTTTTTAATCTTCATTAATGAACAATTGTAGTAAATTAAGTGGCAAAATCCGATCCCCATTTCTTTATTTTTTCGATGTATAAAGATAGCACTGCTATCTCCGCAAAACTCCCCTCCCTCCCATGATTAGTAGGGGACACTCCGATGGGCTTGGTAAGGATTCCGTCCGTTAGATGGGAAGTTACCCGTGGCCCCTTGTGCGGGAGAGCCATACCCTGTGCACGTTAAAGAACGCGCTGGATGGCCTTGACAGGAGGCTACCATCTGTCTCCCAACAGCTGTTCCAATGGGTTCCCTCCCCCCTACCTTATTTGAACCCTCGGGGTCCTTGTGACCTGGCCATTTAGCACATGGTGTGCAAAAAAGTGTCGCTCAGAGGTAAAACCCAACCCAAGCACTGCTTGGGTTGGTTTTACCTCTGAAACTGATTTAGCACTGCATCGGATTTTGACCTGTTGCCAAACAGGGACAAATTTCAGTCGAAATAAAAATTCCGGACAGAAACCGAACTGTTAATGGTGAATTTAACATGCCAAACTTGAAAAAAATATCATTCATTGAAAAGATAGGGACAGTGGGAATCTCGTTAATCCATTCATATGCGTCACTAATTAGATGACTTAGGCATTTGGCTGAAAATTTTTTGAACACCATGTGCTGTGAGCAGATCTAGCCTATCAACTCAAAAAAAAACAAATTTTTCCTAAAACTGTCGACGAGAGACCGACTCTTCATTGCAGAAGCAGGGGCCAACAAAAGTTTCTAAAAGTGGAGAGGTACCCAGAAAGCTCATAACAAAAGTGTGGACAAGTAATAAAAAGCAATGCCAGGAGAAAACTACGTGGGTCCGTCCCCAAGTGTGGGAGAGAGCCACTTCGTCGCTCCTGGACAAAATAAAGAAATGGGGACTTCAACGTTACCAGAAAATGAAAATCATAAAGTCGGGAAATAAAGAAGTAAACATAGCCTAAACTCGGAAGCACGAAAGGCCAACCAAAGAACCTTGTAAAGCATCGATTGCACATGCAGAGATCTGAAAATCCACAGGATTTTAAGAAAGAGATCAAAGCTACGGCACGAACTGAAGTATGACCCCGTGATTCCAAAACAGGAATCAAGGGATCATACTTCTGAGCCTTTAGACGGTAGGAAGCCTCCAGGAGGCCACAGTCGAGTCCCAAGGGACTGCGGCCCTTGTAGGTTCCTGAATCTGAAGACGAGATCAGTTTTTAAACAGACGCCAACCACAGTCTGAAAAACAAGTTTCTGCAAAATAAAAACAGGTGGATCATTTTCCTTAAGGAACTTTTAAAATGTTTTTTCACCAAGTGGCTATGACGGTTAATACGTGACTGGTGGGATCTTGGGCACACCTGAAGAATATGGCAAGAAGTCTCTAGAGCAGTGGTTCTCAACCTTTTATGCTTAACGTACCCCTTGTATAGATATCTAAAACTATATAGTATGGCAATAAAACTTTGTTACTAGATCCAGCGACATTTGAGCTCTCATGGCGTACCCCACGTTGAGAACCCTTACTCTAGAGCAGTGATTCCCAACCTTTTCTGGACCATCGCCCCCTTTAGAAGAGAACAAAAATTTCAATGCCCCCCCTACTCCATAATAGTTAATTTTATATAAAATATTAAAATATTGTTGCATATTATCTGTACCTAATTTATCTGTTTATTTATCTATTAAAAAACATAAAGCAGAAATTAATAAAACGACAACCAAATGTACAATAAAATTGTTTATTAAAATTTTAAAAATAAACACAGAATCAGTAAGAAATAAAAAATAATGAGATAAACACAAAATTAATAATAAATAAAAAAAATTAATGAGATAGTTGAGGCTGGTGGAGTGTTAACAATTTGTTAATGTCGGGTTCCAATTTCATTAACATCAATCGCAGATCGCCACGTTCAGTGATGTGTAGTCTGTTCCTCTTCTTTGACAGTAAATTAGCTACTGCACTGAATCCACGCTCAGCCATATAGGACGAAGAAAATGCGATTAAAAACTGTACTATTGCCCACAATCCAGGGTAGAGAACTGGTATTGATTTTTGAAGCCAGAACTCTTGGTATCCATGTTTAAATTTTACTTTGAGTACTTCGTTAGTCGTGAGTTCTAAGAGTTCCTCTCCCAAATTTGATGATTCTTCAGTATCTGTGTTTGCGAAAGGATCTAAAACCCAACTCGGTATATTCATGTTTAAAATATCTTGGAAACGCTCCGTAAAATCAACATGAAGAACTTCCAAGTGTTGGCAGTAAGTAAGTAAATCTTCCGGTTTTGCAGAGACTGCTGATAATGTGGGAAAGTGGTTGTAATCACCTCTACCTAGATTTCGTTTAAATAGAAGACGTTTTCCCGCAAAAGCAGCTATGACGTTTTTTGTTTTAATTAAATTCAACTCATCACCTTGCAATTGTAAATTAACTTGATTAAATATTTTAAACAGATCTGTCAAATAAGCGATGTCATTTTTTGACGTAATCAGGTTTTCGCGCAATTTTTCTTCTCTGTCTTCAAGAAAGTCCAGTACTGAGTCAAATAGATTGAAAAAACGATTCAGACAAACACCTTTAGAGAGCCAACGTACTTCTGTGTGCAGCAGCAAGCGATTGTAATCTTCATCATTTTCATTACAAAGCTTACCAAATAATCGGTCATTCAATGAATTGCTTCTAATCTTATTGATTGCTTTAATAACATAATGGAGCGACGTATGCAGACGTTCATTCAAATTTTTTGCAACCAAATGCTGACGATGAATACAGTGTACAGCGAGTACATTTGGTACTGCTTGTTTCAAATGCGCTATGAAACCCTTATGACGCCCTGTCATTGCTGGAGCACCATCAGTAGCAGCAGACAAAATATTGCAAATAGGAATTTCTTTCTCTTGAAAAAACTTTTACATGGTATTAAATATAGATTCTCCCTTTGTATCAGATTCCAAATTTTTAGCAAATAATAACTCTTCAGGAATTTTTTCTTCTTTTATAAATCGTACGTATGATAAGAGTAGAGCTTCGTTATTTGGTAGAGTTGATTCATCGAGTTGAATGGAAAATTTGCAAGTCTTTAAGTAATCACATAATGATATTTCAACGTCTTATGCCGTTTCAGCTATTCTTCTTTGCACTGAATTATTACTGAGAGGAATTTTTTTATGATATCTGACGGTGTCTTATGATGAAGAACAGTTTTTAATATCTCTTTGACTGCCGTGAAAATTAATTCCTCGCCAATTGTGTGTGATTTTCCTGCTTTTGCGATTAACAATGAAATGTTATATGAGGCTCGTAGTCCATCATCATCTTGTTTAGAAGACGACGCAAAAAGGTTTGACATAGTTGGCTGTTTTAAATATTGCTTTTCCAGTTCTTGAAAATAGGATAAATCATTGTTCTTCTTATCAGCATGCATTTTTTTAAATGCTCTTGTAGTCTAGAAGATTTCATAGCTTCATTTGAAAAAACCTTTCGGCAAATTAAACACATAGGTAATGATTGGTTGGCCTGTAAATGGTAGCTAGGCGTAAACTGGAAGGAGAGCTGTGTACCAATCCCCTGTGATGATGCACAGAACCGGCCAGGTCTAGCACCTAATGTCCGACCCCGCCTTCTCGTGGTGCAGGCCGTTAGTACCTTTCAAAAGAGATATTCTCTTTTGGAAGGGAACGGAAGGGGAGGGCTGCCAGTTCAGTATGGCCTGCTGATCTGGTCATCTACGGCCACTTTTTTCTTTTTTTTCAACCCTGCTGAGGAGTGGTCAACTTCACAGGGTCCTGGTGCTGACCATTGATACCTACTAGACTGGACTTGTTTATGGATTTGAGCTTGATTATGGATCCTGGACTTGCTGCAATGGTGGGCCTCTGTTGAGGGAGAGTCTGCCGCTGTGTTTTCTGTTTGCTTCTGGGTTGCCAGCTCTAAATGAACAGAGGCATGGGATACCTTATATCAGCTGGTGGATAATCCTAATCAGAGGCCATCGCAGGTACCTGAACCTTACTTAGCTAGTTGGGCATCGTCAAGCCTAAACTGGAGTAATGCGTCTCAGGCAGGCCATGTGGCTCTTGAAAAAGTCCACTTGAAAAGGTGGTGCCTGAAGTTCCTACCAGCATCGGTGACTTCAGCCTTTAGCGGAGGAGGAACGGGTCTTTGCCCCATGCCTGCGATCAGGGGACTGTTTGATATTGTTGGCCCTACCAATCTCAATAAACCTAATTTCTTTAAAAATCCTACTAATCATTTTCTTTCTGCAGGAACGTGGAACGTGAGGACATTACATAGAGATTATTCTCTTGATGTCCTCATGCAGGAATTCCAGCGCTATAACCTAGATATTCTAGGCTTGCAAGAGACCAGATGGACAGGTAAAGGTGAGATACTTAAAAATAACTTTAAATTTCTCTTTACAGGGAGGGAGGATGGAAAGCATCACCAAGGCGTGGGTCTGCTGCTCAGCAGACATGCTAGTGATGCTCTTCTAGGATATGAGTGCATTAATGAAAGGTTTCTTACAGCAAAATTTCAGACAAGCATTAAAAACTTGAATGTTATCTGCTGTTATGCCCCCACTGAGGATGCTGATGAGGATGAGAAGGATAGGTTTTACGGACAACTTCAGGACATTTTGAATTCTGTCAAGAAAGGAGATATTACCCTTGTTCTTGGTGACTTCAATGCCAAAGTTGGTACCGACTCTGACCTTTGGGGAGGAGTAATAGGTCCTTTTGGTATTGGTAGCTGCAATGGCAATGGGCAACGTCTCCTACAGGTAAGTAAACTCAATGGTTTCAGAATAACTAACACATATTACAAACACCGCAACATACATAAATACACATGGGTTTCACCTGATGGGCTGCATAGGAATATGATTGATTATATATTAATTAACAGCAAATGGGCTAGTTCTGTTAGAAATACCAGGGCATATAGGGGAGCTGAAATTGGATCTGACCATTACCTTGTTAAAAGTGTGTTGCAACTTAAACTTAAAAAGTGTTGTGCTAGAGTTAAAAAATTTGCCTTTAATACTGAAGCTCCGAATGACCCAGTTATAGCTAAAGCTTACCATGATAGGTTACTTAGTCATTATGACGGTCATGGTTTGCTTAATACTGAAGTTGAGGGAGAATGGGGCCATTTTAAACAGGCTTTTTTGGAAACAAACAGTACTCTTTTAGGAAAAAAGGAGCAGAGGAGGCAGAATTATTTAAGTGACAATGCAATTGAGCTTATTTCAGAAAGAAGGAATTGCAGGAATGTCCTTAATCAGTACCCTACTAGTCCTAATAGAAAAGATTACAGAGAGCTTAATAAACGTGTAAAGGATCAGTTAGCTACTGATAAAAATCTTTGGCTTGATAGCTTGGCTGACAAAGCTGAGGAAGCAGTTAGGCAGCACAATAGCAGAGAGCTGTACCAGATAGTTAATGTCTTATGTGGTAGAAAACGGACAGGCATACAGGGATTGAAGGATAAACAAGGTAAGGTTATAGAAGGTGAGGATTCTCTCATGGCTAGGTGGGCTGAGCATTTCAGTGATGTTCTAAACAATGTGGTTAGTTCTAGTCCCATTGTTTCTAATGATGATAGATGTATTGGCAGCTTTAATGTTGGCCCTATAACACAATCTGAAGTTAGTTTGGCTATCTCTAAACTGAAACTTCATAAATCCCCATGGGTAGATGAAATTACTACAGAAATGCTCAGAGCTGGGAATGTTTTGGTTATCACTTGGATGACTGAAATTTTGAATAACTTTTTATGATAAAGGAATGGTTCCTAAAGATTTTACCAGAGCTATTATTATCCCTATTTTCAAAAAAGGTGATCGCAGTTCTTGTGATAACTATAGGGGTATCAGCCTACTCTCTGTTCCAGGTAAAGTTCTTTCCATGATTGTGCTTAATAGAATTAAGAATCTGGTTGACAGTCAATTGCGTGATGAGCAATGTGAATTCAGAAGTGGTAGGGGATATGTAGATCAGATCTTTTCACTTAGGCAGATTCTTGAGAAATGTTTAGAGTTTCAGAAACCTTTGGTTGCTAGCTTTGTTGATTTCAAAAAGGCTTTCGACTCTGTTGATCGTCATAATTTGTGGTTGATTGTGAAATCATATGGTATACCAGACAAGTTAGTTAACATAATGAAAGCTCTCTATAATAACACTGAGTCATGTGTGAGAGTTGGTAAGTCTTGTAGCAATTGGTTTAGCATTGCTTCTGGTGTTCGACAAGGGTGCATTTTGTCTCCTTTTCTCTTTAGTTTGGTTGTTGATTATGTTATGCGAAATTCACTTCGAGGGAAAGATTTTGGACTTAAATGGTATGGAGATACGAAAATTTCTGATTTAGATTATGCTGATGATTTAGCGCTTTTGGCAAATGATGTTGATGAGATGAACTCTTTCATTCGAGCTGTTGATGAGACTGGTAGTAGAGTAGGTTTGGTTATAAATAGAGAGAAAACTAAAGTGATGAAAATTGGTCAGGCAGGTTGTGATTCAGTTAATCTGAATGGTTGCAGTCTTGAGCAGGTGTCACAGTTTAATTATCTTGGGAGCTATGTAACTGATACTGGTGATGTGCGGCATGAGATTAACAGACGAATAGGTATTGCTGCCGGGACTTTTAAGAATCTATGGAGATTGTGGAGAAATAGGCGTATACACCTAAAGACTAAAATTAGACTGTATAATAGTTTGGTTCTTTCTAGGGTTAGTTATGGTAGTGAAACTTGGACGCTGTGTAAACAAGATAACAGGAAACTAGATGCTTTTGATTCTAGATGCTTACGCAGTATCTTGGGTATTAGGTGGTTTAACTTTGTAACTAATGATGAGGTTAGGCAAAGGAGTCTGCAACCTCCTTTAAGCAGCATATTGTGCAGAGAGAGACTTCGTTGGTTTGGCCATGTTGCCCGTATGGATAATTATAGATTGGCGAATAGGGTTATGAACAGTATGCCTAGAGGCTTCAGAAGGAGGGGGAGACCTAGGATGCGGTGGGCAGACAATGTCAAACAGGACCTTGTTAGAATTGGTGTGCAGTGGCCGGATGCAGCAGATGTAGCTCAGGACAGATATGCTTGGAGAATTAAACTGCGTGGTCTGGTTGGACCTCCGTAGCCCATGGCTGCTTGAGGATGATGATGATGAATGATTGGTTTGTAGGAGAGTACTTAAACCCATATTTCAAATACTCAATACTGTACTGCCGGCATTTCTTTTTAGATGTAGATTCAGACATTTTCAAATACAAATTAACTTCTCAACAGATTTATAGATAGTTATAAAAATAATGTTTATAATGACTTCTAACACTTATCACTCACGACTATTTATCACGGCGAAGCACATAAAAATAATAAAACATTCCTAGAGCTATCGCTTTTATAGATTTGATTTTGTGCACGCATTAACTTGTATGTTTGCGATGCCGGCGCACTTGCTCCGTAAACAAGTCATTTCAAGCTCCCATATTCTTGTCGAAACATGTTATATTGCATGAACCGCGAGTTTGCATACCAACTTGCAAGGACTTGTCACCGTCAATCTATTCTAAACTAAAACAAATTAGGTATAGGTATACCTAATGCTAATTTAAAAATGCTTATTAACGCGATAACAATAAGATAATTTACATAGCTAGATAAAATATTTATTCATGAAAACAGGTATTTTCAAAGTATTTTATTATATTAAAAAATAATTATAAAAAAAATATTAAATATAATAAATTTATTATTATTATATTATTATTGCATCAAGGTTGATTTGCTTATCAGGACGGACATACATGTCCAACATAATAAGCCTGATATAGTAGTGCATGTTAAGGTATTGAATGAGATTACAATTATTGAAGTAGGAATAACATCTCAGGATAACCTGCAGACAGTAGAGGTTGAAAAGAAGAAGTATGATCTGCTGGCTAATGAGTTGAACCTAATTCACAAGTGTAATGTTAATATTATACCTAAGTTCTGACGTGGGATGGTATTGTAACTACCATAGAGCATACTCAAAGTGACTCGGAGTGGGAAAACATATTGAAGCTTATATCCAATCTGTGATCTTGAAGAGAACTTTTGAGAGCATCTCAGTCGACTTCAGACGTACCAGTACGCTAGTAGGCGGTAGCAGGGAACTTATTGTCCAAGCTGCAGTTGAAAAGCTGTACATGACGGATGAGGTAGTGGATGACCAGAATCACCAGGAAGACACCACAGAATAGAAGAGATAAAAAGGTTGTCACAGAAAATTCCATTTAATTTATTTATTTATTTGACCGCCCCTCTTGATTGCCTCAACGCCCCCCATTTGCCTCTGGATCCGCTACCGCCCCCATAGAAGGCTCCAGCGCCCACTGGGGGGCGGTATCGCCCCCGTTGGGAATATATGCTCTAGAGCATCACAGCCGTAGCGGCAAACACGTGACGCCCTAGGAGCATATCGATTAGAGTGTGCCTTGCAGGGCACTAGGGATGCTTGCAACCGAATAGCCTAATAGTGACACTGGGGGGCAGGAGACGAGCCTCGCTTCAGCGAAGAGTTCAACAATGGTTGTCCCATGAAAACCATGTCACAGGATTTGATAGAGGCTGCAGATGTTCTTAAATATTGAACATGCATCAAAGACAGATGATCATCCAAGACCTCACTTAACCCAAGCACTCTCAAAGACAACGGACGCAATGCCATCTAATGACAGGATGTGATTGTATTCAGTCGCCCCTTGTTTTCTGCTGAGGTCTTGCCATCCTCTCAGATCTTCTACACTATAATATAAACTGATAGGCTCCTGTCAGACCTCTGTGACAAGCAGCTGCTTGAGGGGGTATTTATTTTTATCATAGAGAAATTAAACTGTCCTATTAAATGTGGCAATCACAAGTGCTAAGCAGTCACTTTATTATGTACACTCCTGTCAATAGGGCACAGCAATTTTTTCATTGTGCTTTTCATAGGAAAATGCAATTGAAAATAAACCATTAAATCTAGGTTTTTAGAAATATGAGGTTCAGTATTTAAATAGTTATGAAGGTAGAAATATTTCACTTAGCTCGTTCAAAATTGATGGGAATTAGTATGTGAACTACTAAAATGTATTCGTACTTTTCACAGTATTTATCTTACTAAAGTTTAATGTACCGGTTATTGCTTCCATTTCAACCTGTTTACGCGACAGCAGTTGTATAGAGTGGAATAACTGTTATTAAATATTCTATAATTAAATACCAAACGTACAACTACTGTCACAATTTTCCTTAATAATTTTAAGAAGTTATTGCGCTGTAAAATCTCGATTACTGCTTGCATATCATGGAAATTTATCTAATAAGTGACCACTGAAAGTATATATTTTTTAAATTATATTTGAGTCGGGCGATTTCTTTTCCAAAAGATTAAAAAAATGTACTCAATAAGTAAATATTAAGGATACCGCAACTGGTAAGTAAATGAAAACCAGTGGTGTATTCTGAATCAATGCCTTGCAGTTGTTAAATGTTTTAAAAAAAAGAATTTAAAAATTATATATATTTGTATATACATATCCCAAACCACCCGTTTAAATACACCTCTGGTTTTCTGATTTTGCTCTTTATTCTAAACACTATAATATTATGCCTTTAATTTTTTTTAAGGAAACTGCTGGTATTTTAAGAATTATCACAAATTAGATTAAATGGGGTATAAAGAAAGAAAAAAAATTAGGTTTCTTGTAAAAATCAGCTAGTTTTAACTATCAAATTTAAATTCGCTTATATAAAAGGCTAAACAAAAAAGTGGAAAAAGAATAGTCATTATTTGTTCTACACAAGGAATTTTTCATGTGATTTAACGATAAGAAAAAAAGCGAAATAAAATCGCAAAAACGAGATACAAGGTTCTGTGCGAACGAATCGAGTGGCGTTTGCAGCTACCGGACTAAGTTGATCACGTGACGGTTGAGGATCGCCTCAGTGTCATGGCCTGTCTTTCTAGTTGGCCTTGGTTCTGCCACTCCGCTGTCACTACACTTCAAATGCAGTATAGAATTTGGTAAGGACAGTGGCAAATGATACCACTTTTTTTTACAGTGACGCGAAGAACCTCGCCAGGTGCTCCATAAATGGGCGAGTGTTCAAACAAGTGTCTGATTGGAACTGTAGTCGAAGGATCAGAACAGTGTTCAAGCTTCTTTCCCGGTTTCAGATGGGCGCTTGAAGCCCACTAACAGCCTCATAAAATTCAGTAATATCAGGGGCTGCTGGACGTACTCCTTCAATGCTCAGCCCTAGATATCTTAATTTAGATAGCAGGTTTGCAGCACAAAAAAACTGGCCTAACGAAACCAAATCATTGAGATTGTAGGAGAATTTCTTCTCCTTGCCAGAATACAACCACCCGAAGTAGTGACATTTAGAGAAATTAAGTTTGAGGTACTGTTCCCCAAAAAATTAAGCCGTGGACCCGTGTGCGGGAGAGTCATACCCTGTGCACGTTAAAGAACACACTGAATGGTATTGAAGGGAGACTACCATCTGTCTCCCAACAGCTATTCCAGTGGGTCCCCAACCTTTGAGTCTTTGTGACCTGGCCATTTATCCCATGGTGTGCAGAAAAGTGCCACTCAGAGGTTAAACAACCAAGCCAACCAACCAACTGCAAAAAATTTGAAAGCAATGTCTACCAGGCGCTGCAAGCCTGGTACAGAATCGGACAGAATCACGTCATCAGCATATGCCAAATGTGACAGATTCGCTTGTCCTAACTTAATGCAAAAAAATTCTAATTGACGAGAGAGAAAGTCTAATATCAAATTAAACAGAAAGGGGGTCGCCTTGCCTGACACCCCGATGGACGACAACAATCTTACCGTCCAGGAAGGAAGTCGTCGTTGCTACTCTATACAATTCACGTACCACGTGAGCATACATCGGGTGGCAGCCAATGGCCTCTAGAGCCTTCATGATAGAAATGAGAGACACAGTCAAATGCCTTGAAAATCTCAATTCCTAAGGCGAGGAAAGGCTTTCACCCCAATTTCTGGGCCCGCATAGTTGCCTGCAAGACGAGCAAATTTCTTGCTGCTGAACTATCTGCAGTGAAGCCAGACTGGAAGGATGTAAAAGAATAAGCCAAAATAAATAACTTTTGGTAAACAGCTGTAGCCGTCCCGTGGCCGAGTGGTTAGCACGCTTGGCTACTGATCTAAGGGACCTGGGTTCGAGCCCCGGAATTAGGCATGGATGTGTGTGTCGTTTTTCTGCTGAGGTCCTGCCATCCTCTCAGATCTCCTACTGTGGCATATAAACTGACAGGCTCCTGTCAGACCTCTGTGGCAAGCAGCTGCTTGAGGGGGTATTTATTTTTTTTTTTTAAACAGCTGTAGGACTATTGATGACACAGTAATCGATCTATATATTTGAGGATCACACTTTTTGGGGATAAAAGTGGTCTTACTTTAGGAAAATGGTTTAGGAATAATATTGCCAAAAATGAGAATGTTATTGAAGATCCTAGCCAATAAGCAAAATGGGATCTTTCTTAAATCTGTCAACCGGATGCCATCTGGAACCCCTGACATTGACGGCTTAAATCCAGACATGGCAGAATGCACTTCGGCGCTCGACACGGGCGTAATGCCCATTTGTTGAGATCTCAGGAAAAGGAGCCAATGTATCCTGAGATCGAGAACCAAATATTTGATCATAGGTGTCATTCAAAACCTGCAAATTGACACCATGTGAGGTTGCAAAATCATTCGCCATGGATTCAACAAACAATCGAGGACTATTGGCAAAAAGGGCCTAATGGCGTTTGTATGCCGTCCATCTCTGTGAATTTCGGTTCCCTGTCTCCTCGACAGGGGCCAAAACATATGGGTCAGAGTCAGTAAATTTAGACAGATTCCAAAGTGGTCTAAAAGACCCTGCAGCACAGATCGTCAAATGGACGAGATACCAAATCATCCGCAATCGAATGACATAAATCATCATGATTTCAAAAAAAGTCCTCGGCACTAAGCCTAAAGTCGGCATGCTCCCTAGAATATGCCAGAGGACCTGTCATTTGTTGCTTAAGTCGATCTATGACTGTTAGATATTTTGCCGAATGCCTACAGCTCTTAATGGCATCATATGTGCGAGCTGTAAAAAAGAGGAGCAAGGTACTGATTAACAAATCGAGTACCTGCTGGAGCGTTGAGCTCAAGGGAAGCTAGGGTTTCCGACTCACTCCACTGACAGAGTGGAAATTTTGATGGTTTGCCCATATTCAACTGGGTACCTAGATTTGAAGTGGATGAATAAACCGGCCTTGGTGATAAAGCTCCTCTCACAGAAATTGCAGGAGACCGCATCCGGGACAAGATTGGTAGATGGTCGTCCAGTCCTTCAGCAGTTGCCATAATGGGAGGACATGGACGTTAGCTTGGAGTATACTTTGTAGAAAACGGAGCATGAGAACATAGAAAATGTCCTCCCATGAGAACTCTGCATGTGCTTGATGAATGGACCCTGACCAGAGTGTGTCCGACCCACTCCACACTAGTCATGTCAAATGGGTAAGGCAAGGACGCCTCAGCCATGATAGGCAGAATAAACTAGGGCAAAAAGTACCCGGAACCACCAAGACAAAACACCCAAAAAATAAAAAACAGAAACGTGTTAAAAAAAAAAAGCCAACAGACTACTTGATGCTGAGGGTTGTGCCCTGAGAATTATCAGGGCACTAAACTTTAGTCACAAGACTCTATATACAGCACCTTAACCCTCAGTAAGAACACCTGACAAAAAAACCAAGGTGCTTCGACAGAAATTGCAAACAGCCAAATGCAGAGCAATTAATTTTGATGATTTAACTGTTTGACAGGGATCGCGATGGGAATGCTTTCTGTATGATCCCCATTAAGAGCACTGGGCGGAAATCACATTGAGTCAGCACTGATCAACGGCCATTGCAATGCTTTGTTTTAATTAGACAGTCTGATTACCCTGGTCTGTGCCAGTTCCGAGTCGAGTCGGCTGTTAGTTGCCCGCCAAAACGGTCGCACCAGGCCAAAAACTCAGCACGACGTGGAGCTGAGGCATTCCACTGGAAGGCTCTGATGCTGGTCCAGGTACAACCGAGCCATTGCTGGCCAGTTTCGCCCAGTCCCGGTGCAGTGCCATACCTGCTTCAGACCCCAACCTGACTGGCCCAGTCCTCAGAGCCAATCCTTGTCCCAATATTACGGATCAATCTTGCAGGCTTCCTTTACCTACATTGTTCTATCGACTAAAGGCTGTTCACATTGGAGACCTGCTGCGGATATGGGTACGGCCCAGTACGAAAATCACCCTTTCTCCCTCGGATTTTTAAGGGCCAACAGGAGTGCTCCAGACACTGCAAGAGCCGGTAAGATTTTGCAAACTTAACATTTTTTCTGTTCCTGTCTACTCCACTGATTTAAGACACTATATTGTTTACTCTTAGTTCCCATGCTCTGAAAATACCCTATTTTTAAGTGGAAAAAAATTACTAGCTAAATGCTCAAATAATTCTTATTTATCCAACTGACTTGGCAGAAGCATTTCATTTCCAATATTAAATAATTTTTGTATATTTTTTAAAGATAATTATTTAGATTATCATTTTAGTTTTAACGTGTATCAGTGACTAAATTCAAATTGATTTGCCTTGAAAAAAATTGCTTTATTTGAAACAAATGCATGAAATTTGTAGATTTTTTTTCTCTGCGTGAAAAAAATATACTGAAACTACACAGAAATTTAAAATAAAATTTTTATTTAAAGCATAAAACAATATAATATTAAGCAAAAAATAAATACATCCATATATTTTCCTAGAAGAAACTGAATGATATATTAATAACGTTCCTAAAGGGAAAAAGATTATTTGATACATGAAAAAAACATTTAAATAAGTTACTGAATAATTTTGAAGAACTTTCCTGTAGATGAGAAATAAATATAACGTAATGGAATATAAAATCATATACAGTAAGCAAGGCATGCAAATTTTTTAGGGGGGGGGGGATTCTGAAGCACCCCTTTCAAATTGCTAGAAAGGGCAAGGGAAGCAAAAAAATTATTAATCTTATTAAAATTTAATGCCATTTTCAAGAAAAAGACCTACTAAATTGGGGGAGGGGATATTATACTGCATTGGAAATCCAGCCAAAAAAATAAAGTTTAGCAAATCAGTATTTCATTTCAATTATATGCAACCATAGCAATATAATTCCTAAAAATGATTAAAAAGAGCAAAAACTTATTCAATCACATATAATTAAGTGGATGAATGCATATCTACTCTTCTACCAATCAAGAAAACTTTATAAAATTTAATAATTTAAGTAAATCGAAATTATTTTCTAGTGCCCAAAAAAATGTCTAAAGATAAAGAGATTTTCATGTTTTCGTACGTGAAAATACGTATTAAGACAAAAATAAATACTTCCATAAATTCATATGTGGAATATAATTAGTACCTTTAAATGTTAAGCATTGATATCATGTATATATACATTGCACACATACCAAATAAAGATACATATACTTTCCTAGAAGCACATTTACCATCCTCCTTTTGGATTCAGGTTTGGGGTAGCCCATGCCATTGGACACCATGACAAGTGAGAAATTCATAGTGTTCACTTGACCACCAGACAACCCTCTTGTAAACAAACACAAGATAGAATCCAGACAACACTACAAAACAAGCTAACTATGTACTTATGCTATTTCAAAGCAAAAAACCACAGGAGTAACATAAAAGCTAAAACTTTAAGACATAAGAAACATGAAACTGAGGAAGGAATTCCTTTTAATCTGCAGTCTAAAGGTTAATTAATAGGCTTAGAATTGAAAGTGCTAAACACTCCCAAAATTACATCTAATAAAACATCTTATTTTCATTCATTATCTACCCAAAAGTAAAAAAAGCAATACAACTTATATTTAAGTGAGAGAGAGGATTACAATCTGAAAAATATATAAATTAAAAAATACCTATCTTCCTGCAGTGCCCTAAAAAGTAGAAAATAAACCTAAAGCACATAGATGATGTAATCGATCGCTGAGTTTGTATTCGCTTCAAAGGAAAATAGGGTGCCGGCATCTTGTCAAGTAGGTAAATCGGCGCCGTATCTTCCTTCGAAGCGATTACGAACTCAGTGATCGATTGCACCATGTATATATATATATGCTTTAGGTTTATTTTCTACTTTTTAGGTCTTATAGGAAGATAGGTATTTTTTAATTTATATATTTTTCTTGTCACTAAAAACACCTACCTTCAAAATATTTGATATATGACTCATAAACATTGAGCACATTTACCACCCTTTTGGATTCAGGTTTTGGTTAGCCCATGCCATTGGAGACGTCACAAGTTTTAATTTGAAGTACGACTTGTTAAAGTCGACCCCGCGAAAATCTGTCCCCCCCCCCCCACATTTTATCAGGGGGCAATAGTGAGTGCAAAATTCAAAGTAGTTTACGACCGTCATTATACTAGCTTTGATTCCTAACTCATACCTTCGTGTTTGGAAGATATAGTAGAAAGACTTTCATATTTCCCGTTTTAGGGGGGAAGAAAGCATCGGGGATAATTCTTTTATAACCTACGGCACTTCCCGCATCATAAGCTTTCATTTGACATATAGTTCGTTACTTTCCGCACTCGCATTCATGAGATATATGGGAAAAATCATTTTCTTCCCCCCCTTTTCTAGAGGGGAAAGCATGGGGGGGGGTCAATATTTCCTAGCCTACATTTTCCGCGTTAGGAGCTTTCATTCCACGTATAGCTCGTTACTTTAGGCATTCGCGTTCTAAGCGAAGGCTAAGGAGATATAGCTTAAGAATAGTTTTCACATTTCCCCTTTTTTAGGGAAGAAGAAAGCACGAGAAGATCATTTTTTTTTTGGTTTATGACACTCCCCGCGTCACAAGCTTTAATTTGGCACTTAAATCATTAAGTTCCTCCATCGCGTTAGACAGATATGATGGAACAACGTTTTGTTAAATTCACAAACCGACCGAATGATCAACCGATAAACGTGAAAGCCAAAAGCAATAAGAAGGTAAGTAAAAATATTCTGAAGCATTTGAAAAATACTCATGTTACTACTATACAAGAAATTTTAAGAGATAACATACCAAAACATAGATTTTGCAATTTACAATAAAAAAAACCTACCTCAAGAAATATTGTTGCATAAAAAAAGGCATTCTATAAAGAATTTGTATTCTTGTAATAATATAAAAATTATAATATATGCAATAAAAATAATTATTTAAAATGGAAAAGTTACTATCCTAAACGTGTATGATAATGGTGTAAACGTAGAACTTGCACACAAATAATACAAAATTTTAAACTAAAATGTTATCTTTTATGCTTCTAATATATATACAGGGTGTCCCTGAATTCATGGCCCAAATGTGAGGCGATGGTAGTACACACCGAACCCACAAATATTCGTCATAGAATATGCGGCCGCAAACGCAGCCTGGTGTTAGTAGGGGGTGCAGATGAGGCGGCACTGCTTAAAAGCACTGGATCGGCCAAACCCCAGCATTCTCAGCCGCTGATGTGCTCGACAAGCCCGGTGTTTATGAGTAGGTACGCTGATCACTACTCCACCATTGTGACGCCTGTATCAACGTTGGTGGGCGGATGTTTGAGCATTTGTTGTAATGATCTCCAATAAATGTCACTCTGGGAACCTCTGTGTCTGTCCTTCATTTCCGACTCATTGCGTTTGCGGCCGTATATTCTATGACGAATATTGGTGGGTTCGGTGTGTACTACCATCCCCTCACGTTTGGGACATGAATTCAGGGACACCCTGTATATGATATATATATATATGAATGATTTAGGGAGATTTCAATTATATAATTTCATAGAAAACAATGACCATTAAATTAATACAAAACAACACATATTAATAATCCAGCATTCACTCATTAATTCCTACTATGCACACCTGGACCAGCATTGAGAGCTATCTTTGCAAAACTCTCTGCCCTTCATCAGTTGGGGACACCAAAGGCCACCGTCCATCAGATAGGATATTAAGCCATGCCCCGTGTGCATATTAGAGAACTGGTTTCCCTTCCTGCAACATTCCAATCCTTAAATTCGTGTTGTTACACACAAATCATACAAAATGTTATTATTTCTGGTCTTATGAGCCCATCGGTGTTTCTGTGATCTGACCATTTACCTCATACTTTCCAAAAATTCAGAAATGCAATCAAACTGAATGTAAAATTAGTAATTTAAATAAGTCTTGTTTACTAGATCGAGTGATGCCATAACCATAAGACAAGATATAACCCAGACAGCACTACAAAACTTCTAGTGAAAGGTATTCAATTTCTCAGCTTTACCCACGGTCAACAGGAGACAATTAGAGATCAACCAAACTTAAGCGGCGACTGAATGTTCGACAAAAAATCCTTTAAACTTAAAACTATTAATGCTATTTCATAAGAAAAAATCACACCAATAAAATCATCAGTAAAAGCTGAAACTTCAATACATCAGAAACAGGAAACGGGTAGGATTGTTATTAATCTGTAATCTAAAAGTTAATAAATAGGCTTAAAATTAGAAGTGTATCTTACTGTAACATATCATCTATCCAAAGGCAGAAAAAAAACACCTTATATTTAAGTGAAACAGAGAATTAGAATCTAAATACTCAGGGCCACGTTAAGCGGCCAGCCAAACTTTGGGGGTGGCCGAATGTTCGACAAAAAATCCTTTAAACTCTAAAAAACACATTTTAGTGTAAAAACTTCAAAACTTAAAAAAATGCATTTATGTATTAAATGTATAATTTTACGACTTATAAAACTTCTCATAAGTTTTTTGTTCATACCATCTATTTTCTTCTTTATTTTCATTTTCATAAAACATACACACATTTTTAATTTTCTTTCAACAACAAGAAATGCAGCCCAGATTTTGCCTCCAAGTATCAAAGAGAAAAAAATCACCCTCTTGGTTATAAAAGTTCGGGGGATCTGAAGACATGATTATTATAGACACATTATAGGCCATAAAAAACTCTGCAGAAGAATGAATACAACAGTCTCAATAGATTGAAAATGTGGGAACAGAGCAGTCGGCTCTCTTGGATTTAAAATCCCAAATTTGTTACAATTATTCCTCGGGAATCTTTTAAACATGTGGAAAACTGTTGGCTACGTGGAGAAATAATTAGCAGATTATTTTTTTAAGGAATACAACAACTTTGTTGTGTGAGGAACACATGGAGGTAGGAAGCTAAGGAGACGCCCTAACGCGCTTTTCCTGTCCAAGGAAAATGATACTCACGCAGCAGGGCGGTAGCCATGTTGTTGCATTCAAAACAAACCGTCTACCGCTGCAATCAAGCCTCCTTTTCACGTGCTATACTCAGTTTTACTGTGCGTTATATACGGGAAGATTATTTTTTTACGACTAAGAGAAAGCCCGTTTAAGCTATTTGGAATTTATATTACTTTTTTTAATGCAATGAATATTTCAATACAGAATTACTGTATAGCAGAACTATTTATGTATTTCGTTGAATACGACAATAACAAACAATTACAAGATTTTTAAAGTTTATTTATACTGCACTGATAATAGCAGAAAACATTTTATGGATAAAACACTAAACATTACATGCAATAACAGCATTTAAACTGCAAAAAAAATTTGTAAGTTTCAGAAAATAGCTGTTTTACGTTAAAAAAAATTCTCATTCCACAAAAAAAATTTGCTTAACAAAACTAAATAAAGCCAATAGTGTAGGAACCAAAATGGTAGATTTTAAAAACCCTTTAAACTTTGGTGGATAAATCATGTACAACACCCCTACATTAAAATGCTTTCCAGTGATTTCTCACAATATTAATGATTCAACTCCAAAAAAATGTTAATAAGTTATGACACCCACTATTATGACAATTATGTTATTCAAAAATTTGTCACCTTAAAAGCCTTACTCATAAACTGTTTTAAATAAAAAAAATCCAAAACTACATTACAATAAAAGTACAGTCAATTTAAATATAAATCTTATTTAGAATATAAATAATCAGACTATTTTATCTATTGGATTTGAAAGGACTATATTCTGCAAATCCAGATTGAAATGGAAATACCTTTAATGCTATATCTATTTTATGCTACAATTAATACTGAAATATCATATATACTTTAATAATGAACAAAAATTTTTATTATTAAACAAAAATATAAACTGGTAGGTTTTTTAGACACAAAAGTCACTTGAGGAAAAAAAACTTCATTTCTCACATAAAGTATCTCATTATATATAAATCCAAAGAAAATACTTTCATAAACAGTAAATACATTTATGTGCAGTGGGTTCTGAATTTTAAATTTGCATAGTTTATTACTTTTCATATATTAAATTACACCTCATACCTTAAATGAAGATTCTCAACAATCAAGCAGTCCTCATACTCTCAAATAAGAAATTTATCAAAAAACAAATATAGCAGTATTTGATTTTTTCTGACATGATTAATTTGGGTGCCAACGGATCAGTTGCTAGAGCACATGGTATGTAACTAAGATATTGATTCAAGTCTTACTAAGTTGAACCAAATCAATTATTATTACAACTGTAGTTTAATTACAAGATTACAGACTAAAATTAGGTTACATAATAGTTTGGTCCTTTCTAATAGATGCCCTTGATTCTACATGCTTATAACACAATATCTTGGGCATTAGTTAGTTTGAACTAAGCAAAGATGATGCTAGGCAGAAATCCCTTAGAGCAACAGTGTACAAGAGATTGGGCATTGGTTCAGCTATGTTGCCCACATACAAACTTTAGATTACAATGAGGTTCGAAGTTTCAAACTAACCTCATTAAAATTAATCTGCAGTGGCCAAATGATATTTGGAGGACTAAATAACACTCTTTAAATACACAATTTAAAAGACCTAGCTCAGAAACTAACATAAATTAAAATTCTTTGTCATTGAGCAATAAATTTTTTAAGTTTTTGCTTCAAACTAATTGCATGTTTGAGGTTTTAGGAGAAAACTCGGAAGCTTTTCAGAGCAAGGACTGTGCTGCTTGTTCAGTGAAGTGCCACTATGTGAAAAAGGTGAATGAAGATGGACACTATGAGAATACCTTATGTGACTGAAGTAGTCACCACATACTGTCACCTCACTGAAGGAGCACTGTCATTGCTCCGGAAAGCTTCTGAGTTTTCTCCTAAAACCTTTTAACATGAATATGGTTTGAAGGATAAACTTAAAAATTTTGATTTTTCAACAGAAAATATCAATTTATTTTAACACTGGTCTGACCTTGATAATTCATAGCTGCTTGAGCCCACGCTAAAGTTATCATATAACTTCTGTATATCCCAGTATTTTTAAATTTTTTAAATTACATTAAAAATTTTCAAACATAACCAATTAGCAACTAGATTTGTTAATTTAAAAGATCACCAATTTTCAAAAAAACATTGGATGAAATGAATTTACTGAAATATATAGTCCTAAATTTTATAGAAATACATAGATTCTGAAAAAAATTCATTGCCGACACGGTGGGTATTGAACCCGCATGTCTCCAGATTCATGCCAGAGCGCACTACCATTGTACCACACATCCGACGCGTGGTACAATGGTAGCACACTTTGACATGAATCTGGAGAGATGCAGGTTCAATACCCACCATGTCGGCAATGAATTTTTTTCAGAATCTATTAATTAATGTTTGATGTCTATCTTAACAGGGAATACTGTGCATTCACTTTGGATTGATAGAAATACATTCAGTGCAAGTCATTTTATTAACTCATTTGAAAATCTGAGTTGGTTAGTTGGGTTTTAAGTAAAAATACAGCAGTTAGCCAATTTGCAATAATAGTAGCCAAATTCATAATGACTTAGAAATATTTAAACACATCACACAGTTTTTGAAAGATATCAATATTAACACTATATAAATTAGTTTATAATTATGATTCTCAACATGTTCAGCTTGGGTATATAATACATTAATACATTGTTATATCAATCTAACTTCAAAGCTCTATAACTTCTAAAATATTCTTTTAATGAAAAAATGCAACTGTTGGAAAATTAAAAATCATAATTTAACCTGTATTTTCAACAATATTAATTTAGTGTTTAAAGTTATATGGAAGTTGGAATATATGGAACGAGGTAAAACAACCCAACCTCTGAGCGGCACTTTTTTGCACACCATGGGCTAAATGGCCAGGTCACATGGACCCTGAAGGCTCAGAGAAGGTTGGGGGAGGGGACCCACTGGAACAGCTGTTGGGAGACAGATGGTAGCTACCCGTCAAGGCCATCCAGCGTGTTCTTTAACGTGCACAGGGTATGGCTCTCCCACACACGGTGCCACGGCTTAACGTTCCATCCGACGGACGCGACCTTTTCAAGCCCATCGGTGTCCCCTACTGACCGTGGGCAGGGCGGGGAATTTTGCGGAGATAAATCTCAACGCTGACCCAGCTGGGACTCGAACCTGGGAACTACAGATTACGAGCCTGACGCGGTACCGACTGAGCCACCGCCGCCCCATATATGTGTAAACAACAGAGTTTACAATTGCGCAGAACAGCAGTTAGACAAATATTTACTAAACTAATCCATTTTAAACGACAGCAACTTTTTTTTTCATGTAGAGGTAATATCTTCCTATAATTTAAATATGTTTACCATTGTTCTATGTGTTAATGCACAAAAAAGTAAATGTGAGAGTTTGATTAATTTTGTATCATTCGAAAAAATGTTTTTAATTATAAACATGTTAGCAAGCGTAGAGCAGTTCCCTTAATCAAAATCGTTTAAAAGGTTTTCTTTATAAAAAAAATTTAAAAGTGATTAAAAAAAAGTATTTATACCTTTCTCATCAGTAACGATTGGATTGCGCGAAAAAGCGCTTAATAAAGCAATTTAAAAGTGAAGGGGGGGGGGGGAGGTTCCTGATACAAGGTATGTAAGTTTTCTTTTTTCTAATAATAAATTTTATTATGAAATTCAGTAAAATGTAAGAAAATTCTATTACGTAAAGAATGAAATGGCAATTTAATGAATGCATATTATTAACTGGCAGGCTCCTATCTGATATCCGGCGACCAGCAGTTTCAGCGGGGATTTATTACTTGTTTTAAAAAAATAAAAATTAGAAAAAGGTACATTTAACATTTTTTGAAAGTAATCTTGATTTCTAGATAATTATGAAAGCAATTATTCAGTTGAGTATTATATTCAATCAAAATTATATTACCAACGCGTGTAAAGTCAATGCTAAGCAATGGGCGTTGCCTGCGTTATTGCCCACCCTTTACATGGCTGTCGGTCGTTCCACGGAGGTATGAATGAGAGTAGACGCCCTATACTTAATACCCTGTCCAAGGAAAATGATGCTGACGCAGCAGGGCGGTAGCCATATTGTTGCATTCAAAACAAACCGTCTGCCGCTGCAATCAAGCTTACTTTTCACGTGCTATATTCAGTAACATACGGGAAGATTATTTTTTTACGACTGAGAGAAAGCCCATTTAAGCTATTTGGAATTTATATTGCTTTTTCTAATGCAATGAATATTTCCATACAGAATTACTGTATAGCAGAACTATTTATGTATTTCATTAAATACGACAATAACAAACAATTACCAGATTTTGAAAGTTTATTTATACTGCACTGATAATAGCAGAAAACATTTTATGGATAAAACACTAAACATTATATGCAATAACAGCATTTAAACTGCAAAAAAATCACATTTGTAAGTTTCAGAAAATAGCTGTTTTACGTTAAAAAAATTCTCATTCCACAAAAATAAAAAAATTTGCTTAACAAAACTAAATAAAGCCAATAGTATAAGAAGTAAAAAAAAAGAACTAAAAAAAAATATATATTCATACAAAAAAAAAAACGCCCCAGATGGTGGCTCGAACCCACCAGCTCTATGTTTGTACCCTCAGCTTCACATCTCTCCCCCATCTCATGCTCATTCTCCTCCCTCAACCAGAGTTAACAATCAATACAAAATACACAATTATTACAATCTCTCAAAAAAAAATCTCATAAGGACTGAAATACATCCTTCCTCAGCCACAAAGGAAAATTTTAAAATAATATCTGAAAAAACTATATTGAAAAAAAAAGCAACTAAAAATTATACTAAGCAAAAATAATAGAAAATTAAAAAAATATAAAAAAAAGAAAAAATATATATCCACAGGGTGAAGGGAATATAATATCCATTTAAAAAAAAAGGCAACGTTCCAGACAGTGGCTTGAACCCGACATCTCAGTGCTGCCTCCTCAGTCTCTCATATCTATCTTCATGTACGCCTAACCTACCCCTCAACCAAAGTAAAAATAAAATAACTACAAGCAATACACTCGCTCTATTTGAAATCCATACAGAATTAAATAAATTCAGTATTCACCTTAAAAGGGACAATTAGAACCCTATCAGAAGAATTAACGAAAAGGAGAAAAGCATTACACTTTCCTCTCCTCTTTTAACTAAAATTATTTAAACAATTTGAAAAATTTTCACCCTAACTAATGATCGCTGTCACTCACCTATGACAATTTACACCAGATACATTAAATTAATCTAAAAAGAAATTTAAAAAATATAAGACTCCAATCCAAGAAAAAAAGGGGACATTTAAACAAAACCTTTAAATGCTATCCAAATTAAAAAAAAGAAAGATTATATTTCTCAACTTATGAAAATACTTTATTGTAATTTACTTTTCCCTTATACTGAACTTATTAAATCATAAGAGAGAGGAATTTAAACACTGAAACATTTAAACAAAATAATATCTAATACTTCCACCTAAAATAAAATAAAAAACAAAAAAGAAACTCCTTGATATTTTAATCACCTCTATTTAAAAGTATGTAGATTCATCATCCATTAAATAGAATACACACTAATATTCAATTACAACCAACAAAAGTTTTTAACTGAGAAAGCCTGCAGAAGGAATTCTCAAATAAGTGTAACATAAAATCAATCAATCAATATAAGAAGTACATCTTCACATTTATCACTGAGTACAATCCGAAGAAAATAAAAAAAAAATCTGGTGAAGAATCGAGGTTTGTAACTCGAAATAAAACCGATTTCATAGCGGCGTAATTTCAACACGAAGTTGCTTGCATCATTATATAATTATTTAAACTTTTATAAAAGTGACAAACTTACCGATGAAAGGTAATGCCTGGTATCTTTTTTTGAAGGGCGATTCGTGCAGTCGTAAGCTGAACAGGCTGCCATAATACAAATGTCGAAAAAAATTAAATTTTTATAGTGCAACACTTCGTTACTCACCTATACTACTGATCAATGCTTTGAATAGAAAAACATGGCTGCCGCGCAGTCGCCGTAGCATCATTTTCAAGTGCTTAGGGCTCCTCCTCTTCCTACCTCCATGAGTCATTCAATTCGCCTCAACTTTCCAAACCGGTTGAGCACTCTATCCTATTCTACCTCGTTGTGTGGAGTAGAAACCTCGGTTCATCGGAGAAGGCAATCTTTGTACACTGTCCAATAACAGTAGTCCCGTGCGAACTGCAGGCGTCATTGCCGATGGACCTTGAATAACATGGGCCATTTTTCCCATCCAATAATAAAAATTTAACACAGAAACTCAATAATATCGGAATTTCTTTATGTATAAAAATAGAGGACATAAGTAATTTTCTATGTATAACAAAACACCTAATCTGATAACAGGGTCACTTCTACATAATCCTTGTTTGAAAATAATACTGCTTAACATGTAAAATAAAAATAAATACTCCCTCAAGCAGCTGCTTGCCACAGAGGTCTGACAGCAGCCTGTCAGTTTATATGCCAGAGTAGAAGGTCTGAGAGGATGGCAGGCCCTCAGCAGAAAAACAACAGATACATCCATGCCTTACCCAAGGCTCGAACCCAGGTCCCTTCAATCAGTAGCCAAGCGTGCTAACTACTCGGCCATGGGACAGCTACTTAACATGTCACATCTACAAATTTGCTTTTCCCTCATCAATTGGTTTAAAATCCTTCCAAAAATTTCATGTTATTCTGCAATAAAAGCATTCTGCACTAGTGATTCTAAAAGATTATCTGTTTGCAGTTTTCACTATCTTCAGGTTGCTGCATATTCTTTCTACAGTAACATTGCTATGTGGTAGAACTAGGCAACACTCTACGACTGGACTATAGTATTGGAAGAATATTACTATTCTTCATAGTATCTTTGATCTGAAGATCAATGTTAAGGCATCAATTTTTAGCCCTCTAACGCCTGTAGATCGATATTTTACTTTTGATCATGAAAGAACCATCACATCCAAAATTTCGCAACAATTCCGAGATCTACAACTCAAAATGCCCAGCAACCAATTTTTAGCTCCTTAACATCGATAGATCTAAATTTGACTGCAAAGTACCCTCCGGATCCGAAATTTCATAACATTTTCGAGATCTACAACCCGAAACACCTGCAGAAGTCAATTTTCGCGTTTCTAGCACCCGTAGATCATGGTTTGACCTATGAAAAAACTATCAAATCGGTGAAATAGAGGTCTATGTGACCTCCATTTCGCCTCAAAAGACACATCAGAGGTCAAATTTAGGGTTTTTTTCGAGACCTACGACCCGGATTACCCCTAGGTGCAAATTTTCACAGTTGTACCATTTCTGCACCATAGAATGATCCACTGTCAGTCAGCCTTCAGTCACTCACTTAAAATCGTCTATATATATATGAACGTTGAATTCTAAATTTGCAAGTTCACAAACGGAAAATATTCAGAAATATTCAGCGTTTTTTACTTTTATACGTTTAAGCCTTGAAATATCCATAAAAACGACAGATCTGGATAAATTATTTGCAAAAATGAATTATTTGCTACCGTTCATAGCGTGCAACGTAATTAAAATTTGAATTAATCGATAGGTTAGAGCATTTTAATATAGAATAATCATGATACTAATAATTTGCAGTATTATAATGATCTAACCTATCGGTTAATTTAAACTTTTATTACTTGAAGTATATTTTATAATTTGAAGATGTGACAAAAAACACATACAATATGTGACGTTTGGACTCGCCAATTGTAATAGAAGTCCTGGCGTAGATATCCTTGTATATTTCAAAAGCAATTTAAAACGTTATAATTGGCTAAACAAGAAAGAATAATCATGATACTAATAATTTGCATTCTTGTTTAGCCAATTACAACGTTATAAATTGCTTTTACAATTTACAAGGTTATTTACGCCATAAGACTTCTATTACAATTGGCGAGTCCAAACGTCACATGTTAGAACATATGTTACATTACGTGTCATTCTGTCATTCGAAGAGTTTACCAAAGAGCCAATCAAAACGATCACTTCAGCGCTCTGATACATAAAGAGGAATGCAGTTTGTTTTGATCGAACAGCCATCAATTTTCTTCGTTTTAAAAAAATATACTTGCTCAAGCGTTCTCTAAGTTTTACTAGTTCAGTTAAAATACTTAGGAGTAATGTGCATTTGAATGGTAAAATCATTGCATAAATGCTTCTATGTTTAAAAGTTATTTAAAAGCGAAACGTCCATAGAGGGTAATATTAACAAAGCAAGAATATAGTTCCCAGCGCCCACTACTGGTATGGGACACTTTTTCTGCCAGATTTTAATAGGCGAATGTCACACTATATTTATAGGCACTATACTGTTAGTATAATTTTAATAATTTTTGAATATTTTCTAAGCGCATCAATATGATTTTCAATAATTAGATTTTTCTCAGTAGTTCTACCAGAACGTTTCGTTTCCGTAGCCTTATCACAGCCCAGTTTCTGAAGATAGCCGATTGTTTGATAAATGATTTCTTTCAGCATTAAGTTCGCCTGTAAGATTTCACTCGGAAGTTTTAATTTATATTGGTTTAATATTATATCTTGCAAGTTGGAATCTGGATTATAAATGAATGATTTTTCGGGCATCTCAGTTTGCTCTTCTAGTTCTAAAGCTTTTACAGCTTCTTGTATGTTTCCCATGGTTTTTTTCACGGACTGTTTCCAAATTTTTTTTACCCTCCTACCACCGGTTTGTGAAATTCTTTGAGCGTTTCGTTAACTCGCACTTCCAAAATATTGTCTCCAATTTTTGATTTTATAATGGCTCTCGATTTCAATATTTCGTCTATAATGTTATGTAAATATTTAATATCTTTCATCTTTATTCATATAAATAAAAACATACAGCTAGTGATGAAAGTCTGCCACAATGCGTCCAAGTACAGTTCTCTCATTATGTTCTGGATAGTGACTAGCGAGTGAAATACTAATTTTACTACCTAGATCAAATTTTTTGTTTTCTGGCATAAGAAAATAAAACTGTCGATTTTGTGGTCTTTCTACTTCAATGAATTTTTTATCGTCTAGGTTAGGGGTTCTCAACATGGGGTATGCGATAAAAATTTTTGGGGTATGCCGTGAGAGCTCAAAAGTCGCTAGATCTAATAACAAAGTCGCTAAGTTGGTAACACTGCTACTGATTAGAGAGGCTGGCCATTTGGATGGTTCACTGCCATTGGTTGATTGAGTTACGTGGTTTATGGGCGCCATGTTTTGTCGTACCGTGAGACGGAAGCCTATGAGTTAGTGTATGTACCAAGTTAAAACTTAGCTCTTATAGTTTTTTACATTTCTACCACTTTTTTTGTCTGTAAAAGGTGTCATATCTAATGAATGCTTCACTGCGTTGCATTTGGGGGTAAATATTTCACTCAAAGAAATAAATTAATTAATATTTTTTTGCAGATTATTCGCAAATATATGTTCAGTGCAGTATCTAAAGAGAAGGTGGCACATGGGCGCCATGCTTCCCCGCCCCCTTTGCGAGTATTACTAAGGGTAATGGAAGATAAATATTATTAAAGTTGTGTATATTTCGTGCAATTTTAAAGACCTAAAACGGAGGACAAATTGTTATACTGTAATGGAAATCCAGTCTATTGCCTCTCCCCCCTACTCTTTTTATGGATGGATTAAGTTTCTTGCTTCCCTCGTCCTCTACTATTTTTTTTTCTATATCTGGGCCTTGATATGTCATAAATATAAATAATATCTGAGCATTCCTGCTACCACATAATTCTCAAGATGAAAACGTTTTTCCTTATAATTCCCAGGTATTTATTTTAGCAAAGATCGATCTTGAAGGATGGAAGAAAAAAATCTAATATTTATATTTTATGTACACATTTTTGTGAGAAAATGTTTTAAAGATAAAGAAAAATTATGGAAAACTGAAAAACAGGGGAAATGATATACCAAAATGTATACTGGCATTCCAGAACTCGACTTGGATCTCCCCCTCCCCCCCAACACACACACACACACACACAACAACGTATTTATACCAAGTTGCATGTTATTTCAGTGAAGCGATTCGTTTTGAAACTCATAAACGGACGTGGGTTCGAGCCCTAAGTAAGGCATGGATGTTCACGTTATTTTTCTGGCGAGTTCCCGCTATCTTCATAGACCTTCTACTATAGCGTATAAACCGACAGGCTCCTGTCATACCTCTGTGGCCATCAGCTGCTTCAGGTTTTTTTTTATACAGTAAACATTATATTAGATGGATAAAATAATCGAAATTTGTAGTTTTATACCAACGGTAATATATGTTTAGAAGCAAGACAATTTTGTTTTAAAGATCTGTAAAAAGAAGAGAATCTCTTTCGTTGCGATCTTATGCAACCACGGCAATTCCCGGTTCCGCTTGTACAGCACTACCTGGTTATGAAAAGCCGTGCTTATCTAGAGCCGGGGGCAAGGAATACGCCCTATAGGCGCACCTCAACCCCAGCCTCACATGACAGCAGTCCTATAGAAGGAAAGCACCGGAAGAAACCATACTTTAATCTATTCCCCGGTTAGCCGTGAACAAGGATATATAGATCCAAGTTCGCTCGGCATCCGGGGTGGAGACTCTTAGTAAGACCCAGACTTTTTTGAGGGCTCGTGCCTACTTGGCGGGCTCAGACCTTTCAGCAGAGCCCTCGAACAGCTCCACTGAGCTCCTGATTGGTGAGGTCTCTGACACCATCACCATCCGACCGGCAATCAAGCCGGCCAGCAGCATCTTCGACCTCGGTTGGTCTTAGCCATGTCCAACCGGTGTACCAATCCAGTCGGCACAGCCTTCAGCCGGGTTGCTGGGCCCTAGACCCCACCATCACGACAAGGTGGTCCCCTATCGGGGGGGGGGGGGGGTAAAAGGAAGAGAGAAATGCTATACTGCATTGGAAATTCAATTGCATTTCCTCTTTTGCAATATTTTCTGCTTGGTTGTGTTTCTTGCCCCCACCCCCGCCCCCACCTCGACTTTTTTCTGGATCCAGGACTGTTAAAATTCAGAAGTTTACTGAATTAGCCTTTAATTTAATAAACTTTCTATGGACAATATTATGGAATTTAAATATCTTTCAACTTTCTAACATCAGTTTTTCTGCAATGTTTTTATCTGCCTAGTTTCCGAATATTTAAAAAAAATTGCAAAAATTAAAACTGCATATCTTATCAAAATTATTTGACCCAAAGTGTTATTATTAATGTTTAATTTATTTCCAACACTCATGAGATTTTGAACTTTCCGTTAAGAAACATTCGATATCTTAAGTGATTTTGACCAACCTGTGTACATAACTGGCTATTAGGAAATTAGTTCCAGGAGGGGAGAGAAAGCGTCGCAGGCCTATCGGTTCTTCCCAGCTCGCCACCCGTGGTGAGTGGAGTGGGCTATAAACCACTTGTCTGCAGGGCAATAGTGCTGGTGGGGGTGGAATTCGACAGGAATCCGCCATCCTTTTAGGTTAGAAATTTGCCAAAACAGTCGACTCCAAAAGGTTGAAACAAAACCGTTCCGTTTCTTACCTACCTTGGGCTTAAGATCAATTTATTGTTGACAATGGAATTTTCAAGACTGTCACATTACACGACCAAAATTTCAAATTCCAGCATAACTACATCATTTGCAATATTCATTTTTAATTTTGGGATTTTTCGATATTTTTCCACCGTTAGAGGGCGCAAAAAATAGCTTTTCGAAAAATTCGCAAAATGAAAATTGTAATATTCTATCAATACCTGTCCACCTCAAAGTGAATTTTTTTATTTATCTCTAAAAACATACACTTTTCTGTTAAAACAAAAATAGTTGCATTCACTCCCCCCCCCCCGGGGGTGAATGCAACTATTTTTTAAAGGGACAAGTGATTGGTGCCAGTGGTAACTTCGCAACCTTCACATTTCAACACCAAAATTTCGAACTTTTAACATAAATACATCGTTTGAAATATTCGTTTGATATTTTTGAAAATTCAAATTTTTCCGCCGTTAGAGAGCGCAGTTATAACCTTTGGGAGATCCGAAAAATGCAAATCGTAATATATCATTAATACCTATCTGACACAAAAAGAAATTTTTTATTTATCTGTATAAACAAAAACGTTCGATATCTACAAATGGACAGACAAGAAAGCGGACTGACAACAAAGCGAAATCATACTTTAAAAAAAAAAAACCTAAAATTTACTTTTCCTTTTCCAGCCGTTTACTACAGTGTTTCCAATCATGAACATTGAAATCTGTATCAAATATTACCCTACCTTTTTCCGGAATCCATAAGTACCGTGCAATACCATTCAGCTATGCACGCTAAACAATTCGAACGACGACAAAACATGGCGTCCAAAATCGAGATGGCCAACCTCTACCTATAGAGGGCCTCTATTACTGATTAATTTCTGAGAACTGAGATATGTAAAATCGATATATATAATTTATGAATACAAAATTTAATGTATATATATATGTTTTATTTTTTCCAATTGTTATACTATAACTATAATTTTATCTATCTATACAAGGTGTACGCCAGTTACATACACATATCCAGGGTGTAGTAAAGCATAAAAGGTTGAGAACCACTGGTCTATGTTAACACTATACCAATATATCAAAAGACGGATTTGTGGAACTGCAGATCACTTTGCTTATGTAGCCATTGGAAATGCAGAGATGGTAGTTATCGAGTTTTGTGTTTATCTGAATAATTGGATGACAGTATAATCTGTCCTTTTTCACGTTTTTATTGCTATAGGTGAGTCAAATTAGAGTAATTTTATCAACGTATAATTTTGTGTCAACGTTACTTTGATAAATTGGAGTGCCAACATTCGCAATTCGTTGTCCTGTTTCATCACCATTAAATCTGCTTTCACTAGGTACGAAAAGTCCATTTTCATTTCTCAATAAGACATTTGTTGCTTTAGTATCTAACTTTGCAAAGCTGTCGACGTAATTTTTTGTTGTCGCAGTTCTGTTGTGCCTCGGTTCCCCGAGATATCCTATTTATTGTTCGCATTAAAGACATCAAATAGTAATGCAACTTTTTCCAAACATCTCTTAGTTACAGCAGCAGAATCAGACTCGGGATCGGTAATATCAACGATTTATTTATTTTCTGCATTGAAACTCTACCCTTCGAATGCAATGCTTCGCGGAATCGTAAAGCCCATTGTTATTGCTCAACAATGTATTAGTTGAAATATTTTGAATAGTGGTCAAGGCATGGATGTATGTGGTTTTTCTGCTGAGGTCCTGCCATCCTCTCAGATCTACTGTGACATATAAACTGACAGGCTCCTGTCAGACCTCTGTGGCAAGCAGCTGCTTGAGGGGGTATTTATTTTTTTATTATTATCAAGTTGTCGACGTAACGTTTCGTTTTGAATGAATCGATCGGTATTATCCTATTTTATATATCCTATTTTCCTGATGTTAGGTGTTCATTGATATACACCCTACCATCACCATAAGATTCATCAATTTCTTTTGATAATAACTCCTTCTTTTCGTTCCACCTCTTTATCCACATAACTTTAGTTTTTCTAGTTTTTTTCTATTTATTTTATTCTTGTTTATAACTGGAACCAGATGAACAGCTTCCACATCGAGACATTTTGCCAATTTTCAAAACTTTAGTCAACCTCTCGACTACTTGAAGAGTGTTTTCTTGTTGTTTCTCGGGAATGCCCACTATTCCACCTTTCTGATCCTGCTGTTGCATGTCATTCAACTTCTCCTTAAATACAAATACTTCTTTTTCTCACATTGAGCTTGTTTCCTTTAATTTATTATTCTCACACTGTACTTCATTCATCTCTTTTGTAATTTCCTTCATTATTTTTATGTGTTAATCAAGCTTATTTGAGAAAAATTAAATACTTTTCCTAAATTCCTCCATTTCATGTAATATATCCTTTTTAAAAGTTTCATTTGAAACGTGTAGCTCAGCTCGAAATATAAACTGTTTCTTCAGGATATCTTCTAAGATTGATTTTATATTCGCATCCAAATTCACACACACGATCTCAGTTTCATCACCAATAGTCTCCTGTGCTACGTTTTCTACCTTTCCCGTAGCACAGCTCAGAGCATTGCTAGGCTTTTGGCGCCCTTCGCAAATTTGAAATTATCTGCCCTTGTTCAGTTATTGATAAAAAAAATACACACATTATTTGTATTATATATATTTATTGTTACAATACAGTTACATGAATAAATATTAATTGCACATAAATAATTGCCAAAGAAATTGCAATTAATCATTTTTTAAAGTATTTAAATTTTTCCTACTTTTTCGTTGGCAAAATCTCATCAATATAAATTTTTTGAGTCAGTTCTCTCTCGATTAATAGGAAACAAAGTGATGATTACGATCCTGTCCTCGTGTTTATCTTAAACAATCCCGGGGTTTATAAACATAATAATTCAATACAATGTACAAATTATGAACTCCCGTCCAAAGAAAAATATACCTATGTAACAGAATTTTATTTTGTAACCGCATGATTTGTAAAAGTAATACGAACAGTTTGACATTGCGCCCCAAAGCTGTTTTATGGTATGCGCGGTGCAGGGGGTGGGGTGGGGGGGGGCTAATTTTCCACCGATAAAAGGAAAAAAATATTTTTGTAGGAAATAACGAAAATCTATAATATGCTGTCTTGACGATACGAATGGCATAAACAATGCATATTTAATTCAACGAACTACGGGTGGCTAATCATTCGATTTTATTTTGCACATAAACGTCAGATATCGTGGAACTAACGGTCCACGATATCTGACGTTTATGTGCAAAACCGTCCTGTGATTCCGGCCTGTGATACCGTAAACCGTCCTGTGATTCCGGCGCCCTAGGCAACTGCCCCATGCCAACACGTTCCTACGTCTCTGGTACAGCTGTTACATTTCAATTTCTTCCTACGATCGTGACAATTTCCTAAAATTGGATTCTATCAAACCAAGGCAAAAGTGAAAATTGAAAATTGTTTCTACATTGCGAGCACCTGACACAGTCAGACGTCCCTTAGAAGCTCATTATTACAGCTACTACAAATCATCTTTGACATAATAAATTCCTTTAACTACAAAACAGAAACAAAAAGCAACTGAACATTGCAAAAGACAGGCAACAGATGAACCAAAATGAAGAAAGAGATGAAGCCCAAATAAGCAAAGTTAGATACTAATCTTATGCTGATGGTAGGGTAGTGAACAGAGGCATGGAAATATCTAGGTTATAGCGCTGGACTTCTTGAGTGAAGACATCAAGAGAATAATCTCTATGTAATGTCCTCACGCTTACAACAGGCGACAGTCCTTCATTTCATCAGCCACACTTCACACCACAAGCAGACAAGACATTGCTATTGCATCACGCTCGTTATCCACAATGTATTGGCACGTGATAAATTTCCTGTCCACTATCGCAGATAAAAATTTATTTCACAACTTAATTAATAGTTAACTGAACAAAAATACCAACTAATCACTAACCATGTTGGCAGAACGACAGTAGTATGTTCCCACCCTGGCGATCCCCCACTAGTGCTTTCCCCCTATGACGTCACTGACCACGCCACCTATGACGCAACCGACCCCCTATGACGTTACCGACCACGCCCCCTTATTAATATTCATAATTCCTCCCCCTTATTAAAAAACCCCCTTCCTTCCCCCTTTTTAACCCGTGGTGTCATCTGGTGACTACGAGGAGTACTATTTCTGGAAAAACCCCTATTTTAACTCTAATTTCCCGATTTTTGACTCTCCCTTTATTAAAAATTCCTCCTCCTTATTAAAAAGCCCCATCCTTCCCTCTTTTAACCCGTGGCGCCATCTGGTGACTATGAGGAGTACTATTTTCGGAAAAACCCCTATTTTAGCTCTAATTTCCCGATTTTTGACTCCCCTTTATTAAAAATTCCTCCCCCTTATTACAAAGCCCACATCCTTCCCTCTTTTAACCGCACTATTTTCGGAGAAACCCTTATTTTAACTCTAATTTTTCAGCCAACCCGTCATTAAAGACCCCTGGTTGACCCACTTATATTTTAAGCCCTCCTCGAATACCCCCGATTTTTCTTTATTTCAGACCCCCTGGTTGAACCACCTATATTTTTAGCCCTCCTTCTCAAATAGCCCCGATTTTTCTTTATTTCAGACCCCCTGGCTGACCCACCTATATTTTAAGCGCCCTTAATCTCCGAATAAGTCCCTTACCAACTAAACTTCGGGATGGCAATGATCGGCTGATGCAAACCTCAGAATAATTGCATGGGTGGCAACCTCATGCAGAAAGGGATGATGCAAATCTCTAAATAATTGCAAAACTTTCGATAACAGTCACTCACAGAAAATCAACTCCCAAAGTTGTATTACCCATTTTTACTCCTTATTAATTAAACACTCATTAAAACCCTCCATCCCCTTAATTAAAAATCAAAAGTTCGCCAAACTCCTTTGGTATTCACGTTCATTTTGCCAAGTCCGCTAATCAACTCTCAATTCCCTAGTAATTAAAACCCTTTATTAAAAATCAAAAGTTCTCTTTCCTAACAAGTAACGCTACTCGAAGAAAAATCGGCTAAGGGAGTAATCATTAATCTAAAAAATCCTCTCTTCCACCGTTTATCGGCGAACGTGAAGGCATTGACGAAATTCATGTTGCGGCGCCAGTTACTACTGCTTTTACAGGGTAAAGACGGCGAGGCAGAATGCTAAAAGTAGAATTCATACGTTTCCGTAAAAAACTTTAGTTCCAACACGAGTTAAAGGAGTATGGTTCGACTCACTTTGAGAAGAGCAGTCGCTCCGTCCAAAAGTCTAATGAGAAAGTTAAATAATTACTGTTTCCTGTCGAATGCTACACTTTATCAGAACTCCATGTGGGGTACCTTCAGATATTAAGTTATTGCGTTCTCCAAGTACTCAGCTGATTTTACAAGGTCGACATCACAATTAAAGTATGTAGCGGTTACAGGGAGAATATGATTTGACCTGTACATTAGAAAAGGGACCAATTATTAATGATACGACCGTGCACTAAAAAACAAACCTGGAATCCCATAGACAATAAAGAACTAAAAAGTCATTAAAACCGTGAATGGACTTATGGGAAACGTAATGTACTGAGCTTGACAACATTAATATAGACAGGGATCCTCACTTCTTTTCTCTATACTATCTTAACCCTAGAGGGTTCAGAAATTATCAAATATGAATAGACCTCTGTAAAGTTCTGACCACACATTCTTCTGAGTTAATTCTACTGTAGATGTCTAATTCTGTCAGGATCACAAGGGATGTTTTACACATTCAAGGACTTTTTCTGACATTCGTTAATCAAAGTGTCTATCTATGCATCAGACTTATCATTACACAGACAAGCTACCTATCCATAGGTTGTGTAAGCATTTAGAATGAAAAATTGAGTTTGCTTCACTGTCATACAATCTCATAACTTAATTTTCAGATGCACGTTTCTTCATAGAATCTTAAATTCCCAATATCTATGCATTTCCTCACATATCTCACAAGATAATTAAAGTTCAATCACTGATTCTTCTTCCCTAACTGTATATTTACTTTCTAATAAATCAAATTTTAACGACCAAAGTAGGTAATCGCAAGCGTCATCAGATTTTTTCCATATATCTGCTTACGTTGCAAATCTCACAATAGCCTATTCAGTACTTTACCACAACCGATACAGCTACAAGTTGCGATAGCCAACATCTATCCCATAGACAGTAGGTTAGTTACTTCTAACAAAGTCAAGCTTTGAGATCCATAGTAAGACATGAACGTTGTTTACCTGCCAAGATCCCGACATCTTCTCATCCCTTCTACAGGATCGTGTGAAAGCTAACCGTTAAGACAGATAGTTGCATATATTTTTAAAGATACACCGAACTCACTCTTACATGCACGAACCTTCCATTTCCTAATGTATGAAAAGGAAAGTTTTAATAGCACGAACAGTCATTCTTTCACAATAAGCCAATGTTGCCTGTATTAAATATGATTCGAATGAAAGACAATCTGAATAGGCGCTTTTGTTTATAAATTAAAAAATCTGAAAACTCACTGTTTATAAGAAAACAACAATATTTTCAGTATTTCCATGAAAAGGCGGGTCCCAGAATCGAGACCTAACTTTGTATTCACTGACTTCAGCAACCGATAAAACGTAACATAAGCTCTCTCGACAGTTATTCCAAGGCGCTTTCTCTTTTCAGAGTTCCCAGTTCCTCTGTACTTTTGAATAAGTGTGGGTGAAGGTGGTTAGCTGCAAACACAAGTTTTTCGTCAAAGATGGGGTGTTTCACTACAATCTAATACTGTCTAAGAATCGGTTTAGTTATTTTTCCCTATTTCTATACTAGTGTGGAATTCTTAACAAGTGGTACTATGTTAGTGTGAAAGTGGTTCGGGAAAGAACACGTTTTTTGATAATGTTATGTATCTTGTTTGGAAATCTCAAATAACACTGTCTATAGAAAGTAGCATTACCCCAGTAAGCTAGTACTAATTACTTCTCGATTCTGAGGGGCGAAGGTTGCAATCGTTGACAGATATTTTTTTTCAGAATTATGTATTCAACCATAGTGTTCGGATATTTCATCCATAGTAAGACATGAACGTTTGTGTTGTTTACCTACCAAGATCCCGACAACCTCTCACCCCTTCTACGGGGTCGTATGAGAGTATCCTGTAACTGTTACGACAATTAGCTGCGTGAAGTCGTATTTATTTTTAAAGCAAAGACACACTAATTTCGGACTCCCTAGCTAGAGAACGATATATTAACTAGCTAAAGTTTGATTTTAGCGATCAGATAATGTATATATCATCATTTTTTTTACTTCATACTAATAACTTCCAACTTTTAAAGGAAATGTCTCATTATAAGCGATTTCATACAAAGAGATCCGCACTCTATGCTTCACATTTAAATCTATAGAGATAATGATCACTACCCCTGGAACACATTTGTGAAAAAACACGCTATGATCGGGTTTGAGAAAGATTTTTATCCCATGGGGGTGCTACACTGTAGGAAAGCACGCCGTCTTTGATATCAGAACCTACATGACAGTTATACTGTTTTGGTTTGAGAAAGATTCTTTAGTTCACAGGGCAATTCATTACCGTAAAGCACACTGTCTAGCGCGTATGTCTGTCTGTCTGTTTAATTTGCAAGAATAAACATATTGTCTTACGGACACTTGCTTGCTACAGAAGAAACTAACAATTTAAAACGAGACTAGTGGTTATGCAAACTATTTCATCACAG
This sequence comes from Ryuthela nishihirai, assembly GCA_038380435.1. Lineage (NCBI taxonomy): Eukaryota > Metazoa > Arthropoda > Arachnida > Araneae > Heptathelidae > Ryuthela > Ryuthela nishihirai. The sequence goes on along the minus strand of JAWZYU010000007.1, from coordinate 78,388,229 downwards.
ATCTTAACTTGAATACGCATATTTCAGGAGGTGTAAGGATTTTTCTTCAACACGTTCGAATATTTTTTTGAACACGACTGTCTTACGTTACGCTTCCTGTCAGATGTCTTGTAACGAACAAAACGTGTGTGTGTGTGTGTTTTTTGCTAATATAGAAGAGGACATACAACCGAGAATATTTTCAAACTTAGAATAACACAACATCCTGATGCGTTAAGAACGAAGTGGTGGGATGCTAACAGCTGAACCATGACCTGAAACGATCGAAATCCTGTTGTTTCGTGCAAGGGGGTGAAGGGTGATAAAACGTAATACTTCTGAAAAAAATCCTTGTACCATAAAAGGTCCTCTTTTTTGAAACAACTGGATTTCCCTTTTCAGATTATTACATGTTTTACATTGTTCGCCCCTCTTGCGCGATACAAAAAGGATTTCGACCGTTTCAGGTCATGGTTCAGCTGTTAGTATCCACCGCTTCGTTCTTAATGCATCAGGATGTTCTGTTATTTCAAGTTTGAAAATATTCTCGGTTGTATGTCCTCTTCTATATTAGCGAAAAACACACACACATGTTTTGTTCATTACGAGACATCTGACAGGAAGCGTAACGTAAGACAGTCATGTTCAAAAAAATATTCGAACGTGTTGAAGCTTAGGTAATGAGGTGCCCTGTGAACTAAAGAATCTTTCTCAAACCCAACCACTATAACTTTCATGTAGGTTCTGATATCAAAGACGGCGGGCTTTCCTGCAGTGTAGCACCCCCATGGGCTAAAAATCTTTCTCAAACCCGATCATAGCGTGTTTTTTCACAAATGTGTTCCAGGGGTAGTGATCATTATCTCTATAGATTTAAATGTGAAGCATAGAGTGCGGATCTCTTTGTATGAAATCGCTTATAATGAGATATTTCCTTTAAAAGTTGGAAGTTATTAGTATAAACTAAAATAAGTGATGATATATACATTATCTGATCGCTAAAATCAAACTTTAGCTAGTTAATATATCGTTCTCTAGCTAGGGAGTCCGAAATTAGTGTGTCTTTGCTTTAAAAATAAATACGACTTCACGCAGCTAATTGTCGTAACAGTTACAGGATACTCTCATACGACCCCGTAGAAGGGGTGAGAGGTTGTCGGAATCTTGGTAGGTAAATAACACAAACGTTCATGTCTTACTATGGATCAAATATCCGAACACTATGGTTGAATACATAATTCTGAAAAAAAATATCTGTCAACGATTGCAACCTTCGTCCCTCAGAATCGAGAAGTAATTAGTACTAGCTTACTGGGGTAATGCTACTTTCTATAGACAGTGTTCTTTTAGATTTCCAAACAAGATACATAACATTATCAAAAAACGTGTTCTTTCCCGAACCACTTTCACACTAACATAGTACCACTTGTTCTAAGAATTCCACACTAGTATAGAAATAGGGCAAAATAACTAAACCGATTCTTAGACAGTATTAGATTGTAGTGAAACACCCCATCTTTGACGAAAAACTTGTGTTTGCAGCTAACCACCTTCACCCACACTTATTCAAACATACAGAGGAACCGGGAACTCTGAAAAGAGAAAGTGCCTTGGAATAACTGTCGAGAGAGCTTATGTTACGTTTTATCGGTTGCTGAAGTCAGTGAATGCAAAGTTAGGTCTCGATTCTGGGACCCGCCTTTTCATGGAAATACTGAAAATATTGTTGTTTTCTTATAAACAGTGAGTTTTCAGATTTTTTAATTTATAAACAAAAGCGCCTATTCAGATTGTCTTTCGTTCGAATCATATTTAATACAGTCAACATTGCTTATTGTGAAAGAATGACTGTTCGTGCTATTAAAACTTTCCTTTTCATACATTAGGAAATGGAAAGTTCGTGCATGTAAGAGTGAGTTCAGTGTATCTTTAAAAATATATGCAACTATCTGTCTTAACGGTTAGCTTTCACACGATCCTGTAGAAGGAATGAGAAGATGTCGGGATCTTGGCAGGTAAACAACGTTCATGTCTTACTATGGATCTCAAAGCTTGACTTTGTTAGAAGTAACTAACCTACTATCTATGGGATAGATGTTGGCTATCGCAACTTGTAGATGTATCGGTTGTGGTAAAGTACTGAATAGGCTACTGTGAGATTTTCAACGTAAGCAGATATATGGAAAAAATCTGATGATGCTTGTGATTTACCTACTTTGGTCGTTAAAATTTGGTTTATTAGAAAGTAAATATACAGATAGGGAAGAAGAATCAGTGACTGAACTTTAATTATCTTGTGAGATATGTGAGGAAATGCATAGATATTGGGAATTTAAGATTCTATGAAGAAACGTGCACCTGAAAATTAAGTTATGAGATTGTATGACAGTGAAGCAAACTCAATTTTTCATTCTAACTGCTTACACAACCTATGGATAGGTAGCTTGTCTGTGTAATGATAAGTCTGATGCATAGATAGACACTTTGGTTAACGAATGTCAGAAAAAGTCCTTGAATGTGTAAAACATCCCTTGTGATCCTGACAGAATTAGACATCTACAGCAGAATTAACTCAGAAGAATGTGTGGTCAGAACTTTACAGAGGTCTATTCATACTTGATAATTTCTCAACCCTCGAGGATTATGATAGTATAGAGAAAAGAAGTGAGGATCCCTGTCTATATTAATGTTGTCAAGCTCAGTACATTACGTTTCCCATAAGTCCATTCACGGTTTTAATGACTTTTTAGTTCTTTATTGTCTATGGGATTCCAGGTTTGTTTTTTAGTGCACGGTCGTATCGTTAATAATTGGTCCCTTTTCTAATGTACGAGGTCAGACCATATTCTCCCTGTAACCACTACATACTTTAATTGTGATGTCGACCTTGTAAAATCAGCTGAGCACTTGGAGAACGCAATAACTTAATATCTGAAGGTACCCCACATGGAGTTCTGATAAAGTGTAGCATTCGACAGGAAACAGTAATTATTTAGCTTTCTCATTAGACTTTCGGACGGAGCGACTGCTCTTCTCAAAATGAGTCGAACCATACTCCTTTAACTCATATTGGAACTAAAGTTTTTTACGGAAACGTATGAATTCTACTTTTAGTATTCTGCCTCGCCGTCTTTACCCTGTAAAAGCACGTAACTGGCGCCGCAACGTGAATTTCGTCAACGCCTTCACGTTCGCCGATAAACGGTGGAAAAGATAATTTTTTAGATTAATGATTACTCCCTTAGTCGATTTTTCTTCGAGTAACGTTATTTGTTAGGAAAGAGTTTGCATCATGTACTGAGGATACATCCATAATAAGTAGTTTTAAACCATGTCGTGTAATGGGGGAGTTTTTAATTATGTAGGACTTTTGTTAAAAACCATCTGGAGTGAGGATCCGAACACGGGTCTTTTAGGTCGACCCTATCACCTTCAGTATTTTTCATCACGAAGAATAAAATCAGATTTTTTTTCCTTTTATTAATTTTAATTTTTTTTTACCCAATAGCATTTTATTTATTTTCTGCGGGGTAGCTGCTGTGGGGCAGTCCTTCTTCTAGTAAAAAATCCGACAACCAATAGTCGCGGGGGGGGGGGGGGTTAAAAGAAATAAGTGTCGATTAAAACGGACTTTACAACGGTTATAAAAATACTTATATTAATATGAAAAGACTGTCGGGGTTTGCAAGAATGTGCAAGATCTAAATTTTAAAAGTGTAGAGGGATCCTAGCAACAATAACTACTTATGCACTATAAGAGTTGTTAATCCTAACATAGTGTGTAAAATTACACTGAAGGTTAAACGTCCCATAAAATTTACTCTGTTAACCGGGGGACAGTGAATCGAATGTAGAGATATAGAAGAAACGTGCAGATAGAGAAGTAAGATTTGTGAACAGAAATTGTACGATCGGTAATCCTTTCGACACAAATGAAGTGGTTCTGAAAAGAACCTTTTCTTTTTTCTCCGGTTATGCTACAACTTCAACGATGTTAGCTATCTCTATCGAGGTCATAGCATTCTCCACCACAGCTCTATAATCCATGTTTTCGGCGTGTTTTAATGCCGCTTCTTCGGCAAAACACTCCCTGCATAAATATTCGTGAGCCACTTCGTACGGTTCTATGGTGATGGTCTCACCATCACACACAGTACTCAGAGCTTGTAAGATTTTTTCAGTCAATATATTCATCACAATCTGCAGGCATTCTTCCTACGATATGGCTTTCTGGTATGAGGGGATACCCACACTCACGAGTATAGAGCGAACAACTTCGCTGAATGACAGGTGGTTTTCTCCATAGTGACCAGAGAGAGAGAGAGAGACTTCAAAACTAAGAGCAAAACTTTCTGACAGGCAGTAAAGCTTACTGACAGCAGAATGACAGCTAGTGAGGCTGTAGTATTTATATGCAACCATCGCTATCTGATACATCTTCCGACACGACCAAAGTCGGGTGGTCTTACATCTGGTGATCCCTCACGCGAGTTAGAGTACAACAGGGCTATTGACTTAGCTTCTATTTTAAAACCTTATCAATGACAAATGCAAACACTATGGAGCACTCTGCACTCGTCCTCTTGACCCCCAGACCAATAAGTGATTGCACCATGACCATGTGTCGCACAATGTGTTGAAAGTCCGGTTGCACCCATCGATAAGCGACCCCATCGTATGATTTGAAGGAAGGTCAATTCGTGGTGTGTGATTGCTGACACAGATGAAAGATTAGAGACTTCGAAAATTTTTTCACTGTCGGGAGTAATCCGTCAATATAGTGTGGTCCGATGCTGAACATCTGTTCTAAAGCGGATCTTATATGCCATCCCTACAGGCCCTATTACACCTCAATATCATTTCATAATTACGAATAATTTATTTTTAAATCAGATTTTACTCCTTTTATTAATTTTTTTACCCTATGGTATTTTCTGTGGGCCTGTTACTGCAGGGATAGTCCTTCTTCTAGTGAAGGTCGAACTCGCAAAATCCGCGGATCTTGTTCAAGGATTGCATCAACCATTCAGCGATGGGGTTTTTTAGCAGGGACAAGGTAAATTTCAGATGAACGTGAATACCAAATGAGCTTGGTGAACTTTTGATTTTTAATAAAGGGTTTTAATTACTAGGGAATTGAGAGTTGATTAGCGAACTTGGCAAAATGAACGTGAATACCAAAAGAGTTTGGGGAACTATTGATTTTTAATAAAGGGGAGGGAGGGTTTTAATTACTAGGGAATTGAGAGTTGATTAGCGGACTTGGCAAAATGAACGTGAACACCAAAAGAGTTTGGCGAACTTTTGATTTTTAATAAAGGGGATGGATGGTTTTAATGAGTGTTTAATTAATAAGGAGTAAAAATGTGTAATACAACTTTGGGAGTTGATTTTCTGTGAGTGACTGTTATCAAAAGTTTTGCAATTATTTAGAGACTTGCATCATCCCTTTCTGCGTGAGGTTGCCACCCATGCAATTATTCTGAGGTTTGCATCAGCTGATTCGTGCCATCCCGAAGTGTAGTTGGTAAGGGACTTATTCGGAGATTAAGGGGGCTTAAATTATAGGTGGGTCAACCAGGGGGTCTGAAATAAAGAAAAATCGGGGCTATTCGAGAAGGAGGGCTTAAAATATAGGTGGGTCAACCAGGGGGTCTGAAATAAAAAAAAATCGGGGGTAATCGAGGAGGCCTTAAAATATAGACGGGTCAACCAGGGGGTCTGAAATAAAGAAAAATTGGGACTATTCGAGAAGGAGGGCTTAAAATATAGGTGGGTCAACCAGGGGTCTTTAATGATGGGTTGGCTGAAAAATTTGAGTTAAAATAGGGGTTTCTCCGAAAATAGTATGGATAAAAGAGAGAAGGATGTGGGTTTTTTAATAAGGGGGAGGAATTTTTAATAAAGGGGGAGTCAAAAATCGGGAAATTAGAGCTAAAATAGGGGTTTTTCCAAAAATAGTACTCCTCATAGTCACCAGATGGCGCCAGGGGTTAAAAGAGGGAAGGATGGGGCCTTTTTAATAAGGGGGAGGAATTTTTAATAAAGGGGGAGTCAAAAATCGGGAAATTAGAGTTAAAATAGGGGTTTCTCCAAAAATAATACTCCTCATAGTCACCAGATGACACCACGGGTTAAAAAGGGGGAAGGAAGGGGTTTTTTTAATGAGGGGGAGGAATTATGTATATTAATAAGGGGGCGTAGTCAGTGACGCCATAGGGGAAAGCACTAGTGGGGATCGCCAGGGTGGGAACCTACTACTAACGACTGTTAATCAATCATGGACGAAAATAGAATTTCACAGTATTTCAGAAATATCTACAAATAAACTTTTCACTCACAGCTGAAAAATTTCATGACACTCCTTCCAACCTCTGTTTCCATTTTTTTTATCCTCATCTAAAAGCGCTTTGGAGATAAAAAATTGTTAATGCTCATACAAGATAAAATCACAGGTAAAAAGTTGATATCAACGCAGATAGCAGACAAAATTGCGGATATAAGAAGCCCTAAAAACAAATTGCCACAGGACGAGTTGATAACAATCCTTCGATTTCCCTGAGAAAATTTTAAGCATCTTCGAAGATCAAAGTACAAGCGCCACTCTATATTGTCATTATTTGCAGGCAAATAGTAGGCCACGACGGTATTCTGTGGCTCTATTTGCCCGAAAATTGATAAACATTTTCGGGCAAATAGAGTCATATATTTTTCATGTTAGTAGTTAGGCCACAGTATTCTGTGGTCTCGCTGCTATATGGGTCATCTACCTTATGTAATATCGTTGTGTATATACCATATGTTGTATATATACAAACATGTGGTATGTATACATATATATTTTGTGTATAAATACGCTATGTGGAAAATACTTCGATTAAATTTATGAGTCTATAAAAATTTTGATCATGAAAAGCTTGTAAAAATTGAATTTTTAATTTGAAAGTTATTTAGTTTTTTTTACGTATTTTTCGCTGAAAAATACCGTATTTTAACGTGCATAAGGAACCCCTTTTTGCCAAATATCGGGTCCCAAAAATAGGGGGGTTTCTTATACATGGATAGTATTATAGATATTAGCAAATTACTCAATTCCTCGAAACTTAAATCTTCATAACTTGCAACACTGCAAGCCTCAGGCTGACACCCAACGGGTCATGACGTCCTATTGGAGGAGAAATGCACGCGTTCTTCAAGCAACGGCGCGCGCATAGACTGCCGATGATGAATAAAAAATTTCCTTTTTTATATCATAAAATAAAAATATCTTTGATGAAAAATCAGGGGGTTCCTTATAACGTTAAAATATGGTACGTAAAAAAAAATCTATGTGAAAATTGTGCAACATCTTTACATTCTGCTTATAATCACAATTACTTATAATCACAATCTTCTCTAAATAAAATAATCACAATTACTTATAATCACAATCTTCTCTACCTCGTATTTATATTTTGCTTCTAGAATTAGAGCTAACAAACCCAAATGAAAGTTGCCTTTACTTATTTGTTAAATGCATTGATCATACCTTTTTATTTATACGTTTTTTTACTTTGCATAATACTAATATATGCAAAAAAAACTTTTACGAAATTTGTATCCGTATTTCAGCAACGTGAAATATTTTGTTGTTGAAAAATGTCTTTGTTATTGATCCTGAGTACCGATAGCGTAGCTAACCAATACAGTACTGTGCGAATTAGTTGGGACAAGCGAAGCCTGGAGAACCTCTTCGATCCGGCCACATCCAGCAATCCCCCAAACACCAACCTAAGGTCATGTTTTGGGGATGTTTCACAGCTTCCGGGCCACAGACGCTTCACCCCATTGAAGGAATGATGGACAGCAAAAAGTACATAGGTGTTCTGGAGGCGAAAATGGTCCCAACACTGCAGAAGCTGTTTCCTAACAGCGATGGGGTATTTCAACAGGATCTGGCTAATGCCACAATTCTAAGCTTGCTAAGAGCTTCTTTACCCAGCAACATTTAAAGGTATTGGAGTGGCCAGGAAATTCACCAGATCTAAACTCCATTGAAAATTTGTGGGCCATTATTAAAGCGCGCATATCTAACATGAATTGCATGACAAAAACCAAAACGACAGAAAGTGTCATGAAAGTGTGGTACCACGACCCTGAAGTGAAGGAGATGTGTGGAAAGCTAGTGGCATCAATGGTTGAGAGGGTGAAAGAAGTAATTAAAGTTAAGGGGGGCCACATTCACTATTAACTACACTAATAAATATTTTAGTTGTATCTTTGTTACTGCATTTTCCTATTGTCCCAACTAATTTGCACAGTACTGTATATGCTGATAAAAATTTGCAGAGGGAACTTTTGTTAACCACACAGAGCTCTAATCATTTGTAAGGTGCCACAGTAGAAGAGTGAACTAAACTAGGTCACGGCAATAACAAACTGCTTCAAGATATGATCTTGAAGGTGGAATAGCGCATTTGGATCAAAATCGAGGTGTACGCAGAGGTCCTTGGCATGGACTGAGGGAAGTGTGTGGAGATGCAGCAAAACCTTATTGCACAGTTGCATGATGGGTGCAGTCCTTTTGCCAGGGTTGGGACAATTTTGAGGTAGTTCAACTCATAATCATTGTTGGATGTTGACAGAAATCGGATGACGTGCCAATTGGCAAATGAAGTTAGACTCAATAATTGAAACATTTAGTGCATTCTGAAGGATATTCTGGGCACAGGAAATATCGCAGCACAGTGGGTTACACACCATCTTGTGGTGGTGCAAAGGTATGCTGTTGCAAACCTCCATCTGGAACGGTATCACAAAGAGGGTGATTATTTTTTTTTTCATGTCATTACCATCGAAGAAACCTGGACATGGGTATATGAGCCAAAACTGAAACGCCAGTCCAAGAAATGGCACCATCCACGGTCTCCACGTCCAGAAAAAAATGCAGCAAGAATCCAGCAATTGTCACTTACGACATTGATGGTGTTTTCCACATGCAGGCCAAACTCTGAATGTGACGTATTATTGGTCTCTTGTGTATCATCTGCATCGGGCCATACAGCAAAAGCATCGACACTTCGTCACAGGGGATCTACCATTTTTCATTCATGATAATGCTTATTGTCATATGGCCCATCTTGTGAAGCTTTTGGCAAGATGGTGATGGGAAGCCTTGGAACATCTGCCATACTCACCAAACTTGAACTTCACCTGTTTCATAAGGCAAAGGAACCATTCCAAGGACCACGGCTTCACAGTCTGACTGAAGTATTGTGAGTGTCCATCACAGTGATCAACAGATCTGCTGAGGGCATTCGCCAGCTTCCACAGATTTGTCATAAAGTTTTTACCCTAGCTAATGATTATATTGACGGTAAGGAATGTTAATTTCATGTGGAAACAAAGTGTCCAATAAAACCACATACGGTAATGGACAGAAATATGTAAACAGCAAGGTTTGCTGAAAGCCTTTATGTTAAATAGCGGCATCTACGTGTCACTGACGAAGGCATGAAACATGCAAATGACATCCCAGCATGCTGCGTCATGCCTATAAAGGCAACCCAGTGTAACTGCAAGTAATTATTGGTGCCATGTCGTCTAGCGAAGATAGCAATTTCGAAAGTTGCATGATTGTTGGAGGGCATTTGACAATAGCTTCGGTCACTAAGACAGCTAAACTCGCTAAAGTTTCACAAGGTCTTGTTACAAGGAATCTAAAGGGAAGAAATAATCTGCAAAAGGTGACAGGAATGAAAGTGCTTACTCCAACATGGGAACATTCGAGTGTCTGTGTGATGTGCAAAGCAAAACCAGCAAGCTGCAGCTAATCAGTTGTGTACAGATTTCAACGTAGGATGCAAGAAGCCAATTTCCTCAAACCCCAAAGAGCTGGACATCACAGTCTAGTTGCACTTCACAACCCACTCATCATACCTGTCAATGCATATAGTGTCCATTGGTACAAGAACACAAACAGGGACAACTATAATATGGTCTGAAGAATCAGTCTACATTTTCCGACAAATGGACGAGTGCACATGCGACACCAAGCAAGGGAAGCTTACAACTCTGATTGCTTGTTTCTTGTTGTTAAGAGTCCGTAATGGTGTGGGATCTTTCTTGTGGCATGGTTTAGGGGCACTCATTTTGTTAGAAGGCAAGATTAATGCCAACCGCTAATTGGCAGTCTCATAGTTATCTTAATCTGATGGGTTATTTTACTTCTGAACAGCAATTTTTACACAGAATGGGCTAAATGGCCAGATTGTAGGGACCCCATGGGCTCAGAGAAAGTTGGAGGAGATCCACTGGACGGCTGTTAGGAGACAGATAGTAGCCTCCAATCCAGTGTATTCTTTAATACGCACATTGTATGACTCTCCTGCACACACAGGGCTACACTCTTAAGTCTCATCCAACAAACGGCAGCCTTTCCAAACCATTCAGTGTCCCCTACTGACCAAGAACAGGACGAGGAGTTTTGCACAGATAAATTTCAACCTTGACCCAGGATGGGAACGTTGGAATGGCAAATTACAAGTTTGGTGGCTACCTGCAGAGCCATCCCACCCTTCATCCAATAGGACAGCATTTCTTGCATGAAGAATTACAATGCTCCCCTCCATAGAGCACACGTTGGCACCTAGTGGTTTGAGGAGCATGACTGATCTTTTTGGTATACCATGGCCACTGCAGGCACCAGATATCGACCCTCTGTAAAATCTAAAGGAACTTCTGGACCGACGTCTCAGGTAGCATTTTCCAGCTCCAAAGAAACAAGCAGGAATTGATCATATATCTTGTGGACAAATGGTGTATCCATCCCGCCAACTTTTAAACGCAGGTAGCTTCAAATGCCACGATGTATACAGGTAGTACTGGAATCGTGACGGTCTAAACAGTATTGGACTATACGTTGCTGTTGCCGTTTTTTGTCTATTACCTGTAGTACTCAGTTTACGGAAGGGGTCCATGACACGTGGCTCAGCGTTTATCAGGATGACATTCGCCATCTTTTAGTCTAGTTACCACGGCGTTTTACCACTTGTATCGCTGTTCATGTAGGCCATACTTATCGATGTACACATTTTGTAATACTACCGATTTGATACAAAACTCAATTATTTCTAGTCTATATAGCTCACTCCACTTCTTTTCAGCGCAAACGAATCCTCCTTTCAGTGATGAATAGTGTAAATGTATAAACTCGAACTGTATGAATTGTAAAATTCCCCGCCCTGCCCACGGTCAGTAGGGGACACCGATGGGTTTGGAAAGGCTGCCGTCCGTCGGATGGGACGTTAAGCCGTGGCCCCGTGTGTGGGAGAGCCATAGCCTGTGCACGTTAAAGAACACGCTGGATGGCCTTGACGGGAGGCCACCATCTGTCTCCCAACAGCTGTTCCAGTGGGTCCTCTCCCCCAACCTTCTCTGAGCCTTCGGGGTCCATGTGACCTGCCCATTTAGCCCATGGTGTGCAAAAAAGTGCCGCTCAGAGGTAAAACAACCCAACTGTATGAATTGTAAGCTATAAAATTCGATTGGAATGATAAAAATAATTATTTTCCTCTACTTGCTTCAGCAGTACATAGTTGGATCGATAGAGATTAGCATTGCCCTTGCGCAAGGATCACACGTAAAATCGTGAAGCGTTCGACCTTTTTTCTTTGGTGCCGTCCCATGGCCAAGTGATAACACCCTTGGTCACTGATCTCAGGGACCTGGGTTCCAGCCCCAGGTAAGGCATGAATATGTGCATTGTTTTTCTGCTGAGGTCCGACCATTCTCTCAGACCTCTGTGGCACGCAGCTGCTTCAGAGGGCATTTATTTATTACTGATTATTACTGCTTAAATATTTAATTTCTATGGTGTAAAATCACGTTTTAAAAAGGAACAATGTTGTGGCAGAAACCCGACGTATTTTAATGTTTTAAATACAAATTAATTGAAACCAATCGTTGATAGAGAGGTCATGGTGAAAGCCTTTTAAATATGAACAGCGTGATCTCAGTGGGAAAAAAATTTTTCAAAGCACTTGCAAGTCCTGCAATACACTTTTAGCTGAAATATGGAAGTCGAGATATCTTAAAGATCGAAATCGAATCTTTCTAAATCTTGATTTCCAATTATTTAAAGAGCCTTGGAAGTTGAAACATTCAATAATACCGTCGTTTGTCCTTTATTTCAAAATTCTGAAAAACTGAAGTACCATTAAACTTACTTCCACAAGTTAATTTAGTAATTTTTTTTGTATTTATTTTTAAATTTATAAATATGATTTTCCATTGAATTTGGGATAGCAACCCTAGAATTGTTCCCCTCTGTCCCTGATAACAGTCGCTACACGACGAGGCAGACTCCACAAGCTTGCACGGGACCACCTAGTCGTGGTGGTGGTGGGGGCCTAGGGCCCAGCAACCCGGCTGAGGCTTTGCCGGTCGGGATGATCCCCAGCTGGAGCATTGCCGAAGGCTTTGCCGGCTGCAGTGGGCACCAGCTGGAGCATTGTCGAGGCCAACCGAGGTCGGAGACCTCACCTATCAGGAGCTCAGTGGAGCTGTTCGAGGGCTCGGCAGAACGGATTGACTCCTAGTAAGCCAGAGCCCTCAAAAAAGTCTGGGTCTTACTAAGTCTCCACCCCGGGTGCCGATCGAGCTTGGATCTATATATCCTTGCACATTTGCAAACCAGGGAATAGATTAAAGTAAGGTTTCTTCCGGTGGTCAGCTTTCCTTCTATAGGACTGCTGCCATGTGAGGCTGGGGTTGAGGTGCGCCTATAGGGCGTATTCCTTGCCCCCGGCTCTAGATAAGCACGGCTTTTCATAACCAGGTAGTGCTGTACAAGCGGAACCGGGAATTGCCGTGGTTGCATAAGATCGCAACAAAAGAGATTCATCCCAAAGATTTGCGATGGGATTTAAATCTGGGCTTCTAGATGGCAAATTCATTATTTTAAAGTCAGCAGAATGCTCCTGCAACCATGCATTAGCCAAATTGGACCTGTGAGATGTACAGTGGTCTTGTTGGTAGATGCCATCTCCATTGCGATGCATGTGGCCATAAATAGGTGTTAATGGTTAGCCGAGTTCTATGTACTGGGATGCATTGAGTCATCGGTACAAGTACCAAAGGTCACCCAGACGTTGAACTGAAGACACCACAGGCCATCACTGAGCCACCACCATCTTGTGCTGTTCTGCCCCAACATGCATGAGCACCATACTGTCTCCCTTCAGCATGATGAAGTTTAAATCGAGATTCATTACTCCAGGCTATCCATTGCTAATTTTCGATGGTCCAGTTTCGATATTCTTTACCCCGGGTAAGGCATTGCGCCCAGTTCATGCCATTAGAAGTGGTACTCTCGTACGTGGGCAGCTCACGAAGCCAAGATGATGCATGTTCCACGCACAGACTTCCCGGCTGGAACCCACATTCCGATGGGAGGCGATTTCAGATAATGTCTTGCCACTATCGATCTATACGATGCGGGTCAGATGGCGAAGCCCACGATCGTTCAAGACTGGTTGTCCTTTGCAGTTTGTCCGGGTGCTTGTTTACTTTTTTTGCCCGAATTTTCACATTCCTGGAACACTTGCAAGTTCGTTGACAGTTTCAGAGATCGAGTGTCCCATCCGTTTGGCATCTACGATCTGCCCTATGTCAAATACATCGAAATCCTGCGCCTTTCCCATTACGCTTCTCACGACGAATGCTTGGGGAAGCCAAAGCTGACAGCTATTTATATGATCAGTTTCAGCCATGCATCCACGCAAATTCAGGACTTGCGGTATTGAATTTAGATAGTCTCCTATCCCTAATTCAATGGCACTTTAGTGTATAAAGGTACTGTTGTATCTCAGTGAGTTTTATGGTTCTCAAAGTAATAAATAGCCTAGAAAAAAATTCAAAATATAATTTATTTGTGCTTGCACTACACGAATGAGTTATGCCAAGTAATTTATTATTTTGCACTACTGAGAGAAATATCAAATTAAATTTTTGTACAGGTTTTTAGGTACAAATGCGCATTCTCACACAATATAAATATATCTACAAGCACTATTAAAACAACTCGCCAAAATGCAGCAAGTAAGATTTGAACATAACTCATTATTACCCCAAAGGAATTGTGCTTCTCCTTTAATATTTTATAGCTAAATATTTTCTCTTGATCTTCAATGACCAGTATCCTATTACTTTGTGAAACATATGTACAAAACAATCCTAATTCTCTACTGTTATTCAGGTCCTCCTCTCTGGAAAAAAAAAAGCACCACATTTAACACACAAGTAAAATCAAATTAGGATTGATTTTATCAGCTTTCAAAATGACATAATTGTTTTTATACATACATTTTCCCAATTGAAATATATATCATTATGTGTCGTTTGTCAATTATTGAAAATGTTCTCTGAAGGTACTTGGTCAGCTTTAGTGGAAAGGGAGAGCCAGAATCGCCATTTTGGCAGCAGGGTCCTTTCTGCCTAGCAACAAGAGCGTCAGCAGTATACACAATTTGGGGGTTCTGTGTGAAAAAATGCAACATGGGCATTTGGTTAAAGCCCTATTGTCTCCTTACATGGGAACAAGAGTTGATGTGGCACAGGGAATCGTATCCATGTCCCATTGGCCGAGATACCCTAACATCCCCTCCCCCCCCCCCAAGAAAACACCACATGACATCTGTCGGTTTTTCTGAGTGAGAGTGGTTTCAGAACTAAGAGACGGTTGCGTGCTGACAAAGAGGCCTTCCGCATGTCAGGCAGATTGGCTTGATTTGGCTATTTTGTTCTTCAGTCAAGAGGTAGGGCTACTGAGGGTCCTTGCAACCTGATGTTAACGTAGTGAGCGACTGTACTGGGTGGGCAGTCACTAATTTGTTGTATATATTACAAATTGTAGATATTCTGTAAATAACATAATAATATAATAGTGCACCTGAGTTTGTGTTTATCGGCTACCCAGATAAGTAGAAACACATAAGTAGAAAGAAAAGACAAGATAGAGATAAGTACCCTTCTGCACACACTCACACACAGAAAACAATCCTGCCCACACAGGTCGAGAAGATGCCTGTCTACATTCTCATTGCTAGACAATTTTTTACTTATTGCAAACAAATAACCAAACACTTGGAAGGTTATAAAGGTCCTGAAATCATGGATATAAAATTTTGATATTGATGCATAGAAATGAATTCATGACCATGAACTTAGGCAGCATAGAGTTAATTACTACAATAAATTGGGACTTAAAGGTTATTTTTTTCATGTATATTAATTTATATCACAGTGCAGTTACTTTACCCATTGAAAATACTTTAAACTTCTAGAACGTTGTAAGGGGGCAGATGACAGTTAGCTCCTCCAAGCACCAGAAAAAACCAGTGTCTTGCTGCCGGATGTGCTCTTTTGACAGGTACGACTAGCACTTTTGGCCCCTGTGTGAACAAAGGACCCCACATGACTGAGTGCTAGAGAGAAGGAGCAAGACTTGTGATCCTTGATTTTCGTCAGTGAGCGCGAACAGCAAAGTCGGCGGCGGAAAAGTATCCAGCCGGGGCCATTGTTCAGCCACATTTGTAGTACAGTTCGAGGCCCTAGTGTAGGGTCAGTGTAAATATTTTTGTACATATAAGGTATATTCTAAACAATAAATGTATTGTACATATTGGTACAATCATTTGCTGATTTGTGACCACCCAGCTCGCCATATTCCTGATATATATACTGCATTAGGTACCTTTTAAAATAATGCTCGGGACCCACACCGATTGAACGAAGTTATGATCTTCAAAAAACACCTTGTGACAGATTGGTGTCAGCAGAGTCCCTGAGCGAGGTACATGAAGAGTGGTGTGATTTTTTGCATGTGTCGTCGTTTGAGGGATCTCTATGAGAACAACGGTTTGGCGAGTTCCAATTGCTGTGAATTCGTTCTTGCTTGTGCTATTGTGGTAGTGTATCAAGTCCCACTACAATATACGGTTAAGTGCAAAAAAACGGTACTCCGTCAGATCAACGCTCCACAAATGAGACACGGAGGAAGTTTCTGGGGTAGAAAGAGTAGGGAAAGCCAAAGATAGGCACTCACCTGAAAGTGGAACGCCGGATGCTCTGAAAGAGCAGCATGATCCCGAACCCTTCAACAATTTGGACACAATGTGCGGCTGCACGAAATTGAGGCAGAGGAAACGAGAAGTTTGCGCAAAATCGAAGCTGATGAACAGCGTGAAATTCGAAAAATGCAGATGCAGGCAGAGGCGAGAGGATCGCATGGCGAGTCATACAACAGAACTGGCTTCCTTCTGAATGGACCTGATACCGTTTGCAGGGACAGAGTTGTCTACGTGGGTGCTTCTGCAGCCAGTTATTGGCAATCCACCAGAAAGTCTTTACAAAATGCCATTTTTAGCACAGGGTGTACCATGTGATCTTCAGGGTGCATAGTTCTGTGTCTGTTCCAGGAAAAACTTTGCAGATTGCTGGTTAGCTTGCCCGTAGATGATACTGAGCATTATGATCGGCTCAAGACATATATACTGTATGAGAGATGCAAGGTGTCAGCTATTGAACATAAGCAAAGGCTTGATAGAGCCAGAAAATTGCAGTCTGATACCTAGGGTCAGTTTGGATAACATATCCATGATTTGTGGAGTTGCTATATAGATAACCATAAAGTGACAGACTTGGAAGGATTAAAAGACCTGATATCAGATACGCTCAAATTTGAGGCGCCCTTGGCAACGTAAGAACATATTGCTTTGCAGGAGAAGACTGACTTAGGCCCAGAGAATTGATGGAATGCACGGACATTCATTTGGCTAGCACACGGCCAGATGGCAAAAGGGCTGAATTTGATCAGAAGGCAATATATTCCACCACCCAAATGTGATCTCAGACAGGAGCCCAGAGATGCAGATAAGCGGGAAAAGCTAAGGAATGCAAGGCAGAAGGGTTGTATTGAGTGTGGGTCCATGTACCAATTCAAAAAGGGCTATACCCAACTTAAGAAAAAACTACAGCTTAGCACCAATACACACATTACAAACGAAATAGAGGAAGGAGTACAGGCGCATGACACTTTGTGCGCGAGAATATCGGCTGGCGATATTCAGCAAGCCTCAGCCGAGCCTCTTGACAAACCACAGATAGAAACACTACATCTCAGCGAGTTACATCGCATTGAAATAAAATGTGCAGAAAATTGAATTAATGCAGTTCTTGATTCTGGCTCATAGATTTCTGTCTTCGAAAAGAGATATATCCTTGTACGATTCTTGAAGCCTACAGGTAGAATTTTGCTCAAAGGGGCATTTGAAGAAAAAGTGGAAGCAGAATTAGTTAATGTACCTCTGAGGCATGTGGGAGCGAGTATCAATGGTGCAATTTATCCTGAATTGGAATCGCTAACACTGGGCAACACACAAAAAGGCTTTGAAATGAAAATAGCCAATCTTTACTAATTTCGAGGTGCTGAATAATAAAATATGGCAATTGGCTTTTGTTTAGGAGAGACAGAGATGGTCGTGTATAAATGATTCAGTCCGCATTGAGTACACAGGTAACCATTTCGCAACACTGTATTTTAAACTCGATTGCAACATACTGCATTGCATCAGCCCGCCGCCATACACACAACCCTAGGAGGTACTGCATCATTGTCTGATGCAATGTAGTTGAGTCATGACATAGTGGCTTTACGATCGCAGACAAAAGATGATGCAATCGTTAGTTGTAAGCGACATCTCGTAGGGTGAGCAAGTCTTTTGAGTGATTCCCATTTACCCATGAGTCATAATTACAACACAAATGATCCTTACAGTTTTAATCCAGCTGTAGTGATGCCTCGTAACTGTGTTAATAGTGCAGATACATTTTGTTACATTTGTGGGGAAGTGACGTTTGCAAGCCAGAAAAGGCCATCACTCCAATAGTGAAAGCGCGTATGAGTTTTATTTTGGATGCAAGATCGGGGACCAGGACAAAGCTTGTGCCCCACACACATGCTGCAGTGTGTGCAAGAAATCTTTTGAAGTGGCTGATAGGCAAAAAAGTGGCGATGACGTTTGCTGTTCCTATGGTTTGGAGAGAGCCAAGCAATCACGCAAATGACTGCTACTTCTGCATCGTTCCACCTGTTTCTGGAAGCATCACAAGGAAAAAGAAGTGGGCAATAGCGTACCTGAATATGCAATCTGCTTTATGACCAGTTGCGCACAGCAAAGGCCTTCCCATTCCCAAACCTCCAAAAGAATTTTCCATCGATTGAGACGAAGATGGAGGTGAACCGACATTGAGTTCTCCCAGCCTTCAGTGTCTAATGATGATCCATACATATACCACAGTGCATCATCTGCGTCACACATTCTCACCAAAGAAAAAATGAACGATCTTGTTCACGATCTGGAGCTGTCGAAGACCAATGCAGAGTTAATTGGATCAAAACTTACGATGTAGATGGCCTGATGAATGCCCTTGGAATCAAACATGACTCTCAAGAATGGTGGCTATTCATAAACTCCTCGAAATTGAGTCTCAAGGTGGTGCTAATGGAAATCGACTTCCATCCATTCTGGTCAGACATGCTGTCTACGTGAAAGAAACCTACAACCCCTAAAGCAGCTGTTAAACTGTCTTCAATACAGCAAGTATGGCTGGCATCTCTGTTGTAACTTGAAGGTAGTGGCTCTGTTGATGGGTGCAGCTGGGATACAAGAAGTACTGCTGTTTCTTATGTGAATGGGACAACCAAGCAAAGACTTTGCACTACGTGAAGAGAAACTGGCCTGAGAAAATCTCTGAAGGTCAGAGAGAAGAATGTGGAACATCCAGAACTGGCAGAAATGCACAAAATCCTGCTACCATCCCTACACATCAAACTCGATGTGAAGAAAAGCTTCGTAAAAGCCATGGACCAGACCTCATCAGCTTCCAAGCCCTCCCCCCAATTTCTCGTGAAATCTGAAAAGCTACTAGTTTATATGTAGGTTATGACAAAACAAATACCATTTAGGGACCTGAACCTTAGCAGTTAAAGTGTCACCATAAACTAACATAGACCGTGGCAATGAAGCAGTAATTGTTATAGGTTGTCTCTGACCTCTAATGTAAAGAGTGGAAGGACTGAGGAGCAGACAGCAATATCAAGTTCAGTGAAAATGCAAGTAGGGTAGTGAAAATATGTACCACAAATGCTCTATAGGGAGAGAGGCAGATCCCCAAGCCTGTGCTCGAGGACCAGTTCTCGTCATATTGGTGTGGATACTGCCCCAAAGAGGACTTTGTCCACTGACACCCTCCAAAGAGGAGGAAGACAGCTGCAAGTCCAAATAATCAAGGCCAATCTTGAAGACGTGTTTCCAGGGGGAAGATATATGGAGCAGAGAGTCAAATGAACAAAGAGGCAAATAACAACTGCCTCTAAGGTGGTGATGAGGGGTTGGTTGGTTGCTTAGGGTTTTATGGCGCATTAGCATCTAAGGCTATAATGTGCCAAACGAATGTCCAAAATGTAAAAAAGATAAAAGTCATGAAACCCTCAAACAGTTTTTAAAAATAAACTACAAAATCAACAACACAAGTGTAGAACAATAAAATGACAAGCAGTAAATAACAATAAACAAATGTAGAAATATGTTGTAAAAATAAATAAAAGTAACCCAGGTGTAAAGCAACCTGGGTTAATCATATATATAATAAACAATAGAGTAAAATTATAGACGAATAAAATAACCTGTAAATTGTAAAAATTGAAACACAGCGCTAAAACAACAATGATCTGATAACAAATGTCCAAGTGTATGGGGCTTGGATGTAAAATCGTGAAAGTTAAAAAACATACGCCATTCAAAGTTAAAACAGGGACAAGAAATTAAAATATGTTTGACAGATAAAATAGTGTCACAAAACTCGCACTTAGGTTCGTCGTCCGCCCAAAGAAGAAACGAATGACCTAAGCGAAGCCGAGCAAGTACAACTTCCTCCTTGCGATTCCTGCAGTAACAAGACTGCCATGGTTTGATGATAGGCTTGATCTCAAAGAGCTTGTTCGTAAGCTGTTCTGACGATCTCTGCCACTCTGTCCAGAGCTCGATAGTAAAACATTGCCGGAAATCCAGATACGTAACCGGCAACGGAGAGTCGGTCAGGGGCATGGCTGATCTGGCAGCAGAATCTGCCAAATCATTGCCTCTGATTCTGACATGACCGGGCACCCAACAGAAATGGATGTGGTTGTGGCTGCCAGACGATGTAGCTGCTGGCAGATCTTAGTAAGAACTGGGTGAGGCTGATGCCTCACCAAGATCAAAGCCTGTAGTGAGGTAAGCAAGTCGGTGTAAAGCACACACTGACGACGATGCTTAGCCGCCACGTGGTCCAAGGCAAGACTGATAGCATGCAACTCTGCAGTGGGATCTGGTCTGCAATGATTGCATCACAGCAGACCATGGCCGATCCCACTGATGTGCCAGACTTCGACCCACCTGTGAAGACAGGCAAGAAGTCTGGGTACTCAGCACAACAGCTGGCAAAGAGTTGCCGGTAAACACAGTCGGGTGTAAAGGCCTTTCCCGTCCTGCACAGGGAAAAATCACAGGAAGGGGAAACAGCGAGCCATGGTGGAAGTGGCTCGTCTGTCGACTGTGCGACGCTATCGAGACTGGTGTTGATGTCTCTCAGGTAACCTCAGACTCGCAAAGCAAAAGGACGAATGGCAATCGGCCGATTTGTGTAAAGCATTTCCCACTTTGGACTGAAAACGCAGTCCCAAGTGGTATGGCCAGGCAGGGATTGCAATTTAGTTGCATATTGCAGGGACAACTGCTGACGACGAAGAGATAGAGAGGGTTCGTTGGTCTCGACGTACAGACTCTGGACCGGTGAAGTGCGTAAGGCTCCCGTGCAAACACGCAGATCCTGATGATGGAGGGGGTCCAGCACCTTCACCACCGAATCCCAGGCAGAGTCGTACATCTGGGATCCGTAGTCCAATTTCGACCGGACAAGTGCACAGTAGATGCGATCAAAGAACATCGGTCTGCCCCCTACGAAAGGGAGGAGAGGATCTTGATGATGTTCAATGCCCGTGCACACTTGGACCTGAGATGACATGTGTGGTAAAAAGGTCAATTTCCGATCGAATATGAGACCGAGAAACTTGGTCTCCACCACAACTGGAATGATGTTACCCCGAGCCACAGCTCGGAATCCAGGTGAAGATTACGCTTGTGGCAAAAGTGCACACAAGCAGTCTTCTGTGGGGAGAACCGAAACCTGTTTGCCATCGCCCAAACAGAAAGATTGTTCAGGGCAATTTGCAGTTGTCTATCAATGACCCTCATGCTGGACGAAGAGCAAAAGATGCTAAAGTCATCAACATAGAGGGCATTGCCTACTGATGGAGGAAGTTGTCTAGTAATAGAATTAATCTTGACAGTGAAAAGCATAACACTCAGAAAGCAGCCTTGTGGCACCCACTGTTCTTGGGGGTACGGCCATGAGAGTGTTGCCGACATGGAAAGAACGTGCTGATAAGAAGGTGGAGATGAAGATCGGCATGTGACCTCGCAATCCGAAGCTGTGGAGGTCACGAAGAATGCCGAATCTCCAAGCCGTGTCGTACCCTTTTTCGATGTCGAAGAAAATTGACTTCAGGTGCTCTCTACGTAAATATGAATTTCTGATAGCTGATTCGAGGCGTATCAGATGGTCAAGAGTTGACCGTTGCCTGTGAAAGCCACACTGGGTGTTGGAAAGAAGGTTGCGGTGTTCTAAATACCAGATGAGTCTGGCATTTACCATTCTTTCCAACACCTTGCACACGCAGCTCGTCAACACAATGGGAAGATAATTCGAAGGAATCTTGGAATCCTTTCCTGGCTTTTGGAAGGCCAAGACGATGGCTTCCCAGGTGATGAGGGGGAATATGCTGGAATGGAAATATATATAGTAGTGCCTCATAAGGATGGCAACAATACTGTCAGCTGTCTTAGAAAAATAAAATGCAGGGAACATAGAAATATTCAAAAGAAATTTTCAAATAGTCAAGCCTCAGTTAGTATGAGAAAAGTTTAAAGAACAGAAGGGCAAAGCTGCTAAAGCAAAAACTTTTGATATGAAAAGAATTGACGATATAATTGCAAAGGATATTAAAGAAGGTGGAAGGGAGAGTGGGAAGAGGTTCTGGAGATATGTTAAGTAAGGTTCCATCAGGGAAAACCACTCATCTCTTCGAGATGAAAATATGGCTCTCTAACCAGAAACGACAAAGAACCGTGTGAATTTCTAAATACATTACTGACAATTAAAAGTGCAACACCAGGAAGAACTCATCAGACTCCCGAAATATGCAACATGGGTAGCCCATGGGAGAACAAGTAAATGATTCGAAATGCAGCAGATATGCGCATCATGTCTGACATTAACGCCCCCTGGAAGTGGTATAAGAGATTACAAAGAGCACGTGTAAAGCACTGGAATTGTGTTTGCTCACAGTTCTTGCGCACTATAAAATATGGCATCATACGACCAGGTTTCTGACTTGGATCAAGGGAGAATTGTGTTATTAAGGGAAGGCAGATTATCGTACCGAGATATCGGTGCTCATGTTGGACAAAATGCTGCCACAGTGGAGAATATGGCATCAGTGGGTAGAGGAGGAACAAATTCACTGACGTAAGGGATCTCAACGGCCCTGTCACACAAACGAACGAGAGTACAGATATCTTGTGCACATGACTATGAATGATCGTACAATCACATCAAACACCTTAGCTCAACAGTTAGGGTGTGTTGAACATCAACCAATGTCCGCATGTAAGGTTCTACATCGTTTGCAGCACTGGGGCATCTTTGCTAGGTGCCATTGCTTCGGCTACACCATTGACTCTACAACACAAACATATGCGACTGCAATGGTGCCAAGAACGTTGTGCATGGATCTGCAAATAGCATTGCATTGTCTTTTCAGATGAATCCCATTTCAGTATGCAGCATCATGACGAACGAATTTGTATCTGGTGGTACTGCTGCGACAGGCTCAGTGAGGCATGCAAGATGCAGCGTCATACAGGTCCGGCTCTTGGTGTTATGGTATGGAGTGCCAATGGACTCCACTCACACATGCACCTCATATACATTACCAGAACTTTGAACAGCCAGCGTTACATCACTGAGGTGTTCGAGCCTGTGGTCATACCTTATCTTCAGGGGCTCTCTGGTGCCATTTACCAACAGGACAATGCCCGATCACATGTGGCATGCATCATCCAAAACAATTCCTGGATAGCCACCATGTGCCATTTCTGCCTTGTTTTTTCCCCAATTGAACATGTCTGGTCCATGATCTCACGGCAACTAGCACACCAGCAGCTGCTACAACAGATGAACTTTGACTATGTATCAAAACTGCATGGATTGACATTACCCAAACACACATCCGATGCCTCATCCTCTCAATGCCAGACCAGTGCCACTGTCCAGCATTGAGAGCCACCGTTCATCTCAATACCACTGTTCATGGTGGCTATACAAGATACTGATTTCTTTGTATTCCACAAGTCTAATCGAGTTTATTTGTAATCATTTGATCCTTGTAACATAAGCTATGTAGTCACTAAATGTGGCTTTGATATCTCGTCTTTCCTGGTGTTGCACTTTTAATGGGAATGAAAGGTCAGACTTCAAAAGAGTTAAATCTACTCTTTTGCAAGAAATTTCACTCTGATCTGGACAAAGCAACTAAGAGACTGAGAAAAGGGAAAGCTGCTGGAATTGACAAGATTTTGAATGACATGATCAAATGTTTGGGCAACAGAAGTAAAATGTGTCTCAAAGACATATTTAATGAAATTTTGGAAAAGCAAGAGATACCTCATGACTAGTTTGATATTAAAATCAAACTGATACTCAAAGAAAAAGGCAAGTCTTAGGAACATATCAGTAGCTATCAGCCTATTGCACTCTCCATCTGCATTTATAAGATGTTCATGTCAATTTTAAAAGACAGACTAGAGAGATGGCTGGAGGAAAGTAAAAAAAAAATTAGGTTAAGTGCAATATGGCTTTGGATGAAATCGGTGAGTGGAAGACTATTTATGCTGACAGAAATTATCCAATGCTATAATGATTCTGGCAAACAATTATTTGTTGCTGGTCTTGAAATTGAAAAGGTATATGATTCAATTAACAGAGTGACTTTATGACAAAGGATTTGGAAATTCTAAACGATTTTGTTCAGCTCTTGAATATGTATGTCCCAAATAAAAGTTCACATGCCTACGAATTTAGTAAAATTCAATCAAAGCAATGAGAAATCGTGGTGTTAAACAAGGTTGTCCTCTTTCGCCTCTTCTGTTCCTGATTTATCTTCGATCCTTAGAAGACACTTTTCTCCAAACTAATCTTGGATTACAATTCCCACATGTTTTGAATCCTGGTTCCACATTTTGTGTTTCTGCTGTTTTCTTTGCAGATGATATTATTGTCTTTGAAGAATCTAGAGTTAATTTAGAGTCCATCTTTTGAAGAGATATATTTGGAGTTGAATCCTTCCCGAGATTTAGTCCTCATAAAAGTGTGGTATTAGCCTTCAATTGTACAGAGCTGATTGAGAGTTTTCAGTTTGGTCCAAACAAAGTTAATCTGGTGTCAGAAATCGAATACCTTGGAGTGAAGATTCTCTTTATCACACGAGCAGATCCTCAAAACAAAACTGCGAAGATATACCGGAATTATTAAAAATAAGGAAATTTTCTCCTACAATCATTTTGAATTCTCAAGAATACTTTGGAAAAGTGTTGCAGTACCAGCCTTGACATATGCTAATGCAGTTTTAGTACTATGCCCGGAGCTCAGAAACTCTTTTGAGACAGCTCAAAAGCATATTGGTCAACTTGCCATACATTCAAGTTTCTTGGTTGGGTTGTTTTGCCTCTGAGCAGCACTTTTTTGCACACAATGGGCTAAATGGCCAGGTCACAAGGACCCTGAAGGCTCAGAGAAGGTTGGGGGAGGGGATGCACTGAAACGGCTGTTGGGAGACAGACGGTAGACTTCTGGCAAGGCCATCCAGTGTGTTCTTTAATGTGCACAGGGTATGGCTCTCCCACATAAGGGCCCATGGCTTAACGTCCCATCCGATGGATGGTGACCTTTCCAAGACCACTGGTGTCTTCTACTGACCGTGGACAGGGTGGGGAGTTTCGTGGAGATAAGTCTCAATGCTGACCCAGCTGGGACTCGAAACCGGGAACTGCAGATTATGAGCCTGGCACACTACCAATTGAGCCACTCCCACCCACAAGTTTCTTGGTATCAGATTGTGTTATTCAAAGGGAGATTCAGTGGGGCACTTTTGAATGACGCAAAGCAGAGAGTAAACTGATGTTCTATGGGAGGTTGTCTAACTTAGGAGGAGAAATGCTGGTCAAGAAGGTCTTCAAATGGTTAAAGAGAACATTATCACTTAATCATAAATACAAATCAGAACCTAATGTTTGGAATTCCTTTTTGATTTCTGGTTGGGAAAGATATGTTAGGAAAGGAGTAGAGAGAAGATCCTGAGAAATCTGGAAAAGTCAGGTTGTAAAGAAATCCGAGCCTTGCGGGAACCTATAGTAGAAAGGAAAAATATGTGAAAGTTACCAATTTTGATAATACCCCAGCAGCTTCCTTCTGTGTAAAGCCAGAGCCAGAGCATTAGAAAGTAACTGCGTTTAAGCAAATTCCTCTAGATCTCAGAGTTGTTGTGTATGTAGCTTGGTTGCAGACTCTGTTGAACACATTTTGGAATGTCGTAAGTTGATTCATATGATATCCAATTGGTGGTGGCCACAAGAAGCCTCATCATGGAGTTCTGAAGTAAAACTATGTTGGCCCTTACGTTTTGGAATTGAAGGCAATGTTATCTACAACGAAGAATTCAGTAAAGTTAAACACTTGTTAGAATATTAGCAGAGAGAATTCAAAGAAATTTAATCAACAAATTTTTCTTCCAACTATCGCCATCACTGTCATGACAAATGAATGCAAAACACACCAGATCATTGACTGCAAGCAAAAATGTCTCCTGCAAACACACACTGTGGACTCATGGCATTAATTACAGACTGCCCTGTGCACAGGGGGGGGGGGAGGCAACTGTTTCTTACATTCCAGTGGGATTTTTCCATTCAATTTTGAAGGTCTAGCTTCTGAGGACAAGAATGAAGGCTTCTGGAGGTGGAAGGCTGTTCTGAAAGAGCAGTGTTCAGTAGGCTGATCTTGCTCCATGACTAACAGGCTTTCCAGAAGACAGGCCAAAGTGCACTCTACTAATCGTATGGAATGGGGAGACAGAACAGGACCCCATGCAACTATCAAAGCTTTCTTCTCACAGAAATGGATCACAGCACAAACACAGGTGGATACTCTGTGAATATGGCCAACCCACTTCTTAGTAATACACTTAAAAGAGCACAATTTAATAATAATTTCATATCTTTTATCACACAATCTCATATGAAATATACAATATCCATCCCCAATCTACCATATTTAAATATAGCATTAAATAAAATTATGTGGTAATATAATTAGAGTTTCCATACATGTACAATATAAAAAAATACCCCCTCAAGCAGCTGCTTGCCACAGAGGTCTGACAGGAGCCTGTCAGTTTATATGCCATAGTAGAAGATCTGAGAGGATGGCAGGGCCTCAGCAGAAAAATGACACACACATCCATGCCTTACCCGGGGCTCGAACCCAGGTCCCTTAGATCAGTAGCCAAGTGTGCTAACCACTCGACCATGGGAACAGTAGCCAATGTGATTAAAAAAGAAAAAATTTTAATTCACCAAACAATAGGTGTATACATGAAAATTGCACAAAAGGAATTTTGAAAATTAAAAATAGGTAAGTATGTTGGAAAACTTTCAAATGCAATTAAAATGTGTATCATTACAATTTTCTTAATTTTTAAAAACACACACAAACAGCAGTTAATCATGATCTTACACCTAGCTTTGCTGCAAAAATTTCAATTTCACCTCCAAAATTTAAATTAACCAACTTTGAAAACCTTCTTTCTCTCTATATATGTATATTAATAAAACATTTTTCACATAACACTGCTATTAAATCTCTGTCATCTGCATGGAAACTGCTCCTTCATGAGTACGAATAATTATTGAACTTCTAATGTACACAGAAGAAGGTGTGTGTGTGTGTGGGGAGGGGGGGGGGGCACACACACCCTCTTCATTTGGTGCAAAAGCAGTCAGCTGGTGTGGTCGCTCTAATTCCTTCATCCACCACATTCTACTTTTCTATATCACCCCCTCCAATCAATTTTCTTTGCATCTGATAATTTTAACTTTTCATTTGATTCATTTACTTTTTATTTTGTTACTTCAGATTTATATGTTAATTAATGGCACTGAGGTAGCTGTTAATTAACATATAATGTAATATAATTAACATATAACTGTAAAAGTGGACACAAGAGGGTTCTCAGCAGTTGTGCAAGCCAACTTCTGCTTTGTATGTCTTTGCCTATTGATGTGCCCCAATTAGGTGACATGTAACACAGTGACTTTAGTAAAGCTCGTTAATTTTAAACTATTTTAATGCATTCATTTAGGCAATCAATTTTTACACATTTTATCTTTAATCCTTCCAGGTCTCCATTGATTATGCAAGTTGACAGAATCCGAAATGAGAGGCCAGAAATGGCTATAACTGTTTTATGTACAATTTCGAATTTTTAAAAACAGCAATTGGAGCTTGAAATTTCTTACATCTTATGAAAATACATAATTCAAAGCTTGAAAAATAATTACTTTTTTTCATTTGGTGCATATTTCATTTTGCTATAATATAAATAATTTGCTAAAGTGATCTGAACACCATTTTTAGATGCAATATATAGCAAAGCTGATTTGCTTGTTTCCATTTTTCTATATTGAAGAAACCCGATTTAAGCTCATGAGTTTCATCTGAACAATGCAAACTCACTGTTTCTTAAAGTTTTGAAATTCTTCCAAATATTACAATTATTGAAATAGTAAACCTATTTAGGTTTACTATTTCAATATGCTTAAAATACACTTTCTACCGCTACTGAAACCAAAAGCATTAAAATTCTGCTGCATAAACTAAGTCATGGCTCAGCAAGAAGCATATGACACTATTACTTACACATGCAAGTTGTGTGTTTGGCCCAATTCCATTGCACACTGGATATCGTCTTAATCTGTTAAGTTACAATTTTATTTACACTTTTATAATTAAACCTTTAATTAAAATAATTTAAAAGTTCTCTGTTATCGAGCAATAAAAATTTTGGAGTTTATCTTTCAAACCATTTGCATATTTAAAATTTGGGGCCAGACTCTGAAGCTTTTCAGAGCAAGGACAACACTCAGTTGTCAGTGAAGTGACACTACATATGATGTTAAGGCTGTTAAGAACGTTTCCACATGTTGTGAAGGGCGATTCCAGTGTTTCGGCTGCAGATGGGGACAAATGAGGTCATTTTCAATAGCCACACAGACGACGGTTCCATAATTCTTTTTCCAGTAAGTGGATGCAAGTGCTAACAGTGTAGCATGCTCCCAATCTATGGCAGTTGTGTGCTATATTGCCAGCTGAGCAGCAGCAGCAGAAGTCATTAGTTTGTTTTGGCTGACATCTCTCTGATGCTCTGTGAACTCTCCTGTAGAGAATATATGGTTTTTGCAATATAACAAACAATGGAATTATGCAGTAAGTGTAGGGGAAATCACTATATGCCCACTTTTTGAAGGAGACTAAATTTGTCTCTGTCCCTTTTTATGTTTTTATTCTGATTTTGAGCTGGGCTGAAAATAATGCTGCGTATCCTTGTTTCTAATTCTGGAGGCTCATTTTGATTTTATTTACACTGATTTTATGCCATTATCCATCTGTCTGAGTAATGCTACTGTGCTAGTTATGATGAAGGCTAGCTTACAATTTGTTGCTGCAGATAATTTTTTAAAATATAGAATTAGATTATACATTATTTTTTAATATTATTTCTTCATTTTCCAGTCAAAAAACTTTGATCCTTTATCATTACCTGAGAATGAACAAGGTCACAAATAGGATAGAAAATCACATGAATGTGAGCAGTCCAAGGCACATTGTGCAACAATGGCCCATATTTTAAAATACACCACACTAAAAAAGAATTATAAAAAGGAACAAAATTCATGTTTCAGGTATATATTTTATTTTAAGA
Organism: Ryuthela nishihirai; assembly: GCA_038380435.1. NCBI lineage: Eukaryota > Metazoa > Arthropoda > Arachnida > Araneae > Heptathelidae > Ryuthela > Ryuthela nishihirai. Next base: position 78,359,014 of record JAWZYU010000007.1, on the reverse strand, counting down.
AAGAATTTTCCTTTACATTGATATAAAATTTACTTGTTTTTATTTAACAAGTTTTCCAAAATTAAGCCTTAAGTGCATAGTAAGATAAATTTTTCTTGCTGTATCCCAGTGAAAAAGTTGCATTACAATTAATGTTTTCGAATTTGTTAAACTTTTTTATTTTGATAAAAATCAGAATTGTTTAATTTAATATATAACATTGACTTATTTCTGTTGATTTGTTATTTGTTAAAAAAAATCCCAAGGTGACTTTATTTGACTCAGTGTAAGTTGGTGAAAACTAGAACTTTTCTCAAAGTATAGGTACCAAGAAAAAAAAAATACGAAAAGATATTAATTTTTGCTGTTTCAAGGAAAAGCCCTATTAAAATTAAACTTGTCTTTTTTGTTAAATATTCTGTTTTCATAAAATGTGGATTTAAATGCTGATTAATGTGGTACACAACATGCCAAGGCCAACCCTGTGACCAAGTGGTTAGCATGCTTTGCTACCGATCCAAGGGTCCTGGGTTCGAGCCCTGGAAAAGCATGGCTGTTTGTGTTGTCTTTCTTCCGAGGTCCTCACAGATACACAGTGCACTTTGGCCTGTAAACTGACAGGCTCCTGTCAGACCTCTGTGGTAAGCAGTTGATTGAGGAGATATGTTTTTTTTTATAACATATCATAATTCCTTTTATTAGTTATTTGGCAAAAAAGTTCTACAGTTATTTTTTTTGCTGAGCACAGCAAAAAACATAATAATTTGGTTTCTCAATGCAAATCAGTTTTTCAGGATGGACCCTGGAAGAGTTAAACTTAACCCTTCCAGTGCTCAGCCTGAAAAACTGGAATATAACCACAGAGCAAGCTATTTTTTCACTGTGTTCAGCCAAAACAAATTTTTAAACTTTTTTGCCAAATAACTAGTGAAAGGAATTATGGCATGTTATATGCCAAATTAATCAGTATCTAATTCTGGATTTTATGAACATAAAATATTTAACGTTAATACATACTTTTTAAAGTCACGTAATAAAAAATATCTGACAATGCAAATAAAAATTTATTAAAAAACTAACAGACAAAAATAATAATGCATAACAAACAAAAAGGTTATTTATGAATAAAAAGAAAATAAAATTTAATTTCAAACAAGAAAATTACTCTATTTTCAAAATTTTTTCTCAGTACCATACTTTGAGCAAAGTCTAGGTTTTCCATCAATTGTGCTGACTGAAATAAACAACTTAACTTTAGAATATTTTTTGAAAAAGTAACCAATCAATAGAAATAGGTTATGTTATATACCAAATTAAATAAATAATAAATAAATACCCCCTCAAGCAGCTGCTTGCCACAGAGGTCTGACAGGAGCCTGTCAGTTTATATGCCACAGTAGAAGGTCTGAGAGGATGGCAGGACCTCAGCAGAAAAAACACATAACAAATTTAATTCCTAATTTTATAATAAAAAAAATTAAATTTACAAACATTAATTTTAATAAAACATTTTTTTACAGTGATAGAGTGAAAAAATAGATCTCTATAGATAATTAAGTATTAATTTTGAAAAGGCTGGTCATTGCAATACTTTAAATAAAACATGGGTCAAAATTGCACAGATGACTTCCTTGGCTGTTTTTTTCTTTACTGAACATTAAGCATTTTTCTTTTGGGTGTTGCATTTTGGGGATCTTGGCAAAGTGTCAAAAAGTTAGTGTATCAAGGCTAAAAAATTTCGATATTCCCATAATGGAAAGCTAAAACACTTGGGGGGGGGGGGGAATAATTGGAATAATGGCAGAGAAAGAGGGAATGGTAAAAAAGCCTTTAATGGAATTGTGTCACAATCTTTTCCAGTTGGTAGGAGACCTGATTCCCATGCCAAGAAATTCCTTACCACCGTATTTCTTCGATTCTAAGACGCCAACGATTGTAAGACAATTTCTAAGACGCCATCGATTGTAATTTCAGTATCACGAACACAAAAAAAACTTTGATTCCAAGGGAAAAAAATAAATAAAATGCTAAAATATATATAACAAATATTTTTATTATAATAGAATTCAATTTACTAACAGCAAAAGTACCTATTTATCAGTAGGTATGTTATTTATCATTTCCTTCTGAATCACTATCAGAGTCTGATTCTTCCAAGCCATCGATATCTGCATCTGAATCAATATCAGAGTCTACTTCACATTCAGAGTCTGATTCTTCTGAGCCGTATTTATCTTCATTATCCCATAATATACCGTCTTCTGAGCCATCGAGAGCGTTGGTGATGCAACAATTTTTAAATGAGTGCTACACTATTCTTTCGGGGATTAGCTTCCAAGCTGTTGATACCCATTTCGCCAATTTTGATACCAGCGCTTTCTTAATTTTTCCGGAAGGTGTCAGTGGAAGGTCAGTCAACTGCCAGGTTCCAAGTTCACTATAATTCACTTAGAGCTCCACTATAATGAAATAATGGTGGTTTCACATTTGGAAAGAGCGGGAAAATACCCACGCCACTTTATTCCATTGGAGAATGCGATAATGGTCAAACTTGGAGGAGGGGTTTCCGCGTAAAAACAAAACGTGTGGTGCCATGTGCAAAGCGTGGAAAAATTTTAAAAATAAACTGTGATTCTAAGACACCATTGATTCTAAGATGCACCCCGTTTTTAGAGACGTTTATATGGGAAAAAAAGTGCGTCTTAGAATCGAAGAAATACAGTACTTCTCTATCCAAGACCTCATTCATTCTCAAGAAACCAGAAAAGATCATTTTTTTTTTTACTGAAAAGCCAATAAATAAAAATTAAGAACTAACCTAAAGCAATGTTAAAAAAAATATTGGCAACAAGTTGTAAGACTTCCCAGTCAGAAAAAAAAAAACGGTGAAAATGTATCACAGCTAATTCAAAAAGATCAATAACAATTTATAATTGAAATCCAAAGTGAATGCACAGTATTCCCTGTTAAGAAACAATAATTAATAGATTCTGAAAAAAAATTCATCGCCGCCACGGCGGGAATCGAACCCGCATCTCTCCAGATTCATGCCAGAGCGCGCTACCATTGCACCACGCGTCGGACAACGAATATTTTCAGAATATGACCTTTTAAGTTTTTCTTCTTGAGACGTGACTGAGACAGCGCCATCTATACTCAAGGAGATGCAGCGTTTTACAGTCGTTGCATTTGATTATCAGATGTTAATGAGAAGGTCGCTAACGCTACCGCGTTAAATATATAATTGAAATCCAAAGTGAATGCACAGTATTCCCTGTTAAGAAACAATAATTAATAGATTCTGAAAAAAATTCATCGCCGCCACGGCGGGAATCGAACCCGCATCTCTCCAGATTCATGCCAGAGCGCGCTACCATTGCACCACGCGTCGGACAACGAATATTTTCAGAATATGACCTTTTAAGTTTTTCTTCTTGAGACGTGACTGAGACAGCGCCATCTATACTCAAGGAGATACAGCGTTTTAACATCTGATAATCAAATGCAACGACTGTAAAACGCTGCATCTCCTTGAGTATAGATGGCACTGTCTCAGTCACGTCTCAAGAAGAAAAACTTAAAAGGTCATATTCTGAAAATATTCGTTGTCCGACGCGTGGTGCAATGGTAGCGCGCTCTGGCATGAATCTGGAGAGATGCGGGTTCGATTCCCGCCGTGGCGGCGATGAATTTTTTTTCAGAATCTATTAATTATTGTTTCTTAACAGGGAATACTGTGCATTCACTTTGGATTTCAATTATATATTTAACGCGGTAGCGTTAGCGACCTTCTCATTAACATCTGATAATCAAATGCAACGACTGTAAAACGCTGCATCTCCTTGAGTATAGATGGCGCTGTCTCAGTCACGTCTCAAGAAGAAAAACTTAAAAGGTCATATTCTGAAAATATTCGTTGTCCGACGCGTGGTGCAATGGTAGCGCGCTCTGGCATGAATCTGGAGAGATGCGGGTTCGATTCCCGCCGTGGCGGCGATGAATTTTTTTTCAGAATCTATTAATTATTGTTTCTTAACAGGGAATACTGTGCATTCACTTTGGATTTCAATTATATATTTAACGTGGTAGCGTTAGCGACCTTCTCATTAACATCTGATAATCAAATGCAACGACTGTAAAACGCTGCATCTCCTTGAGTATAGATGGCGCTGTCTCAGTCACGTCTCAAGAAGAAAAACTTAAAAGGTCATATTCTGAAAATATTCGTTGTCCGACGCGTGGTGCAATGGTAGCGCGCTCTGGCATGAATCTGGAGAGATGCGGGTTCGATTCCCGCCGTGGCGGCGATGAATTTTTTTTTCAGAATCTATTAACAATTTATAAATCTATGGAACCAAAATGGAAATGTATCTATGAAAATAAAAACCAAAGGTTTTATTATAAAGGTATGAATAAAATACTAACTGAAAACATGTCCAGTGTTGCAGAAACTGGCTGATATTGTATGCAAGCACACTGCACAAACCACACCTGTTTGCAATTATAATGACATCTGTGTCTTGCATTCTGCCATGACCTAGTTTATGTAGTAATCCCCAATAATGCATCTATCATCATTACAAACAATGGGAGTAGAACTAACGACATTGTTTAGAACATCACCGAAATTCTCAACCCACCTAGCCATGGCAGAATCCTCACCTTCTATAACCTTACCTTGTTTATCCTTCAATCCCTGTATACCTGTCTGTTTTCTACCACACAAAACATTAACTATCTGGTACAGCTCTCTGCTGTTGTGCTGTCTAACTGCTTCCTCGGCTTTGCCAGCCAAGCCATCAAGCCAAAGATTCTTATCAGCAGCTAACTGATCCTTTACACATTTATTAAGAGTATTTCAGCACTTCTTTCTTTGCAAAATAAGCTCCAATAACTTATCACTGAAATAATTTTGCCTCCTCTGCTCCTTTTTACCCAAAACTGTAAGTTTAAAGAAAAGTCTATTTAAAATGGCCCCATTCTTCATCAACTTCAGTACTAAGCAAATAATAACTAAGTAACCTATCCTGGTAAGGTTTACCTATAATTGAGTCATTCAGAGCTTCAGTGTTAAAGGTAATTTTTTTTAACCTTAGCACACACTTTTTAAGTGTAAGTTGCAAAACACTTTTAACAAAGTAATGGTCAGATCCAATTTCAGCTTCCCTATGTGACCTGGTATTCCTAACAGAACTAGCACATTACCTGTTAATTAATATATAATCACTCATATTCTTATGCAGACCATCTGGTGAAATCCACATGTACTTATGTATGTCATGGTGTTTGTAATAGGTGTTAGTTATTCTCAAACCATTAAGTTTATTTACCTGTAGGAGACGTTGCCCATTGCCATTGCAGCTACCAATACCAAAAGGGCCTATTACTCCTCCCAAAGGTCAGAGTCAGTACCAACTTTGGCATTGAAGTCACCTAGAACAAGGATAATATCTCCTTTCTTGACAAAATTCAAAATATCCTGAAGTTGTCCGTAAAACCTATCCTTCTCATCCTCATTGGCATCCTCAGTGGGGGCATAACAGCAGATAACATTTAAGTCTTTAATGCTTATCTGAAATTTTGATGTAAGAAACCTTTCATTAATGCACTCATATCCTAGAGATGAGCATAACTAGCGTGTCTGCTGAGAAGCAGACCCATGCCTTGGGATGCTTATTATCATTCCTCCCTGAAAAGAGAAATTTAAGATTATTTTTACGAATCTGACCTTTATCTGGTCTCTTGGAAGCCAAGAATATCTAAATTATAATTAGGAGTAAAAAATACAACTTTTCATTTTAGTGAATAAATGAGATAGGTTTTTAAGAGTTTAATAGAGCTAATAATATATTACTATTTTAATTTTCCAATCATCCATTAATATGAATTACTACTTTTAAAGGATGCAAAATTCAGAAAATGAAAAATTTAATTTTTCTCTGAAAACAAACATCCCATATTTGAGTTGAAAAAATGTAAGCATATTATTGCAAATTTTGTTTATGCCTGTTTGAAAACAACTGAAGCAATATTTTAAGAAGAAACTTGTAAAAATAATTCATTCCAGGCCAGAAACTAAAAAAATATGGAGGAGGGGGGGGGGGGGGGGGGGCAAGGGATGCAATTGAAGCAGAAAAGTTAAAAGGGGTGTCCAAGGGACTGGAATCCCATTGCTGTACAACTCTTCCCCTTTGTTTTAGGGTTTTTTTTTTAATTCATGAAAAGTGTGTAAAATATGCCCAAGTTTAATAAATTTTGACCTCTATTAAACATACTAGCATTCAAAAATGTTGGGGGGGGGGGGAATCACCCCACCATTTGCAAATACTAGATTCTGCTCTGATTTTTTCCAAAATGTCAAATTATGGTATCAGAAATATATGTCACATATTTATTAAGAATATTTTCAGAAAGTTAAAATTCAAGAATATGATGGTGCATATTAAATGAAAGAAAGCCCCTCTCAGACATTTCTTGCATGTGTGTGTGGGGAAAATCAATTTAGTACATGTAGGACAGAGAAGAATCCTAGAAGCTGCTCCTAGCTTTTACAGGCCTTCTCATAAAAGATATGACCTACTAAGACCAAAGCCACTGCTAACCACTGCCTTAGATAGAGCTAACATAATACACAAAGTTTGCATTGGTGGAACAGTCGCTAACTCCCTAACCACTATGCCAGGTAAGGCTATTTCCGGTACATTACTGATATGGAGTGTTGGAATATATGAATTGTGGCTATGGTATATCAATGTTATGCTTCTCAAAATGAATTTCTTTCCTAGCAGCTTGCTGCAGACCAGTGACTGATATGGACAGACTATATGGAGACTGCCCATGGACAGAAATATCACCAGTCTGTGAACCACCAGTTTAAGAAGTACTGCTCTAGATAGCTATTAGGAAATGGAAACTCCCCATTAAGACTATTCAGTGTTCTTTAATGTGCTTTTACTTAGGCAAACAAGAATCACCACTATCTTAGCTCAACTGGTAGAGCAAGTAGTACATAACTAGGAGATTCCATATTTAAATCAAGATGGCAGACTGATGTTTTTTTCTTTATACACTTGCTTAACAGTTGAACAAAATAGGAATATCTGTTCCACGAAACATAAATATATCCCCTTGTAACATAAACTGTTTCAAAACATACCTCTATTGTTTCCATTTCTAGTTGAGATAGTGGTTTTCTTCCATACTTTGCAGGTAGTTCTAACTCATCTATTCCAGTTCCTTTTAAGCTATAGCCACTTGGTGCTGTACTGGAAGTCTGCACAGAAATCTGGTTACTAGCTAAGTCTGCAGATTTGTGTGGACTTGGCTCTGTGGACATACCAATGACTACAATTCTGTCAGTTTATTTTATACTTTAAATAACATTTTATATATTTATTTGTTCATTTAATAATCAGCCATTTCAGTCTAATGCATTTTTAAATACAACCTCCAGTTATTATTAACATTCTTAATAATATCATATTCTTATTATTATTAACTTCAGTTATCCAGATTGTGAGTAGAAATGATCACAATAAACAAAATTTTATGGATATTAAAAAATACATAAGCTAAATAAAACTGTTTATTATGCTTAAAATACAAAAGTTACTGTAACAGATTTTGCAGATGTTAAAAAAAATTTTGTTTCACTATAGAAAAACATTTTTTACTTCTTAATGTAGTAGACATTAAATGTTCACAACATCAACAAGAATCAGAATTAGGCACACCAGATGCTTTCACTATAACACTGCTGGCACACTCAACTTCATATCGCCAAGTTTCACCATAACCACTTATAATTATTATGCTCTGTGCTTTTGGCTCACTATATAGTTCCACTATAATGTTGTCAGCAATTATACTCTGTGCTTTTGTTTACTATAGACATACATTACACAACAACTAAATAATATATTCTTATTATTATTAACTTCAGTTATCCATTATTACATAGCAAAGGCATGAAAAGGTTGCAATTTCATACTGAAATGAAGTACCTGATACACCTACAATTCAATCCATTGTTAAAGTGGCAGATAAAACAAATGTTCCACTATCTGATGAAGAAACAGGAAGTCCCTATGTAAAAATAACACCACCACTTGCTCTTCAATCACCTCTACACTCACCTAAGGAAGATTCAAACCATCTCTGGTGAATAAAATACACATTTTAACCCTTCCAGGCCCACCCCTAAAAAACTAAAATGAATCCAAAAGCCCAAATATTTTTACATTATGCTTGGCAAAAAAATATTAATTTTATAACTTTTGTTTTTTGTCAAATAACTATTGAGCAAAAATAGGTCATGTTGCATACCAAATTAAACAATATTTTAGCCTAAGTTTTATTAACAAAATTTCTAACTAATATGCATTAGTTTAAATAAGATCAGAGTGATATAGTGAAAATGAAAGGATCTGGCAAGGCAATCAATGCTTGATTCTGGAAAACCTAGTGAACAAAACTAGTTATATTACACATCAACGAAAAAAAAAATCTAAATAATAATAAAAAAAATATTCTCTAAAGCATCTGCTTGCCAGAGGTCTGAGAGGAGTCGTTAGTTTATATGCCATATTAGGTCTGTGAGGATGACAAGACTTCAGCAGAAAAACAAACATCCATGCCTTACCAGGGGCTCGAACCCAGATCTGTTCAATGAGTAACCAAGTATGCTAAAACCACTCTGCCACAGGACAATAATAAAAACTGAAACATAAATGCTATTTGTTTTCGAAAAATTCCTCTCTGCGGAGCAACACTTTCATTTTTTGTTGGTGTTCTTCTGCAACGCACACCATACATTTTCTGTTTGGCAGTTGCCAATGTTTGAGGATCTTACAAGTTAGATGCACTACTAAGGCTAAAAACAATTTCAGTCTTCAGAGTAGCATAACCAAGACTTTTCAATGGGGGTAGGTTAAAATATTTTTTAATTATTTAATGAAACTCATAAACTGACAATTTAAAATTCTGTCAGGCTGGTGGTGGTGGTGGGGGGGGGGGGGTAATACTCTCATTGTAGTGAAGGAGAGAGTAAACTCCCTTGATGAAATTGCATCACCAACTCCCCTCCCAACTACAGGGGGACTGATTTCAGAACTAAGGAAATAATCTTTGTTTATGTCAAGTTTCCTGACTAAGTAACCAAGAAACAGGGGAAAAAAAGGAAATAAACTAAAGTGTTAAAAATATCTGCAAGAAGATGCAGGATTTCCTCATTAGAAAAACTGAAGTTAAAATTAAAAAATTAATAGACATAACTCTAAAAGATTGATAAGATATATAAATCTGTAAAATGTGAAATCACAATAACTGAAAAACACATTATTGAATTCCACACATTCTATATTAGGGTTATCAAAATAACTTTCTTTTTCTTTGAATTTTTGCCAAGTAAAATAGTGATATGCACCTGATTTGGACTCAAAACTTTGAGCTCAAACTCATCTCTGGAATATATTTTTCTTATGTTTAAATTAGTGTCAATTTTGTGTAAAATATGGAAATAAATTGGTTATTGTAAATTTCATATTCATTGGCTAACTAAAATCAATTTAGAGTGATATGATTAAATCAATTAATTTTTATTTAATTACAACAATGTGGGTTAGGTTATTTCCTCTAACTTCTCTAATTTTTTGCATATAATGAGCTAAATGGCCAGGTCACAAGGATCCTAAGGGCTTAGAGAAGGTTGGGAAAGGAGATCCACTGGACAGCTGTTAGGAGACAGATGGTAGCCTCCTGTCAAGGCCATCCAGCATGTTCTTTAATGTATACATGGTATGGTTCTCCTGCACATGGGACCAAGGCTTAATGTCCCATCGATGGACGGCAGTGTTTCCAAGTCCATTGGTGTCCCCTACTGACCAAGGGCAGAGAATTTTGTGAATATATACAACAAAGCAGGGGGGAAATGCTTATTAAAATGTCTTTATACTCTACTTTCATAAAAATTTCAATTCATTCCAGTATTTAACGAGAGCAGCAATTTTTTTAATTCTGTTTTAGTGCTATTTTCTCATTCAAATTAATATTTTAAAAAGATATTACAAATGAATATTTTAAGAATAGTTGATTATTTTAAGGTAATAAATTATTTGATTTAAGAAACAGATTGCCATGTTTCCACTTAAAAGTAGAAGAATACACAATCACCTTGGGCGAATATGGCTCTTTGCTTCTATTGGCATCGTCAAATTCTACATTGGAGGAAGTCTTCCAGTGTAGATGGCTTCAGCCTTTAGTAGTGGGGGAACGGGTCTTTGCCCCATGTCTGCGATTAGGGGGCTGTTTGATATTGTCGGCATTCCCTCTCTCAATAAACATAGTTTCTTTAAACATCCCACTAACCATTTTCTCTCCATAGGTAGTTGGAATGTGAGGACTCTGCACAGAGCTTTTTCTCTTGATGTCCTCACACAAGAATTCCACCGTTATAATTTAGATATTCTCGGCTTGCAAGAGACCAGATGGACAGATAAAGGTCAGATTCTTAAAAATAATCTTAAATTTCTCTTTTCAGGGAGGGACGACAAAAAGCATCACCAAGGCGTGGGTCTGCTTCTCAGCAGACACGCTAGTGATGCTCTTCTAGGATATGAGTGCATTAATGAAAGGTTTCTTACAGCAAAATTTCAGACAAGTGTTAAAGACTTGAATGTTATCTGCTGTTATGCCCCCACTGAGGATGCCGATGAGGATGAGAAGGATAGGTTTTATGAACAACTTCAGGATATTTTGAATTCTGTCAAGAAAGGAGATATTACCCTTGTTCTTGGTGACTTCAATGCCAAAGTTGGTACTGACTCTGACCTTTGGGGAGGAGTAATAGGCCCTTTTGGTATTGGTAGCTGCAATAGCAATGAGCAACGTCTCCTACAGGTAAGTAAACTCAATGGATTCAGAATAACTAACACTTATTACAAACACCGCGACATACATAAGTACACATGGGTTTCACCTGATGGGCTGCATAAGAATATGATTGATTACATATTAATTAACAGCAAATGGACTAGTTCTGTTAGGAATACCAGGGCATATAGGGGAGCTGAAATTGGATCTGACCATTACCTTGTTAAAAGTGTGTTGCAACTTAAACTTAAAAAGTGTTGTGCTAGGGTTAAAAAATTTACTTTTAATACTGAAGCTCTGAAAGATCCAGTTATAGCCAAAGCTTACCATGATAGGTTACTTAGTCATTATGACAGTCATGGTTTGCTTACTATTGAAGTTGAGGAAGAATGGGATCATTTTAAACAGGCTTTTTTGGACACTAACAGTACTCTTTTAGGAAAAAAGGAGCAGAAGAGGCAAAATTATCTGAGTGATAAGGCACTTGAGCTTATTTCGGAAAGAAAGAACTGCAGGAATGCCCTTAATCAATACCCTACTAGTCCTAATAGAAAGCATTACAGAGACCTTAATAAACTTGTAAAGGATCAGTTAGCTGCTGATAAAAATTTTTGGCTTGATGGTTTGGCTGACAAAGCCGAGGAAGCAGTTAGACAGCACAACAGCAGAGAGCTGTACCAGATAGTTAATGTTTTGTGTGGTAGAAAACGGACAGGCATACAAGGATTGAAGGATAAACAAGGTGAGGTTATAGAAGGGGAGGATTCTGTCATGGCTAGGTGGGCTGAGCATTTCAGTGATGTTCTAAACAATGTGGTTAGTTCTACTCCCATTGTTTGCAATGATGATAGATGCATTGGTGGCTTTAATGTTGGCCCTATAACACAATCTGAAGTTAGTTTGGCTGTTTCTAAACTTAAACTTCATAAATCCCCAGGGGTAGATGAAATTACTACGGAAATGCTTAGAGCTGGGAATGTTTCAGTTACCACTTGGAAGACTGAAATTCTGAATCTCTTTTATGATAAAGGCATGGTTCCTAAGGATTTTACCAGAGCTATTGTTATCCCTATTTTCAAAAAAGGTGATCGCAGTTCTTGTGATAACTATAGGGGTATCAGCCTACTCTCTGTTCCAGGTAAAGTTCTTTCCATGATTGTGCTTAATAGAATTAAGAATCTGGTTGACAGGCAATTGCGTGATGAGCAATGTGGATTCAGAAGTGGTAGGGGATGTGTAGATCAGATATTTTCACTTAGGCAGATTCTTGAGAAATGTTTAGAGTTTCAGAAACCTTTGGTTGCTAGCTTTGTTGATTTCAAAAAGGCTTTCGACTCTGTTGATCGCCATAATTTGTGGTTGATTGTGAGATCATATGGTATACCAGACAAGTTAGTTAACATTATGAAAGCTCTCTATAATAACACTGAGTCGTGTGTGAGAGTTGGTAAGGCTTGTAGCAATTGGTTTAGCATTACTTCTGGTGTTCGACAAGGGTGCATTTTGTCTCCTTTTCTCTTTAGCTTGGTTATTGATTATGTTATGCGAAATTCACTTCAAGGGGAAGATTTTGGCCTTAAATGGGCTGGAGATAGGAAAATTTCTGATTTAGATTATGCTGATGATTTAGCCCTTCTGGCAAATGATGTTGATGAGATGAACTCTTTCATTCGAGCCGTTGATGAGACTGGTAGTAGAGTAGGTTTGGTTATAAACAGAGAGAAAACTAAAGTGATGAAAATTGGTCAGGCAGGCTGTGATTCAGTTAATCTGAATGGTTGCAGTCTTGAGCAGGTGTCACAGTTTAATTATCTTGGGAGCTATGTAACAGATAATGGTGATGTGCGGCATGAGATTAACTGACGAATAGGGATTGCTGCTGGGACTTTTAAGAATCTATGGAGAGTGTGGAGAAATAGGCGTATACACCTAAAGACTAAAATTAGACTGTATAATAGTTTGGTTCTTTCTAGGGTTAGTTATGGTAGTGAAACTTGGACACTTTGTAAACAAGATAACAGGAAACTAGATGCTTTTGATTCCAGATGCTTACGCAGTATCTTGGGCATTAGGTGGTTCAACTTTGTAACTAATGATGAGATTAGGAAAAGGAGTTTGCAACCTCCTTTAAGCAGCATATTGTGCAGAGAGAGACTCCGTTGGTTTGGCCATGTTGCCCGTATGAATAATTATAGATTGGCGAATAGGGTTATGAACAGTGTGCCTAAAGGCCTCAGAAAGAAGGGGAGACCTAGGATGCGGTGGGCAGACAATGTCAAACAGGACCTTGTTAGAATTGGTGTGCAGTGGCCAGATGCTGTAGATGTAGCTCAGGATAGACTTGCTTGGAGAACTAAATTGCACGGTCTGGTTGGACCTCCGTAGCCCATGGCTGCTTGAGGATGATGATGATGATGAACAGAGGGGGAAAAAATTGAACTAAAAGATGATTTGGAAATGTTAAGTAGTATTCTTTATTAGCACCTATCCAACCCAAAAAACATTTGTCATTCATCTTTTAAAACAAAAGCTTGCATTTTCCCACAGGGTTTCCAACTGACCCCTTGACTTATCACACAAATTTCTAGCACAAATAGGTATTTTGCAATAGTCATGTAAATCTTTGCTATTTTCCAACTTCAGCTCCATCTGATGGTTCAAAATAAAACTATTAGAAGTTTATGAAAAGTCAAATCCTAATATTTAATTAACACCTATCCAACTATCCAATGCAAAAATATTTTTTATCTCCAAAAACAAAAAAGTTGACTGCCTGAGACAAAAGAATGATACAGCAAAAAATAACAGCTTACTTATCAAAATTGAACTAAAAGTAACTTTCTACATAATTTCAAAATAAGTAGCATAAAATGATAACATAAGAAACTCTAGCTTAAGAAATAAAGGAGATAGTTGAGGGTAAAAGTTATGACGTAGCCTGTATATTGTTAATAATATTTATCTTTCACCATTTTCGAAAATCCCTGTTTTATTTATAAATAAAATTTTTATATATTTATAATGCTGATTTAATTTCTAATCTTTTAAGTTTTATCAGATGACAGAGAGGTCCTGTGATAGCAAAGCTGCACAATGTACCACAAAAATAAGCACTGGGTTGGTTGGTTGGTTGAGGATTTATGGCACAGAGGCAACTAAGGCCACGTGGTGCCACACAAAGTGTAAAGTACAAGAAAAAAGATTAAAACCATAAAAACATAAGTACAACCAAAATATTAATCAAAAGACAAAAGCAATAAATGACATAATGAGTAATAGTAACAACATATGCAAAATACAAAAACAAATGGATGTTTAGGACCCATAAAAAACAAATGAAAGTCTGAATTTCAAAAAGAAGGTAAAATATTAAATACAATTAAAATGGCCAGTAAAGAAAAAAATATGGAAAAACAGATGTTAAAAGTCAGTGCTGAATAAAAGATGTCCAAATGTAAGGAGTTTGGACAGTAAATAATGAGAGCTGAAATATTTATGTCATTCAAGATTACAAGCAATAAAATTGATTAAAATATGTTGAATGGTTAAAATAGTGTCACAAAACTCACAATAAGTACATCATCCACCAGAGAAGAAAAGAATGTGTAATAAAACCATGACCTATGTGGAGTTGAGCAAGTGTAACTTCCTCTATGCAATTCCTGCAAAAAGAAAACTGCAATGATTTGACTGCAAGCCTAATCTCAAAAAGTTTGTTATCAATCTGTTTTGATCAATACTTTTGCCACTGTGCCCAGAACTTAATGGAAAAACACTGATAGTGGAGAGCAGTTGTGTAGCTGACTTGGCAACAGCATCTGTCAAGTCACTGCCCTGACGAAAACATAACAGGCACCCAACAGAAGAGGATGATCACTGTGGCAGCCAGATGTAGCTGTTTGCAGATCTTTGTGAAGGGTCAAGGTGAGGACTAGGCCTCACTGAGATCAAAGTTTGTAGTGAGCTACCTGAGTCAGTACAAAACAAACACACTGATGATAAAGCTTAGCCACTATGTGGCCCCAAGGCAAAGCTGATAGGGTGCAACTCTGCAGTGCAGATGGAACACTGTGGTGGTATCTGATCTACTCTGATGCCATCACAACAGACTATGGCTGACCCTACCAATGTGGCAGACTTCAAACCATCTGTGAAGACTGTCTGGAAAGTCGATGTGCAGCAGGTTGATGGCAAAGAAACTAAGTAAAACAAACAGGGAATGAAAAAAAAAAGTAAAACAGTTTTAAAATAGTGAACGAAACAGGGCATGAAAGCCTTCCCTGTTCTACAGAGAGAAAAAAATCACAGAATGGTGAAACAGCAGGTAAAGATGGAAGTGGTTGAGCTGTCAACTGGTTGATGCTATTGAGACATGGTCATTTCTCTGAGGTAGCCTCAGACATGCAAACCAAATGGCAGTTGGGTGATTAGTGTAAAGAATTTCCCACTTCAGATGAAAAATGCAGTCCCAAGTGGGATGGCATTGGATTGTTTTCCCCTAAGCAGCACGTTTTGGGCACAAGCTAATTGCCAGGTCACAAGATTGGGGAAGGGGATCCACTGGACAGTTGTTATGAGACATAGGGAAGTCTCCCATCAAGGCCATCCAGTGTGTTCTTAATGTGCTCAGGATATGGCTCTTCTGCACATGGGCTTATTGTCCCATCCAAGTGTCAGTATTTCCTTTCTCACCAACGGCAGGGTGGGGATTAGCAGAGATAAATCTAATGTTGACTCAGTTGGAACTCAAACCCGAGAACTGCAGAATGGAAGCTGGCATGCTACTAATTGAGCCAATCGCTGCTCCCACTAGTGGAATGAATAATGAGGATTGCAGGAGCAGATAATGAGGAAGAAAAATGGAAGAATCATGTTGAGGCAGTTTTGAGGAACCGACAGTTTAAAATAAAGTTATGATTTAAAACTGGTCTGTAAAAAATTAAAATTAAATTTATAATATAAATGACCAATAAACAAATAAAGAAAAATCAAGGTGATCAATCATGATAAATAACATAAAATTAAAAAAATGGTATGTAAAAGCTAGTAGTGACTTCTAGGATTCTTTTCTGTTCAAAGTGCTGCAAATGGAAAAAAAAAATTCAATGCTATAGTTACTACCCACTACAAAGTACAAGAGAACATCTGGGTTACTGTTACACTGTTTTACCTCTGAGTGCCACTTTTTTGCACACAATGGGCTAAATGGCAAGGTTACAGGAACCCTAAGAAGGTTGGGGGAAAGGGCTCCACTGGATAGCTGTTAGGGGAAAGATGACAGCCTCACATCAAGGCCATCTCCAGTATGTTCTAAAATGTGCACAGAGTATATATGGCAGAACACGGGGTCATGGCTTAACATCCTATCCAATGGATGAAAGACTTTCTGAGCCCTTGTGTTTCCTTTCTCACTGAGAGCATAGTGGGGTTAATAGAGATAAATCTCAATCCTGGTGAACTACCAACTGAGCAAATCAATCTACATGAGCACCATACTTATACAGGCAAAGGTGTGAGATCCTGTACCAAGAACTAGGGTTGGGTTGTTTTACCAACCAACCCTAGTTCTTGGTACAGCTGTTGAGCTGTCAACTGGTTGATGCTATTGAGACTGATGGGTACTGTTCTTGGTACATTAACAAATAAAAATCTGGTTGATGCTATTGAGACTGATGGGTACTGTTCTTGGTACATTAACAAATAAACCAGTTCTTGGTACATTAACAAATAAAAATTTGAACAATTCACAAATATTCTCTGAGTGGCACTTTTTTGCACACCATGGACTAAATGGCCAGGTCACAATTTAGAGTAACATTTTAGAGTACTCAGAGCCACAAGCAGCTCTGGAGCCACCAGTTCCTGAAAGCAGGGAGAACTGGAGTCACTGGTTCCCCCCTGCTTTAGTGGGAAGAATTAGCTGAAATACAACCTGTAAAAACACAAGTTTATTCAAGACATTCTGCCACCATTGTACTTTAAACAGTTCAAAGATAATGCATTTAAATTAGTTGTGTTACCTTTTTAGTGGCACTTTTTTGTGCACAATGGACTAAATAGCCAGGGTGCAAGGTACCTAAGGATTCAGAAAAGGTTGGGGAAGGGGACCCACTGGACAGGAGACAAATGGAAGCTTCCCATTAAAGCCTTCCAATGTGTTCTTTAACATGCATAGGTATAGCTCTCCTTCATACAGGCCATCGCTTTATGTCCCATCGAACAGACAGTGGTCTTTCCAAAACTGTCAGTGTCCGCTTTCTGACTGAGGACAGGGGTGAGGGTTTAGTGGAGATAAATCTCAACACTGGTCCAGGTATGACTTGAATCTGGGAACTGCAGATTAGGTGCTTGGTGTGCTACCAAATGAGCCAACACTGCTTGCATTTAAATGAAGAACTCAATTTCAGTGTTCAGCAGAAAACATGGAGTATCATTTGAGCAAGAACCATAAAATGCTGGATTTACCTTAAGGCACTTGCCTAGGGGTCAAGCATTAAAGACTTAAATTTTGTATATTTAAAGCATCAACAAAATTATGTTGATACCAAACTTCTGTTGTGTATTGGACATTAATACGATGCCCAATCCACAGATGTCCTGATTTCCATCCTCAGCAAGCAGAAATTTCTGGCATGGAGGAAATGAATCTGATGGTTTCTCTGCACCACACCCTGCTCTAAGCAAGCAGTGTTTTTGCTACAGAAATACAGCACACTCTCCTTTCACTACTCTAAGCCAACCAACTTCTGTTAAGATATTTAGTAGAAGATATTATTTCCAGAGAGAAGCTCAGTAAGTTCAAACATTTTTTTATCCCTTCTCAATAAGATGAGGACAAGTTCCTTTTATCGTGTACTGTCCAGCAGGCCCATGGCCGAATGGTTAGCATGCTTGGCTACTGATCTAAGGGACCTGGGTTCGAGCCCCGGGTAAGGCATGGTTGTGCATGTTGTTTTTCTGCTGAGGTCTTGCCATCCTCTCAGACATGCTACTATGGCATATATAAACTGACAGGCTCCTGTCAGACCTCTGTGGCAAGCAGCTGCTTGAGGGGGTATTTTATTTACTACTGTCTAGTTTTCACTATCACTAAATTATACATCAATTTCCTCTAACATATTGTTCTGCCAGTAAACATATGTCCATTAATGACACCATCAAAGCCAAATCAGCACATATCAGCATCTACCAAAGTGATCGATAACTTGCTTGGCTGTGTTTTCGTTACTGCAGTAATGACAAGTGGGTATATTTTAATGCTATTAGATGTTTAATAGTTCATAAAACAAATTACAACTTGTTGCTGTGGATATTTTATTTAACATCGCATTAGGTTATATATTTTTTCTTTTTATTATTTCTTAGTTTTTCCAGTTAAAAAACTTTGATCTTGCATCATTTCCTTAAAATGAATGAGGTCTTTGATATGGAAGCAAAAAGGACTTCCTTGGCACAGCAAGTTGTTTACATGGATGATTTATATGAAATACTTCCTCCCAATAAATCAGATTCTAAACTCCCTGTGTAAAGTTAGCATTGTTATATCCTTTTTTTATAATTAAACCTTAGTTTTCATTTCTGTAATTTACTTCCATAAGGTATCATCTTTCCGTTGATCAATTATTATACATTTTTGCAGAGTTATGCTACATCCAGTGAAGCAAATAAACTTCCTTCGAATGGAAATCAGTCCTCATATGGGAGGGAAATTCTAGGAAATATCCCTCCCCCCCTCAGTTTCTTGGCTGCGTCTGACAACATAAGCTTTTTTTTTCCTTTAGTGCACTAACTTTTCAGCACTTAGCCAAATTTCGACACCCACCGAAAAAAAAATTCAGGATGTTTAGTAAAAATAGTAGCCTTCATTGTTCCTTCATTTCATAAACACTTTAGAAAATCCCATTAATGTGTGAGCAATCCAAGTCACCTGTATAATCCAACATCCTCACAGATCCTTCTACTATGGTGTATTAAACTGACAGGCTCCTGTCAGACCTCTGTAGTAAGCAGCTGTTTGAGGAGGAATTTTTTTTATTTTTTAATATATATAATTCAACTTTTTTAAATAACTCGATTAATATATAATTTGCTTTTATTCATCAGATATTCCAAAAAAAAAAAAAACCAGACTCTGCAATTAAGGCTAAAAAAATTTAGCCTTAATTGCATAGTCTGGTTTGTTTTTTTTTTACTTTATCAATGTAAAAACATCGTATTAAAATTAATATGCTTTAAAATTTGCCTCAATGTTTTATTTAATAAAATTCATAATTAAATTCTGTTTAATTTGGTATATAACACAACTTATTTCAGTTGATTAGTTATTTTTTAAGAAAATTCCAAAGTTGGCTTGTTGATGTGACTTATCATAGTTGGCAAAAAGCATGGACTTTTCTGAAAATATGGTAATGAGAAAAAAATTATGAAAAAGGAGTAATTTTCTTGCTTCAAGTAAATATATATATTGCTATTCAGAAATAAGTAGCCTTTCTAATCTCATGTGCATTATAATTATTTCTGCCTATTAATTTTTTAAATAAATTTTTATTTGCATTGCAGATGTATTTTTTAGATATGACTCTAAAAATGCCCTATTAAAATAAAACTAGTTGTCTTTTTTGCAAATGTATTTTTATAAGATATATATAAGAAAATTTTCAAATGGTAATTTCTATTTTTTAAAAATCAAATTTTTTTGTTGTACTAAAGACAAACATATATGTCTTGGGTCTATGTTCTGTCAATGTTTATATTCATTGGGGATCCTGGAAGGGTTAAAGAGTGAATCTATAAATATATATCTCCCCACTTGTTTCACCAATAAGATGCCAATTTTTCATTTGTTGAAGTGGGTGTTAGAATATTCCCATCTCCTGATTTGTGATTTCATCTCCCATTACATTTGCAGTTGTTAACTTTTGCTAAAATGAAAAAAGGGGAGAAAAAGGAAAAATGCAAATAAATTCTTAAGAAAAAAAGAAAAATAAGGAAAATTTTTAATGAAAAAAAAAAAATATTCATCCATGTTGACCTCAATCTTTAACTTTCAGTCCTTCCAGTAAAATGCAATTTTGCAGATAGGAAATTCTTTGAGCCCATGTGGTGCAGAATTAAAAAAAAAGGGGTAATAGGGATGAATCTATTGAACCAAATGATTGATGTTGACATTATTCACTTGCTTATCACAAATTTTTATGAAAATTATTATTAATATGAAAGACACAGCTGGTTCCAACAAGATGGAAGTCTTATACAAAATACTTGCACAACTATGGTTTTATTGAGAGAAATTCTTCAAAGAATGCATTTTCACAAAACTTGTGGCCCACAAGATTTAAATAATTAATGACGTAGGCTCGACATATTTCTGCATTTATATCTGCATACTTGTCATACATGCTTCCATCTATTGGCTAATATGCCACTTGTGGCTAGAAATATTGCCTGCACAGCGCTTATATGAAACATAAAAGGAATGTTCGTAAGCGCTAGAGATCTTGATCGGCAGCCGGTAGCTCAGTGGTCCAGAGCACCTGACATGTGATCAGGAGGTTGTGGGTTCGTATCCCACCCGGCTCAAGACAATTTTTCCTCTAAAATTTAAATCAATGCTAAAGTGTCCACAAGATTTGCTACCTCCATTATCTATGTGATGATGTACTAAATGAATAAGGCCTACTCAATCTTCTTTTGATATACACTGAAAATTATATTTGTGAATTGTTCAAATTACATCTCACTGTGTTACACAAAACATTCTTAACCCTTACAGTGTTCAAAGAGGGTTAACTGTATTTTAATATTAAGTAGCCTACATTTGATATCTAACATTACTTATATATAATTCTTAGTCATTAGAGGATAGCATTTCTCCCAAAATAAGAAAAGTTAAAAATTATCTTCGGCAATTGCATGCATTGTGATAAGCCAGACACTTATGGATCCAGAAGTACACTGCATACTTTCAGTGGGAGTTGTGACATTTCCAGCATATTTTGAAATATTTTTTATGATATGCATCATTATATTATTTAATTGCTATAAAAGAATAGAAATTTAACAATTTCTTAAGGGTAGTATATATATATCTCATGTTAAACAAACATTTATAAAATACAAAATCTTACCCCGAGTTTGCAATCTCCTTCCTTTCCTGAATTTAATTAATGGGACATGAGGCTTCACAACCTAAAAAAAAACCCATTATTTTCAGGTTTTTTTTGTTTTTTACACAAAGTACAATTTATTTAAATACAAAACTTAATACATTCAAAGCAAATTATTTAAAATTTATGCCTGTGCCCAGACATATGTTGAGAGTTTGGCTTCACTAAACTGTCGTAACTTTTAAAATGTGCATAAAGGCACTTTTATCAACAGTAAGAGGTCAACACAGGCACCTGAACTCTTGCTTCTACTGGCATCATCAAATTCTACATTGGAGGAAGTCTTCCAGTGTAGATGGCTAGTGGATAATCCTGAGCAGAGGTCATTGCAGGCCCCTGAACCTTGTTTCTATGAACATTGTCAAATCCTACACTGGAGGAAATCTTCCAGTGTAAATGGCTTCAGCCTTTAGTAGTGGGCAAACAGGTCTTTGCCCCATGCCTGCGATTAGGGAGCTGTTTGATATTGTCGGCAATCCCTCTCTCAATAAACATAGTTTCTTTAAACATCCCATTAACCATTTTCTCTCCATATGTAGTTGGAATGTGAGAAAAACTCTGCACAGTTTATTCTCTTGATGTCTTCACACAAGAATTCCACCATTTATAATTTAGGTATTGTCAGATTCTTAAAAATAATCTTAAATTTCTCTTTTCAGGGAGGGATGATAATAAGCATCACCAAGGTGTAAGTCTGCTTCTCAGTAGCACGCCAGTGATGCTCTTCTAGGATATGAATGCATTAATGAAAGGTTTCTTACAGCAAAATTTCAGACAAGAATTAAATACTTGAATGTTATCTGCTGCTATACCTCCACTGAGGATGCCAATGAGTAAGAGAAGGATAGATTTTACGAACAATTGCGGGATAGTTTGAGTTCTGTCAAGAAAGAGATATTACCCTTACTCCTGACTTCAATGCCAAAGTTGGTATTGACTCTGACCTTTGGGGAGGGGTGATAGGCCCCCATGCTGCAATGGCAATGGGCAACGTCTCCTACAGATAAACTTAATGGTTTGAGAATAACTAACACCTATTACAAACACTGTGACATGCAAAGTACACATGGGTTTCACCTGATGTGCTGCATAAGAATATGATTGATTCTATATTAATTAACAGGTAATGTGCTAGTTCTGTTAGGAATGTCAGGTCATATAGGGGAGCTGAAATTGGATCTGATCATTACCTTGTTAAAAGTGTTGTGATAAGGTTAAAAAAGTTATCTGAAAGACACAGTTATAGTTATAAAGCTTACCATAATAGGTTACTTAGTCATTATAACAATCATGATTTGCTTACTATTGAAGTTTAGGAAGAATGGGACCATTTTAAACAAGCTTTTTCGAAAACTAACAGTACTCTTTCAGGAAAAAAGGAGCAGAGGAGGCAGAATTATTTGACTGATAAGGCACTTGAGCTTATTTCAAAAAGAAAGAACTGCAGGAATGTCCTTAATCAATACCCTACTAGTCCTAATAGAAAGCATTACAAAGAGCTTAATAAACATGTAAAGGATCAGTTAGCTGCTGATAAGAATCTTGGGCTTGATGGCTTGGCTGACGAAACCGAGGAAGCAGTTCGACAGCACAACAGCTGTACCAGATAGCTAATGTTTTGTGTGGTAGAAAACAGATAGGTATACAGGGATTGAAGGATAAGCAAGGTAAGGTTATAGAAGGTGAGGAATCTGTCATGGCTAGGTGAGCTGAGCATTTCAGTAACATTTTAAACAATGTGGTTGTTCTACTCCCATTATTTATAATGATGATAGACGCACTACTGGCTTTAATGTTGGCCGTATAACAGTCTGAAGTTATTTTAGCTATTTTTAAACTACATAAATCCCCAGGGGTAGAGGAAATTACTATGGAAATGCTTAGAGCTGCGAAAGTTTTAGTTACTACACAGATGACTGAAATTTTGAATATTATTTATGATAAAGGAATGGTTCCTAAGGATTTTACCAGAGCTATTATTATCCCTATTTTTTAAAAAAAGGTGATCGCAGTTCTTGTGATAACTATAGGGGTATCAGCCTACTTTCTGTTCCAGGTAAAGTTCTTTGCATGATTGTGCTTAATAGAATTAATAATCTGGTTGACAGTCAATTGCATGATGACCAATGTGGATTCAGAAGTGGTAGGGGATGTGTAGATCAGATATTTGCACTCGGGCAGATTCTTAAGAAATGTTTAGAATTTCAGAAACCAATAAATATTTTGTGAAAAAATTTTTCGCCGACATACAGGATTTGAACCCGCATCTCTCCAGAAACATGCCAGAGTATTCTTCCAGTTGAACTAATGCCAGCTCTGTCTTTTTTCCACTAATTTTAAGACTAAACTATCACCGAGATTTTCAGGCCAATCATTGGTGCCATTTATGATCTCAGGTGGCAACTATTACCTTTATATTGCACAGAGTAAGATGGAAATAAAAATAGTCTCATTACGCTATTTAGCGTTATAACTGATTTAAACATAGATGATAATCACAGCATTACCTGCTGCTCTTTTGGCATTGATAAATCAATAAATATTTTGCAGAAAAATTTTTCTTCGACATATGGGATCTGAACCCGCATCTCTCCAGAAACATGCCAGAGTATTCTTCCAGTTGAACTAATGCCAGCTCTGTCTCTTTTCCACTAATTTCAAGATTAAACTCTATCACCGAGTTTTTTGGGTCAACCACTGGCGGAAAAAAGAGAGCTGACATTAGTTCAACTGGAAGAATACTCTGGCATGTTTCTGGAGAGACGCGGGTTCAAATCCTGTATGTCGGCGAAAATTTTTTCCGCAAAATATTTATTGATTTATCAATGCCAAGCGAGCAGCAGGTAATGCTCTGATTATCATCTATGTTTCAGAAACCTTTGGTTGCTAGCTTTGTTGATTTCAAAAAGGCTTTCGATTCTGTTGATCATCATAATTTGTTATTTGGGTTGGCCAAATGGCCAGATCACATAGACCCCAAAGGCTCAGAGAAGGTTGGGGGAATGAATCCACTGGAACAGCTGTTAGGAGAGATGGTAGCCTCCCGTCAAGGCCATCCAGCGTGTTCTTTAACGTGCACAGGCTCTCCCGCACACGGGGCCATGACTTAATGTCCCATCCGACGAACGGTGGCCTTTCCAAACCCAATGGTGTCCCCTACTGACCATGGGCAGGGCGGGGAATTTTGTGGATAAATCTCAACGCTTACCCAGCTGGGACTCGATCCTGGGAACTACAGATTACGAGCCTGGCGAGCTATCGACTGAGCCACCACTGCCCCATCATAAATTTGTGGTTGATTGTGAGATCATATAATGAAAGCTCTCTATAATAATCTATCTGATCTATATGAGAGTCGGTAAAGCTTGTAGCAATTGGTTTAGCATTGCTTCTGGTATTCGACAAGGGTGCATTTTGTCACCTTTTCTCTTTAGTTTGGCTACTGATTATTTATGCAAAATTCACTGCAAGGGAAAGATTTTGGCCTTAAATGGTCTAGAGATTTCAAAATTTCTGATTTAGATTATGCAAATGACTTGGTCTTGTTGGCCAATGATGTTGATGAGATGAATTCTTTCATTAGGGTTGTTGATGAGCTGAATTCTTTCATTAGGGCTGTTGATGAGATTGGTAATAGAGTTGGTTTGGTGATAAACAGAGATAAAACTAAAATGATGAAAATTGGTCAGGCAGTTGGTGCTTTAGTCGCTCTGAATGGTTGTGCACTTAAGCAAGTATCTCAGTTTAATTATCTTGGGAGTTATGTAACAGATACTGGTGATGTGCGGTATAAGATTAACAGAAGAATAGGGATTGCCTCTGGAACTTTTAAGAATCTATGGAGAGTGTGAAGTAGGCATATACACCTAAAGACTAAAATCAGATTGTACAATAGTTTGGTTCTCTCTAGAGTTAGACACTTTGTAAACAAAATAACAGGAAATTTGATGCTTTTACAGTATCTTGGGTATTAGGTGGTTCAACTTTGTGAGAGTGCTCATGAAGAGGTTAGGCAAAGGAGTCTGCAACCTCTTCTGAGCAGTATACTGTGCAGAGAGAGACTCGGTTTGGCCATGTTGCCCATATGGATAGTTATAGATTAGCAAATAAGGTTATGAACAGTGTGCCTAAAGGCCTCAGAAAGAGGGGGAGACCTAGGATGCAGAGGGCAGACAAGTCAAACAGGACCTTGTTAGAATTGGTGTGCAGTGGCGAGATGCAGCTGATATAGCTCAGGACAGATATGCTTGGAGAACTAAATTGTGCAGTCTGGTTGGACCTCCATACCCCATGGCTGCTATGAAGATGATGATGATTAAGAGATGTGAAGCTTCATATGCAATTACTATTGCATTTATTTAATTATTTTTGTTAATACATTGTATGATAAATGTATTTTAATTCTTAACTAAGATAATAATGTACTTAAAAGCAGAAGGTGAATCTGAATGCAAAAAGAAAAAAAATATAAAAATTAAAAATCACCTATCTGTTTTTTTTGTTTTGTTTTTTTTTCTAGTTTTTCCCATTTTCCTGGAAGAGATTAGCATCTTTCAGAAGATGCATTATTAAGATTTTCCTGAGTGCCTCCAAACAACAACAAGATCCAATCTTATCCTAATATAGGATATGGCAAACATGGATCAAGAAAAAAAAAATAGGTGGGGGTTGACAAGTGACGGGATAGAACTAAAACATACTAGAATGCAGTTCCAAATGTAATATACTTGGAATTGCATTCTAGTATGGTTCCAAGGAAATTAGGAATTATTCTCTCCAAAGAAAAATCACGTGTTTTCCTTTTCACTTTAGTGGTTTTTTAAAGAAAAGTTCTTGTCAAGTGACTGTAATTATATGTTTACATTTTTCATTTCCATTTCAGTTATTAAAATTCTTCAAGAGGCACCTGACATATCTTCCCCGCTCCTCATGCACTAAATCTGGCCCTCTACCATTGCATATTATTTTCTAAGTTGACCAATGAAAATTATTAAGTATCAGATTAGTATGTGTTATTATATGTATTATCAGATTCAAGAATTTGCTTAAATGAAAATATCATTCCATACCACTTCTGAATCCACGGCCATATGACAACAGAAACTTTCCTGCTTTTCAGTAGTAATTTCATCAAAACCTCGTGATTTATGCAATTTTAATTTAGAGATAGCAAAAGAAATTTCTGATTGTTATATAGTGCCAACATTAAATCAGTAATGCATCTATTTCGATTACAAACAATGGAAGCAAAATTAACCACACTGTTCAGAACATCATGAAATGCTCAGCTCATCTAGCCATGACAATATTCTTACTCCAATTAGCTTACCATGTTTATTCCTCAATCTCTGTATGCCAGCCCATTTCTTCCCACACAAAAGATTAACTATCTGGTGCAGCTCTTTGATGTCTAGCAGTTTCCTCTGTTTTGTCAGTCAAGCTATCAAACCAAACTTTCTTATCAGCTGTTAACTGATCATTCACATTAAGTTCTTTGCAATGCTGATGCAGGGCCAATTTTCAAGTGCTTCCAACAGAAAGAAGAACCAACTTTAAAATCTTATACTGAAATAATTAATAGAAATAAGTCATGTCATACCAAAATAAAGAGTATTTAATTGTGAATTAGGAAATAAAATATTTGAGGAAAACAACAAGCACATTAATTTTAATAGCACTTATTATTTAAAACAATATAGTAAAATGAATTGGATCATTGGATTTGAACCTCATTCTGAAATAATTAATGAACATTAACTCCTACATCTAATATATATATAGATGATTATGAGTGATTGAACGAGTGACAGGGAATCACACTGCTCCTAACTCTGAGGTGGAAATGGTAGAGCCTGAAAATTTGCACCTAGAGGTAATCCGGGTCATAGATATCAGGAAAAAGTCCAAAATTTGACTCCTATCCTTCAAGGTCAAACTTTGATCTACAAGTGCTAGAAATATGAAATTGGTATCTGAAGTTGTTTTGGATTTTAGATGTCAGAAACAATTATGAAATTCCAGATCCAGAGTCCTTTGAGGTCAAAGGTCACATTAGGAAATATTACCACTGCCCAAAGGTCAGAATCAGTATCAACATGAGCACTGAAGTCAACTAGTAGAAAAGTAATATAACTTTTTTGACAAAATATCCCATAGTAGTTCATAAAACTCTTTCTCATTATCAGCAGGGTCCTCGGTGGGGACCATAACAGATAACATTCAAGTCTTTAATTTCAGTTTTAAATTTAGTTCTAAGGAACCTTTTTTTTTTATTAATGCAGCCATATCTTAGAAAAGTATCTATTAATGGCATGTCTGTTGAGAAGCAGACCAATACCTTGCAGATGCTTGCAGCATTCCTTCCATGAAAACAGAAATTTTAAATTATTTTGAAGTATCTGACTTTACCTATCCATCTCATCTCTTGCAAGCCCAGAATATCAAGGTTATAATAGTGGAATTTCTGCATGAGAGCATCATGAGAATAATCTCTATGAATGCCACATAGAATGCATTCCACATAGCACTGGAAAGAACATGATTTGTGGGATTAAAAAAAAAAACTGTGCTTTTTGAGAGAGCCAATAATATCGAACAGTACCCTAATCACAGGCATGGGGCAAATACTTTCCTTCCCACTGCTGAAGGCTTAACCCACCCATACTGGAGGAAATTTCCTCTGGTATACATTTGATTTCCACAGAAACAAGGGTTCGAGTATCTGCAATGATTTCTGATCAGGATAATATACCAGCTGATATAAGTTATGCTGTGCAGCTGTTAACTTGAAAGTTGTCATCCCACAAACAGAAAACACATCCTCAACAGAAGCCCACCAGTACAGCAAGTTCAGGATCCATAATCATACTCAAAGCCATTACACATTCCAGTTGGTATTAGTGGCCAGTGCCACTCTGTGAAGTTGACCACTCTTCAGCAGGATAGGAAAAAAAATATGAATAAATTAAAAAAATATAAAAAAACAACCTAACTTCCTACATGCACCCTAAAATGCAGAAAATAAACTTCTACCATTTCTATGGTGCAATCCACCACTCACTTCATATTTACTTCAAAGGAAGATAGGGTGCCAACAATCTTATTGAGTAGGTAAAATCAGTGTTGTATCTTCCTTTGAAGTGAATATTAACTAAGTAATGGATTGCACTATCGATATGCTTTAAGTTCATTTTCTACTTTTTAGGGTGCATATAGAAAGATAAGCATTTTTTTATATTTTTTAATTTATTTATATTTTTTCCTTTGTTACTATAATGTCTTCACAAACTTTCTTGACCTCACAAAAATCAACACCCCTCTCATTTATCAGGGGGGAAGAATGATGGGGGCAAAATTTGAAATACTTTACAATGGTCATTGTATGAGCTTTCATTTGACACCTAACTCATAACTATATGCCCTCACGTTTGGAAGATATAGAACGATTTTCACATTTTTAGGGGGGGGGGGGGAAAGGCAAGGTGTGGATATTGTTTTGTTGCCCACAACATACCCCATGTCACAAGCTTTTATTTGATATACAACTTGCTACTTTTTGCACTCTTGTTCTGGAGATATAGCAGAACGATTGTTTTCGTATTTCCCTTTTTAAGGGGAGAAGTCAATTTTTCATTGCCTATAGCACTCCCCGCCTCAGAAGCTTTCATTTCATGCATAGCTTGTTACTTTCAAGCACTTGCATTCCAAAGATATAACAGAACAATAGTTTTAATATTTCTCCCTTTTTAAAAAGGGAAGAAAGCATGGGGATCAATATTTTATAGCTTATGACACTCCCCACATTACATGCTTTCATTTGATATATAAATCATTAAGTTTCTTCATCGTGCTCAAAAGAACCACATTGATCTACAACTATCAATTACCCCATTGTCACGATACTGCGTGACTAGTCCAGCACCTATAGTGTTTATTGAGTTTACTTAATCTGTATTTAAGGTAAGAATAAATATATTGTGTTTTGTGCAAAATGGACAGTTTGCTATGATGAAATATTTCTATTGAGTGAGGCTTGGGTTGTTTTACCTCTGTGGCACTTTTGTGCATGCAATTAGCTAAATGAGCTAATGGTCATGTCACAAGGACCCCAAGCAAAGAATATTTAACAAGAAGGGACAAAGAGTAAAACCTTACAGGGCATCCTCGTGCAGCTAACTTTCACTTGAGGGTTGAAAGAGCAAGACAGCAAAGCAGACGTTCAGGAGAACACGAACTCAATTTGCACATGCAATGCAATATGTCATCTTCATAGATGCCAAGCAGCTGCCTTAACATTCACATATTTCTTGTGTTTTAGCATCGACAAAGAAACACATTGTTGCTATTCTTGAGCACTAAATTATTCCGTTGTACACTCTCAATGACTATAGTTAAAATTTGTATGGGATCTAAAGAATAAAAAAGCATGATAATAGTGATATTATGCTGAAGTTACAGTAAATTCTGGCCTTAAAAGTACAACACCAAAACATTGTAAAGAACAAATGTTTTAACTATTTGGCAGACATTAGTGTGAAATAAATGGAATTGTTCCATTTATGTAATTAACTGTACCAATTTACCTAGAATCTAAGTTTATTTTAAAAATGCATTACAGGAAATAAAAAATGCAACACTTGCAAGAAGTTATGCAAATGTGACAAAATTTAGGGACGTGGTAGTATATAAGAATTATTACGTTCGCAGGATGATCGAAATGCTTAGACAGGTGTGAGTAGACACATTACAGGTGTGGAGTAGTCAAACACAGATAAAGCAACCAAAGCTCCCTGGTTGAAAAATGTTGTGGAAATTGTTCTAAACTGCTAAAGATGCCCTTACACAGATATCAACAGCTGTTCCAACAGTTAACAGACTTTGAGCGTGGAGAATCATCGGCCTTAGAGAAGCTGGTTTGTCATAAAGAGATGTGGTAAACCTTGTTGGCTGCAATCCCAGCACCATCATACATGTATGGCACCAGTGGATTCAAGAAGGATCCAGCACATGCCGATAAGGATCAGGAAGATAACGTATGACCATGGAGTGACAAGACTGCCATTTGCAACACATGGCATTCCGTGACAGATTCACAACTACAATGCAACTGCAAAGGGATTGGCAACAGGTAAACATATCGAATACTTACCAGACAGATGGTAAACAACAGGCTTTTACAGTTTACATTGCGAGCCTATTGTCCAGACTGCGTTTTCCCCTCACACCTGCCTACATGCAAGCATGTCTTCAGTGGTGTCACCTCAGACAGAACTGGAATGAACAAGAGCGGAGTACCGTGGTAGTGACAAATCTGATTTTTGTCTTGGTTAGCAGGATGGTAGACATGTTTGCTGTCATCCAAGGGAAAGGAACATCACCTATTGTGTGTGACATCATCACACAGCTCCATCACCTGAAGTGGGATGCCATTAATTGGAGATCTCTGTCAGAACTGGTCATCATAAAGGGATCTCTAAGTGCCCAACGATATGTTACCATTTTGCAGCCAGTGACTGTCCCATTTGTTCAGAAGCATGGAACCTTTTACCAACAAGATAACGCTCGTCCCCACACAACCTACATTAGTCTGCAGTATCTACATGAGCAAAATATTCAAGTACTACCATGGCTAGCATGTTTGCCAGACCTTTCACCAATTGAACACATCTAAGGCATGGTGGGGCAGCAGCTCCAACAACACCCAAGAGGTGTGCCAACTACTGTTGTTGAAATGGAACAGTGACTTCGTGCTATTTGGCTAGCTATCCCTCAGGAGGGCATTACAGAGCTGTACGATAGCTTTCCTCACCATGTTCATGAAGGAATTGCTGCATGGGGCAGTTCAACATCATACTAATTATACCATTTTACTGGGTAGGTCAAGTGGAAATTTTCCATGTTTTTTTTTGATAATGTAATCAATCACAGATCTGTGTATGCTAACAGCTGCTTGTGTTCCAATAAAATAAAATTAATCCTTCCAGGTGATGCAATTTTTTTTTTCCTGTAGTGTTAGCATCTTCACATCTTTCTCATTATGAAGTAAAACCTCAAATGTATGCAAGGACTATGGCGTGATGGTTAGCACATGTAATTCTGATTCATATTAGGACTTGGTTCGATACAAGAGAAACTGCATATTTTTTTTGCCATGTAATAAATTTTTTGGTAGGGTTCTCCTAGAAAATATTAAGAGTATTTGTTAGTGTGCATAGGGCTGATTGTGCTGAGGCAGATTCTTTTACGCAATTCATTAAGTTACTGATATGGATAGGATATTCCTACCTCAAGCTAATTAGTGTAGATAATATCAATATCTATTGAAGACAAAGAGATTTACTTAACTTGTGAATAAATATCCTAATATTTCGACTCCTGGAATATTAGGATATTTAGTCACAAGTAAGTGAATATCTTTCTTAAGTTCAACAAATATAAATATTAATCTACCTATTCTGAGACAGCCAAGAATGCAATAATTACTAATTAGTGTTTGAAATTTAATTCTGCACACAAATTTTGGTAAATAAAAATTCTATTTTTTTACTTTATTTTTAATAACCTATAACCATAAACTGAAAGGCACCTGTCAGACCTCTGTGGAA
Source organism: Ryuthela nishihirai (assembly GCA_038380435.1). Classification (NCBI taxonomy): domain Eukaryota; kingdom Metazoa; phylum Arthropoda; class Arachnida; order Araneae; family Heptathelidae; genus Ryuthela; species Ryuthela nishihirai. The sequence continues at coordinate 78,327,396 of JAWZYU010000007.1, read as the reverse complement.
AGCAGATGCTTGAGGGGTATTTATTTTTATTATTTATAGCAAATTTCATTATATGGTGAGTTTACAGTAAATGCAAGAATGAAGAAGAATGCTGCTCCTTTAGTTTCTTTTTCATATTTTTTAAATACTTTTTAATTTTCTTCTGCTTGAAATGTTCTTTCATTTCTATTAGTATCATTCTTGGGAAGAGGTCCTCTTTTCCTCTAAATCTAATGATATACATATCAAATAAATTAATGTTAGGAATACACCAAAGAGCCAAAACATTATGACCAGCGGTCTTTATGCAAATCAAAGCAACTGCAGGTAAACAACGGCCTGTGGTGAAAGTAATGAAACGGTATAAATAATGCCTCATACTGAGCTCTGTTAATCAGTGTTATTCTTTTTCTTCAGATGGGAAAGGCAGTGGACTTAGTGAATTTGACAAAGGCCAAACTTTAATGGCTGAACAACTGGGTCAGAGAATTTCCAAGATGGCAAGGCTTGTGGGGTGCTCACGACCAGCTGTGGTTAATACCTTCAAAAAGTGGTCTGAGGAGGGAAAAACCACAAACCGCTGGCAAGGTGTGGGCCAACCATGGATCATTGATGCTAGAGGTGAACAAAGGCTATCCCTATATGGTATGAGCCAACAGAAGGAATACTGTGGTGCAATTCGTATGTAATTTGAATACTGGTGACAGTAGTAATGTGTCACAACACACAGTACATCAAACCCTGCTGGAAATGGGGCTACATAGTCACAGGCCACTCCGAGTGCCCATGCTAACCTCGGTTCACCAGCGAAAGTGCCTACAATGGGCACACAAGCATCAAAACTGAATCTTGAATGATTGGAAGGTCATCTGGTCTGATGAATCTCGTTTCCTGTTGCACCATGTGGATGGCAGGGTATGTGTGCGTTATTTACCTGGGGAAGTGTTGGCAACAGGATGCATTGTGGGACAAAAACAAGCTGGTGGAGGAAGTGTAATGCTTTGGGCAATGTTCTGCTGGGAAACCCTGGATCCAGTCATCATGTACAGGAAATATGATGTCTACCACCTACCTAAACATCACAGCAGACAGGTACATCCTTTCATGGCAACATTATTCCCCTCTAGTAGTGCCTTCTTTCAGCAGGATAATGCGCCATGCCCCACTGCTCGGATTGTTCGAGAATGGTTTGCGGAACATAAGGAAGACTTCCAGGTAGTGTCCTGGCATCCAAATTCCACAGACACCAATCCAATTGGCATCTGTGCTTTGTGTTTGGACAGCATATCTGATCTGCGGCGGCTCAACCACGTGACTTACAAGAGTTAAAGGATATGCTGGTAACGTGTTGGTACCAGATACTACAAGACACCTTTAGAAATCTTGTAGCATCCATGCCTCGCCGGGTAAGAGCTGTCTTAGGTGGCACGTGGAGAACCCACATCATATTAGGCAGGTGGTCATAATGTGTTGGTGTTTCAGTGTATTGTCATATGATTAGAGCAGTATTTTAAATTGGTGTTACCAGAATATGTCCTAAATATTCTGGCATATGTTCCACAGAAAATTAAATTTTCCTCTTAATTTAGATATCTTAATAAATATTTTTGCAAAAAAGGGCAATTTATTTCAATTGTATTGAATTAAGAAAATAAAGTTCATATACATATATACTAAATATTAACCACTTTGTAAGGCGATTTAATTTTAGAGGAAAAATTGTCTTGAGCCGGGTGGGATATGAACCCACAACCTCCTGATAACATGTCAGGTGATCTAAATCGCTGAGCTACCGGACAAGATTTCCTCTAATTGATGATATGAACATTCTCAACCTATAGTACATATTCCATTATGTCACATATAGGCGCTGTTCGGGTGATCTCGGCCACAATTCGGCAAATAAATGCCATATAGATGGAAAGTATATCTTACAAGTACACAACTGTTTAAATATTGAATAAACTCGACTTTCTTGGTATAAACTAAATATTAACCATTTTGTAAGTCGATTTAATTTTAGAGGTTGGTTAGTTGGTTGTTTTACCTCAGAGTGGCACTTTTTTGCACACCATGGGCTAAATGGCCAGGTCACATGGACCCCGAAGGCTCAGAGAAGGTTGGGGGAGGGGACCCACTGGAACAGCTGTTGGGAGACAGATGGTAGCCTCCCGTCAAGGCCATCCAGCGTGTTCTTTAACGTGCACAGGGTATGGCTCTCCCGCACATGGGGCCACGGCTTAACGTCCCATCCGACGGACGGCGGCCTTTCCAAGCCCATCGGTGTCCCCTACTGACCGTGGGCAGGGCGGGGAATTTTGCGGAGATAAATCTCACCGCTGACCCAGCTGGGACTCGAACCTGGGAACTACAGATTACGAGCCTGGCGCGCTACCGACTGAGCCACCCCCGCCCCTAATTTTAGAGGAAAAATTGTCTTGAGCCGGGTGGGATATGAACCCACAGCCTCCTGATAACATGTCAGGTGCTCTAAATATGTGACTGTGACATAATGGAATATGTACCATAGGTTGAGAATGTTCGTATCATCAATTAGAAGAAATATTGATCGGCAGCCGGTAGCTCAGCACTTTAGAGCACCAGATGTTATCAGGAGGTCGTGGGTTCATATCCCACCCGGCTCAAGACAATTTTTCCTCTATAATTAAATCGACTTACAAAGTGGTTAATATTCAGTATATACCAAGAAAGTCGAGTTTATTCAATATTTAATCAATTGTATACTTATAAGATATAGTTTCCATCTATACGGCATTTATTTGACGAATTGTGGCTGAGATCGCCCGAACAGCACCTATATTTGACATAATGGAATATATACTATAGGTTGAGAATGTTCATAAAATCAATTAGAGGAAATCTTGATCGGCGGCTGGTAGCTCAGTGGTTCAGAGCACCTGACATGTTATCAGGAGATTGTGGGTTAATATCCCACCTGGCTCAAGACAATTTTTCCTCTAAAATTAAATCGACTTACAAAGTGGTTAATATTTAGTATATACAAGAAAGTAGAGTTTATTCAATATTTAATCAATTGTATACTTGTACGATATACTTTCCACTTATACGGCATTTATTTGCCGAATTTGGCTGAGATCGCCCGAACGGCACCTATATGTGACATAATGGAATATGTACTACAGGTTGAGAATGTTCATATCATCAATTAGAGGAAATCTTGGCCGGTAGCTCAGCGATTTAGAGCACCTGACATGTTATCAGGAGGTCATGGGTTCATATCCCACCCGGCTCAAGACAATTTTTCCTCTAAAATTAAATTGCCTTACAAAGTGGTTAATATTTAGTATATACCAAGAAAGTCGAGTTTATTCAATATGTAATCAAAAATTCATATATAGAGATATATGATTTTGATTGAGTGTTCCACTAACTTTTGTCACATTGCAAAGTGTTCCACTACCCAGAAAAGTTTGAAATGCAATGGATAATGCAATAAATGAAGAACATCGAATCTAAATCTAACAAATTGAATTTCTCAACAATACTATAGCAGTCATTTCTGCAATTTCTAAATAACATTTTTATTTGTAGTGAATTAAAAATTTTCTCAATATATTGAAAAGTAAATTGAAAATGACTCGACAGCAGTGACTTTACTTTTACACTTCAAAGAACATCCTTTACAGTGTATAATAAATTCTAAATGATAGCAGAGTGTAAAATAAATGGAATCATTCAGTTCATGTAATTAACTGAATGTTTGAATCTACTTAGAATCTGCCATTATTTTTAAACTGTTAGTAATAAGAAACAAAGATATGAAGATGCTAAGCAAAAGCACAAAACCAAGAGAATGGTGAAATGGTAAGAATGTTTATTTCTGATTTATGTCAGTCCTTGGTTCGATACCAGCTAGGAGCATGAAGTTTTTTTTCTTAAGCCCATGCTACGATTGCTACTAGTGCCATCTGGTGGTGCTGAGTTAGCGTACATCCATTTGTCTCAATTACTCCTGTAGAGCAAGCTTTTCTGCACAACTACTCAAACTGTTAAGTATGAGTGCATGTTGATTGTGTGTCTTACATTAGTTTTCTGGAGTCTCCCCTTCTTGGTCCCTTATACCTTCTTTGCCGGAGGAAGGAGATCCACTGGTTCACTATTAAGAGACAAATGTCAGTCTCCCCATCAAGGCCATATCCAGCTTGTTCTCTTATGTGCACAAGGTCTCTCTCCTGCAAATTACCTAACATCCCATCTAATGGATAGCATCCTTTCCAAGCTCATCATTTCCAAGCATCATCCCCTTTCTGACTGAGGACAGGGTTATATTTGTGGAGAAAATTGAAACCTTGGAACTGCAAATTACAATAAAAACAACATTACCAACTGAGTCCCCAACCCTGTGAGGGGCATTGTAATAACTGGTTAGTACTGCTTTTACAAAATGTGGAAAGGTGCAAATGAAAAATGTATTTTTAGTAAACTTTTCAGTAATTGTATTTACATTGTCTTGAAGATTTTCAATATTTTTTACATTGCTATTAGGTAGTTGCATATTCAGGCCAGTTTTCTATGCTTTTAATTAACACCATAATTTGTATTTTATAAAAAAAAAAAAATCCCCTCAAGTGGCTGCTTGCCACAGAGGTCTGACAGGAGCCTGCCAGTTTATACACCACAGTATAAATATGAGGATGGTAGACCTCAGCAGAACATCAACACAAACATCCATACCTTACCCAGGGCTCGAACTCAGGTCACTTTGATCAATAGCCAAGCATGCTAAATCCCTCGGCCAAGAGACAGCTTGTATTTTATACACTATATTATTTTTAATCATTCCTTTAACAGATTCATAATATTACACAATTACTGTGTATAATAACCCACCATTGAATACCAGGATACAAATTCACCATGATCCTCATAATATTACAGATACAACTCGTATGCAAATATCAGAAAAAATGCTAAATCATAGAGCATCACCCATCTTCATTTAAAAACCAAAGATCACTTTTTTATTAATGTAGATAGCGACTATGATTTTATGTTCTTAGCAATGTTTGTTAGTGGATTATTTAGTCTGGGGGTTTAAGTGTGGATAAGCAGTGCTTTGGGTAATTCTCCTGAATCGCTACTCAGGATCATTTAAGGTGCTGAAAAAGCATTCAACAGAATGGCTCATCATGATCCTCAAGCAGCCAAATGCTACAGAGGTCCAACCAGACCGTGCAATTTAGTTCTCCAAGCAAGTCTGTCCTGAGCTACATATACTGCATCTGGCCACTGCACACTAATTCTAACAAGGTCCTGTTTGACATTGTCTGCGCTTACATCCTACGTCTCCCCCTCTTTCTGAGCCCTTTAGGTACACTGTTCATAATCTTATTCACCAATCTATAATTATTCATACAGGCAATATGGCCAAACCAACAGAGTCTCTCTGCACAATATGCTGCTTAGAGGAGGTTACAAACTCCTTTGCCTAACCTCATCATTAGTTACAAAGTTGAACCACCTAATGCCCAAGATGCTGCGTAAGCATCTAATTTCCTGTTATCTTGTTTACAAAGTGTCCAAGTTTCACTACCATAACTAACTCTAGAAAGAACCAAACTATTATACAGTCTAATTTAGTCTTTAAGTGCATACGCCTATTTCTCCACACTCTCCATAGATACTTAAAAGTCCCGGCAGCAATCCCTATTCATCTGTTAAATTCATGCTGCACATCACCATTATCTGTTACATAGCTCCCAAGATAATTAAACTGTGACACCTGCTCAAGACCAACCATTCAGATTAATTGAATCACAGCCTGCCAGACCAATTTTCATCACTTTAGTTTTCTCTCTGCTTATAACCAAACCTACTCTATTACCAGTCTCATCAACAGCTTGAATGAAAGCGTTCATCTCATCATCATTTGCCAAAAGGGCTAAATCATCAGCATAATCTAAATCAGAAATTTTCGTATCTCCGGCCCAATTAAGGCCAAAATCTTTCCCTTTAAGTGAATTTCGTATAACGTAATCAACAACCAAACTAAAGAGAAAAGGAGACAAGATGCACCCTTGTCGAACACCAGACGTAATGCTAAACCAATTGCTACAAGACTTACCAACTCTCACACATGACTCAGTGTTATTATAGAGAGCTTTCATTATGTTAACTAACTTGTCTGGTATACCATATGATCTCACAATCAACCACAAATTATGACGATCAACAGAGTCGGAAGCCTTTTTGAAATCAACAAAGCTAGCAACCAAAGGTTTCTGAAACTCTAAACATTTCTCAAGAATCTGCCTAAGTGAAAATATCTGATCCACACATCCCCTACCACTTCTGAATCCACATTGCTCATCACGCAATTGACTGTCAAGCAGATTCTTAATTCTATTAAGCACAATCATGGAAAGAACTTTACCTGGAACAGAGAGTAGGCTGATACCCCATAGTTATCACAAGAACTGCGATCACCTTTTTTGAAAATAGGGATAACAATAGCTCTGGTAAAATCCTTAGGAACCATGCTTTTATCATAAAAGATATTCAGAATTTCAGCCATCCAAGTGGTAACTGAAGCATTTCTGTAGTAATTTCATCTACCCCTGGGAATTTATGTAGTTTAAGTTTAGAAACAGCCAAAATAACTTCAGATTGTGTTATAGGGCCAACATTAAAGCCACCAATGCATCTATCATCATTGCAAACAATGGGAGTAGAACTAACTACATTGTTTAGAACATCACTGAAATGCTCAGCCCACATAGCCATGACAGATTCCTCACCTTCTATAACCTTACCTTGTTTATCCTTCAATCCCTGTACACCTGTTCGTTTTCTACCACACAAAACATTAACTATCTGATACAGCTCTCTGCTGTTGTGCTGTCTAACTGCTTTCTCAGCTTTGTCAGCCAAGTCATCAAAGCCAAAGATTCTTAGCAGCAGCTAACTGATTCTTTACACATTTATTAAGTTCTGTGTAAAAAAAAAATAAATAAATACCCCCTCAAGCAGCTGCTTGCCACAGAGGTCTGACAGGAGCCTGTCAGTTTATATGCCACAGTAGAAGATCTGAGAGGATGGCAGGACCTCAGCAGAAAAACAACACGAACATCCATGCCTTACCCGGGGCTCGAACCCAGGTCCCGTAGATCAGTAGCCAAGCGCGCTAACCACTCGGCCACGGGTTGTAGTGCTTTCTATTAGGACTAGTAGGGTATTGATTAAGGGCATTCCTGCAGTTCTTTCTTTCTGAAATAAGCTCAAGTACCTTATCACTCAGATAATTCTGCCTCCTCTGTTCCTTTTTTCCTAAAAGAGTACTGTTGGTGTCCAAAAAAGCCTGTTTAAAATGGTCCCATTCTTCCTCAACTTCAGTAGTAAGCAAACCATGACTGTCATAATGACTAAGAACCTACCGTGGTAAGCTTTAGCTATAACTGTGTCTTTCAGAGCTTCAGTATTAAAGGTAAAAATTTTAAACGTAGCACAACACTTTTTAAGTTTAAGTTGCAAGATACTTTTAACAAGGTAATGGTCACATCCAATTTTAGCTCCCCTATATGACCTGGTATTCCTAACAGAACTAGCACATTTGCTGTAATTAATATATAATCAATCATATTCTTATGCAGCCCATCAGGTGAAACCCATGTGTACTTATGTATGTCGCTGTGTTTGTAATAAGTGTTAGTTATTCTGAAACCATTGAGTTTACTTACCTGGTCCGTTCACTTCCACAAGAGAGTATCTCTTTTGAAAGGTACTAACGGTCTGCACCACGAGAAGGCGGGGGTCGAACATTAGGTGCTAGGCCTGGACGGTTCTATGCATCATCACAGGAGATTGATGCATAGCTCTCCTTCCAGTGACTACCTAGCTACCATTTACAGATATAAATTTTTAAATAAAAATATATTTTATTAAAATAAAATTTTACATAGCATATCAATTTATATACTTATGAATTATAATTGCATAGAAGCTACATTTGTGAAAATGCATATCAAATGTTAAATGGATCAAATAACACCTACTGAATTAGCATTTTACCAATTATCAAAAGAGCAAATACATTAAAAAAAAAACAATATATGAAGTAGTCAAAGGATACATATTGCTTTAACTGCTTCAACTGGATGACCCATTTCAATTGTACCATGACCCTTACTATTGCCATCTTCATCCTTTTTCAATTCAATTTTCACTACTTTTCCTGCTAGCTTAAACACTTCCTCAAGTTTCTGGGGAGTAACTTTGTAATCCAGATTTGCTAATGTTGCTTAAATAAGTATTTTTTTTTAAATGTTGACAATACTCACTAAAAGTGCTTAATTTCACAGTAATTACTGAGAAATTTTTAAAATGGTACATTTCAGTGGTTATTATTTTATTGAACAGCAACCTGCAGAACATTCACCAGCAGCATAAAAAAAGGATGAAGTATACGATTCTGTTTTTTTTTTATATATATATAATACTGCATGAGGCTTTTTAAAAATGCTAAAATCAGTAAGAGTATAAAAAAAAATGCTTCACATGCTGCATTGACAAGTCATTTTATACATTTTCTTGCCCACCATTTTTTAAGTTTTCATAGCTGCCATAATTTCAATTATCTGACTGCTGCATAGGAAAAACAAAAACTAGAAGAAAATAAACTGTTTTTGTTGAGCTTCTTTATAATGTTAATGTGCTCTATTACCTGTGAACGGCACATTTTGCACACAATGGCTAGGTCACAAGGACCTGAGAATTCAGAGATGGTTGGGAAGAGGAGGCCCATTTGACAGATGGTAGCTTACTATCACAGCCATCTAAAGTGTTCTTTAACATGTACAGGGTATGCCTCTCCTGCACATGGAACCATACTTTACATTTCATCTGATGGGTAGGGACTTTACAACAAGCCTATCACAGGGCATCAACAAACACTTTACAGATAAACCCATTCAGTGTCCCCTTTTTGACCAAAGGCAAAGAGGAGGTTAATCTCAACGCTGGCACAAGTGGGGCTTACCTGAGAACTGCAGATTATGAGCCTGGTGTGCTACTGATAGCCAACCCCCACCCCATGCAGCAAGCAATTTACTCACAATCTGAATATCTCTTCCCAGCAAAGTTAGATGCTATCCAAGATTTCCATTATATAACATACACAGTTAAAGGGCACATAGCTTTTAACACTTCCAGTGTCCAGCCTGAAAAACTAGTTTACATCCAGAGACCAAGTTATTTTCTCCCAATGCTCAGTAAAAAAAATAATTAAATTTAAAACATTTTTGCCAAATAACTAATGAAAGAAGTTATGGCATGTTATATGCCAAATTAATCAATATTTAATTCTGGATTTTCTAGAAGTAAAATATTTAATGAAAAAAAAAAAGATGACTGGCTTTAATAGGACTTTGTCAGTCATGTAGTAAAAAAAAGCATCTGGCAATGCAAAAAAACATTATTTACAATGAACTAATAGACAGAAATAATGCATATGAATAGAAAGGCTATTTATCTTTGAATACCAAGGTGCTTTTCATGGTCCTCAGCCAAAGGATGGTGCTGCTCAAGAAATGTATGATGTCGTAAGTGTAAAGTATGATGAAGAAACATAACGTTACAGTAACCGTGGGTTATTGGTGACCTATGGTTCTATGATTTGTTTCTTTGGGATAGGTAACGTGAAGTCACATATCATGTGTATGATTTTGACAGGAATGTTTGGATCTTTTATCACTCTTGCTTGGATAACTTGCTTTTCTGTTCACAGTAAGTGGATATGTATAATACTAATTTTATGAGGAGTTTTTCATGGTAGATAGAAAAGGGGTAATTAATCTATCTCCCCTTTTTTTGGTTAAAATCTGGTAAATGATAAATTATTTAAGGTGTCTAGGAATTTAAATTATTTAACATTAGGAGGGTTGTTGTTCAAAATGTTAGTCAACTACTGTGTAATGTTATGACCAAGTTATTTGTACATGGACTGTTTTACATAAGTTCTATGGAGTGAGGGTTTGAAGTGGGAGGTGGGGTGGGGGGGGGGGGGGGAGTAGGCATACCAATTTGTAATTATATTTTTTGTGTTTAGCAGGATGTAGCATGTGTTTTGTTGTGAATATGGAAAAAAAAAGTTTGGAATATGCAGAAATGAAGTAAAAAGTAATTTTTTTATGGGGTATTTGGTTTTTGGGGAAATGTGTACTGTGGGTTTTCAGAGAATTCTAATGTAGTAGGGATGGAGTATGTTTGGCAATAAGAATGAAGGTTTTGTGTGTGGGATTGAACAAGGCAATTGTAACGAGCATGTGTATCTCATTATAGTAGTTTTAGATGAATTGAGTGATTCTTAAGAATAATCTTAAATTTCTCTTTTCAGGGAGGGACGACAATAAGCATCACCAAGGCGTGGGTCTGCTTCTCAGCAGACATGTTAGTGATGCTGTTCTAGGATATGAGTGCATTATTGAAAGGTTTCTTACAGCAAAATTTCAGATAAGCATTAAAGACTTGAATGTTATCTGTTGTTATGCCCCCACTGTGAATGCCGATGAGAAGGATAGGTTTTACGGACAACTTCAGGATATTTTGAATTTTGTCAAGAAAGGAAATATTATCCTTGTTCTAGGTGACTTCAATGCCAGAGTTGGTACTGACTCTGACCTTTGGGGAGGAGTAATAGGCCCTTTTGGTATTGGTAGCTGCAATGGCAATGGGCAATGTCTTCTACAGGTAAGTAAACTCAATGGTTTCAGAATAACTAACACTTATTACAAACATGGCGACATACATAAGTACACATGGGTTTCACCTGATGGGCTGCATAAGAATATGATTGACTAAATATTAATTACAGCAAATGGGCTAGTTCTGTTAGGAATACCAGGTCATATAGGGGAGCTAAAATTGGATATGACCATTACCTTGTTAAAAGTATCTTGCAACTTAAACTTAAAAAGTGTTGTGCTACGTTTAAAATTTTTACCTTTAATACTGAAGCTCTGAAAGACACAGTTATAGCTAAAGCTTACCACGGTAGGTTACTTAGTCATTATGACAGTCATGGTTTGCTTACTACTGAAGTTGAGGAAGAATGGGACCATTTTAAACAGGCTTTTTTGGACACCAACAGTACTCTTTTAGGAAAAAAGGAGCAGAGGAGGCAGAATTATCTGAGTGATAAGGTACTTGAGCTTATTTCAGAAAGAAAGAACTGCAGGAATGCCCTTAATCAATACCCTACTAGTCCTAATAGAAAGCACTACAGAGAACTTAATAACCGTGTAAAGAATCAGTTAGCTGCTGCTAAGAATCTTTGGCTTTGATGACTTGGCTGACAAAGCCGAGAAAGCAGTTAGACAGCACAACAGCAGAGAGCTGTATCAGATAGTTAATGTTTTGTGTGGTAGAAAACGAACAGGTGTACAGGGATTGAAGGATAAACAAGGTAAGGTTATAGAAGGTGAGGAATCTGTCATGGCTAAGTGGGCTGAGCATTTCAGTGATGTTCTAAACAATGTAGTTAGTTCTACTCCCATTGTTTGCAATGATGATAGATGCATTGGTGGCTTTAATGTTGGCCCTATAACACAGTCTGAAGTTATTTTGGCTGTTTCTAAACTTAAGCTTCATAAATTCCTAGGGGTAGATGAAATTACTACAGTAATGCTTCAGTTACCACTTCGATGGCTGAAATTCTGAATATCTTTTACGATAAAGGCATGGTTCCTAAGGATTTTACCAGAGCTATTGTTATCCCTATTTTCAAAAAAGGTGATCGCAGTTCTTGCGATAACTATAGGGGTATCAGTCTACTCTCTGTTCCAGGTAAAGTTCTTTCCATAATTGAGCTTAATAGAATTTAGAATCTGGTTGACAGTCAATTGCGTGATGAGCAATGTGGATTCAGAAGTGGTAGGGGATGTGTGGATCAGATATTTTCACTTAGGCAGATTCTTGAGAAATGTTTACAGTTTTAGAAACCTTTGGTTGCTAGCTTTGTTGATTTCAAAAAGGCTTTCGACTCTGTTGATCGTCATAATTTGTGGTTGATTGTAAAATCATATGGTATACCAGACAAGTTAGTTAACATAATGAAAGCTCTCTATAATATCACTGAGTCGTGTGTGGGAGTTGGTAAAGCTTGTAGCAATTGGTTTAGCATTACTCCTGGTGTTCAACAAGGGTGCATTTTGTCTCCTTTTCTCTTTAGTTTGGTTATTGATTATGTTATGCGAAATTCACTTCAAGAGAAAGATTTTGGCCTTAAATGGACTGGAGATACAAAAATTTCTGATTTAGATTATGCTGATGATTTAGCCCTTTTGGCAAATGATGTTGATGAGATGAACTCTTTCATTCAAGCTGTTGATGAGACTGGTAATAGAGTAGGTTTGGTTATAAGCAGAGAGAAAACTACAGTGATGAAAATTGGTCTGGCAGGCTGTGATTCAATTAATCTGAATGGTTGGTCTTGAGCAGGTGTCACAGTTTACTTATCTTGGGAGCTATGCAACAGATACTGGTGACGTTCAATATGAGATTAACAGATGAATAGAAATTGCTGCTGGGACTTTTAAAAATCTATAGAGAGTGTTAGAAAATAGGCATATACACCTAAAGACTAAAATTAGACTGTATAATAGTTTGGTTCTTTCTAGGGTTAGTTATGGTAGTGAAACTTGGACACTTTGTAAACAAGATAACAGGAAACTAGATGCTTTTGATTCCAGATGCTTACACAGTATCTTGGGCATTAGGTGGTTCAACTTTGTAATTAATGATGAGGTTAGGCAAAGGAGTTTGCGACCTCCTTTAAGCCAGAATATTGTGCAGAGAGAGACTCCGTTGGTTTGGCCATGTTGCCCGTATGAATAATTATAGATTGGTGAATAGGATTATGAACAGTGTGCCTAATAAAGGGCTCAGAAAGAGGGGGAGACAATGTCAAACAGGACCTTGTTAGAATTAGTGTGCAGTATATGTAGCTCAGGACAGACTTGCTTGGAGAACTAAATTGCACGGTCTATTTGGACCTCCATAGCTGCTTGAGGATGATGATGATGATGATTAATATATTAATTTTGTTAGATATTTATTACAACTAATATATAAAGAAGTTTGTCTCCTTATGCACTTGGCTCCCAGGGGAAGAATATGGGTTATTTGCAAAACCCACTGGGGTCAACCAAAATTAAGGTGGATGGGTTTGGTTTCCTCAAAATCCCCATAGACTTAACATTAATGGTTGAAACTTATTCAAAATAACTGTTGCCACCAATAAAGTTGAAATAATGAATGCATCAAACTAATTTCTTTCTGCACACAATTGAAAGGACCTTCTTGGTCTGATTTCGCGTGATAAACTCATTGTTCCTTTCGTTGGGTCACGAGTGCGAGCGTTCATGGATATTGAAGTCATTCTAATTAAGCATGAATGGAACAGGAAATTCTTTGTAGAAATGAAAGCTTCAAAAACTAAATTTGTATTAGAAGTTAAAATCATTAATTTAATTTGAAAAATTTTCAAAAGCTGATAAAAGTGTAGGCAAATAATTAATAAATGTTTTAAATATTATGTTAAGCAATAAATAATTTTGTTTAATAATAGTTCTTTAGTACCTTTACATTTTTTATGCACCTCAGACCATAGTTAATTTTGTTTCGCTATAAAGTTACATATGCCTGGCAAATTGTATCTGAGGAACTCTAGTGGGTACGAAATGATTTGAAAAGTTCAATTATCTGAGTGAGGAAATTCTGGGTTTTGGTTTGGAAGCTTATGATGCAGGCAGGATAATGGGTACTTCCAACTATACCCATCACTTTCCTCCCCTAAAAGAGAGAGAAAAAAATTTAACCAGAGGCAAAGGTTGGGTTGTTTTACCTCTGAGTGGCACTTTTTTTATACACGAGCTAAATGGCCAGGTCACAAGTACCCCGAAAGCTCATAGAAGATTGGGGGAGGGGACCCATTGGAACAGCTGTTGGGAGACAAATAATAGCCTCCTGTGAAGGCCACCCAGTGTATTCTTTAACGTGCACAAGGTATGGCTCTCCTGCACATGGGGCCACATCTTAACATTCTATCCCTCAGCTGCAGTGAACCATGACTTCTTTAATAAACCACGAATAAATACTGTACAATAAGTCTCGATGCCCAATTCTGCTACAATTCACCAGTGCACCACATTGAGTATTACATTTGTTGCATATATAACTCTGAGCATGACAATATGTCGCTCACCAAGTCTAGGGTGCGGACATTTTATGTATTATCCCAGATGTTACTATACCATCTTTATATACTACCTTATACTTAGTACTATCAACTAAATACTTTCTTTAAACTATCTTAAAGGGTACTAGTTATCAAATACTAAAGGCCATATTACCACAGACTTGTAAAAGGCTGGAACAACTGTATCATTTGATGTTAATCTGTTAGTCTCGACATTACTGTCGTGGTTCTAACACATGCTACCAGTCCTGTTACATTGGAGATATCAGCAATGATGGATAAACATACATCAGATTTCCACTGTAGATTATTGTTGTCAGTTCTGTTATCTCAATAATGGTGACATAGCAGATTTCCACTAGCTCTTAATAGGGGATTCCTCGGACTTGAGTTGTCAATGTCTGTTGCAATGATGTTACAATCGTATTGCTATTATCTGCTTTTTTCATAGTGGATTACCTTTGAACTATTGTACATGCTGGTATCACAATTTTTCTCTCAATTAAGGTGCTCACTGCCCTGCACTGGCCGCCGCAGCACTATCATACGCAGACTTATAACTTCCAACAACAGCCATTAAAACTTTAAAAACCCTTAAAAATTACACTTCATTAAAAACTATCATATCTGGCTCAATTGAACTCCACACCTAGGAGTTATACTCACAATCCCCTTCGTTTTACAGAGCGACGCGTTTCGCACGCCTTCCGTGTGGTGGCTTCCTCAGGCTCTGAGCACATACTGTGGTATGTTACTTTATATGCGTGTCTCCCATTGCGTCACCATTTATATCTTTATGCGCAAGCGTTTCTGCACTTTTCCTCTGCTGTAACAGAAGATTCCATGCAGATGGTATCGGGGTGATCTCATTATTACATATTGTGTTACTACAATTATGAATGTATAATTTGCTGCATAAGTTAGTTGGAACTTATTTTGAGGGGCAGCTAATGCTTTGTAATTAATTTTTCCCATTTTAATGTTATTTTCTATTATTGTTTGTGCTAAAGCTGTATTAAGTTGCTCTTTTTGAATATCTGTTTTGTGTTCTTTCATTCTTACTTCGTATTGCCTAATGTCTTCCCAATATAGCTGTTCTTTCCATTTATTTTCCTTCCAGATCTGGGATGTTAACCTGATATATCCCCCCCCCCCCCCCCGTAGGTAATTTCCTATCTCTGTCATCATCATCCTCAAGCAGCCATGGGCTACGGAGGTCCAACCGGACCGTGCAATTTAGTTCTCCAAGCAAGTCTATCCTGAGCTACATCTACTGCATCTGGCCACTGCACACCAATTCTAACAAGGTCCTGTTTGACATTGTCTGCCCACCGCATCCTAGGTCTCCCCTTCTTTCTGAGGCCTTTAGGCACACTGTTCATAACCCTATTCGCCAATCTATAATTATTCATACGGGCAACATGGCCAAACCAACGGAGTCTCTCTCTGCACAATATGCTGCTTAAAGGAGGTTGCAAACTCCTTTGCCTAATCTCATCATTAGTTACAAAGTTGAACCACCTAATGCCCAAGATACTGCGTAAGCATCTGGAATCAAAAGCATCTAGTTTCCTGTTATCTTGTTTACAAAGTGTCCAAGTTTCACTACCATAACTAACCCTAGAAAGAACCAAACTATTATACAGCCTAATTTTAGTCTTTAGGTGTATACGCCTATTTCTCCACACTCTCCATAGATTCTTAAAAGTCCCGGCAGCAATCCCTATTCGTCTGTTAATCTCATGCCGCACATCACCATTATCGGTTACATAGCTCCCAAGATAATTAAACTGTGACACCTGCTCAAGACTGCAACCATTCAGCTTAACTGAATCACAGCCTGCCTGACCAATTTTCATCACTTTAGTTTTCTCTCTGTTCATAACCAAACCTACTCTACTACCAGTCTCATCAACAGCTCGAATGAAAGAGTTCATCTCATCAACATCACTTGCCAAAAGGGCTAAATCATCAGCATAATCTAAATCAGAAATTTTCGTATCTCCAGCCCATTTAAGGCCAAAATCTTTCCCTTGAAGTGAATTTTGCATAACATAATCAATAACCAAGCTAAAGAGAAAAGGAGACAAAATGCACCCTTGTCGAACACCTGAAGTAATGCTAAACCAATTGCTACAAGCCTTACCAACTCTCACACATGACTCAGTGTTATTATAGAGAGCTTTTGTGTGATGTATTCAATTTCTTGCTCGAAGGTTCTTTGCTCTGAGCAATATGTGCCCTAATATAATGTGGAGCAAAGAACCTTCAAGCAAGAAATTGAATACATCACACAAACAGCCGGGGATGCAGGGTACCCTAAGAAATTATTAGATAAATGGCAGAAAAATGCAAAATTTATAGTAATTAATGAAACCCAAATTAGGGGAGCACAATTACAACATACGGTAAAGTATGCGCATAGCTTCCCTCACATTAAACACGTTACAGATACGATGCAAAACATTTTAAGTAATTATGATTTAACATTACCGGTCAAAACAACAACTACAATTAAAAATTTAGTAGTTAATGATAGAGATAGGAAATTACCTACAGGGGGGATATATCAGGTTAACATCCCAGATCTGGAAGGAAAATTAAATGGAAAGAACAGCTATATTGGGAAGACATATAGGCAATACAAAGAATGAAAGAACACAAAACAGATATTCAAAAAGAGCAACTTAATACAGCTTTAGCACAAACGATAATAGTAAATAACATTAAAATGGGAAAAATTAATTACAAAGCATTAGCTGCCCCTCAAAATAAGTTCCAACTAGCTTATGCAGAAAAATTATACATTCATAATTTTAGTAACACAATATGTAATAATGAGATCACCCCGATACCATATGCATGGAATCTTCTGTTACAGCAGAGGAAAAGTGCAAAAACGCTTGCGCAAAAAGATATAAATGATGACGCAACGGGAGACACGCATATAAAGTAACATACCACAGTATGTGCTCAGAGCCTGAGGAAGCCACCACACGGAAGGTGTGCGAAACGTGTCGCTCTGTAAAACGAAGGGGATTGTGAGTATAACTCCTAGGTGTGGAGTTCAATTGAGCCAAATATGATAGTTTTTAATGAAGTGTAGTTTTTAAGGGTTTTTAAAGTTTTAATGGCTGTTGTTGGAAGTTATGTCTGCATATGATAGTGCTGCGGTGGTCAGTGCAGGGCAGTGAGCACCGTAATTCAGAGAAAAATTGTGATACCAGCATGTACAATAGTTCAAAGGTAATCCACTACGAAAAAAGCTGATAATAGCAATACGATTGTAACATCATTGCAACGGACATTGACAACTCAAGTCCGAGGAATCCCCTATTAAGAGCTAGTGGAAATCTGCTATGTCACCGTTATTGAGATAACAGGACTGACAACAGTAATCTGATGTATATTTATCCATCATTGCTGATATCTCCGACGTAACAGGACTGGTAGCATGTGTTAGAAACCACGACAGTAATGTCGAGACTAACAGATTAACATCAAATGATGCAATTGTTCCAGCCTTTTACAAGTCTGTGGTAATATGGCCTTTAAAAAAAAAAATACCCCCTCAAGCAGCTGCTTGCCAAAGAGGTCTGACAGAAGCCTGTCAGTTTATATGCCACAGTAGGAGATCTGAGAGGATGGCAGGACCTCAGCAGAAAAACGACTTAGTATTTGATAACTAGTACTCTTTAAGATAGTTTAAAGAAAGTATTTAGTTGACAGTACTAAGTATAAGGTAGTATATAAGGATGGTACAGTAACATCTGGGATAATACATAAAATGTCCGCACCCTAGACTTGGTGAGCAACATATCGTCATGCTCAGAGTTATGTATGCAACAAATGTAATACTCAATGTGGTGCACTGGTGAACGTAGCAGAATTGGGCGAGACTTATTGTACAGTATTTATTCGTGGTTTATTAAAGAGTTTGATCCTACTGTGCCTCGTAATATTTAGAACCATGACTTAGTTGCAACTGCAGCCAGTCTTGAAGCCTAAGAAGGTTGTTTTTACTTACAGTTTTGATTTTATGAGTGGAATGATGCATAGGATGCTGGGATAAATGATATAATGATAAAAAATAATTCTGGAATATTGAAATAGGTTTATGGCAGAAAAGAGTATAAAACAGGGGGGGGGGGGGGATAGTATGTACTCTGCAATTTCTTCCATTTGAAAAAATAAAGTTTTTTTTAAACTTTCAGGTTATTTTCAAAATTTTAAACATGTTGATAGTTCAGATCAAACTCGTGAGCTTAATCAGGTGGTAGCTTCAGCATAGAATAACATTAACAAACAAATGGGCAATACTGTGTAACGCTTCTAAGAAATGGAAATCAGATTGATTTAACAAATTATTTATATTATAGTTTAACCATATATGCATCAGATGAAAAATTCATTCATTCATCAGATATCAAATATTTTTCAAGCTTTAATTATATATTTTTTATAAGATATATATCAGAAATTTTTCAAACAGAAAATTTTTTAAAAATCAAATTTTTATTGTACTAAAAACAGATGCATGTCTTCGGCCTCTCATTTGAATTCTGTCAACATATACATATGACTTAGACACTAGAAGGGTTAACTATGTGTATATATATATATATTGGTATACAGTATATGTGATTAATGATGTATATATGTTGGTAACTAACACTGGAAGATTACACAAAAATACTTGGAGAAAAATAACTATTTAAGCTCCAGAATACAAACTCTACTGAATTAAAAAAAATAGTTAATACATTCTTCATGACAGTGTACACTGAAGAGCCAAAACATTATGACCAGCACATCGTTATGCAAATTGAAGCAACTGCAGGTAAACGATAGCATGTGTGAAAGTCATGAAACAGTATAAATAGCACCTGATACTGAACTCTGTTAATCAGTGTTGTTCTTCAGATGGGAAAGGCAGCAGACTTAAGCGAGTTTGACAAAGTCCATATTGCAATGGCCAGATGATTGGGTCTGAACATTTCCAAGATGGCAAGGCTTGTGGGGGTGCTCACAGTCAACCATGGGTAGTAGCTTCAAAAAGTGGTGTAAGGAGGGAAAAACCACAAACCACCGGCAAGGTGTGGGCTGACCACAGCTCATCGATGCTAGAGGTGAGTGAAGGGTATCCCATATGGTACGAACCAACAGAAGGGATACTGTGGCACCTTGCCTGTAATTAGAATTTTGGTGACAGGAGTAATGTGTCATAACCAGAGGGGTAGCTAGGCTTTTGTGCCCTTGGCAAATTTGTAATTGTCCGTCCTTATCCAGTTATTGATAAAAAATACACGCTATTTATATTATATATATATTTATTGTCATTATTTTAATATAGTTACACGAATGAATATTAATTGCACATAAATTATTGCAAAAAAAATTGAAATGAATTATTTTTTAAAGTAATTTAATTTTTTGTTGGGCAAAATCGTTAATGATCTCATCAAAATTAATTTTTTGTCAGTTCTCACTCGATTGATAGGAAACAAAGTGATGATGTACGCTCCTGTCCTGATGTTGATCTTAAACAATTCCGGGGTGTAAACATAATAATTCAATACAATGTACAAATTATGAACTCCCATTCAAAGAAAAAGATACTTATGTAACATAATTTTATTTTGTAATGGCATGATTTGTAAAAGCAATAAGAGCAGTTTGAAATTGTGCCCCAAAGCGTGGTGCGGGGGGCAGCTAATTGTCTGCCGATAAAAGAAAAAAAACATTTTTGTAGGAAATAACGAAAAATTATAATATGCTGTCTTGACGACATGACGGTATAAACAATACATATTAATTTGAATGAACTACGAGCGGCTAATAATTCAATTTCATTTTGCACATAAATGTCAGATATCGTGGAACTGCTCATGCCGCCCCAGCACCACCCTGTGTTGCCAGCACCCTTGGCAACTGCCCCGATGCCAACACATTCCTATGCCTCTGGTCATACACAGTACATCAAACCCTGCTGAAAATGGGGCTTAATTAACTTAGGATCTGCTGGTAACATGTTGATACCAGATACCACAACACCTTTAGAAATATTGTAGCGTCCATGCCTCGCCAGGTAAGAGCTGTTTTGGCAGCATGTGGAGGACCATCATATTAGGCAGGTGGTCATAATGTTTTGGCTCTTCATTGTATATTCCCAGTCACATCAATGGTAGAAAACAAAATATTTTCGAAAGGCATTTTAAACATGTTAAATATGCATCTTAAGCAACCCCCCCCCCCACCACCACCAAGTAGCAATTCAGGAGAATTACCATGCTGTGCTTACAATCTTCTATTATTTGCAATGCCCTGAGAGCATGTAAAAGAATCTCAAAACTAAACAATCCACTTACAAAAAATAATTGCAAAACAACCATATATCAATATACTTTTGTCAAAATATAAAAATAAAAAAATAAATAAATACCCCCTCAAGCAGCTGCTTGCCACAGAGGTCTGACAGGAGCCTGCCAGTTTATATGCCACAAGTAGGAGATTTATACTTCAAATCCTCCACCTCCAAAAATTCTGGTTACACTACAGTTAAATTTTTTAAAGCCTGTTTGTTGGCATGCCATATTCACTTGTTATTTGGGGTTTTATGGCGCATGAGCAACCTATTCCTGAACTAAAGAGCACATAAATCAGATTTATGGGGAGTCACGGGTTTTTACATATTACCACTTCTTATTTTTGTCAAGAGATTACATGACGATTTACAACTGGGAGGACATCACTTCTGCCATTTTATTGCTTTACGAACTTTTTTGTCATCAAGTACAAAATTACTAATAAGTTTTCACGAAATAGTTCTATCATTCGATTTCTTTTACTAATGTTCCAAGTATTATAGGTAATAAAATTTCGGGCAAGGTGGAGACGATCGTCGCCCACATCATCGACCTTGGATGCGCTAATGATCGTAAAAAGTTACATGCCGAAATATTAGGAAGGTTAATTGAGCGAGATTAGATACAAAAAAAATTACAAAAGTACTTTTAAAAACATTTGAGATCCACCGAGTGAAAAACTAATTAAAATATGGTGATGAAAATTGGCAGTGTTTATCAACGAACTTATTAAAAAATACATTTTTTTTACTTCCAATCCCACTTACTTTCCACGCTTTTGTACTTGCAGACATGTCGATTGCATCCTGGTGTTCAATGTTGCCAAAGCCTTTCCGTTAAAATCATGGAGGTAGGGTCTAACCGGTGCCTACGTAATGGAATGCCTGCCTAATTCCGCGAATCTCCGTGTTAGCATGAGCGCATGGGAAGCTTCAAAACTTGCCACTCGAGGGCAGCACCAATCCACGGTAAGCTAACCTACGCTAACGTTAAGTACATAGCGATCTGGTCGACTAATGTTTATTTAACTCTAATTATTTGAGGAAAATACACTAAAAAATTAATGAATAAAAAATTTTAAATTACTTTACCTTTAGTTAAGGTTAATCCATGACTTATTTTTATGATATATATATGCAGAATTCTTTAACGGAATAATTTGACTACATAATGCTGTTTCCATAGGCACTGGAACTTTACCAATAGACACAAATGAAGTTCATGCTGCAGCACAGAATTTACTCTTTATCATAACTCTTTTATTTCAGTGTTGCTAAATTTCAGTTCTTAATTACTTCTGATCTTAAAATCTCACATTAAAGAATATTTATACATGTATTTGTGCAATTCAAGGATTCTGTTGAATACTTAAATGTTCTATCAGAAATATAACAGGAATTGACAACTGAGATATTTATAATTTAAGCATTTTTCTTGAGAGGGGTTTAGAATTCAGCTTGAGTTGTGCAACTTTTCAGTACACTTACTGCCACAATTCGTTAAATATGATTTTAAAAATTTCTGTATTGTTAATTTACAAAGGTTTTTTTATGTGACTGTCATCATTAAAAGAACAATGAAAAAATTTATTTTTGCATAACCTTAGTAGAAATGTTAACGTTAACAGGGTTAACACTTTTTTCTTTGAACTCAAAGTGGGCAGCAATTTTTTACAGCTTTTTCCATAACAGCTAAAACATTGACAAATTCAGGTTTTTGATATTTCAAGCCCCTACGATCGAGATTTCGAATAATGGCATTTGATGCTTATGGTGACTGAGGAGTATTTAATAGCTCAGAGCAGCTGTGGTATTCTATGTTATTTTCTACTGCTATAACTAGGTAACCAGCGATCACCGCTAAATGTTGCTGTCAAAAGTGACACTCTGCAAAAGGAATTTATATTTTCTATCTCAGAAAGTTCTTCTGCTAACAGTATTTCAAAAGATATTTCTGAAGCTTTATTACTAATTGTGAAGGGTTGGGGGATTGTAGAAACAGGACCCATTACATAAAGGGAACGTTTGTTGCTCACATTGCTTGAAAGTGATGCAGAAATTATGCCCGTTTTAAGAATTTTTGTAATTGCTGCAGCGGCACTACAAGCATTTGTTTAGTCATTTTTGCCTCCCAGTTGCCTAATGCAGCCAAAAAACGATTCCACGTCATCACTGGAAATTTTTCTGGTTAACACAAAATGAAATCCTTCATTCAGTAGATATTTCACACATTTTATAGTAGATAATGTCACAACTATTGCTTCACATGTTTCTGCACTTAAAAATTGTCATTTTGGTTGAGAACAATTTTTCCACTTAAGTAAATAATCTAAGAAATCATTCTCTAACCAAAGCAATCTTTCATCAGTAACAGAAAGGAACTGCATACACATAGGATTATTGCTTTATATTTGATACCTGGTATTTGAATGTTATGCAATGTGAACCATTTATACATTTTCCATAAATTCAATGGTCTTCTGTGCATCTTCGAAACCTTTTACAGAACATTGCCTACCATAATCACATAGAAATTTTAAGATAGATGTTACCTCAGGAGTAAAAATTGCTATTGCTCTCTTTACATTCATTTTTACAAAAGTTGAAGGAAACAAGTGTTTCTTTGTAAGATTTCTTATAGGTTTACATATTTCTTTACTTTGGAAATCATATATGTGGTACAAATATTTCGGTAAAATGTTTTCAGCCCGAACACAAAAATTTTTTTTATTAGATAAAAATTGGGATCTGATATTTTTGATTATGTGGCAGCAATGATAACTGAGGAACAACTTCTTTTCTGGATCACAAGGATGCTCAATTCCAGGTTTAATTGAGCCATGACATAGCTTTTGGTACATGAAGGTGTTTATCTTGTGATTATCAGTTACGATTCTTACAACTTGAAATCCAATATTTTCCAGCTGTTTCAAGACATTCAGTGTCAGTAAATACAATTGATTTCCTTGTAACTGATGGGTAAAATAATAAGCAACTGGAAGACGAAAATGTGTTGATAAACCGGAAAACAGGAAACACAGTAAACGATTGGCTAATTTGTTTTGAATTCCTAATTCATTTTCGATGCCATCCATGACAACATTACCAAAGTAAAGGTCCTGCAACTTATTCTACAACATCGGTTTAATGCTCATTTCGTCAATTATTAGGCTACCAATGAGCTCTTTTTCTGTCAATCTTTTTTTCTCAGCATATAGTCTTTGCTGAACAAGGCTACTAAAGCCAGTTTCCGTAGGACTATTAGACAGATACTTTTGTAATGTTGATCTAGCTGGTAATTTTAAGAGTTTGATGTTTCGAGCATAACGATAGCCACATGGTGAACGGCTCTGCGACATAATGCAAAATCTTACTGTACGTTCATGCCACTTGGGCTTGTTTTGCTCATAAGCTTTTAGCTGATCTAGCAAAAAAAACAGCACTATGATTTCCATCTGCATATTTTTTGTAATTTTCTCATACATTCAAAGTCAGATTCTAATTTCTGGTAGTGTTTTAGAAGACTTATATTTGGCTTTCATTGTATTTAACTGTTTCCTCACTCTGTAAAACCTTAATGTTATATTTCTATTTTTATTTCTGAAAAATAAAATGCTTTTTATATCATGTTCAGTTTAAATGCATTTGTCACATGATTTGCAGCTTATTTTCCATTTTGTTGCTAAAGGAAGCTGCCTTAGCTAACACATCTAAATTTCCAAAAGGAAAAGTGGAGCTGCAAATATTTGCACTAAGAGTCGATGGAACAGTATTCCCTGTAATTCCTTTCGTTTTTCTTTTCACTACTCCTTTTTACGCAAGTGTGTAGGGTAACTGGGAAACACGGAAGGCACTGCAGAAGGTTTCAAGATATTTCTTTTCCCTACAGTTTCAAAATCCTCTTCTTGAAAATGCTTCCCACAAACTGCAGAATATTGGCTAGGGCACCATTTACTTCCCTTTTTCATTCCTTTAAGAGAAAGTATGTGTATGAATCAAACATTAATAGCCAACTAAATAAAAACAATAATTAGAAGAATAAATCTACTATGTTTTAATTTTTTACTTCACTAGTTGAAAATTAAACAGGAATGTAATCAGCATTATCAAGA
Source organism: Ryuthela nishihirai (assembly GCA_038380435.1). Classification (NCBI taxonomy): domain Eukaryota; kingdom Metazoa; phylum Arthropoda; class Arachnida; order Araneae; family Heptathelidae; genus Ryuthela; species Ryuthela nishihirai. The sequence goes on along the minus strand of JAWZYU010000007.1, from coordinate 78,302,708 downwards.
ATTATAATCATGGTTTAAAATAATCTTATAGAGTGAACGAATTCAGTGTTTTACATATGTACTTTTAAAATACTATGGATAGCCATAATTTCTTGATTTTTGAGTATTACTTTTACATAAACGTTTTTAACTTGTGAGACCTGATTATTCACCCATTCACTGAATAGCCATGCCAGTTTTCGTCACAGAGAGATTGGAATTTGTAATATTTCCCAGAGATAGGATGATATCCTGTTAGGACTCCTTTATCCGTTGGAGAGCCGGGATTTGCATAATATTAAAGTCAAATTAGCTTCTAGAATCACTTTTTCTGCACACATTGAACAGAATGGCCAGGTCATAAGAACCTCAATGGCTCAGAGTTGGGTAGGAGACTCATTGAACAGCTGTTAGGCGACAGATGGGATCCTCCCCTCAAAGCCATCCAGCTGATTCTTTAATGTGCACAGGTTATGGCTCTTCGGCACACGAGAACACAGCTTCATGTTCCATTCAATGGACAGTTGCTTTCCAAGCCAAATGGTGTCCCCATTCCCACTGGGGTCAAGAGTAGTGGAGATAAACCTCAATGCCGGCACAACTGGGAACTAAAGATTGTGAACCTAGCACACTACTGACGAAACCAATTTCGCTTATATGAGAGGCCTAACGAACCTTCCCCCTCCTTCCTCCTCATTTTAGAACAAACACTGAAAAGTTCCAAAAGAAATTGAATCACTGGCGACTACGATGCTTGCCAATATCTCGACTGCACTGTCAAAATTGCGATCCTCATTACGCTCGAAAAGCAGGGGCATGAGAAACAGCACTAGAAGATTTCTCTCAGAGATCAGAGACCCATACCTGTTTCATTGAATACGTTTGCTAGATGATGAAATATAGAGTTAATCGGTTGGAATTTCCTAGGCAGAGACTTCCGCTGTGGATAAAAATTTCTTACACTAGTATTTAATCGGAGGAGTCGGGAGAGAGAAAATCCTCTCACCAGATTCTTGAATCAGTCAGTCGGGGGTGGGGGGAACTTCTATGTAATTATGAGGCAAAATTGTTCAATATTTGAAATCTGAGGTTATTGGGTTTATAATTCCCTTTTTAGATGACAGGAAGCAGAGGGAAAGAAGAAGTCATCATTTTAATTTTAATAGATGATAGATTTGCACCGTTTGTGCTTTATGCCATGAAATATCTCATAATTAATTATGTACTGGATGAGTTGATTCGGATGCTTAGTTGCATATGTAAAGAATTTTAAGCCAATTTTTTAATATGTGTTCTATCAGCAGGATTTCAGTATCACATGGAATAACTGAATTTCTTACGAACCAAGGAGTTGTCATAGCTGATCGTAAGAAGTATTTTGTTGCATAACGTTTACTGACGAACTGACGGAAAGTCGAGCATGAGTCATTTAATGTCTTCCCACTTATTTCTAAAATAATATTACTAAAAATGAAAAGATAATGTTGTACTTACCTCATTCCTTAATGGACTTACCTTATTCCCAGTGGCGGGGGTTGGGTCTGTCGGTAGCATATCAGGCTCGCAATCTGCAGTTCCCAGGTTCGAATCCAAGCCGTGCATGCATTGAGAAGTTTCTCTAGTTGACTCCCAGACATCTTTAGGCTTGTAAAGGTGGCCGCCAGGCAGATGGGTCGTGAAGCCGTTGCAGGAGATTCATGCCCTGTGCAACGTTAAAGAACATGCTGGATTATCTTGAATGGAAGCTACCATCTCTATCCTAATAGCTGTCCAATTGATTCTCTTCCTTTCCCCAACCTGCTCCGATCCTTGGGATCTTTGACCTAGCCATTTAGCCAAAGGTTCCCTGAAAGGTAAAACAACACATCTTCTCAAAACATTGGTCCAGTGGCGAAACGGAGCAACTGGGAACATTGTAGTCTGTTCTTCGACAAATCGCAATGGCTATGTCCACACTTGTGCGCTTTCATCTTCAACTTCACTTTCAACTTTCAATTCCACTTTTCAACACCGAGTAGTCTAGCGCATGCCTTTGATGGAATGCGTTGGACGCATGCCTTCAACTGCCTACACCTGGGCGACAAATAGTTTTCAATTTCTCACCAGTGTAGACGTGAAGTTGAAATGGACGTAACTGATGCTGCTAGTGGGTATAAGTGCTGCAATTTTAGAGCTGAAAAGGAAGTGAAAAATACCGACGATCGATATGGATGAAAGATTATTTGAAAACGCGGAATTTTGGAATAATGAGGGAATTGGAATTAAATGAAAACGTTCTTTTTAAGAACTTTACCCGAATGTCTAGAACAAACTTCTGCATGCTTTTGGGAATGGTGGAGCCGAAGATCGAAAGAAGAAATACTCGTTTCAGAGAAGCAATACCAGCTGAAGGGAAATTAGCGATCACACTCAGATATTTGGCTACGGTGATTCATTGATGTCTCTGATGAATATTTAAACCTACAATCTGATGAATTATTTAATTAATGTTTTATTTATTTAAATTAATTTAATAATTTACATCTCTAATGAATGATTTCAATTCAAATTTATTTCACACTTTTGATACATTACAAACATGTAATTTATAACTTATAATAACAAAATGAATAAATGTTTTTCTTTTCCAAAGTAAATAGACAATTTTGAAAGTGTAAAATTCAAAACTCCACATGAGCCAAAGCTCGTTTGTGGAGATATTAGATTAAGAACATAAAATATTGTAAAGCAACACTACCAACTTATTTCACACTGATATATATTAAACCCGTTAACATTATGACTCAAAATATGTATTTAGATACTGTAATCATGCAAGACATAACCTCAATTTTCGAACTTGTAATCATGCAAAGCATATTTATTATAACAGAATTTCTACCTTTTGTTCGAGTATCCATTAATCCTATAATCTTCAATAAAGGCCAATGTTTGTTCTGACGACATGGTGAACAAAAAACACATGCTCAATAATCACAAAAACAGAACGAAAGCTGCCATACAAACTATGAAGTTGCACGGAATGTTGAACAAAAATCCACTACTGGTGGAAGTACGTGTGCTACTGCATGCGTCACTGAAAACGGCGCCGTTCAACTGATTTGCGGTATGCCTTTGCGCATGCGTCACGTGCATTAGACGCATGCGCCGCAGCGCGTGCGTATAGCGCACGTAAAGCGCACAAATGTAGACATAGCCAATGATCATCATTGGTCAGTGACGTATCAATCTGCCAATCGACTGATGATCTATGACGATAGAATTGTTGAAACTTCTACTGAGCAATCTCATAGTCTCCCCAGTTCTCACCAACATTATGCCACTGGTTTTATTACTTTTTGCACTCCCCCCTCCCCCTTCCCTGGACAGTAAACTGGACAGCAGATTTAGAACAACTAAAAATGTGATCATTTGTTTAGCCAATATCACTTCTAGCAATCATTTTCATTATAGACATACAGTAGTCTTTCTACTAGCGACATAGTTTTTAATAATTTAAATTTTTAGAATCCAAAATAAAAGGTAAAACCAAAATTATTATACTTTGCTGCATAAAATACAAATGTATGCGTTTTGATTAAAACGCTATCTTAGTGTTATAATTACACTAAATGCCTAAATAAAAACATCCAAAAGCTGAATATATCGCGTTAATTTCATTCCTTACGGAAAGGTTTTGAGACAATGAGTTCTGACCCACAGGCAACATAGGGAGGAAATTCTAGATTGGTAAAGAAGCTGATTGTTCATGATCCATTATTATTTGTTCAAAGGCAAAGAAATAATTCTGGGCTATTCCTTTAAATAATTCTGTATCAATTTTCTCCACAGATTTTGTTAAGAACGCTTTTGCAGAGGCCTCCTAACCGTGTCCCCACCCCCTATCCTGCATCGCGGGAACTCTCAATACGCCTCTGGCAACCTGTAGAATTTCATCCACTATAATTTAATTAAAGCACATGTGAATCAAGCAGCCTCTACGCCCACAGAAATTCGTTTAGACAGCATGGGGAATTCATTCATGATACAACAAAAAAAAAATTAAAGAAGATGAATTAAAATCGATAAGGTTAAGGGTTGGATAAATCAGAGCCACCTATACCATAGTATACCATAGTACTGAAGAGTGTCCTAAAGGAAGAATTAATTTTTCAATAAATAAGAGTTGTAAATTAAAGCTGTATATTTTCAAATTCATCTGGTATCTGTATATTTTTAAAAATTCGTAATTAATTTTAAAATATTCATAAATATTTCAATTAAATTCATAATAAGCAATTTATTGTACTTTATGCTGTCTAAAAATGAGTTGTTTCTAATTAAAGTTTAGACAAATTAAATCATTTAAATATTTTATGCATATTTAACTTCCCATCTTATATTCAATGGTTGTCCAGGCCCGGTGTATCTAAGGGACTCTAGATACATCATTTTATCAGTAAAATATCATATCGTTGGCAATATATGTTAAATATTTGACTGTCAGAGATTGCAATTAAAACTTTTATGATATTCGAAAACTATGAATCATAATTGTTTATCAATACCTATTCAACGAAAAAATAATATTTATTTCGAAAAGCAAAGAATTATCTCTAAAAACAAAAATATTGTGCTTGTGCTGCTGATGGTGAAATGTTACCGTCAACATTTCAAATTTCTAACATAATTACATCGATTACAATACTGAAATATCTGCCATTTTCAACATTTTTCACTGTTTAGAGGGCGCAGTTATAGTTATATTGAGATTTCGAAAATACGAAACGTACTGTTTCATCAATACCTAAACAACACAAAAAGAATTTTTAATTTATCTTTAAAAACAAAGAATTTAAATATGTACAGATGGGCAGACAGACGACAAAGTGAAACATTCGTTCTTTTGTGTCTGAAAAGGAGCAAAAATAGTCCCCTAGAGGAAGGCTTTGGCTTGTGCTGCTCAAAAGCAAATTATCCCTTGGACGCTACTTTAACCTTTGAGTGAGGGCCAAATGACTCTTATTTGAGACCCAAAGTTAGAATATCTTTAGGTCCTGAGACTTATTTATATATAACGTTTTGTTTTTTTACAACTTCGCATTTCCGTGAATTATGATTAACAAGGAAATTTATCTGCTGTTGCTCGGATTTCACTCTCTCTTTCAGGCAGTGACTGTAACTTTTTTTGCTCACGGCACATCATATATTTCGCCGTGAATACTGATGGCACACTAAAAATTTAGTGGTAATACTACGGGAAATTCGCACATGCGCAGTTTGTCTTCAAAATAGCCATTTCTGTGGAGTCGTTTGTAAACGCTGAGAGCTATTTTTTGTTCAAGTTCTGACGTATATTAAGGTTAGTACGTTGTACGTATTATCGGTATGCTTTGTGTAAGCCCCGGATCTAGAAGAAAAATCGAGGCGGGCTCCAAGAAACACAATCGAGTGAAAAAAAATTGTCAAAGGGAAGGCCAAAGAGACTTCATTTCCAATTATAAATGGTCACTCGAAAATAATGATTCTAAAACGGTGTGCTGTATTCCTAATGTAACAAAATTAATTTACGAATGTTTTTCATTAACTTTTATTTAAGAGACTCTATCTGACACATATATTCGTATATGAAAGTCATTGGTTCCTTATCATTGATAGAAAATTTATGAAAAATCGTCAAAATAAGGTTAAAATTTGAATTTTTCTTGAGTTTTTGTTTACACTACAGTTTCAAATCTTAAAAATGATTATATTACTTAGTACTAAACCTAATCATCTCTCCACACAAACTCGTACGTATATTATTGTTCAGTTTGATTTTCTCAAATTTGTCCTATTTTCCATCTAGTAAAATTTTAATTCTTTCTAAGCTTTTAACGTGAGATATTGATTCTTATTACTACGGGAAGATGCATCATCCAGAAACTACACCACAAAACAATTAATTTTTGCTTCTCCTCAAATATATACTGCGGTAAAAACGAGAAATAAATATTTTAAAACTATATTCCGTTATACGTCAGAAATTTCTGTCCTCCAAACGCGGCTGTGTTTAGTAATATTAATTAAAGATTACATTAGAAAACACGATTTTTACCTATCTTCCTATTGCTTTTCATACGTCAACTGTGTGCTTGTCAAAACAGTTGTTCCTCCATATCTTTCGAACACCGAGGAAAGTTTGTGCTGCGAGGAATGTGATAGAATATAAAATATTTATCCCCGTGATTACCCCTCCCTAAAAAGGGGTAATATAAAATGATTGTTCTGTTATATTTCTTGGAACACGAGGGCCGAACGTAATAAGTTGTATGTCAAATGAAAGCTTGTGACGTGGAATGTTGTGCCAATTTTGAGTATCCATTAAAGATTTATATATTTGTTTTAAAAAAATAGTTTTTTATTTCTTAAAAAGTGTTTTTTGGGTGGGGAATTCATTATTCGTTAGAATTGTATGTTTTTATTTTTTTAATAGATAATATTTCCTGCAGCTCTTTAAGAATATAGCTTTTTCTTCGCTGCTCTTCGCTAAATTTGGTTTGGACAGGGCAGCCTTAAACTGCCCTGCAGCAAAAAGCACGAAGGTCAGATATCAATACCAAACGATGGGGTACACTTTTAGTGTTTACTATTCCCGGATAAATTAAAAGGTAGAGTGTCAGAAATAGACGTACACCAAGCCAGCTGGGCAAAGCTATAGTCCAGAAAAGTGAGATGTCAGTACCAATGGATGGAGTTCATTTCTAGTGCGAAAAAATTCCCCTCCCCACACACGCCCTCCGCCACATCTCTAATCGTATTGCACGGAGATCAGATTACAATAATAAGGAATCGAGCTAAATTTTCGTACCGAACAATCCATATATAATTTAAAATCACATTTCCCAGGTATCGAGCTTTCCCTCCGTGCCACATGTGTACTGCTATAGTAGGTGTCAGATATCAATACCAGTGTAAGGGGCCCAATTTCAGGTTAAACAATTCCCTGACAATTCTGACAATTAAGGGCACAGTGTCTAAATATAAAACCCTCCGCATGCAACCTGTGTAATGGTATAGCAGGTAGGTAAGATATCAGTATCAATAGATGGTGTCCAGTTATTGTTTCAAACAATACTCGACATTTAAAGGCACAATGCCGATATATAGAATCTTCCCCATGCAACATGTGTAATGGTTTAGCATGGAAGTGAGATATCAATATCAATGGATGTATTTTTAGTGTCAAATGATCCCCGGAAAAATTGTGCAAAAGATATAGAGCACAAGTGATGAAATTGTGAATAGAAAAAAAAGAATGTCATAAATATCACAGATTTACATTACAAATAATAAGAAATATTAGCAACTAAAAATAACTGCATGATGTATGTATTATAGCAATATTTCATTTAATAATATAGATCATTGTTTAAATCTGCACGGCATACGACATTAATGACACAGTCAAGTATGAAATGGGTTAAGTTAAAATTAACAATAACTGGTAAAGTACAAGATTACAGAACCTCACTATGAAAAATACCTCAAATGTATGATAGCAAAGCGCCTTTTCTCTTCATTCTTTTACAGAAAAAACTTCAGTCATATCTATAACAGATTCCTTTCCCCAACATTCCCTCAGGAGTGTTTGCGACTTCGCTATATAACCCATTGTGGGCAAAATTTAATAGAATTTGAAGTGAAAGTTCTCTTTAAATTTTAACCAATATATTTTCTGACTTCGAACTGATTTAACAATTGCTGATGCTTATGTAGTTTCCATCATCATCATCTTTCATCATTAATCGATAAGGGTAAAATCTCTTTGGAGAAAGTTTATTTGGAAAAATGAAAACCTAATTTTAAGGTTTATGATGAAATCCAGTAAATCTCCGATTTTTAATATTTTTTGTTCGTCTTTCAGTTCCTCTTTTTGTTCAGATACCATCACTACCCTCACATCAGTACGTCATCACTACTGTCACGTCAGTACGTCATCACTGCCCTCAAAACCTGGATAGATGTTCCCCGTGAAGGGAAGAAGGCAAAAACGGGTGACAACAACGGTGCTTATTTAAATATTTTAATATTCAATCAGAAATTAAAATTTTCTTCGCAGAATATAGTTTAGATTTATATTTATATGTGCGTGCACGTGTGTTCATATACGTGCATCTTACGAACTGATTTCTCATACGAACTTTTGCCTTTTTACTAGAAATAAAGTTGCACCCATACGAGCCTCCAAAGAGACTGATGTCAAAGAAGCACAGGAACAGATTCCCTCTAACAAAGATAGGCTTTTCTTATTTCATATCTCAGTTACTTGGCTATAAGTGTAATTTTTCGTTTTCTATTGAAATTGCTGTTTCAAGTTCCTCTTGCTCAAGCTAATTATCCTTGTTGATTTGTCGTGTTCTTAGAACACAGGGCAGGAATCGGGTTTTGGGCCACGTCTGTAAAAATTGGTAACAATTTAATTACAAATTCGCTGTTTTAATTTCATTACAGGGGAGTAGTTTAGTCCCACTCCAGCGATTCCCCACTATGTCGTATGAAAGGTAACCGTTAAGTCAAATAGTTGCTTAAAGCCATATTTAAAGATACAGTGATTTCGAACTTACTCTTACATGCAATCAATAGATGCACGAACCTTCCATCTCGTAATGTGTGAAAAGTTTGTCTGTTTTAATAGCATAAACAGTCATTCTTTCACAATAAGTCAATGTTGATTGCATTAAATATGATTCGGGTAAACGGAAGGCAATCTGAATAGGAGCTTTTGTTTGGAAATTAAAAAACTGAAAACTCACTGTTTATAAGAAAACTGCAATATTTTCAGTATTTCCACGAAAAGTACTAATTACTTCACGATTCTGAAAGAGTTTTGGCTCCCAGAATCGATCCGCTAGACCTAACTTTGCATTCACTGACTTCAACTGCCGATAAAACATAACGTAAGAAACGTAAGCTTTCTCGGCGGTTATTCCAAGCCGCTATCTCACGCTTTTTTCAGAGTTCCTGGTTCTACAGTCTCCCGGTACATTGGAATAAACGCATAAGTGTGGGTGAAGGTAGCTATTTGTCGCTGCAAACACAAGTTTTTCGAGAAAGATATGGTGTTTCACTTGTTTGGAAATCTTAAATAACACGACCTATAGAAAGCAGCATTACTCCAGTAAATTCCATAAGCATAATGCTTCTCAATTCTGAGGGCCCCCATAACCGATAGACAATAAATACTTTGCGATTCAACCGTTTACAGGACCTAACGCATAAAGTCTTTAACACTTCAAGACAATCGCCACATTACAGAAGATTCAAAAAGCGAAGCAAAAGAAAAGCACCCTACCCAGCATTCTCACATTAAAGGAAAACGTGATGTAAGCATTCGAAACAGACAGATCTGACCAACAGAGGGCGCCCTGTACCAGCAAGAATACAAGTAACATTGGTTTAACCATTCATTTTTTTAAGTATTAGGGCGTTAATGTTACAATTTCTTACAACGTTCATTTCTAGTGAAGATGCAAGTCTGCAACATTCACTTTTTTGTGTAAGCATGTGAATATTACATTTCAGCTGTATTGTGAATCAAACAGTCACTTGAGAAGAATTTTTAAGAGTGTTTAAAACCATCACTGTGAACTCATTGAAACATAAAACGTGTCTCCTTCTCGTGTCTCCTTCTTAATATCTATATACTATTCTTACGAGCACAAAAGATAAAACTTTCGAAGGAAGATGAACCCTGCAACAGTTAAAAAAATAGTAAATAAGCGATTTTCTGCGTTTTGGACATTTAACCAGCGCCATCTAGTGAGAAATATGTTGACTGTCTGATTCGAGTAAACGGAAGACAACAGCTGTCTGTTTATGAATGATTATGTATGTACGAGAATGTTTCTCTGATTTTATGCAAAGTATTCTCATGTTTATATCAGGGGTGTATGGTGTTATACATAAGTGTATGCATACATCAATGCGATGGACTAAGTTTTTGTTCATATTTATTTTTGTCACATACTTGTTTCGTTGTTGTATGTTTGTGTTTTCATGTTTGTTTCTGAGAAATATGTTTTCACGTTTGTTTCAGCGAATGTGTTTGTTTCTGTGAATCGGATGTGTGTGTGAGTGTATGGGTGTTTCTATGAATCGTGTGTTCTAAACATGTTATCAGTTGCTTGCTACAGAAGAAGCTAACACTTTACAAACCTCAACAGATTGGCATAAGGTATTTCCAAATGTCATCGAAAAGTCACTATACTTGTGAAAAGTTTACTAAAGATGTATTTTGTGGAAGAAGCAGGAATTGAAGATCTACGTCTGAGAAAACTATGTGGTGAAGAGGCGTCTTCAAAACATAGCCACTGTTAGCAGGAATGTCAGGACACGCAGGATCAGTCGGTCTTCACCAATCTCCATAACGTGAAAGATCGGTCTGACGTTGTGATGAATTCGAATCATGATGTGTCAATCAAGTAGATAGTGGGCAAAAGCCCACAAAACAAAAGCGCCTATTCAGATTGTCTTCCGTTTACCCGAATCATATTTAATGCAATCAACATTGACTTATTGTGAAAGAATGACTGTTTATGCTATTAAAACAGACAAACTTTTCATACATTACGAGATGGAAGGTTGGTGCATCTATTGATTGCATGTAAGAGTAAGTTCGAAATCAGTGTATCTTTAAATATGGCTTTAAGCAACTATTTGCCTTAACGGTTACCTTTCATACGACATAGGTACTCAGTAGAAATACAACACTCATGTCTTACCATGGATCTCTAGGTTTCTTAGAAGTAACTAACCTACTGTCTATGGGAGAGATGTTGGCTATCATAACTTATAGCTGTATCGGGGGTAAAGTACTGAATAGGCTATTGTGAGTTTTTCAACGTAAGCAGATATATGGGGAAAAAAATAATAATCTGATGATGCTTGCGATTTTTCTACTTTGGTCGTTTCGTTTATTAGGAAGTATATATACATAAGTGGAAGATGTATTAGTGTTTGAACTTTAATTATCTTGCGAGATGTGTGAGAGAAAGCAAAGAACACGTAATGAGAGTTTTACGAATCTATGGAGAAACGTGCATCTGAAGAGTTAGTTTATCTCTAAGATTGTATGACAGGGAAGCAAACTTGCAATCAGTTTTTCATTCTAAATGCTCACACAACATATGATAGGTAGTTTGTCGCTGTAATGATGAGTCATTAACGTCTGAAGCGTAGTATCTTTCGTAGATAGACACTTTGATTAACGAATAAGATGTCAGAAAATGAGAATGTCCTTGATTGAATGTGTAAAACATCCCTTGTGATCCTGACAGAATTAGACATCTACAGCAGAATTAACTCAGAAGACTGAGTGGAGAATTAAAACTTTACAGAGGTCTATTCATCTTTGATAGTTAAATGAATCATTTCTCAAGCATCGAGGTTTCTCAATTTATGATAGTGTGGAGGAAACAAACGTGGAAGTCAATCCCTGTCTATATTAATGTTGTCAACCCTCAAGCTCAACATATTTTTATCAATCAGATCAGTCCATTCACGGTTTTAATGACTTTTTAGTTCAAATCTTTATTGTCTATGGGAAATGCATGAACCAGGTTTGTTTTATACCAAAGTGCATGGTCATATCGCTAGTGTGAGAAAGATCGCCCCCTGTGCCATTTTTTGCATTGAAGTCACCAACGAACTGTTCTGCAGAAACTGTGCATTATCGTGGTTGGAAAAAATAAAAGAAGTTGAAACTTAAGTGATGACCCCCGAATGCCATTTGAAAATTCGTGGATGTTAACACTATCATCTAACAAAGGGGGCAGAGAATAATGCTAAAGATTTCGTATTACTTCATATCACGCTGGGATTTTTAAACATTTTGCGAAACACGTATTAAGTTTTTCCATTTTTTACACTGAATTATACGTCACACACATTTCTTATGACATTAAAAATTTTCTGTATGTTCCCTCTCTAATGTACGAGGTCAAACCATATTCTCCCTGTAACCATACTTCCTTTAATTGTGATGAACAGTATAAGACGACCTTGTCACGTACGCTGCACACTAGTTGCGACACGCCCGTCACGCGACTTAATGAAGGTCGAGTTGCCACCAAAAACGTTTAGTGGACTTGTAAAATCAGGTGACTGCTTGGAGAACATGATAAACTGCTTTGTACTTATCGCCCTAAAAGATACGGGGAGTTTTCCATACAGGGAGTACCATACAGGGAGTTTTCACCATACAGGGAGTTTTCTTTGTTCTATAAAGTGCAGTATTTCGACATGTAACAGTAATTATTTAACTTATCCATTAGGGCATCCTCGAGGAAGATAAAGCACAGAGCGACTGCTCTTCTCAAAGTAAGCCGAACCATATCTAATTCTGTTATCTGTTTTCACAACGAAGGGCTGTCCCATAGGTCAGCGTTAGTGGTGTGGGCGAGTGGTCCGTGACCTTTGTACGTCACCAGTTGGCCAGCTTGTTGCCATGATGTGTCAATTCAGCAGATCATGTGACAATGATAGTAGAAGGTTTTGTAACAGAGTCGAAGCGGGAGAGAAGGGATTTTTCACGCTCTTAGTTTGTAAAGACATTTTTCTGTCGCTTCTTGTACGCTCTACGTGAGAACAACAGCATAAGTACAGAATTTTCAGGCCCAATCAGAACATATATGTCAAAGCATAATTAAGAGGATTCGTTGAAGCATTTGCTAAATTTTGACTATCAGTCCAGTTGAATTTCGGTGGATTAGCTCAGGTAAGTTGAGAGGGGTATTATCGCGTGAGACTTATGTATTATTTTTTATAGTAGGTTAGTGTATTTGATTAATGCCCCCTATTAACACGCATTTGTGTTCGAACTAAAGTTTTTTATGCTAGCGGAAATGTAAGCTGAAACGTATGAATTCTACTTTTAGCATTCTGCCGCGTAGTCTTTACAGAAGTTATCTGATGAATACAACTGACCTTGTAAAGCATGTAACTAACGTTGCAACGCGAATTTCATCAGTGTGTTGGGTCACACGCACGCCGGGTAAACGGTGGAAGAGACAATTTTTAAAAACTGTAAGAGCGTTTAGAACTTTAGATTTAAAAAAAAAATTATTTCTCTCATAGCTGATTTTTCTTTGGAGTAGCATTACTTCCTAGGAAAGAGTTTGCATCATGTACTGAGGATATAGCGGTAATAAGTTTTTTTAAATCATGTCGCGTAATGGATATACTTATGGAGAGTAATGAATTGAGACAAACGTAAAACCACTTTCCAAGACAAGTCCTGGTGCAGAAGCACAGATATCTGATGGCATCAACCCGATGGAGACTAATTTTAATAAGCTCAGCACTTGGAGGTTTAGGGTGCGCAATTTCAAAATGGTTTGTCTACATTGAAACGCCGACCAATCACAAAGGGTAGAATTGGGAATGCGGAGAACTGTCTCTGGACTTGGAAAAATTTCGAGTCCGAAAACTGTGATAAAGAATGCCTGAGGGTTTTCACGATGTAAGACAGTGCGCCTGATATGGAAACAGTGCAGGGGGTGATCCAAGATTCATCCGTCAATAAAACGTGGTCCGGTACTGAACGTGTGTTCTAAAACAAGTCTTTTATGTCACCAGACCATATTAACCCTCAATACTTTTCATAATTACGAATAAATTAATAAAAAATTAATAAAAGGGAAAAATTCTGAATAAATTCAGATTTTTTCCCTTTTATTAATTTTTTTACCCAATAGCATTTTTTCATCTTCTGTAGGACAGTCTTTTAAAACAGTTACTGTGGGATAGTCCTTAAAAGGGGGGGTAGAACTGTTAATGAGGGGGATTTTAATGAAGGGGTGGAGTAAAAATTGAGACTTTGTAATCGTTCTGAGGATTGCATCAGCCATTCTGAGCGTTGCGATTCAAAAATATTTAGTGGACTTGTAAAAGGATGAGGATAGAAACCATGGGAGTTTGTGATCAGTGAAGTTTTAATAAAGGGAACTTTTGATAAGGGTTTTTTTAATGAAATGGAGTCTGGGAATAATTTCGGTTAAAATCTTGCTAAAGTATACACTAGATACCAAAAATCTTTTTCAGGTGTTAGGAAATAAGGTGTAGTCGAGTGCGATAACGTCTGGCTATTGACACCAAGGTATCAGGTTCAAATCACTGTGTCGGAAGGAATTTTGTTTTTTATATACAGGAGATGTGCTAAAAATAGTACGGTTGTTGGATGACACCACAATTAGATTAAATGCGCATAGAGAAAACTGATTTACCACACGATGGGTCAACCAGGGGGTCTTTAAAGAGGGGCTTAAAATACAGGGGGGTCAACCAGGGTGGTCTTTAGAGAGAGGGCTTAAAATACAGGTGTGTCAACCAGTGGGGCAGTTTTGATAAAGGGTTTTTTAATGAGGGGGAGTAAAAAATTACGACTAAAATAGAGGGTTTTTCTAAATATAGTACTCAACATATACACTAGATGATGTCACGGGCGTTTAATAAAGGGGGAGGGAGCTTTCGATAAGGTTTTTTTTTAATGAGGTTATTCAAAAATTGGGAAAATTACGACTAAAATACAGGGTTTTTCTAAAAATAGTATTCAACATATACACTAGATGGCGCCACAGGGTTTTTCATAAAGGGGGAGGGAACTTTTGATAAGGGGGATTAATGAATTTTTAATTATGAATATTAATAAGGGGCGGTGACGCCATTCACGTGACCGGAAGGGGGCGTGGCGGTGATGTCGTAGGGGAAAGCACTAGTGTGGATCGCTGGACTGGGACTAAACTACTCAGGGGGATTGGTACACAGCTCTCCTTCTATGTACAGCCCCATTTGCTATTAGATTGTGTTAATTATTCTTTCTTAATCTAAATGTTACGTGTTGAGATTTTTCTCTGTTAATCCCCACTCAGCCCTCAATGGGAAAGTGGACATCAATGGGCTGAAATGAGATGCTGCCGTCCGCTGGATGGGACGTCAAGTTGTAGCCCCGTGTGTAGGATAGCCATACTCATGCACGTTACAGAACATGCTGGATAGCCTTAAAGGGGTCCCTTGTTTCTGCCCTATTCTTAGCCCATGGAATCCTTTCGACCTGGTCATTTAGCAGTGGCTTTCAATGGGTTTCAAAGTTGAGGAGACAACCTGCCAGAGGCGAATTCTTTTGTTATGTTAGATGGCGCGCATTGGTCTTTTCGCCCCTACTTGACGCACCTAAGATTTTTAAACATTCTTTTTTTTCACTTTATTTGTTGAAAGAAGACACAAATATATTATCACGGCGTAAAATGGCGGAATATTTCGAAAGCAAAAGGAAAAAAAAAAGTCAGGATGCTTCTTCTAAGCTCCTTTATGTCTTCTGGTAACATAAGAACACTTCCGTTCTAATTACACAAAAGATATTATATTAGCTTATTATATGAAATCTGTTATTATCTTGATATTCAGAAATAGTTTTCTCTATTAATAAAAGCAACAGTGTCCTCTCTGATATATTATCCTTATTTTGTAAATCGTCTATTTTTAATAAGGATGACGAAATGCTATAGAGCAATCTTCTGATTATCAGTGATTTAGTGGCGTAAGAATAACTTGATGGGTTACAAATGTGAAATTGTTTGCATATTTTAAATAAATATAAAAAAATATTGTTTTGTTAATACAGTTACATGCATTTAGTTTCTACTGTTGAAAATATCCCTTTAATTAACACGAATAAGGATTTTAATTTACCAATTCTACTACTTCAGTTTTCTTACAATTATATTCAATTGAAAACCGTGCAACTTCGAATTTTGTAATCAGTTCGTAGTTCGTTTCATATCAATTGCCCTACGTTGGAACCGTAAAAGTTTTTACTTAACTTGATTGACAAAGTAAGTGAGTATTAATTCGATAAATGAAGTAGGTCTTTTATTTTTGAAATTACACTACTTTATATGCATAACGTAGGAAACACCGATACACACATTTCTGCTATAACTATTACAGAAGTACAAAAATGGTAACCAATTAAAAATAAAATTAACAAAAATAATTCAGATTGCACGGTATGATAATAATAAATTTCAAATATTAAAAAATGAGTCTCGATTCTATGAATTTAGGCGGTTAACGGTTTACAAACTGAATACAAAATTTAGCATCCCTTTTTTTTTAAAGATTGCTTTGAACGTAGATAAATTGCATCTATTTCTGATAGCAGTCTCCTTTGCTAAAGATGCTATGATATCATATCACGCGACACTTCTTCTTGCCGAACTTGTTATAATAGTGTAATGCTTCAGTTTCGTTGCCAGATTCAGTAGATCGGGCGTTCACAAACTCGTGTCCGCAGGCCAATCCCGGGTCTTTTGCCCGCGCGAAAACTGTCAAATATGTTTTCCTTCATCTGGCACAGTTTGATTGAACGATTATTTAATTTAAACGCAAGGCGAAAATTTTAATAACGTTATAAAAGTAGCTGCAACATCATTGAAATCGAATATTCAGCAGTTCCTTCTGGGATCCAGTCCCATTCTTCACATACTGGTTCTACTTCAGTTTTGACGTTAAAATGAATTTTGTATTAATGTTTATTTTCATTTATTAATTGTACTTATGTATATATGACATAAAATAAACATTTTTGTTCTTTCAGTACCACCCCAATTATTGGCTCACAGCAAACGTAATATTTTTCTTTCTGCTGAATGCCAAAAACGTTTGTTGGTTTGTTAATATGTCGGGAGAGTAGGGTATTTATTATCCACTTAAGAAGGCGATTTCAGTGAGAAAATGCTAATATAATTTGTCATATATGAGCAATGTTTCTTTCAATATTGTAATATCTTATTACTAATAAAAAATACAGATTGTTAACTTAATTATTGTAGTTAATTATCCTTTGGGAGTCTTGGTTTCATAATGTCCCCTGATTCTACGATAATGCCATTTAGACCATTGTCAACAAAATTTATTCAAATGAAGAAAAAAAACGTTCTTTTCTAATTTTGGCCATTACATTTAAATTCGAACTGATTTAACAACCGATGATACTTTAAAATGCAGTTTCCATCACCATCCCTCATTATTAATCGAAAAGGTAAAATCAATTTGGAGATTTTTTCGATGACCGTCCTTTCTGCATTAACTTGATTGATATCTAGTATCAATTAAAAATAATAAATAATAATTAACCAGCTCTATCAAACACCTAAATCGCTTTTCATACTTTATTAATAAGAACTTCTCATTCTCTTAATTTTCGAACAGTAGAATCAAATTCATGAAGCATGTATATTTCAATATTTATTTTTATTTAAAAAAATTAGAACTTAATTCTAAAGTTCCAAAAGAGCCAGTAAATCTCCTATTTCTTGTTATTTTGTTTTTCTTTTTTGTTCAGCTATCATCACGGCCCTCAAGAAGTGGACATCTGTCCACTTCTTGAGGGCCGTGATGATATCACGAACTTGAAGGCCGTGATGAGGCGTAACTTTCGAGACTAAAGGCCTTTAAAGTCTAAATTGACGTCACATCCAGTGGATCTACAGTGCTTCCTGCGCACGTAGTACTACCATCGCAAATGGAGCAACTTTTTTTTATAAGGTCGGTGAGCATTTTTGTTTGATACTGTGCTCAAAAACTTATTGACATAGTATGATTATATTGTATATATGTATATTAATGTAATATTTCTATGGCAAACTTTAAAATAAGGAAGACGTTGAAACTAAAATAGATCTTGATTTGTAATTATGCTAAATTGATGACTGAAAATGCAGAGTATTCGTCGTTCAACGTTCTCTGAACATGTATAACCATATATAAATTACCAGGAGCGTCATAATCGGTTCTACATATAATTACAATGACACAATATGTTTAAAAATAAGGTAAAATGCGAATAATTACTCGGTTATATATTAACAAAAATAAAATCATTTCCTTCACATATTTTTCCCTGATAAATGCTGTCAATAATTGGTCGCTTTTTATACCATTGATAATATAATCATGGCATAAATTGTTATGGAAAACTAGTGTGTTATATTAAAAGGAAAAAAGAAACACGCAAAAATTCTTCAGAACAATTTTATTGACAAGTGTGAACTACAAATTAATGGTATACTGTAATAAGTAGTTGTAATGATTAACTCTAAAAATTGCAGTTACGATTTAATAGAAATACTTTTTCTTAGTAATTAGACTGAATTTATAGGACATGGATACAACCTTTCGATGGAATACATATTCAAAAACTAGCAGGAAAAGCGCATCTAAACTTTACAAACTACAATTTACTGCAAGCACAATACACATTTTGGTTTACAAAGCTACCTGTAAATCTATGACTTAAGATTTGATAATATATCGCTCAATTAACCTCCCAAATGTAAAGAAAATAGTCTCTAATCAATCTTCGATTGTTAAAAATATAATTCTATGCAGCCTGGTAAAGAAAGATTAAATAATTTAGGTATACATCTTTCCAGATATAAGCCAGTGGTGTAAAACCACTAAACTAACAGACTGCCTTTTTTCCACTAATAGAACTTATTAGTTTAGTGGTCTTAGAACACTGTGGCCTGTACCTGGAGAGATTTGGTTCAAATCCCACATGCCAACAAAACTATTAATTTCAAAGCCAACAGTGGAGTCCAACTCTGTGGATACTATTATTGAGTGTAGACAACTTTTTTTTTGGCACTAAGACATTTTTTCTTATTTCCCAAATTCTCTAGCAAACAATAATTTTTTTTATAAATATATTTGTTGAACACCAAATAATCATTTCTACAGTTTTTCCAATACAGTAGCCAAATTCACAATTTGTATGATAATCAAGTAATTCTGCATCACATAAAAGACTGCTTGTGATTAAAGTAACATTTCTTTGATTTGCCATTTCCATAAATTCTTGTTTAAATTCAGTACACAATATTTTCATAGTAATGTAATTTAGTAATACAACATTAATTACTATCTCATTTGAGCAAAAAAAAAAAATGCCTCTATCAAATTTTTGTAAATACTTAATTTTTACATCCAATTCTACTTTTTATCACGTAATAGTAAATGTTTACAATGATCACATTTCAAACTTTTCAAAACTGAAAATACACAATAACCTGCTACATATGCAATTACAAGAAGAGAGTTATCACAATCAGACAAATCTGAAGGAAGCACTGTAATGTTAAATTTTAAGCTAATAGACATAAAATTCATTTCTTTAAAATCATCTTTAAAATCCAAATCGGTTATTTTAATTTTACCACTTGACTTAGTGGGAAGTTTCAACAGTGACTGCACTCTTAATTTTGTTTCACATTCAAATAATTGACATATTTATATTATATTGGCTTCCAGCTAACTGCCTGTAGAGGCTGAAATGACTCACTAAATTATCAGTTTGAAACGACTCTCTAAATTTTCAGTTTGAACAGTTTGATTTACCAGGAAAAATATATTTTGAGTTCAGAGGTACAATATGAAGCAATTTCCAGCAATGAATATGTACCAAGTCTTAATGCAGAATGGGTTTCTTTCGTTAGTATACCAGTTGTGCAACTCATCTGTTCCCATTTATCTAGCCAACAATAAAGTAAAATAAATACCCCCTCAAGCAGCTGCTTGCCACAGAGGTCTGACAGGAGCTCGTTAGTTTATATGCCATAGTAGAAGGTCTGAGAGGATGGTAGGACCTCAGCAGAAAAATGACGCTTACATTTATTCAAGAATTCAGAAATGAGACATATTTATCTGACTCTGAACACGTTAATGGCATTTGGTGTTTGTTATTCAAGCGTTCACCTTTAAAAGGTGATTTTACATTTACAATATGCCACCATGTTAAAATAATCTTAATCAAATCTGATGTATCATGGTAATGTAACAATTTGTGCTTTTCTCCTATTTCTAAAAGTCCATTAACTACAAAGTCATTAAAAATATTTAAGACTAATTTAACATTTTGTCTCTCAAGGTTACTTGGGTTCAAGGCTCTATACGAGAATTAAATCCATATTTTAACAATGAGTTTGCTTCAATTTTATGCAGTTCTTTAAGGGTTGATAACGATGCAATTTTGAACGATGAAATACTATCTCCATTATTTACAAAATGTGGATAGTACATACATTTTTCAAAATGTTTTTGATTTAGCCAGTTATTTCTGATACACTTCAACAAATGAACTGGGTCAGTAAGAAAAAAATAAAGGTGTTGATTTATCTGATGGATGAGGACATACAATTTGAACTTTAGGGGGAGAAAGACATAATGACATACTCTTACGATTGATAGAATTATTGTGAGCTGCCACACATATCATAAAAAAACCAATTTCTTCCAAACCAATGATAATTTTTTTAAAATAATACTGTAAAGAATATCGGCATTTATTGCTTTGGCTGGTAATATATGAACTACATCTTTAGAGTTGGAAAGCAAACTAGTTATAAATAATAGTGCCCATGGGCACTGGTTGCCATGTTTTGTGTGTCAAATGACAGATCAACAAGGTTATCATATTTGAAATCCAAATACTGTTTGAGATGAATTTCATCAAGCATTAAAATCACTTTTCTTTTATCTGTATCACTCGAAAAAGAATATTTTTGCCTGACATATGATAAAAAATTTGAATCTACTTTATAGCAGGATTGACATTAAACCGAAGACAAATGCGTCGAATTGTATTAGGATGTGGTAATCTAATGTTTCCACTCTCTCTAACAAAATTATATGCATGAGGAGCCATGCTAAAAAAAGTGATGCAAAAATCATCATATCTGATGAATACCTTGAACCACACTTATTTAACCCAAATAGTATCAACTGTTCTCAATGAATTTTAAATGATTATTACTTTCATCAGATGTGCAAAGTACTTTCAAAATATTACACATTAATCAATACTATGTCTAATATTACTTTCAGGAGTTTTAACCCTTATTAAACAATTTAGAAGATCATTTAAAACATCAATATGACTGATGTTTCAGAAGAAAAGTATATTTTCCAACTTTGGATTGATCATTATCTTTTTCATATGCTCTCACCATAAGCTCAGAATTAACAACATAAAATTTTACTATAGGAACTGGAGTTTTGATGGAAGGCTACCAGGAATTAGTCTGGGGACTTTCAATTGCACAGTAACCGTCTTACCAGTTTTCTCATCGAATGCACTTGAACATCTTTGAAAATCACTCTCTTTGAAATGTAATTCACAAACCTAGAGAGAAAGATGAACACCATTAAGTGTGTTGTGCTTTATATGTTAAAGTTTTTTTTTGTTTGATTGTTACTGATCAATTAAGCTTAATTTACAACACTGTTGTGTTATTCCAGTTATATATGCTTTATAAAAATAGTAAGAAAAGTAAAAATTATTGTAAATGGTCAAAAGTCCAAATATGTCAACAAATCAAGTTTCTCTGTTTCGAGAGATGCAAACTTGAATTATATTGTTCAAATGAGTAGAATAATTGCAAAAGATATTGGACGCATTAAAATATATCTTGAGTTACAAATATAAGGCAATGATGAATTTGTATTATGCATTAGCTCATTCCTACAGTATTTATGATATCTGTTTAATGAAACACCAATACTAGAAATTTTCTATATCTTTGCAGAAACCTAATTTGAGACATATTTTACATTTGACTTATAATGGATCCAGTAAAACATTTCGTGGGCAATAATAATTTGCCTTTTATAACTGTATGATTTTTGTATATAAACAATTCTGTTATGCTATGTATATTTGTAGGTAAAATGATCAATCACTATATAATTTATGTTACACAGGCATTCATCATTTATTCATAATACACAAATTTTACCTGATGACTATGGCATTCAAACATTAAGTAATGAATGATATATAACCTGTTCTCTTGAAAATGATTAAAACTAACACATTAAAACTCTGAGGAAAATGTGAAAATCAGATTTACACAAACCTGAGACACTTTCAAGTAAAAGTTAAGAGATATGGGTTTCTAGATGCATAGTTTATTCCTGATATTTCCCAAGGTCATCCAAACTATTAATGAGTGACTAATGCTCTGTACTCTATTTAAATATATGTGTTGTTTTATGATCACTATTTCTTAAACCTTGTTTCACATAACTATATAAAAATCTCATATTCAATACCCTCCCTCAGCAAAAACAACCACGATGCAAATAGAAAAGAATAAATAAACAACTCATTGTGACTAAACGTATAGCAGTTAAGTTATATGAATGTATGGCACAATATACTCTTCACAATTATCATTCAAACCATTTTATATACTCTTGCCAAATATTGCAATTTTGCTACGATTTCAGCAATCTCAAAATTTTATCACAAATATACTTGCTATTATAAAAAGGCGAAAAAAAAATTGACATACCTTGCTAAATTTTGTTACTGTGAAGTTTTCTCTTCTTATTGCTAGAAGCCATTTTCTGCACAACTCTTCATCCTGGGGGAAAACTGTAAACGCGCACATTTCTTGAACTTTCATAGTTTCCTCTACAGCCAGGAACATAACAAGGATGAGGTATTTCTTCAAAAACTATGATTCACAAGTAAAAACTTAATCACAGAAAAATAAAGTGCCACTTCGAAAATAAAACAACATTAAAAAATCCCGCCAACAAACATACAAGTAGCTACGGGGTGTCAAGATACTAGATCCACGAAAGCTGACGTCAGAACATATGACGTCATCAGTGAAATGGCCTTGAGTCTCGACGGTTACGTCTTGACCCAGAAAACTGAACAATGAGATTATCACGCGAAATCAGAAAGAAATTACTTTGATGCATTCATTATTTAAAATTTAATGGTGGCAACAGTTATTTTGAATAACTTTCAACGGTTAATGTTTAATCACGGGAAATCGGATATTAGTTTAGTCTGATGTATTCCTTTTTTCAAAATTAATGGTGGCAACAGTTATTTTGAATAAATTTAATGCTTTAATGTTAAGTCTATGGGGATTTTCAGAAATTCAAACCCGTCCATAACAATTTTGGTTGAACCTAGCGAATTCGCACATAGTCTATATTCTTCCCCTGGGTGAAGGAAACATTCATGCAAAGTTTGGTGCATCTAGCGCTTCTGGGGGCTGAGTGCATAAGCAGACAAACACACAAACAAACAAGCAAACTTTTTTGTCCCATATATTAGATGTGCGAACTCGCTGGGGTCAACCAAAATTGGGGTTATCTCGAATTCCTCATAGACTTAACATTAACGGTTTAAAGTTATTCAGAATAACTGTTGCTACTAATAAATTTGAAAAAAGGAATACATAAGACTAAACTAGTATCTGATTCCCCATGATTAACCATTAAAGTTGGGAAGTTATTAAAAATAACTGTATCATTAATTTTGAAATAATGAATGCATCAAACTAATTTTCTGATTTCGCATGATAAACTCATTGTTCAGTTTGTTGGGTCAAGAGGCGAGCATCCATGTATACTGATGTCGTTCTAATTAAGTATGAGCAGTACACGAGATTCAAAACTAAATTCGTATAGGAAGTTAAAATCATTAACTTAATTTGAAAAATATGCAAAAGCTAATAAAAGTATATGCAAATAATTAGTAAATGCTTTAAATACTATGTTAAGTAATAAATAATTTTGTTTAATAAAATTATTTTTGTAACTTTACGTTTTTTATGCATCTCATACCATAGTTAATTTTCTTTTGCTATAAAGCTACATATGCCTTGCAAATTGTATCCGAGGAACTCAACTGGGCACGAAGTGATTTGAAAAGTTCGATTATCTGAGTGAGGGAATTCCGGTGTTTGGTCAGAAACTTCTGACGTGGGAAGGATTATGGGTACCTCGAACTATGTCCATTTCTTTTCTCCCCTAACAGAGAGGGAGAAAATTTTAACCGGAGGGGGAGGTTGGGTTGTTTACCTTTGAACTGCACTTTTTTCACACAATGGGATAAATGGCAGGGCCACAAGGCCCCTGAAGGCTTAGAGACGGTTGGGGGAGGGGACCCATTGGAACAGCTGCTGGGAGACAGATGATAGTCTCCAATCATGGTTATCCAGTGGGTTCTTTAACGTGCACACTTTCCCGCACACGGAGCCACTGCCTAAAGTCCCATCCGACGGACTTCCGCCTATCCAAGCCTATCGGTGTCCCCTACTGACGGATGAAAATTTTTACGGAGGAAAATCTCAACGCTGAACTAGCTGGGACTCGAACCTGGGAACTACAGATTACGTGGTTGGGGCGCTACCGACTGAGCCACCCCCACCTCCCGGAGAGGGGAGAAGATGGAGTATAATGATATTTATGCCAAATGAAAGCTTGCGTCGCGGGGAGGGCCATCTACTCTACGTTTTAGAAAGTTTTAGACCCTCGCAACGTCAGGTAAATCTGCTACAGATTTATACAGGTGGAAGCTAGAACGATAGACGTTATTTATGCCAAAGTTGCGGTTTGTGGTTAGAGTAACTCGCCATTCGATTACATATAATTTTTAAAAATTTGGTTTTAGCAAGTGCGCGAAGTTAAATGAGAATAAAAAGATCTCTGTCCAGGACACCAACTTTGGGATCTGGTGACACTGAAGCTAAATCCTGTCCCAATTTTGTTCCCCTTTTGTTCCGACTACTGGAGTTAAAAATCTGTGGTTTTTAGAGGATTTAACGTCGTAAACTTGTTGAATTTGTTCAAATACAGTCCATTAATATAATTCAGAAATATTTTTCCTGCATATTTGCACTTTTCAGAAAAAGATATTACGGCATTTCAGAAAACGACATTGATTTTATATGTGATATTATTCCCGAGTCTAAGCATGTGTTAGTACAGTAAAATGTACATATATTTTATTGTAGAACAATAAAGTTCTGAAACTCCAAAAGTATTATCACAGATTTTTGTAGAAACCCATAGGAGTGGCATGAGCACTAGTAGGCAAAAGTTAAGATCGAAACATCTGTTCACAGTGTTCTATATATACTACAGACCATTGTGCCAACAGTGCCATAAGCCGCAGTGCGTGCATCTACTTAAGCAAATAGAATCCCTGTAGTGTACACATCGTGGTCAAATTATTATATATATATATACCTAATACTTCATATGTATCGTGGTAGCAAATTTTTCAATTCTCTCTGCATAGTACTCGTTGAAATGAGTTTGGAAGTACTGTTAGCGATGATCTCTCTCATCTGATGACTGTAGCAACTGTTTTGCCATAGAGTTCGTGCCAAGAAATTCCTGTCCCTGTCTCTGAGAGCCATTTTTTTACTCGCATTTGCCAAGATTGGCAGGCGTTTTTGAGACCATTGCCATTCTCCATACACATTGAATACTATATCGTGATTTTCCACTCATTTCCATCCCCTCTGTAACAGCTGCTCCTACCCATCGCACTCCAATGAGGAGTCTCCTTACGAAGCCAGTCAGATCAGTCTCTTTACCTATGTCGCAAATGACTTTACTTTTCACTGTGCGTTTACGGCTTTTATAGGACTTGAGAGTAACGCAGAATACTTACGTCAGTATGTTACATAGCATTTCATGCACGATAATATATAATTGCCAGGCAGTATACACTGAGATGCCAGTATATTTGTACATCTACTTAGTTTAACACCAGAAATATGTATATAGGTAACCCCTGTTTAGTACGAAAGATGCATTGTCCGAATTTCCACGTTAAACGGGCAGTATTTTTATTTGCATGTTGTATTTCAACAAATTTATTATACCCAGATTTTATTTAAAAAATTACTTAAATGTGTACATGTGTGAACAATTTGCTAATTTTGCAATTTATTTCTTAATAGGGAAAGTATCTATCATGAGAAGTGTTAACTACTGAACGGCATTTTCACAAAATGACAGCCGTCGTTGTCTCCGCCGCCGCCGCGCGAGCTGTGGAATCATCCTGGTTAATGTTTCCCTGGGGATGAGATGCATTCGTGCTTTTATCCTGTTCCGTGCCAAAAACAACACGAGTGGAGAAATTTTGTGCCCTTGAATGCCAACCACTCAATATTTGAGTGCAAGCAGTGGCACGTTTTTCGCGATTTTGTTTTTCCGTGTTATTAGCTTTAATCCTTCTGGTTTTTTACTGAAAGGTAGAATGTATTTTCGGTTGTTTTTCCAATTTTTTTTTTCAAAATGGTGAGCTTATGGTTATTTTAATAATTGGTTTTAATAGTTATGGGACCTCAGCAGGAAAAACCTCAGCATTAAAAGGACCTCAGCAGAAAAACAACATGCACATCCATGCCTTACCCGGGGCTCGAACCCAGTTTATGAAATGAAAAATGCTAGCATTAAGTAATTAACCTGATCATCCACACATTTATAGCAATTTGCAAAAGTATTAAATATGAGTAGTTAAAATATCAAATAATTCATGCTCTCAACTTCAAAACTAGGCAAAACAAATTGTATCGTGTTTGTGATCAAAGTGACATGGGTTGAAGTCCCAGGTAAGGCATGGATGTTTGTATCGCGCCTTTCTGCTGAGGTCACACCTTCCTCTCAGACCTCTAAGGCATATTACACTGGCAGGCTCCTGTCAGACCTCTGTGGGAAGCAGTTGTTTGAGGAGGTATTTACATTTTTATTATAATGGAAGGAACATCAGCCTTACATCTTTAGAAATTTTTATACACTATCACTAAGCGCACAATGTTACTGAAATCTATGTTGTAAAAGAAATGATAATTGCCTTTCATGTAAAACATTTGTATCAATAAAGTCGAAAAAAAATTCAGTTAATTAGTTTTCCAATGATGAAACCACTGTTTCGTAAATGAGTAAATGGCACGAGTGGGACACAAGCTTATTTGTGGCAAATGAGGGCATTCAAAAGACCAAGCAATGACAGGTAATCTGCTAACATTAATAAAGTTCAATACATTAGAGCAGTGATTCCCAACCTTTTCTGGACAATCGCTCCCTTTAGAAGAGAACAAAAATTTCAACGCCCCCCTAGTCCATAATAGTTAATTTTATATGACATATTAAAATATTGTTGCATATTATCTGTACCTAATTTATCTGTTTATTTATCTATTAAAAAACATAAAGCAGAAATTAATAAAACGACAACCAAATGTACAATAAAATTGTTTACTAAAATTTAAAAAATAAACACAGAATCAGTAAGAAATAAAAAATAATGAGATAAACACAAAATTAATAATAAATAAAAAAAATTAATGAGATAGTTGAGGCTGGTGGAGTGTTAACAATTTGTTAATGTCGGGTTCCAATTTCATTAACATCAATCGCAGATCGCCACGTTCAGTGATGTGTAGTCTGTTCCTCTTCTTTGACAGTAAATTAGCTACTGCACTGAATCCACGCTCAGCCATATAGGACGAAGAAAATACGATTAAAAACTTCTGTACTATTGCCCACAATCCAGGGTAGAGAACTGGTATTGATTTTTGAAGCCAGAACTCTTGGTATCCATGTTTGAATTTTACTTTGAGTGCTTCGTTAATCGTGAGTTCTAAGAGTTCCTCTTCCAAATTTGATGATTCTTCAGTATCTGTGTTTGCAAAAGGATCTAAAACCCAACTCGGTATATTCATGTTTAAAATATCTTGGAAACGCTCCGTAAAATCAACATGAAGAACTTCCAAGTGTCTTCCGGTTTTGCAGAGACTGCTGATAATGTGGGAAAGTGGTTGTATTCACCTCTACCTAGATTTCGTTTGAATAGAAGAAGTTTTCCCGCAAAAGCAGCTATGACGTTTTTTGTTTTAATTAAATTCAACTCATCACCTTGCAATTGTAAATTAACTTGATTAAATATTTTAAACAGGTCTGTCAAATAAGCGATGTCATTTTTTGACGTAATCAGGTTTTCGCACAATTTTTCGTCTCTGTCTTCAAGAAAGTCCAGTACTGAGTCAAATAGATTGAAAAAACGATTCAGACAAACACCTTTAGAGGGCCAACGTACTTCTGTGTGCAGCAGCAAGCGATTGTAATCTTCATCATTTTCATTACAAAGCTTACCAAATAATCGGTCATTCAATGAATTGCTTCTAATCTTATTGATTGCTTTAATAACGTAATGGAGCGACGTATGCAGACGTTCATTCAAATTTTTTGCAACCAAATGCTGACGATGAATAATACAATGTACAGCGAGTACATTTGGTACTGCTTGTTTCAAATGCTCTATGAAACCCTTATGACGCCCTGTCATTGCTGGAGCACCATCAGTAGCAGCAGACAAAATATTGCAAATAGAAATTTCTTTCTCTTGAAAAAACTTTTGCATGGTATTAAATATAGATTCTCCCTTTGTATCAGATTCCAAATTTTTAGCAAATAATAACTCTTCATGAATTTTTTCTTCTTTTATAAATCGTACATATGATAAGAGTAGAGCTTCGTTATTTGGTAGAGTTGATTCATCGAGTTGAATGAAAAATTTGCAAATCTTTAAGTAATCACATAATGATATTTCAACGTCTTTTGCCATTTCATCTATTCTTCTTTGCACTGAATTATTACTGAGAGGAATTTTTTTGATGATATCTGACGGTGTCTTATGATGAAGAACAGTTTTTAATATCTCTTTGATTGCCGGCAAAATTAATTCCTCGCCAATTGTGTGTGGTTTTCCTGCTTTTGCGATTAACAATGAAACGTTATATGAGGCTCGTAGTCCATCATCATCTTGTTTAGAAGACGACGCAAAAAGGTTTGACATAGTTGGCTGTTTTAAATATTGCTTTTCCAGTTCTTGAAAATAGGATAAATCTTTGTTCTTCTTATCAGCATGCATTTTATTTAAATGTTCTTGTAGTCTAGAAGATTTCATAGCTTCATTTGAAAAAACCTTTCGGCAAATTAAACACATAGGTAATGATTGGTTTGTAGGAGAGTACTTAAACCCATATTTCAAATACTCAATACTGTACTGCCGGCATTTCTTTTTAGATGTAGATTCAGACATTTTCAAATACAAATTAACTTCTCAACAGATTTATAGATAGTTATAAAAATAATGTTTATAATGACTTCTAACACTTATCACTCACGACTATTTATCACGGCGAAGCACATAAAAATAATAAAACATTCCTAGAGCTATCGCTTTTATAGATTTGATTTTGTGCACGCATTAACTTGTATGTTTGCGATGCCGGCGCACTTGCTCCGTAAACAAGTCATTTCAAACTCCCATATTCTTGTCGAAACATGTTATATTGCATGAACCGCGTGTTTGCCTACCAACTTGCAAGGACTTGTCACCGTCAATCTATTTTAAACTAAAACAAATTAGGTATAGGTATACCTAATGCTAATTTAAAAATGCTTATTAACGCGATAACAATAAGATAATTTACATAGCTAGATAAAATATTTATTCATGAAAACAGGTATTTTCAAAGTATTTTATTATATTAAAAAATAATTATAAAAAAATATTAAATATAATAAATTTATTATTATTATATTATTATTGCATCAAGGTTGATTTGCTTATCAGGACGGACATACATGTCCAACATAATAAGCCTGATATAATAGTGCATGTTAAGGTATTGAATGAGATTACAATTATTGAAGTATTAATAACATCTCAGGATAATCTGCAGACAGTAGAGGTTGAAAAGAAGAGGAAGTATGATCTGCTGGCTAATGAGTTGAGCCTAATTCACAAGTATAATGTTAATATTATACCTAAGTTCTGACGTGGGATGGTATTGTAACTACCATAAAGCATACTCAAAGCGACTCGGAGTGGGAAAACATATTGAAGCTTATATCCAATCTGTGATCTTGAAGAGAACTTTTGAGAGCATCTCAGTCGACTTCAGACGTACCAGTACGCTAGTAGGCGGTAGCAGGGAACTTATTGTCAAAGCTGCAGTTGAAAAACTGTACATGACGGATGAGGTAGTGGATGACCAGAATCACCAGGAAGACACCACAGAATAAAAGAGATAAAAAGGTTGTCACAGAAAATTCCATTAAATTTATTTATTTATTTGACCGCCCCTCTTGACTGCCTCAACGCCCTCCATTTGCTTCTGGATCCGCTACCGCCCCCATGGAAGGCTCCAACGCCCACTGGGGGGCGGTAACGCCCCCGTTGGGAATCTATGCATTAGAGCAAAACATATTATTGCAACCAAACCCATTATACACATTAGATGCTGGGTTATTTCCCCTCAGAACAGCATTTTGTCCACACAATGACTAAAAGCCAATTCATAATGACCCCTTCCCTAATTAAAATGGATCCATTGGATAGCAGTTACAAAATATGACAGAAGCCAGAGATTCAGCATCTTTCATTTCTCAACTCATATAATAATTGTATAACACACTACTAATATTATGTATAATTGCACTGTCACTTTAAAATGTGACTCTTACCAGAGCATTAAAAACACTGTAATTTGATAAACCAGTGATAAGAGGCATGAGTTTAATAGCAAAATATCACTGATAAATTAAAATATGCTGTTATTAGCAATGAAAGAATAAGTTTTTGCAATTTCTGCATTTAAAATGTACCAGAGGTCCTTATGCTCAGATCAGATTTTATGATCATATCTATGTAAGTAACATATATAAAAGTTACTGAACAGTTGTGTTTAGTATTCACAAATTTTACATTTGATTATTGAGAGCATTTCATATCACAACTGTGCTATTTCGATGGCACTATTCAAATATAAAAATTTAAAGGACATTCAAGTTCTACTCTGAAATAATTCTAAAAGTTAATTTCAGCAAAGGAATATACGACGTTACCTGTTAATTTAAAGCATATATTAGAAAAAATAGTTTTTACTCTACAAAACATTGGAAAATTTATTTGCAGTTTAATACTTAAAAAAATAAATCAGGGGATTCAAAAATAGCTATTGTAGCGGATCATATTTCGATACGGGCAATTTCAATTTTTCACTCTATAAAAAATTACGTATATTACTAAAAGTTTAATTCCTTCAATTTTTTCAATCAAAACAGCGATAAGTTATATAAGGGCAGCCAAAAAAGTTTCTAATTTATTGAAAGAAATCTATTATAATTTTGTTTTAGATCACACCATCATCCCACACGTTGAAACTAGGTCTAAGAGAGCAATGCACTCAAAACATTTTTCAAGCACTAAATAATTACTTTTATCAAACCACTAACTACAGGAAATATTTCATGCTACAAATAATAATAAGGAGAAATGCTCACCTCTTTGGGGTAATCCAAACATAGTTTGAAGACAAAAACAATTGCAGTCCCGGTTTCACGATGAAGCACTTCGCTTCTATGACAATCGGACTGTAACCTCAGACTAAGTTGATCACGTGATATTCCAGTGTCGTGGCCTGTCTTTTTCGTCGGCCTCGGTCGTATATATATCCTTGTTCCCTCCTAGTTCCTATCCTTGCTCCCACACCCCGTTCCCTCATAGCTTCGGGGCACGGGGTTCTGAAGGTTGGGGGCTGGGGGTGGCTCAGTCGGTAGCGCGCCAGGCTCGTAATCTGTAGTTCCCAGGTTCGAGTCCCAGCTGGGTCAGCGTTGAGATTTATCTCCGCAAAATTCCCCGCCCTGCCCACAGTCAGTAGCAGACACCGATGGGATTGGAAAGGCCGCCGTCCGTCGGATGGGACGTAAGCCGTGGCCCCGTGTGCGGGAGAGCCATACCCTGTGCACGTTAAAGAACACGCTTTATGGCCTTGACAGGAGGCTACCATCTGTCTCCCAACAGCTGTTCCAGTGGGTCCCCTCCCCCAACCTTCTCTGAGCCTTCGGGGTCCATGTGACCTGGCCATTTAGCCCATGGTGTGCAAAAAAGTGCCGCTCAGAGGTAAAACAACCCAAATTCTGAAGGTTGAGTTGTTTTACCTCTGAGCGGCACTTTTTTTTGCACACCATGGGCTAAATGGCCAGGTCACAAGGACCCCGAAGTCTCAGAGAAGGTTGGGGGAGGGGACCCACTGGAACAGCTGTTGGGAGACAGATGGTAGGCTCCCGTCAAGGCCATCTAGCATATTCTTTAACGTGCACAGGGTATGGCTCTCCCGCACAAGGGGCCACGGGTTAACGTCCCATCTAACGGACGGAAGCCTTACCAAGCCCATCGGAGTGTCCCCTACTAATCGTGGGCAGGGAGGGAAGTTTGCGGTGATAAATCTTAACGCTGACCCAGCTGGGACTCGAACCTTGGAACTGCAGATTACGAACCTGGCGCGCTACTGACAAAGTTACCCCCGCCCCAGGCTCTGAAGGTAATCCAATTTGCAGTCAGTTGTCCAACGTGAAGTCGTAAACACCGTTTGAACGCTAGATGCGAAATTCTTTTGGCCTTTCATCTTCAACTTCTGTCCTTCAGCTGTTTATAAAACGCTTGTATGTTCGTCCAATTTTAGAAGCTTGTTTAAAATTTTTTTACTTAATATCTTTTAAAATCCCTTTTTAATCTGTTTTTTATACTTGATAATTGGCAAAAGATTTAAATTATGAGTTCGTATAATCATCGATGATTTTTGAAAGATTTCAAATTTTTTGAATATTTTTACACTTTGGATTCTAACGTTAGTTCCCTAACATCCAGTGAAGAGGATGCTACTAACGATATATTCAGTGGTGGAATTTGGCCGGGACAGTGTCCTGAGAGGGCTCGGATTGATTTTCAAGAAAAATGTTTTTAAACGGAAATGATTAGTTTAATATAAGTCGAATTGGACTGAGAACGTGTTAAAGCTCCGGGGCCCTTTGTAATGATTTCTACAGTAACCATTTATTTTTATTCACACAACACAAGATACTTCAAACAGAGTTTAGATAAGTTTAATTATGTAAAATTTTCGTCTACCTCTAATGAAAATCCTCGTCAATTAGAATTGAGCAATCGTTTTTAGGATTTTGGACAGCTATTGAACAATTAAAGGAAACAGATAGTTCATTTTATCGAAGAGAGAGGCATTGATATAAAGAAATATGGTGAGGGTGTTATTCGAGTGTTCAAGGCAGGATTTCTAAAAAAGAAACTTTAGCTGAATATGTCTATTGTGGGGGGTCGATTTAAACCTCGCCCTTAATGACTTACAAACGTTTCATAATTAAAACATTTTCTACGAAATAATTGGAGAAGCCTTCGTGTTTTTGGACAATAATGCAAAAAGAATAGAGGAACTAGGTTCAGTATCTGACTTACTCAAAAAAGTAACATTTAAATTATACATTATAAAATGGGGGTACAACTAAACCGGGGGGGGGTGCGTTGTGATTCAAAGTTATTGTTCTTAATTGGGATCGTATAATAAAATTGATCTGCAAACTTTTCTAGAGGTTCTTCGCCTCTTTCTATCCGTTTAGCTCTCGGCTTAGGTGATAAGAAAGAAAACAGAGTACTGCATGAAAAAAGAGTAACCGGCACCTGATTCAGCTTTTCAGTGATTTTAGTCCTTTTGGTAAATGATGTCGACGAGATGAACTCTTTCATTCGAGCTGGTGATGAGACTGGTAGTAGAATAGCTTTGGTAATAAACAAAGAGAAAACTAAAGTGGTGAAAATTGGTCAAGCAGGTTGTGTGTGGTTCAGTTAATATGAATAGTTCCACTCTTATTCAGGTGTCTTAATTTAATTATCTTGTGAGCTATGTAACAGATACTGGTGATGTGCGGCATGAGATTAACAGACTAAAAGGGATTGCTGCCGGGACTTTTAAGAATCTATGAAGAGTGTGGAGAAAGGCGTATACACCTAAAAAATAAAATTAGACTATAATAGTTTGGTTCTCTCTAGGGTTTGTTATGGTAGTAAAACTTGGACGCTTTGTAAGCAAGATAACAGGAAACTAAATACTTACTCAGTATCTTGGGCATTTGGTGGTTCAACTTTGATGAGGTTAGGCAAAGGAGTCGGCAACCTCCTTTAAGCAGCATATTATTGTGCAGTGCGAGACTCCGTTGGTTTGGCCATGTTGCCCGTATAGATAATTATAGATTAGCGAATAGGGTTATGAACAGTGTGCCTAAAGGCCTCAGAAAGAGGGGGAGACCAAGGATGCGGTGGGCAGACAATGTCAAACAGAACCTTATTAGAATTGGTGTGCAGTGGCCAGATGCAGCAGATGTAGCTCAGGGCAAATACGCTTGGAGAACTAAATTGCGCGGTCTGGTTGGACCTACTTAGTCCATGGCTGCTTGAAGATGATGATGATGATTTTTAACTCCTAATTCTCTCTCCTATAATAAGTAAATCCATTTAATCACTTATGATTAATTTGCCATTACTGAAGATTCGCGAAAATGTTTTGTTTTATCTATTGATCAGATTCAGTAAAAGTTCATTAAGAAGACAACTTTCCCTAAATATGTTTTTCGTGATATTCGCAAATAAAAAGTTCTCGAAGAACGCAGAAAAGGAAACAGAGGCAAAAAAAATATTTAATATATATTTAATCAGTTTTTCAAAAATAATTTTTAAAGACCATTGAATGAGAAAGAAAAATGTTGCACTCAAATTCCCTTTCGTCTCGATCTTCACCTCCCCCCCCCCCTCTTTATTTTTTTTTTATCTAACATCCGTATCCCCAGATTGAAGCATAGAGAAGATGAATTCATTCCGCAAAGTATTGTAACAGGTGAGAAAAGAAATGAAGAAGCCGGAAAAAAATGAAATAAATACCTCCTCAAGCATCTGCTTGCCACAGAGGTCTGACAGGAGGCTGTAAGTTTATATGCTACATTAGAAGGTCTGTGAGGATGGCAGGACCTCAGCAGAAAAACAACACAGACGTCCATGCCTTAGCCGGGTCTCGAACCCAGGTCCCTTCGATATAAACTAAAGTCAACCAAGAGTGCTAACTACTCGGGCACGGGACGGCTGAAACCGCAAAGTAAAACCTATTTAAGGCACATGGGTGCGATTGCTTTCGAGTTATCTTTGAAAGGTGGTAATTAACCTAAAAAGCTCTAAAATAAAACAAATACTATGCAAAAAATGTTCAAAAATATAAAAAGAATAAACATATTAATAGAGTAACTTTTAATTTGTCAAAAATTCACACTTTTTCAAGAATTATTTAATAAATTAGTTAACTAAATAATTGCTAATTATAACTTTATAGTTTTTAATTAACCAATCATATTTTTATGAATTAAATGGATGAAAACTGAGCGTGAGTTCAAAAATATAGTATATAATAATATAATATTATACATAATAATAAAACAATGCAATTTATTACAAAAGTATGTATGAAATCATTTATATAAACTAAAGTCAACCAACATCATTTCTATATCAGTATAAAAATAAACCTTCAAAAGAACTTAGTATTAGAAATACCAGGGCATATAGAGGAGCTGAAATTGGATCTGACCATTACCTTGTTAAAAGTGTCTTGCAACTTAAACTTAAAAAGTGTTGTGCTAGGGTTAAAAAATTTGCTTTTAATACTGAAGCTCTGAAAGACCCAGTTATAACCAAAGCTTACCATGATAGGTTACTTAGTCATTATGACAGTCATGGTATGCTTACTACTGAAGTTGAGGAAGAATGGGATCATTTTAAACAGGCTTTTTTCGACACTAACAGTACTCTTTTAGGAAAAAAGGAGCAGAAGAGACAGAATTATCTGAGTGATAAGGCACTTAAGCTTATTTCAGAAAGAAGGAACTGCAGGAATGTCCTTAATCAATACCCTACTAGTCCTAATAGAAAGCATTACAGAGAGTTTAATAAACATGTAAAGGATCACTTAGCTGCTGATAAGAATCTTTGGCTTGATAGTTTGGCTGACAAAGCCGAAGAAGCAGTTAGCACAACAGTAGAGAGCTGTACCAGATAGTTTTTTATGGTAGAAAACAAACTGGTATACAGGGATTGAAGGATAAACAAGGTAAGGTTATAGAAGGTGAGGATTCTGTCATGGCTAGGTGGGCTGAGCATTTCAGTGATATCCTAAACAATGTGGTTAGTTCTATTCCCATTGTTTGCAATGATGATAGATGCATTGGTGGCTTAAATGTTGGCCCTATAACACAATCTGAAGTTATTTTGGCTGTTTCTAAACTTAAACTTCATAAATCCCCAGGGGTAGATGAAATTACTACAGAAATGCTTAGAGCTGGGAATGTTTCGGTTACCAGTTGGATGACTGAAATTCTGAATATCTTTTATGATAAAGGCATGTCCTAAGGATTTTACCAGAGCTATTATTATCCCTATTTTCAAAAAAGGTGATCGCAGTTCTTGTGATAACTATAGGGATATCAGCCTACTCTCTGTTCCAGGTAAAGTTCTTTCCATGATTGTGCTTAATAGAATTAAGAATCTGGTTGACAGTCAATTGCGTGATGAGCAATGTGGATTCAGAAGTGGTAGGGGATGTGTGGATCAGATATTTTCACTTAGGCAGATTCTTGAGAAATGTTTAGAGTTTCAGAAACCTTTGGTTGCTAGCTTTGTTGATTTCAAAAAGGCATTCGACTCTGTTGATCATCATAATTTGTGGTTGATTGTGAAATCATATGGTATACCAGACAAGTTAGTTAACATAATGAAAGCTCTCTATAATAACACTGAGTCGTGTGTGAGAGTTGGTAAGTCTTGTAGCAATTGGTTTAGCATTACTTCTGGTGTTCGACAAGGGTGCATTTTGTCTCCTTTTCTCTTTAGTTTGGTTATTGATTATGGTATGCGAAATTCACTTCAAGGGAAAGATTTTGGCCTTAAATGGACTGGAGACACGAAAATTTCTGATTTAGATTATGCTGATGATTTAGCCCTTTTGGCAAATGATGTTGATGAGATGAACTCTTTCATTCGAGCTGTTGATGAGACTGGTAGTAGAGTAGGTTTGGTTATAAGCAGAGAGAAAACTAAAGTGATGAAAATTGGTCAGGCAGGCTGTGATTCAGTTAATCTGAATGGTTGCACTCTTGAGAAGGTGTCTCAGTTTAATTATCTAGGGAGCTATGTAACAGATACTGGTGATGTGCGGCATGAGATTAACAGACGAATAGGGATTGCTGCTGGGACTTTTAAGAATCTATGGAGAGTGTGGAGAAATAGGCATATACACCTAAAGACTAAAATTAGACTGTATAATAGTTTGGTTCTTTCTAGGGTTAGTTATGGCAGTGAAACTTGGACGCTTTGTAAACAAGGTAACAGGAAACTAGATGCTTTTGATTCCAGATGCTTACGCAGTATCTTGGGCATTAGGTGATTCAACTTTGTAACTAATGATGAGGTTAGGCAAACGAGTCAGTAACCTCCTTTAAGCAGCATATTGTGCAGAGAGACTCCGTTGGTTTGGTCATGTTGCCCGTATGAATAATTATAGATTGGCGAATAGGGTTATGAACAGTGTGCTAAAGGCCCCAGAAAGAAGGCG
Source organism: Ryuthela nishihirai (assembly GCA_038380435.1). Classification (NCBI taxonomy): domain Eukaryota; kingdom Metazoa; phylum Arthropoda; class Arachnida; order Araneae; family Heptathelidae; genus Ryuthela; species Ryuthela nishihirai. Next base: position 78,265,380 of record JAWZYU010000007.1, on the reverse strand, counting down.
AGACCTAGGATGTAGTGGGCAGACAATGTTAAACAGGACCTTGTTAGAATTGATGTGCAGTGGCCAGATGCAGTAGATGTAGCTCAGGATAGACTTGCTTGGAGAACTAAATTGCACGGTCTGGTTGGACCTCCGTAGCCCATGGCTGCTTGAGAATGACGATGACGACGACGACGACGACGATGATGATGATGATGATGACTATTTACACTCAGTTCATAAAATAAGTCTTATATCAGTCGATGAGCATTAGAATCATATTTGTAAACAAATATGTAATCTATCAATAATAACCTTACCAATTCTTGTAAACAAACTAAGTGTTACTATACAGCAATTGATGAACTCTTCCTACGAAATGTTGAAATCAGCTCTGTATGTTCGACTAACATAAAATCTCCTCAGTATCCTAAATCAGCCTTATTTTTCTTGTCAGTCTACTAGTAGAATCAACACTAATAACTTATTCAATCTCCCGCACACATACCACATAAAAAAACATTTCTTCTATAGATTATCTTATCGGGTTTAAACTGAGACTAACTACGTTTCCTTTCACACTCCAGTTCCTCTTCACACAATTCCTTCTTTCTTATTTTTCAGTTAGGTTCTTTGTTCGAAGTCATTAGTGACGTAATTCTCACGCTGTAGTTCACGCGAACATGAAGACGAAACATCACATCACGGTTCATTGTAGCATGTTTATCTGTCGTAACACTGCCCCTCCTTAGGTCTTGTTCTTCCTGAACAATTTTGGATTCCAAAGCTTCTTCGGTTTTTCGATGAAACGTGGCCAAACGATCCACGTGAATCACCTTGCATTTTGCAATTGGACATCAACGAAAGCGATACACCATGTCGTTAATCCTGTTAAGTACTGTAATTGGACCTTCCCAAGGTTCTGAAGTTTGGAGAAAGTCTCTTCTTTCTATGTGGATTTTACAGACAGACAAGATTTCCTTCATTGAAAACAATTACATTTATTTTACTGTCGTATCTCGTTTTGGTTCTCTCGCTTGCCAAGTTGATGTTATGTCTAATGGAGTGGTGGATTTCTTCTAGTCGTTGTTGTAATTCTTGTAGGTATTGTAGAGTGGACACAGGCATTGCTTAGGACCGACTGTATTTTCAGTCTAGGTAAACGTGTCAGTCGTGAAAAAGGTCACACGGAAGACCACTTCCAAAGGGTATCATGGAAGGTGTCTATCCAGCTGCTTCATGCACTACTGTTCTGTATACCAACAAGAAGAGTGGTATATGGCGATCCCAGTCACGTTGATGGTGGTCGACAAACAATTCTAGATGTTGTGCAATTGCCTATTAAAAATCTCAACCGTACCATTCGGCTGTGAAGGTGTAGGGGAGTTGTTCTGGTTTTCTGAATGCCTAATAGTAGACAGATGCTTTTAAACACATGCTTTTAAACATATTGGATTCAAAACAGAATGCTTTTAAACACATTGGATTCAAAATTCCGTCCTTTGTTGCAGTGGAGTGGTAAAAGTACTCCATACCTACTAATCAAGTTATTTACTATCATCTCTGCAACTGTTGTTGCCTCCTGGTCTTGGATGGGATAGACTTCAGGCCACTTCGTGAAATAATTCATTAACACTAATAAATAGCGATTTCCATCATCAGTCGTAGGAAAGGGACCCATTACATCAATGGCTATTCTCTTAAAAGGGGCAACCAACGTTATACGTCTGCAGCTTACCCAGACTCCTAGTCTTAGGACTTTTCTTTGCTGCACAGGCCTCACATTGCCTACACCATCTTTCAACGTCTGCCCTATTATTTTACCAATGAAATCGTTCCCTGGCTTTTGCTAATGTCTTATTAACACCGAAGTGTCCTCCAGTGGAACTATCATGCACTTTTTTCATCACTAGTTCCACTCGGAAGCGAGGAAGGATTATCTGCCAACGGATCAGTTATACAGTGGGATTGTCCCCATCTTCTGTATAATACATCATCTGTAACTTCTGAGATGTCCCACTGTGCCCAGTAATTTTGGTGGTTGGGTTATACCTCCAGATTTGCTCCCAGTTAGGTCTTTTATCAGATTTTTTAATCAAATCCATTATTGGCCTTATATTTTCATCGTCTAGTTGGGCCTTTCTAATTTCTATTGGGCTCCAGATGTCAGGAGTATCACTGTTTGCATGTATCAATCTTATTTGTCTTATGGGCATTACATCTTTAGTACCAAATTTCAGTTCTGCATTATAGCAATGTTTACAATTGTCAATACATGGGCGTCTGGAAGGAGCATCTGCATTCTTATGCATTTTACCACTTCGATGTTCGATGGAGAACTCGTATTCTTGTAACCGCTGTATCCACCAAGCGATTTGTCCTTCAGGGTTTTTAAAGTTTAGTAGCCACCTGAGTGCAGCATGATCAGTACGGATAAGAAATTTATTGCCATAGGCATCATGATGAACATGTTCTATTGCTAACAATTTTTTACGTGTGACACAATAATTCCGTTCTGGTTTGGATAGTTTTGCTAAAATATGCAATAACTCTTTCTTGTCCGTCTTGTTGATGGGAAAGTACAGCAGCAACTCCTGTGTTACTTCCGTCAGTATCTATTATGAACTCTTTTCCAGTTTGTGGATATGCTAACACTGGTGCTGTGGAAAGGCTACTTCACATTGGGTGGTCCATATGTACCACTGGACGATGTCAGTGGATGTAATGGCTTTGCGATGCTGGAGAAACCCTTGACAAATCTTCTATAGTATATACAAAGTCCAATAAAACTATGAAGTTGATGAACGTCTTGTGGTGGGGGGTGGCTCAGTCGGTAGCGCGCCAAGCTCGTAATCCGCAGCTCCCAGATTCGAGTCCCAGCTGGGTCAGCGTTGAGATTTATCTCCGCAAAACTCCTCGCCCTGCCCACGGTCAGGAAGGAACACCGATGTGCTTGGAAAGACTTCCGCCGTCCGTCGGATGGGACGTTAAGTGGGGCCGTATGCGGGAGAGCCATACCTTGTGCACGTTAAAGAACACACTGGGCGGCCTTGATGGGAGGCTACCATCTGTCTCCTAACAGCTGTTCCAGGGAGTCCTTTCCCCCCAACCTTCTCTGAGCCTTTGGAGACCTTGTGACCAGGCCATTTAGCCCATTGTGTGCAAAAAAAGTGCAGCTCAGAGGTAAAACAACCCAACCCAACCCATCTTGCGGTGGAAGCCTGTCTCTTACAGCTTCTGTCTCACTAGGATCAGTTTTAATCCCTGATGTAGTGATGATATGACCAAAGTAATGAACTTCTTGCTGGAACAGTTTACACTTAATCTGTGCCAATTTTAGCTTGGCTGCCCTAAGTTTTTCAAATCGTCCAAGTAAACCAGGCAGACTTCCCAAGACAAACCTTTGAGCACCAATTCCATTAATCGTTCAAACGTTGCAGGAGCGTTGCAAAGTTCAAATGGCATCGCTTTAAACTGCCAATGACCATTTCCTGTAGTGAAAGCTGTTTTCTCACGGTCTTCAGGATGTATACCAACTTGCCAATAGCCGCTCTTTAAGTCTAATGTTGAGAACCATTGTGACCCAGATAGAGTGTCCAGTGTATCATCAATCCTAGGTAAAGGAAAGCAGTCTTTGTTATATCATTTAATCTGCGAAAATCTACAGAAAATCGGGTAGATCCATCCTTTTTCTTGACAAGAGCCACTGGTGATGTCCAGGGACTCGATGATGGTTCTATAATGTCTTGAGCTTCCATATCCCTTATGAGTTATTCTGTCTCCTCTCCTTTTGCTAATCGGCGCCTTCTTGCTGGTAGATGGACTGGAGGAGAATCACAAGTGTTGATATTATGTTCTGCCAGGTTAGTATGGCCATAATCATTTGATGTAACTGAAAAAAATTCCAGAAAACTCCCTTTAAGTAGGTTCTCGGCCTTAACAGCTTGGTTTTCAGTTAATATTCTTATTTCTCTCCACAAGTCAGTAAGATGAGATGGGATGTCTGTATGGTGTTGGTTTGAGTCAGTAACTTCTATTGTGTTTACACTTGTTACCCATGCAACAGGTTCACATATTGCTAATTCTTCACCCTTTTTCAATATTCTATTGGATTTATTACAGTTCATCACTCTGATAGGAATCTGTTCTTTATCTACACTCACTAAACTTCTTGCAAACAGGATACCATGAGCCAAAGCTCATTTACCAAGGGCAACAGTGACCACCAATCGGTAGGTCCCAGAAGTCTCCGCCCGATGTTCACGGACTATAACTTCACTTTGTGCTGGGATTTCTGTGTCTTCCGTCAATAATACTCTGGTCACACTGGATAAAGAATCAGATGTTCGGCTAAGCAGAGGGATCTCTTCTGACTTCAAGACATGTCACGTATTTAGTTAAGTATTCTTCATTCTCCCAACTATGAGGAAGGTGAAAATCGACATGTTTAGTACGGCATGTGGTTACATAAAAATAAGTGCTCCTGCTAATTAACTACAACATCCTGAAGGACTGGTAACACTAATATTAAGCGTCTTGATGGAAAGACTGCCACATATAAGATGCAATGCATCATAAGGAAAATATTAAGTGACTGTGTCAGTTTCAATATACAGGAAAAGCACAAATATTTGATCAATATGAACACCTTCTATGGTATTAAAATTTGTTACCAGTACATCCCTTGGGCTGTCCTATGATGTTCCATTCTTCGTCTTCGTTTTCTTTCGTGTTGTCCGAATATGACGTTGCAGATGTTCTGGCTGGTAACTTGTTCTGGCTGGTAACCGAAAGGTTACCAGCAAGAACATCGGCAACGTCATATTCGGACAACACGAGGTCGAAGAATGGAACATCATAGGACAGCCCAAGGGATGAACTGGTAACAAATTTTAATATTCTTACATTGTGTTGACTTTTGCAGTTAAAAGTTAATGTCAAGGTTAAATAAGGTTTAAAAGAAATATATCTTATGTATTGCACGTGTGACAATACGATTGTGATAAGATGTTATATTAACCATTAGATAATCATATTGGGAGAATAGGAATGATATTGTATACAGCTTATAATCGTGTTTATTAAATTGATACTCAAAGCTGTGATTGTAATCTTTTAAATATAGTTAAAGTGTACGATTAAAATAAGCGCTAATGGAAATTTTAACATTTCGGAAGAAACGTATCTCCCTCAACTGAAAATTATTACGATTAAAATTTTTCACTAAATGCAAGAAATTAAAAGTAATTCCTAAATTTTTGGTACTAACTAAATTTAAGTATGAAGATAATATAAGACAAATTTTGGAAATAGCTGAAAATAAATTATTAAATAAAGTAATAAGGAATGTTAAGGCCGATATACGAAAAACAGAAAAACTTACATATAATGAGTGTTTAAAAGTAACTAAATGAGTAACTAGTGAGCAATTAAATCGGGAAATGGGACGGATTATGTATACTATAGAAAAAGAAACGGAAAAATAGAAGCAACGCATCGGAAAAAAGTAATTGCAGGTAACAAAACAGAATAAGAGAGTAGAACAAATCAGTAAGTTTAAAAGGAACAAAAGTGAAATAAAAAGTAAGAAATATTTAAACTCATCAAAGTATCAGAAACTGAGGAGGACAGAATATTGCAGCAGGGGGCAAAATATGCGTATGAAAGAAGAGCAAATAATATGATCGAACTAATTCCGCAATTAGAACAAACTTTAAATAAAATACCTGCTATACATACAGTATATAAGGTTAGGGAACGTTTTAAATTGTATCGGAGTATTAAACATCATCAGTTAAATGAGTAAAATTCATAAAAACATGATATGAGAATACTGGAAAATTTAAAGACTAATGATGATATTAAAATATTATTAGCCGATAAAACTGATCGAAGTGTCATAATTAATAAAACTGAATATGAAGTTAAAATTAACGATATGTTAAAGGATTTAAATTTTGAAATAATGCAAAAGAACCCAATACCGACAACACTATTAAAGTTAAGTGAGTTAAAGAATGATCCATTTTTACCCAATAGTAGTGCCAAAAAAATGTATACCACCTATGTATCCTGATATTCCATAACTGTTTGTGAAGATTAAATTACATAAAGATAATAAACCTTTCCGTCTATTAGTTAGTAAAAGAAAATCACCAACTTATAATTTGGAAAGCCCTTTTGTGATTTCTTTTCACCATTTTTCCACCCACAAAATATATAGTAACGTCAGGTTTAGAAGCTATAGATAAAATTAAACAGTACAAATTAAAGAAACTACAACCATCCATTCTCTTGACGTCGTTTTGCTGTATCCCAACACACCAAGATTATATGCAACGGTGTGACTAAAAGCTGAATGGTTAAATCAAGCTAGACCCACAGCCCCAGAATACTTTAGTGTTCACGAGGCCCTGGATCTAGCTATAAACTCTAATTGGTTCGAAGTCGGTGGTCAGGCATGTGTTCAGACTGAGGGTGGGTCAATGGGATCCCCTCTGTCTGGACTCATGGCCGACGCCATTATGCACTATGTTGAACATACATCACTTCAACGTACACCATTAAAACTAACATTACATCTGCAGTACGTGGATGATGTTCTGATTTTTTTTGGGACCTCCCTATAACTGAATTGAATACACTTATTGACACGTTTAACAATATTTTACCATTTATTAAATTTACCCATGAAGCAGAGAATAAGGATGAATTACCTTATCTGGATATTAGGATTAAAAAGAAAATACCAAGATGTGATCTAGAAGTTTATCGGAAAAGAACGTTTATACTTAACCTAATACCTTATAATTCAGCCCACCCGACATATTACAAAAAATCAGCAATTTACCCATACTTTCTTCGAGCTTTTCAATACAGTACAACAGTCCAGGCATTAAAAACGAACTAAAATTTTTATATAAAATAACTGATGATGCAGGTTATTCTAGAAATATGGTGAAAAGGTTAGATAATAAAGCCAAATACCAAAATAATTGAAACTCGCAGCCTACCCCTAATGAACAAAAAGATAGTAAGAAGTACACACCTATAGCTTTCCATATACAAAAGGCTTAACCAAAACATTGGATAGTTAATTGATATTTTAAGAAAACATCAATTAACATTACCATACACAATACGATAAAAAAACTAGTATGAAAGGCATGGATGTACGTGTCGTTTTTCTGCTGAGGTCCTGCCATCCTCTCAGACCTTGTACTGTGGCATATAAACTGACAGGCTCCTGTCAGACTTCTGTGGCAAGCAGCTGCTTGAGGGGGTATTTATTTTTTATAAACGATTGAGATAAAACTATAACCAAGGGGGAGGGGGTATATAATACAAATGTAACTGATCTGGGTAATAAATTAGAGGGTAAAAATAACTATATCGGAAAAACATATCGGATATACGATCAACGTATGTTCACGCATCATAATGATATTAAAAATAAAAAACCTAATAAAGCACTGGCACACGTAATAATAGAAAACAATATAAAAATGAAAAAAGTACAATACCAACCAAATTTCAATCAAATTATGCTGAAACACTTTTAATAAAATTACCTAAAGAATACATTTGTAACACTACTTCGATAATGGCTCCAAGCATGAAAATCAACTTGTCAGGAAGTTATATCTTCTAAAATCTTCTCTTGTCACAGGTTCAAAAGGCCAAAATCATTTATTGAAGGGCGGGGGGCTCAGTCGGTAGCGCGCCAGGCTCGTAATCTGTAGTTCCCAGGTTCGAGTCCCAGCTGGGTTAGCGTTGAGATTTATCTCCGCAAAATTCCCCGCCCTGCCCACGGTCAGTAGGGGACACCGATGGGCTTGGAAAGGCCGCCGTCCGTCGGATGGGACGTTAAGCCGTTGGCCCCATGTGCGGGAAAGAGCCATACCCTGTGCACGTTAAAGAACACGCTGGATGGCCTTGACGGGAGGCTACCATCTGTCTCCCAACAGCTGTTCCAGTGGGTCCCCTCCCACAACCTTCTCTGAGCCTTCGGGGTCCATGTGACCTGACCATTTAGCCCATGGTGTGCAAAAAAGTGCCGCTCAGAGGTAAAACAACACAAAACAACAACCTTTATTGAAATGGAAGATGACTGAGGACTGCGTGGACAGCAGGTGTCTAATACATGGGCCCCTCCTGTACACACTCTCTCTCTGTCCCTCTTAGATTCATATTTTTACCTGAATAGTTACTATCATGCTTACTTTTAAACTATTTTCAATCCTCCCTCCTTGATTTCCCCCTCCCTACACTCATCATAGGCAGTCTTTGCCACGGCCACGCCGTTTTATTTACACCTAGTTTAATCATTACCTCTGGTATAATTATTAGATGAATTGATCTTTGAATTGATCTTTGATTTGTAACACTGAGATGAAACCGTACCCGCACCTTGGGGCCTCCTGTTGATTGAGCAACATGCAACGAAATTGAAACATGAGCAACAAGCTGCGCGCTTAACCAATAATAACATAGAGATGGGTATTTAACGAGGTCGGCAGTCAATTGAGAATGCAAGATGCGTGAAATATGCGGATGAGCATCTTACTGAAGATTGCACTCGACATAAATCCGATACTCCTCCTAAATGTACCGATTGCGGCCTTAGCCATACGGCTAATTATAAAGGATGTACCCACTTTCCCAAATGGGACGTTGTGACTGCTACAAAGGAGAAGCCAATTCCTTTAAAGAAGACAAATGGTGACCCTGTTGCTCCACAGGTTTCTTATGCTAATGCAGTTGCAATAAAGCACCTTTAGCAAATACAAATGATAAAGGGAAATCTTTACCCTTAAATAAACCACCAACCAAAAAACCTTCAAATCAAACACCTCCTACTAGTGATCATTTTGATGCTAATATCTTAAATGATCTAAAGGATATATATATATCACATTATTAAGCATTTATTATTAAGAGTAATGAATGTTTCTAAAATTCTGCTCATTTTCAAAACTTTTATTGCAGAGTATCAAAAAGCCAATGGCTTAATGGAAAAGCTAATAGTTTGCTTAAAGGCTTTCGACTATTTAATATCTACTCTAAATTTTGATGGATAATGCTATTCAGAAAAATTATCTTGAGATCTTTGCATGGAATAGTCACGGTATTCTTACAGATCTCCCTGCTTTTTAACAGATTCTCAGGCTGACATAGTCCTATTCGTTGAGAAGCATCTCCGTGCTTCTGATGCACTTAAATTTCCTCATTTTGAAGTATATAGGACGGATTGCTCGCACAACAGTGGAGGGGGTACTGATGTTGTTGTCGAGCGATCCATAAAACATCATTTAATTTCCACTCCTAATCTCAATAGTTTGGAAGTTACTCAATCGCAGTTACAGATAGCAATCTTGGCACTAACAATTTTATAGCTGCATACAAGCCATCTAATTCCGACTTTGTATGCGATGATATTAATTCCATGTTTGATAATTGAATTCCTTCTGCTCTGGCAGGCGATTTAAATGCCAAGAACTAGTTTGGCACTCTAGAACCTGCAACAAAAGTGGCAGATTGCTGCTAGATTATTGTTGATGCTCCAAGCGAGCAAACCTTTTACCCTTTTAACACTATGCACAGACCAGATGTTTTGGATATGGTCGTCTTTGGCAATTTTCTACCATTCTATGAAGATTGTGTTCTGAATCAGCTAAATTCAGATCACTTGCCAATTTGTTTGACTCTCTTTCTGTCTACAACTTTTACCACAGAATCACACAGTCTTACAAATTGGAAACTCTACAAGATTTCTGTAAATAATAAGATATCTGGACCTTGCTCACCTCTTACATTCAGATCTATCAATGATTCCATTTCGGACTTTATTGATCTGTTGCATGACTCAAGAATTGAAGCCAGTACTGAAATAACACCCAAAAAAGATTTTTACATTCTTCCATTGCATCTCTCCTGTCTCATCAAAGAAAACAACATAGTCCGACATGCACGGCAAAGAAATACTCCAGGGACATAGAAGTAACTCCTGGACTAAAAAGGTATCTTCACTCTCTACGCATGATAACTCCATTTGAAAGATGGTATTGAAAAACCCGCACTTGAATTACCCCCCATACGTGGGGGGAATCAGGAATGTATTATAGTGAAGAAGATTAATTTGGGGCATTTGCAGATGCTCTTCAGCTGCAATTTCAAGAGATGTTTAACTTTTCCGACCATGAAACCTGCGAGAAGGTACAGGATGAACTTATAGGTTTTGATCAGACACAAAGATCAAAAATTTTATTTACCTCTCCTCAGGAATTGATTCAGGCTATCAAGAAGCTTAAATTGAATAAAGCTACCGGTCCTGACAAGATATCGAACAGGATATTGCGACATCTTCCCAAGAAAGCCATAACACATCTTCGTTCTATTTTTAACATACTTCTTTAGAAACCATACTTTTCCTGATATTTGGAAAGATGCCTTTGTTTGGCTTATCCACAAGCCGGGAAAGAACCCAACATTTCTCCTGAGTTATCGCTCAATCAGCTTGCTCTCTTGCTTGGGCAAGCTGTTTGAGCGAATAATTCTGACCAGATTGGACGCTTTTCTCTCTCTGCACTGTGTCTTGCCTGACACTCAGTTTGGTTTCAGGCGAAACATATCAATTGAGCATGAAATTCTCAGAGTGGTGGAGAAAATCGCCGAATCTTTGAATAAGAAACAGTTGCTGCTGTCTTTCTAGACGTAGCCAAAGCTTTTGACCGCATCTGGACGGATGGTTTAATTTACAAGTTAATTAAGAGCGGTGTGCCTTCGGGTCTTACCAGTATTTTTCAGTCATATTTGTCAAAGACAACTTTTCAAGTGCAAGTTAAAACCTTTCTATCTAGAAAGAGAGTAATGGCCGCTGGAGTACCCCAAGGCTCTCTCCTAGGCCCTTCTCTCTTTTCACTCTACCTTTATGATATGCCATCTTTTGATAGCATTATATTAGCCCAATATGGTGATGATATCGCCCTCCTTTCCCCCTCATTGGGTCCAATGATTGGTACAAACAGGCTGCGGAGATGTCTTGATGAGGTGGAGGTCTGGTATGATAAATGGAAGGTCAAGGTAAACACTGAAAAGAGCACTGCAATTCTCTTCAGTGGAAAACTTATTAAAAACCCAAAACGTTTAAATTTTTAAAATAAACCAATTGAATGGCAAAAGACCATCAAATACTCGGGTATAACCCTACATCAAAAGCTGAAATGGGACCCTCATATTCATTATATTATCACTAAAGTCAATGCAGTGAGGTCAACAAGGACCTCTCCTTCGGAGAAATGCTATCTTGATGATTGACCATAAATTATTATTGTACAACAAGGTCATTCCTCCGATAATAACTTATGCTTCCCCTATGTGGGCGAACACCACCTCCACGAATATACGCAAGATTCAGGTCTTGCAAAGCAAAATATTGAGATCTTTGAGACTCTACTGTATCTTGTGATTTGCAATCAGATTACCGCTGAATGTCTCGTAAAATTCTAGTTCTTATTTAGCTGCTTTTTTATTTGAGAAAACTAGACGATGCATCAAGGAAGTACATTAGTTTCAAACACTCCAATTAGCCAAAGAAAGACATCGTTCTTACTTATTACTCAAGAGATAATTTACAACGGGCATTCCCGAAAAAAAAGGGGGGGGGGAGCCAATGAAAATTATATTTTTCATAGCAGTATAAAATTTTTACTCCGTTTATAGCTCTTTAATACACACTGTTTGACACAGGAAATGCCACACCAGAAAGTATTTGTTAGAGCTCCATGAAAATAGGTGGGTATGTGTCGACAGTCAGGTTATGGAAATGACTGGTCGTAAACCAATTGTGCGATAGGTGAGGGAGATAAGTGGGCAAAACGGCTCGGCATAACTAAGTTTGGTCGTCTTCACCTGGGAGTATGGACCATTGCATTGGAACGATCTTAATGGTGAAAACATATGCAAGTAGTGAGAATACGTGGGTAACGTCATTAGGAATCCTATCATCACATGGACACCTTGGATGTGCTTTACCAGAGGATTCATCATAGGGCTATGCACAGTTCGTTGCTCCCTGTGTCCATCACAGCAGAAACGCATTGGATTGCAACTGTCAACAGAATTTGGCGAGAGTGGTTGGAGGAAGGTAACGCGCATCACTGTAGTAGGACTGGTGCACATAAGGCAGACACTTATGTCAATGTGGTTCAATCACCACATTTGACAGCAAGCCATAACAGTCCCACAATCCACAGTGGATGACATTTGATGCAGTGTACAAGCAGCTACTGACATGCTTATGTCAATGCAGACTGTGAATGGCAGATTGGCTGAGGGAGGTTTGTGCTCTTGCCAGCCATTATGACGACTGCCACTCACTACAGCACATTGTTGAGCAAGATTGCAGTGTGCTGTACCAGACATGCATGGTGGGACGAATGTAGACATGTCGTATTCAGCAACGAGTTTCACTTCTGTCTCAGTGCTGACAATCACCGATTGAGAGTCTGGAGAAGACGTGGTCACTGGGCTGATCTTGCTGTCATCTGTGAGTGTTATATAACTCCTCAGCCTGGTGCCATGGTTTAGGGTGCTATCAGTTTCAACAGCCATTCATAGGCATAAGTGGGTATGATAGCATAACGATATGTCAATGAGGTACTGCAGCCCGTTTTGTTGCCGTATCTCCACGTATCCCTGATGCCGTTTTAACATGATAATACCCACTCACACACTGCCAACATCAGCAGACAGTCTACAAGGTGTCCAGGTGCTGCCTTGGCCAGGGCTATCCCCAGACTTCTCTCCAATACAGAACATGAGAGATGTCATTGGCAGATGATTTCACTCCTCTGCACAACCCCCTTGCAATGTCGATGAATTATGGACACAGCTCAACGACGTATGGTTCGCAATACCTCAGCACACAATCGGGGGACCTTTCCATTCGATGCCAGGCCGTGTTGTCGAATGTATAACCCAGCATGGCGGTCATACGACTTACTGACTCAGGCCACATTATACTGTCTCCTCGCCCATTGCATTCATTTAATCCCTCAGAAATCAAATCACTTCTTTCCCACCTACTTGTCTACATGTGTGGTAAGTCTCGTCTCATTTCATGCATTCCTTCATAGTGTGGCATGAAGTATATATACATATAAAATCCTCATGCAGCCATAGGCTAAGGAGGTCCAATCAAACTGCACAATTTTTTTCTCCAAACATGTGTCCTGAGCTACAGCTGCTGCAGTTGATCACTGTAGGCCAATTCCAGCTAGGTTCACCCTGTTTGACATTGTTTGTCCATCGCATCCTAGGTCTCTCCCTTTTCCTTAGGCCTTCAGGCATGCTGTTCATTACACTATTCGTGAATCCAAAATTATGCATATTGGTAACATGACCAAATTAACATAAGCTCTCTTTGAAGAATAAGCTGCTCAAAAGAGGTAGAGCTGGAGATAAATCTCAATGCTGGTCCAGGCGGGATTCTAACAAAGAAACTGCAGATTGTGAGCTTGATGTGTTACTCTGAGACGCCCCCTCCCCCTGAACAAAAGTCAGAGTTGGTACCAACTTCAGGGGCGGTCATGTCTCAATCCTGGAGAGGACCATTTAGAATATATGAAGAATTTTGTAGTGAAAAGTGTCATTTCTGGAGTACAAAATCCTTTATATATCCTTACATTTGCCTTCATATAAGGTACTGAAGGCGTCAGGGGTTTGCCTTCTTGGAAATGTTGTTGAAATGAAAAAATGAAACAATTGCGGGTCTCTTGCAATTATTATGACCGCCACTGACCAACTTTATATAATTATATTATATATTTCTTATAATTATTATGATCGCCATATATTATATTTATTTTTTATATAATTATATTTATATATTTCTTATAATTATTATAATAATTATGACCGCCATATATTTATATATTTATTTTTTTATATAATTATATTTATATATTTCTTATAATTATTATGACCGCCATATATTATATTTATATATTTATTTTTTATATAATTATATTTATATATTTCTTATAATTATTATGACCGCCATATATTATATTTATTTTTTATATAATTATATTTATATATTTCTTATAATTATTATGACCGCCATATATTATATTTATATATTTATTTTTTATATAATTATATTTATATATTTCTTATAATTATTATGACCGCCACTGAATAACTTTCGCATTGAAGTCACCTAGAACAAGAGAAATATCTCCTTTCTTAACAGAATTCAAAATATCATGAAGCTGCCTGTAAAATGTATCCTTGTTCTCATCAGTCCTCTGTAGGGGCATAATAACAGATGACATTCAAGTCTTCTCAGCAGACACTGTGTGTCTGCTGAGAAGCAAATTTATACCTTGGAGATGTTTTCTATCCTCCCTCTCAGAAAACGAGATTTTTAAAATTATTTTTAAATATCAGACTTTTTTTATATAGTCTCTTGCAAACCCAGAAGATCTGATATAATGCTGAAATTTCTGTGCGAGGACGTCAATAATCTCTATGCAACGTACTCACATTCCACATACTTGCAAACACAAAATGATTAGTAGGATTTTTAAACCAGGTTTATTGATAAAGTTAGTGCCAACAATTTCAGACAACTCTAATCTCAAACATGGGGCAAAATCCCGTTCTCCTACCGTTAAAGGTTTAAGCTACCTGTTTTTCCAACCTTTAGAAACCATTTTCAAGTGGACCCTTTCAAGAACCAGAATCTAAACAGCAATCAATCTGCTTGACACATATTATCCAGGGCGATGTCCAATTAGCTAAATTACGAGTTCAGGTACCTGCGATGGAATCTGACCAGGATTATCCACCAGCCGATATAAGGTATTATGTGCCTCTGCTCACTTTGCACTGGCAACCCATAGGCAAACAGAAAACACAGGGCTAGATTTCCTCAACAGGCCCACAAGTGCAGCAAATCCAGGATTCATAATCAAGCTCCAAGCCATAATTCATTCCAGTCCAGTGGGTACAAATGGTCAGCACCAGGACGCTGTGAAGCTGACCATTCCTCAGCAGGGCAGATAAAAATAAAGTGCCATAGATGACCAGATCTGTAAAACAACACTGATCTGGCAGCCCTCCATTTGCAGTTATCTTTTTAAAGGTACTGCCTGCACCACAAGAAAGCAGGGCTGGACATTAGGTGCTAAACCTAGCCAGTTCTTGTGTCATCACCGCTCTTTCCAGTATATGTAGGACATGTTCGAAGCTAGTGCTGGTGGTTTAGTGTGCCGGTGCTTTTGAAAAAACAGCGGTTATTTCAAAAGTGATAAATATAAATTTATAATCGGAATCGAGTCAAAAAACAGAGTAAATTTAAATATGTTTTTTTCTTTGCAATAGTTTTCTAAAATTGCATTAGAAATGTAGAGGTAAAAATATGAAGAGAAATGTTTAGAGAACAAGTAAGATAGTGAACTGTACTGAAAAGGAAGACAATCAATTCCCTAGTTTGTTTTTCCTCGAAACTTTTCGATAAAGAGGGCATTTGGAGAATAACTGAAAAACGAATATACACAATCTTATCAGAATAATGTGACCACCCACGGAAACAGTGTAACCGCCCAGGTGCGTCACAGAAGGCACATGACAAGGTCGACCACATGAAGATATAAGCGGCCAGATGAGCCATAGTGCATGACATGAGCACAATGGAAAGAGGTATTGATTTGATGAACGTTCAAAGAGGAATGATCATCGGCTACCGTGCCAAGGGTGGAAGCATCTCGGAAACAGCAGACTTCGTGGGCGTATGCGAGGTGATGCAGTAAGGGTGTACCAAGAATGGAACACTGGCACACCAAGTACCTCCAGATGTCATAACTGTGGAACCTCAAAGACCATCGACCTCAGAGGAGAACGTTGCCTCCATCAACTGGTAAAGGGAATCGACGTGCAACAGTGCAGGAATTGACCACTCAAGCAAACACTGGGGCACCCAGGTACGTGTCCCCGATAACAGTAGAGTGAACTCTGTTACACATGGGTCTCTGGAGTTAATGCTACGTACAGGCGTCTATATTAATCATGGTCAATCAGCAATGCCTGCAGTTCGCACGGGACAACCATCATTAGACAGTGGAAAAAGGTTGACTTCTCCGACGAATCGAGGTTTCTACTCCACAGAAGTGACGGGCAGTGGCAGATACGTCATTAGACACGAGAACCTACACCTGGACACGCTTGTCGTTCAAGTACAGGCAGGTAGTGGCAGTTTGCATGTCTGAATGTTTTCCTGGTATTACCTGGGACCGCTGGTACCACTGGATGGGTCCCTGAATGCTTACTTGTCCATCCTCACTGTCCACATGCATCCCTTCACTTGGACGTTTACCCTGGCGGTGATGGTGTCTACTAACAGGACAATGTGCCCTGCCACATCGCTGTGGTGTGCGACTGGTTCCAGGAACACGACAGTAACGTCTCCATTCTCCCTTGGCCGGCGAAATCGCCATAAAGCACTTGTGTGACCATTTGGATCGATCTACGGAACCTCCGTGCTCTGCTGGTCCAAATGGGCACGTGTGCTTCTGGCAACCTTCTAGGGCCTCATTGCGTCCATGCCACACTGTCTCATCGCTGTCATCCGGGCCAAGGGTGGTTAATCCCACGGATAAGGCATGGACGTTTGTATTGTTTTTCTGCTGAGGTGGCAAACAGCTGCTTGAGAGGGCATTTATTTTTTTTATATTGATCATATTATTCTGATATGACTGTGTATACATTATATGATGTTCTGGTTGGTCACAGTTCAATTCACTATGAGGTATGGCCTGATCTAGGGATGCAAGGAGCTCACCCCTCCATTTAAAAATGCTAGTGACCGACACGAAATTGAAAAAAAACCTTGCATATATCGTATAGATATTTTTCAAGAAATTTTGAGATCATGTAAACAGAAGGGAAACACTTTCGAGCTCTATCTTGGTCCCCCTTTCACTTCACCTGCTTTTTTTTCCGGTCTTTCCAAAAATTTTTTACCTTGAGCTGTATATTTTATTTATATCTCGAGCTATATAGCTCGTATCATATAGTGTATATACCTATAAACTATATGATCAAAAGTATCCGGACACTCACCCATCCACAATCTTAGAATGAAAATGGTAAGATTTCGGTAAGAAAATGGTTTCTATTATTATGGTTGTTCGGTAATAGGTAAGAAATTAATATCGTGTTTGTCAACCTTTTACTGCCATCATAGCCTCCACTCTGAAGGCTCTCCACTAGATTCTGGAACTTTGCTGTGGGAATTGCCTGTCATACTGCCACAATAGCATTAGTAAGATGTTCATTGATATCGGGCGGTTTGGCCTCGCTCGTTGGCATTCCAATTCATTACAAATGTGTTCCATGTGGTTGAGATCAGGGCTCTGTGCAGGCCTTCACAGAGTCCTGATCTCAACCACATGGAATACACTTCAGTAAAGTTCTACACTCGCCCTGCCCACTGTCAGTAGGGGACACCGATGGGCTTGGAAAGGCCGCCGTCCGTCGGATGGGACGTTAAGCCGTGGCCCCGTGTGCGGGAGAGCCATACCCTGTGCACGTTAAAGAACACGCTGGATGGCCTTGACAGGAGGCTACCATCTGTCTCCCAACAGCTGTTCCAGTGGGTCCCCTCCCCCAACCTTCTCTGAGCCTTCGGGGTCCATGTGACCTGGCCATTTAGCCCATGGTGTGCAAAAAAGTACCACTCAGAGGTAAAACAACCCAACCCAAATCTACACTCATCAAATCATTCTGCATGATCCTCGCTTTGTGGATGGGGACATTGCTGGTACAGCAAAGGGACTTCACCGAACTATTGCACAAAGTTGTGAAGAATATCATTATAGGCAGCGGCATTCAGAGTCCCATTCAGTGGAACTATGGGGTCCAGCCAGAACTATGTAAAACAGCCCCAGATTATGATTCCTCCTCCTCCAAACTTCACAGTTGGTACAACACAGTCAGGCAAGTAGCGTTCACCTGGTATCCTCCACACCCACTCATCTGTCGTACTGCCAGATGAAGCGTGATTCATCACTACAGAGAACACAGTTCCACTACTCAAGAGTCCACTGGTGCTGTGCTCTACATCACCCCAACTGCACGTGTATATGTTATAGTGCTGATATTGCTTCCAGAGGCAGTTTTGGAACTTGGTGGTGAATGTTGCAATCGAGGACAGGCAATTTAGTTGCACCATCTGCTTCAGCAGTCGACGGTCCTACTCTGTCATTTTACATGGCCTGCTTGGATTTAATTGCGCTGTTGTTGCTTCTAGGTGTTTCCACTTCACAATAACATCACTTACAGTTGATTGGTGCTGCTGCAGCAGGGCCGAAATGCTTCCGAACTGACTTGCTATGACCGTTTTATGCTGTCACTGAGCTCTGCCATATGGCCCATTCTCCTGTTCACGAGTCCTTTTTATACCTGTTTGGGCCATGGCGTATATGGGAGAATCCCTACTCAGAAGGGGTGTCCAGATATTTTCGATCAGTTAAGCATTTATAATCTGCAATATATTTATTCTTCCTATCTGTGCCCATTAAGTACCATATTTCACAGCATATTAGACGCTCACCCATTTCAGCAGGGAGTATTCAAGTAAAAATCTTTTTGCATTTAATATCCACTTTTAGTAATATCCCTCCCATACGGCAAGTCCGTATATAACGGAATAAATATTGTGATAATTCTGGTAGGTATGCTTAGTAGCATTGCAGGAAAGTGTGTAATTGCAAAAAAAAAGTTTCTAAATTAGGTAATAAAATTCAATGTAAATATTCCACATGAAACAGAAGCTGCTTAGTTAAAGCAGAAAAAAGCAAGCTATTTTTCAAATGAACATCCAATCTTCACTCACAGAAGAATACTTTTTCATGGAATGGTACTCCTAGATGTTCAGAAAAAAAGAGCATCTGAAAAAATGCTGATTTTGCGATATTTGAGATTTTTCTATCCCACATTATAATTTATCCTGAATTTTAAAATATAACAATACGCTGAACAATAATTTTATTGAATATTCATTCAAATACTTAGCACAACTCAAACCCATCCTCACCATTGCTATGCAACATTGTTTTCGCTGTCGCCGTTATTCAGGGGGATTCATCAACCTACAGGAGACCAGCAACTTCATACACTGAACGAAGATTGATTTTTTTTTTTAGCCGTTTTTGTGGGGGTAAAAAGTAAGTCTTATAATTTCCGTAAAATATTGCACTTATAAACCCTTCAAAAAAAAAGTCATCTAGATGCCCTTCTCTGCTTGAAAATAACAGCGTTTTCTTATGGGATTTAATATATGGCATTTAGAGAGAAATATAACAGTTTATCTTATTAATCTCTTTTGAACGAATTTTGATATCAAATATTATCATCTCATTTTGTTTATACTGATAAACAAAATGAGATGATAATATTTGATATCAAAATTAGTTCTTAATATCTTGTGTTGTCTAAATACTTAAAAGATAAAAACACAATTTCAGAAAGGGAATTTATTGATTCCTAAAATCTGTTTAGGCCTTTTATTAGTCTGAAATCAACTTGCATTTATTGGAAAATAAAACACTGATTGTTTTTGGCAGAGATGTTAATATACATAGTTGACAATGTATAAAGTCCTTTTTATTCTTTAACAAGTTAGCTTGCTGAATACGACAAGATTTTGATAGTTTAAAACAATTGGTTAATATTTTAATAAATACCAACAATATCAATTTTATAAATTACATATTTTAACAAAATGTGTATACAATAGTTTTAAGAAGCTGATCAAAGGTAATATCAGAAATGAAACTGATAATAGTTATATACATATTTCATTATTAGTTCATGAACACATATATAAATTCATGAAGTAACAAATTCCTTGTTTGCATTGAATGTACTGAGGCAAATGTGGTTTTTGGAAAATGATTCTCATAAATTAATGCAGCGGTAGTTTATTGTGCTGCAACACACATACGAAATGTACACCAAACTTTTCATATGTATGTGGTGGCATAGACAAGAATTTTGGAAGGGGATGTAATTTTTTTTTTCAATGTAAAATGATGAACTAACATTTTAAAAGTAAAATTTCCACGAGTTGGAGGTCGGAGGAAAACCACTGGTTATGCCACTGTACACAAATCTTGAGATATCCTAGGGTAAGATTTTATGTAATCGATAAACTAAAGGAAGTTAATGGAATAAGGATAATATAACTTACAGAAACCTTTAACTTTGCATAAAATTTGTCAGATATAAAATGCTTTTGTTTTACGATGATTACAAATATGTATATGAAAAGTGCATTTCAGTGCCTTTAATCTATAAGTCTGAAGTAAAAAACTTCTCTAAGGTCAGGAAAATTCTAAGAAATTGCTGAAGTGGGAAAAATGTGATTTGCTAGTTGCCAAAATAGGCCCCTATGGGAGCATTTTGAGCTCTTGCGTCTTCTAAAGTTATATACCTTTGTAACACATTACTTTATCTAACTACTTTACATACACTGATGCCAGTTTATTACATGTCACTCCTCATCACATAAATGGTTCATTCGGACACATACGTCAAATGACCACAGTGTGAGGTATAAATCAAGCAGACCAGTTCTTCGAGCATCAGAATGGGCAAAACGAGCAGCTTTCAATGTGGCATGATAGTTGGTATTAGGCATGCCACATCTAGCATCTCCCAAATAGCCATCCTCGTGGGATTTTCACACACAACTGTATTGATGTTTTACTGAGAATGGTGCTAAAAGTAAGAAGCTACAAGTGGACAAAAACAGCTTGGGGATCAGAGGGGTCAAAGGAGACTGGTGAGTATTATGCAAGTGAACAGATGGGCTACAACCATGCAAATTACATCAGAATAAACATTGGTGTGCAGGAAATCATTTCCAAATGCATCACATCAGACCTTGTTGAGAATGGAATACAACAGCCACCAACCATGTTGAGTGCCGATGTTATCAGGGAAGAACATGAAAGCGTGTCTCCAATGGGCACAGTAACATAGACACTGGATCATTGAGGACTGAAAAAAAAAGGTAGCCTGGTTGGATCAATCAAGGTTTATTTTGCACCATGTCGATGGATCAGAATTTGATGCAAGCAACATGAGGACATGGAGACATCTTTTATGGCGTCAAGAGTACAGGCAGGTGGTGGCAGTGTGATGGTGTGGGGAATGTTTTCATGGCACATATTAGGCACCCGATACCCATCAAATGGGTATCTGAAATTCACAGCATGACCAAGTTCATCCCTTCATAGCTAATTTATTCTCACTTGAATGGACATGTTCAGCATGATAATGCACCTGACACAAGGTAAGTATCATTGCCAAATGGTTCCAGGAACACACCAGAGTTTTACTTGTTTAATTGGACTGATCAAATTCTTAATTTTAATCAAAACCTTAATTTCCCTAATCAAAAACTTTATCATGCATCTTTGGGATGATGTGGTAAGGGCTGTTCGTAGCGAGAATGTGCTGTTGTCCAGCTTGCAGCAACTATGCGACATAATCATTTCTGCACAGTACACCATTCTGCACAATGCATCCCGCATCTTGTAAGTTACATGCCCTGACAAATTTGGGCTATTCTGAAGGCCAAAGGAAGCACAACACAATACCAAGTAGGTTTACCTAATAACCTGGCACCTCAGTGTACATGTACAAGGTGTCCCAAAGCCTTTACACCTACGTTTTGCATTCAACAAATTTTCGAATTTAGTAATTGTTTCTATCCACATCTATTAACGATGTTTCTATCTTATTCCTCATTTTTAGGGTGAACAATGCCTAATGATAGCCCTTTTACAATAGATGAATGGTTAATAATGAATGTAAGAGTGCATAAATACCAATACTGATGTTATTGAGAATTAACAATAATTATTAAAATCTATTTTGTAAGATGATTTTAGAAATTATTTTTTTTACAATTTTCAGCACTTTATTGTGTCAAATGAGTATGGAAAGCATTGATCTAAATGGTTTTGAACACAGAGGAAAAAACGGTTTGAGCCAGGTGGCCAGAGCACATGTCATATGCTCTGACCACTGAGCTACCAGCCACCAATCAAGAGCTCCTATATTGATCGCTCTAAAAGCTTTATTCTACAGGGTCAGTAAGTTGCATTAGAAGATTGCATTTAAAGATTCTGATGCATGCAGGTGCATGCACCTGCAGCTCAGTGTCAGAGCACTTGACATGTCATCAGATCATGAGTTTCTATCCAAGCTGGCTCAAGAAATGTTTTCTTTATATTCAAGACTGTTCAAGCCCACAGATGGTTACTTGTGTTTGCTTCTTATTAAATAGATGTAAAGATACTTTTGGGGCACTCTGTGCATATAATAAAAGTTAAATGTTATTCACCATCTAAAGGCATAACTTGATACCATTCCACTCCTCCAAAGGACTAGAATGATGTAACTCCAGATGGCGTATGGCAGGATTTTTTTTTTTTGCAAGGTCAGTAATTTTGATGTAAAATTTGTGTAGTATTATATTGTGATATTTTATCAATTTACAATTAAGTGTTTCACAAATTTTATTTCATGTCCACACTTTGGATACACTTGATACCTCATATAAAAAATAATATAAATACGTATTAAGCATATATATATAACAGGGATGTTCAAACCATGGTTTGTAAGCTATGTGTCTAGGAAGATCACTTTCAGCTTATGAAGGATATTTGCTGTGAAGGGTTGATTTGAATTGTTTTAGTTTTGAGTAGTACTTTTGTTCACACAATGGACATTATATGGACAAGCCACAAAGACCTCAAGGGCTCAAAAAAGTTTGGGAAAAGGGATCCACTGGATAGCTGTTAGGAAACAGATGAAAAGCTTTTGTGGCTATCCAGTGTGTTAACATGCAAAAGGTATTGCTCTGCACAAACATCTACAGCTCAAAATCCAAACAAAGGACAGTAGCCTTTCCAAGCCTATTTGGTGTTTCCTTTCTCCACAAGGGAAGAGCAAGAGAAAAATTTTAATGCAAGAACAGTATGGATTAAGAGCCTGTGGAGTTACAGCTTATTATCCCATCTGAAAAACAGCTGCCTTTCCAAACCTAATGTTCCCTTTCTCACTGAGGGCAGAATGGGGGTCAGTGAAGAAATACTATGAAGGGAAAAGCAAATATTCGAGAAAAAATTTTTGTTTCTGAATCTTGGTAAGTGTCAGTACCACAATCGCTTCATAATGGGTTTTTATATTGATCAGTTTATCATATTAAAGTTTCATGGATATGTATGGGATAGGGTCATAAAAATTATATACTATTGCATACACATTGTTTACACATCATAAACACATTGTTTAAAATGGCTATCTTTTCAGCTAAAGTTATAACCTTTCATGATTTCTATTAAAGTAGCTTCTGGTTAAGAGCTATGTTCAAGAAAATGATGGTTTAACAGAAAAAGACAAAGTAATAACTTGTTGACATATGGAAATAAATAAATTGACAGTGAGAGCATAGAGAAACAATTCAAAATCACTTGCAAGAAATTTGTGCTCGTTCATAAGCCAAATACAGTATTATGTGCATGCACAATCTATATTGATGCCAAAATATATGTTATCCATGTTCCAGCCATATGAAACCACAGCATTCATATGATTGTAGTTTCCTTTCTACCAGGACACGAATGCTTGATGGAAAGTATTACTTTGCATGGCCCATACTGGATGTGGATAGGGGAGTGCAAAGGTATCTGGGTGCCCAGGGACAAAGCTTCATTTAGGAACCCCCCCCCCCCACAAAAATTTTTTTGTTTAAAAACTGTCATGAAATTAAGACAAAATTATTTGTATTTATTTCAAAATTCTTATTTTGATTTATTACAAGGAAACACCAAGTTCACAATAAAAATACAAGTGCAATTTTTAGTAGACTTTAAATGTAAAATATAATTTGAATACTGTAGATAAATTTACACAATAATATTCCTGTTCATTTATTTACAATAGTAGAATCTATCCAGTTCAAAATTATATAAAATTGAAAATATTTTTCTATTTTATTCTAATATCTTAATCTCCCTTAACTTCCTACATAATATCTCAGATACCAGTATGAAGAGTTCATAGGGACCCATTCACTTGTGGGCCCTGGGGCAACACCCAAGATACACTCCCAACCCCCCTCTGCTCAGCCCTGAATGTGGTTATGGCCCATATCGGATGAGATTGTGTATAACAAATTTAGTGCCACATTTATTTCAGTGTAAATAAACAAATGTGGGATGAACCTTATTTTTAGACTGAAGGGAGAGAATTTATACATACTTATTGTCTAACACAAAGTACACAATATATTTTTAATTTTAAGATATTAAATTGCTTCATCTCAAATATGAATGAATACAAATAGAACAGAATTAATGCTCAAGGTAAAAATTGACCAAGTTCTTGAAAATAATGTAAACAAGTGAGCAATGCTAAAACAGTTTGCTGGTGGAAACATATCCTACCCGTTGGCTTCATTTCTGTAAAAATTTGTTACAAAAAGTAGTATAACTTTTATATCTCATAATGAAAGGAAATGCATAAGATGAAAAATAACTGTTTCCACAATCCTGCATTTGAGTAATAAAGTAGTTACTTTGCTTAAAATATATATTCTGTACTCAATTTAAATACTCAATAATATGGTCGTCTTGGATTATTCTGTAAATAAAAAGAATAAATCATAAATGCACATATCTAACATAAATTTAAGAAAATAAAAAACAAATACATAATGGTTTATTATATATAAATATTATTTTCACACTTAATTTAACTTCATTATTTTTCAATAGCTGAAAATATTAGCAATAATGCTGGTGTTGTACATATTGTTATGCAACTGTATGGAAGAGCTTTAAAATAAACTAACAGAATTATTCAATTATTAATAATTAAAGCAATAATGTTATATTGCTTTAATTTTAAACCAAAGCTAAAATCACACTACATTAAATATCAAAGAGAGGATAAAATTATTTTACTAAC
Organism: Ryuthela nishihirai; assembly: GCA_038380435.1. Classification (NCBI taxonomy): domain Eukaryota; kingdom Metazoa; phylum Arthropoda; class Arachnida; order Araneae; family Heptathelidae; genus Ryuthela; species Ryuthela nishihirai. The sequence continues at coordinate 78,240,351 of JAWZYU010000007.1, read as the reverse complement.
TGAGGATCTGGAACTATTTTCATACATCTTTCATTTTACTTCTGGTATAAAAAAAACTTTGTTTCAAACAAACACCATCAACAGTACAAAAGATGAAGAAACAAACAACACATTTGGAAGAAACTGTTTAGTGTGATATACTTGATACCTTTTTTTTTGCTCAAAAATTGCAAGCCAATACTGAACCATCATAATGTGAACATTATAAAGGCACACTAAAATATCTAGTGTTTTCTTTCTACAAAATATTATAATTTTAACTATTTATATATGTTTGACCTTAAAATACTGGAAAGCAGTAGTTTCCAGAGAAAAAGGCAGTGTTATATCTGCAAATCACTAAAGTTCCCATTGTACTACTATAAGTTAACAAATGTTTTTTAATCCTGAAAATTTACAAGTTGGTAATATAATCAATCATTTAGGTATCCAATAAAGTTTCAAAAACGATGAAAGAAAACATTACAGTAGCAGCAGTTACTGAAACCCATTTCTCTCTTGGAGCATCTTGGTTGTTTCCTTCTTACTTCTAATGTTTCAAAATTAATGTTTCATGAAGAGCATTCTTTGAACTGTTGTCGATTTTTTTTCCTCACAATCTCTCAAAATTTTGTCAAAAATAAACTGGCAAAATGAATGTTTGCCATTGTAAAAAATTTACATCATTTAATATGTATTTGTTTAAACTTTGCACTTCTTAAATTCTGATTTTAAAAACCCTTTGCCTTTTGTAATAAAAAAATTATTCCATTTTATTACACATATATTGCAATTTTGTAAATTACAGAATGCACTTTTTTGTTTTCAAATTTATATTTATTTCTGAAATAAGGAATCAGTGTTAGTAATCAAAAAGAAAAACCATTCATTATATATAATAGTCCTTTTGTTTGTTTCACTGTAATTGTTTCATCTATCAATGTTACACAGTGTCCTGTAGAATAGTGTAGTAGATGGAATAATAGGAAGCCTAAACAACATTTCAGAAGCTTATACTTATTAAATTTTGTACACTAATCATGAAGATGGATAAAAAAAAATCATTGAAACAGAGAGGAAAATTGTACACCAAAACAGCATTATACATCAGTATTGTCACTTGCCCAAACTCCCATTAATTTTCAGACTGGTTTGATAAAAGGTTGTCTCTCTTAACAAGCTGTCTATCCCCTACCCAATTCTGAGCCATTGGAATCTTTGTGACCTGCTCCTCTATTCAACTTTATTGAATAGTTGAAAACTCGGAATTGCATTGCATATTTAGCCAATATGTTATACTTAAATAACATTATGCAGTCTCATCATTTATTTATTAGTGTCATTAAAAATGAGATGTAAATAATTCTATAGTAATGAACTGGATTATAATCAGAAATGCTTTAAAAGTTCATGCCCTCTACAAAAAAAAATAGCTAAGGGAGGTGAATTACATACCCCTATCCAAGGTTGAATTATTGATGCTTAAATTAGCCATAAAAAAGTTATTAAATTTGTAGATTTTGAGATAAATGTAGAACTTTACATATCTTCGATTAATGTCCCTTAATCTAAGGGCTTCAGAAAAAGACCTAGAATGTGACAGATGGACAATAGCAAAAGGAAATTGTTAGAATTGGCTTGCAGTGGCCAACTGCAAGGATAGAAATGTGTAGGGAACTAAATTACACACTATGGTTAGACCTCTGCAGCTCATGGCTGTGAGAGAATTATGTTATTAACAACAGAAATCTTAAAATATTATGGTGTAATCCTTTATTTCCCTACTTCAACTACAGTAATTGCTGTTTAGGTGTTTTACTTTCCTTGTGATATTTCAGTTTGATTTCATTTCATAATAAAACAGATCTTATGTAAAAAGTTGAAAAGTTGGATTGTTTTACTTCTAAGCGGCACTTTTTGCACACAATGGGCTAAATGGTAAGGTCACGAGGACCCCGAAGGCTCAGAGAAGGTTGGGGGAGGGGACCCATTGGACAGCTGTTGGGAGACAGATGATAGCCTCCTGTTAAGGCCATTCAGAGTGTTCTTTAATGTGCACAGGGTATCGCTCCCCTGCACACCAGACAATGACTTTATGTTTCATCTGATGGACGGTGGCCTTTCCAAGCCCATCAGTGTCCCCTACTGACTGTGGGCAAAGAGTGGAGTTAAATCTCAATGCTGGCCCAGCTGGGAACTACAGATAAAAACCTGGTGAGCTATCGACTGAGCCCCCCCCCCCCTTTCCGACTCAAATAGTTGAAAGGTTTATAACTAACAGTAATCAACCTTTCCTGATTTTTAATGTTTTGTGGCATCTCAAAAAGCATAACATTCTGTCTCTGGAAGAAAAAAAATTTAATACTATAACTGTGTTTCCAATTGATTACACTTTTAAAGCATCCTACATTCACTTAAACAGCTTTATATTATTGCTCAACTGGTATAGTGAGGAAGTTAGAAACTGGTATCAATTAAACATTGAATTTTTTCTGACTAGGTTTTAAGTTACATTCTCGTGCTTTTTACATCCAATCTATGATTCAGAATTTCCTGCATGGATTAGCTGTGACGAGAGAAGTAAATTATTTCTCCATAGTGTCACTGTGATGTCACCTGATGCTTTCACACAATACATTGAACTGAATATTGGCACACACTTCAAATTTGTACAGTGAAGGTAAAAAGTTAATGTTTCTGTTTATATCACCTCTTCAATTTGGAGGGGAGGAAATATGCTTCAACTCTCTGGTGTCTCATAAATAAACAATAATATGAAAAGGTCATAGGATTATCATTATATTATTAAATAAGCCAATAGATTCTTTCCCTAATGGCTTATTTAATAATTCAAATAGGAAAATTAATCATTATGGCCAATTTTTTTAAATTATTCCAGCTGGTTTATAAAGCTCATCTGCTCCTTAGTTGAGCTATCACTGCCAAAATATTTAAAAACTTGGAAGTTGCCATGTTTTTTATTACTGAGAAACAGCCTTAACTATGCTAAACTTTAATTTAACTATGTTTAGAGATGTGCATTTCATAACTGATGACTGACTCTCATAACAACTGTAATTGGTCAGTTGACATGTACATTTAATCCAGATATGAGCTTGGGTTGCTTTTACTAGTTTAATCTAGAATTTGTTCAATATAATTGAAAAGAAATCTAAAATCCATTGTAGATAAAAGATATTATAAATTGGTAAAAATAAATGAAATGGCCATTAAATTTTGAGTCTATGATATATAAGAGTAATCTTTCCTGTTACACAGGTGGTAACTGACTTTCAAATTAGCAATTTTAACTTTTAGATGGATGATGCAAGTTTATTTACCATAACTATAGTTGTTACAAAACTTACCAATGGATTTGGCCTAAATCTGTATGCTAACATCATTCGTTTCCTATAAGCTTCATATTCGTCATCCCCTGCCTGAACATCATCAGGTTTTCCTTGCCCAAATCCAGCATTCTCAACTGGAGGAGTTGCTCTATAGTATTAAAAAAATATTAAATTATTGACTGAATTTTTTTAAATAAATTTTTATATCAACAAAATATTTTACACTAAATCATTGTCAAAAAATCTAATTTTCTGAGCAAAGACTCAGAAAGTCAGTTATTTTGTTCGAATTGGAATATTCCCGTATCTGATAACTAAAATTTTATTAATTTTGCTAAAAATATCTGAATTTAACATAATTTTATAGAAATCCATGAATATAATAAAATAGACATAAACAATAAACTATCTTTTAAATTTGGAATTATATCTTAAAATCCTGTGTGAAAATAGCCATTCAGAATTGAAAGTTGCTAATTCATTCAGGTAGATCTCCTGGAAAAAGGTATTTCATGAGCAAAACTGGATGAACTTTAAGTTTTGCTGTGTCTACAAATCTACAAATATTGAATATGTTAAAAGCACTCCCTTTTACATGTTGCTTCAAATATGGTATGGTGCTATAAAGTGTTAGTATTACCTTTCAATTTGATCTAGTACATAATGGATAAATTTCCTTTATTTATCAACAAGTCCTCATTTTTGCAAGTGCCACTTTGCAATGTGTAAAATATTAACATCAAAGAATTAAAAGAAATAATTAAAAATGATTTCATTGCTTTGTTAACTAAAAGCAATGTTAAAAATCAGTTTTTATGGTATATTCAGATATGGAATGTTAAGATATGGCCATGTGTACAGGAGAACCATATCCCCTGCATATTAAATAACATTCCTGATGGCCTTGACAAAAGGTTTTCATCTATCTCCTAATAGCTGTTCAGCAGATCCTCTTTCCCTAGGGGTGGGGGTGGTTCAGTCAGTAGCATGCCAGGCTCATAATCTGCAGTTCCCAGGTTCGAGTCTCAGTTGAGCCAGCATTGAGATTTATCTCCGCAAAACTCCCGGCCTTTACATCAGTCAGTAGAGGACACCGATGGGCTTCGAAAGGCCACTGTCTATCGGATGGGATGTTAAGCCACAGCCCCTGTGCATGTTAAAGAACACTGTCTTCTAACAGTTATTCCGTGGTCCCTTCTCCCCAACTTTCTCTGAGACCTCAGGGTCTATGTGACCTGGCCATTTAACTCTTTCTATACCATACCAGCCTAAAATGGCTGAGATTTGAAATGGACTCATTCAATCAATCCCTTCCTCTTTACTACCTCCTACCTGTAATTTGTGCCATTTTGGGTCAATATGGTAGAGAAAGGGTTGAACCACTGTAGGGAAAAAGGTTGCTCATAGGTAAAACAACCTAACCTCTTTCGCTGTCCACCTCTGAGACCTTGTGACCTGGTAATTTAGACCATTAATTTACTTAAGGAATTGATGCAAACTGTGAACATCAGTTCTTACAAAACCACTGAACAACTTGTTTTTGTAATAAAGAACTCATAAAAGGCTGTAATATCTTAAGGAATTGATGCAAGCTGTGAACACCAGTTCTTATAAAACCATTGAATCTGTATGTAATCCCTAAATGAAAAAGTGTTTTTCAACAATTGGAAATATTTTCATTAACCCTTTCCAAGTCCAGCTTGAAAAACTGAAATGAACCTATAAACCCAAATACTTTTTCATTGTGCTCAGCCAAAAGATTAACCTTCAATCTTTTTTTGCCACATTATTAATGAACAGAAATAGGCCACGTTATACAGTAAAAAATTAATTCGGCAGACTATATGGCAGGGGGGAATGTTCAGTCCAAAATCCAGAATAGCGAGTGTCTGCAAGATCTAGATTTTTTTTTTTAACTTAACAGCACTTTTTGTTTATAAACTGCACTGCAGTTTAGTATACAGTGAAGTAATAAGTAATAACAATAACAGAACAGCAATAGCACATTATACACTATAAAATGATGTAATTAGAGTGTTTAAAGCTCCATTTGTCAACTCCCCACAACTGCTGAAAGTATCTATTTACTCCACTTTTTTTTCATGTTTTGAAGTTCCATGCTTAAATGCCAAGTGTTCCTAGGTAAGTTCTCCAGAAAAAAAAAAACTCATCTGAAGTATACTGTTAGGTTATGCACAGTCCTGATTCATTTATAATATTCTTCAGTTTCTTTCTCAAGGGTTTTACACTCTCGACATCAGTACTCAAAATTTCACGTTTTTCTATTAGAGATATTATGCCTCCTACACAAGTTATGTCTACAAGTAAAATTGACAACATCCATATGTCTTGTGACTCTTCTAGGATGAGCATGAAGCTCAAGACAATGCACACCACCACCACCACTTGATCTCTCTGGTACATATTTTCTTATAAAAATAAATTAAGATCAGAGCTCTGATACTTATAAAATTTAATAGTACATGATTATTGGCTGTATTTACAATTAACTATGCCGTCCCATGGCCAGTGGTTAGCGCGCTTGGCTACTGATCTAAGGGACCTGGGTTCGAGCCCCGGGTAAGGCATGGACGTATGTGTCATTTTTCTGCTGAGGCTGCCATCCTCTCAGACCTTGTACTATGGCATATAAACTGACAGGCTCCTGTCAGACCTCTGTGGCAAGCAGCTGCTTGAGGGGGTATTTATTTATTTTTCTATTCTTGAGATGGGCTGTTATTGCTCATTATTGCATATAGCTAATTGCCTCAAAGTCCAATTTTCTTATGACACATGTTTACTCCATTATTATTATCCATATTACTATGTATAACAATACCCTTTTCTTATCAAAGGTTGCCTAATACGAAAGAGTGATTTACCAGTACCTTGAACTCTTGCCTCAGCTGGTGCAGATGACAGTTGTAAGATGGAGTTATAAGTCCCTTCTTTCCACTCATGTAATGTATCTGTTGTTAACTGGACATAGAATTTCATGTCATCATAGCCGAAGTTACCAGTTTTTTCTTACTTTCTTATAACTTGTAAGTTATTTCTTTCAGGTTTTTATCATTAAGTAATTTCATGTTTTTTCTATAAGCAACACCATTTCCAATATCAAATTTAAGAATGAACTAGTTTACCTCATCTTTCTTTTCCTTTATATCAAACACAATTAGTTTAGCAACATGAAATTCATCAGAGATTTTAGCAAGAAATAAAACAGCTTCTAACACTCTAACTTAGGAGTTCTCAACATGGGGTATGCGGTAATATTTTTTGGGGCACGCCATGAGAGCTCAAAAGACGCTAGATCTAGTAACAAAGTCAGTGTTTTATTTTATTCCTATTGTTATACTATAACTATAGTTTAATCTATCTATACAAGGGGTATGCCAGTTACATACACATTTCCAGGGGGTACGTGAAGCATAAAAGGTTGAGAACCACTGCTCTAACTACTTTTGATTTGCAACCAAAACTGAGCAAAGCACACATCCTTTACTTGCCATTTTCTTTTGAGACCATTATGAAGACATAAAAACTATCACATTATTTATTAACATCCACTAGAACAGCTTAAGGTCACAAAAAGGCAACTGATATGCACAAAGTCACTATTCTAGAGAGCAGTAGAGAGTAAACTAAGAAAGCAGTGTAGCTTGCACATTATTCAACAACTTTCACTGAACAAAACCAATTTGGTGAAGGGTGGGTGATGTGTGTAAATTTAGATTGATGTTGAAGTCAAAAATTTTATTGACCTCAAAATCAACAGGTAACTCTGTGGATACACCATTTATTGATTATTCTTAACCCTTACAGTGTCAGGTTTCTGAAACTGAACTCTCTGTGGTGGCCGGATTTATTTTGAAGGGTTTTCAGGGAAATAAAATAAACAACTTTAGAACCTCATCCTGAAGTAACTAATGAACAGAAATGTGTCATGTTATATACCAAAAGAAAGAGCATTTAATTGTGCTTAATCAAGAGACAAAAATTTGAAGAAAAAAAATGGTATGTTAAATTTTTTAAGCATTTTTTTAAACACTGCAAAACTTTACTGTATTTTTCCCCCTTTAGTAAAATTTCAAATATATATATATTTTCCCGTTTTTTTTTGGATTATTTTATTATTGTAATATAAACAGTTCATAATACGTCGATTATTGCTTACATCTTTCATTTATTTAATTTTTTCTAAATTATTTAGTCATTTATGCATATAATGCATAATGCATATTTTTAGATTTTTTACAATTGGCAAACTAAGCCTAAGTAAAGCAGTGTCAGAAAAAATAATTTTGCTTTAAAAACTAGATAATTTAAATAAGAAATGAAAAATATATCAGAAAAGTGATAAAGAACTAGGAAATTTTTTTAAAAATGTTTCAAAGCATTTAGAGTTTAATTGATGCACTGAACTTGAGAACGAGTCACTTTATTATGAAGCTACATAACTGCTACAGAAAAGCTTAATTCTAAAATTCCAGCTGAAATTTTGGTTAAAAATCACAATTCCCTGACCTTAATTTGTTTATGCTCTAAATGTAATTAAAAATATTGATAAATAAAGTCCTAGCATTTAAAAATTGCACTCTGAGTAATCTAAGTGTTTGCTCTGATCCACCATTTTAGATCGCTAGCAGCTTCACTTTCGATCATTTCTAATTAATTATTGTTTATAATTGCAGTATCCATTTGAGAAGCAATAAAAAATAATTTTAGAAGCATTAAAATAAATAAAAAAAAGTCTTTAAAACGAAAGTTCTGCTAAAATATTGATTGAAAGCCGATGTGCATAGTTCCCAAATGGCACAATTCCGGAAGTAAAAAAAGAAATCAATATCTTTATGCTAAAAGTTTAGAAAGCATTACAACTCTAGTAGAGCTACCCAACTGATTGATAATCTAAGCAGAGTATGGCAGAATAGAGGCATGAACTAAATCGGTGCTACTTGATGCTGTTTAAGGTGACTGAAGGTGACTCAACATGCACATCAGACTCAAATAGATTTATTTTTAAACTTTATCATAATTTTTTACAGTTGAATCAATAGATAAAAAAAATATTCAGATTTCATTTGAAAATTTTTTTTCACAACCTTGTACTACAGGAACAAAGCATCTAGTGGGTGTAAATAAATAATATAGTAGTCTTTTCGTGTGTTCATGATGGCCTCAAAGGAAAATGGCAAGTAAAGGAAGTATGCTTCACTCAGTTTTGATGGCAAATCAAAGATAATTGAAAAGTTACAAGCTGGATTTATTTGTTGCTAAAATCTCTGATGCATTTCATGTTGCTAAACAAACTGATATAAAGAAAAGTAAAGATGAGGTAAACCACTTCAATCTTAAATTTGATACTGTACCTTTTACAAAATGGAACTGGTGTTGTTTAAAGGATACCTGAAAAAAAAAAACTACAAGTTACAGGAAAGAAAGTATGTACCACAGAGATCAAGCAGTGTTGTAATGCATTGTCTTGAGTTTATGCTCATCCTAAAAGACTTGCAAGACATATGGATGTTGCCAACTTTACCTTAATATTATAATAATATTATAACTTAATTTATTAAATAATGCATAACTTGTGGAGGTATAGGAGGATAATATCTGCAACACAAAAACTTGTGAAATTTTGAGTACTGATATCGGGAGTGTAAAACCCTTGGGAAAGGAACTGAAGGATATTATAAATGAATCAGGACTGTGCTTGACTTAACAGTATACCTCAGATGAGACCTTTTTTTTCTGGAGAACTTACCTAGGAACACTCAGCATTTAAGCATGGTGCTTCAACACCTGGGAAAAAGTGGCATTAATCTGGAGATATGTGGGTTCGAATCCCACATGTGGCAAAACTAATTTTTTCCACAAAAACTATAGATTAAAGACTAAAGCCTTTCGATGAAAGAAAAAAACAAGAAATAATAAAATAAATTAAGAAATAACTGAGTGAAAATATGCAAAGCAAAAAATTAAATATCGTATTGCTCAACAACAGAGAATTTCAGGTTATTTTTAATTAATTTCTGTGCAGGAAGGTCCTTTTAATTGTGTAAGACTTCCTCCGGAAAAAAAAAAGGGGGAAAAGGGGTAAAGATGCAACCATAACTCTAAAAGATCGATAATAATGGTATTTGGAAAGTTGTTTGATAACATATGTTCTATGAAATTGTGTTCAAAACGGAAATTTGTTCGAAAAGGAATCAAAATTATTTTAGGAAAAGTGTCAAGATGATCATATCTCTCCAGCATGAAAGATTTCAGTGTGGGTTTCAATGGAAGGCTGGGTGGCAGTGGGGTAGTTTTTACTTTTCTTTAATTCTTTTTTTTTCTGTTCTGTTAAATGGTGTGTATTTGATTTCACGTAAAAATGGGGATAGCCATGGCGATAAAGCTCACAGTCACAGAGGCTAAGTTTTCGTATACAATAAGAGATTTTTTGGAATGATGTGTATGTATGGAGTGTAAGGTGTGTGTGTGTGTGTGTGTGGGGGGGGGGGGGGGGGGGAGGGAGACTCTCCCCAGCTGTAGTTATCTCTTTGATTTTAGGGGGCCATGCCACATTAACAACTAGAAATGTAATAAAAAATGCTATTGATGTATATTAATACATATTTTGTATAAAATTTTTGAACGAGCACTAAAATAGAAAGAAAAAATTATATACTAGAACTGCATTTAAGTTCATTCTGCTTCAATCTGACCATTTGGTCCTCTCCCAAAACCCAAAATATTTATTCATGTATTCACTAGATCTAGGTTATTAGAGAAGACATACTCTGAGTAATCATTAGTCTGTAAATGTTCGATATTAGCATTATATTGATGTAACACGATCACCGAATGTTATGCTAATGGGATGCTAACTTTGAAGCTCTATAACTTTTAAAATCAGTGTTTTGTGAGAAAATGTGGTGGAGGATAACTTCAAGTTCTAAATCAAACTATCTAAATCTCGATTTTTAACAATATTCTCACAGTATTTAAGCGGGTATTGAACTTTAAATTTTCAGAGCAGCAATCTGTTCCAAGAAATTTATCAAAAAAATTTAAGAAATTATTTGCACATACTTTTAAAATATGCAATTACATATAAACCGGTTTGAAATAATATTTCCTATTTCAGTTCAATTTCTAGCACTGCTATTGTTATATGTTTAAACTTCCACAAATTTTTAAATATTTAAGGATTATTGTTGAAAATGGATATTTAGATAGAAATGATTTTGAACTTTAATTTACCTTTATCGCATTTTCTCATAAAAACCTTTATCACAATTTCTCATAAAACGTTTATTGTCTCATAAAAAGTTATAGGACTTTAAAATTAGAGTCCCATTGACACAACATGGGGTGGTCTTAACAGCCAAAGTTGGTTGAAATAAAATTAAAAATGCAAGAAACCTGTCAAAAAGATTTGTATTAATCTAATTCTGTCAGTTCAGAAATATGGAAACTTTTTGAATTTTGAACTGTGCCAAGGAGTTATTGCTGATAAGATTTAGTAGCATTATGGTCTAAATTTATACTGTAACTCTGTAAATAATTGTGCCAAAAGTTGATCTTTTTTTAAAGCGGAATTTCAAGCTTTTTTTTTTTTTCGAAAAAGAAAAAAAAAAAGAAATAATCGTTACCAAAATATTATTTAGTTGGGGCAAATGTCCAAGTTCCAAGCTCTTGTGGTTTCATGGATGATTGAGTGAAGGGACCTGCTGGACAACTGTTGGGAAAAGGGTGTCAGCGTCCCATCAAGGCCATCCAGTGTGTTCTTTAGCGTGCATTGGGTGTGGCTCTCCCACACACAAGCCACAGCTTAACGTCCCATTCGACAGACGGCAGCGTTCATAAACCCAACAGTGACCCCTATTCATTGTGGGCAGGGCGTGGAGTACAACAGAGAAAAATCTCTACACTTGCCCAGCTGGGACCTGAACCTGAGAACTGCAGGTTGCGAGCCTGACCCACTACTGACTGAGCCTCCCCAATGTGTGTGCAGAGTATAGCTTTCCCACACACAGGGACATGACTTAACATCCCATATGATGGACGGCAACCTTTCCCCACCAGTGTCCCCTATTGGCCAAGGGCAAGGTGGGGAGTTTTGTGGAGACAAAATCTTAATGCTAGCCCAGCTGGTACTCAAACCTGGGAATAGTAGATTCGAGCCCAGTGTCTACCAAATTTAGTACCTGGTGTTTAATATGTCATATATAATATATAGAAAGATTTCTAATAGGAATTTACATTTTCAAAAAATTGAGGTTTCTTTCATTGTAAAAGCAATATTCACCAGTGCCATCAAACTGTGAATACCTAAGTTGTACCTACAGTGCAATGGCACACTGTAGGTATAGAATTTTGAAATCAGTACAATACTGAAGCAAGAATTGCATAGAAATTAATTTCATAATAATTAAAAAAAAAATTTCATTTCAAAGTCTTTTTTCAGTAACTACAATGCAAAAGTATTAGGTGTCCAAATAAATTTGTGCAGTTTTTGCATGACTGAAGTTCTTACACAAATTATGCAAAATATACAATGGTATCAAATCAGAATACTTTTAAAATACACTTATTGTGAATAACACTGGGCAACACACAAAAAGGCTTTGAAAGGAAATTAGTCAATCTTTACTAATTTCGAGGTGCTGAACACAAAAATGACAATAAAATTTATTGATTGGCTCTTGTTTAGGAGAGACAGAGATGGTCATGTATAAATGACCCAGTCCGCAATGAGTACATAGGTAACCATTTCACAATGCTGTATTTTAAACTCCAGATTGCAATATATTGTGTATGTTGTATTGCATCAGCCTGCCATACACGCAACCCCCGCAGGTATTGCATCATCGTCTGATGCAACGTAGTTGAGTCAAGACATTGTGGAAAAAAAATGATGCAATCATTAGTTGTAAGTGATGTCTCGTAGGGTGAGCAAGTCTTTTGAGTGACTCCCATTTACCCTTGAGTCATAAGTACAACACAAGTGAACCTAATCCAGCAATAGTGATGCTACATAACTGTGTTAATAGTGCAGATACATTTTGTTACATTTGCGGGGAAGTGACGTCTGCAAACCAGAAAAAGGCCATCACTCCAATACTAAAAGCGGCGTATGAGTTTTATTTTGGATGCAACAATGGGGACAAGGCTTGGGCCCCACACATGCTGCAGTATGTGTGCAAGAAATCTTCTGAAGTGGCTGAAAGGCGAAAAAGTGGTGATGCCATTTGCTGTTCCTATGGTTTCGAGAGAGCCAAACAATCATGCAAATGACTGCTACTTCTGCATAGTTCCTCCTGTTTTTGGAGGCATCACAAGGAAAAAGAAGTGGACAATAGCGTACCCGAATATACAATCTGCTCTCTGACCAGTTCCACATGGCGATGGCTTTCCTGTTCCAAACCTCCAAAAGAATTTTCCATCGATTCAGATGATGAGGAGGGAGGCGACAGACGTTGGGTTCTCTGCAGCCTTCGGTGTCTAATGATGATCCATATGTCTGCCATGGTACATCATCTGTGCCACACATTCTCACCAAAGAAGAAATGAACAATCTTGTTCGTGATTTAGAGCTGTTCAAGGCCAAAGCAGAGTTACTTGGATCAAGACAAACAATAGAATCTCCTCAAGGAAAATGTCTAAGTGACTTCATTTCAAACTTGTCATGAGCAGTTTGTGCCTTACTTCAGAAAGGGAGATGATCTTGTGTTCTGCTCTGATGTAGATGGCCTGATGAATGCCCTTGGAATCACACGACCCTCAAGAATGGCGACCATTCATAGATTCCTCGAAATCGAGTCTCAAGGCGGTGTTGCTGCATAATGGAAATCGACTTCCATCCATTCCGGTCAGACATGCTGTCTACATGAAAGAACCTTAAGTCAACCTAAAACAGCTGATGAACTGTCTTCAATACAGCAATCTTGATTGATGTATTGCTCAATGTATGTACTTGAAGGTAATGGCTCTGTTGATGGGTCTGCAGCTGGGATATACGAAATACTGCTGTTTCTTATGTAAATGGGACAGCTGATCAAAGACTTGCACTATGTGAAGAAAGTGGAAAACCCAGCACTGGCAGAAAATGCACAAAATCCCGCTACTGTCCCTACACATCAAACTCAGTGTGATGAAAAACTTCATAAAAGTCATGGACCAGACTGCATTAGCTTTCAAGTACTTGGCTGACAAATTCCTTTGACTCAGCAAAGCAAAAATTAAAGAGGGAATTTTTGTGGATCCTGAGATCTGCGAAGATTTACTTTCTCCATTCCCACTTAGATTTCTTCCCCAACAACTGCGGCATGGTTAGTGATGTTCATGGTGAACGTTTTCACCAGAACATTGCAACGATGGAGAAACAATACCAGGGAAACTGGTCCACTTCAATGTTGGCTGACTACTGTTGGACACTTGCCAGAGATGATCCTGAGCAGCTGTACAAGCGACAGGCAAAGAGTCGTCGGAAGTAAAAGCGGAGTTTTACCAATACATGTCATATGAACATATTATTCTATTATAGAAGAAACTATTGTGGATTTCTTAGAAATTGTAGCCAATTTTGCCTTTTCATTGTCATATTCGTGTCCAGCACCTTGAAATCATTAAGAAATGGCTACTTTTATCTCAGAGGCATGACTTTTATGAAAATTTGTTGCCCAGTGTAATGAAACAATACATTACACATTTTCATAAGCAAGGTAAAATTTCCAAGTGGGTTCTGCATGAGCTTACAGATGATCAGAAGTATCTGAGATTGGGTTGCACATTGCTGATTTTATGACACAATAATGAATCATTTCTTGATCAGTTGGTGACTTGCAATGACTCATTGAAGACCATCAGAAGAAAATTATGCTGTGAGTGATGCCACATGGAAGGAATTGTGCACTACAAACTCTTACACCCTCCCCAAACCACCACATGGAATGTGTACTTGAAAATAACTGCAACAAGTGCACAATGCATTACTGTTGAAGAAGCATATACTCATGAATAGGAAAGGTGTTATCTTTCTGCATGATAATGCAAAACTGCATACAGCAAAAATGACCCAGAATAAAATTCACAACCTTGGATGGGAACTTTACATCACACACCTTATTCTCCAGATCTTTCCCCATCAGACTATCACCAGTTTTTGTCATTAGATAATCATTTGTGCAATAGACTGTTCAGAAACCAAGAATAGATAAAAATGGAGTTACTGTATATTTCCGCAGATAAGACGAGGTATAAATTTCGTCAAAGTTTTATAGTTTTAGCATATATCTGTTCTATAAGATGACCCCAAACTATCAACAGCCTATGAATTTAGTTTAGATCGGCGATCATCATCTGGATAATAATACTGTATAGCGTATACGGAATTATGTCCTATTCGCAAACATTTGCACTGATTCGGGCATTCGGGTAATGACCTTGACTATTCACAAAGCGTCGTATGGGCTATTCTATTTTGTGGACATACCCTTCTCTGTACTAGTAAAAAATTACAGTTTGTCCGTTTTTTCCTCAGTAGCTCAACAAACATAACTTTCAATATTTATTTTGCTTTAGTATTGTTTTACTATTACAATATAATGTATTATTTACCATTACAATGTAATGTATTATCATATAGCGTATTTAAATAATATGATAGATTTTTCGATAAGTTGTAGTAATTTTCAAGATCAGTCGCAGTCAGTGGTTGCACGCATAAAGGAAAAGCCTCCTTTGGCATTGTTACGTTTTTTTTGTATCTGTCCTATAAGACGACCCGGATTTTGGGGCCCTTTTTTTATGATTCAATTATCGCCTTATCTGCGGAAATATACGGTATTTTTTTTTATACCTAAAGACCATAAATTTCACGAGTGAGATCTAAGCTCATTTCTGGTCGGGAGATTATGATGGTGGTTACATTACTGCATGAGCATTTTTTGCTTAATAGTCATAAGTATTTTAATTTACTGCACTAAATCCACTGAACTCATTTGGACATCTAATAGTCCATTATCATTAAAAATGTCTTAAATTACAATTGCTTAGCTAGTCAGTAATTAAATTGAAAAACTTACTTATTTACAGGAGCAACTATACCAGCACCATCTGCTCCAAGACCCTGGCCTTCTGTCCAACCCAATTTCTGTAGCATCTGATACCCAATATTAGCTGATGTTAGCTTAAACTCTTTATAATCAGATAAATCTGGAGTTCTACCTTCTTTAACAGCTTCCCATTTTTCCATAAATCGTTCCAGTTCATCAGGGGGAAGAAAGTCTCCAATATGGTGTTTTCCTTTACCATGCTCAGTGAGTGAGTCTGCCCAATCTATTGAAAAACAGAATTATTACAAGATTCAAACATCTATAAAAAATATTTATTTACAGACAATTCACGATTTTTTTAGAATTTCAGCACAAAATCTCAGGATTTGACAAAAATTGGTTTTATTATTTTAAACACGAAAGAGACAAATTCTGAATTAAACAGTATCATCTTAATTATTATATTGATATACATCAATAGACATATAATTTTTATTTACATCACATTAGGATGCTATGCAAATTTTTAACAATCATTTTGTTGTTCTTTACTTCTATTTATTTTACATTTTTTTATTTCTCTTTTCATCTTAGCTATCCATGGATAAAAAGTAAATAAATAATCTTTTAATGAAACTGAATTCTTTGACCTATGCATCTTAACCCTTGCAATGTAGTGTTTTCTCTCTCTAAAAATTCAACTTCTGAGCCTCATTATGAAACAGTTAATGAATAAATAGTTTACATTACTTACTAAAAGAAAAAGCATTAAAAAAAACCCCGATAGGTAAGCATAAAACAAATGTTGCAAATTCATTTGTAGTTATTTTTTAACACTGATTAATCCGTTTCTGACACTTAAAGGGTTAAGAGTAAGAGTAAAAAAGAATATTTAAATGATCAAGAATACCTGGATTACCTTGATAAGAGATTGTATTAGCTACATTCTAGCCTTATGCACAGAGCAGCTGAACCCATCTCAATTCAGCACTGGAACTGATGGATCTCAAGCAATTATCATTAAAAACACATGTTAAAAATATAGTAAAATAAGCCAATTTCATTAGAATAATGCAAATTTTGAGGGCATTAAAATAAATTAAAAAATATACAAACTTCTAGTTTTTTCCATTTCCTGTGCTCTTTTTTTATGTTCCCATGTACCACCATCAATCTCTTCATCAGAATCATATTCATATTTTACTTTGCCTGCTAGCATTCTTGCTTCTTCTTGTCTCTGTTTTGCTTGCATCATTTCAAAGAGCAAGCGCATCTGAAACATGTGTAGTAATATAATGAATTCAGAAAGCTTCATTAATTAATAAGTACATTTTTTATGATCTGGTATACATCAATCCCCCAATTAGTGCAGTTTAACTAATGCAATTTTCATTTTACATTCATTTTACATGCACTTCATAATTTGACACCACATTTCTGATATGATTCAAATTCGATTTAGCGTTATTTTCTACTCAGAATACAGTACTGTATGTAAACTAAAATTTTTAAATGACACACGCACAAATGCAGGAAATCAGTGTGGCTCTGATTCTTCTAGAATGAGCGTGTGCTTGCCTATTGTCTCCCACCATTATATATTTTATTTTACATTATTGTCCTTATATGAAACCCTCATTAATTATGGACAAAATGAAGAAAGGAAGTGAATTGTGGCAGTGATAAAAAAGAAGGGAAAGTTGATTACTTTAGAAGAAAATTTTGAAACAATAAAAAATACAAACATGGTGATAGCAAAGCAAAAATTGGTTGAGACTTTGAAATAAATTTGAGCAAAGCAGATCAATATAAGGGTAAAGTTGCATCTAATTCAGTAGGAATGCAGACAACTTGGAATAGAAGAAAATATTGAGATGGAGAGTCTTTTGTCTATATGGATCAAAGATTGTGATCAAAAACAAATTCTGCTTAGTACCATGAATATTAAAAAGCAAAGCATTAAGCCTGTTCTCAACTGTGAAAAAAAAAAACAGAAGAGAAAACGAGAATCAAGTGGCAGCAGAAGAAAATTTTACTGTTAGTTCTGGCTGGTTTGAATGTTTTTAAAATTAAACAGGACTGTATAATATTCCAAATAACAGGTGAATCTGCAAGTGCAGATAAAATTATCCAGATATTTTGAAGAAAATAGTGGATGTAGGAAGTTAGTGATGAACAAATATTTAATACGGATGAAACTGGATTGTTTTGGTAATGAATACCTTCTAAGACTTTTTATCAAAGAACAAAAAAAAAATCTCAATCTGGATTTAAAGTTAAAAAAAATATAATTAACACAGTATTTGATCACTAAAGTTAAATACATACATGAGGCACTGAACCAGATGATCATTTAAAATTCATTTGTTGTCAATGGAAAATGGGGGTTCGAAAGGAATATCAATGGGATCACCTCTGTCTCCATTAATGGCTGACATTGTCATACAACATATTGAAAATACAGAATTAAAGCAAATAGCATTGAAACCAGCCTTATACAACCAGTACATCAATGATGCAATAATTTTATGATCATGTTGTAGAGGAATTGCATAACTCAATAGATAAGATTAACAATATTTTTCCTTCAATTAAATTAACCCACAAATCTAAAATAAATGGACAATTACCATATTCAGATATATCTATAACTAGAACCCCCCCCCCCCTCCATTGTAGAACAATAATGTACCATAAACCTATATATGCTCCTAATATAATACTGCATTCCTCACATCCCATTAATTGCAAGAAATCCACTATAAGCATTTACTACTTAAGAGCATATAGATATCACACAGACAGCATCGATTTAATGAAAGAGTTAAAATTTATTCACAAAATCAGCAAGCAAGCACATATCACAATGATAATTTTATTGATCGCATCTGAAAAATAGTAAAATTTCACAGTAAATCAAATTCACTATTATCACCTTGATTTTGGACTATTACCACCACATTACCACCCTGACTTGCACTATTACCACCTTGAGTGAAGTGACATTAAGTAAATAATGCCACCCCTCTCAACACACCCATAAGTATACCTTATATTGAAGGCATCTCTTATGCAATAAAAAATATACTAGTAAATTCATCCTGACAGTACCATTTGCCATTACCAACGCTAAAAAATCCCTGCTTCTTAATGATAGAGATAAGCTAGTACCCACAGGAGGAATATATAGTATATAAATAAATAATCCCCAAAATAAACTAGAGGTAAGAATAAATATATAGTAGAAAATATCGTAGAAGAGAAGAATGTATAAAAGAACATCAATGAAATATAACCCAAAAACACTATAGCCTTAGTCCAAATTGTAATGAATAATACATTTAATATTGTAATAGAAATAACCACCCTCCAGTTATTAAAATAACTCATATGTGGGGGCAAAATGCATTGCCATCATTTTAGTTAATGGTTTTAATTTATCATTTAACTTAAAGACTAAAGTCTGTCTATTTAGTTGAGTGCTTCAACAGTTAGAGTATACTTTTTAACTTATTTAAAGAGTTTATGATAGATTCCAATACAAATTACCCTAAAGTGCATCAAATTTGAAGAATAAAAGTGATATCATAGGAGAGAAGAATGTAGTCATCTACACCAATGTCCTTAATGTGATTCCAAGCATAAATCATCAACAATGGATAAAATCTCAACAATTCAGTGCATTGAATTGTGAAAGACTGGTAATCCATTTTGTTAACATCAACAATGAGTGCACCAGCTACACAACCTAAAGAATGCAAAACTTGTCACATCACAGAAGAAAACTGTGATTTGTGACAACTACAGTAGCATATAGCTACCTCCTCTTCTAACAACCAACTCTGTGAAAGACTGGTATTCCTGTGCTGAACTTTACATTATGCAGCATAACTTCAACTACTAATATCAAGAGAATTTTAACAACTGCACCAGCTACTTAAGAATAACATCACAAGGGTAATATAACAATTCAAACCCTTTGTATCATTATTTAACAACAATTAAGACTATAATAGTTTTGAAATGATTAGTTGAAAAAAATTGGTTGTCCCGAGTGGGAACTGAACCCATGCCTCCCAGAAGCACCAGGGCATACTAATTGCTGGATCATCAGAAACTGCAATTTTTTTGACAGACATTATATGCCTTCCTGCAATTTCTGCTGATTTGCCAGTGGTGCCATCTATTATCAGGAATGGGGTAGCCAAACTGCCACATTTGATAGTGGTAATAACTGTCACTCATGCTCAGAGCATTATATCAATAATTCAATAATAAAACATCACAAAAAAAAAGTCCTTAGACAAGAAACACTTGAAATAATTAATTGAAAAAAAAATTGGTTGTCCTTAGTGGTGTGGGTTTGTGTCCCACTCAGGACAACCAATGTTTTTCAACCAATTATTTCAAGTGTTTCTTGTCTACAGGAAGACTTCCAGTGATGTTTTATTACTGAACTATATTAGTTTTTGCTAGACAAAAATATGTCTATTGAGCAACAAATCAATGTTAATATATTAGAGCTGTTAGCACTAATATATAAGCCAGTTAAGGATATGATAAAGTGAATAATTCAAAAGTTTTTAACAGTATTATTGTGTATGTATTAAACTTTTAGATTTAAAGTAAGATCAATTAACACTTTTATTAGGAGGTAATGCTACAGGATTGGGTTGGGCTGTTTTACCTCTGAACGGCACTTTTTTTGCACACAATGGGCTAAATGGCCAAGTCACAAGGACCCCAAAGGCTCAGAGAAGGTTGGGGGAGGGGACAGCTGTTGGGAGAAGGTAGCCTCCCGTTAAGGCTATCCAGTATGTTCTTTAACATGCACAGGGTATGCTCTCTCACACATGGAGCCACGGCTTTATATCCCATCTGATGAACGTTAGCCTTTCCAAGTCCATTGGTGTCCCCTACTGATCGAGGGCAGAGTGGGGAGTTTGCAGAGATAAATCTCAATGCTGGCCCAGCTGGGATTCAAACTTGTGAACTGCAGATTATGAGTCTGGAATGCTACGACTCAAGCCCCTAATGTTGCAGGAGATTTGGAACTGAAACCAATGCTTGTGTATCACTCACAGAACCCAAATGCTTTTAAAGGCCAATTTAAGACCAATGATCTTAACCAGTTATTTGGCATGCTAGTAAAAAGACATGGTTGACCAAGCACTATTTCAAGATTGATTTTTAACCTATTTTTTTCCTATAGATGAAAAATATTGTAAGAATAACAATCTTGATTTTAAAGCCTCATTGATTTTGGATAATGCTCCTGGCCATTCAACTGCATTTGGTGACCTGTGAAAATGTCAAGGTGATATTTTTATACAACGTTATTGCAGCCCTTGGATCAAGGAACAACCACAAATTTTAGGGCTTACTATCTAAGAAGAACTTTTGCACAGGCAATTAAAACTACAACAGGAGAAAATGCAATTTCATTTGTAGAATTCTGGAGGAAATATAAAAATGTCACAAAAATATTAATGAGTCATGGCTTGAAGTGATAGCAAGCAACATAAAAAATGTGTGGAAACATATTACATGCTGCATTGTGTAAATGATTTTGGTGCTTTTCAGCTTAAGTGCAAACTGCTACTGATGATATAAATTGGAAGAGAGCTAGATTCAGATTAATTAGACACTGCAAATGTTTGTGAATTAGTTGAATATACAGAATTCAGTAATAATTAACTTATTTAGAACAACGGTGTGCATTTGAAGATGAGGACAATTGTGAAGCAGATGAAAATGAACCATCGAAGGAGTTCACTTTATAGGAATTTGACAAAATGTTTCACACTCTACAAACTTTAAAACAACAAACATTGACTGGTGATCCCAACATCAAACAAAGCATCAAGTCTGCCAAAACCTGGAGAAAGATATTAACTTCTACAGAAAAATGCATGAGAAAAAAAATAACAAACTTCATTATTCAAGCATTTTTTCCAAAAATAAATTACATAATTTTCACCTTTTTTTACATATATACTTTTGTTTCAAATAAACTATTGACTAATGAAAATATTATCCCTTGCAGTCATATCATAATGAAAAATAGTTTTAAAAAATGCATTTTTAAAAATTTAGTACATATTTTGAAACAATTACCCTATTTTTGTTTTGAATATCATTTTTGATTAAAGCAGCACTTTTCAAGCATGCATTAACTGCACTAATTGTAGGAATTGCTGTATTTTAGAATGAACATCTGTTAGCTTTCACAATGAAGGTAGTTTTACATTTAATTAAAATGCGCCTTTTGTTTTTATTTATAAATGTATGGGTATACAGTAGAGATGAGTTTGGATTCTACTTTTTTACCTTGCATCTGCCCAAGTCCACTTAATTTGAGAAAAAATTTCTCTGTTGCATCATAAGACATGCATACAGCAATTTATGCTATTAATCATTTATTTTATTCTTTCATTAATTATAATCATTTTATGACAAAATTTAAATGTTAATGCTATTAGGAATGAAAAATGTTAGAAATACTAGTAGAAACTGAAAGTTAGTAGGTAGCATTATAAACAAAAAGAGTCACTTGAAAAATAGAGTTGAAAAAAATTGGTTGCCCCCGACTGGGATTCGAACTCAGGTCTCCCAGAAGCATGCTGGGTGTTTTAACCATTAGACCACCGGGGAGTAACCATCTCTTCAACTAAGTGACATATAAGTCTTCCTGTTGAGTCACCAAGAGATGCCATCTATTATCAGAAGTTAGGCAGCCAAGCCGCCACATTTTTGATGGTAGTAATATTTGTCACCCATGCTCACAGCATTATAAAAACTATTTAGTAATAAATTATCACAGGAAACAACGGAGTCTCTCTCTGCACAATATGCTGCTTAAAGGTGGTTACTGACTCATTTGCCTAACCTCATCATTAGTTACAATGTTGAACCACCTAATTCCCAAGATACTGCATAAGCATCTAGAATCAAAAGCATCTAAGTTTCCTGTTATCTTGTTTACAAAGTATCCAAGTTCCACTACCATAACTAACCATAGAAAGAACCAAACTATTATACAGTCTAATTTTAGTCTTTAGGTGTATACATCTATTTCTCCACTCTACATAGATTCTTAAAAGTCGCGGCAGCATGAAACCTGATAAACGCCGTTCACCGAAAAATGAGGTTTGTCACCATTTGAATTATGGGTAAAGGGTTATAAAGAGGGCCGTGTGCAAAAACGATTTTTTTTTTCGTAATGTTAAAGTATAGGGAAAAGCTCGATTGAAAAGCTAATGTTATCCTATGGACATTAGTCCTAGCGAAAAATCATTATAACGCTCGAACCGTTGCAGATAGCGGGTTCGGACCACTTGATTCGGCTTGTACGTCAAATTACTTCACTCCTGTATCAAGGGGAAGGCTCAAAATTCAATATTTAAAAAGTTTAAAATCATTTTAAAATCGTTAAAATCTCGAAAAATTAAGTTGAAAAAAATTGGTTGTCCCGACTGGGATTTGAATAAATCTTCCTGTTGAGCCACTTCGTGACTCAACAGGAAGATTTATGAATCAAGAGACATTTCCTTCTGCTTCTGGGAGACCAGGGTTCGAATTCTATTTTTTCATTAAGCTTAACCAAAAAAAATAATTAATTTTAGAACTGTTCCCCATATAATTAATGAAAGGAATTATGGCATGTTATATGCTGCCTTGGTGGCACCGTGGTATCACATTGGTTCACGTTGACACTGCAACTGCTGGGTCCAGGCTTGAGTCACAGGATGGCATGGTCATTTGTTCTGTCATAACCTGCAGATAACCTAGTAGCTCTGAAGGTGCAATTAAAGATTAAAGAAAAATCAGCATTTAATTCTGGATTTTCTAAAAATATTTCGCAAAAAAATTACTAATTTTATTTTAATGGGGCATTTTTACAGTCATTGCAGTGAAAAAATGCATCTGGCAATGCATATAAAAATTTATTTAAAAAAGCCAATAGATAGAAATAATTATAATGCATATGAATAAAAAAGCTATTTATTTTTGAATAACAATTTTTTTTTACTTGAAACAGGAGAATTACTCTCTTTCTGTATTTTTTTACTCCATACCATATGTGAGCAACATCCAAGCTTTTCACAAACTATGCTGAGTCATATTGACAAGTCAACTTTAGAATAAAAAAAAATAAACAATCAACTGAAACAGGCCATGTTATATACCAAAATTAAACAGAATTTAATTCTGAATTTTATGAAAATAAGCTTGCAAACAATATTAATTTTAATAAGACTGTTTTATACTAATACGGTGAAAAAATAGATCTGACTATGCAAACGAGTTTTAATTTTGAAAACCATGCCTTACCCGGGGTTCGAATCCAAAGGGACCTGGGTTTGAACCCTGGGTGAGGAATGGATGTTCATATTGGTTTTTCTGCTGAGGTCCTGTCATCCTCACCGACCTTCTAACTATGGCATATAAACTGTCAGGCTCTTGTCAGACCTCTACGGCAAGCAGCTGCTTGAGGGTGTATTTATTTACGAATAAAAACAATTAAATTATATACGAATCAAAAGACATTTTTTACCAGAATAATATTTTCCTGAAACATGGCTTTTGTTTCCTTTTATCTTTTATAATTATTTTTGGTATGGTGTATTTTAAAACATGGGCCCATGTTTTAAAATATACCATATCAAAAATAATTATACAAGTGACTTAGACTGCTCATATTGAAGATGATTTTCTGTCCTGTTGCTGAAATGGAGGAACATTTCTTAATTTTTTTTTTATTACACATTATGCGTTTGTAATTAGGTTGTTGGGGTCCCTCCAACAGGTCGAGTGATTTCCATACCAAGGAAGTCCTTTCTGCTTCTGTATCCATGACCTCATTCATTTTCAGGAATGATAAAGGATAATAGTTTTTTGACTGAATAATGAAGAAATAATGAAACTTAGCATATAATCTAATGCGATATTAAAAAAAATATACACAGCAACAAGTTGAAAGCAGGCCATCTTTATAGTTAGCAATGTAACATAACTCCAAAAGATCAATAATGACATAAATCTTCAGAAATAAAATCAAAATGAATCTACAAAAATAAACACAGGTTTAATTATAAAAGTATAAATAAAATACTAACTGCACAAATGGAGATGATATCCAATGTGTCGACTCAACATTGCAAACAATTTGCCATGCAAGCTGAACACATGACTTGCATGTGTAAGTAATCAGTAGCATCTGTGTCTTGCTCGGCTGTTACCTAATTTAGGCTAGAGGCTTCAACAAGGGAATGACACATAGAATGCTCAGATAAATGATAAAAATAATTCTAGGCTGGGTTGCTTTATCTCTGAGTGGCACTTTTTTGCATACAATGGGCTAAATGGCCAGGTCATAAGGACCCCCCCCCCTCCAAAAAAAAAAAGCCCAGAGAAGGTTGGGGGAGAGGGGACCCATTGAAACAGCTGTTGGGAGACAGATCAAGGCCATCCAGTGTGTTCTTTAACCTGTACAGGGTATGACTCTCCCACAGAAGCCCATGGCTTAACATCCCATTCAACAGATGGCAACCTTTCCAAGCCCATTGGTGTCCCCTACTGACCATGGGCAGGAAATTTTGTGGAGATAAATCTGAATGTCGACCCAGCTGGGACTTGAATCTGGGAACTGTAGATTGAATTAACTTGTTGCTGTGTATATCCCTGCCACTAATAATTCTAGAAATAGTGAAATAGCTTTAAGGCAGAAAAAGGTGTATAAAGCAGAAAAAAAAATAGAAGTATATACTTTGCAATTGTTTACAAAAGCTTCTGATTTTAAAAATAGCAATTTTTGGTTAATTTTTGGGTGAATTTCAAAACTTTGTGAAAAAAAAAAAACGAGTTTGCAATAGTACGACTTTGTCATATATATCAAGTCTAAACATAAATAAAGTTTAAAAAATAACATCTTCCCATATATTCACCCTAAAAACTAGAAAACGAAACAGCGTATCGATGGTGCAATCAATCACTGGATTGGTGTTCACTTCAAAGGAAGATAGGGTGCCAGCAATCTTGTTGAGTAGGTAAATCAATGCCCTATCTTCCATTGAAGTGATTACGAATTCAGTAACTGAAATGTACCATTGATATGCTTTAGTCTTATTTTCTACTTTTTAGGGTGCATATGAAAAGATATGTCTTTTTTAATTTATTTATACGTTTTTCTTATTGCTAAAAGCACCTACCTTCAGAAACTCATATATTACTCATAAACATTAGCTAAATTTTTCTTCCTTCTTTCTTTTGGAGTCTGGTTAAGGTGGCCCATTACATTGGAGATGTCACAAGCTTTGAGATATAATTTGTTAAGGTCCACCCCTGAAAAAATCAGCCTCTTTTTATGGAGGGAATAGAAGGGGGGGGGGGGGGTTGAAACAGTCTACGACAGGCCTCATATGAGTTTCATTTGACACCTAACTCTTGATTGTAGGCCCTCGAGTTTGCAAGATATTGTGCAACAATCGTTTTTATATTTCCTTTTTTGAAGGAAAGAAGCAGGAAGTCGAATTTTTTAACTCGTACATTCCCCGTGTCACAAGCTCCCACTTGATGCATAGTTTGTTACTTTTTGCCCTTGCATTCCAAACATATAGTGGAACAATTGTTTTTATATTTCCTCTTTTTTAGGGAAGAAGCATGGAAAGTCAATTTTTAATAGCCTGTGACATTCCCGATGTCATAAGATTTCATTTGACATATAAATCATTGTCTGCCCATCGTGTTTGAAACATATGGTAGGAACAACTGTTTTGACAAATTCATAAACTAATAAATCATCATCATCATCCTCAAGCAGCCATAGGCTATGGAGGTCCAACCAGACCGTGCGATTAGTTCTCCAAGCAAGTCTATCCTGAGCTACATCTACTGCATCTGGCCACTGCACACCAATTCTAACAAGGTCCTGTTTAACATTGTCTGCCCACCGCATCCTAGGTATCCCCTTCTTTCTGAGGCCTTTAGGCACACTGCTCATAACCCTATTCGCCAATCTATAATTATTCATAAGGGGAACATGGCCAAACCAACGGAGTCTTTCTCTGCACAATATGCTGCTTAAAGGAGGTTGCAAACTCCTTTGCCTAACCCCATCATTAGTTACAAAGTTGAACCACCTAATGCCCGAGATACTGCATAAGCATCTGCAATCAAAAGCATCTAGTTTCCTGTTATCTTGTTTACAAAGTGTCCAAGTTTCACTACCATAACTAACCCTAGAAAGAACCAAACTATTATACAGTCTAATTTTAGTCTTTAGGTGTATACGCCTATTTCTCCACACTCTCCATAGATTCTTAAAAGTCCCGGCAGCAATCCCTATTCGTCTGTTAATCTCATGCCGCACATCACCATTATCTGTTACATAGCTCCCAAGATAATTAAACTGTGACACCTGCTCAAGACTGCAACCATTCAGGTTAACTGAATCACAGCCTGCCAGACCAATTTTCATCACTTTAGTTTTCTCTCTGTTTATAACCAAACCTACTCTACTACCAGTCTCATCAACAGCTGGAATGAAAGAGTTCATCTCATCAACATCATTTGCCAAAAGGGCTAAATCATCAGCATAATCCAAATCAGAAATTTTCGTATCTCCAGTCCATTTAAGGCCAAAATCTTTCCCTTGAAGTGAATTTCGCATAACATAATCAATAACCCAGCTAAAGAGAAAAGGAGACAAAATGCACCCTTGTCGAACACCAGAAGTAATGCTAAACCAATTGCTACAAGCCTTACCAAATCTCACACACGACTCAGTGTTATTATAGAGAGCTTTCATTATGTTAACTAACTTGTCAGGTATACCATATGATCTCACAATCAAACACAAATTATGACGATCAACAGAGTCGAAAGCCTTTTTGAAATCAACAAAGCTAGCAACCAAAGGTTTCTGAAACTCTAAACATTTCTCAAGAATCTGCCTATGTGAAAATATCTGATCCACACATCCCCTACCACTTCTGAATCCACATTGCTCATCACACAATTGACTGTCAACCAGATTCTTAATTCTATTAAGTACAATCATGGAAAGAACTTTACCTGGAACAGAGAGTAGGCTGATACCCCTATAGTTATCACAAGAACTGCGATCACCTTTTTTGAAAATAGGGATAACAATAGCTCTGGTAAAATCCTTAGGAACCATGCCTTTATCATAAAAGATATTCAGAATTTCAGTCATCCAAGTGGTAACCGAAACATTCCCAGCTCTAAGCATTTCGGTAGTAATTTCATCTACCCCTGGGGATTTATGTAGTTTAAGTTTAGAAACAGCCAAAATAACTTCAGATTGTGTTATAGGGCCAACATTAAAGCCACCAATGCATCTATCATCATTGCAAACAATGGGAGTAGAACTAACTACATTGTTTAGAACATCACTGAAATGCTCAGCCCACCTAGCCATGACAGAATCCTCCCCTTCTATAACCTTACCTTGTTTATCCTTCAATCCTTGTATACCTGTCCGTTTTCTACCACACAAAACATTAACTATCTGGTACAGCTCTCTGCTGTTGTGCTGTCTAACTGCTTCCTCGGCTTTGTTAGCCAAGCCATCAAGCCAAAGATTCTTATCAGCAGCTAACTGATCCTTTGCAAGTTTATTAAGCTCTCTGTAATGCTTTCTATTAGGACTAGTAGGGTATTATTGATACAGGACATTCCTGCAGTTCTTTCTTTCCGAAATAAGCTCAAGTGCCTTATCACTCAGATAATTCTGTCTCTTCTGCTCCTTTTTTCCTAAAAGAGTACTGTTAGTGTCCAAAAAAGCCTGTTTAAACTGATCCCATTCTTCCTCAACTTCAGTAGTAAGCATACCATGACTGTCATAATGACTAAGTAACCTATCATGGTAAGCTTTGGCTATAACTGGATCTTTCAGAGCTTCAGTATTAAAAGCAAATTTTTTAACCCTAGCACAACATTTTTTAAGTTTAAGTTGCAAGACACTTTTCACAAGGTAATGGTCAGATCCAATTTCAGCTCCCCTATATGCCCTGGTATTCCTAACAGAACTAGCCCATTTGCTGTTAATTAGCTCCAAACAATGGAGCTAATTAACATTTTTTAGTTAAACGCTCCAAACAATGCAAAATAATTAAAGTTTTATGCTCCGGATAACTTAGACGGGCGCCAGGCAATCATTAACAAATTGCCAAAATGTAGAATAAGTTGATTTAGGGTTCCAATGCCAGTGAGCGTTCATAAGTAAGAGTCAAAGTGGTTCTTAACAAAATAAGAGTTAATGTAAAAAAGATCCTAAATTAGCGTTGCTCAAGATAAAAACTACAGACTCAAAAGTTTGTAACAAAACAAAATAGATTTATTTCCAAAATAAGTAACTCACCAAGACATCAATGAAGAAACTAAAATCTGTGCTACACGCACGGTGCTACGCACCTTACTACATCTCTCTGCTCTCTCTACAACTCTGCTCTCAGTGCTCTACTACTTCTCTCAAGTGCTCAAGTCCTCTAAGTGACTCGCAGGTCACGGTTTTGACAATAGGCCGGCGCATGCCGGAAAAGACATTTGCATACAATGATGAAGGACGAGGTATGACGCAAGAGGGGGCGTGTCCTTGGCACGCGCTTTAACGGTTACGGTCGGAAGTTCGGAGTTGCGCGTACGCAACTCCTAGAAACTTGGATGTGAGCGCTGTGATGCCGAAAAGGAAATAAAAATCCCCAAAATGATAAATATAACGTAAATTAAACAAAACTGGTTAAGGTAAAGCAAAAGTGAACGATGGGGCATCACAATATGTAATCAATCATATTTTTATGCAGCCCATCAGGTGAAACCCATGTGTACTTATGTATGTCGCAGTGTTTGTAATAAGTGTTAGTTATTCTGAATCCATTGAGTTTACTTACCTGTAGGAGACGTTGCCCACTACCATTGCAGCTACCAATACCAAAAGGGCCTATTACTCCTGCCCAAAGGTCAGAGTCAGTACCAACTTTTGCATTGAAGTCACCAAGAACAAGGGTAATATCTCCTTTCTTAACAGAATTCAAAATATCCTGAAGTTGTTCATAAAACCTATCCTTCTCATCCTTATCAGCATCCTCAGTGGGGGCATAACAGCAGATAACATTCAAGTCTTTAATGCTTGTCTGAAATTTTGCTGTAAGAAACCTTTCATTAATGCACTCATATCCTAGAAGAGCATCACTAGCGTGTCTGCTGAGAAGCAGACCCACGCCTTGGTGATGCTTATTGTCGTCCCTCCCTGAAAAGAGAAATTTAAGATTATTTTTAAGAATCTGACCTTTATCTGTCCATCTGGTCTCTTGCAAGCCGAGAATATCTAAATTATAATGGTGGAATTCTTGTGTGAGGACATCAAGAGAAAAAGCTCTGTGCAGAGTCCTCACATTCCAACTACCTATGGAGAGAAAATTGTTAGTGGAATGTTTAAAGAAACTATGTTTATTGAGAGAGGAATGCCAACAATATCAAACAGCCCCCTAATTGCAGACATGGGGCAAAGACTCGTTCCCCCACCACTAAAGGCTGAAGCCATCTACACTGGAAGACTTCCTCCAATGTAGAATTTGACGATGCCAATAGAAGCAAAGAGTTCAGGTGCCTGCGATGACTTCTGCTCAGGATTATCCACCAGCTGATAAACATATCCTGTGAATCTATTCACTTGGGGCTGTCAACCCACAAACAAACAGAGAACAGCGGAAGATTTTCCCTCCACAGAAGCCCACCAGTGCAGCAAAATCAGGATCCATAATCAAGTTCAGAGCCATATATCTGTCCAGTGGGTTAGTATGGTCAGCACCAGGACCCTGTGTGGTTGACCACTCCTCAGCAGGGTAGAAAAAAAAAAAGAAAAGTAGCCATAGTTGTCCAGATCAGTAGGCCACACTAATCTGGCAGCCCTCCCCTTCCGTTCACTTCCACAAGAGAGTATCTCTTTTGAAAGGTAGCAAACCAACAAATGGTGAATGAAAAACAATAGAAAGATAAGTAAAAATGGCAATCAGATGGCTTTAACAAATTATTTATATCACAGGTTAATAAAATATTCATGAAATAAAAAAAGGATTATTTTTGTAGTTTGAATTATTTATTTTTATAAGATATATGTAAAAAACTTTTAATAGCAATTTCTTTTTAAAAAAAATCCAAGTTTCATGTGCTCTACTAAAAGCAGATATAGCCATCTTGGACCTCTCATTTTGGATTCTGTCAACATGTATAATTGACAGGTACCCTAGAAAGGTTTAAAGGTAGAGAATATGTTGAAAAAAATCAAAAGTTACATGGTGCTTATTTTTAATTACTAAAAGACTGATTAAGAGGTTGAAATTGTAATAAAAAATCTCATTTAAACATAAATGACAATCACAGCATTAAACTGTTGACATTTTAATGTCTACAAATCAATAATTTTTTCTACAGAATACTTATTAAAAATTACATATTTTTACTTATTTTTTTTCATAATTGCAAGAAATGTATGAAATTTAGATTACTCTGAGCCAAACAGAGCCCAAGCCTGAATTCATCTCTAGTATACAGTAAGCACTTGCCGAACATAGAGGCTACTTTCGTGAAGATTGTCATGAATGGAAATTTGTGATCAAGTCATTTTACCTCTGAGTGGCACCTTCTGTGACACAATGGGTTGAATGACCAGGTCATAAGGGTTGGGTAGTTTACCTTTCAGCAGTATTTCTGTGTACACAGTGAAATAAATAACCAGCTCATATAAACCTCAATGGTTCAGAATTGGGTAGGGAAAGGGGACCACTGAACAACTATTAGGGAACAGACGAAAGTTTGCCAAAGTCACCCAGTATGCTCTTTAATGTGCACAGAAAATGGCTGTCCTGCATATGGGGCCATGATTTGATATTCCATTGGGTAGCCAGTGGCATTTCAAGCCCATTAGTTTCTCCTTTCTCACTGAAGGAGGGTGGGAGTTAGTGGAGAAAATTTCAAGAAGCCCTTGTGAGCACACAAACCTGGTATCATCAGACTAAGAGCCTGGCACACTTCCAACTGTATCAATTCCTACTTCCATTGATCTGTATAACTAAACAGTGAATGAATAAACATTATTAGCCCTGAACATTGTACACTGTAGCAGAATTTATGAAAGGCATTCAAAAAGTTCTTGACATGTGTCTGTAGATTTGCACTCGGTTCCTCAGATTAACGAGATACGACTTGTTTGAAAGCTTGTCTAAACTTGTCATTGCATGTAAAAAACAAAGGCCATATCAAAATCTCTCTCTTCACTGGAGGAGCATAAAGTTCAGTTTGCAAAATCTGTGCATTGCTGCTATGGAGCATACTAAAAACAGGGAAAGATTTTATGTTTTCAGAAGGATGAAGCTTGGAGACAATGCAAAAAAAAAAAAACTTATGCCAATTTATCACAGTACTTGGGAATCATGCCTGTTCATATGGCACTCAGCATGGATCTGCAAATTCAGAGAAAATGGCAGAGATTCAAAGACCTACCTTGTGAAGGAAGACTGTGGGAGGCTGTGAATGAGAACCATTGCTGCTGTTTGTAAACTCATTAACGAAAACTCTTATGAGTATGTGTGTGCTCACACATAACCGTTCAGGTAATAAGTTTAGATGTCGGTGTATTGATCGATGCAGTGTGGAAACAATTATTCATTAACATTTAAAGTTCAGAAAGATCTGTGCCAAATGGGTACCCCACAAACGGACAGAAGGGCAAAACAAGGCTAGAGTTGGCTTGTGGAAAGAGATGCTGGCCATTACAGACCTAGTGGCCTCGAATGGTTAAAAGACATTGCCACAGGTGGTGAAACATGGTTTTATTACAACTCCCAAAAAGATCGACAAATATGTTTGGGTTGTAGAAGATGAATTGTATCCCCAAATCCTCCAATACTTTTGCTCAAGGAAGAGGATGTTCACAATTGTTTTCAATTCCCAAGGAGTGGTAGCTGTGGACCTCCATTGCTCTTTTGTCCAGTTAACATGCGTGCGTGCCCAATTCAACCGCTCTCTCCTGTGATGTGAGGAGTATACAAAGTACTGGCCTTCTAGTGTACAGACCTCCCTCACGAAGCCTTCTACACACAGAAGAAGCTGATATAACCCTCCCAGTGGCTGCTGCAAGAGAGGATTGTAGCTGAGAGGGAGTAGATGTCCTGCTCCTTTGTGCTGTTAATTGCAGATATCGGCATTGCACAGCGGTTGTAACTCTAACACTTCCTTGGCTAAACCTCCGAGATGCGGAATCCGTGCTAAGAAATTGATTCCACAGTCTAATGACTACAGAAGGACTCGCATTCAGCCATCGTGCCATGTCTGACTGACTTTGGCCTGCTTTGAGCTGGCCAATTAAAACCAAAATCCACCACAGTTCATTTGGCAAATGATGTCTTGAGGTCATTCCTACAAAATGGCTATTTGAATTTCTTTACTCACATTTACAGCACAAAATAACAATCCACTCCAAAACATCTGTTTTTACGCTGCTATCTGATTACGCAAATTGATGCAACCTAGACTAATTTGCATAGGATATGCTCACTCGGCATTACTTTAATGGTTATATGAACAAGTTTGGTGAGGATTGCACAATTTTTTGGTGAATTATTGCAATTTTTCTCATTTTTCCTTAATTTATGGAAATTAGTGTAGTTTCAGAAACCTCCAATTACTAGCTTTGTACATTTCAAAAAAGCTTTTGACTCCATTGATCATCATAATTTGTAGTTGATCATGAAATTGTACAGGCAAACCTGACAAATTAGTTAAAGTAACGAAAGTTTTCTATAATAACAGAGTCGTGCGAGTTGGTAAAGCTTGTAGTAATTGGTTTAGCATTGCTTCTGGTGTTCGATAAGGGTGCATTTTGTCTCCTTTTCTCTTCAGTTTGGTTATTGATTATGTTATGCGAAATTCACTTCAAGGGAAAGTTTTTGGCCTTAAATGGGCTGGAGATGAGAAAATTCCTGATTTAGATTATGCTGATGATTTAGCCCTTTTGGCAAATCATGTTGATGAGATGAACTCTTTCATTCGAGCTGTTGATGAGACTGGTAGTAGAGTAGGTTTGGTTATAAACAGAAGAAAAACTAAAGTGATGAAAATTGGTCAGGCAGGCTGTGGTTCGGTTAATCTGAATGGCTGCACTCTTGAGAAGGTGTCTCAGTTTAATTATCTAGGGAGCCATGTAACAGATACTGGTGATGTGCGGCATGAGATTAACAGACGAATAGGGATTGCTGCTGGGACTTTTAAGAATCTATGGAGAGTGTGGAGAAATAGGCATATACACCTAAAGACTAAAATTATACTGTATAATAGTTTGGTTCTCTCTAGGGTTAGTTATGGTAGTGAAACTTGGATGCTTTGTAAACATGATAACAGGAAACTAGATCTTTTGATTCTAGATGCTTATGCTAATATCTTGGGCATTAAGTGGTTCAACTTTGTAAGCAATGATAAAGTTAGGCAAAGGAGCTGGCAACCTCCTTTGAGCAGCATATTGTCAGAGAGAGACTCCATTGGTTTGGCCATGTTTTGCACATGCATAACTATAGATTAGCAAATAGAATTATGAACAGAGTGTTTTGTATAGATAGCCTCAGAAAGAGGAGACCTAGGATGTGGTGGGTAGTGGCGAGATGCAGCTCGGGAGAGATGTGTTTGGGGAACTAAATTGCCTAATCTGGTTGGACCTCTGTAGCCCATGGCTGCTTGAGGATGATGATGAAACTTTGTTGAAATAATTTTCGTCAAGAAAGAAACTATTAATTATGAACTAACATAATCACAGTATATACAATATGTTCTTACTTTTCTTTGATCCTCTAGTTGTTTCCATTGAATTGAAGTCAAATCTGTAGAACCAAATACTTGGAGGGCATAGGATATAAGTCCTGGATCTATGGATCATTTTTCATATATAAATAAGACAATAAAATAAACTACAAAAATTTAACAAACTGATATTTTGCTTTGTAATAGATTTATTTCTATTGTACAATATATATCATTAATATTATTACTAACTTTCAATATCTGAAGTTCACTGAACTGTTAATTGAAATACTATCAAACTTAAGGTTATCAATAGTTTTGTGCTCTTTTTGCAACATTTTAAAAAATTATAAAATATACTGAGATGCCAGTTTATTAGGTACACCACCCTTCATCACATAAATGGTTCATTTCAACACATAACATGTCGCATAACCATGGTGTGCTGTATAAATCAGGCACACCAGCTCTTTGAGCTTCAGTTGGAGTTGGAAGTGTCAGAGTGGGCAAAATGAGTGACTGTGATGGTTTACCCATTCACTTTTACTTAACCAGTTTTACTTTATTTACGTTATGTATTTATCATTTTGGGGATTATTTAATTTTTTGGACATCGCAATTTTCGTTTCCAAGCCAAAGGAGTTGTGCATGCAACTCCGACCTTTCGATTGTCAACCTCTAATATGTGTGTGTAAGACACGATCCCTCTTGCATCATAGCTAACACGATCATCAGATTATTCAAATGTTTTTCCAGTGTGCAACAGATTTGTACACAGCATGTTATAACTAAGTGACATTAGGTCACAGTGTCAGAGGTAGAATTGACAGTATAGTTAGTAGAGATGTAGGAGTCAGAATTGACAGTTGGTGGGGAGAGTGCTGTTAGTGGAAGTTGTGATGATGTTACTTTAGATAGATGTGAGTTATTATAGTACTCCAACTTTTGTATTGAATTTGGTGAGTCTTTCAAATTTTTTGGAAATAAACTTTGTTTTAGAAACTTTTGAACTTTTACTATTAATCTGCAAAAACGGCATTAAATCAGCAATGGATACAATCCTCGTCAAAGCAGCGCTATCAGGTTGAGTCTCGCAAAATGACTCCCTCATGACCGGAAGTTACACTGTCCTGACAATTATGTTCCATGTCAAACTTCAAACAATGAAACTAGACCTAAAACTTTTGCTATGAATAATAGAGAAACTTTGAGATGTAATTTTTGTGGCCGACTAAGGCACAAGGAGCAATATTACTATAGAAGGAATAACAATTCGGGAAACTTAAATTAGGATCTTTGAAGCGAGAGGCCAAAGTTCCTCAAGAAAAGCCCTCTCATGAGTTAAATCTTGCTACTATGGATATACCTAATGCCCTACTTTACCTTTTGTGAAGCTTTATCACAACAAAACTGAATTCATAGCTTGCATCAATACAGGAGCTGATATTACATGTCTACATAAGAAAGTATGCGATAAAATTCAGGAAAGTTGTAAACTGAAATTGCAGCCGTGGCCTCGTGGACCATTGAACTTAGCTTGTGCTCCCAAGAAGTGTTTTCCACAGGAACTGCTGAGTTAATTATCACTTTAAATAATGTGGAGATAAGACTTGAATTTTTAGTAATAAATGAATTATTATATGACTCCTTGATAGGAATAGATATGATATGAAAACACTTGAATTAATTTGATTTTGCTAATAATACTATTTCGCTGAAACAATGAAAGAAAAACTTGACGTCGATCAGATAAAATCGGATATTAGAAAACATGATGACAGTGCTCATTTAAACAGTAACGAGAGAGTTAAGCCAGAAGCTCTGCTGAATGCTAATTATGAACTTTTTAACAAGCCTGGCAGATGCCAGGTTTTGGAGCATCATATCAGCATGGGCAATAGTAGACCTGTTTATAGCAAACCATACAATTAACCTCCCAGTAAAGAAGAAATAATCTCTACACAAATTAAAGAAATGTTAAAGGATGGGATAATAGAACCAAGTTTTAGCCCATGGGCTTCACTGGTTGTCCTCGTTAAAAAGAAAACTGGCAGTTTGAGATTTTGTGAGGACTATCGAAAACTAAATACTATTACAGTCTCCGATAGATATCCACTACCTATTATGCAGAATCTACTACACAACTGGCAAGAAATTTATTAGTACACTAGATCTGTCTTCAGGATATTGGCAGGCATCTGTATATCCATTAGATTGGCCCAAAACAGCTTTCCTCACAAAAGATGGATTATTCTAATTTCCTTGTTTACCATTTGGCTTATCTGGAGCACCCACCATGTTCAATGTTTTATGTCCGTGGTTCTGGGTGATCTGAAAGGAAAAATTTGTGAAGTGTACTTAGATGACATAGTTATTTTTTCCACTGATTTTTCTGACCATCTGTGTCATTTATATTTGATATTCTCAAGGTTAAGAGAAGCCGGACTCACCATAAAATTATCTAAATGCACATTTCTCCGAGAAGACGTCAATACCTCGGTTTTACAGTTAATGCAGATGGAGTAAGAACATTACTTAATAAGGTCGAAGCCATAGAACGATTTTCCACACCACGCAATTCAAAGCAACTTCGTAGATTTCTAGGTTGGTTGTTTTACCTCTGAGCGGCCCTTTTTTTTGCACACCATGGACTAAATGGCCAGGTCACAAGGACCCCGAAGGCTCAGAGAAGGTTGGGGGAGGGGACCCACTGGAATAGCTGTTGGGAGACAGATTGTAGCCTCCCATCAAGGTCATCCAGTGTGTTCTTTAACGTGCACAGGGTATGGCACTCCCGCACACAGGGCCATGACTTAACGTCCCATCCGACGGACGGTGTCCTTTCTAAGCCCATCAGTGTCCCCTATTGACGGTGGGCAGGGCATTGAGTTTTGTGGAGATAAATCTCAATGCTGACCCAGTTGGGACTCAAACCTGGGAACTGCAGATTATGAGTCTGGCGCACGTGTGGTTGGTACCGACAATTTGTATCCAATTTTGCCAATTTGGCTGAACCTTTATGTGAATTACACCGAAAGCAAAAACAGTTCCATTGGACACCTGTTTGCGACAGCATTTCAAACCTTAAAAGATGCATTGTGTCATGCTCCTGTGTTGGTCTTGCTGCAGTCAGGCACACCTTTTAAGATCTACACTGATGCTTCCGATGTTGGTCTCGGCTCTATGCTTAGCCAAATACAGGATGACAATTGTGAACACGTCATTATGTATGCCAGTTGCAGTTTGAGTCACACTGAAAGAAATTGTGACTGAAAAAGAATGGCTAAGCGTAATATGAGCTCTAGAAAAATTCAAAGTGCAATTAGACATCCGACATTACTATTTTTACCAACCATGCTGCTTTACAATGGTTGCAGACATCCACCAATTTAACAGGTCATCTAATGTGCTGGACATTACGCCTACAAAAATTCAATTTCGAGGTCGAGCCCCGAAAGGGAAGTGCACATCAGCTACCAGATGCATTATCCTGTGCTCCCGTGTGGCTGGCAGAAGTTATGCCAGAGCTGCAGGATAAGCCTTTTGCTCCCTCGCTTGACACAATAGTTCCTGTTGAATACAAGGAATGAACAACAAAAAGATTTAGAATATGGAAATGTATACCATTATTTGAAAACTGATGAATTACCTCTAGATCCTAGTATAGCTTCAAGTATTGTTGGAAGAGCCAGATACTTTAAACTAATTAATGATATTTTGTACTACTGCAGATAACCGGGTCAAACAGGCAGTTATCGCCCATTTATTCCCAAGAATTTACGTACGCCAAGAATTACATGATGTACCTTCAGCAGAACATTTAGGTACATGAAAATCATATCAGAAGGTAGCCAAAAGATCATATTGGCCAGCTTTGAAAAAGGACGTAAAAACCTATGTAGAAACATGTTTAATTTGTCAAACCCCAAAATTCGATCAGAATTGTCCTTGTGATCTTATGAAAAGCACGATCTCCAATGAACCCATGGAATTAGTAGGCATGGATTTAATGGGCCCGTATCCACAAACACAAGCAGGATCCCAATACATTCTGGTGTTAGTAGATTATTTTTCAAAATGGGTTGAAATATTTCCCATTAGAAATGTAAAGTCAACAATTGTAGCAAAGAAGTTTATAAATGAATTTATATGCAGGTATGGGGTACCCAAGAGTATAGTTTCGGACAATAGGCCCCATTTCATTTCAAATGTGCTTGCTGAAGTATGTGAAAAGTTTCAAATAAAGCACATATATACAACTCCATATCATCCACAATCAAATTTAACCGAAAGAATTAATTGAAATATTGGTAGAATGATAGCTGCATATATTGAAAATATACACAGTACCTGGGATAAATACTTGCAAAAGTATTCCTTTGCTCTACGCACTTCAGAAACATGTTCATTACATGAAACAACTAAATTCACACTGCCAAGGATATTTATTGGAAGAGAACTGATATTACCCTGGGACAGACTCATGGGCCAACCTGCATCTCCACAATCCATTGAATTTAGAATGGAACAGCATATTCAAGCCATTTCAAGGGCACAAGATAATTCTTTACGAGCACAACAAAAGCAATGAGAAGATTACAACAAAAGACAACGACAACATATGGAATTTAAAATAGGTGATAAGGTCTTGATTAAAACACATCATAAAAGTGATAAAGAAAGAGGGTTCAAAAAGAAATTTGCACCATTATATGCTGGACCATATATTGTAAAGAAAAAAAACTTTCACATGTTACATGAATTAGCCAATATAACCACTAATGCCTCAATAGGATACTTTAATATCATAAATATTAAACAGTATAAAAGTTCCATAGAATTTTCCAGATTAGAAGTCTCAAATGATCTAGATGCTCCACAACAAAACCCAGAAAATGATGTCTCTGATGATGATGAACCACTACCAAGCAGATGAGAGAAGAAGAGATTGGATTATAACCTATTGCATACAAAATGAAAAAAGATAATAAAGCCAGATCCAGCTGTTCCATCAATGTCAAGAGTGTAATGAGATGTCAACGAAACGACCACAGTCTGCAGAGTAACAATTGGCAATGAAGTAGTCAACATAGAATAGATGGCATCACCAACGAGATCTTCAGCAGTGTTTACATCTAGCATATCGATCAATGAAGGAAGGATGTCACCGGGAAATGACTGGATGATGATTTATCGCAACTGAGTGCCAACAATGAAAATTTAAGTATATTATTATTCTTCCATTGTGGCACTAATGATTTATAATGTTTTATTTATTTTCTATGGAATAGATGAAAACGAAGTCGAGAAGCAATAGTTATTGTGATTTATATTTAGAGATTTTGAAATGTTTAATTTCTTGTTGAAACTTTGGAGTTTCGATATTGATTTTTTTGAAAAGCGAATTTACTCTTCAAGATTTATAGTTTGAGTTTATAATGTGATGGGAATAGAATTTTTTTATATATTCTTGTTCATTTGAAGTTCTATTTTGTTATATTGTATTAACATGATTTAAAGTGTATTTTTGTAGATTTTTTTCATTTCAGCTGACTGAAAGCTGAATTGTAAGTTAACATTAAGTTAGAATTTAGAAATTGTAAAATGTTTAGGGATACAAATGATGAGAATAAAAGAGAATTTAGTACACAGTGATTAAATATTTTGAGCTGTAATTTTGAATTTTGAAGTGAATTTTTTATATGAAAAGTGTTTTCATGTAAAAAGTGGGTAGAATTGTATTAGATGAAATGTTAGCATCATATATTATAAATTATCAATACAACTTTTTCCTTACTCTTAGATATGATGTATGTATATGTGTTTAAATCTGTTCAGTGTCATCAATGATATTGATGCGTCAATGATGCATAATTATCAGGATGACATTGGCTTCATTTGTTTGCATATATATGAGCTGACCATGATGTCTTGAAGTTTTTTGGGGTGTTTTTTTTTTTGGTACCCATTTAGAGCTGTACCCAATGGCATAGTGTGGTGACCAAGACAGTCACCAGCATAACTCCTGTAGGAGGAAGACGTAAAGCTCGCAAAGGGGAAGTAACCAATGCATTTTTTTATTTCAGCTAGCTCATGATTATTGTGTTTAGGTGAAGATTTAGCAGATGATTACACTCCCACTTATTTGTAAAATTTGGAATTTCTTAGATTCGCGTTTTATGTAGTTAGGAGGATTTAATGGTGTTCCAATACCCGTTTTTTTATATATGGTAGGAGAAGATTTAGATTTCCCATATTTTGATTATGGTTAGGGGAATAAACGGAAGTTCTATACCCTATTTGATACACCTGAAATTATATTCTGTAAAAGAGCAGAATTTGATGTAATTGAATATTTTCTTTAACCTTTTTAGAAGTTAAGCAGAACAGGAGTAATATTAACCACCTTTTTGTACAGGTTAATGTATGCAACTTTTGAAGTTTGTATCAGAATGTGATACTAGGTAGACTGATAACACTAGTATGCAGTTAACTGCCACAGCCATTGATATATATTTACACTAGGTAGCTTTACACATTTTTAGGTGGAATACCAGGAGGTACCGTTGGTTGTGATGGGAAAAATTGTGCCGAAGTGAGAGTAGATCATCTTGTCAAAATTTGCGTAAGCATACTTTTACTTTATTTTATGTTCAACAATGTATAAATGATGTGAGAAGTGTCCTATTATTCTAAATTTACTTGTCAAAATCTGTTAGGTCAAATTTTGACTCCCTTTGGGAGGAGGAGTTGTTATGGTCCACCCATTCACTTTTACTTAACCAGTTTTATTTTATTTATGTTATATTTATCATTTTTGGGATTATTTCATTTTTTGGACTTCACAATTCTCGTTTCCGAGCTGGAGTTGCGCATGCGCAACTTTGACCCTTTGATTGTCAACCACTAATGTGCATGTATAGGACACAACCCCTCTTGTGTCATAGCTAGCGCGATCATCAGATTATTCAAATGTTTTCCTGGTGTGCAACAGACAGTGCCGGATTTGTATGCAGCATGCTATAACTAAGTGATGTCAGGTCACAGAGTCAGAGGTAGAATTGACAGTATAATTAGTAGAAATGTAGGAGTCAGAATTGACAGTTAGTGGAGAGAGTACTGTTAGTGGAAGTTGAGATGATGCTACTTTAGATAAATGTGAGTTGTTATAGTACTCCAACTTTTGTATTGAATTTTGTGAGTCTTTCAATTTTTTGGAAATAAACTTTGTTTTAGAAACTTTTGAATTTTTACTATTTTTCACTTGAGCAACATTGATTTTTTGATTAGATTTAAACTTTAATTAAACTTGACAATCCTTTTTTGATTCTTACTTGATAAGTAATGCTAGAGAAATACTTAATGAACCCTATTGACTTTGAACATATTATGATAGTTGGTGCTAGGTGTGCCGGTTCTAGCATCTCTAAAACTACTGTCCTTCTGGGCTTTTCACACACAACTGTTTTGAAGGTTCACCAAGAATGATGTGAAAAGCAAAAAACTATCAGTGATTTTATGGATGAAAACAGCTTGTGAATCAGAGGGGTCAAAGGAGATGGGCGAGAATCGTGCAAGTGAACAAATGGGTCACAATAGGCAAATCACAGCAGAATTAAATATTGGTGTACAGTAGGTCATCTCTAAATACACCACATATCAGACCTTGTTGTGAATGGGCTACAACAGCCACCAGCCATGTTGAGTGGCAATGCTGTCAGCAAAGAACACAAAAGCATGTTTACAGTGGGTGAAGGAGCATCCACAATGGACCCTTGAGGACTGAAAAAAGATAAGCCTGGTTGGAAGATTCAATGTTTCTTTTGCAACATGCTGATGAAGCAGAATTTGGCATAAGCAACATGAGGCCATGGAGCCATCTTGTTTGGTGTCAACAGTACAGGCTGATGGTGTGATGGCTTGGGGATTGTTTTCCTAGTATATATTAGGCCCCTTAATACCCATCAAAGGCCCTGCCCACGGTCAGTAGGGGACACCGATGGGCTTGGAAAGGCCGCCGTCCGTCGGATGGGACGTTAAGCCGTGGCCCCGTGTGCGGGAGAGTCATACCCTGTGCACGTTAAAGAACACGCTGGATGGCCTTGACAGGAGGCTACCATCTGTCTCCCAACAGCTGTTCCAGTGGGTCCCCTCCCCCAACCTTCTCTGAGCCTTCGGGGTCCATGTGACCTGGCCATTTAGCCCATGGTGTGCAAAAAAGTGCCGCTCAGAGGTAAAACAACCCAACCCAACCCATCAAAGAATATCTAAATGCAACAGTGTATTTGAACATCATTGTCACCAAGTTCATCCCTTCATGGCTAGTTTATCCTCACCTGGATGGACACTTTCAGCATGATAATGCATCTAGGCATGTCAACGAATGGTTCCAGAAACATGCCGACAGGTTTTCCTTGCTTCATTGGCGTGCGCCGCAGATCTAGACACTGTTGAGAATCTTTGGGAAGAGGTAATAAGGGCTGTTTGCAACTAGACTGTGCTGCCATCCAATTTGCAGCAACTTCACGACATAATCATTTCGTCATGGCATAATATTCCTGCACAACACATTCAGCATCTTTTAAGTTCCATGCCCCAACAAATTTGGGCTGTTCTGAAGGCCAAAGGAGGAGCAACATGATACTGGGTAGGTGTACCTAATAAACTAGCATCTCAGTGTACATTTGCATTTTTTAAAATTGAAATTGCATTCTTACTTCCATAATTTATTTCTCTTGTGACATATTAATCATGCTGAGTACAGATCAGGTGGCACCAAATGGCTCTGTTTTACCAATGTTATTTCAGCTTTGCAGGAAGTTTATTCTTCATGACATCACAATAGGGAGAGTAGAGACAAAGAATTTACACATTCGTCCATTCTTTCATGTCTTTCTTTCTCCTTGATCTGGTGAATATTTCTCTCTACGAAGTCTTTCAGTTAATTATTGTTTTTGATCACACTAAATGATGCAGTAGCAAAGCCCATGAATTATACTTTGAGCAATAAGAAAAGCAATGTTTCATATACATTCCCATCGAAAGAAAAAAATATGTAAGTAGGTGATACAGTATCAAGATAAACTTGGCAGACAGGAATGATAAGATATGTAGTGAACATCTTTCAGATACCTATTATGATCATAACCTATGAAATGAACCTTAGTGTAAACTAAGGAATAAAGCTATTCTAGATAAAAAAAAATAGTCAAATGAAAATTCAGTCTTGGTTGTGATGACATATTTTACTTGGACCAAATGATTGTCTCAGGGAAACACAGAAAAGGGTGTTGGGAAAAATAAAATCGATGATCCTGAAAACCACAACAATATATTCAACAAAATCTTCATTATCACAACCAACTAATAATTTAAATACCTTGGAGTTGGTGCACTAATTCAAGAGAATACAAATATTGTAGTGTATCAAAATCAGAATATATGCATTAAAAAAATGAAGAAGCAGTTGTAAATTGCTATTAAAAAATAAAGCCATGGGAAAAACCTCTGTGTTGCAAGCAAGATTAAGATCAAACAAAACCAGTGGAATTTAAATCTTACACGTGTTAGTAAAGTTTAGTACAACAGTTATTGCTTTTATTTTAACACATTTTTATTATAAGAATAAGAAATAAGCTCAGTGCACAAAAAAAAGAATAGGAGATAGATTTAACTCATCACTTATATAGTGAGTAATGGTTATAACAAGGAAATTTTGTCACCCC
This sequence comes from Ryuthela nishihirai, assembly GCA_038380435.1. NCBI lineage: Eukaryota > Metazoa > Arthropoda > Arachnida > Araneae > Heptathelidae > Ryuthela > Ryuthela nishihirai. Next base: position 78,196,437 of record JAWZYU010000007.1, on the reverse strand, counting down.
CCCTAGTGCACTTTATAACCAAATTCAACTGTATATGAATAAACATAGCAGGAGTACAGCATTATAATCCAACAGTAATGGCAACAATGGCATATCAGGATATATATAACAACAAGAATTTACAAGATGAATGTCAAAATGGCATTATAATAATGTATTTGTCTACATTTCAGGTACAGATGATATCCTATTGATATAGAATAACAATTTCTATATCCCTACAGAATGAAATTCTTTAAGAGAGATGATAACCAAATTTGAGGGTTGTAAAGGGAAAAATAAAAATTGAGGGTTGTCAAGGTATATGTCATGCATGGCAAGTTGTTACTTTTTGATGTTTTTACAGTTAATATATTAATGCTATGTGATATTTAATGCTAATCAAAATGGATAATAGTGTAGTTGTTATATAGTCTAAATGCACTGAAAACTGCTCTATTGGTGGTCTACATTACCTGACCAAATTACCTTACCAAGGTTTGCTTACATGACCCAATTCCTGATTTGCACTACCAATTTTATAAGACTAGTAAGTAGTCATTGGAGCTTAAACAGATGCCAGGTAATGTATTAAGATATATTTTGTAATTTCTTTTTATTGCAATATACAATTGTAGTAACTTAATATTTTAGTTGAAATGAATTGATTTTTTTTGAAATTTTTATGAAAATTATGCCTTACTATTTTGCTGCTAGATGTATTTCATGGTCTGGTAGTTTGACCACATCTTCGGTAGGTATGCCTACTGAACTAATATGCCATTGTTGCTATTGCTGTTGGATTATATTGCTTTACTCCTGCTATGTTTCATTTATATATTATATACAGATTTATAGAATTTTATTAAATTTATGATACATACAGTGATTTTATTATTACATTATGGTTAAAACATTGTCTATATCCTCAGAGTAGTACAGACAAGGAGACCACAATTAAAAAGACATTGAGGATGGGAAAATTTCTTTCCATATAACATAATAAAAAACCCCTTTAAAACAGGACTGCTAATGCTTTATTTTTGTAATATTTTAAAACTTGGGCCAGAATTGCACAAGGTGACTTTAATACTGTTCAAACTCATAGAATTTTTTGGCTTGTTTACGAAAGTCAAGGAACACTCTCTTGGCTGTTTTTCCATTCTTTCTGAACACCATACTTTTTCTCTTTGAGTGCTCAATTTGGGGATTTAAGAAAAATAATCATATTTCAGGATGTAAAATTGAATTAATTATACTTCAGGACATAAACACTAATAATAATTCACATTGTGTTTACCCCAAAAATATGCAAAATACGTAACTACAAAAGCTAATAAAATGTGAAAATTCTACTACAGTGTTACACAATAGCTAGTGATATCAAGTGAAATAAAAGGACTTACTCTTTTAAAATCATTAAATATAAATTAATGATTTTTTAATACAATTTTGCCAGGGGGAGGGATTAGAAACCACTTAGTATAACCACAGAGAAGTGGAGAGTTTAAGACTCCTTTGATAAAAATTGCCCTCTCAACTGTAGGGTTGGGTTAGTTTACCTCTGAGCAGCAGTATACGCATACAATATGCTAAATGGCCAGGTTACAAGGATCCTGAGTGCTTAGAGAAGGTTGGGGGAAAGAGTTTCCCACTAAGGCCATCCAGCATCTTCTTTAAACATGCACAGGATATGGTTTAATGTCCCATACAATGGATGGCAGCCTTTCCAAGCCCATTGGTGTCTCCTACTGACTAAGGGCAGGGAATTTTGTGGAGATAAATCTCAACACTGGCATACGTGGAACTCAAACCTGGGAATGCAGGTTACAAGCTTGGTGTGCTACCTATTGAGCCACCCCCAACCCTCTTAACTGTAGGAGGACTAATTTTTGAACCAAGAAAACCATTTCTGATTCTGTATCCAAAATCTCATTCATTCTCAGGAAACAATAAAAGATCAAAATTTTTGACTGGAAAACAAAGAAATAGTTTTTATAAAATTAACAAATAACCTAAAGCAATGCTAAAAAAAAACTGCAGTAAGAAGTTTAAAGACTACCTTGTCAAAAAAATATAGCAAACATGTATCGTAACTGACTCAAAAAGATCAATATTTAGAAATCTATGGCAATAAAAAAGAAAGTTTAATAAAGATATAAATGTTAATCTATGAAAATGCAACTCTCCTCCAGTGTTTATCACAGGAAGGCCAGCACTGAAAAACCACAAGAACACAAGAGTATCTAATTAGTAATATTGTGCATTGAGCTACATTACAGCTGCACCTTCTTTACTTCAATTACACTGTTTGTTGCTGTTTGTTCAATTGTGCAGTACTTTTCAAGATGTAAGGAATAGAGGTTTAGTTCCACTTTCAAGAAGTTACACACTGAATGCTGGGGTGAATGTTAAAAATAATTCTAGAAATACTGCAATAGGATTAAACCAGAAAAGAGAGAGTAAAACAGAAAAAAAAGGTAGACATCCTAGGTAATCACTTTAAAAATACTCCAATTAGAAAAAAAAAAAGGTTTGGTTAATTTTCAAGAGAATTTCAAAATTAGGAAAACAATGTGTTGACAATAGTTCATATCAAACTTGTGAGCTTAAATCAGGCAAACACAAATATCATCTAAGGAATGGTGATCAGATTTGCTGGAAGAAAATATTTATATTGTATCTTAATAAAATGTGAATCAAATGGAAAAAGTAAGTAGTATTTTTCAAGCTTGAATTATCTTCTTTTATGAGATATTTGCAAAAGAGACATTTTCAAATAAGAATTTCTATTTAAAAAAAAAATCAAAATTTCATTGCTCTGCTAGTGATACTTGTTCAGCACCTATGTACCTGATCAGCAGAAATATGACATGTGCTACATTACCAATGGACATAAAAGATTTAATGAAGTGTAAGAATGGCCCTATGAAAACAACTGTTAAACGCATTTAGTTCATTTTATTGAATAATAAGGTATTAAATTCTATATTATCAATAAAAAAATTAAAATTTAATGCATTTGGGTACTAAGCTGCCATATATCTGTTTATTTTAATATTAAATGAACTCTAGTTTATGACAGTATATTTATATTACCTAAAGTTGCATTATTGTGACACAAATATGTTGAAAAAGTTCAACATGTTTGTCCTAAAAATGGCACTTTCAGCTAATATTTTATTACATTACAGTTAGGTTAATTACTCAAAGTTTGAGGAAAAAATCCATGTGATATTTAGAAGCATAAGCTCTCATAGTAAGAACATAATTTAAAAGCATATACAGTAGGTGTCCATTATAGTGATCTCTTTGGATCATATTTTGATTCTATTCAGTAGCAATTCTAATAAGTGAAAAATCGTAAGAGTAGCATCAACAGGGGAGATGAAATATATATATTATAAAATAATATAGGGAGTGGAAAAATTATAAACATTATAAAATATAAAGTTTACATTTTTTGAAAAATAATACGGGAAAGGAGAAAACAAAAATGACAAAATTAAAAATGTTAATATATAACTAGCAGTTATAATTTAAAACGATAACCTATTTTAGTTTGCTTTGAATTATCACTATAAATTCTGTTGAGAGTTTTCCATGCTGTATAACAATTTATAGGCACAATCAATGGCTCCACCTTTTTCCAACACTCTCCTCAGGATCACAATAGCTTTACAAGGCTATTTGTTAACTAGAATTCATTCAGGTTCATCATCAATTTCTTCTCTTCTTTTTGGGGTGATTGTCAGTGACAGACTGGGAAATTTCTTCTTCTGTTAAGTCTGTGTTGACTTGTAGTTCATGATTAGGGCTGTAAATTTTTTTGTGGGAAAAAATGTAAAATTTGCCAAAATTCATGGGGAAAAAATGCGAAATTTGTGCACCTTTTAGGCAAATTTGTGCAAATCATAAAAATTACACACGTGTGGTGTACACATCAACAAGGTAATGTAATGATAGTTGGATTCATATAACTGTTTAAAAAAAAAACAATAAATATTAAGTGATTGACTTTATTTGTTCAACTTAGCACCTTACACATCAATCAGGATTGGGTTGTTTTACCTATGAGTGGCACTTTTTTGCACACAATGGTCTAAATGGCTAGATCACAAGGACCCTGAGGCTCAGAGAAAGTTGGGGAAAGGGGACCCTCTGCACAGCTGTTAAGAGACAGATGGTAGCATCCCATCAAGGCCATGCAGTATGTTCTTTAATGCATACATGGTATGGCTCTTCCACATACAGCACCACGGCTTTACGTCTCATCTGACATACAGAGATCTTTCCAAGCCCATCAGTGTTACCTACTGATCTAGGGCAGAGTGGGGATATTTGTAGAAAGAAACCTAGTGCTGGCCCAGGTGGGACTTGAACCTGGGAACTGCAGATTACATCTTGAAGAGCCATAGACTGAGTGCCCCCCCCCCCCCCCATCAATCAGTAATGTTGAATTCTGGTCTTGCAGAATACCACTCTATTAAGAAAAATATTGCTCTGCATCAATGTTGTTTGTTGGGATTCATAAACAATGGAGAACTACCTGTGATAGCTTGATAAATCAATATTTTTGACTGATTTATCATTATATTCTGGAAAAAAAAAAAGAGTTAAATTGACAATGTTATGCGATTCACAGTGTTTTCATATCATTGGCATTTGTAATTTAAGTTGTCTTAAAAAATGGGTATATTGTTGAAAATTATATCATCACCATCACTTGCAGAAATATTTAAAAATCTTAATTGATTGGAATTGAAAATTCAACATGGTTAAGAAAGACTCTTCCAGGCAGACAGAACCTGGTTTTTCATCATTGAAATATTGTACAATTTTTTTCTGAACATGGAAGGAGTATGTTTTTTTCTAAGTGTATGTGATCACACTCTTGGCTTTTACTCAGTAATTTCACTGCAAAATCATTCATTGTGGACTTTATATGCTGATGTATAAAAAGACTTCCAAACCATGTAAGCAGACTGAAATATGTGATGTACATCTTTTGATTTGATTCAAATTACTTCTTAAAGAATCATTTTTACACATCTCAGGTATGTCTTTTAATACACTACTGCATCTCTTTCCTATGTCCTGCTAAAACAAATCTTTGCAATCCTACACCTATCACAATGATAAGAGTACAGCTTGGAATCAATTGTTCCACCTTGTTTGGACAGGAAATGGTGGTTTACTAAGTTTATCTCCTTTTTCTTGAAGAAACTCTCTAAAACAAGCATTACATGCAAGCAGTAAATTCACATTTAACCATTACAACCAAAGCTTTAACAGTTTTGAATTATTGTTGCAATATGTGACCAAAAAATTTAAAAAATGAGAAGTGCATTTAAAAATAAACTTCAATAAATTTTTCCCATGTTTTGATCATATACAAAGTGTTGTTGGTAACAAAAACAACAAAAAATACTATAATACAAATTTGTTCATACATTAAATAATTGTTGCACTGACAGTGAACAGGAGTACATAGCAGAAATGTGGACTTACAACTCTGAATTCCATATTTCCCCAACATTATGCTGTTAGCAAAAGTCATTTAGAGGGGATTGTCTCATCCACCTAAGGAGTGAATGTAGGGGTAAGTTTAGAGTGTAGTCAGGTAGAAACTAGTTACTGAGGAAAAGTAAGGGGCATTAAAGCAAGCTTCATATCTCCACATCAGTTTCTCAAAACATATTTCACACATACATTTCAGAAAAAATAACATAATTAAGGAAAATATGAAAGGTCAGAAATTTAGAAAACTTACTAAGTTTAATAATTTGAAAATTAAAAAAAAATGCTAAGTTATACAATTTTAGATAACAAAGCCCCTTAAAATTCATGGAATTGTTAACAAATATTAAATTTATGGAAACTTTAAAAAACATTGTAATTTATGGAAATTTGTGTATCAGAAAACTTACAGTCCTAATCACAATCTGTGTCCTCTATAATCATTAAACTTCTGTTCACCATTGTCATTAGACTGCTCCACAAGGCCTTCTCCCAACAAAGAAGAGCTTATGGAATTTCACCATGGCTTGAACACTAACATGCTAAGGCTGTCTATGTGTTGTTTGCCTGACATCAGTAAAAAGAGATTTTTTTCTGATGGAATTAAGGAGTGGTCAAAGAACAAAAAGCATAGCTGTCAAGGCCTTAATGCACCTTTATTCTTTAACCCACTGAATTTTAAGAAAAAATGTTTCTTAAACTTTGATGATATTTTGCCAAATACCAACCATTTAAAAATGTGAACTGGTGCAATACTGATAGTAATAACTGAAAATGTGACTAATAAACAACAAAAATGTAAAGCATTTTGATTATTTGAATCTGTTCTCACTGAAATTTGATTCTATAAAGCAACTGATTCTAATAACCAGTGCCTGTTGCATTTGAAAATTAATCACACATAAGATACACATTTTCTACTGATTAAATAACTATAATTAAGCATGAGAAAACCACTGCACAACAGAATCTATCTGTACTCATTTATTTTGTATTAGACATTGTACCTTTAAGTCACTGTATCAGTCCTCATGCCTAGAATTGGTTGAACAATGATGCTTACAGATGTTATTCACTATTTGGCTACAAGTAGTGTCATAGTGTGGACAAGAATTTGTATACTCAAAAATATTAATGGAAGTAAAAGTTAAATCACTTATATTTCCATTATTGTTAATTAATTTAGTAATTTTCCAGGAAGAAAGACTCCTTCATATTGTAATACTGTGCAAATTAGAACTCTTAAAAAAAAGCTGCCTTTCCCAATTATTTAAGGGCAGCATGAACTACTGTTTATGGACCTTTACTCTTTTTTTCACATTTTAAAATTATTCAAGACTCAGGTGATAATTTTACATTTGGTTCACCTTAAAATGTGTTATGATGCAGAACAAAAATATATACACTGCTTGACAGAAAATGCCACAGCAGGAAGTATTTGTTGGAGCACCATGCAAATAGGTGGGTATGTACCAACAGTTGGTTATGTAAACGAGTACAGTTGCAAACCAATAATGTGATAGGAAAGGGTGATAACATTGCAAAATGGCTTGGCATAGCTCATCCTCACCTGGGCATGCAGACCACTGCATTGGAGTGATCTTGGTGGCAAAAGCAAATGTAAGGAGTGAGAATGCCTGGGCAACATCATCGGGAATCCTACCATCACATGGACACCTTTACCAGAGGCTTCATCATAAGGCTACGTATGGCTGGTTAGTCCCTGCATCGCATCATGGTGGAAATGCATCAGGATGCAACAACTGATGGCCAAATTTGGCAACAGTGGTTGAAGGAAGGTAACATGCATTGCCATAGTGGGACGGTTGCACATAGGTGGATGTCCAAATTTTGGGGATAGGAGGACAAGTGGAGCAGATTCAGGCTGGGGTGTATATGCTATTTTATACTGTATTTGGTTCCCTTCCTCTTTTGTTAGGACTAGTATTTATATCAAATGTATCAATGAGCTATTTGTACCTTAGTATTATTAATGAGAGGTGGAGTATCATTTGATGGGAGGTATTTATAATAAGCTTTTTTTTAAGTAAAACTACCCATATGTTTAGTTCACTTGTAATTACCAAAGGCTCCCTCAATCGCCACATTTGATGGCAAGCTGTAGCAGTCTACAATCCACAGTGGGATGGCATTGACACAGTGTACAGGAAACTACAGACATCCCCATGTCAACACGGATTGTGAATTGCAGATTGGCTGAGGCAGGTTTGTGCTTTCGCCAGCCACTCACTGAAGAACATCATCACGCAAGGTTGCAGTGGTGCTGTACCATGTGGCAAGATGAATAGAACCATGTTGTATTCAGCGACGAGTCTCACTTGTCTTAGTGCCAATGATCACCAATTGAGAGTCTGGAGATGAAGTAATCAACGGGCTGATCCTGTTGTCATCCACGAGAGTCATATGGCTCCTCAGCCTGGTGTCATGGTTTGGGGCACTATTAGTTTCAACACCCATTCACCACTTTTATGCTTAGTGGGTACAATGAGAGCACAATAATACATCAGTGAGGTTGCTGCAGCCCATTTTGTCGCTTATCTCCATGGTATTCCTGATGCCCAGTTTCAACATCAACAGACAGTGCATACAAAGTGTCCAGGTGCTGCCATGGCCAGTGTGATCTCCAGACTTCTCCCAATAGAGAAGTGTGGGATGTCACTGGCAGATGAATTCACACCTCTGCACAATCCACTTGCAATGTCAATGAATTATGGACACAGGTCAATTATGCATGGTCCGCTATACCTCAGCACACCATCCATGGACTTTTCCACTCAATGCCATGCTGTGTTGCCAAATGTATAACCCAGCACGGTGGCCATAAGACCTACTGCCTCATGCCACATTATACTGTCTTCTAACTCATCACATTCATGTAATCCCTCAGAAATTAAATCACTTCTTTCCCACCTACTTGTCTACATGTATGTAGTAAGTTTTGTCTCATTCGATGCATTCCTTCATGATGTGGCATTTTCTATGTCAAGTAGTGTATTTAATGAGTCCTCATATTATTCTGGAATGGATCTGTAGTAGCTCTGTATTAATCAATACTTAAAAAAAAAGAAACCTTGTTGAACGTAGGAAGGAATAGGATTAACAGGAATTTCAATTTCTTCAGGTCCTGGTCCCCATCGACTTTTCTTTCTTCTTTTAGCTTCTTGCTGTCCATCAGCATTTTTTTCATTGTCTGAAATATACATAAAAATATAATTACCCAAAGATAATGAATGCTACAAAAATTTTGTATGATGCAAAAATAGTTCTATAACTTTTACTTCGAGCTTTGTCACACTAAATACTTAGTGTGAACATTGTTTATTATATGGAAGGCATTCAAAAAGTTCTTTATCACGTGTCTGTAAATGGTAGCTAGGTAGTCACTGGAAGGAGAGCTATTCACCAATCCTCTGTGATGATGCATAGAACTGGCCAGGCCTAGCACCTAATGTCCGACCCCACCTTCTCATGGTACAGACCGTTAGTACCTTTCGAAAGAGATACTCTTTTGTGGAAGTGAATGGAAGGGGAGGGCTGCCAGATTAGTGTGGCCTACTGATCTGGACAACTATGGCTACTTTTCTTTTTTTTTCTATCCTGCTGAGGAGTGGTCAACCACACAGGGTCCTGGTGCTGACCATATAAACCCACTGGACTGGACAGATATATGGCTTTGAGCTTGATTATGGATCCTGATTTTGCTGCACTGGTGGGCTTCTGTGGAGGGAAAATCTTCCGCTGCGTTTTCTGTTTGTTTGTGGGTTGACAGCCCCAAGTGAATAGATTCACAGGATATGTTTATCCGCTGGTGGATAATCCTGAGCAGAAGTCATCGCAGGTACCTGAACTCTTTGCTTCTATTGGCATCGTCAAATTCTACATCGGAGGAAGTCTTCCAGTGTAGATGGCTTCAGCCTTTAGTAGTGGGGGAATGGGTTTTTGCCCCATGTCTGTGATTAGGGGGCTGTTTGATATTGTTGGCATTTGATGTTCTCACACAAGAATTTCACCATTATAATTTAGATATTCTCGGCTTGCAAGAGACCAGATGGACAGATAAAGGTCAGATTCTTAAAAATAATCTTAAATTTCTCTTTTCAGGGAGGGACGACAATAAGCATCACCAAGGCATGGGTCTGCTTCTCAGCAGACACGCTAGTGATGCTCTTCTAGGATATGAGTGCATTAATGAAAGGTTTCTTACAGCAAAATTTCACACAAGCGTTAAAGACTTGAATGGTATCTGCTGTTATGCCCCCACTGAGGATGCCAATGAGGATGAGAAGGATAGGTTTTACGGACAACTTCAGGATATTTTGAATTCTGTCAAGAAAGGAGATATTACCCTTGTTCTTGGTGACTTCAATGACAAAGTTGGTACTGACTCTGACCTTTGGGGAGGGGTGATAGGCCCTTTTGGTATTGGTAGCTGCAATGGCAGTGGGCAACGTCTCCTACAGGTAAGTAAACTCAATGGATTCAGAATAACTAACACTTATTACAAACACCGCAACATACATAAGTACACATGGGTTTCTCCTGATGGGCTGCATAAGAATATGATTGATTACATATTAATTAACAGCAAATGGGCTAGTTCTGTTAGGAATACCAGGGCATATAGGGGAGCTGAAATTGGATCTGACCATTACCTTGTTAAATGTGTCTTGCAACTTAAACTTAAAAAAAGTTGTGCTAGGGTTAAAAAATTTAGTTTTAATACTGAAGCTCTGAAAGATCCAGTTATAGCCAAAGCTTACCATGATAGGTTACTTAGTCATTATGACAGTCATGGTATGCTTACTACTGAAGTTGAGGAAAAATGGGATCATTTTAAACAGGCTTTTTTGGACACTAACAGTACTCTTTTAGGAAAAAAGGAGTAGAAGAGACAGAATTATCTGAGTGATAAGGCACTTGAGCTTATTTCGGAAAGAAAGAACTGCAGGAATGTCCTTAATCAATACCCTACTAGTCCTAATAGAGAGCATTACAGAGAACTTAATAAACGTGTAAAAGATCAGTTAGCTGCTGATAAGAATCTTTGGCTTGATGGTTTGGCTGACAAAGCCAAGTAAGCAGTTAGACAGCACAACAGCGGAGAGCTGTACCAGAGAGTTAATGCTTTGTGTGGTAGAAAACGGACAGGTATACAAGGATTGAAGGATAAACAAGGTAAGGTTATAGAAGGGGAGGATTCTGTCATGGCTAGGTGGGCTGAGCATTTCAGTGATGTTCTAAACAATGTAGTTAGTTCTACTCCCATTGTTTGCAATGATGATAGATGCATTGGTGGCTTTAATGTTGGCTCTATAACACAATCTGAAGTTATTTTGGCTGTTTCTAAACTTAAACTACATAAATCCCCAGGGGTAGATGAAATTACTACGGAAATGCTTAGAGCTGGGAATGTTTCGGTTACCACTTGGATGACTGAAATTCTGAATATCTTTTATGATAAAGGCATGGTTCCTAAGGATTTTACCAGAGCTATTGTTATCCCTATTTTCAAAAAAGGTGATCGCAGTTCTTGTGATAACTATAGGGGTATCAGCCTACTCTCTGTTCCAGGTAAAGTTCTTTCCATGATTGTACTTAATAGAATTAAGAATCTGGTTGACAGTCAATTGCATGATGAGCAATGTGGATTCAGAAGTGGTAGGGGATGTGTGGATCAGATATTTTCACTTAGGCAGATTCTTGAGAAATGTTTAGAGTTTCAGAAACCTTTGGTTTCTAGCTTTGTTGATTTCAAAAAGGCTTTCGACTCTGTTGATCGACATAATTTGTGGTTGATTGTGAAATCATATGGTATACCAGACAAGTTAGTTAACATAATGAAAGCTCTCTATAATAACACTGAGTTGTGTGTGAGAGTTGGTAAAGTTTATAGCAATTGGTTTAGCATTGCATATAGTATTCAACTAGGGTGCATTTTGTCTCCTTTTCTTTTTAGCTGGGTTATTGATTATGTTATGCGAAATTCACTTCAAGGGAAAGATTTTGGCCTTAAATGGGCTGGAGATGTGAAAATTTCTGATTTAGATTATGCTCATGATTTAGCCCTTTTGGGAAATGATGTTGATGAGATGAACTCTTTCATTCGAGCTGTTGAAGAAACTGGTATTAGAGTAGGTTTGGTTATAAACAGAGAGAAAACTAAAGTGATGAAAATTGGTCAGGCAGGCTGTGATTCAGTTCATCTGAATGGTTGCAGTCTTGAGCAGGTGTCACAGTTTAATTATCTTGGGAGCTATGTAACAGATAACAGTGATGTGTGGCATCAGATTAACAGACGAATAGGGATTGCTGCCGGGACTTTTAAGAATCTATGGAGAGTGTAGAGAAATCAGTGTATACACCTAAAGACTAAAACTAGACTGTATAATAGTTTGGTTCTTTCTAGGGTTAGTTATGGTAGTGAAACTTGGACATTTTGTAAACAAGATAACAGGAAACCAGATGCTTTTGATTCTAGATGATTACGCAGTATCTTGGGCATTAGGTGGTTTAACTTTGTAACTAATGATGAGGTTAGGCAAAGGAGGCGCCAACCTCCTTTAAACAGCATATTGTGCAGAGAGAGACTCTGTTGGTTTGGCCATGTTACCTGTATGGATAATTATAGATTGGCGAATAGGGTTATGAACAGTGTGCCTAAAGGCTTCAGAAAGAGGGGGAGACCTAGGATGCAGTGGGTAGACAATGTCAAACAGGACCTTATTAGAATTGGTGTGCAATGGTCAGATGCAGCAGATGTAGCTCAGGACAGATTTGCTTGGAGAGCTAAATTGCACGGTTTGGTTGGACCTCCGTAGTCCATGGCTGCTTGAGGATAATGATGATGACCCTATCCTGCATATTCACCTGATCTTGTACCATGTGATTTTTGGTTGTTTCCAAATATTAAAAAGGAACTTGCTGGGAAGCCTTTTTTGAGTGCATAAGACCTTGAAAAATGCATTCATTCAGAGTTACTGAGTATTCCCCAACAGGAGTACCATTAAGCACTCCAGAATTGGCACAGACCTCTGCAACTTTGCATATATGCTGGAGAGGAGCACTCTGAAGAACAGTAGAAATTTTGTCGAGGTAAATGCAATGGTGCTTCTTCTGTAGATGAAAGTCAAGCACTTTTTGAATGCCCCTCGTATAAACAAAAACAATTAGTAGTGGGTTGTTCAAGGTCATATTTTAATTTTAAATCTTATTACTTCTTCTAACTCACATGTTCTAAAGTCTCAACTAGCATTTATTCTAAATTATGCTTTCATTAATTTCGGAAAAGTATTTCGAAAATATCCACTGCTAAGCATTATGTAAATGAATTACTTACTTTAATATATAGTAAGACATCTAATTAGAAATTCTCTTTATGGTATTATATAAAAATAATACTCTCTATGGTATCATAAAAAAATAATACTCTCTATATAAATCTAAGAATTTTGTATTAAAATTCGTTCTGCTGAAGTAACGAAAATGCAGTTGACCAAGCCTACATATTGGCCAAAAACACATTACAAGACAATTAATTACAACCAAAGAATTTTATTTTTTTTTAATATTATATTTTTGACTAATTTATATATATATTAAAAACAAGCATTTCAGAGCTCATAAATAATGCTAACTTTTTATTTATTCCTCAACTTGATACATCATAAATAAATGTTTGCAAAATCCTTCAGTTGTCATAAATGGAGTCCAAATGATGGCATCAGAGCAGCTTGTATTCTATTTATAGTTTATAGTGAACTTCCACCACCAACTACCTGGCTGCCAACTCCAGTGAGAATAACTTGTTTACATTAGAATCACCTTTTCAAGTTTTTAGTTACACAGTAAGTTCATTGAAGGAGTTTTTTTTTTATATTGGAGGTTTTCTAGCTTTTCCTAAGTGCTATATCATTTTCATTTATCATAGGTTTGCAAAGTTTCTACAATGTTTATTTAGAAATACCATGTAATGAATGGGTTTGAATTAACCAGATTGATAATGAATGAGAGTATTTTCTTCATCTGCTGAAGACCACAGACTGCCATTCTTCCCTCCAAAGAACTCATTCTTGACACCACTGCAAACGTGCTTGACAGTGACGAGGTGACAGTGGCATGCATGCCCGTAGTCCTGCTTCCAAAAGATGATTGTATATCATTCTTGTAGAAACCCTTGGTAAGACAGAGGATCAAATTTGTGACACCGTAGCCGTCCACTCTGCCACCGCTACTCTCCTGATACGCCGATCCTCTCGTGTGTCCATAACTCTGTGTTGTCCGAAACCATGTCTGCAAGTGTGTGAATGCTCTTCTGACCATTGACGCCACCACTGTACCACTGCTGATACATCTTGTCCAATGCAGTGTGCAATTTGATGAAAACACCAACCTGCTTCCCAAAGACCCACTATATGACCTTGCTCAAAACTCTGCTAACTGAACAAATGTGTGCCTGCATCGTCCAGGCATGGTAGTTTCTTCAAAGAACACTGAACAACATGACACAAGATGAATAACTTATTTCTTCATGCCCTAGTCTTTAAATACCCGCTGCATACATTTGCATGTTGTCATCCTCAGTGCCATCATTATTTCATCCAGTGACTTTCAATCTTGGATAACAGTTTCTGCTGCCCTTAACTATTAATATATTATAATACGCGTTCCTAAAGGAATTCCTTCTGGATGTTCTTTTTTCAATTTCTGCCAGTGTATTATCAACAATTCAAATAAAAAAAAAAAACTGCTATTTTTAAAAAAATGGAAGATTTGGAAGTAATATATATCATTTAGCCTAGCATTCTATAAAGTTTTAGTATAACTAAAATGGGAGCCTTCTTAGCCAGAACTTGTTATTCAAGACTGGCTACAGAACACAGCGTCATGGCAAAAAAAGATGCATTACTAATTGCTCGCTCACACATGTGACAGCAATCTGTTAAGTGGCTGCATGGGAGTTGTTTACATGGTTGATTTAAGTCTATATACTTCCTCCCAATACATTAGATATCATCTCTTTTCGTAAAGTTAGCATTTTATTTACTTTATTTCTGTAAATCATCGATCTTTTGGTTGATTGATTGTTATCAATTTCTTGAAGTTATACTAAATTGGATGGAAGCTTGCACCTTGTTGCTGTGGATATTTTATTTAACATCACATTAGGTTATATGTTAATTCTTATTTTATTATTTCTTTGTTTTCCAGTACAAAAACTTTGATCTTATATCATTTCCTGAAAATGAATGGTGCTGAATATGAAAGCAAAAAAGGACTTCCTTGAAATGGAAATCAATCCTCCTGTGAGATGGCAATTTTGGCAAAGGATTTTAGCCACCCCACCACCACCACCACACATAGCTTAAAGGAAACCACAAAAGGTGACATAAAAAATGCACTAAACAAGGCTTTATTAAATGCTCAACTACCACTGCATAAACTTGTTAGCATTGCAACAGACAGAGCACCAGCTATGGTAGGTCAAAATACTGGCCTAGTTGGGCAATTGACACATGATCTCAATTATCCTGAATGTCTCTTTATTCATTGTATCATCCACCTTGAGCATTTAGTAAGCAAACACTAAGTTCAACAATGTCATAAATTGCATTTTAGAAATTGTGAATTTCATTTGGACAAGTGCAAAAACATACTGTGAATTTAGAAATTTTATTGAGGAGCTGGAGCTTGAAGAAAAGCCAAGTGACATTTCATTCTACTGTATTGCAAGATGGCTATCAACTACCAATCTTTTGAATAAGTTTGTTGCTCTTTTTGAACCAATCATTGCTTTCATAAAAGAAAAAGAAACACAACTAGATGATCAAGAATGGATACAGGATCTGATGTTCTTTACAGATGTAATGCAACACCTCCAATATTTAAATCTAGCACTTCAAGGAAGGAACAAAGTTATTACAAAACTTGCCCAATCAATTTTCAGTTTTCAGAATAAAATAAAGCTCTTACAAAGAGATCTGACAACAAAGAAATCTGACTACTTTCCCAACCTTAAATTAGGAATAACTGCTTTTCCTGATGTTGAAATTAAAGACAGTAAATTGAAACAATATGAAGGAAATTTAGAAACATTTTATAATGATTTTGAGAACAGGTTTAAGAAACTAAAAAAGCTAAAGCCATGCTTTGAATTTGTTGTGAATCTTTTTTGATTGATGTCATCAACGATGGATGTCCTGTTGTTGCACCTTTCACTTCGAATATTGCTTCTATAGAAACAGAGCTTATTAAGCTGCAGAAAGATGTGGGCTTGAAGGTAGTACATAAAAAGCTCATCTCTAACTGACTTTTGGAAACAAATCCCAGAAGCAAAGTATCCCAATTTTCAAAAAACTGGCTTCCGACTACTCTGTTTTTGGGACAACTTACTGCTCTTTTCTCTGTAATGAAATTTGTCAAATCATAACATTGTGCTATCCTCACTAACAGCCACCTTACTGAGCTTCTTAGTACAGCTTTGACATCCTACCAACCACATTTTTAACTATTAACTGCAAAAATGAAAACTCAATCAAAATCTTCAGCAAGCAGAGATTAAACATATTCTGCTTTGGTGAGTAGGACTACTATATAGTTATATTTTATATTATTTATAAATACAATTTTAAAATAATATTTTCTGTGGCTCTTGAACATTCAAAAATGTATAAAAAATATTTTATGTGGCTCTTCTTATTGAAGAACTTACTCATCCCTGATATATAACATGATTTATTTCAGTTTTTTTTTTCAATTCTAAAGCTGACTTATTGACTCAGTACAGTTGGCAAAAGAAGCCTGGACTTTTCTCAAAGAATGGTACCAAGAAAAATAAAAATTACGAAAAGAGTAATTTTTTCTTGTTTTAGGTAAAAATTAATTTTTTTGTTATTCAGAAATAAATAGCCTTTCTATTTATGTGCATCATAATCATTTTCTGTCTAATAGTTGTATTTAAATAAATTTTTATTTGCATTGCCAGATGCATTTTTTAATAGGACTCTTTTAGAGTCCTATTAAAATAAAACTAGTAGTCTTTTTTGTTAAACATTTTATTTTCAGAAAGATGCAGAATTAAATGCTGCTTAATTTGGCATACAGCATGCCAATAATTCCTTTCTTTAGTTATTTGACAAAAAAGTTCTGAAGTAAATTTTTTTTGGTTGATCATAGTGAAAAAATAGCTGCACCTCTGGATGTAACCAGTTTTTCAGGTGGAACCCTGGAAGGGTTAAATGAAAGGAAGAATTTCAAATAATTAAGTGCAGTTTTCTAGACATTGCTGGTGCACATGGAACAAGCTCTAAATTCCTGACAAACTTGAGCAATCTGTAATAGTTGTTCTCAGGGAAAGAAAGAAAAAAACATTTTGCATAATAAAAATTTAAGTGAATGGCAGAAACCAAGTTAAATTCTGTGAATTGCCAATGCAGCTATGTGTCAGTAATACTAATTATTTACAACTAATATAACCTGCCACAATACTGCAACTAATGTTAGTGCTATGGTACTTGCAAGCTGAACTTTCATCTAAAAACATTTCAAACTTTAATCTTTTTATGAAATGAAAACTTGAACTGCATTAAGATGAATAACCCACTGAAGAAAAAACACACATTTTTCAAAATTGTTAATGACAATATTTTAGTGATATAGCTCAAAAATTATTTATTGCTACATAATTGAAATTGTACATACTGGCATTCTGAAGCTTTTTTTTCTCCAATTAAATTCATTTAATAGGTGTCATATAAATATTTCTCTTTATAATTTGTTAATATATAAAAAAGTGATTTTAAATTAGATATACCTCAATCTTTTAATTGAAATTTTGTACAAATGTTTTAAAATAAAACTATACACTTACCACTTTTGTCAAAAGTCATTAGATGGCCATCAGCTTCAGCTCTTTTTTTTGCTTCTTTTAAGTCAGAAACTCGTTGCTGAAATAGCTGGTATATGGATCCCTCAGTTTCATTAAGAAATCTGTACGAAAGGGAAAAAATGATTAGTACCTTTGAAATTTTATTAAATACAAAAAAAAAAACATAGAAAGCTGTTGTTGTTGTTGTTGTTTGGGGTTTAATGGCGCATTGGCAACAAGGCCATAATGCGCCAAACAAAAGACAAATATAAAAGATAAAAGACATAGAACCCCACAACCAAAATTTAAAATACATTTTCAGCATTGTAAAGTGGTAAAACAACAAAAAACAAGTGTATATGAACAGAGTAAAACAACTGTAGAAATATTAAATAAAATAATCCCAGGTGCAAGGAACCTGGGGTAAATAATGCACAAAGTTAAGGTAAAATCAAATTCGATTAAAATATCCACAATATTTCAAAAAGGGAAAAACTGGAGATAAAATGCTATGATCAGATAAAAGATGTCCGAGTGTAAGAGGCTCGGACATAAAATTATGGAAATTAAAAAACATACGTTGTTCAAAGTTAAAAGTGGGGCATGAGATTAAAATATGTTTGATAGTTAAAATGGTGTCACAAAACTCACACTTAGGTACATCGTCCGCCCGTAGAAGAAACGAATGAGTAAGAAATGAATGACCTAAGCGGAGCCGAGCAAGTACAACTTCCTCCTTGCGATTCCTACGATAACAAGACTGCCATGGTTTGATAGGTTTGAACTCAAAGAGCTTGTTCGTAAGCTGTTCTAACCAAGATCTCTGCCACTGTGCCTGGAGCTCGATGGTAAAATGCTGCCGGAAATCCAGATAAGGAACTGGCAACGGAGAGTCGGACAGGGGTGTGGCTGACTTGGCAGCAGCGTCTGCCAAGTCATTGCCCCTAATCCCGACGTGACCGGCACCCAACAGAAATGGATGGTGGTGGTGGCTGCCAGACGATATAGTTGCTGGCGGATCTTAGTAAGAACTGGGTGAGGCCAATGCCTCACCGAGATCAAAGCCTGTAGCGAGCTAAGCGAGTCGGTGTAAAGCACACACCGACGATGATGCTTAGTCGCCACGTGGTCCAAGGCGAGGCTGATAGCGTTCAACTCTGCAGTGAAGATGGAACACTGCAGTGGGATCTGGTCTGCAATGATTACATCACAGCAGACCATGGCCGATCCCACTGACGTGCCGGACTTCCAGCCATCTGTGAAGACAGACAAGAAGTCCGGGTGCTCAGCACGATGGCTGGCAAAGAGTTGCCGGTACACACAGTCGGGTGTAAAGGCCTTCACCGTCCCGCACAGGGAAAAATCACAGGAAGGGGAAACAGCGAGCCATGGTGGAAGTGGCTCAGCTGTCGACTGTGCAACGCTATCGAGACTGGTGTTGATGTCTCTGAGGTAGACTCGGACTCGCAAACCAAATGGACGAATGGCAGTCGGCCGATTAGTGTAAAGTATTTCCCACTTCGGAACTGAAAACGCAGTTCCAAGTGGGATGGCCAGGCAGGGATCGCAATTTAGATGCATATTGTAGGGACAACTGCTGACGGCGAAGAGATAAAGAGGGTTCATCGGTCTCAAAGTAAAGACTCTGGACAGGTGAGGTGCGGAAGGCTCCCGTGCAAACATGGAGGGCCTGGTGATGGAGAGGGTCCAGCACCTTTACCACTGAATCCCGGGCCGAGTCGTACACCTGGGATCTGTAGTCCAGTTTCGATTGGACAAGTGCATGGTACAGGCGGAGCAAAGAACATCGGTCCACCCCCCAAGAAAGGGAGGAGAGGACCTTGACGATGTTCAATGCCCGCGTGCACTTGAACCTGAGATGACGTATGTGTGGTAAAAAGGTCAATTTCCGATCGAATATGAGACCGGGAAACTTGGTCTCTGCCACAACTGGAATGATGTTACCCCCGAGCTGCAGCTCGGGATCCAGATGAAGATTACGCTTGTGGCAAAAGTGCACACAAGCGGTCTTCTGTGGGGAGAACCGAAACCCGTTTGCCGTCACCCAAACTGAAAGATTGTTCAGGGCAATTTGCAGTTGTCTTTCAATGACCCTCATGCTGGACGAAGAGCAAAAGATGCTAAAGTCATCAACATAGAGGGCATTGCCTACTGATAGAGGAAGTTGTCTAGTAATAGAATTGATCTTGACAGCGAAAAGCGTAACACTCAGAATGCAGCCTTGTGGCACCCCCTGTTCTTGGGGGTACGGCTGCGACAGAGTGTTACCAACAAAGACACGAAAAGAACGTGTCGATAAGAAGTTGGAGATGAAGATTGGCATGTGACCTCTCAAGCCGAAACTGTGGAGGTCTCGAAGAATGCCGAATCTCCAAGCCGTGTCGTACGCTTTTTCGATGTTGAAGAAAATTGACACCAGGTGCTCTCTACATAAAAATGAGTTTCTGATAGCCGATTTGAGGCGTATCAGATGGTCAAGAGTTGACCATTGCCTGTGAAAGCCACACTGGGTGTTGGAAAGAAGGTTGTGGTGTTCTAAATACCAGTTGAGTCTGGAATTTACCATTCTTTCCAACACCTTGCACACGCAGCTCGTCAACGCAATGGGACGATAATTGGAAGGAATCTTGGGATCTTTGCCTGACTTGGGGAAGGCCAAGACGATGGCCTCCCGCCAGGAGTCCGGAAACTGCTCCTCGAGAAAAATGCGATTGAAGAGATGGAGCAGCCGATCCTTACTCGATGGTGAAAGATGTTGGAGCATGGCATTATGGACATTGTCCTGCCCTACAGCAGAGGCACGAGAAGAGTGCAGAGCAAGGCGAAGCTCCTCCGCTGTGAATGGCCTGTTATAAGGCTCCAGGCCATTCGAGAGGAAAGACAGCGGAGAGCGTTCCGCCCTGCCCTTCTGGACCAGAAACTCGGGGGAGTAAGAGTAAGATGAAGAAATGGAGGAGAATGACTTTGGGATCGCCAATTGCTTTGGGATCAGCAATTGCCTGTCCATTGTGCTCCAGGATCGATAACGAGTGGGACGTGTAGTTCCCACCCATCTTCCGGACTTTATCCCACACAACCTTAGAACTAGTCGTGCGGGTGATAGAAGACGTATACTTGATCCAAGATTCCTTCTGGCTCTGGCGTCGGACGAAACGAGCTTTTGCCCTGGCGCATTTGAACTTTTCGAGGTTGGGGGACATCGGATATCTTCAAAACACCCCCTTAGCCTTGTTCTGAGCCTTACGAGCTGCGGTGCAATCTGGATTCCACCACGGTTTTGGAAAGCGAGGAAACCGTGTAGAAGTTTGAGGAATTGTCGATGCAGCTGCATCTACGATACAGTCTGTTATCTCCGCTACTGCCACATTGATTGGCTCCTGGCTGACAGAGTGGTCATCGAGCTCAGAGAGCAGCTCGAAATCACCCCAGTTAGCCCGATCGAGCCTCCACCGCGAGACGCGTGAAGGGCTGCAAGGCCCCCCACAGGAGATGGTGCACACCATGGGGAGGTGATCGCTTCTGTAAGGGTTGTCCTCGACCTCCCATGTAAAGAGTGGAAGGATCGAGGAGGAGCAGATGGTAAGGTCAATGGCAGTGAAAGAGCGGGTTGGGGAGTGAAAGTAAGTACTGACACCGGTGTTCAACAGGGAGAGAGAAGGATCCAGGAGCCACTGCTCCAGGACCCTGCCCCTCCCGTTGGTGTCAGCACTGCCCCAAAGTGGACTGTGTCCGTTGAGGTCCCCCATAATGAGGAAGGGGGACGGCAGCTGTGAGACGAGATCATCAAGGTCTTCCTGGAAGACGATGCTCCCAGGTGGAAGATATACAGAGCAGACAGTCAGCGAGAACCACATGAAGAGACAGATGGCTACCGCCTCTAAGTTGGTGGTGAGGGGTACGACCTGGAATGGAGAATGGTTGCTCACGAGGATGGCGACACCCCCGCAAGCTGGACCATCTCCATCCCGGTCCCGGCGAACTAGTGAAAAGTGACGGATCGTGGAATCTGTGACTGGCTGCAAGTATGTCTCCTGCAGGCACACACAGATGGGCTGGTGTGCCTGAAGGAGGGCCTTGATGTCACGATTCTTCTGGAATCCACGACAATTCCATTGTAGGAGTGTGGCCATCTCAGGACTTAGAAAAGTGGGTGGATGACGAATTCCTATTCAACTTAACCGCCGCAGAGGACGGTTTAGTGAATAGGGGGCGGTCGGTACCCATGTCCTCCGAATCATCCAAAGGGCATGGATCGGTGACCGCCCTTTGTGGTGCAGTGATTTTCTTTTTGGGCCCCGGTGGGGGCCCCTTAGGTTTGGAAGGTCTTACTGTCTGAGGACGGGGAGGAAGAGGCCTTCCGGTGGAGGTGGAAGGCTGAGCTGCAGGAATGGAAACCGGGTTGATGTCGAAGTCGACACCACCCTCGGTTTTGCCTGCGTGAGGAGGTACTTCGCTGCTGGTGAGAAAGATTCAGTTGGTGGTACACTGATATCAGTTTGCACTGCCACCAAAGTCATTGGAACGATGGGCTTTCCAATGACTGCACTGGCATAGGAAACCTTGCCAGGCGGGGCGGGCAGTGCAGCAAACTTTCTCGCCTCAGCATAAGAGATGTTATTTATGACTTTGAGGCATTCTACCTCCTTTTCCTCCTTCCACTTTGGACAGTCGCGGGAGTACACCGGATGTTCGTCACTGCAGTTTACACAGCATGCCTTTCTGCTGTGCAGTCAGGATCGAGATGATCCTTACTGCCACAGCAAGCACAGGTGGGTTAGCCCTGGCATGCTGTGCGGGCATGACCGTATATCTGACACTGAAAACAGCGCAGAGAGAGTTCGGTATATACGGCCGTACCTCACAATGTAAATAACCTGCCTTGATGAAAGAAGGCAGGCGTGGCGTATTGAATGTCACAATCAGCACCCGGGTGGGTGCTAATTTCCCATCATGGCGTGTCGAAACCCGGTGGACCGCTGTTACTCCTTGAGGTGTGAGCTCTGAGAGGATTTCCTCCTCAGTGACTTTGAGGAGGCCCCACTCGGTGATCACACCCCGAGAGGAATTCAAAGTTTTGTGGGGAGTGACTTCGACAGCCACTCCACTAATTTCTTTCACTTTCAGGAGTAGTTCGTAACAAGCGGTCTCAACTTCGTTGGAACAAGTTGTCTCAACTTGTAAGTCACCAGATCATAAGCGCTTTACGGATTTCGGTTCTCCCGCAAGACCTTTTAAACCTTTGTTAACAAAAAAAGGGGACATGTCCCCGAGCACCTGATCACCTGTGGAATGGATGATCAGGAACTTTGGGGACGAAGACACAGACACAGAAGACGATGGCAGTGATAACGTAGACGAAGAAGACGGGGGTTCATGTCGAGCCCTCTTGTTGGCAGTGATCACATTTTCCTCATTCTCTCTCATGTTTTTTTTTGTGTGGTTCTGTGCCCGCTGTCCCCACCCTCCACGGAGCCCAACAAGGGGACGCCCAGTCGGGCGCCAGGGCTACGCAGGCACTATACCCACACAGAAGTGAGCCAAGCCCTCACAAATAAATAGAATGAAAATAAAAAGAGAAATGTGCAGAACAAAAACGTTCTACACAAATGAAACAAAGCGTAAAATAACAAAATTGTGACTGGCCAAACTGGCCGCACAAAGAAAGGATAACGACAAAAGGAAAATAATCTGTGAGAAAACTTGTAAACCTGTACCCGGACCGTGGGCAAGGTTACTCACCGCTCTGCACGGATGACCCTAGCAGGACCTGCCCACCAGCCGATTGCTCCTGGGGGGGCCACCCCAGGAGCTCCCGTTTACTGGAAGCAGAGGCCAAAGCAGTGTATAGCAGAGGCCCCGGAATCCGCTGCCCAGCCCCGCGACAGACAGGCTCCCCAATGGCAAGACAGCCAATGGGGACCACGCCAGTCATGAGCTGAGGAGAGAAGACGGGGACCCCCGAGCAACTACCAGGATCCTCCTTTCCCGGGACACGGGTCTCTGCGCATGGCAAACACGCGGGCGAGTGTTTAGGACCCTGCGAAGGTAACCGAGCCAGCGGAACCTTCACAGGGTGGTCCCCCTCACCGTGTACAGGCGCTCACATCGAGGGGAAAACATAGAAAGCACTATTTGTATGGATTCCTAAGAAAACTATGCTTATTGAGGCACTTATGCAGGAAAATAGGTAGGTGCATGAACTCAGCAGATGAATACAAATGTGAAAAAAGAACCTGGTTGAACCTGGGTTATGAAATCACTTCTTTACTAGGCAGGGTCGTAGCGACAATCTTGGATTGCAATTCAAAGCTAAATTTTAATTACTACCTATAGACATCTTAAGGTTCCATTTTATTCATTAGTGAAGAAGGCCTAGTATTAGAAAAATTAAAAAGGATACAATACTGCATGAGGTAGAAAACAATGTAGAAATCCCATATTTTGATATTCTAATAGTAGGAGGAGTATATAATAGAAATCTCTGGTTCAGATAATAAATTGGAAGGTAAAAACAGTTATATGGGAAAAACCCAAGAACATATGAACAAAGAATATCAGAGCATAAACAAGACAAAGAATAACAAAAATATATGGTATCAGCACAAACCACAATAGAAAAAGATTTAAAAATAGATCATCTAACTTCTAAACTCTCACAGCTATGCCTATGGAATTTCTACAATACACAGAAAACATAACAATTAATTTGAATAAGGAAACCGTCTGCAACATGGAGATTCCATCCCTACCCACAGCATGGAATCTCCTGTTGAACAACTAGCTCAGGAGAGACTCAATTTAATGCTAGGGGAGACATATAAAGTATGACATCTCAAGCTTACTTTGCCTGAAGAAGCCCCATGCTGGTGGGCAACTTCTGCTTTTTAGAGTTTGATTTTTAAATGACTTTCTTGGTTGGTTATATGAAGAAAGGAGATATTACCCTTGTTCTAGGTGACTTCAATGCCACAATTGGTACTGACTCTGACCTTTGGGTGATAGGCCCTTTTGGTATTGGTAGCTGCAACGGCAATGAGCAACGTCTGCTACAGGTAAGTAAACTTAATGGTTTCAGAATAACTAATACTTATTACAAACACAGCGACATACATAAGTACACACAGGTTTCACCTGATGGGCTGCATAAGAATATGATTGATTATATATTAATTAACAGCAAATGGTCTAGTTCTGTTAGGAATACCAGGCCATATAGGGGAGTTGAAATGGGATCTGACCATTACCTTGTTAATAGTGTCTTCCAACTTAAACTTAAAAAATGTTGTGCTAGGGTTAAAAAATTTACTTTTAATACTGAAGCTCTGAAAGACCCAGTTATAGCTAAAACTTACCACAATAGGTTACTTAGTCAATGTGACAGTCATGGTTTGCTTACTACTGAAGTTGAGGAAGAATGGGCCGTTTTAAACAGGCTTTTTTGGAAACTAACAGTACTCTCTTAGGAAAAAAGGAGCAGAGGAGGCAGAATTATTTATTTGAGTGATAAGGCACTTGAGCTTATTTCTGAAAGAAGGAACTGCAGGAATGTCCTTAATCAGTACCCTACTAGTCCTAATAGAAAGCATTATAAAGAGCTTAATAAACTTGCAAAGGATCAGTTAGCTGCTGATAAGAATCTTTGGCTTGATGGCTTGGCTAACAAAGCCGAGAAAGCAGTTAGACAGCACAACAGCTGTACTAGAGAGTTAATGTTTTGTGTGGTAGAAAATGAACAGGAATACAGAAATTGAAGGATAAACAACATAAGGTTATAGAAGGTGAGGATTCTGTCATGGCTAGGTGGGCTGAGCATTTCAGTGATGTTCTAAACAATGTGGTTAGTTCTACTCCCATTGTTTGTAATGATTATAGATGTATCGATGGCTTTAATGTTGGTCATATAACACAGTCTGAAGTTATTTTGGCTGTTTCTAAACTTAAATTTCATAAATCCCCAGGGGTAGATGAAATTACTACCGAAATGCTTAGAGCTGGGAATGTTTCGGTTACCACTTTTGGATGACTGAAATTTTGAATATCTTTTAGGATAAAGGCACAATTCCTAAGGATTTTACCAGAGCTATTATTTTCCCTTTTTTTTAAAGGTGATTGAAGTTCTTGTGATAACTATAGGAGTATCAGCCTACTTTCTTTCCCATGTAAAGTTCTTTGCATGATTGTGCTTAACAGAATTAAGAATCTGATTGACAGGCAATTGTGTGATGAGCAATGTGGAAGTGGTAGGGGATGTGTAGATCAGATATTTTTGCTTAAGCAGATTCTTGAGAAATTCTTAGAGTGTCAGAAACCTTTGGTTGATTTCAAAAGGGCTTTTGACTCTGTTGATTGTCATAATTTGTGGTTGATTGTGAGATTGTATGGCACACCAGATAAGTTAGTTAACATAATGAAAGCTCTCTATCATAACACTGAATTTTGTGTGAGAGTTGGTAAGGCTTGCAACAATTGGTTTAGCATTACTTCTGGTGTTTGACAAAGGTGCATTTTGTCTCCTTTCCTCTTTAGTTTGGTTATTGATTATGTTATACGAAATTCACTGCAAGGGAAAGATTTTGGCCTTAAATGGGTTGGAGATATGAAATTTTCTGATTTAGATTATGCTCATGATTTAGCCCTTTTGGCAAATGATGTTGATGAGATGAACTCTTTCATTTGAGCTGCTGATGAGACTGGAGTAGAGTAGGTTTGGTTATAAACAGAGAGAAAACTAAAGTGATGAAAATTGGTCAAGCAGGCTGTGGTTCGGTTAATCTGAATGGCTGCACTCTTGAGAAGGTGTCTCAGTTTAATTATCTTGGGAGCCATGTAACAGATACTGGTGATGTGCAGCATGAGATTAACAGATGAATAGGGATTGCTGCGGGGACTTTTAAGAATCTATTGAGAGTGTGGAGAAATAGGCATATACACCTAAAGACTAAAATTAGACTGTATAATAGTTTGGTTCTTTCTAGGGTTAGTTATGGTAGTGAAACTTGGACGCTTTGTAAACAAGATAACAGGAAACTAGATGCTTTTGATTCTAGATGCTTACATAGTATCTTGGGCATTAGGTGGTTAAACTTTGTAACTAATGATGAAGTTAGACAAAGGAGTTGGCAACCTCCTTTAAGCGGCATATTGTGCAATGAGAGACTCTGCTGGTTTGGCCATGCTGCCTGTATGGATAATTATAGATTGGCGAATAGGGTTATGAACAGTGACCTAAAGTCCTCAAAAAGAGGGGGAGACCTAGGATGCAGTGGGCAGACAATGTCAAACAGGATCTCATTAGAATTATTGTGCAGTGGCCAGATGCAGCAGATGTAACTCAGGACAGAGTTGCTTGGAGAACTAAATTGCATGGTCTGGTAGGAACTCCATAGCACATGGCTGCTTGAGGATGATGAAATGTTAGCTAGTTTAATTGTTCTTGAAATATATGCCTATAAATGGAGATATTACCAAAGTTTTTGGACTAATACATCTAAAATCATGAAAAAGTTCTTTATAACTAAAGAAGGATGTACCCATGTGGATGCTATCAATTCTGTTACTGTAACAACAAGAAATGGTATAAATGAAATGAAAAGGAGCAGATAACAGCATACTTCGCCACAGTGGGATGCTACAAAAAAGGACAGGTATACACAACATCATAAACATGTGTGTTCTTCAAACTCAAGAAGAATGCGGCTTACAGAAACATCTAATAGTGAGCCAAGGAAATGTTGTCTGAGCCAGATTCAGACCTTCAATATAATGGTAATATACTATTCTTAACATCCATTTTGGAATTTTTTCAATGTAAAAGTACCTTAAGTACAAAATATGTAAGAAAAAAATGCTGAAAACATTGCACATGAGGCAATGGATTTTAATCAGCAAAACTATCTCTAAGACTATAATGGGAACAGTTTAAATTGCATAACAGCATAATCGTGAATTTAATTAAAATTGATTCCTACATCAAAGATTAGGGAGATTACTGTGAACAAAAAATAATTGTAATGAGAATGGGACTTGAGATGTGGAAAAGGGATCAAACCCACATTCATATTGAGATAAATTTTCTTCCCTTTCTCATCATTTTTGATACAATATATCTTGAGAGTGATTAAAATTAATGTTAGAATAGAAATGATTAAAATAGTTATCAAGAATACCTTTTTTTTCTCTTTATGATTGCAAATAAAAAGTACATTTATACTAAAAACGTATGAGCCTCATCAGTAAATTAGCGGTAAATAAAATACAAATAAATAAAAAATACCTATCTACCTATATGTGCCCTAAAAAATATAAAATAAACTTAAAGCATATCAATGGTGCAAACTGAGTTTATATTCGCTTCGAATGCAGATAGGGTGCCAGCAATCTTATTGGGTTGGGTTTTTTACCTCTGAGCGGCACTTTTTTGCACACCATGGGCTAAAAGGCCAGGTCGCATGGACCCCGTAGGCTCAGAGAAGGTTGGGGGAGGGGACCCATTGGAACAGCTGTTAGGAGACAGATGGTAGCCTCCCGTCAAGGCCATCCAGCATGTTCTTTAACGTGCACAGGGTATGGCTCTCCCACACATGGGGCCACGGCTTAACGTCCCATCCGACGGACAGCGGCCTTTCCAAGCCCATCGGTGTCCCCTACTGACCGTGGGCAGGGCAGGGAATCTTGCGGAGATAAATCTCAACGCTGACCCAGCTGGGACTCGAACCTGGGAACTACAGATTACGAGCCTGGTTGCAGTCCGGTTGCGCTGCAGTCTGCTGCAGGGACCACTGTGCAAGATCCACAGGAGGCTGATAATCTGCAGGTGTCAAGGTGTGCACCCTCTGTGCATAGTAGGGGTGTAATCGTTCATCTCGTA
This sequence comes from Ryuthela nishihirai, assembly GCA_038380435.1. Lineage (NCBI taxonomy): Eukaryota > Metazoa > Arthropoda > Arachnida > Araneae > Heptathelidae > Ryuthela > Ryuthela nishihirai. Next base: position 78,168,166 of record JAWZYU010000007.1, on the reverse strand, counting down.
GAACTCGCCACACCGTCGATTGGGACACACCTTACGGCATGGGAAATTGCTCGCGTCCTACATTCGGGACGATCTCCAACCCTACATAGAATTTCCTCTGTACACATGGTGTCCTCACACTCCTTGCATGCCCTGTATCCTGCAAGCTGCTGACAAAAGAGCCCATTTCACACAGATACCAGTGCAATTGCTGAAAGGTTTTACAATCAGGCACGCGTCTGGTCGGAAAGTGCTCTCGGTACAGTCTTTGGGTTTCCCTTGCATTCCCGTCCACATCTCCATACGTGAAATGCATGTCTTTCTCCTGATTCCATCTGTTCAGCAATCCAGAGTAGAAATGACAACGAGTGCGAAAACCAATGCTTATAAGTGTTCACTGGAAAGTGTCCTCTAGCGCTTCACCGCTTGAGTTCTGACCATGCATTGTATGATGAAAAGTGCTTGTTTAGGCCAAGCGACTTGTTAATGGCCAGACGACTGGGTCAGAGCATTTCTAAGATGACAAGGCTTGTGGGGTGCTCATGGTCAGTTGTGGTTAGTACTTTCAAAATGTGGTCTGAGGAGGGAAAAACCACGAACTGCTGGCAAGATGTGGGCCGATCACAGCTCATTGATGCTAGAGATGCTAGAGGTGAGCAAAGGCATCCTGTATGGTATGAGCCAACAGAAGGGACACTGCGATACTTGCCCATAATTTTAATGCTGGTGATGGGAGTAATGTGTCAACACACAGTACATTGAACCCTGCTGAAAATGGGGCTGCACAACTGCAGGCCATTCTGAATGCCCATGCTAACCTTGGTTCACCATCAAAAGTGTCTATAATAGGCATGCGAGCATCAAAACTGGACCTTGAATGATTGGAAGCAGGTCATCTGGTCCGATGAATCTCATTTCTTGTTGCACCATGTGGACAGACCTGGGTTGTTTACCTGGGGAAGTGTTGGCACCAGGATGCACCATGGGACGAAAACAAGCAGGCGGAGGAAGTGTAATGCTTTGGGCAATGTTCTGCTGGGAACCTGGGTCCAGTCATTAATGTGCAGGAAACTATGACAACTACTACCACCTACCTAAACATCAATGCAAATCAGGTACATCCTTTCATAGCAATGGTATACCCCTCTAGTAGTGCCTTCCTTCAGCAGGATAATGCACCATGCCACAATGCCCAGATCATTCAAGAAAGGTTCATGGACATGAGGAAGACTTCCAGATATTGCCCTGGACTCTGAATTTCCCATACATCAATCCAATTGAGCATCTGTGGTTTGTGTTGGAACAGCATATCGGATCTGCAGAGGCTCAACTGCATAATTTACAAGAGTTAAAGGATCTGCTGGTAATGTGTTGGTACCAGATACCACAAGACACCTTTAGAAATCTTGTAGTGTCCATGCCTCACTGGGTAAGAGCTGTTTTGGCGGCACATGGAAAACCAACATCATATTAGGCAAGTGGTCATAATGTTTTGGCTCTTCAGTGTATATATGCAAAAAAGAGCATATCTCTGCAACACTGATATCACACTCCTCCTGGTCATGCTGAACCTTCTATTCAATGAATATTGCCGTAAAGATGAGTATCACTGCCAGGGGGAGAGTCGCATAAATACTTCTCTTAACACCTATCACCACCAGAAGATGCCACATATGAGAAACAAAACATGTCACCTGCATTTTAAAAAAAATGTTTTTAATGTTTTAACTTTGAGTTGTTTGAATGTTGGGATAAGTTCATTTGTTGGATAAGTTTCATTTCAGAACTTTAATGCTGTGTTTGAAAGGAGGTGGCTAAACCTGAGCCATTTGAGCAAGCTTCTATTCACAAAGCTATTGTACCATAGTTAAAAATATACTTTGGGACTGCAGGTCAACAGTAAAGTGCAAGAATAACAACATCCAAATGAACTGGTTTGTGATGTGAAATTAACAACTAGAATCCAATAACGAAAGTCTTAAGTCATGAGGTGAGCCAGCCAACCAGCCAACCAGCCAACTTTATAAGTGGTCAATATCTTCATTAATGTGGCTTACCATCCTAAAACTGCCACCTATTACTCTGGAACTTTTGTATTATGGAAGAACTAATGGTATATTTAAACTCGCTTGCATGTTCATAAAATTGCTGATGCGGCAAATGAGTTAATTATAAAACGGCAAAATAGTGCTGTAATTACTTTATATTATGATATGTTCTTATCATTATCCTATATTAAGAACTTAAAAATGGCAAACATTGCCATTAATTAGGTAAACTATCTTAAAAGTTACATTTATTACTCAAGGATTTTTGTAGTATAAAAGATCCTGGAGTGCATTTAAAATTCGTTGCGAGTTTCTATGGTTGCCGATACGACAACAGATAGTTCTAACTACAGAGAATTTTTGGCAGCTTGCTCGTAGGCAAAAGCTTATATAATAGCATTATCATGATAATTAAACTAACTTAACCAACTGTTGTGTTTGAAACCTTATTAAATACAACCAAATTAAGTCTCAGTAACAGCTGATACATCAGTGTGATGCACTATGCAACTGATTTTATGGATTTTTCATTTTTGGTAACATCAATCATATATTATATTAAATTTAATTTGTAAATTTTCAGGATTAATTTTTACGAAAATCTTAAAATGTGTGATTTCTATTGAAATAAAAAGACTTCTGGTTTATTAGATTGGTGGTACATTTCCAAGCTGTTATAATGCTCTGTCAACTGGCATATATAATTAACTAGCAACCACCATTCCCCAGGATTAATACATCAGGTAAGCAAATAAGTTTATGCAGTTTTTCAATGTTATCATTTTAATGAAAAGTATGTAAGCACAATTGCAAGTGGTGCACATGTGTTGATCCACAGTTGAAAGCATGTGGCAAGCTGAGTCAGTTGATGTGCGATGAACATGAAAAGCGGTTTGGTGAAATTGGGAAGGGTGATGAAAACATGTCTGCATTGAATACAGTTATTCAAGCATGCTTACTTTATGAGTTTAAATTGGGAACTAAAGCAGTACTAGCAGCTTGCAAGAAATATATGGTAATTGGAGAGAACACAGTGAGTGAATAGACAACCCAAAAGTGGTTTAGAAAATTTGCATCAAGTGATGAGATACTTGAAGATGCATGCTGCCATCATTGATGACAATGAACTGAAGACCAGCATCAGGTTGGATTCTTATCAAACATGCCACGAGCTTGCAGAAAGAACGAATCATTCATTTGAATTTCCATTGGTAGGAAAAGTCTGGAAGCTGAGTAAATGGGTTCCATATGAACTGACTGCCAAAACAAACCCCAGCAGCTTATGATCTGCTCATTCCTGCTGGGGTTCCTCCCTGATCATTTGCATGGGAACAGAGAACAATTTTGGATTTGTTCACAAGGAAGTGAAGGACCACTGCAGTGATGGCTTTCGGCAGGTGCATTATCCAAGTTTGAGGCATGTGTAAAAAATAAATAAATAACCCCTCAAGCAGCTGCTTGCCACAGAGGTCTGACAGGAGTCTGTCAGTTTATACACCAGAGTAGAGGTATGTGAGGATGGTGGAATCTCAGCAGAAAAATGACTTATCCATGCCTTATCTGGGACTTGAACCCAGGTCCCTTAGATCAGTAGCCAAGTGCCTTATATTATTAAAATTTAACTTAATCATCAATAATTAACCTTTCCAGTGCCCAACCCATATGTATAAGTATGGAGAATCTGAATTGAGGGGCCAAGGACGTATGTATATGTATTTAATACAACAAAAATATATCGATTTAAAAAAAATAAAAACTGCCGTTGTAAATTTTTTTATATATACAGAGTGTCCATAAAGTCTCTTTACAATTTAAAAAATTTATTAAAAAATCAAATGAAAAGATAAATATTTGGAAATTATTACAAAATGAGAAGTAGATAAAGAAGTTTTTTTCCATCATTTAATACACCTCTATATGGGCACCATTAGTTGCATGAAGCACATCAAGACGGTACTTGATTTCTTGCCATGTTCGCTGTAGCATAGCCTCATTGATGGTGGCAATGGCATCAGTGATCTTTTTGTTCGATACATGATATCTTTAACATAACCCCATATTTTTTAAGAGCGTTTGCTGCTCTTTAAGGGGCGGTTTTGTTGGCAAATATCAGACTTTGTGTTTCATATCTGTTGGTGTCATTATGATGCAGCTAAAATGCTATTCATTTGTTCGATACATGATATCTTTAACATAACCCCCATAGAAAGAAGTCCAGGGGAGTGATATCTGGTGAATGAGGTGGTCAGGGAATTGGGCCATCCCTTCCAATCCACCGGTCTGGAAATGTTTGATTTAGGAACTCACGGACTTGCAGTCCCCAATGAGGTGGTGCACCATCTTGCTGGAAAACAATGGTTGGTTGAAGGTCATCTAGTTGTGGTGCCACATATTCAGTCAAAAGGTCAAAGTAAACATTTGCAGTAAAATTTCATTTAAGCAGTAATAATTTAATCATTATTAATGTAAACTACAGTATCAAATTTGAAAACAGGATTTTAAGACAATATTTATGAACTGAACATAAATTAGAATTAAGTATTTATAAATAAAAAAATAAATATCCCCTCAAGCAGCTGCTTGCCACAGAGGTCTGACAGGAGGCTATCAGTTTATATGCCATACCAATACTTAATGCTTTATTTTGTAAAAATTAACATTTATATATTATGAAACAGTGTACTTAAGAAACAGTCATATTTAGCGTATATAATGTCTAGAAAGTTAAACTTGCTGTTAAAAATGGGATAAAACAGTTTTTGCGAGCCTGAGAGAATTCAGTTTAGAAAAGTCAGATTTCGCTACTGATCCAAAACAGATATTATTTCATTAAGATGTTTTGCCATTGTATTACAAAGAGAAGAATACAATTTTATTGAAAGAACTGTTTGTAACAGATGATGATTTTACTAATATTAGAAATTTACTGTTATCAATTTATTCTTGATAATAAATATCATTTAGTTTTTCACCTTGGGATGGTAGTATAATAATCTCTTCACACTATGTCACTGCTACTTCATCACATAGTGTGAATCTGACTACATTCATAAAAAAAAATCTAAATCCATAATGTGTAAGACTGCATCTATAATTGTGTAAAATGAAAACTGTGTAAATGAGGGATAGATGTATATGAAATTTACATAAGAGAAACATAGCTCATTCATAACATATTACTTTCAAAGGGAATTTGCATTTTTACTAAAACATTGCACAACTCAAAGTTGAAGTCTTTTGCCTGTAGTTTGTAATGTTATGATTCCTTTAAACTAGATCTAAGGTTTTGGTGTATATGGATGATTGAAAAAAAAAATTGCCATCGTTAGATCAATTTCCAAAGACCAACTATTCCTACCAAATTTTTAGACCAGCTAAATTTCTGAAAATTTGATATAAATCAGCTTCTACATGTTGATAAATTCATCCTATTCCCAGTGAAAACTATACACAGTGCTAACCTGGTTCTCAAAACTGACTATGGCAACAAAAATGGCAGATAAGTCAGCCTGGTGTATATGGGCTCTAGTCTCAGCTGAATTTTCCATGCTTGCAATTTTAGTCATTATGCATGGTGGTTTTAAGTATACCAAATATAAAATGGAATGAGTGATAAGTTTTTTCTTTGGCTGCATACACACAACATTCTGAAGCATTCTGCAGTCTTTTTGGATGTTCATCATCTTTCTAGTGATTTTGCTTTAACACTTCCTGTTTCTATAAACCGAGTAAGCCACTGAACAATCTTTTTGCATTAGGTGTTTCAGTTCCTTAGAATGTCAAAAATAGTGAAGAATGGCTACAATATACATGAACTCTGCATACCAAAGCATGCACTGAGCCTTCTGCCGAATGGACTTGACCTAAGGAAGGCACATAACATGAATACTACTGTGCCATTATTGATGCATATCCATGATCATTGCATGGGAAAGACAAAGTAAAATTTGAAGAGTTGTTGAACATTTGACAACATTTCTTGTATGTCTCGAATTCGCTGATTTAGTAAACTACTAAATACCAGAGTTCTGTTCCAATGACCCTGTAAATCAATAAATATTTTGTGGAAAAATGTTTCGCCAACATATGGGATTTGAACCCGTATCTCTCCAGAAACATGCCAGAGTATTCTTCCAGTTGAACTAATGCCAGCTGGTCTTTTTTCTGCTAATTTTAAGACTAAACTCTATCACCGAGATTTTTGAGCCAACCATTGGCACCATCTATGATCTCGGGTAGCAACTATTACCTTTATATTGCACAGAGTGAGATGCAAATAAATAATAGTCTCATCACGCTATTTAGCATTATTAATGATTTAAACATAGATGATAATCACATTACCTGCTGCTCTTTTGATGCTGATAAATCAATAAAAATAAATTATTGATTAATAATTTAATAAATTATTGATTTATCAATGCCAAAAGAGCAGCATGTAACACCGTGATTATCATCCATGTTTAAATGACCCTGTATGCATTTCAGAAAAATATTTTTCCAAAACAATTTAATACTGTAATGCTCCAAAGATTAATAACTTTTCAAAGTTTGGACCTTTTATCTGATCCAATTTATTCAAACTCCAGATAGCTTAATCGGGCACCAGGCAATAGTAACTTGCCAAATAAGGTTGAAATAAGGTTCGGTAAATATTTGCCAAGCGTTACTTATTGAGTAAGAATTCAAAAATTATTGTCAAGTTTAAATACAATCTAATCAAAAATTAATTCACATTGCTCAAGAGAAAAAATAGTAAAGATTCAAAAGTTTCTAAAACAAAGTTTATTTCCAAAAATTCAACTCACCAAACATCAAACGAAAATCTCGACCAAAAACTTGCTACTACATCTCAACTCATCACTATCTCACTACTCCAACTAACTAACTCTGTGACCACATATCATTGTTACAACAAGCGGCATACAAAAGCCCGCATGTGTCATGTTGCATGCCAGGAAAGACATTTGCATAAACTGGCAATCGTGCAAGCTATGATGTAAGAGGGTGTGTACTTGACATGCTCTTTAGCGGTTATCAGTCAAAAAGTCAGAGTTGCGCATGCGCAACTCTTGCAGCTCAGAAGGGAATCAGGACAGTCCACAAAGGAAATAAAATCTCCAAACTGATAAATATAATGTAAATAAAGCAAAACTGGTTAAGGAAAAGTAAAGTGAATGGGTGGACCATCACAATATGGCATGATCTGAATATTCAAAGTCAAATTTTTGGAAAATAAACCTGAAATTTCAATTTACTATTAAATATGTAGCATCCCATTTTAAGGCATATTTCAAGACCTTTAAAAAGGGTCATTTTACTATTTTAGCATAAATAGAATGTGAGTTATAAACACTTAAAAAAAAGCTCAGTAGTAAAACTTTCAGCATTTTTTAAAAAATTTGAGTGCTTGTAGATTGAAAATTATAAGCTAAGGAAAATAAGGTGTTTTTTTTTACATTTATTCTGAATAGAGAACGAATATATTTAATTTTGGAAATCAAATTTTGCCACCTGAGAAAATAAGACCTTTATATAAGTTATGTCATTTTCAGGAACATGTCAGATTTCGCTCCGTGGGAGAGGAGGTACCCCATATTTTTCCCAAGTGCATTGTTTTTGCAACAACTCCCCGTGATTTTTGTGCAAAAAAAATCAACATTTCATCACATTAAAAATATACAAATTCATCATGAACAATACCTAATTATTATCATTATGATTAAAAATTTCAATTAATCACTATGATTCTACTTACTGATATGCTGGATCAGTTTGATTTGTTGTTCGAGCCATATCTTCAGCAGATGCACCATTGACAGCAACACTAATAGCAACCTTCTCAACAGCAAGCCAAACAGCTTTATCCTCTGGTGAAGAAACTAGAAGCATTCTATCAGAATTCTGTGTGGTTTTGTCATCATCAAGAAAGAGCATCTTGCTAAGTAAGCGGACAAAAAAATGATACATTTAAGGAAATATTAGTAGCTGAGGTTAAATTTATATCTTCTGGGTATAGATGATTGATTTGCTGTTAGATGATGTCAACTGGATGACTCAACGATGTATTTGTTAATTCAAAATCCACATCTATATGTAACAATAAACAAATATAGAATATTTTGCTTTTATTCTACACTTTAGCTGCACATCAAAATCTGCTATCTGGGAAAGGCAATTATATTTTTTTTATTAATGAATAACTTGAAATCTACTAATAAAACTTACTATTAAAATTGTGCAACACCATTTGATTATTAAAATCTTATTACATTTAAGAAAAGAGTACATGAAATTAATAAAATTTTACATATTGTCCTTTTACAACACTTTAAAAAAAATCTTAGAAAAGGTAAAATTAGATTATTTAAAATGCATATCCCTTAATAATACACTCCAATCCTGTCTATAAAAATTATATAAAAATATAAACATTAACTCCCACTCTCCCATTTCTCATGCTATTTTAGCTTACACTTCAAACAGATTTATATTCCAATCAATTATATGATGCTTCTGCTACCATATTGCACATTGCAAATGCCATTTTATGACAATCTACAGATACACTGTAGGCCATAAACAAAAGTTTCTTTGAGGTTTAAATTCACTTCTCTGTTAATGATTTAAAAGTTAGCAGACAATCCAAGGGCATCAATATTATTTAAGGCAGTGACTTTAAATGCAGAACTCGGTGGAGTTCCACTGAACACATGACAAAAAGTGGCTCTGAGATCTATTTTTCAACTTCAAATGCTTGTTAAATATTTTTGCCTTTAAAACTTTTGCTTTAATGTTTTAACATTTTATGTGCTTAGTAATAAGTGCAAGTTAATCAGAAATATGGCATGTGATGTTAACAATGATATCAACATCAACTAGCCAGAAACATTAATTTTTAAGTGTAGCTTTTTAAGGCAAATGAATGTATACTTTTGCTTTAATGTTTTAGCATTTTATGTGCTTAGTCATAAGCGCAAGTTAATCAGAAATATGGCATGTGATGTTAACAATGACTGATCTAATTTTACTTAGTGGTTTTTAAAAAAAGTGTTGTAAAAAGATGGTAATTTGAGTGATTTCCTATACATTTTAAAAACATAACTTCAATATTCAAATAGCTTTTAATGATTTTAATGGTGGATTTCATATAATGCAAACAAAAATTTGAAATGCAAAGTTTAATCTATATCTTAATACTTCTAAACTTCTATTCTGCATTTAATTCTAAGGAGTCACGCACATTACCATTAATAAAATATATACCAAATTATAAACTTTTGTCAGAATAGTCATGCCATACTTTATCTTTTTAGTTTGCCTTTCTCACACGTTATCTTTCGTTTCTTTTATATTTTTGCCAAGATGCTTTTCAAAAATATTTAACCCTTGGATGCATAGCTTTAACAGATGAACTGATATAAGGTATAATATAATATAAGGTAAGCAACAAATTAGGCAGTGAAAAATTGAAATATTCTTATACATTTTCAAGCTCCTTATTTCAACTATCAGTACTTATTAAGTATGAGAAACTATTAAGGGTATCTCCTGGACACAGTGCTAGGTCTCTTAACAGAGTAACAACTGTTCTACTTGTTGTGAGTGAAAGAACAGCATCATTTCTGGTGCCCCACAACATTCCTAGGAAATCCATATTCAGTTTTCTGATGTTCAGGAGCCCTTTTCATTTTCATCATTGTACAAGGTATAAAAAAAAATACTCCCTCAAGCAACTGCTTGCCACAGAGGTCTGACAGCAGCCTGCCAGTTTAATACGCCACAGCAGAAGATCTGTGAGGATGATGGGACCTCAGAAGAAAGACAACATAAACAACCATCCCTTACCCGGGGGCTCGAACCAGGTCCTTTTGATCAGTAGCCAAGGGCGCTAACCACTCGACCACAGGATGGCTTGTGCGAGGAATACATCTCTGATTTTATTTTCCTAACTTTTCTATGTTATCTTATCATTTGTTCTTAACAAGGTCAACAATTTTTATGCTGGAACTAATTTTTCCCATATTTCATCACAGCCTACTTCAACCTTTAGCTCTTCTTTTTTCCCCCACACCCATTATCTGTTATGCTAAGGGAGAATCCTCAGTGCATGTGTTCAAGCAACATGCTCAAGTGATGCAAATACTCATAACTTGATGTAGTAAGTTTAGTTGTTTGCTAAGGCTGATGTGTGATGTTGTGTACTCTTGCAAAATATGAGATTGAAGAGTATGTAACTACTGTAGAGATAATATACAAAATATTCTGATTCTGTGATTAAAGCATTATTGCAGCCATTTTTTTTCAACCAGGCTGTATTCCAGCAAATAGAAATAACTATTTGTTGAGTGATAAATTAAGGGTGTTTTGTTTTAAAACATATTTAGGAATTTTACTTTTTCATAATTTTTTTTTTCTAAATTTTAATATTTTTTTATTTTTTTTTCGTAATTTCGTAATTTTAAGTCTTGAGCAGACTGGGTTGTTTTACCTCCGGAGCAGCACTTTTGTGAATACAGCAGGTCACAAGGATTCCAGGGTAGGAGAAGGATACCCACTATACAACTGATAGGAGATAAAAAGAAGCTTCCCATCAAGGTCTTTGTGTTTGTTTAAGATGCACAGGGGTCAACATTTTTAAAACGATATTTTCAGCTTAATATGTCCATTAGCATCCCTTTCTCATCGAGGGGTAGGGGAACTGATTGACGGGATTGAGGAGATAAATCTTAGGGCTGCCACAGTTGGGACTCAAACCACAATATATTATGAGTCTAGTGTGCTACCAACTGAGCCAAACTTTATTCCATATTTATCTTGAGCAGAATTTCAGTAAAGAACTAAGTGTACCATTGTAGAGAGTTGAATAAACCAGTAACAAAGGCTAATTTTCAGAACTTCAATGAACACATCAGAAACTTGTTTTTTTGTACGAATTCCAGTGAAATATTACTCACTAGCTCAAAAGCTTAATGCATTTAAGATAAAATAATTTTTTTTTAAATATTACCTGGCACTTGATTTACTATTTTGCAATTTAAACTCTTGCATTTTATTTTTTGGGATCCAAACTGAAGGGATTGTTAATGACAGTAACACCATTAAAATTTAGGAACTAATATGGATTTAAAACTATGCAGCAGGCTGACTGCCATACATACCAATAGAAAGTGTTATCTATTAGCAAATCCAATATGTAATATTTTAATTAAAGATCCTTTAGTAGTATGCTAAACTGTTCTCTTTACAGTTAAAACAAAACCAGCACTTAATTATATCCTGGGAAGCAGATGGGAAAATGTTCTGGGTAAGGTAGATTGGATTTACTGCAGGTCAGAAATTGCATTGATGATATATGATATAAGGTAAAGCACAAAGGTAAGTAGATGAGAGCAATGTCTTTAACTTAAGTTAAACAACAAAAACCAAGTTCAGCTCAGATTGTTTGCCAATAAAATAAGTGCATTAGAAACTGGATTAAGATGGTAAATAAATGATGCTATTTTGTTGTATGATTCAGACTTAGTCTAATGATGATAGAAAGGAACTTGTCATAAAATAATAAATTACTCTTAAAAATTCTTAGTTGTACATGATGCAATATTAAGAATAACTTGGGGCAATCAGATTAAATCATGCCAATCAAAAGATTAAGAACTTCAATTCTTGACAAATAGAAATTTCCTTTTTAAAATTTTCTTACATATATCTTATAAAAGTATCAAGATTGAAAAATAATATTTTTTTACATTTGATGAATATTTCATTAAGCTGTAATATAATTCAATTAAAAAGACCTTCTTGCTCAAAAATTAATTTAAAATGATTTAAAATTCTCTGTCAAATAGTTTGAAGGATAAACTCTAAAATTTTATTGCTCAATGACAGAGAATTTTAAATCATTTTAAATATAATTCATTTTTAAAGATCTGATTGCTATTTTTAGATGAAATATATGGCAAATGTTTCTGTCTCTCTACATTCAAGCAACCTCCCAATTTAAGCTCATGAGTTTGATCTAAACTATTGCAAACTCATTTTCAAAAAAGTTTCAAAATTCTGATGAAAATTAACCAAAAACTGCAATTTTTAAAAACAGAGGATTTTGGAAACAATAAACCTATTTTAATATACCTAGAATTATTTTTAATATTCATCTCAGCATCCAACAGTGCTCTCCACTACTAAAACCAAAACCATAACTTGTTTGTGCAGTTCAAGCTGCATCAACTAGATCATGGGTCTGACAAGATGAAGATGGCAGTAATTAATAGTCAAGTGTGTGATGTCCTACATATAGTGTCATCAACATTGGATATCTGTTCAATTCAGTTAGTATTTTATTTATATTTTAATAATAAAACTCTCATTTTAATTTCTACTGATCTATTTCAACTTTATGTCCATAGATTTACATGTCATTATTGATCTTTTAGAGTTATACTACATTGCAAGTTATGATGATAGCTGGCTTTTAATATCACATTAAGGTTATAAATTATTATTTAATATTCACAATTTTTAAGCTGTATATCAAAACAGCTGTGAGTATAATTGATTTAATGTTATAAGTTAATTTTTTTAAAACTATTTCTCCATTTTCCAGTAAAATAAATGCCTTTAAGCATTTCCTGAAAATGAATCAGGTCTTGGATACGAAAGCAAAAAGGACTTCCCTGGCATGGAAACCAGTCCTCCCAAAGCTGGGAAGGAAATTTTGCCAAAGGTGCTATATGTAAAAAAAAAATATATATATATACTTACACAATTACTAGTTTTTGAGTTTACATTGAATTGTTTTAAAAGAGTTACCCTCCCCCCCATCCCCTTCACATAAACAATAACACTCTGAGGTTATAGATTTTCCTTTAGCTTTGGTGAGCCAACTTTTTGCCACTTTGCCAAAATCCCCAAAATGCAGCATCCAAAGAAAACATGCATAATATTCCAAGAAAGTGTTCCTCCATTTCATAAACAGGAAGGAAAATCCTATGAATGTGAGCAGCAGTCCAAATCCCATTGTGTAAATTGCCCATTGTTTTAAAGCATACTTACTGAAAAGTATTATAAGAATGTTTTGGATACAGATACTGGTCAGAAAAAAGGAAAAAAATCCCATGTTAAGTCAACATAGAATCAAATTGAAGATCCATAATTTCTACAAAAAGCATTTTATAGGAAATTAGGACTTGAAAATTTTAAAATCTCATTTAAATCTATCTAAATCTTGATTTTCAACAATATATTTACTGGTTATTTAAAGAGCTACAGAAGCTAGAATATTTAACAGCAGTAAAGTCAGGCCTAAGAAACTTATGTAAAACTGATTATTGAAAGAACTCATCATCATCATCCTCAAGCAGCCATGGGCTATGGAGGTCCAACCAGACCGTGCAGTTTAATTCTCCAAGCATATCTGTCCTGAGCTACATCTGCTGCATCCGGCCACTGCACACCAATTCTAACAAGGTCCTGTTTGACATTGTCTAACCTAAACTGGAGTAATGTGTCTCAGGCAGGCCATATGGTTCTTGAAAAAGTCCACTTGAAAAGGTGGTGCCTGAAGTTCCTACCAGCATCGGTGACTTCAGCCTTTAGCGGAGGAGGAACAGGTCTTTGAGCCATGCCTGCGATCAGGGGGCTGTTTGATATTGTTGGCACTACCAATCTCAATAAACCTAATTTCTTTAAAAATCCTACTAATCATTTTCTCTCTGCAGGAACGTGGAACGTGAGGACATTACATAGAGATTATTCTCTTGATGTCCTCATGCAGGAATTCCAGCGCTATAACCTAGATATTCTAGGCTTGCAAGAGACCAGATGGACAGGTAAAGGTGAGATACTTAAAAATAACTTTAAATTTCTCTTTACAGGGAGGGAGGATGGAAAGCATCACCAAGGCATGGGTCTGCTGCTCAGCAGACATGCTAGTGATGCTCTTCTAGGATATGAGTGCATTAATGAAAGGTTTCTTACAGCAAAATTTCAGACAAGCTTTAAAGACTTGAATGTTATCTGCTGTTATGCCCCCACTGAGGATTCTGATGAGGATGAGAAGGATAGGTTTTACGGACAACTTCAGGATATTTTGAATTCTGTCAAGAAAGGAGATATTACCCTTGTTCTTGGTGACTTCAATGCCAAAGTTGGTACCGACTCTGACCTTTGGGGAGGAGTAATTGGCCCTTTTGGTATTGGTAGCTGCAATGGCAATGGGCAACGTCTCCTACAGGTAAGTAAACTAAATGGTTTCAGAATAACTAACACATATTACAAACACCGCGACATACATAAATACACATGGGTTTCACCTGATGGGTTGCATAAGAATATGATTGATTATATATTAATTAACAGCAAATGGGCTAGTTCTGTTAGAAATACCAGGGCATATAGGGGAGCTGAAATTGGATCTGACCATTACCTTGTTAAAAGTGTTTTGCAACTTAAACTTAAAAAGTGTTGTGCTAGGGTTAAAAAATTTACCTTTAATACTGAAGCTCTGAAAGACCCAGTTATAGCTAAAGCTTACCATGATAGGTTACTTAGTCATTATGACAGTCATGGTTTGCTTAATACTGAAGTTGAGGAAGAATGGGACCATTTTAAACAGGCTTTTTTGGAAACTAACAGTACTCTTTTAGGGAAAAAGGAGCAGAGGAGGCAGAATTATTTAAGTGATAAGGCACTTGAGCTTATTTCTGAAAGAAGGAACTGCAGGAATGTCCTTAATCAGTACCCTACTAGTCCTAATAGAAAGCATTACAAAGAACTTAATAAACGTGTAAAGGATCAGTTAGCTACTGATAAGAATCTTTGGCTTGATGGCCTTGCTGACAAAGCTGAGGAAGCAGTTAGACAGCACAACAGCAGAGAGCTATACCAGATAGTTAATGTTTTGTGTGGTAGAAAACGAACAGGTATACAGGGATTGAAGGATAAACACGGCAAGGTTATAGAAGGTGAGGATTCTGTCATGGCTAGGTGGGCTGAGCATTTCAGTGATGTTCTAAACAATGTGGTTAGTTCTACTCCCATTGTTTGCAATGATGATAGATGCATTGTTGGCTTTAATGTTGGCCCTATAACACAATCTGAAGTTAGTTTGGCTATTTCTAAACTTAAACTTCATAAATCCCCAGGGGTGGATGAAATTACTACGGAAATGCTTAGAGCTGGGAATGTTTCTGTTACCATTTGGATGACTGATGATTTGTTGGCTTTAATGTTGGCCCTATAACACAATCTGAAGTTAGTTTGGCTATTTCTAAACTTAAACTTCATAAATCCCCAGGGGTGGATGAAATTACTACGGAAATGCTTAGAGCTGGGAATGTTTCTGTTACCATTTGGATGACTGAAATTTTGAATAACTTTTATGATAAAGGCATGGTTCCTAAAGATTTTACCAGAGCTATTATTATCCCTATTTTCAAAAAAGGTGATCGCAGTTTTTGTGATAACTATAGGGGTATCAGCCTACTCTCCGTTCCAGGTAAAGTTCTTTCCATGATTGTGCTTAATAGAATTAAGAATCTGGTTGACAGGCAATTGCGTGATGAGCAATGTGGATTCAGAAGCGGTAGGGGATGTGTGGATCAGATATTTTCACTTAGACAGATTCTTGAGAAATGTTTAGAGTTTCAGAAACCTTTGGTTGCTAGCTTTGTTGATTTCAAAAAGGCTTTCGACTCTGTTGATCGTCATAATTTGTGGTTGATTGTGAGATCATATGGTATACCTGACAAGTTAGTTAACATAATGAAAGCTCTCTATAATAACACTGAGTCATGTGTGAGAGTTGGTAAGTCTTGTAGCAATTGGTTTAGCATTACTTCTGGTGTTCGACAAGGGTGCATTTTGTCTCCTTTTCTCTTTAGTTTGGTTGTTGATTATGTTATGCGAAATTCACTTCAAGGGAAAGCTTTTGGCCTTAAATGGGCTGGAGATACGAAAATTTCTGATTTAGATTATGCTGATGATTTAGCCCTTTTGGCAAATGATGTTGATGAGATGAACTCTTTCATTCGAACTGTTGATGAGACTGGTAGTAGAGTAGGTTTGGTTATAAACAGAGAGAAAACTAAAGTGATGAAAATTGGTCAGGCAGGTTGTGATTCAGTTAATCTGAATGGTTGCAGTCTTGAGCAGGTGTCACAGTTTAATTACCTTGGGAGCTATGTAACTGATACTGGTGATGTGCGGCATGAGATTAACAGACGAATAGGTATTGCTGCCGGGACTTTTAAGAATCTATGGAGATTGTGGAGAAATAGGCGTATACACCTAAAGACTAAAATTAGATTGTATAATAGTTTGGTTCTTTCTAGGGTTAGTTATGGTAGTGAAACTTGGACGCTGTGTAAGCAAGATAACAGGAAACTAGATGCTTTTGATTCTAGATGCTTACGCAGTATCTTGGGTATTAGGTGGTTTAACTTTGTAACTAATGATGAGGTTAGGCAAAGGAGTCTGCAACCTCCTTTAAGCAGAATATTGTGCAGAGAGAGACTCCGCTGGTTTGGCCATGTTGCCCTTATGGATAATTATAGATTGGCGAATAGGGTTATGAACAGTGTGCCTAGAGGCCTCAGAAGGAGGGGGAGACCTAGGATGCGGTGGGCAGACAATGTCAAACAGGACCTTGTTAGAATTGGTGTACAGTGGCTGGATGCAGCAGATGTAGCTCAGGACAGATATGCTTGGAGAATTAAACTGCGCGGTCTGGTTGGACCTCCGTAGCCCATGGCTGCTTGAGGATGATGATGATGATGATGATGAACCACTTGAATATATCCTATGATGGTCAACTAAAACATTTAACTTATTTTTACCTATATATCATCATATGCAGTAATTAAATGATATTGCAAAAATACATTGCATGAAAAAATGAGAAAGGCAGTGTAAACAGTGTGAGAAAATGGCATGACTATTCAGCTATTTCCTTATCCACTAAGTTATTCAAATATGTTTGCAGCAATGTTATGTTTTAACCCTTTATGATCTGTTGGAACTTGAAAATCTCATAAGTTGAAAGTGCCCATTATCTCATTTGCTACATTTGTAGCCTGATATGACTGCTGTGCCCCATTTTAAAAATCAAAAAAAGGTATTACACTATCTTTCAAAATTAAAAGAACAGTGACTTGTCAGGAATTCTAATTCCCATTAGCAATAAAAATTCTTTATAAAAATGTAATAAATTTTTCACTTAACTATTAAAACTGACATTTCTTTATAATCAAACAGTTTCTATTTTCAGGTTGTTGGTGTGCAAAAATTCAGGATATAAAGGATTAAAACACCTCTTTTAAATTAATAGTGGTATCAAAAATTTTACTCAAAATAATGTAACCAATCTTATAAATGAAAAGAAAACAAATTATGCTTTTGAAACCACAAAAATAAATCTCTTAGAAATAGAGTATAACATAAAATAAACAGTTATACAAAAAATACAAATAAATAACATACCCGAATTTTGCTTTTCATCTTCATCAGGAGCTGCAAGTTTCAACTGTGCAGGTGTTGCTTGAAGTATTTTACTAAAAATAAGAGCAGGCAATAATTCAATCATCATTTAACCTATTTTAGTATGCACAAATAATTGTTAAAACAGAACATAATACAAAATGCTAAAAACATAAAATTAATAAAATGCAATTATTTAGTATTACTTTCCATAATTATTTATCCACTGAGCTCTCAGTTAACAACTGTTTCACTCATATATTTAGGGCTAAAATAAATTCATGCAAAATAACAAAATATTACAATGGGTTACCCATTGTGTTATTTATCTGGCAAGTTTATGTTATGTTTTACATTGAGATTCCAGTTTTTTAGATACACCTACCTAGTAATGTGTTGCACCTTCTTTAGCCTTTAGAACATCCCGAATTCATTGATGCACGTACAAGATGCTGGATGTGTTGTGTAGGAATGTTGTACCATGCGGAAATGATTGTGTTGCACAGTTGCTGAAAATTGGGCAGCAGCACAGTCTCACTGGGAACAGTCCTTACCACTTCATCCCAAAGATGCTTGATAGGATTTTGATCTAGGGAATGTGCAGGCCAATGAAGCAAGGAAAATTCATCAGCATGCTTCTGGAGCCATTTGGTGATGATTCATGCCTTCTGAACAGATGCATTATCACACTGAATATGTCCATCTGAGTAAGGATGAACTGTAGCCATGAAGGGATGAACTTGGGCAGAAACTATGATTACATACTAGTTGATATTTATTTAATACTTAAACATTTTCAGAAAAAAATTATGACTGGCTGATAAACTTGCTTATACACTGAGATGACAGTTTATTAGGAACACCACCCTTCATCACATAGATGGCTCATTCCAACATGAAATACGCCATATGAACTGTGTGCTATCCAAATAACATAGATCAGCTCTTTGAGCATCAGTTAGAGTTGGATTGAGTGTCAGAATGGAGAAAACAAGCAACCTGGACAACTTTGTACATGGCATCATAGTTGTTGCTAGACATGCTGGTTCATGCATTTACCAATGGCTGTCCTCCTGGGCTTTTCACACACAACCATTTCAAGAGTTTACCAAGAATGGTGTGAAAAGCAAAAAACTACTGATCGGTGATCCTGTGGATGAAAACAGCTTGTGGATCAAAGGGGTCAAAGAAGAAGACTGGCAAGAATGGTACAAGCAAACAGGCCACAATCTGGCAAATCACAGCAGAAATAAACATTGGTGTGCAGATCTCCAAATGCACCACATATTGGACCTAGTTGCAAATGGACAACAGTCACCGACTATGTCATGCATTGATGTTGTCAGTGAAAGGCACAAAACTGCATCTCCAGTAGGGGCAGGAGCATTGACACAGGACTGTTGAGGACTGGAAAAAAGTAGCCTGCTCAGACAAATCAAGGTTTCTTTTGCATCATGCTGATGAAAGGATAAGAATTTGGAGCAAGCAACATGAGGCCAAGGAGCCATCTTGTCTGGTGTCAACAGCACAGGCAGGTGGTGACAGTGTGATGGCATAGGGAATGCTTTATTGGCACATATTAGGCTCCCTGATGCCTATTGAAGGACATCTGAACACCACAGCGTATTTGAACATAGTTTCTGCCCAAGTTCATCCCTTCATGGCTACAGTTCATCCTTACTCAGATGGACATATTCAGTGTGATAATGCATCTGTTCAGAAGGCATGAATCATCACCAAATGGCTCCAGAAGCATGCTGATGAATTTTCCTTGCTTCATTGGCCTGCACATTCCCTAGATCAAAATCCTATCAAGCACCTTTGGGATGAAGTGGTAAGGACTGTTCCCAGTGAGACTGTGCTGCTGCCCAATTTTCAGCAACTGTGCAACACAATCATTTCCGCATGGTACAACATTCCTACACAACACATCCAGCATCGTGTACGTGCATCAATGAATTCGGGATGTTCTAAAGGCTAAAGAAGGTGCAACACGCTACTAGGTAGGTGTACCTAATAAACTGGAATCTCAATGTAAAACATAACATAAACTTGCCAGATAATAACACAATGGGTAACCCGTTGTAAAATCATTTACATATATGTATATATTTTGGTTAGAACATTTGGGAGGAAGAAATTAAGCATCTTAAAAATCATAAAACTTCCGTACTAAGTTTATCATAAATAATGGTTGGCGAATTATTTTTATATGTTCATAAAAGCAGCACTGCAGCTATAGTACTATACACTGATGAGCCAAAACATGACCAGCACGACTTTCTGCAAATTGGAGTAACTGCAGGTAAATGGCAGCATATGTGGCCATGAAATGGTATAAATAATACCTGATACTGAGCTCTGTTAATCAATGTTATTCTTGTTCTTGAGATGGGAAAGGCAGTGGATTTAAGTGAGTTTGAGATAGGCCAAATTGTAATGGCCAGACAACTAGATCAGAGCATTTCCAAGATGGCAAGGTTTGTGGGGTGCTCAAGGTCAGCCGTGGTTAGTACCTTCGAAAAGTGATCCGAGGAGGGAAAAACCACAAACCACAAGGCAAGGTGTGGGCTGACCACAGCTCATTGATGCTAGAGGCGAGCGAAGGCTATCCCTTATGGTACAAGCCAAAAGAAGTGATATTGTGTAGCAACTTGCCCATAATTTGAATGCTGGTGATGGGAGTAATGTGTCACAACACACAATACATTGAACCCTGCTGAAAATGGGGCTATGTAGCTGCTTCGAGTGCCCATGCTAAACTTGGTTCACCATCGAAAGTGTCTTCTACAATGGGCACATGAGCATCAAAACTGTGTATTGAATGATTGGAAGCAGGCCATCTGGTTCGATGAATCTCATTCCCTGCTGCCCATGTGGACAGACCTGGATCGTTTACCTTGGGAAGTGTTGGCACCAGGAAGTCCTATTAAAATAAAACATAGTCTTTTTTGTTAAATACTTGATTTTCAGAAAATCCAGAATTAAATGCTGATTAATTTGGTATAAAACATGTCATAATTCCTTTCATTAGTTATTTGGAAAAAAAAAGTTCTAAAGTTAAATTTTGTATATAACATGACCTATTTTCATTGATTGGTTATTTTTTAAAAAAATTCGAAAGTTGATGTGTTTATTTGACTCGGCACAATTGGCTCAAAACTTGGAATTTTCTCAAAGTATGGTACCGAGAAAAAAATTACAAAACAAGAAAAATATTTACTTAAAACCAAAAAAAATTTTTTTTTGTTATTCAGAAATATATAGTCATTCTATTCATGTGCATTGTAATCATTTTTGTCTATTAGTTTTTTTAAATAAATTTTTATTTGTGTTGCCAGATGCATTTTTTACTAATGACTCTAAAAAAGAGTTCTATTAAAATAAAACACATGGTCTTTTTTGTTAAATATTATAATTTCAGAAAATCCAGAATGAAATGCTGATTAATTTAGCATACAACATGACATAATTCCTTTCATTAGTTATTTGGCAAAAAAAGTTCTAAAGTTAAAGTTTTTTTTTTTGGCTGAGCATAGGCAGAATGGATAGCTTGGCCCCTGGATAGAAACCTGTTTTTGAGCCTGGACCCTAGAAGGGTTAAAGGATCTGCTGGTAATGTGTTGGCGTCAGATACCACAAGACACCTTTAGAAATCTTGTAGTGTCCATGCCTCACTGGGTAAGAGCTGTTTTGGCAGTACCTGGAGGACCAACATCATGTTAGGCAGGTGGTCATAATGTTTGGCTCTTTGGTGTACATCATCTAAAGAAAAAGAAGTCATGGTAATTATGAAAACAGTGCTATTTTAGTATTGGATATTTTCAAGTTGCTATGCCATCCCATGGCCGAGTGGTTAGCACGCTTGGCTACTGATCTAAGGGACCTGGGTTCGAGCTCCGGGTAAGGCATGGCTGTTTGTGTTGTTTTTCTGCTGAGGTCCTGCCATCCTCTCAGATTTTCTACTATGGCATATAAACTGACAGGCTCCTGTCAGACCTCTGTGGCAAGCAGCTGCTTGAGGAGGTATTTATTTATTTATTTATGCTTTTCTACAGACGTGAACCTCCTTTATCACCACTAAAAATATAACAATAAACTGCAGCTAATAATGTTACTTTTACAGCAATAAATTTGCAACTCTATCAGTGATTAATAAGCCATCCCTGTGGTTCAGAAATTATTCCTTCTATGCCAAAATCATTGCACATGATAGTATTTACAAAACCATGCTTTTCTGAAATTGCCCTTTTAACGTATTTTCAAATTTAGTCTGAAAGGCAACAAATAAAATTTCAAAATAAAACGTCTGTACCTATATCTGTCCAAACACCAAACCAAATAAAATACAAGTTCTACAGTGAGAATTCATAATTGCAATCTTTCATAACAAACAATGGCAACCACATTCTTTATGCTGAAGTTTTGAAATTAAACTATTCCAAATCTTCTATGAATAGTTACCATTTCTTAATTTTGGATCATTTCACTAGGTTTTCAAAAAAATTAACAGAAAGAAAAAAAATTTACTTGTGATTGGAGATAATTTTGATATTTTATACCTATTAAGTTTTGTCTTGTTTAATTTTGTTTTTAGAAGTACTTTACCTGCTTTGGATTAATATTTACTGTTCATTAAAACTATATGGGGTATTGAAAAAATATTTTTTATACAGCTCATGTATCTAAGCAAGTCAGTTTTTGCTTTTAGTTAGTTTACAAGCAACATCGTGATTATCTCATTCTGTGAATACTTGATTTAAGATAGATCTTAAGATAATCATGATTCAGAGTCAAAGCACATTAGCACAACCTTGAAGATATTTTTGCTTTCTGGCTCATACGGTTTGGCTTCTTGACACTCATGATCTTCTTGGTGTTAATTGTTGATTATTTACCAGACGTTCCAGATACGTCCATCAGGTTGTAGGTAGGCATTTGATGCTTATGTTACAAGTACTTCATAACTTTTTATAATATTTTGACAATGCCACACTGGCACTGTCATTGTAGTATTCAATTTTACTCTTCCAACTTGCATGTGGTTTGCACTACTATACTTAGAGACTTTGCTCATTCAGCTTTTAAAGTTAAACCTATTTAAATAGCATTCAAATGCTTGATGTCAAAAACAGACAACCTGTTTCTCCTTATCACTTGTGAGGATTCTTCTGGAAAAGATGTTAGCTCTGCGAGTTATTTAACCTTTCCAGTGTTCAGGCTGAAAAACAGGTTTCCACCTAGAGGCTAAGCTATTTTCTCACTATGCTCAGACAAAAAAAAACTTTAACTTTAGAACTTTTTTTTTCCAAATAACTAATGAAAGGAATTATGGCATGTTGTATACCAAACTAATCAGCATTTAATTCTGGATTTTATGAAAATCAAGTATTTAACAAAAAAGACTATGTTTTTATTTTAATAGGACTTTTTTAGAGTCACGTAGTAAAAAAATGCATCTGGCAATGCAAATAAAAATTTATTTAAAAAAAAAAAAACTAATAGACAGAAATGATTACAATGCATATGAATAGAATGGCTATATATTTCTGAATAACAAAATTTTTTTTGGTTTTAAGTAAATATTTCTCTTGTTTTGCAATTTTTTTCTCAGTACCACACTTTGAGAAAATTCCAGCTTTCAGCCAATTGTGCTGAGTCAAATAAACAAGTCAACTTTAGAATTTAAAAAAAAATAACCAATCAACAGAAATAGGTCATGTTATATATCAAATTAAACAGAATTTAATTACGAATTTTATAAAAATAAACAATATAAATAAATTTCTGAGCATATTGATTTTAACAAGCCTTTTTCAATGTGATATGGTGAAAAATAGGATCGCAATATATAATTAAGGGTTTACATTGGAAAACCTGGTGAATAAAAATAGTTAAATTATATATTTATCGAAAGGAAAATTCCTCCCGAATAATATAATATTCAACCTGAAATATGATTTTTATTTCTTTTAATGATTCTTTCCAGTATCATACATTTAAATACGGCCAGTGTTATACAACGTGACTTCGACTTCTCACATTCATGAGATTTTCTGAATTGGTTATGAAATAGAAAATAACTTCCTTGGCTGCTTTTTTTTTTACTAAACATTATGAATTTTTTCTTTGGGTGTTGAAGTTGGTGATCTTGGCTAACTGCCAAAAGGTTTGTGCCCCAAGGACCAGCCCTTCCCGAAATTGCCCTCTCAAATGATAGCAGATTTCTGTAGCAAAGAAGTCTATTTTGTATCCTATCCAAGACATTCAATTTCAGAAAACGGTACAAGCTGTTTTTTTTTATTTTTA
The DNA here is from genome assembly GCA_038380435.1 of Ryuthela nishihirai. NCBI lineage: Eukaryota > Metazoa > Arthropoda > Arachnida > Araneae > Heptathelidae > Ryuthela > Ryuthela nishihirai. The sequence goes on along the minus strand of JAWZYU010000007.1, from coordinate 78,144,353 downwards.
TTTTTTATCAAAAATGCAAGAAATAATGAAAAATTATATATCACCCAATGGGATGTTAAATAAAATATCCACAACAACTTTTAAGCTGGCCTCCGATCTAGCATAACTTGAAAAATCGATAAATCAGCTGATTGAAAGATCGCTAACTAACGGAAGGAAATCTACAAAAATTAATTTGCTTCCATATCCAAGACCACATTTATTTTCAGAAAATGATATTATATCAGTTTTACTGGAAAAGTAATAAATAATAAAATAAAAATTAATAAACATATAGCTTAATGCAATGTTAAAATATCCACATCAACAAGTTGTAGGCCGGCCATACAATATAAGTATGAAAAAATCAATACTTATTAATCGGCCAAAAGATCACTTATTTCCAAAAATAAATCTACTGAAATGAAAACTAACTAAGGTTTAAATGTAAAAAAATACTAACTTTACAAAGAGTATCCAATATGCTGCACCAAAACTGTAAAAAACACTTATAGCACACGGAACGGAGATAGCATGTGTCAGCCATCTGTGTCTTGTTTGACTCAGTGAAACATAACTAATTAAATGCAGGTGCAACCAGAATTTCTAAGAAGAATATGTTTACTTTCAGTTTCAATTTGAAGGATGCTGGGAAAAATGATAAAAATAACTTGGGAATACTGAAATAGGTTTATGGCAGAAAAGATTGTCAAACGGGGAAAAAAAATTGCGGTACGTATTTTGTAATTACTTCTAAAACCTATTGTTTTTAAAAATAGCAGTTTTTTGTTATTTTTAGGAGATTTTCGAAAATTTAAGGAAATATTTGTTGATAATAGTTCAAATCAAACTTGTGAGCTTAAATCAGAAGGTTGCTACAGCAAATAGGAACATTAACAAGCAAATCGGCAATACCGTTAGTGCTTCTAAGAAATGGCAATCAGATGGCTTTATAAAATTATTTATTTTGTAGTTTAATAAAATATACATCGAATCAAAAAACAAAATATTATTTTTGAAGCCTGAATTATATATTTTTATAAGATATATATATATAAAAAATTACAACAGCAATTTCTATTTTTTTAAAATCAATATTTTTTTTGTTGTACTAAAAACATATACGTACGTCCTTGGCCCATTTATTCAGATTCTCCAGACGTATACAGATGACATGGACACTGGAAAGGTTAAGAAATTCTCCCCTGGTAGTGGTAATTGTTGTTAAAACATTTTTCATTGAGGAGCAGGTTCCAGGCAGCTGGGAGGGGCCATCGGTCAAGACCTAAATCGCTGGAAGGGTATATGCTCTTTATGTAAATTTATGAAAGTATTTTCTGTACAGTTCAATTGCAATTTAGTTTGGAGGAGGGGGGGGGGGGCATCAATAATGTAACTGATAAATTTTCAAATACCATTTTATTATTGATTATTGTTTGTGCTAACACAGCAGTTGGATTTTGTTTTTGAATATCCTTTGATGCTCTGCTAATCTTTAGTCTATAGTTCAATATGTTTTGCCTACATAATTATTTTTTCTTTGTAATTTATTCTCTGGATCTGAAATTTCAATGTTATATACTCTGCCTATTGGTTTAAGTTTATCTCCATCATTAAATACTGATTTCTTGATGTTATTTATTATAGTATATAGTAATTTCATATCATATTTTGTCAGGGTATTTTTTTTATTGTTTGGGATATTCTAGGTTGCAAATCTTTATATTTTATTGGTTTAGGTATTATGTTTATAAATTTAGTTGTATCCTGTTACTTATTATAGTATGTTATATAGTATGTTATATAGTAGTTATATAGTAGTTATTATAGTATGTTATTTATTATAGTATATAGTAATTTCATATCATATTTTGTCAGGGTATTTTTATTATTATTTTTGTCAGGGTATTACTTATTATAGTATGTTATATAGTATGTTATAGTATGTTATATAGTAGTTATTATAGTATGTTATTTATTATAGTATATAGTAATTTCATATCATATTTTGTCAGGGTATTTTTTTTATTGTTTGGGATATTCTAGGTTGCAAATCTTTATATTTTATTGGTTTAGGTATTATGTTTATAAATTTAGTTGTATCCTGCACTTGACTAATATTTTTTTATGAAATTTCTTTCTTTCTTTAATTCATACTTTTTAATGCAGTATTTATAAGTTCTACAGATATGTGGTAAATACCCATGTTTTTTTTTAATTCACTGGGTGAGCTGAACTTTGCAGGATGATCTTTGGAGTGAATGTTGGTTTTTCTATATACTTTAGCTGCACATTTATGCTTTTGACATGCTATTACTATATCTAAATACGAGCAGTTAGAATATCAGTATTAGTATATCCTCAATGAGCAAAGTCCTAACCACAATCACCACCACATGGTTGGTTGGGGTTTAATGGCGCAAAGGCAACTAAGGCCATGATGTGCCAAACAAGGTGTAGAGGGTAAAAAGAAAGATCTAAGAGTCAAGGAAACTCACAACCAACGTTAAAAGTAAAAAGACAAGAGAAAAGACAATAAATGTAAACACTAAAACAACAAACAACAAAAACATCTATCTAAAAGATAAAAAACAATAATAAAAAAAATGTAAAAATAACAATGGGTGTATAGGACCCTCGGAAAAAACAATGTCAAAAGGTAAAAATCAGAGATGATTAAAATAGCTAGTAAAATGTAAAAAGGCAAAAACAGTGGATAAAACAGAGTCATTGGATAAAAGATGTCCAAGTGTAAGGGACTCGGACGTAAAATCATGAAAGTTAAAATACAAGTGGCGTTCAAGATTAAGAGCTGGACATATGATTAAAATATGCTTAACAATAAAATGGTGTCACAAAACTCACACTTAGGTTCATCATTCACCTGAAGAAGATATGAATGAGTGATAAAAGAAATGACCTAAGCGGAGCTGAACAAGTACAACTTCCTCCTTGCGATTCTTGTGAAAACAAGACTGCCACAGTTTGACAATAGGCTTGATCTCAAAAAGCTTGTTGCCAACCTGTCCAGACTAAGATCTCTGACACTGTGTCCAGAGTTCGATGGAAAAATGTTGCTGGAAATTCAGGTATAGAACCAGCAAAGGATAGTCGGATAGGGGCATGGCTGACTTGGCAGCAGCATCTGGGGTGGGGGTGGCTCAGTCGGTAGCGCGCCAGGCTCGTAATCTGTAGTTCCCAGGTTCGAGTCCCAAGTACTCTTTGTTGCTGCACAACACACCAACCATGGCAATCCCTGGTTCTGTCTTTCGACACTACCAGTTATGGAAAGCCACGACTATCTACTTTCGGGGGAAGGCTACACCATATAGATGCATCTCATCCCCAACAATCCTATGGTGAGCAGTCCTATAGAACGAAAGCTCATCCATCGGTCAAAACCTAAATTTACGCTGTTCCCCGGTTAGCCATGAACATGGATATATAGATCCAAGTTCGCTCGGCACCCGGGGTGGAGACTCTTAGTGGGACCCAGACTTTGAAAAGGGCCCCTGCCTACTAGGGCACCATTACGTTCTGCAGGGCCCTTGAACTGCTCCACTGAGCACCTGATTTTGAGGTCCTAGCACTGTCCAACCAGGCCACTAAACTGGTCAGCAATGCTTTCAACCTCGGTTGATCTTGGCTCTGTCCAACCGGAGGACCAGACCGGTCAGCAGAGTCTTCGACCAGTTGCTGGGCCTCAAGCCCCCCACCACCACGTCAAGGTGGTCACCTATGCTGGATCAGCGTTGAGATTTATCTCCACAAAATTCCCACCCTGCCCACAGTCATTACAGGACGTCGATGGGCTTAGAAAAGCCGCCATCTGTTGGATGGGACATTAAGCCATTGCCTCGTGTGCAGGAGAACCATACCCTGTGCATGTTAAAGAACACACTGGATGGCCTTGATGGGAGGCTACGATCTGTCTTCTTCTCTGAACAACCTTCTGAGCTTTCGGGGCCCAGGAGTGCAAAAAAAGGCTGCTCAGAGGTAAAACAACCCAACCCAGCACCAGCATCTGCCAAATCATTGCCCCTGACCCTGATGTGACATGGCATCCAATAGAAGAAAATGGTGGTGGTGGCTGCCAGATGATGGACCTGCTGGTGGATCTTGGACAGAACAGGATGAGGCCGATGCCTCACTGAGATCAAAGTCTGTAGCGAGCTAAGTGAGTCAGTGTAGAGGACACACCAATGATGCCACTTAGCTATGTGGTCCAAGGCAAGGCTGATAACATGCAACTCTGCAGTGAAGATGGAACATTGCTGTGGGATCTGGTCTGCAATGATGACATCACAGCAGACCATGGCCGATCCCACTGATGTGTTGGACTTTGAGCCATTTGTGATGACAGGGAAGAATTCCGGGTGCTCAGCACAATGGCTGGCAAAGAGTTGACGATACACACACAGTCAGGTGAAAAGGCCTTTCCCATTCTGCACAGGGAAAAATCGCAGGAAGGGGAAACAGCGAGCCATGGTGGAAGCGGCTCGGCTGTCGACTGTGAGATGCTGTAAAGACTGTATTAATGTCTTAAAAGTAATTTTGGACACTAAAACTGAAAGGACAAATGGCAGTCGATTGATTCTGGTACAACATTTCCCACTGGGGACTGAAAATGCAGTCCCAAGTGGGATGGCCAGGCAGGGATCGCAATTTTGCTGCGTATTGCAGGGACAACTGCTGATGGTGAATAGATAATGATGATTTGTTGGTCTCAACATACAGACTTTGGACCGGTGAAGATCCAGCACTTTCACCACTGAATCCTGGGTGGAGTCATACACCTGGGATCTGTAGTCAAGTTTCGACCAGACAAGTGTGACATTGGTCCGCTCCCTAAGGGAGGAGAGGACCTTGAGGATGTTCAAAGCAGGCATGCACTTGGACCTGAGTTGTATGTGTGGTAAAAAGATCAATGTCCAGTTGAAGATGAGCCTGAGAAAATTGGTCTTTGCCACAACTGAAATGATGTTACCCCCGAGCTGCAGTTCAGGGTCCAGAGGAAGATTACACTTGTGGCAAAAGTGCATGCAAGTGGTCTTCTGTTGGGAGAATCAAAACCCATTGGCAGTCACTCAAACTGAGAGATTGTTCGGAGCAGTTTGCAGTTGTCATTATATGATCCTCATGCTAGATGATGAGAAAAAGATGCTAAAGTCATCAACATAGAGTGCACTGCCTACAGTTGAAGGAAGTTGCCATGTAATGGAATTTATCTTGACGGCAAAAAGTGTAACTCTCAAGATGCAGCCTTGTGGCACCCCGTTCTTGGAGGAAAGGCCACAACAGTGTTGCCAACACAAACTCAAAAAGTACGAGATGCTATAAAATTAGTGAAGATCGGCATGTGACCTTTCAAGCCAAAGCTATGGAGGTCACGAAGAATGTTGAATTTCCACGGCGTGTCGTACGCGTTTTCGATGTCGAAGAAAATTGCCACCAAGTGCTCTCGACATAAAAAAGGAATTCCTGATCACCGATTCAAGTTGGAACAGGTGGTCTAAAATAGACCTGTGCCTGCGAAAGCCACACTGGATGTTGGAAAGAAGGCTGTAATGTTCCAAATACCATGCCAGCCTGATATTTACCATTCTTTCCAACACCTTGCAGATGCAGCTCGTCAGTGCAATTGGACGATAACTGGAAGGAATCTTGGGATATTTGCCTGGCTTGGGGAAAGCCAATATAATGGCCTCCCGCCAGGAGTCGGAAACTGCTCCTTGAGAAAAATGCAGTTGAAGAGTTGGAGCAGCTGATCCTTACTTGATGGTGAGAGATGCTTGAGCATTACATAATGGATATTGTCTGGCCCGAAGGCGGATGCACAAGACGAAGCTCCTCTGCTATGAATGGCCTGTTGTTAGGCTCCAGGCCATTGGAGTGAAAGGACAGCAGAGAGCGCTCGGCCCTGCTCTTCTGAACCAGAAACTCAGGGGAGTACAAAGACAAAAAAAGATAGAGAAGAATGACTCCCCTAGAGTATCGGCAATTGCTTGTGGATCAGCAATTGTCTGTCCATTGTGCTCCGAGATCAAGAATGAGGGGACGTGTATTTCAAACCCATCTTCTGGACCTTATTCCCCACAACCTTAGAACTGGTCGTACAGGTAATAGAAGATGTATATTAAATCCAAGATTCCTTCTGGCTCTGGCACCGGACAAAACAGGCTTTCGCCGGACATTTGAATGCTTCAAGGTTGGGGGATGTTGGATATCTCCAAAATATCCCCCCAAGCTTTGTTCCGAACCTTATGAGCTGTGGTCCAGTCGGGATTCCACCATGGTTTTGAGAACCGTGGAAACCAAGTCGAGGTCAAAGGAATAGTAGGAGCAGCTGTATGAATGATGCAGTCCATCATCTCCACCACTGCAACATTGATTAGCTGCTGGCTGACAGAGTGGTCATCAAGCTCAGAAAGGAACTCGAAGCCCCTCCAGTCAGCCTGATCAAGCCTCCACCATGAGACGCACGAAGGGCTGAAAGGCCTCATGGCAGATGGTGCACACCACAAGGACGTGATCACTTCCATATGGATTGTCCTCGATCTCCCAAGTAAAGAGTGGAAGGATCGAGGAGGAGCAGATGGTCAGATCAATGGCAATGAATGTGCGGGTCGGGAAATGGAAGTGTTGACACCCATGTTCAACAGCGAGAGTAAAGGATCGAAGAGCCACTGCTCCAGGACCCCACCCTCCCGTTGGTGTCAGCACTGCCCCAAAGCGGACTGTGTCTGTTGAAACCCCCCATGAGGAGAAGGGGGGATGGCAGCTGTGATACGAAGTCATCAAGGTCTTCCTGGAAGACTAGTCTTCTGGGTGGTAGGCAGACAGAGCAGACAGTCAACAAAAATCTCACAAAGAAGCAGATGGCAACCATCTCTAAGTTGTTGGTGAGGGGTATGGCCTGGAATGGAGAATGGTTGCTCCCGAGGATGGCAACAACCCTGAGAGCTGGACCATCTCCATCCTGGTCCCGGCAAACAAGAGAAGTACCAGATAATGGGATCGTTGGCCGTCTACAAGTATGTCTCATGCAGGCACACGCAGATGGGCTCATATGCCCTCAGGAGGATCTTGATGTCGTCAATATTCCTCTGGAAACACCACATGGGGGACAATCTCTTAAATAACTCACACAACTAACATCTTGCGAGAAGAAGTCTTGCAAGTGATGACGAGAAACAAGTGACAACAAGAAATATGTCACCTGTTTTTAACATCAAACATTTTAACTTTGAATGCTATTCAAGTTAAATAGGTTTAACTTTAAAAGCTGAATGAGCAAGTCTTTAAGTGTAGCAGCATAATCTATTGCAAATTGAAAGAGTAAAATCGAATACTGCAATGACAGTGCCAGTGTAGGATCAGCAAACTGTTATAAAAAGTTCTTAAAAGTCATTGCAACAAAAGCATCAAATCATCACCTACAACCTGATGGACTGATATCTGGAATGGATGGCAAATAACCAACAGTTTGTCAAGCTGCAGTCAATCAAGCAGTGTGAACTAGCAAACAAGATCTTTAAGGATTGTCTTGACAAAGATCACCATATGCCTTCCTTCCATCTTCAAGCTTAAGAACTTTTACTTGTTAAAAGACTATTAAAAATTAATATTAATTAATTTAACAGGGGTTACTACTATAGCCAAATGGGCAAAAGAAAGAGTAAACTCTACTGAGTTCTAGATACTTGCTCATAAGGCATCATTTTATATACAGTGTTATTACATTAGATTAAATAAATATTTAGAATATTAAGATTGCCAAAACATTTCTTCAGTTCTGTTAACTAGTGATGTTGAATATGTGCATTTTTAATACTATAACATTAAAGAGAATTAGCAAAAATTTTATTTTTTGAAGATCATTTGCAGGAATAACCAACAAAATCCAACTTTTTTTTTACCAAAAATTACCTTGGCATGCTTTGAAGCTTCATACTGACTCCTATTTGCTTTGATTTTGAACTGGACTCTGACAAATGTTCTGAAACAAAAATATAAACATTATGTTTACATATTTTTTCCTTTTAATATTTCTTGTATAACATTAAAATATACATTCAGTACCAGAATGAGATATGATGGGTACAGTGAAATCACATTATGTATGTAATATACTTCCTCATCAAAAAAAAAAAATACCAAAGATATAGCACAACTCCAAAAGACCAATGATGATATATAAGTCTATGGAAATAAAAAGGAAATTTAATAAAACTATAAATTACTATTTGATGAAGAGCTGTAGGTATTATAGATTGAGCCAACCCTCCAGATTTTGTTGATATATCTATAACTACACCCCCCCCCCACTCATTCAGTATTATCAAAAATGAATTATCTGTTTTCAAATTAATATATCATTTGCAAAATTCAGCAAAACAAAATCCCAAAAAAGTATTAATGGAGAAAACATATATAATATTCAATGTTTAAGTAAGACAGGCCAACAGATTGTATGACTATGATTGTACTGCAAGTATGTAACAGCCATATGTGTATCCAATTAGTTGCAGCTGTGTCTCATGCTCTTATTAAAATGGTAAGCTTCTCAGAATCAAGAGCTCAGCAGTTTTGGTTTTAATCTTGGGAAATAACACGAGCCATGCGATGAATGATAAAAATAATTCCAGAAATAATGAAATAGGGTTGAACCAGGAAGGAGAGAGTAAAATAAAAAAAAAAATAAATAAAAGCATATACTTGGTAATTACTTACTAAATTCGATTTAAAAAAATTGGTTTTCGAGAGGATTTTAAAAATTTATAGAAATATGGATTGCAACATTTCAGATCAAACTCATTTGGCTGAAATCACAGAATGTAGGATCTCATGAAATAAAGAGATGCTGCATTTGGATATTAAAAAATGATGATCAGAAAGCTAGTGAGGATAATTTATTTTACAGACATCAAAATTTGCAAACACCTGAAAGAATATTTAAAGCTAAAATTACATATTTTATTTATATCTGTAAAAAAATTCATATGGAAATTTATCTTTTTCAAAAATTTAAAAATTGCAGTTTCATTTGTTGTGTTAATGATGCTGACCAGTGCCTATGCTTCCAACCTACAAAACTTTGACATGTTGTACAGTGATGAAGGCACTAAAAGTTTTAAAAAAATAGAAAATAAAGGATTCTAATTTTCAAAAAAAAAAGGGGAATACTCCACTTTCTTGTGGAGTATCCCTTTTTCAGTTAGCAGTAATCAATAGAGAGTTAGTATATTATACAGTAATCAATACCGTTAGTAGTTACAATAGATATTCTCTTTTCTGAAATGGAGGATTGCCAGATCGTTTGGACAACTAGTTGGAGACTGTGGCCATTTTTTTTTCCTGTTGAGTTTGAAGAGTGATTAACTTCATGGGGTCTTGAAAAATAAAACATGTTTCTAAACCCTGGGTCATGACTAGTGTTGCAACACAACTAGTTTTGGACAGTTTTGTCCATTGTCTAACTGAGTTGCAGAAATAGATAGTACATGTTGAGTTTTTGATGATTGGAGTTTTACCTCTGAATACCCTTTTTGCCCACAATGGCACAATTTTTGTACCAAAGGCTCAGAGAAGGTTGAGGAAAGGAGAACCACTGAACAGCTGTTAGGATATGGATAATTGCCTCTCATCAAGGCATCCAGTGCATTCTTTAACAAGCATAAGGTACGGCTCTTTTGCACACAGGCCAATGGCTTAATGTCCCATCCAACAGATGGTGACTTTACCAAGCCCTTCAGTGTTACCTTTCTCACCAAGGGAAGGGTAGGGGTTTAGCACAGATACATCTCAATGCTGGCACAAGTGGAACTCAAACCTGGGAACTGCATATTACAAACCTAGTGCACTACCGACTGAATCCCTACCTCTCATTTTTTGATAGTCTCATTCAATATTATTAAAAAAAATATGTTTTTAAATTAATATAGCTTTTGCAAAATTGAGCATAAGAAATCCATAAAAATAAGGAAAAACTATTCAAAATTTATGAAGATGCTTTTTGAACAATCCAAATACTATTAAAATACTGTTTCACTCTCAGAAAGTTCAGCTGCTAGGTAAATTTTTAATATCTGAATCAGACTGCCATCTTAAGAGTGTGATATTATGCTGTTCATTCTTTGTTCCTTTGTATGACAGTTGATCAGAAAATAAGAATACAGTTTATACTGTGCCAATAGAATTTATATTCAAATGCCAGTGTTACACATTTATAGGTATGATATTTAATTTTCCTCATAATTGGGCATAGGAAGGGAACATTTAACTCACTGATACTATGTATAAACAGCATTTAGTTCCAGCGACCTTTCAAAAGAGATACTCTCTTGTGGAAGTGAACAGAAGGGGAGAGCTGCAAGATTAGAGTGGCTACTGATCTGGACAACTATGGTTACTTTTATTTTTCTACCTTGCTGAGGAGTGGTCAATCACACAGAGTCCCAGTGCTGACCATATAAACCTACTAGACTGGACAGAAATAAGGCTCTGATCTTGATTATGGATCCTGAATTTGCTGCACTGGTGGGCTTCTGTAGTGGGAAAATCTTCCACTGCGTTTTTTTGTTTCTTTATAGGTTGATAGCCACAAATGAATAGATTCACAGGATATATTTCATCAGCTAGTGGATAATCCTGAGCAGAGGTCATCGCAGGCATTTGAACTCTTTGCTTCTATTGGCATCGTCAAATTCTACATTGGAGGAAGTCTTCCAGTATAGATGGCTTCAGCCTTTAGTGGTGGGGGAATGGGTCTTTGCCCCATGTCTGCGATTAGGGGGCTGTTTGATATTGTCGGCATTCCCTCTCTCAATAAACATAGTTTCTTTAAACATCCCACTAACCATATTCTCTCCATAGGTAGTTGGAATGTGAGGACTTTGCACAGAGCATTTTCTCTTGATGTCCTCACACAAGAATTCCACAGTTATAATTTAGATATTCTCGGCTTGCAAGAGACCAGATGGACAGATAAAGATCAGGTTCTTAAAAATAACCTTAAATTTCTCTTTTCAGGGAAGGACGGCAATAAGCATCACCAAGGCATGGGTCTGCTTCTCAGCAGACATGCTAGTGATGCTCTTCTAGGATATGAGTGCATTAATGAAAGATTTCTTACAGAAAATTTCACACAAGCATTAAAGATTTGAATGTTATCTGCTGTTATGCTCCCACTGAGGATGCTGATGAAGATGAGAAGGATCCAAAATATCATGAAGTTGTCCGTAAAGTTGTCCGTAACTTTATGGACAACTTCATGATATTTTGGATTCTGTCAAGAAAGGAGATATTACCCTTGTTCTTGGTGACTTCAATGACAAAGTTGGTACTGACTCTGACCTTTGGGGAGGGGTGATAGGCCCTTTTGGTATTGGTAGCTGCAATGTGCAGCGTCTCCTACAGGTAAATAAACTCAATGGTTTCAGAATAACTAACAATTATTACAAACACGGTGACATACATAAGTACATATGGGTTTCACCATATGGACTGCATAAGAATATGATTGATTATATATTAATTACAGCAAATGGGCTAGTTCTGTTACGAATACAAGATCATATAGGGGAGCTGAAATTGGATATGACCATTACCTTGTTAAAAGCATCTTGCAACTTAAACTTAAAAAGTGTTGTGCTAGGGTTAAAAAAATTACTTTTAATACTGACGCTCTGAAAGACCCAGTTATAGCCAAAACTTACCATGATAGGTTGCTTAGTCATTATGGCAGTCATGGTATGCTTACTACTGAAGTTGAGGAAGAATGGGATCATTTTAAACAGGCTTTTTTGGACACCAACAGTACTCTTTTAGGAATAAAGGAGCAGAGGACGCAGAATTATCTGAGTGATAAGGTATTTGAGCTTATTTCAGAAAGAACTGCAGGAATGCCCTTAATCAATACCCTACTAGTCCTAATAGAAAGCACTACAGAGAACTTAATAAACGTGTAAAGAATCAGTTAACTGCTAAGAATCTTTGGCTTGATGGCTTGGCTGAGAAAGCCGAGGAAGCAGTTAAGACAGCACAACAGCTGTACCAGAGAGTTAATGTTTTGTGTGGTAGAAAACAAACAGGTATACAGAAATTGAAGGATAAACAACATAAGGTTATAGAAGGTGAGGATTCTGTCATGGCTAGATGGGCTGAGCATTTCAGTGATGTTCTAAACAATGTGGTTAGTTCTACTCCCATTGTTTGCAATGATGATAGATGCATTGGTGGCTTTAATGTTGGCCCTATAACACAGTCTGAAGTTATTTTGGCTGTTTCTAAACTTAAACAGCATAAATCCCCAGGGGTAGATGAAATTATTACAGAAATGTTTAGAGCTGGGAATGTTTCGGTTACCACCAGAGCTATTATTATCCCTTTTTTTAAAAAAAGGTGATCGCAGTTCTTGTGATAACTATAGGGGTATCAGCCTACTTTCTTTCCCATATAAAGTTCTTTGCATGATTTTACTAAATAGAATTAAGAATCTGATCAACAGGCAATTGCATGATGAGCAATGTGGAAGTGGTAGGGGATGTGTAGATCAGATATTTTTGCTTAGGCAGATTCTTGAGAAATGTTTAGTTTCAGAAACCTTTGGTGGCTAGCTTTGTTGATTTCAAAAAGGCTTTCAACTCTGTTGAATCGTCATAATTTGTGGTTGATTGTAAGATCGTACGGCATACCAGATAAGTTAGTTAACATAATGAAAGCTCTCTATCATAACACTGAGTTTTGTGTGAGAGTTGGTAAGGCTTGCAGCAATTGGTTTAACATTGCTTCTGGTGTTCGACAAGGATGCATTTTGTCTCCCTTTCTCTTTAGAGTGGTTATTCATTACGTTATGCGAAATTTGCTGCAAGGGAAAGATTTTGGCCTTAAATGATCAGAAGATACCAAAATTTCTGATTTAGGCTATGCTGATGATCTAGCTCTTTTGGCAAATGTTGATGGGAAGAACGCTTTCATTCAAGTTGTTGATGAGACTGGTAGTAGAGTAGGTTTGGTTATAAACAGAGAGAAAACTAAGTGATGAAAATTGGTCAGTCAGGCTGTGTTTCAGTTAATCTGAATGAGAGAAATAAGAATAAATGATTCCAAATGTTAATGCAATCTGACCATTTCTTAAATTTATAAGTCTATAAATGGGGGAACTTTATTTATGATCTTACAGTATCTGACAACATTCACCAGTATCTGTGGCATTTGTAACAAAAAAGTAAAACAATTTACATTAATATATTTATCAGAGATATGTACTATATTTTCTTTTTAGAACTTCAGTGTAACCAAATGTGAAACTTAATGCCATGAGATATTACTAATATTAGAAAATAAAAATGAACAAATAATTTACCTTTTGATTCCTGCAATTTTTTAAACTGTTCTAAAAAACTTCCATCATTTTTAAACATGTTCAATCCAGGGCCATCTGACATTTTTGAAGAATTACTAAAAAAGGAAAATACTTTACGATACACATTCTTAAAATAATTATTGTTGTTTAATTTTAATTTCATAGAATTTGTTCAGTTTTAGAGAGATGATAATAACTGTTAAATTACATACAATATTTGGTTTTAAAAATTGTTCTTTCAATATTTCATAAGCTGATGCAGTGTAGTTTATGAGCTGAATGAAATAATCTTTTAGTGATTTTTACTTTTTAGCTTCTTTTAAAAAAAAAGAGCAAATTTTTCACCCTGTCTGTTTGTCTAAAGATTTTCAACTTTTTCATTCTTTTTGCATTGAATAGGTATTGATGAAATACAGTCAAACTTGGTTGTAACGAGCACAGAAATAACGAGTTCATGGCTGTAATGAGCAAAAAGCCATAATGATTTTAATTTAGGCATATTCCCATACAATTGTTCACTTTTATAATGAGCGTACTACACGGATATACCATACAAATTTTGATAACTAAGGAAACATGCAAACATTCTTAATTGCTCGGGTAGTCGAAAATAGTACCCATTTCTTGAAATAGACAAAAGTGAAATGGGTGACTTAGCTTTTATGACCATCTGCATTGATTAGGGCCAGTTTATGACCTAACCTTGTCATTGGGGACTGTCCCCACTCTACCTACCTCTCCAGTGTTCTAGCCTCTAGCCCTGCTCCCCCAGTTTACCCAAACACCGCCATGACTGTAAAATCAGTTAGAAATGTACTCTTCTGGCAGAAACATGTCTACTAACAAATGAAAGTGTGTCTAAACTCGCAAAAAAAGTCGAACTAATTACTGACATAGTGAGTAATGGTTATAATGAGGAAATTTCGTTGGTCCCCTGGTGCTTGGTATAACGAAGTTTGATTGCATTACGATTCACATTTTGCTAAATGATGAAAAATGTCAAAACTTTAAACAAATATTACAAATGATATATTTTATGTTAGAAAATCAAAATTTTGGTCATAAAGTGTAAGGGATCAAGGGGGTTTACACTGACAGCAATGATTTACCCTATTACCCCTAGGGGAAGTGCAGACCCACTTCATTAAAATTTCTACTATCAGTGGGTGCTAAAGGTGGAAAAGAACAAAATTTCTGTTTGAAAATGAGCATCACATATTTTCCAGAAGCAATCTGTTGTTTTATTGGTTAATTTTATATGCATACATCAAAGACATTATTAACACCCACATTAATAAAAAATATATTCATAGCTTCATAACAACTTTCAAAAATAGACTTTTTACAGAAAAAATCACCGTAAATAAATTTAATTCTTTTTCTATTTTGAACAACATTCTGTCAGCATTTACACCTTTATTTACTGCATCTTTGCAATTTCCTAGAAATATTGTTCTAATCTTTTAAATTAATTTAAATTATTGGCCGAGTGGTTAGCACGCTTGGCTACTGATCAAAGGGACCTGGGTTCAAGCCCCGGGTAAGGCATGGATGTATGTGTCGTTTTTCTGCTGAGGTCCTGCCATCCTCTTAGACCTTCTACTTTGGAATATAAACTGACAGGCTCCTGTCAGACCTCTGTGGCAAGCAGCAGCTTGAGGGGGTATTTATTTATTATATTGGGAAAAAATATTTCTCTAGTACATACAAAATGGATTCATTACAGAAATGAACTACAACATTCAAAAGAATTTACATGTAGAGGGATCCTAGATATCTTGTCAACAAATAAAGGCTAGTCATGAAAGGTGGAATAATAGGTGAGATCTTTCATCATACTTTCATATTTCAAAATATGTCCATTGTATTCATAAAAGTACCTTATATCAGCAGGTGGATAATCCCGATCAGAACCCATTATAATTACCCGGACCCTTACTTCTGTGGGTGTTGCAAACTTACCCTGGTATAATGTGTCTCAGCAGGTCAGTTTATATTTTGATTCTGGTTCTTGAAAAGGTCCACTTGTAAAGTGATATCAAAGTTCCTACCAGCATTGGGCTTAACCCTTGGGTTGGGTTGTTTTAACTCTGAGCGGCACTTTTTTGCACACCATGGGCTAAATGGCTAGGTCACAAGGACCCCGAAGGCTCAGAGGTTAGGGGAGGGGACCCACTGGAACAGCTGTTGGGAGACAGATGGTAGCCTCCTGTTAAGGTCATCCAACGTGTTCTTTAACATGCAAAGGGTATGGCTCTCCCATACATGGGGCCATGGCTTAACGTCCCATCCGACGGACAGTGGCCTTTCCAAGCCCATCGGTGTCCCCTACTGACCGTGGAAAGGGCAGGGAGTTTTGCAGAGATTAGTCTCAACACTGACGCAGCTGGGACTCAAACCTGGCAACTGCAGATTACGAGCCTGGCACTCTACCAACTGAGCCACCCCTGCCCCAGGGCTTAACCCTTCCAGGGTCCAAGATAAGCATAGATGTTTACAGAATCTGAAATGAGAGGCCCAACACATCTAATGTTTGTTTTTAGTACAAGAAAAAAATTCAGTTTTTAAAAAATAGAAATTGCCGTTTGAAAATTTTCTTACATATATCTTTTAAAAATATGTAAGGTTGGGTTGTTTTACCTCTGAGTGGTACTTTTTTGCATACAATGGGCTAAATGGTGAGGTCACAAGGACCCCGAGGCCTCAGAGAAGGGGACCCACAGGGCAGCTGTGAGAACAGATGCTATCCTCCCGTCCATCCATTGTGTTCTTTAACGTTCATAAGATATAGCTCTCCTGCCCATGGGGCTACAGCTTAATGCCCCACCCATGGACAACAGCCTGGACAACACCATGGACAACAGCCTTTCCAAGACCATCGGTGTCCCCTACTAACCATGGGCAGGGTGGGGAGTTTCTGTGGTCAATCTCAATGCTCGCCCAGCTGAGGCTCACACCTGGGAACTGAAAATTATCAGCCTGGTGTGCTGCCAATTGAGCCATCCCCACCCTCATTTAAAAATATGCAATTCAAGTTTGAAAAACGATATTTTCTTTTTTCATTTGATGCGTATTTGATTAAACTACAATATAAATAATTTGTTAAAGCTATCTGATTGCCATTTCTTAGAAACACTATTAGGGATTGCTGATTTGTTTGTTAATGTTACTCTGTGTTGCAGCAACCACCTGATTTTAAAGCTCACAAGTCTGATTTGAACTATTATCAGCAAATTTTTTCTTAATAAATAAAAAATAAATACCCCCTCAAGCAGCTGCTTGCCACAGAGGTCTGACAGGAGCCTGTCAGTTTATATGCCAAAGTAGAAGGTCTGAGAGGATGGCAGGACCTCAGCAGAAAAACGACACAAACAGCCATGCCTTACCCGGGGCTCGAACCCAGGTCCCTTAGATCAGTAGTCAAGCGTGCTAACCACAAGGTTTCAAAAATCTGATAATTAATGAAAATTGGTATTTTTTAAAAAGTAAGATTTTGGAAGCAATTACAAAGTATGTACCTCTGTTTTTTCACTGTTTTACTCTTTTCCACCTTAAACCTATTCCACTATTCCTAGAATTATTTTCATCATTTATATCATTTATCCCAGTATTCTATGCACCTTTCTATTCTTCAAATCAAAACTACAATTAAAAAAAGGTTCCATACCAGAACTTGTTCAAGACTGGCTGTAGCACAAGGCATCATGGGACAGGAAGTTGCAGGTGTTCTAGTTGCTCACTCACACATGCAAGAGTGGGGAGAGTTGGCTGATAGCTGTTTACATGGATGACATAATACTTCCTCCCCACACATTGGATATCATCTCTTTTCATAAAGTTAGCATTTTAATTACTTTTTTACAATTAAATCTTGGTTTTTGTTTCTATAGATTTACTTTATTTCTGTAAATCATCAATTTTTTGGTTGATCGATTATGATCAATTTTTCAAAGTTAGACCAATTCAGATGGACAGCTTGCAACTTGTTGCTGTGGGTATTTTATTTAACTTCACATTAAGTTATATTTTAATTTTCCTTTTATTATTACTTCATTTTCCAGTAAAAAAAACTTTGATCTGGTATGGTTTCTTCAAAATAAGTGTCTTTGATATGGAAGCATAAAGGTATTTCTTGACACATGGAAATCAGTCCTCATGTGGGAGTGCAATTTTGGCACAAAGTGATTTGAAAAGTCTGAATGAGGGAATTCCAGTTTTTAGTTTAGAAACTTCTGATATGGGGAGGATAATGGGTACCTCGAACTATGTTCATTTCTTTCCTCCCCTAAAAGAGAGGGAGAAAATTTTAACTGGAGGGGAAGATTGGGTTGTTTTACCTCTGAGTGGCAATTTTTTTACACCCAATGGGCTAAATGGCCAGGTTACAAGGAACCCATAGGATCAGAGAAGGTTGGGGGAGGGGACCCATTGGAACAGCTGTTGGGAAACAGATTGTAGTCTCTGTCAAGACCATCCAGTGTGTTCTTTAATGTGCATAGGGTGCACATTAAAGAACACACTGGATGGCCTTGATGTTTAATGTGCACAGGGTGCACATTAAACTCTCCCACACATGGAGCTATGGCTTAACATTCCATCAAACGAATAGAGGCCTTTCCAAGCCCATCAGTGTCCCCTACTGAGAGTGGGCAGAGCGGAGAGTTTTGTGGAGATAAACTCAATACTGACCTAGCTGGGTTTTGAACATGGAAACTACAGATTACGTGTCCGGCATGCTACCAGCTGAGCCAGCCCCAGAGGGGGAGGAGATCGAGTCTAATGATATTTACGCCAAATGAAAGCTTGCAACATAGGGAGTGTCATCTACTCTACATTTTAGAAAGTTTCAGACCCAAGCAATGCCAGATAAATCTGCTAATATCTTATAAAAATATATAATTCAGGCTTGACAAATAATATATTTTTTTCATTTGATGCATATTTTATTAAACTATGACATAAATACACTACAGGAAAAAAATGCAACACCTGGAAGGATTAATGCCATTTTATTGAAACACAAGCAGCTGTTAGCATACACTGAGATGCGAGATTGATTTACATTATCAAAAATATACATGAAAAATTACCACTTTACCTACCTGGGTTGGGTTTTACCTCTGAGCGGCACTTTTTTGCACACCATGGGCTAAATGGCCAGGTCACGTGGACCCCGAAGGCTCAGAGAAGGTTGGGGGAGGGGACCCACTGGAACAGCTGTTGGGAGACAGATGGTAGCCTCCCATCAAGGCCATCCAGAGTGTTCTTTAACGTGCACAGGGTATGGCTCTCCCGCACATGGGGCCACGGCTTAACGTCCCATCCGACGGACGACGGCCTTTCCAAGCCCATCGGTGTCCCCTACTTTACCTACCTGGTAAAGTGGTATAATTAGTATGATGTCGAATCGCCCCATGCAGCAAAGCATTCATGAACACATCGGGGAAGGCTGTCATACAAGCTCTATAATGTCCTCTTGAGGGATAGAACGCCAAATAGTGTGAAGTCACTGTTCAATTTCAGTGACAATGATTGGCGCATCTCTTGAGTGTTGTTGGAGCTGTTGGTCCATCATGTCTCAGACGTTTTAGATAGGTGAAAGGTCCAATGAGCATGCTGGCCATGGTAGTATCAGAATCTTTTGCTTGTGTAGATACTGAAGACTAGGTATGGGGATGGGCATTCTTGCTGGTAAAAGCTGCTGAACAAATGGGATAGCCACTGATTGCAAAATGCTGGTAACATATTGTTGGGCAGTTAAAGATCCCCTTATGATGACCAGCTCTGACCAAGATGTCTGACTAATGGCACCCCACACTAGGTGCTGGAGCTATGTGACGTCAAACACACTGGGTGGCATTCCTTTCCCCTAGATGATGGTGAACACATTTGTCTACCATTGTGCTGACCAAGATAAAAATGAGATTCATCAGTAAACACCACAGTACTCCATTCTTGTTTGTTCCAATTCTGTCTGAGGTAAACAACAGGTTTTTACAATGTGCTACCTGTTGACTTTTACAATTACCTTATAGGCTTCTACAATGTGTTACCTGTTGCCAGTCCCTTTGCAGTTGTGTTGTAGTCTCGAATATGTCACACAATGCCATGTGTCACAAATGGCGGTCCTGTCACTCCGTGGTCATAAGTCATCTTCTTGATCCTTATTGACATGTGCTGGATCCTTCTTGAACTCACTGGTGCCATATGTGTATGATGGTGCTGGGATTGCAGCTAACAAGGTTGACCACATCTCTGTATGACAAACCAGCTTCTCTAAGGCCAATGATTCTCCCATGCTCAAAGTCTATTAACAGTTGGAATGGTGCCCGGACTTTTCTCAAAGTATGGTATGGAGAAAAAAATTACAAAACAGAAAAAATGTTTATTTCAAACAAGATTTTTTTTGTTATTCTGAAATAAATAACCTTTTTATTCATGTGCATTATAACCATTTCTATCTATTAGTGTTGCCAGAAGAATTTTTTTTTACTGCATGACTCTAAAAGTCCCTATTAAAACAAAATGTCATCTTTTTTGTTAAATATTTTATTTTTAGAAAATCCAGAAATGCTGATTAATTTGGCATATAATATGCCATAAGTCCTTTCATTAGTTATTTGGCAAAAAAGTTCTAAATTGTAATTTTTTTTGCCTGAGCATTGGGAGAAAATAACTTGGCCTCTGGATGGAAACCAGTTTTTCAGGCTGGACACTGAGTTAAGATATAATTTAACTGATTTTATTGATCAGGTTTTCTAAAATTAAGCCTCAGTTGCATAATAAGATCTATTTTTTTAACTATATCACTGTGAAAAGGTATTATTAAAATTAACATGTTAGCAAATTTGTTTCAATTTTTTATTTTTATAAAATTTAGAATTAAATTCTGCTTAGTTCATAAAAAGGATGGGGATTTTTTCAGAGTATGCTATTGAGGAAAAAAAAATTACAAAAGGGAATTCTTTCTATTCACATGGATTATAGTTATTTTGCTTTGTTAGTTTTCAAAAAGAAATTTTCATTTGCATTGGCATATGCTTTTTTTTTTTTACGTGACTAAAAAAAAGTCCCATTAAAATAAAATTAATTTCTCTTTTGTCAGTTTTTCAGGCTGGGCACTGGAAAGGTTAAAAAAAAAGGCACATTTTCAGTTTAAATCACTCAGCTCAGATGGTGCCATGAGTGATTGCTTATGGCATAATGAAATGTCAAGTATGTAAACAGAAGTGAAAAGTGTGCCTTACAACAGTGACATCATGGTATGGATAGTTTATTGGATTGTTTTGTGTGGTCTGGTTTTTGTTTCATTTTTTTAGTCAAAAGTGGAATTTATGCAATTTAAATTTTTTTTAAATTTATTTCTATATATGTGGTATAAACTATGCATCAAGGGTATGTAGGATATTGCACACAATTTATAGTTCTCAGTTAGCTGGTTCTCAATAGTCTACGATGAAAAGAAGTTATTAAATGTACTTTTTTCTCTGGAATTCCCCAATTTCCTATTTTTTTATACAATTTAAGTTTATTTCTGTATACATAGTTTTAATTTTGAATTGTAAATAAGTATATAAAATATTGAAAATGATTCAATAGAAGATAAAAACCTAGGAAATACCTGTAGGCATGAACTTACATTAGGTTACTTGTAAAAAACAGATGATTTGCATTTTTTAAATGTATGTTGGGTGAAAAATGGGGGAATGGAGATATAATTTTTTAATATAATTTGCATATCTGTGCTTCAGTTGAGGTTCTTTGTTTGGTGCTTGATTTCTGGAGTGTTGTTTTCATTACAATTACTGCATTTTTCTTTTTGATTTTGTAATATGGCATGGGCAAAATATGTGTTATAAGAAATTTGGCAGTAGTTTTTGCAAGTCTAAAGTGAAACAGTACAATTTCCTGCAGAGCAAGAGTTTTTAGCTAAAAGGTACAAATGTCAAGTATGGGTGAAAGATATGGTGTTGCCTACAGATTTATTGTGGATGGCTACTATGTGTGAGTTGTCAGAGGCAGCATACTGCAATTCAACATAGCACATATGGAAAAATTAGGAAAGGCACCTGGTTTGAATACTCTCATTTCAGCTTTGAGCATGTTTTGAAAATTGGCTACATGTGGGTACACAATTATCAATGGCAGACAATAGATGGAGCAAACATTGATAGGATCTGGTTATACAACATTGGATTGGTACAGTTTCTGTATGGAAGTAGCAATGGATGCTGTTGTTGCTAGGTTTCAGCCGATAGCCCTGAATTATTCTCGAAATCAATAAAAGCAAGTTCAGAACTGACAAGTACCACTATGGGCAGTTCTAAGAAGATTGTTGAGTGTTTTTGGTGAGATAGAAATTGACTCCAATAAGTTTTTCTTGTTGTTGTTCCTGACTGTTCTGTGAACTTCTTGCTTGCTATCATATTAAGGAGAAAATTTTGTCTTGGACTATCATTTACTGATTGCTGGAGATCATACAATTGTTTGGAAGAGGAGGGTTTCATCCACCTCATAGTGAACCAATGTTTCATTTTTTCACAAGACTGGGTGACACACTAACACTGTGGAAGGCATGTGGCAGTGCAAAATCCAGCATCAAAGGTTGTGGATGATTAGTTTGAGTAATCTGGGTGAATTAATAATGCAGATGAAGAATCAGGTAGAGGTTCATTCATGACATTAAGGAGTTTTACCCATACCATGTTTGTGACAAAACAAGTTAATTAGGTGAGTGGATTTTGTACCATCTAGTTATTTATGCTAGTAAAAATTTGTTTAAGTTTGCAATTACTAAAATACATTTTTTTAGTTTTTTCTTTAGATTTGTTGTGTCTGATGGGATTATTTAGCTCCAGAGGCTTTTTATAATGCAAATCATTGGTGCATTGTTTCTGATATTCATGATTATGAGGTTGTTTTCTTTGATGGGATTATGTTCTAGAGCTTTTCAAAACCATGGAAGGCATGTTTATTGCTTAGTGTTATGTGCTTTTTTAAAATAGCTGTCAGTACTCTACCATTTACATACCATGGTCTATAGTATGGTATGTACATTACATACCATGGTCTACAGAACAAAATTTGAAACAAAAATTAAAGACTTGAATGTCATCTGTTGTTATGCCCCCACAGAAGACTCTGATGAGAAGAAAAAGGATACGTTTTACAGCCAGCTTCAGGATATTTTGAATTCTGTGAAAGAGATATTTCTCTTGTACTAGGTGACTTCAATTCTAAAGGTGGTTCTGACTCTGACCTTTGGGCAGGAGTTTAGGTCCCTTTGACATTGGTAGTTCCAATGGCAATGGGAAACATCTCCTACATGAAATAAACTTAATGGTTTACAATAACTAACACATACTTCAGACACTCGGACATCTATAAATATACATTGGTTTCACCTTATGGATTGCACAGGAATATGACAGATTATATTTTAATTAACAACAAATGAGCCAGTTCAGTTAGGAATACCAGATCATACAGGGGAGCTGAAATTGGGTCTGACCATTATTTGGTCAAAAGTGTCTTGCAGCTGAAGTTTAAGTAATGTTGTGCTAAGGTTAAGCAAATTGCCTTCAACACTGAAGGTCTGAAAGATCTAGATATAACCAAAGCATACCAAGATAGGCTACTTAGTCATTATGACAATCGTGGTTTACTGCTGAAGTTGAGAAAGAATGGGATCAGTTTAAACAGGCTTTTCTTGAAACCAACAGTACTCTTTTGGGTAAAAGGGAATAGAGGAAACAAAATTAATTAAGTAATAAGGCTTTGGGTTGGGTTTTTTACCTCTGAGCGGCACTTTTTTGCACACCATGGGCTAAATGGCCAGGTCGCATGGACCCCGAAGGCTCAGAGAAGGTTGGGGGAGGGGACCCACTGGAACAGCTGTTGGGAGACAGATGGTAGCCTCCCGTCAAGGCCATCCAGCGTGTTCTTTAACGTGCACAGGGTATGGCTCTCCCGCACACGGGGCCACGGCTTAACGTCCCATCCGACAGACGGCGGCCTTTCTAAGCCCATCGGTGTCCCCTACTGACCGTGGGCAGGGCGGGGAATTTTGCGGAGATAAATCTCAACGCTGACCCAGCTGGGACTCGAACCTGGGAACTACAGATTACGAGCCTGGCGCGCTACCGACTGAGCCACCCCCGCCCCATCTATGGAGAGTGTGGAAAAACAGGTGTATACACCTAAAGACTAAAATTAAGCTGTATAATAGTTTGGTTCTTTCTAAGGTTAGTTATGGTAGCGAAACCTTTGTAAACAGGATAACAAGAAACTTGATGCCTTTGATTCTAGATGCTTACTCAGTATCTTGGGCATTAGGTGGTTTGACTTTGTAAATAATGATGAGGTTAGGAGTCATCACAACCTCTTTTGGGCAGCATATTGTGCAGAGAGAGACTGCATTGGTTTGGCCATGTTGCCCATACGAATAATTATAGATTGGCCAATAGGGTTATGAATAGTGTGCGTAAAGGCCTCAGAAAGAGGGGGATACCTAGGATGCGATGGGCAGACAATGTCAAACAGGACCTTGCTAGAATTGGCCTAGAGTGGCCAAATGCAGCAACTGTAGCTCAGAAGAGACATATCTGGAGAGGAAAATTACACAGTCTGGTTGGTGGAAAATTACACAGCCATGGTCCTCCATAACCCATGGCTGCATGAGGATTTTGCATGTATGTATGCCAGTACTCTAAAGAGATTATTGATTTTTTTGCAAGTGTTTTAAAACTGCCAAACAACCATTCATTGGCTAGTGATGATATACTGTTCCAACAAGCAGCCTCAGATGGCATTGACTGATATTCACTGTGTAATGATCTGTGCAGTTAAGTAAAATTGCCTTTGATGCCATTCTGTTTTCTTTTTAAATGTACAGTATCAAAATTTTAACTTTAGAAATAAGTGTTCACAATTTTTTTTTTATTCAACATGTTCTCATTTTATGATTTTTTCCAGTGATAGCAATGTGATTTTCTTAGATTACTGTTAAGGACTTTTTTTTATTGTTTTAGGAATTTTCTAAGTTGGATGTTCTTTCTAATGTGATATTTCAACATGTTTTTCAGCTGGAGAAATTTTTTGACATTTTTGTTCAACTATCAAGAAGGTATCACTTGAATATTGATATTTAACTAAGAGTGATACCTTCCTTGACATTAAACAAAACACATCAAGAAATTTCTCCAATTTATTCAATTATATACTCGTAACATACTTGCCATCTTCATGATATGCTTATCGTCTGCTTCTTGAGGCTATTTGTGAGCAGCTGGGACAATGCCTCTATGAGACAGAAAACTGTGTACTGTAGATAGAAAGTTCATAACATAAGAGATCTTGATTGGTAGCTCTGTGGTTAGAGCACCAGACATGTTATCAGGAGGTCGTGGGTACATATCCCACCCAGTTGAAAATAAATTTCCCTCTAAAATTGATATTGACATTAAACTGAGACCTTCCTTAACACATTTTTTGCTGTTCAAATGACCTATTTAGTTTATTTTTATGGAAGTAACTTGAATAGAGTACTTATAACGAACAGGAATAATATTTTTTTCTCTGAATCACTTGCCATTAGGAGACCAGAAGTATCCCCTCAAGCAGCTGCTTGCCACAGAGGTCTGACAGGAGCCTGTCAGTTTATATGCCACAGTAGAAGGTCTGTGAGGATGGCAGAACCTCAGCAGAAAAACAACACAACATCCATGCCTTACCTGGGACTCAAACCCAGGTCCTTTAGATCAATAGCAAAGCAAGCTAACCACTCAGCCATAGGACTTTTACATTGCATAAAAACAACTGCGCCTGAGCAATCAAAACTGCATGTCTGTGAATAAAATTGGCTCAAGTTCTGTGGACACCCTGTTGTTCCATTTGGTGATTTTCTGAAAATATGCACTTAATGAATTTATAAAGCGATTTTTTTTATTCCACACTTTACTGATTCACTCTCTCTGTAACTGTGTTTTTCTTCCGACTTTTCATAATGCTGCTGCTGAATTCATATGAAACAAGAATTCAAGACAATATGATAAAATACTTAAAAAAATTTAATAAAAGCTTATTAACACAAATAAATAAATAAAAAAAAAACCCTCAAGCAGCTGCTTGCCACAGAGGTCTGACAGGAGCCTGTCAGTTTATATGCCACAGTAGAAGATCTGTGAGGATGGCAGGACCTCAGCAGAAAAACAGCACATACATCCATGCCTTACCCGGGGCTCGAACCCAGGTCCCTTAAGTCAGTAGCCAAGCGCACTAACCACTCGGCCATGGGACGGCTCATATTCCACATTACCATTGTTTGAAAAATAACGATAAAAAAAATGACTATCACTTGCCAGAGCAAGAGAACAGAATAATGAATTTCTGTAATTATTTTATGATCAATATTTGAAAGTATAGTTATGAATTCTCATTTCACATATATCTGTCAGCCACATTATAAAAAAGCCACCATAAAATATAAGACCACGAGGGAAGTGAATCAGTACAGTGTGGAATCAAAAAACAGCTCATACTCATATTACATGTTTTTGAAAAATCAGCAAAATTCCCCAGCTGTGAAACTTGAGCCACAAAATTAAATGAAAAATGAAAACATAAAATTTCTAGATTACATTTTATCAAGTAAAAAGTACGAATGTTTGATACATTTGAAATATTCAATGTAAATAAATTTTTCAATCAATTTATCCAGAGGGGTCAAATCCTCCCCATTTAGAGAAGTCGCATTGTCACTGCCCTGGAAAAAGTTGGAATCTTGTATCAAACATTCTATTTTGCATTCTTTTTGATTCGCTTGACATTAGTTTCTCTCATACCTCATGTCTGTGTCACAGAAATAAACATTTCACATATCCATACAAACCAAATACTTCATATCGGGATAACAAATCTAACTCAAGGCATTCATCACATGAAATGAAGCTGCTCAAAGTAAGACATCACCAACTTGAATTCTGACCGCACATACATGGCTAGCATTGGAGGTCAGTTCGCCATTCGTGGTCCTAGGTCAAAAGATGGCACTGCTCAAGAAATGTATGATGTTAAAATATGGCATCGAAATATGGAGTTGTTGGTTGCCTGTGGTTCTGTGATTTGTGTTTTTGGGTGGGTAATAGAAGATTCCATGTTATAAGTAGGATTTTAATTAATGTTTAGATATTTTGTCATTCTTCCTTGATAACTTAAAGTGGAGATGTATAATATATGAGGTATTTTTTATAATAGGCAAAAAGGAGTAATTAATCCTTCCCTTGTTTTTTCAAAATATGGTTAAAATATGATAATACATTATTTCAGATATTTAGTTAGTTTAGTTTACTTAGTATTAGTTTACTTAGTATTAGGCAAGTTTTTAGGGAAACGTGCATGGTTGGTTTTCAGAGGATTGTGATGTAGTAAAAGGTAAATAAACGTATGAGAAAATGTTTTTGAAGTTTTTGCATTTGGGAGTGGACATAGCACATATATCTTGATTAAAATAGGTTGAGATGATGAATTGGGTGGTTATTGTTCAATATGTATAATTGTTAGTGCAGAGCTGCTAACCTTGCACAACAAAAATTAAGATTTGGAAGAATGAGAAATCGGGGCATGGCATATCTGTAGGTTTATAGTGCTCAGGTGGCATTTTTTAATGTAGCGCAATAATGTATTGCATCTTGACAGATGTTCAACTTCCAAATTTCTAGTGGCAATTAAAAAAATTCAATTTTTCCAGATTTATACCAAGTTTCTTAAAATTACTTCCGTAAGAAAATCCCCACTAAATGTGCAGCATGAGATTTCTTCTTGTAGCAATTTAAATTAATGAAAAATGCATTTCAATATCACATTGAGAAGAACATTCAACTTCTTGGCAAGTTTTACAAATAATAACCTAAACAACCATATTACTAGTAGTGACTTTACAACAAGAATACGCTGATAAAGAATAGAATGATAAGCACTTATTCCTAAACATGAAATTTTCTTTCTGAAAATAAAAGAAAACCACCAGAAGCAATAGTATCTAAAACATATTTTCCTAACTGCACATATCATTATACAACGAATGTCGGTCAGTACCATCTGACGCTACTAGTTTCAAAGCTTACTGTCATTAACAAACATTCATTCCATAATTTAAAAAAAGAAATGTAAAAATCAATAATCTCATTGGAGAAGGCTATTCTAACAAGTACAAACCACTAAATGTATTGCTGTTTAGCAATTTAAGAAAGTCTCAGAAGAAAATTATCAGAGACAACCATCTTAACCTAAACATACTGCTAAACAATGAACCATTCCAACCTTTTTATCCCCACACACTCCCATAATAAACCAATCTTACAACCTAGAAACAAAATTGTAAGTAAAAAAATTGTATTTTACTGCAGATATAAAAAAATAAAAAAGCCATCTGAAGTAAATAATCCTATTAAAGACAAGCCTGAAACACACAAATTATCATTAATAATGACCACAGGCAATTGAATGATGAGCAATGTGGATTCAGAAGTAGTAGGGGATGTGTAGATCAGATATTTTCACTCTGGCAGATTCTTGAGAAATATTTAAAATTTCAGAAATCTTTGGTTGCTAGCTTTGTTGATTTCAAAAAGGCTTTAGACTCTGTTGATCGTCATAATTTGCGGTTGACTGTGAGATCGTATGACATACCAATAAGTTAGTTAACATAATGAAAGTTCTCTATAATAACACTGAATCATATGTGAGAGTTGATAATACTTGTAGCAATTGATTTAGCATTGCTTCTGGTGTTCAACAAGGGTGCATTTTTTTTGTCACCTTTTTTTTTTAGTTTGGTTACTGATAACATTATGCAAAATTTACTGCAAGGGAAAGATTTTGGCCTTAAATGTCCAGAGATTTCAAAATTTCTGATTTAGATTATGTTGATGATTTAGCCATTTTGGCAAATGATGTTGAGATGAACTCTTTCATTAGGGCTGTTGATGTAACTGGTAGTAGAGTAAGTTTGGTCATAAACTGAGAGAAAAGTGAAATGATGAAAATTGATCCGGCAGGCTGTGATTCAGTAATTTGAAAAGCTGCAGTCTTGAGAAGGGGGTCTCTATTTATCTTGGGAGCTATGTAATAGATGCTGGTGATGTGTAGCATCAGATTAACACACAAATAGGGATTGCTGCCAAGAGTTATAATAATCTATGTGGAGAAATAGGCATATACACCTAAAGACTAAAATTAGACTGTGAGTTGGTTATGGACGCTTTGTAAACAAGATAACAGGAAACGATGCTTTTGATTCTAGATGCTTATGCAGTATCTAGGGCAGGCATGGCCAACTGTTTTTGCCCCCGGGTCGGATTGGAAAAAATATATTTTCACGGGCCGGACGAAATATTAAAATAGAAAAATGTTAAGCAAAACACTTATTTCTTTAAGTAAACAAAATTTTATTATGAAATTTGTTTATGAATAATTGTAAGTAAATCAATACAACAAATTAACATAACTAATGTGACGTGTTGAGGCGGTTTGCATCGCTTATTATTTTTTTAATATCTGGTTCTATACTTGTAGTAGCTATTCTTAACACAGCCTCCAAATGTAAATCATTCAATCTTGATCTTGTTGTACTTTTATTTAGATTCATTAAAGAAAAGGTTTGTTCACAAATATAAGTTGAGCTAAAGATTACTAAATACGTCTTGGCAAGTTTTTTTAAATTTCCATATTTTTCATTATTCAATTGCTTATAAAAATTACACAAATTTTCTTGCTCTTTTCGATATTTCTCATGTAATAATTCATCACATTGTAAATTAATTATTTCTAATTGTATATCAACAGGAACGTCATCAACTTGTACAGAAAATAGATTTCGGATAATAGATAAAATTTTATCAATTTTTTTGAAGCAATCGAATCTCTGCTCGAAATCTGTCATTAGTACAAGGATGTTTTTATTAAATGTTTTAACCTTTTCTTTTAAAATATTTAAAGATATGGTCTGTAACGTTGGAAAATGATCAAATTTACATTCAGCCAGAATTGTAGAAAAAAGGCTAAGCTTCATTTTAAAAGCTCTTAATTTCTGTATTAAATCATGAGCAAATAAATTTTTTCCTTGTATACATGTGTTAAATTCGTTCAAATGTGTGAGAATATCCAAAGAAAATGCTAAATCACAAATCCAATTTGGATCTAATCAGGAAAATCTTCATTTTCTTTAAGCATTAAAAATACTTTTATTTCCTCTTGAAGGTCCCACACACATCTTAAAACTTTTCCCAAACTTAACCAACGGATTTTATTGCGATATAGTACATCTAAATGACTGGTATTTAGTTCTTCAAGGAGATCAATAAATTGCCTGTGATTTAATCCTTTTGATCGTAGGAAATTCACTAATTTCACAACTACATTTGTAACATGATCGATTTTTAAAATATTTTTGCACTATGCGAAAATATTTTACTCGCCTGCTGGCAACGTCGCTTGAACATCGAGTGCAGATGAGTATAAAAGTTTTAATTCTTTATAACGGAATCTTTTTTAAAAAATATAGAAGTATCGAGAATTCATTCGATTAATTACTAGAAGTTAAATGTTAATATTGAAAAATTGTTTGCGGGCCACATAAATTCATTACGCGGGCCGGATGTTGGCCATGCCTGATCTAGGGCATTAGGTGGTTCAACTTTGTAAGTAATGATGAGGTTAGGCAAAGGAGTGCATCCTCTTTTGAGCAGCATATTGTGCAGAGAGACACTCCATTGTTTAGGCCATGTTGCCCATATGGATAATTATAGAATATGGAATAGGGTTATGAACAGTATGCCTAAAGACCTCAGAAAGAGGGGGACACCCAGGATGCGGTGGGCAGACAATGTCAAACAGGAGCTTGTTAGAAATGGTGTGCAATGGCCACATGTAGCTCAGAACATATATGCTTGTAGAACTAAATTGCATGGTCTGATTGGACCTCTATAGCCTATGGCTGCTTGAGGATGATGATGACGATGATGATCCACAGTATAAAAAAGCAACAGGAACTAAATAATCCCATCAAAGCCAATAAGTTTAAAAAACACAAATTAACATAAATAACTCGCTGCCAATACTCAGTATAAAAACAAAAATCATTGTAAACAATTTATCACCAATCTGCAGTATAAAAAGCCCCTGAGAACCAAACAATGCTATCAGAGACAACATGCCTAAGAAAACACATATTATCACTGCTGATCTGCATTATAAAAAAGCCCCAGAAAAAAGTAATGCCATCAGACACAGTAAGACTAAAACACATGAATTATTGTGAGCAATTCTCCCCCCCCCCCAATCTGAAGTATAAAGCCCTGGAACCATTACAGAATATATGCCTAAAAACACCACCATCTGCATTATTAAAAAAAAAATCACTCAGAACAAAATAATCTCATCAGAGATGATTTATAATAGAGTATATATTGCTAAAGAAGTAATCATGCATTTCCCACTTAACACAATAATAGGGAATGTGCATTAACTAAACATCATAAATTGTTGGCAACTTTCAGCACTTACATGAGGCAAAATTTATACCTATATGCTACATATATGGGAATTAAATCCAAATTGCAATACAAAAATACAATTATATGAATAGATCACTGCTTTTCTGAAAATAAACTCTTAACTTTTATTCACTTTAGAAGGTAGACCAGGAAAAAAAACTCAAGAGCCAAAGGCCATGCGACAACCAACAGGCAATCCAATAAGTCATTTGATACGGTGAAAAGTATTATACTGTACGTCATTCATTGACATTACTTTACACCTTAAGAATGCTCAGTTACCATCTAGTGAGTTGATGGCCATAAACTGCAGTTGTGCCTACATATTGATTACACTAGTTTACAAGGTTTTTGACAATTTTTTCACTAGTTTATTAGGTAACATGACCAATTGTAGCTGCCTTTAGCTATTTTTCAGGTGGTGATTTCAGATCTGACTTTCAAAAATGACTAGCATGTCACATTTTTTATTTTATTGGTAATTCTGACTCCTATTAAGATCTTCCTATACCAACACATCCAGGCAACTGGGAGGATACTAGATATTTTACTTTTTGTGGCTGGCAACACTATTGCTAAGTGGGACAAAACATGTAACAGTAACCTAACCTCAGATCACCATTCTCATTATTTTCATTACAGGAGGAACATGTGCTGTACATTGAAGAGTGAATTTTGTTGGACTTTTCAAAAAAGAACAAAAGGAAAATACAATATCCAAATATAGCCATAAGTCCAGTTCCTCATGGAGAAGATCTTCCTATACCAACACCTCCAACCAACTGGGAGGAGGTGGATTCATTCATCAGAGAAAGCCTTTGAGGCAAATACAGATCCTGATCCTACATACATCCCTAAAAAGTTAGACAAGCCTCATCTGATTCAGCAAAATGAACTAAATGATCTTGTTCAAGACCTAGGGCTTTCCAAACAAGCTGAGGTTTTAGGTTCAAGACTTCATGAGTGGAATCTTCTGGCCAAGGATACCAGAGTTTCTCTGTTCAGAAAGAGAAATTCTGGCCAAGTGTACCAGAGTTTCTCTGTTCAGAAAGAGAAATTCTGGCCAAGTGTACCAGAGTTTCTCTGTTCAGAAAGAGAAATTTGGCTTTTATCTGCTTATTACGAGATGCAAGATGGTTTGTGTTTCTACACAGATATTTCAGGGCTGACAGAAGAAATTGGAACAACTCACGACCCTAAGGAATGGCATCTATTTATATATTCGTCAAAATTCAGCTTTATGCGAAAGGCCAGCTTTTAAGCTGGCTTTTGCATAAAGGAAACCAAGCACCTTCTATTTCAGTGGCACACGCTGTGAAAATGAAAGAAACTTAGGAAAGCATGCAAAAAATACTCACTGCTATAAAATATGACCAGTTTAAGTGGATAATATGTGGTGACCTAAAAGTCATCTCTATCTTGCTCGGGCTTCAAGGAGGCTTCACAAAATTTTGCTGTTTTCTGTATGTGTGGGACAGCAGGGCCAGAAAGGAACACTACAAAACAAAAACAAAAGACTGGTCCTAAACAGATGCTTTTATTCCTGGGAAGAGTAATGTGAAGTACAACCTCTAATTGACTCCTTTGATGTTCTACTCCCACCACTACACATCAAACTGAGGCTTATGAAAACCTTTGTAAAGGCTATGGATATTGGTAAAGGGTTTTTGCACTTGAAGGAAAATTTTACAAAACTAAGTGATGCCAAATTCAAAGAAGGGCTCTTTGTTGGTCCTCAGATCAGAAAGCTACTGAATGATAGTCTTTGAAGAAAAACTGAACATGAAGGAGTGCGGTTCATGGAAATCCTTTACGTCTGTGGTCCAGGGTTTTCTGGGGAATCACAAAGAGAAAAACTACCAACAGCTCATTCAACATCTTCTCAAAAACTATAAAAATCTTGGCTGCCAAATGTCTTTGAAGATCCATTTCTTGCACTCTCGTCTTGACTTCTTTCCGAAGAATATAGGAGCTGTCAGTGATGAAAAAGGGGAAAGATTTCACCAGGATATCCAAACCTTGGAGGAGAGATATCAAGGCAGGTTGTTGGTTGTTTTACCTCTGAATGGTACTTTTTTGCACACCATGGACTAAATGGCCAGGTCACATGGACCCTGAAGGCTCAGAGAAGGTTGGGGGAAGGGACCCAATGGAACAGCTGTTGGGAGACAGATGGTAGCCTCCCATCAAGGCCATCCAGCGTGTTCTTTAAACATGCACAGGGTATGGCTCTCCCGCACATGGGACCATGGCTTAATATCCTATCCAACAGATATCAAAGCAGGTGGGACCTAGCAATGATGGTTGACAATTGCTGTTTCTTGCAGAAGGAAGATACCTCAGCACATAAAAGACAAAAATGAACTTCTTGTAAGTATAAAAGATCCTTACCCATGTTTTCTTATTTTGCATTTGAATATTATTTCATTTGTTTACTTTATATTCAGTGGTCTATAACTACGATGTTTCTAATTTTTTTCACTATAATCATGCTATTAATTAATGAGTTTTAAGTTGAAATTTAATAACATAGTCATATTTATTTTCATTTCCCAGATATGCATATTCAGTGAAATACATCAATCCATAATTAAAAAAAAACAAAAAAACTGTATGTGCTGCAGAGTTTTCATGGCCATATTTTAATTCAGCACCCAAAATTAGCTAAAAACATTCTATTTGACCAATGTTATAAAAAAAAAAGTTTAAATTTGTTGTCTAGTGTTATTAGTTGCAAAGGTCAGAGCAGTAGCCCAGCTGCCAACTTGCCTTAACTCTAGTGAAAGAAAAATTTAAATTCCTTATCAACCCATTAGTCAACCAAAAAAACAATAGACATGCAAGAAATCCTTTCAAGTTGCAATATCAGTCATGTCCCACAGATCAGGGAAATTCTCTAATCTGTATTATTTAGGGAAATTCTCTAATCTGTATTATCTCCTTCACTCTGAAGTTTCCAATTTTAAGTAATCCAATTAGTGTTCAGTTGGACAGAGTCAGGAGAGTTTGGTATAGGTTCAATAAAGACCCATTTAGAAACAATCTATGGTCTTCAACTCTGCAACATATTTCACATGTGGACTTTGCCATGTGTTGTCCGAAAATGGTTAACTGGAATCATAGATTTCCTTTGATTGATTTGCAGGTGAGTCCCACAAACATAGATTAAAGAGTGGGGACACAGCTACACCTTTAGTACAGTTAGAGAACTAAATCAGAAACAGTTTTTCTCTTTCATTAACATTCTCCATTTGGGAAAAGGGAAAAACTACTACAAAATTTGGGAGCAGATTTTCATAAGGGTAAAACTAAAAATTAGGCTTTTACTGGCCAATTCAAAATTTCAGATTTTAAAACAAACTCAGAGTAGTTGGCAGCTCTGGGTAATTGCTTACAATATTTTAGGTTTGTTATAAGATCGGTTTGTTCTGGGGGGGGGGGGTGCTTACCAGTATGTTCGGGTTTAAATGGTTATCTCCCGTAATTGTGTTCTGATTTTTTTTATTAAATTGTGAAATGGCAATTCATTGATTAGAAGTATGTATTTAATATAATAGCAGTCTCCAGTGAGATTATTGATTTTTGAGGTTTTTAAATTACAGAAAGAACATTCGTTACTAATATAATATAGGTTGTTATAACACCTATTATATTATTAAATAATATTATATTATTGTTATAATAACATACTATAGGTATATATATATATATAAACATAATAGGTTGACAATAGGTTGTTGAAACAAGTAGCCTTGGATGCTTCTGACCGAAATTTGTCTTATGCAATGCACAGTTAGGAAAATATGCATTAGATACTATAACTTCTGGGGGTTTTCTTTTATTTACAGAAACAAAATTTTATGCTCAGCAGTGTTTATAATTATATTCTTTACTTGGCATATTCCCATTGTACAGCCTCTTCACTGCTAGTAATACGATTAAGTTATTATTGTAGAATTTCCTAGAAGTTTAATATTGTTTCTAATGTGATATTGAAATTTGCTTTTCATTAGTTTAAATTGCATATTTAGAGGGCTTTTTTTATGGAAGTAATTTTAAAAAACTTGACAAAATTCTCAAAAAATTTAAATTTTCTCTCTCCATCTTTTGCTGTTAGGTGTCTGGAAGTCAAACATTCCATCAAGATGCAACTCATCGCTGCATTGCATCTGAGTGCCATAAACTGCAGGTCTGCCTTATACTGTAAAGAAACCAACATTCATTTTAGTTCATATTCACACTTTTATCAACCTAAAAACAACCAAATGCAGGATTCAAAAGCAACTGCAAATCTCAGCAGCAGAAGACAAGTTTGCTGTTCAATACTGCAAAAACCTTCTTTGTATCACATTACATCCTTGTATTACATTTATTCTTTTATTCTATTTTCTACTTACGTTCCAATTATTTCCATAACTTCTACTTACATTTTTTTAAGTAGTGCCATGTTGTAACCCATGAACTGCAGGATAACCCATTGAATATTTTCATATTCAGTTTGTTTCTGTATTATTGTGAGATTGTAGAATTGAATGTAAAAAAGTAATTTCGCAGGATGTTTTTGCTATTATTTGAACACTTCACAATACTCAACATTGAGTACCTTTTCCATCTTATTCACAGTATATTAAGATTGAACCACATATATTGACTTGCACAGATTCATCAACTAAACAAACTGAAACCCTTTTTCCTTTTCATGTGATTTTACGGCATCTCAGCACATCATACCATATTTCATTGAAAATTGTCTTAACGAGAGCAGAGAGAAAATGAACAATCCAGGTCTTACGTTAATGGGTACTGCAGTATATTTTAATTGGCAGAACTGCAGTAGCCGTCCCATGGTTGAGTGGTTAGCATGCTTGGCTACTGATCTAAGGGACCTGGGTTTGAGCCCCGGATAAGGCATGGATATATGTCGTTTTTCTGCTGAGGTCCTGCCATCCTCTCAGACCTTCAACTATGGCATATAAACTGACAGGCCACTGTCAGACCTCTGTGGCAAGCAGCTGCTTGAGGGGGTATTTATTTTTTTTTTTAGAACTGCAGTACAGGGTCCTAAGTCACCATCTTGTTTTATTTCATGGCAGTGAAAAAAAAAAGTCTGAATGGTAAAAGTAGTCTGTTCCGCATCTACCTTGAGAAGTGTACTGAGGACATATATATAATTTAAAGGATATATATATATATAAGAAATATGCAATGCCACATAGAAGAAAATCATGTTTCTGCACTTAAAAAGTTATTGAGAATAATCTCATCAAAACAAGATTTTATTAACGCTTATCACTAGAAAATGAACCCTTGTTTCGCACTTAAAACACCTGAAAATTAAACAGTTCCATCAAAATTTGATTTTATTAACAACTCTTATCGCTAAAGAATAACTTCTTGTTCCTTACTGAAATAAAGTCCCAAAAATAATCTCATTGAAAGATTTCATTAACAACACTTATTGCTAAACAACGAAACCTCATTCCGCACTTAAAAAAGCCCCTAAAACAAATATCAAAAGTAAATTTCAAGAATCAACTTAAGAAAAGTCCCGAAAACAAATAATCTCATTAGAGAGAACTATTCTGAACAGCATATATGTCATAAACATTGGAATATGCGGATGGATATCATATTGCAACTCAACCTTACAGGTTTTCCTGGGGAAAAGTACATGGCGGCTGAGAACCCTATACTGCAGCGTAGCCTTTTAATTAGTTACCTATTTGTTCTTCCCTTCATCTGTATTACGAGTTTTTAATATTCTTTGGTCGGTGCAAATGATTATCATACTTGCCTGTTTTTAGGTGTAAGGACCTCCGTTTCTTTAAGCGTACTCTTTTCTGTTTCCCTACGTTTTCTCTCTGCAATTTTCCGCAAAATCTCTTGTTTCTTTTGTTCAATAATTTTTTCTTGTTGTGATAATTCTGAAGTACGATCATTTTTTACATTACACTTCGATGTTTCAACAAAAAGGTTCGCCATTTCAGCCATTGCTATTTACAACTGCTGCCAACTTTTCTTATAAAAACTTCAGCTTCTATTTAATCGAAAAATTTAAAATCTTGAGTACAGGCCTGCACAATTCGAGTTTTCTCCAGACACTCTTATGCAAAAAAAAAAAATCCACCAGATGGCGGGCAAACACTTTAAAAAAAACAAACCATGTTGTCTGCATAAGTTTCATTGAGTGATTTCTGCGTTCGGATTTAAAATAGCAATCTTTTCTAAACTAAAAATTTTTAATGCGGAATTTTTCAAATTTTCTCTATTCTTAAAGATGATATGTTGTTTTCCGATGTGTCGGTCCAGAACAGGTGCGTATGATATAAATACAAAGGGACAAGAATGGAAGATAAAAGTAACAGGAGATACGTATCACGTGTTCAAAGTGTGTGTTAGACTTCAAATGGATGGGGATTCCCCCCCCTCCCACGTTAGACAACTGACTGCAAATTAGATTACCTTCAGAACCCCATGCCTTGAAGATACGGGGAGCGGAGTGAGAGAGAAGGCTCAGTCATGGGTCACGTCATATATATCCTTGTTCCTTTGATTGCCTTCGTTTTTTTGGTACAGAAATTCGACACCTTTTACAAACAATCGATTTTTAAAATAACTATGAACTATATCAATTTGAAAAAAAATCAGAAAGACAGATGAAAATGAGGTGTAACTTTCAGATAAAAAAACCAGAAGAATGAAAGCAAAATAGCACGAGAAATTAAATCGAGAAAAATGCGATGCTGAGTGCTTGGCATTCAAGATCACAAAATTTCTCCTCTCAGATGCTGAGCTCGTGGCACTGAACAGGTTAATCGGGAGAAAGGAAGTCATTTTTTTTACATCTTTCTGGCATCAGATTTCTTTTGTCGCAATGCATAGAGTATTATATTCACAGTGATAATTCAAATCACTAACTCAGAGTAATATCTAATGTATAGTCAATTGTGCATGATTGACTGACAGAGGATCACGCTAATTCTAACCTCGGAAAGTGTAAATCGTGATATTTCATCAATAACTATGCAACACCAAATCATTTTTTTAATTTATCTGTATAAAGAAACAATATTCTCTTAAAACAAAAAGGAAAAAAAAAAATACATTTTCCACCCCCTTGGGCTAAGTGGTCAACTCATAATTGCCAATGGTACAACGTGACCTTCACATTCCACCATCAAAATTTCAAAGTTCTAACAAAATACATCGTTTGCAATATTCATTTGAAATTTTCAACTTTTTCGACAGAGGCACATTTATAGCTTCTGGTAGACTAGGAAAGTGAAAATCATAATATTTCATCAATACCTGTCTAATGCAAAAAAAAAAAGTTTCATCTCTGTAAAGAAATCTTGCTGAGAACCAAACAGTTGCAATTTCCCACCCACCCTGGGTCTAAGAGGTGAATTGTTTCCTATGGAAACTTCAGGACGTTCACTTTCCACCACCATAATTTTGAATATCTAATCATACATTGTAGGTAAAAAAATAAAATAGCATTTTAGTTTTATTATTACGGTATACAAAAGAAAAATCACCTATTATGATTTTTTAAATCTAAATCTATAGATTTTTCTACCTAAAAAACACTTTTCGTTTCAAAAATGTTAGCAACATATAAGTTACAAACATAAATGTAGCATATTTTTTTTCCCATGGATCCGTACATTCACGAAATTTGAAGTTTTTTCTCGTTGCTTTCACACGAAAACGACTGACGAAACCGGTTGTTTTCTAGTGTTTGCGCGCCACCTAGTGAGATTTTGTATTATAGGAGGTTCGCTTAAAGGTGTCTTTCTCAAGCAATTGCGCAGGCCTGTAGTCTATCATTGTTGGCCAAGCCTAAAGTGCCCCATCAACTTATCAGAATGCATGTTAAGTAAGGCAATCGATTTTTAAAATAACTATGAACTATATCAATTTGAAAAAAAATCAGAAAGACAGATGAAAATGAGGTGTAACTTTCAGATAAAAAAACCAGAAGAATGAAAGCAAAATAGTACGAGAAATTAAATCGAGATGCTGAGCTCGTGGCACTGAACAGGTTAATCGGGAGAAAGGAAGTCATGTTTTTTTACATCTTTCTGGCATCAGATTTCTTTTGTCG
This sequence comes from Ryuthela nishihirai, assembly GCA_038380435.1. NCBI lineage: Eukaryota > Metazoa > Arthropoda > Arachnida > Araneae > Heptathelidae > Ryuthela > Ryuthela nishihirai. The sequence continues at coordinate 78,105,349 of JAWZYU010000007.1, read as the reverse complement.
CAATGCATAGAGTATTATATTCACAGTGATAATTCAAATCACTAACTCAGAGTAATATCTAATGTATAGTCAATTGTGCATGATTGACTGACAGAGGATCACGCTAATTCTAACCTCGGAAAGTGTAAATCGTGATATTCCATCCAAACTTCGCGTGAATGGCAACAACAAGCCTCAATGCAACAAGCTCCTTTCATGGAGGTAGAAAGAGGGGGAGGCCCCTTACTATATTTCATCATAGGTCGCTAGTATAGGCGCTCAGAAGGCCACACGCTGCAGACCAATTGCAATATATCACAATGCTTTATACGAATACTGCTCAATAAAATCGGAATTTTTTTCATGTACAAAAAAGGAATTATTTCGCCACATATTGCTAAATCGATTTTTTTTTCTTGGAAGGTCAAGATGTTAAATATATATGTAAAAAACTTTTTTTGTTTCTTTACGTTTTCAAACACAGTTGTTTAATCCCATTTAAAGTTAGCAATAAAAAATTACATATGAAATGAAAGCTACACCATCTGTTTCATAAAATAGGGGGATTGTAGAACTACATATATCCAGTGCAGGGCCAGATCTAAACTCCCCCCCCCCCACCTACTTTCAGAATGCTTAGTAAGGGTAATAGGAGCTAAAAATTATCAAACTTTATATTTTATGTTAATGAAGAATAAATTTATTCACCTTTTAAAGACCTGTAAAACAGAGGGGAAAACTGTTATACTACGCTGAAAATGGTAACTTCACCCGCCCCTCGATTTTTCTTCTGGATTCGGCCTTGATTCTGTGGAACTTTGGGGCAAAATTCTCCTTCCCAAAGAAAAAGTTTAAAATGCAAATTCTTGGAATACCTCACCACCTTAACTTTTATATATAAAAGTTTCTAATGTAACAAATGAAAGGTAGTATAGTGCCTGATATGTAATATATTAAATTCCCCTCCCCTGCATAATATTTCAAAGTCGTATCATTGTTTAATCAACTTTCTAACGTTCAGAGTAAACTCTAAGTCAAATCTCTTACATTAGAAAAAATGTAAATAGTAACAGAAAAAAAGCTTTTTGCAATGAAAAGCAGGAACTTTGTTGTGAAATATCGAGTTTAATATAGGCTTAAATACTGATTGTTGTTTAAAAGAAATTTAAATAGTTTTGATTATGATCTTTTATCTATCTTGTCATATTGTTCCATTAAATTGTTTGAATATTGTTTAAAATCGAGATTTAAATAGATTTAATTATAACCTTTAATTTACCTTCTGTCGTATTTTTCCATTAAATGCACATTTTAATAGTTATAGCACTTCAAAGTTAGATTTCCATCAACATGTAACATAATTTATCATGAAATATTCTAGCGTCCATAACTCTTTAAATACTTAACGAATATTGTTTAAAATCGAGATTTAATTATGATCTTTATCTTCAGTCAGATTTTTCCATTGAATGCATATTTTAGAAGTTATAGAGCTTCCAACTTAGGTCCTCACTGGCATAACACTGAAGATTATTACTTAATATTCCAGATTCCGCAACTATTTAAATACTAAAAGAATTTGTTGAAAATTTATATTTAAATAAATTTGATTATTATCTTTATCTTCAGTCACATTTTTCCATTAAATGCATATTTTAGAAATTATAGAGCTTCCAAATTAGGTTCTCACTGGCATAACGGATATTCTGTAGCCTTTCGGAAGGGTTCATCAAAAGCATAGGAAATGAATAATGTGCGTATTATGTTCTCTCCCATTTCTTGATTTCTTTCTTTCTCTGAATTTATAATGAATCTTTAATTGATTTAAAACAATGGGAAAGTTTCGCAACCCCCTTCACCAAATTTTCGCTCTCTACTCTCGCACGTCCTATGTACTGTCATAAACAGTTGAAATAAAAAAATGTTCAATAAACAAAGCAAAACTTTAGCATTATTTCTTACCTATTAAATGTCATCCCGTTGATCTTTTTCGCAGGATTGTTAATGCATTCAAACGCGATGCACATATCCATTTTTTTAATGCAATCTGTCGTTTTTTAACACAGTGATAGCACACTTACCAGTAGCTACAATATGGCGATGCTCGGTTAGTTTTCAGGCCATTGGGTACCTCCCTCTCTTCTTACCTACATGAGTCAGACAAAAGTTACCTGCGAAGTTGCCACTTAAAAGCAAACTAAATTAAAAAAAACTTATCTTTCCATATGTGCCCTAAAATGCAAAATAATGTACCAATATTGAAATCGCTTACACTTTATTTGAACTACAAAGGGAGATCGGGCACCAAACTGATTTCTCTTGCCTGCTGCAGAAAAAGGTAGTGACCCATCTTCCTTTGAAATTAATATGAATTCAGTCAGTGCTTTAAATATTAGCATTTTATATTTCTCTTTTTAGACCACATAAAGATAAATCAAGAAATTTTAAAAAAATTGAAAAAATCTAGAAATTTTAAAAAATTTTCTTCACAGACTATGGTCTGTGTTCTATTGCTGTATCAGGTGGATTCCAATTGCAAAGCGCCGAAATTTTCCTCTCTAATCTCCACTTGTTCTGTGAGAAAATAACATGATGAGCTTAGAAGTCTGTTGGATGGAACATTAGGTTATGGTCCTGTGTCATCAGCAGAACTTAATTGTTTTTTTGGAAAATAATACTAAATCAGTTTTGAACGCTCTTAAATTACTTTTGAGGTAAAGCAGAAAAAACTTCTAACCACACATGAAAACAAATAAAGTTTATTATTACAATCGTTTCATTGTTCAATATAAATAATTACAGTGTAATTTACCAACATCTGACATTTGAGTTATTTTTCGCAACAGAATTCACAATAGACCAAAACAAAGTGATGCTTTTTTGTTTACAGAAGCCTTAAACTTTAAAATATTTACCTAGAAATATATTTATATTTTCACAAAGTTAATTTCAATTATTATGTATTGCTAAGGTAAAAAGAGTTGATGAATATTTTAATTTGAGGTCTATAGTATACTTTTATTTGTGTGCAAATTATTTGAATTGTGGATTATTTTTTAAAGAAAAGCAGAATTTTATGAATATCTATATATCTGTGCTTTCACTTGCATTTGTGGCAGGCTTTAGAGGTTTATTTGTTTCAAGTCAAAAATGTTTTGGTTTTGCAATGATGTGAATTCTGAAAGTAGTACATCATTATTTAAATATAAATAAAAAATAAAAATATCTTGTAAAACACATAAGCTAACTGTAAACAAGTACATTTATATATTTAAAAGAAAAAAATTAACAAGAATAAATATATATATTTTAAACATTTCAAATTACTTTATAAGAGAACAGTTGTACATAGGAATCTTGCAGGATGATAATATACAAAACTTTATTTCATTAACAGTGTTTTTGGAAGTGAGTTCAATTTGTCTTCATCTGCTTTTGAAAATAGATAGATGGTTTTTTATATAAGTAAAAATTGAAATGCATGCTATAATTAGTTGCATGTGTTTCAGTATAGAGAAACAAATAGATCACATGAAATTGTGATAGGGGTTCAGTGAGGAAAAGCTTATTTCAGCAAATTCTCTGCTGTAGACTTTCTTAATAGTAAGATCAGGTGTATGAAACAAACTCTTTCACATTCAATTGCTTTCCAAAAAACACTGATGGTGCTTTTGGAAGAAATTATTATTGGTTTTGACATAATCTTGATAGCAGGAAAATTGACAAGGCTAGGTATATATATGGTATTACCTAAATATGACTGGCTGCCTAAATATGATGTTGGTAATCATAATCTTGATAGCCTTGTCAATTTTCCTGCTATCAAGATTATGTCAAAACATAATCTTGATAGCAGGAAAATGATGATGTTGATGTTGGTGTTGCCTTGTCAATTTTCTGCTATCAAGATCTTTTTCTGCTATCATCATTTGATGTTGATGTCATCATTTTCTGTTATCATCATTTGATGTTGATGTTGGTAATCATAATCTTGATAGCAGAAAAATAGACAATTTTAAATATTTGCATTAGATAATTGCAATAGTTTCTCACAATGTCAAAGAGACCACATGGAGTTGTAATGACTATTCCACTGGGCAAGATCACTTCAAACATGTATATTTGCATATTTACAACAAGAATAAAAACTTATTACTTTCTGAACATTTCAAAATTTTTAAAACATTTAAAATGATCTTTTAGAAATACATAAGTGGCTAGTTTTGAATAAAGTAAATTTGAATATCATTAAAAGTTTCTTTATTCTGAATTGCTTAAAACAGACACTCTAATAAATAAAATAATACCCCCTCAAGCAGCTGCTTGCCACAGAGGTCTGACAGGAGCCTGTCAGTTTATATGCCAAAGTAAAAGATCTGAGAGGATGGCAGGACCTCAGCAGAAAAACAACACACACAACCATGCCTTACCCGGGGCTCGAACCCAGGTCCCTTAGATCAGTAGCCAAGCGTGCTAACCACTCGGCTAATAGAAATTAAATATTAAATTATTAATTGCCTTCTTAATCAGAATTGTGTATGCCCTAAATTAGAAAGAGTATATCATTACAATTATTTGGTGAACTGGGTTCTTCTTTAAAATGGAGGCCTCATACAAATAAGATAACAAAGCAATTAATATACATATTATTCAAATTTTTATCATATTTTAAAAAAATAGATAATTAATTTTTAACAGTACTATATTATGCCTGGGTTTACTCTATATATACAGCATGGTTTGTGTAGTTGGGAAGGTGATTATGATATTAATTTATATAATTTATTCATGGTACATAAAAATATTCAAGTTAGTGTTTAATGTTAAATTTTCTACTTTAGAAAGCCCCATCTACTTTAATTCATTTTCATCATATGAGAAATATTTAAATGTATAAAATCCTATTGTTTTTATATCAGAGTAAGCAATGGGTAGAGAGTAAACATATTGAATGCAATTTACGAGTGAAAGGAGTAATGTTCAAAATACCAATGGCAAAGAATATTCTCCAGAAGCACTTTGCTTATTTAGCACCAAAATATTACAATTCCTTACCATGGATATGAGAAATGAAAACAATCAGACTGTCTTACAGAAGAAATTGCATACACATATTAACTTTTATGAGTCCTACTTTAAGGTTAATTGTTCAAATCTTTTATTTATAATTAGTGAATACTAATATACTCCTTTCTTTTATTATTGATGTGTCAAATTATACTAAGAATTGATTGTTATTCCCATTATTGGCTGCCTAAATATGATGTTGGTAATTAAACTGGAATCTGGACAGGCAGTTTAGACCCTTGACCCTAGACATGTAATATCTAAAATTATGTGTATGTGTTTTTTTTAAATTTTTCTTGCTTTTTTGTTTTTAAAATTTTTGTGATATATATATTTATTATTTGTGGAAATAAATTGCTACTACTACTACAACTTAATTTAAATGATTTCTACCACATTTGCAATTTTAATTGCTCCCATCAATTGCTACAGATACAAGTTTACTACAGTTTGAAGTATATTTTGTCAAAAAAAGATGTAAAAAAATTACCCTATCACAGTTTAAATATTTCTGTGCATGTTTCTATTAATACTAACTTTTATGACTAGCTTAATGTACTTTATCTGAATACTGTTAAATTTTATATTAACAGGAATCAACAGTGATACGTACTGGATGTAAGAAATTGGCTATGTACTTATTTCTTATTTCTCCCATTTTCAAATCAAATTTTATAATGTTAATAGAGGAGGAATAGTAGCAGAAAAATTTCACTGTACATTTGCAATAAAACAATTAATGAGTATCAGTTATTAGAATTCTATGAAATAATACAAATTGTAACAATAACAACTGAAAATATATCACAGACTTTAACAAGCACAAATAATTCAACATAAACATATTAATTAAAATATAGTTTTATATAGTATAAAAAATATAGTTTTTTAATTTTAAGCCATAAAAAATTGGCATACTTTGTCAGCTGCCTTGTTATAACAATAGTAAATATCTAGATATATGAATATCTTGGATGGTTTAGTTGAAAATTCATGAACACTACATTGGTGATATTTCCTGATCTTCATGACTATGTACTAAATGAATATCTACTTGGATGGTGGTATATTTATGTCATGTAGCCACAAATTGTTCTTATAGCCTTCACGCACATGATCTAATAATACTTGTCTTCTCTGTTCACAATACCTGATAAAAATATAAATATAAGCAAAAAAATTACTCTAAATAAGAAAAAAAGTATTATAAAACTCAATATGCGAAGTAGTTAATTCAAAAACAAAGGTTACATAAAAGCCAGAAACATTCATGTTTCATTAGAATAATAAACTTATTGATTCTTTACATTTGCATTTTTTTCAAAGACGATTGGTTGTTTCTTTTAAGGTTTTATGGAACATGAGCAACTGAGGTAGGTTGATAGGTTGGTAAGTCGGTATTCATTCGATTATTCATTTTGAATTGATTGATTGACATTAGGTACATACATACACACACACACACACATAATCCTCAAGTAGCCAAGGGCTATGGAGGTCCAACCAGACTGTAATTTAAATCTCCAAACACATCTGTTCTGAGCTAAAACTGTTGCATTTGGCCACTGCGGTCCAATTCTAATTAATTACACAATTTTGTAGACCCAATATTGGCTTCCCTATAAGACCTGGTATTCCTAATAAGATTAGCTCATTTGCTGGTAATTAATATATATACTCCAGTGGCAAAGTGTGACTTTTTGAACATGGGAAGCAATTATCAAAAGCACTGCTCAAATTACACTGGGGCACTGTTATTTTACTTGATTTTGTAAATCATTACACTGGAATGCCATTCATGTACTTGTGTTTCCAAATCATTAAATTGGAATGCTGTTCATTACTTATGTTTCCAGATCATTGGACCAGAATGACATTTTGGTACTTGAAGTTTCTGAATTGTTGAAACCAATACTGTTCTAATATTTGATATTTTTGAATCGTGAATTGGGATGAATTTCAGTATCTGATGTTTTCTAATCACTGATTGTGTACATATTTTTAAAAATTTTAAAGCAAATTTTTATGATATTAGTATTATATATATTATCGTTAAAGTATGAAATCCGTTATTTCATAGAATACCTAGTTATTTCATGAAATAACTGATCAAGTCAGTTAAAGCGTAAAACTCACTTGTATTCTATGGTTTAACTAGTTATTTCATAGAATAACGATCTACACCCCGTTAAAGTGTAAAATAACCGAGTAAATAAATCTTAAATTCAAAAGGCTGTAAAGTGAGAACCACTGATCAGAAATAGCACACCATTTTTAACCCACTATAAAGTGTTATATAATAATAATGATATTAACTTTTATGTTTCGTTTAAGAATATGGAAAGTATTACTTTCATTTACATGCAATATTTTTGTAATTAACGATAATTTGCTGAACTTAATATAAAGAGATTATTGTAGCTAAATATTTTTTGCATCAGACTCTCAGAACATCAACAAGAAGTGACCAAAAACTGCATTCTACCCTGAAATGTAACCAAAAGTCAACAAAAAAAAGAGACTATTTCTAGTGTCCAAGAGTAGAGTTGAAACCAGGGTCATCCCTCTGTCAACATGAATCAGTGGTCTGAATTATAAAAAACGCCCCCAAAATGAGCAGGCCAAGTGAGAACGAATTACTTTAGTGATTCATTCTCAAGAGAACTTCACTTTCACTCAAGATCACTTTACTGATTTGTTCTCACTTGGCATCTGCTCATCCAGGGCGTTTTTTATAATGCGGATGACTGAATCACGTGATGCGAAGATTCATATTCAAGAGATTCACCACTTTACGGATTCGTTCTTACTTGGCCTTCGCACATTAGGGCAATTCCAATTGCCGTTTTAGTAATCCCTGTTGTAACAAATGATTTATTGTGTCTTTATATAAATATCAATCATAGTAAATAGGCACTTTAGCGTCGATTTAAATTTTAGAGGAAAAATTGTCTTGAGCCAGGTGGGATACGAACCTACGACCTCCTGATATAATGTGAGGTGTTCTGGACCACTGAGCTACCGGCCGCCGATCAAGATCTCTTCTAACTAGTGCTATGAACATTCCCTTTATGTTTCATATAAGCGCTGTTCAGGCAATATTTCTAGCCACAAGTGACATTTATATTAGCCAATAGATGGAAGCATGTACGACAAGTATGCAGATAATAAATAATTAATAGCCTATGCTCGACGTATTTCAAATCAATCATCGTAAATAGGCACATTAGCGTTGATTTAAATTTTAGAGGAAAAATTGTCTTGAGCCGGGTGGGATACGAACCCACGACCTCCTGATAACATGTCAGGTGCTCTGGACCACTGAGCTACCGGCCAGAGCACCTGACATGTTATCAGGAGGTTGTGGGTTTGTATCCCACCCGGCTCAAGATAATTTTTCCTCTAAAATTTAAATCGACACTAAAGTGCCTATTTATTATGAGTTGATTTGAAATATGTCGAGCCTATTTCATTAATTATTTATTATCTGCATACTTATCGTACATACTTCCATCTATTGACTAATATAAATGCCGCTCGTGGCTAAAAAATATTGCCAGAATAGTGCCTATGTGAAACATAAAGGGAATGTTCATAGCGCTAGTTAGAGGAGATCTTGATCGGCGGCCGGTAGCTCAGTGATCCAGAGCACCTGACATGTTATCAGGTGGTCATGGGTTCGTATCCCACCAGGCTCAAGACAATTTTTCCTCTAAAATTTAAATCGACGCTAAAGTGCCTATTTACTATGATTGATTTGAAATACGTAGAACCTATTTCATTAATTATTTATTTATATAAATAACATTTTGTATGCTGTATAATTCAGTCAGATTGTTTATTTTACACTTTAACTGTCTATCATTAGTTATTTCATAGAATACCTAGTTATTTCCTAGAATAACTAGTTAAAATGTGGAATTATTAATTTATTAGACACTTTAACTGACTTGATCAGTTATTTCATGAAATAACTAGGTATTCTATGTAATAACTGAATTATACACTTTAACGGTAACATATATATAATATAGAAGCAAGAAGGGGATTGAGGGTTAATTCTTTCCTTCTGTGGGGGAATTCATGTTTAAGAAACCAATAAAACTGGGTATAAAAATATTAACAAAATTTTTCAAAATCACAAACTTTAAAGAATTTTACTTGATTTTGGCTACTATTATATAATGTATAATTTCTAAATTATTGTTAATAAAAATGCAAATCAATTCCTCCATCCAATATTGAATTCTATAACAAACATCCATGGAAGAGGCATAATATTTTCCACCAGTTAACATTAGCAAACAGAAAGAAATAATAATGACCTATCAAGGGTATTTTGATGACTCTACATTTGGTAGGTCACAGAAGCAGTGGTGTACTCAAAGAGTGGGATTTGGGGTTATAACACCTCCCCCTTCTACTCTTGAGGCTTAAATATCATAATTTTCTAAGACAGTCCTCGAAGAACAGAGTCAAGTATGTCAAATGAGACAAATATCTCTCCACCACCCATTAGGAGTTTCTGGATATGCTACTGTACAGAAAATATCCATAACACAAAGAGATTGACCGTCAGCAAATTCCCTCTAATTTGAGTGACTGCAGTTGCGATGTTGCGCCCATACACATCTGCCGTTCTCTGCATGCAAAAGTTCATAAATGACATCCTCATACATGAGAACTTTCTCCTGGGCACACTCTAAAACACTTAAGAGAGAATGTTGACTGTAAGACAGCTCACAAGTATCTGCTTGTAATGTATCACTTTGGGTGTGGCATTTTCAAATTAAACAGAATTGGCAAAATATTATTAACTTTAGACTCTGAACGTAGCTAAATTTAATACATTGAACTACTGTGGAAAAGCACCTTATGTTGCTTGTAATTGTTAATATCATAACAGGAAAATGTGCAACAATAAAATCATGGCTGTGATGTCAAGTGATGCTTGTGATATGCCTCAGCATGAGAATTGCATCACTAATCTGTTAAAACAAAGAATAGACTTCTGCAGGAAGCAGAAAAGGTGAATTGTTCTAGTGGCTGGTGTGTCACTAAAAGTTGTGTGTTGACAGATTTCAAGTTTAAATGTATGTATTCTTTGAAAGATGCCTAAAGTTACTGCTGATACCAAGAAACCAATTGGGAAAGTAAAGAAAATTTGGTGACAGTGAGGTGATGAATGCTAAGTGTATAGAGGTAGTAAGGTTAATCAAACTTATAGGTATATTGACAAGGTTCTGTATTGCTTATTAAACATTTTTAATAAAGTTCTATTTATGCATTGATGTAAGGCATTTTAATGTTTAGTTGAAATTGCTATTTATGTAATCACATTACTTTTGTAATTAAATTAGTTCATTTATAGTTTGATTTATTCATTTTGAATTGATGCTCTGTTTGCTACTAAAAAATTTCAACAATGTAATGTTTATAATTATTATATTACATACAAATAGTAGAAAAAAGCCAAAAATATGGTTTGAATGTAAATACTAGAATTAATAAAATTACATGCAGGGGAGGGAGGATGGCAATGCAGGGGAGGGAGGAAGCCAACTTCTGTGATGCACAACTTTTTTTGTTATACTAAAATGCATTTCTGACTAAAAAGTATGTCAAATGTATTGCATTGTGATATGCCACAGCATGAGAATTGCACCACTAATCTGAGGCAGTCACAATTATATATGTCTGAGGCAATCACAAATATAATCTGAGGCAATCACAAATTATATAAATAAATGTATTGCATTTGTGAATATGCCTCAGCATGAGAATTGCATCACTAATAATGAGGCAATCACAATTTATACTAAAATGCATTTCTGAGTAAATTTCAATTTTATTACATTGTACTATAAAACATGTTAGTCCATATTTTGCTAATGTTACCTTTTGTCAAGTGATGTATTATGATCCATATTTTTGAAATCCTCCAAAAGGATTTAATTTACATAATTAAGAAGGAGCTAAGTGCAGAAAATTTAAATCTTGAACTAATATTACAAACAATATATTTATGCTAGATATTTGAAATTCTAGAGTAGAATATGATGAGAATTTATCAGAGAATTTACTAAGTGAAATTTATATTTACTTGTGTTTTAATTACTGTTGGTTAAAATCTGACCAGTCAGTCTTTATTTTTGAAAAATTAGCAATTATTAAAAAAAATAACTGAATAATAATTTATAAGAGGCATTTCATATGATAAGGTACTGAGCCATGCCAATCTTTTATTACATCAGAAACTAATACATAGTCATCATATTTCTTAAGATAGCTATCCCACCTTACAATGAGATTATGACTACCATCCTTGTAGAATGTCTGGTCTTGGGAATAGTATTATTCTGTCACCACTGTCCACATATCTGAGGTGAAGCTGTGACCCTTCAGTGCAGTCTTCAGCATATCAAAGACATGAAATCACAAGGCAATAGTCCCAGCCTATGTGGAGGATGTTCCAGTACTTCTCAGCAAAATTGTAACTGAAACTCAGTTGTCATTCTTGCAGCATGAGAGTGGCATTATCACAAAGCAATACAACTCCATTGGTCAGCATGTCTAGCTGTTTGTTCTTGATAGCTGTCCTGAAATGATGCATGCTGTCGCAGTAATGATCTGCTGTGACAGTGATGTCATGCGGTAGGAAATCAATCAGCAAAGGTCCTTTCTCATCGAAGAAACGACAACAGAACTTTCCAGTTGATGGTTAGTGCTTAAATTTCCTGGGTGGTGATGAGGTTACATGTTTCCATTGCATATTGTGTCACTTTGATTCAGGCTTCAAATGGTGACACTATGATTTATCTCCTGCCACAATATGAGACAAGAAGGCTGGTCCTGCTCATGGTACTGTATCAGGTACTGCAGCAGCAGTTCCATCTGCAATCCCCTCTGTTCCAGCAACAGACATTTTGACACCCACTTTGTGCCCACTTTTCTGTAATGATGCACATCCATAATCTTGCATGTGGATCCAACTGAAAAACAATGCTGCTCACTGAAGATTTGAATGGTTACTTGATTTTCATGAACAAAGTGATTGATCTGTGCAATCTGCTCATCAGTAATCATATGCATAACATGGCCCAGCTGTGCATTGTCCTGTAAACTTGCCTTCTCAGAAACGTTTATGTCATTTTTTGATGGTCTTGTGGGAGATGTAGTGTTTGCCATAGACCACTGACATGTGTTTGTGAATTCTTATAGGTTGCATTCTTTCCACACACAGAAACCAGATAATGGCAAGTTGCTTTTATTTGCTAATGGTTTCCAGTTGTAATGCCATTGTCACACATTCTCACACAGCTTGGACACCATGAGTGACTGCATGTTCTTAAGATGTGTCACTTTTAGGGGATGGAGTCACAATGCCACCTTCTGTGAACATATTGGAAGACATGCTCCACTGGATGGACACCCATCAGTACCTCTTCATTTGAACACACTTTAAAATAGAGCATAATAAATAAATTTATATAATTTGAAACTAAATAGCTTGAAATAATTAGTTGAAAAAAATTGGTTGTCTTGAGTGGAACTCGAACCCACGCTTCCAAGAAGCATGCTGGGTGTCTTAAATGCTGGACAATCAGAAGCTGCAATTTTTTCAGCAAAGTGACAATATATACATTTCTGCATTTTCTGATGATTTGCTAGTGGTGCCACTATTATCAGGGAATGGGGAAGCCAAGCTGCCACATTTGATGGTGATAATAACTGTTACTCATTGGGTTGTTGGGTTGTTTTACCTCTGAGCGGCACTTTTTTGTACTTCATGGACTAAATGGCCAGGTCACATGGACCCAAGACTCAGAGAAGGTTGGGGGAGGGGGACCCATTGTTGTTGGGAGCTGTTGGGAGACAGATAGTAGCCTCCTGTCAAGGCCATCCAGCATGTTCTTTAACATGCAGAGGGTATGGCTCTCCCATACACGGGGCCATGGCTTAACGTCCCATCCTACGGACGGTAGTCTTTCTGTGGGGACTGTGGGCAGGGCAGGGAATTTTGCGGAGATAAATCTCAATGCTGACCCAGCTGAGACTCGAACCTGGGAACTACAGATTACGAGCCTGGTGTACTACTGACTGTACCACCCCCACCCCACTGTTACTCGTGCTCACAGCATTATATCAATAATTCAGCAATAAACTATCACAGGAAAAGTCCTGTAGACAAGACATATAATGCCACTTTGTTGAAAAAAATTGCAGCTTCTGATGGTCCAGCAGTTAGGATGCCTGGCATGCTTCTGGGAGGCGTGGGTTCGAGTCCCAATCAGGACAACCAATTTTTTTCAACTAATTATTTCAAGTGTTTCGTGTCTACAGGAATTTTTCCTGTGATACTTTATTATCGACGCAAAGGACGATCCACACTAACGATACGACCGTGCACTAGAAAACCGTGAATGGACTTATGTGAAACGTAATGTACAGAGCTTGACAACAGTAATATAGGCAGGAGCCCCACGCTTACTATCATACCTCTCGAGAAATTATCAAAGATGAATAGACTGCTGTAAAGTTCCGACCACACAATCTTCTGAGCTAATTCTGGACGGATCACAAGGACTTTTTCGGACATTCATTAATCAAAGGGTCTACGCATCAGACTTGTCATTACCCAGACAAACTACTTATCCATAGACTGAGTAAGCATTTAGAATGAAAAATTGAGTTTGCTTCGATGTCATACCTTTAATTTTCAGATGCACTCCACAGATACGTAAAACTGTCATTACGTATGCTTTCGCCCACAAGGTAATTAAAGTTCGAACACTAATACATCTTCCCTTTCTAATAAACCATACGATCAAAGTAGATAAATTGCAAGCACCATCGGATCTGATTCCGTATATCTGCTTACGACGAAAATCTCGCAATAGCCTATTCAGTACTTTACCCACGATATAGTATGTGACTAGGTTGTTTAACTAAATTACGTGCATAAACGAAAATGTAAAGGGATATCTGTAAATTCGCACAACGGGATAGGTGAACATTTTCACAATTCTTTTGAAGGCAGAATAACTGTGACGAGAGAGAAGTATAAAAATGCTGTGGGATGGCTGTAAAAACAACAGATTACAGCGCAAATACTGTAAGATAGAAAAAACGAATATTAACAAGTGTCATCTAAAGAGTGACTGATAAAAGTCACACCGTAGTGGAAGGAGTAATACAGGAAAAATCATAAAATATTAAGCCCCACGTTAGTAAATCACGATCCATTGCGTACACACGGATGAATATCACAAAATACTTTGCATATAGTAAACATGCGTAAAGGACCACCGAAGTTTGGAAATTTAAAATCTGAAAACTCACTGTTTATAGTATTTCCGTGAAAAGTCGCCCCCCAGAATCGAGGCCTAGCTCTGCCGGCACTTATTCCAACCTGCTATCTCTTTTCAGCCCTCTCAACACGTGTGAATAAGTACATGTGAAGGTGGCTAGCTGCAGACACAAGCTTTTCGACAAAAGATGGTGTGTTTCACACCAATCTAACACGGAGATGTCTGTTTAGTTTTTTTTCCTCCTATTTCTACACTAGTGTGGAAGTCTTAGAACAAGTGGTTCGGGTTAGCACAGGTTTTTTTTTTTGATAATGTTATGTATCCTGTTTGGAAAGAACACAGTCTATAGAGTTCTCCGAAAAAAAAAACCTTTTACGCTGCTACGTAAGAACCCGTAACAGTTCTTACGTAGCAGCGTAAAAGGTTCTATGTATTATTTTTGTAGTCGAAGTTTTAAACTAATGTTCCCCTACTCCGTTAATATGTATTCATGATGAAAGTTTTTTTTAACATTCTTACTTTCTATAACATTCTACCTCGTACAAAAAAGTTATTTTTTACCCGATTTCATCAGCGTCATGAGACATACGCTCGCATGCAAACGATGGGAGAGGCGATTTTTTAGCCGATTTTTCTTCGGTGTTGCGTTACTACGTGGAAACACAGATATCTGACGGCATCAACCCGATGGAGACTAATACGCACAACTCTTGAAGGTTTAGGACGTGTCATTTCAAAAGTCTACATGGGGTGCGTTGAAACCTATCATAAAGGGTAGAATTGGGAGAACCGTCTCTGGACTTGAGAAAATATCGAGTCCGAAATCCACGATAAAGAGTGCCAGCGAGTTTTCACGATGTAAGACAGCGCTCCTGATATGGAAGCAGCACAGATCCAAGATTCATTCGTCAATTTGATTCCCCATTGGAAATTTCTTATTTTCGTAGGACTTAACCATCCGTCAGTGAAACGTTGTCCGGGGTGAGGATCCGAACACGGAGTCTATTAGGTCGATCCTATCACTCCTCAATATTTTTCATCACGACGAATAAAATCAGATTTTTTAAAATTTTTACCCATCGGCATTTTTTGCGGGACATTCTTTTAAAAACATTTACTGCGGATAGTCCTAGTAAGCGACAGCCAACAGTCACAGAGTTAAGAGAAATAGGTGTTACTGAAACGGACTTAAAATACGTGGGTTATAAAAATACGTATATTAATGTGAAAGGACTATCGGGTTCATTATAAGAAATACATAGAAAAAGCTAGTTATAAAGAATACGAAGGTTGTAAAAAATGTACTAGGTTAATATCTGAAAGGTCTGACCCGTTCGACATGCATCTAAGACACACGCCATAATCGAATGCGTCCGGCTATCGAGCCCAAGATAGCAGGATCAAATCTCACTGTAGGGAAAGGATTTTTTTTTCCCGATGAAAGGTATCTACAGAAAACTGATTTTTATTTCGACCGTGGAGTAATTTTTAATAAAGGTGAGGAATATTTTGACGAGTGTTTAATTACTAGGGAGTTGATTAACGGAGTTTGAAAATTTTTCCACTGCAGACGTGTGTTCTAAAAGCAGATTTAACATGTCATCCCTACAAGTCCTACGAATAATTTAAACCATTATTAATTTCACCCTATGGTATTTTCTGTGGAAACAGTTACAGTAAGGGTAGTTCTTCTTGTTCAAAGACGGTATCAACCATTCGGCTAGGACGGGGGAAAATGAGTTTCGACTGTAGGAAGATTTTTTAATGAGTGTTTAATTACTAAGGAATTGATTGGTTTACTCGGAAAAATGAATACCGGAGGAGTTTAATAACTGTGAATTTTAATTATAAGGGAATCGTTTACCTAAATGAATAGCAGAGGATTTTTAATAGAAAGTGTTTTAATTACTAAGGAATAAATACAACTTTGATTTACTGTCGAGTTTTACAATTTGAAATCCGCATTGGGCATTCAAAACAGTTCAGTGGTCTTGTAAAGGATAGATAAAAGAAATAAGTGTTGGTTTTAAAATGGTTATAAAAATACGTATATGAAAAGACTGCCGGTGTAAGATCTAAATTTTAAAAGTGGAGAGGGAGCCTACCCGCAATAACTATGCTATAAGAGTTGTTAATCCTAACACATTGTGTAAAATTATACTGAAGGTTAAACATCCCTATAAAATTTACTCTGTTAACGGGGGTGATAGAGAAGAAAAATATATAGATAGAGAAGAGTTGTGAACAGAAATTGTACGATCGATAATCCTTTCTACACAAATGAAGTGGTTCTGAAAAGAACCTTTTGTTGTTTTTAATTATCCTACAACCTCCACAATGCCAGCAATCTCTATCGAGGTCATGGCATCCTCGGCCACCGATAGGTAGTCCATCCTTTTGACGTGGTTTAACGCTTCTACTTCCGCAAAACACACACGGCATAGAAACTCGTGGGCAATGTCATACGTTTCTATGACTGCCTCACCTTGCATCGTACTGAACATATGCAGGATTTTGTTGGTTATAACATTCATTAATGTCTGCAAGCATTTCTCGTAGGTTATATCCTTCTGATATGAAGGAATACCTACAGACGCCAATATGCATCGTGCAGTCACATAAAACGATTGACGCGTTCTCGACATTCTACCAGAGACTTCAAAACTATGACAGCTCGAGAGACCGACAGAACACTGAGCAGAATGTTCATGTCTTAACAAGTCCCCTGTATATATAAACAGTGCTCAGTCTTCTGATACGTGTCACTCGCTGGTCACTCCACGTTACTTTCCCCTTGCTGTGACGTCACCTACCCTTAGAGAACAACAACGTATGAGTAATCACACTGAGCGCTGGACACTCAACCTCCCGGGGCGATTGCATCATGCTACCTGACCGGTAAGAGGACACGTATGGGCATGATAACACTCCACGTTCCTCTGATTGTGCCACATACGACTTAAGGAGTTGACAGAATGAAGCTGGGGTAACGCGTTCAACTCTCGTTGCCGAGAAGAAGTTTTTTTTTCGATAAAACGCATCTACAGAAAACTGTTTTATTTCAACCGTACGGTGTTTTTTTTTTTTTAAATAAAGGTAAGGGAATTTTGATGAGTGTTTAATTACTAGGGAGTTTAATAGCAGGGAATTTTAATTATAAAGGAATCGTTTAGTCGTCCTGGCTAAATGAATAGCAAAGAGTTTTAATTACTAAGGAATAAATACAACTCTGTGAGTTGATTTACAATTTGAGATCTGCATTAGACATTCAAAAAGAGTTGAACGGATTTGTAAAATTTCAGGTGAATACAGGAGATGTACTAAAAATACGCATTGGACGCAGCCTGTTAAATTATTAAGGGAAGAGAATTTTGGTAAGTGTTTAATTACTAGGGATCTGATTTTCTGTGAGACGTTACAATTGTATCATCCCTTTCACTCTGTGAGTTGATTTAAAATTTGTGATCTGCATTAGGCATTCAAAAAGAGTTGAACGGATTTGTAAAATTTCAGATGAATACAGGAGATGTACTAAAAATACGCATTGGACGCAGCCTGTTAAATTTTTAAGGGAAGAGAATTTTGGTAAGTGTTTAATTACTAGGGACCTGATTTTCTGTGAGACGTTACAATTGTATCATCCCTTTCTATGCAATTAATCTGAGTCTTGCATCAGCCGATCCGAGGGCTTAAACTATAGGTAGGGCTTAAAAGGTCAACTGGGGGGGTCTGCAGTAGGGCTTAAAATATAGGTCAACCATTGGGGCAAAATAAAGAAAAATCGGAAATTAGAGTTAAAATAAGGTTTTTCCAAAAATAGTACTCTTCATTGTCAACAGATGGCACCAGGGTTTTTTTTAATAAGGGGGAGTAATTTTTAATAGGAGGGGAAATCAAAGAATTAAAATAAGGGTTTTTGGGGGATTAGTGTTCCTCACAGGCACCAGATGACGCCAAGGGGGTTTTTCATAAGGGGGAGGAATTTTTTTATAAAGGGGGGAAATCAAAAATCGAAGAATTAGAATAAAAATAGGTTTTTTTTTGGGAAAATAGTACTTCTCACTGTCAACAGGTGGCGCCACTGAGGGTGAAAAGGGGTTTAATAAGGGGGGAGGAATTATTAATAAAGGGGCGTGGCCTGTTACGTAATGATTATGTAATGATTAGGTCATGTTGCGTCATAGGGGAGGGGGCGAAGCGGGCGTGGTCGGTGACGTCATAGGGGCGTGGTCTGTGACGTCATAGGGGGAAGCACTAGTGGGGATTCCGTAGGTTGTGACTATACTACTCAACTATCGACTTTTGTTGAAAAATGTAATTTACGCTCATGCGGACAATTCTGATTTAGAAAACACCAGTCAACTGAACCTCTCATGCCATTTCTTGTTAATCAGTGGAGGTTGGCTTTAGATAACAAAGTGAAAACTGTTGTCGGGCTCATTTCCCCTTGACATTTCAAAAGCATTTGATTCAGTTGAACACAAACGTATCTTGCAAAAACTCGACTATAATATTATATCCTATCGAATATAATATCTTATCGCCCTCAGCTCCTTTCCGATTTAATAATTATTTCAACGACCTTATTTTCCGAACTAAATTAAGTACTAATGAGATGTCTACAGCTCTTAAAATCAATTGGGGAGTACCCCAAGGAAACATTCTTAGCCCACTTCTCTTTAACTTTTTTTTTTAACGTTCTTCCTAAATCCTCCACTAACTGTAATATTTTTGGGTAGTAGACGATTATGTTCTTTCTTTTACCTCAAAAACTTTTCACTTCTCTAAAACAAGAAATAGAGATTAATATTCATGATGTGCTTTATTGGTACACTAAAAATGGATTCACTGTCAATATCAAGAAAACCAATATTGTTTTTTTTTCAACTTTAAATTCTCTTCCGCATGACACAAACATTAAAATTTATAACACCCATATTACAGTTTCCACTTCCATGAAGTATTTAGGTTTGACGATAGATAATATCTTGACTTTGGAATTCATATTTTAAAAACCGTCGCTTCAGCTTCTAAAAGAACTTATATATTGAGGTGCATTCCAAGCTATATATTCTCCTATGCCCCAATGTTCTACAAAATTTACATTTGACTGAAACTCGAATACTGTGTTTCCACTCTTTTTGTTATTAATAAAAAGAACTCTTATAACTTAGAAAAAGTTCAAAACGAAACTCTCAAAATTATCAGCAATCTATTTTAACAAACGAGAATCTCTAACACTTACTGATATTCGTTCCAACTACCAAATTCCCGCTTTTGAAATTGAAGAAAGCTGCGGTTTATTACTCTTATTCACGACACTATTTATAACAAGTCTCTTCCTCTTCATTCGATTCTTACACCCTATATTCGATTTGACATCGCTACATCCTTCGTTCTGAAAATAAAATATTTTCTACTCCAAGATTTTCAAAGCTAAGTATGGTTAAATTTCTTTTGCCTTTCAAGCAACTTCAACTTGGAACTCTCTACCGAGCGATATCACTTCTTTAAATTCTAAAACAAAATTCAAAAACTATATTATTCCACTCCCCAAATTACCTGTGCTTTGGCTTTATTGTAACCCCCTGCATGGAATAAACTATTATTTTCACTATTATTGTTATTAAAGCGAAAAAAAAAAGAGTGCAGTAATTGCCACTACACTATCGCTACTATAAGCACGAAAATGCTACGCATTAACCATCCATTCAGCATCAATTGATATGCTTACCAGTCTTTTTAGTTAATGGCATTAAATTTAATAACAAACGAACCTACCAACTAAATTAATCTTTGTTTCGCATCACAATATACAGGTTCGCATCATATAATGTCTGTATTGAAATGACAGGTTCCAATCACTTATTCAAATTTCATTTAAAAATAACATAATCATTATAAATTCATGAACATTATTAAAATAATATATAAAATTCAATTTCAAATGTAGATCAACAAATATACATCATATTACGGCAAATGAATGGTTCAAATCTTAAATAGTATGGCCAAGATGGAAAAATTCAATTCTCTAAAGATGGTATGGTACTTCATTTTAGTTTCTAGACAGAAAAATATACTCTTAGACAAAGCGAAATATGTTTTCATATGCAGCAGCACCGAAAGATTTTTTGTTTAATCCTGCCGTCCCGTGGCCGAGTGGTTAGCACGCTTGGCTACTGATCTAAGGGACCTGGGCACGAACCCCGGGTAAGGCATGGACGTTTGTGTTGTTTTTCTGCTGAGGTCCTGCCATCCTCACAGACCTTCTACTATGGCATATAAACTGACAGGCTCATGTCAAACCTCTGTGGCAAAGCAGCTGCTTGAGGGGGTATTTGTTTTATTTTATTATCTAAGAGAAACCTAATAGCAAAAGAACTGATTTTTTGGGATCACACCTGGAGATGTGGCAAATGGGAACCACCCAACCAACCAAACAGAAACCAACACTCGAGTAACTGCTTGCCACAGAGTTTTGATCTGAGCCTGTTACTATAATACATGTTACAACAATATGCCATTTAGAAGAACGTTGTTAGGCGGGACATAAAGAGAAAGATAATACTAGAAAAGAAACTTTCATTCCTTATCTGAGGCCCAAATGTTGATTCCTTACATGATATATAATACCAGCAAAATTCTGGCATCTTACATTGCTTTTAATTTTCAAATTTGTACTTTTAATTTTACTGTTTCTAGTGGTAGCTCATCATTAGGGGCCATAGGAACCAGGTCCTACCAATATTTCTCTAATTAGAATATTTAAAGGAGATTTAAAATAAATATGAAAATCGTAATTCAATTGAAACTGAATTACTAGTTTTATGTATTAAAAAAAATAATAAATACTTCCGAAACCAAATATTTTGTTTCTGAAATATTTTGTTCTATTTTTACCTCATTCAATACGTGATCAATGAAGCATTACTCTCAAAACTGCTGTGCTTCGCGTTCAGGGATTTGAGTACGACACTCTGAATGGGCCAAGAATTTTATGTGATCCACCAGGGACGTACCCAGGGGAAGGGGGGAAGTTCTAAAACTCTCTCCCCCCAAAAATCCGGTCGTCTTATACGAAATCTCAAACTTGTCTATCTGCTTTGAAATCCAAACTGCTGTCTTTGAACCATTTTAGTTATTCCAGTAGTATATATCCGACTCTAAAAATAGATAAAAAATAACAAGAATTATGAAATCTTATTCCTTATAGCATATCATTTTAACTTTTCCCGCTCGATGGAATATTTTAGTCATTGGGAAACCCTACTGAAGTTTTGTTCCTAGACCCCTCTGTCCCGTAGCTGAATTTTCGGAGTCTCCCTGAAACTGAATTCTCGTACCCCCCTTTAACAACCCAAAAAAATGTTTTTTTTGACTCCTGAAACTAAACCCAGGGTATGTGCCTGTGATCCGTCATGCTGAAGGGGAAGTGGGAATCATTCTCTTCACCGTTTGCAATAGTTTGCGAGTTAGGACGTGATTTGAGTCAAGTCCGAAGTGACTGTTAGCCAATCAACGATCTAGAATACATACGTAGTTATTTTTACTGATTTCAGCGTCACCAATAGGTGATTAGTAGAAACTTGGGATCTAATAACATTACAAAGAAAAATAAAAGTTTGTTATTCGTAAATTGCATACGTGAAGTAAAGCTGTTTATATCAATGTTAAAGTGAAGTTCGAATTTTCATAGATATGTGAGTTTAAAAACTTAAGACTACTTGGCTTGGTAAATAACGCTTGACTTAGCGAGCATTATTTCTTATCCTGCCATTTATTAAGACTAGCTTCGCCCCAACGGACTGTCACAAACTCTGCTGCAATCTAAATTACAAAAAATGAGTTTCACCGTCAGAGAGAAACTCAGTTTTTCAGTGTTTTCAGTTGTATTAGTTAACTATTCCATGAGTCCCATGTTTACAGGATTTCCTCTGATATTCTGCTATCGAATAATGCATTGATATAATGCCGAGAACGTGGTTGACAGTTTTTTCACCATCAGTGAGCCAATTTGATTGTTCGTTCCCTAAATAGATGACGCAACGGCGAAAGCCAAAATTGGGAAAACGTACAGTTACGTCAAATGCAGGAAGCGTTAGGCACGGATAGTTTAATACAGACCCGTCCAACCATCGGCTCATTACGAAAGAGCTTGCAGCTCATAAAACAATTAATCTATATACTGAATCTAGTTAATATTTCTGGAAAACATTTATCGCCGACACAGCGGGAATCTACTCGCAACGCTCCATGTTCATGTCAGAGCGCGCTACCATGGTAGCGCGCGCTCTGGCATGAATCTGGAGAGTTGCGGGTTCGATTCCTGTCGTGTCGGCGATAAATGTTTTTCAGAAATGTTAAATAATGTTGAAGTCTATTTCCACAGGTATCTGTGCATTTACTATGGATACTGAATCTGACTTATTTATTACAATTTATTTGACCGAACGTTTTTTGGTGCACAATAAAATGATCTTGACAATTCATACTACTTATCGGAAAAGTTTATTTTTGTTTTTTAATCAAGATATTTTCTTTCTTCCTTAAAAATATTTTTCATCCAATTCATTACTCATTAAAAAATGTATGCTTTCGTTATTAAGTACAGAATTTTTCCTGCTGCTCTTTAAGAACATGATTTTTCCTAGTGACTCTTCACTAAGTGTGGGTTCGACCGGGCCTAATTTAATGGCTCAAACCCACGTCTCCCTTGTATTCAGGAGACGTTTGATTAGCTAACCATTCACAATTTTTCAAATTTCTCCTTTAAAATAAAAATAAGAATATATACCCGCTCAAGCAGCTGCTTGCCACAGAGGTCTGACAGGAGCCTGTCAGTTTATGTGCCATAGTAGAAGATCTGAGAGGATGGCAGGACCTCAGCAGGAAAACAACACAAACGTCCTTGCCTTATCCGGGGCTCGAACCCAGGTCCTTTAGATCAGTAGTCAAAACATTAGTGAAACAATATATTAAATTGATTTTTTTCTGGCCAAAGTGGAGATTTCGACTTTGTTACAACATCGATTTGGCACCATTTACAACATAGTTCGTAATATTAATTTGCACAATAGACTGCTGAAATTTAAAAAGTGAAAATTAAAATTGAAATAAATTAAAATTTCATAGAGCTATTAACATTATTGTAATTACTGAAGGAGTACCATTAGCCATTAATGAGATAGAAACAAATTACCAGCCTAGAGTTTGTGCTTTAAAATTTATACCTTTTGATAAGGTATTAAAAGGTGTTTACTTCATATTTTAAGAAACAAAGTAATTGGTGTTGCGGAGGACATATTCTAATCAAATAAGTATTTTTTTTCTCTGCGATTAGTAGTATTCAGTCAAGTTCACACATATATATTATGCTTTATAATTTATTCATAATTTTATACAAATTCATTCCTATATGACACAAAACTTAAGATCTACCACTACTCTTTGACCTAAAATCTTAATATTTGAAAACTTATGTCCTTAATATAAACATAAAAGTTTCACGCCTTCCCATAATTGACTTTAGTGCAAGGTTTACCAAACTGGGACCATATTGCTGGGGATCAGTTTTTTCGTGTTCCAAAAATAAAGTCTTTCTTTTGTGGTCCAAAAATATAAATACACATAGAGAACAATGAAAAAAAAAAGAATAAAGTTTCGCTCTTTCTTTAATCTCATAGCAACAAACATTTGTCATGTTTGCATTTTATAGCTATAACTAACAAGAGAAAATTAAGAAGAAAATACAAATGGCGCAGTGGAAACTCGTAGTATCTTGCAGAGTTCTTGAATGCTAATCCATAATTAGACAATCATGCGATTATTTAGTTTTCTAAAGACTGATACTTTATTTCCCAAGGAGTAATACTGAACCATGGACCACACTTTGGAAAACGATGCTGAAGTGCATTGGAAAACGGTTAACATTTTCGCTTTCTTAAACACTTTCGTGACAGAGAATAAGTTAGCAAAACAATAGATTAGTACTGTCATATAGAGGAGAATGTTACAAGTGGAATAACAGAATTGCTCATTTATTTCAGAAAATTTTAAACATACAGCAGTCACTGAATACTTTTATCATACATTATACAAGCATTAAATTACAAGCGAAGACAAAAGCAATGGCGTACCAGAAAGTCTTAAAAGAGTGCTTATGGGGAGAGAGCACATATTTGAATCTTATTATAGGGGATTGTCTTACAAAATATACTCATATGTTATTAAAGCGAATATAGTCATAGGGCGAGGCAGTTATAACACATAATTACTTCAATCTTTAGATACACCAGTAGGCAAATGTTCAAGTTCAAAAGGACATCCAGGTTTCATTGTATTTTCATTATTGACGCGGAACTTGAAAACATATTACTCTCAGATACCTCGATTAAATCTTATTAAAAAAGTATATCACACTCTAAACACCAAACATACGAAACTATTATCTGGTTTACTCAGATTTCTGCAAATAATCTTATGTTTTTTAAATGCATAATTTCAAGATCTATGTTTTGTTGCATTCACCAACAGTTTCCACGAATTTATCAGGAACTGTGCATTGGCCTAACTGACTATCAAACTGCTCTTTCTGAATTTAATCATTCCTAAAAAAATATGATTTAAATCAAAGATAAATTATCAAATTCAGATCTCAATCTCTGTACCAAGGAAAAGCTATAATAATGTCATATTTATCTCTGCAACGAGATACATCATACATATACCTGTAATCATACTTACTATTCTCATTATGCAACAGACTGTATCACACTGAACACTTAACAACACTGCTCACAGTGGAAATCGCAACATCGCGAGGGAAGTGATGTATACACCCGAAATTGACAGGACGGAAGCTATGAAGTCAGATGTGCAAATGATTGAAAAACGGAAAGTCTGTTGCAGATTCATCAGTACATAGTAGGCCCATCTCGGGAGTTATACAATTCTTAGAAGTCTCAGCATTCCATCAATCAAATGGTTAATTGTGTCCTGAGGAATGGAGTTCCAAACAGCATCCAATTTGTCATGCAATTTGCCAAGTTCGCCGCCAGAAGGAGCTGACGTAGGCGGCGACCTATAACATGCTCAATAGGGGAGAAGTCCAGGGAGTATAGTGGACATGGGAGAATGTCCATACCTTGGAGACTGTGTGCAGTGGGTGGGGTGGCATTGTCCTGTTGCAAAATCAGTCCAGTCATAGTGGTAAGGAAGGGTCATGTCACAGGATTAACGATGTCATCGATGTAACGTCTCACCATTAGCATGCCAGAGACTTGGAGGAGAGATGTCTGGCCACCATATACCACCTTTCAGCTTTCCACCGTTACAAGTTATCCAACTTGTAACGGTGGAAAGCTGAATGGTGGCTAATGGAATACGCTTCTTCATGTTGTTGAGGATGCCGATGCCAGGCAGACAAACATCCGTCTGGCATGATGAAACAGAATCGGGACTCTTCTGTGAACAACACTATCCTTCATTCAATAGTCCAGTGTTGCCTCGCTCAACACTAGTGGAGATAACACAAACTGTTGATGTCACTGCAATGATAGGTGGCGCACTAGATATCTCGCCCTCATTCCTGTGTCATTAAAACATTGTCTAATAGTTTGCATGGTGACCATGGCATCCATAGCAGTCTGCAAATTACTCTGCGGCACAGTCGCTGCGGAGAAAATTACTCTGCGGCACAGTCGCTGTGGTGAAAGTGTCCTGAATGGCCCTCCTATGAAATATTGCGATCTTCATGTCCTGTGGTGTGGCGTTCTGGTCACGTTCATGTCCTTTGTCATTTTGTGCTCCATGGTGTAGTGTGAGATGCACCATTGTACTGTGCTCGTATTGCGCCCCATGCGTGCGGCGATTGCTCAAAGGCATTATCCAAGCTCTCACATATCAACGATTCGCTCCCTCTTAGAAGGTGTCAATTTCACAAAAGGGTCCCGCCGGTTTCTCCAAGGCATGTTCCGAGCATTTTTGCAGCATGCACTCCAAATTCATGCCAATCATGCTATGATACGAGCTTGTGGGCTCCCGGTATTTATCCAGGGCTCAGCTGGGGTCATGTATCCATTTGCTGTGGAATTTTGATCTTTTGAAAACCTGCGATTTACATATTTCTATTTCCATTCCTTCTTGGTGTTGCAATTTCCACTTTGAGGAGTGTAATATTATACACTTAGGTTAAGTAATAAAAAAAAAACGAATAACTTTACGCCTGTAATTTTCATTTTATTTTTTATACGGTTGTCATATTTAATATAGCTCTTGCATCCATAATTGAATCAGAATATATTTTTAATGTTCATCATCAAAAATATATTACGGATGCAACCGAAAAAGGAAGTTAAGCATCAGTAGGTGGGATGCGTTCCAAAGCAGTGGATCTCAAACTTTTCCAGTCGCGGACCCTTTTACTTTGGCGGAATCGTTCCCGACTGCCCTTACTATTGATGAGACCTTTCACATTCCCCTTTTATTATTGAAGGAATTTTATTCCATTATCATTGAGTAAGTAACTCGAATTGAGGAAAGAATATCCTTCCAACAGAATGCCCAGTTAAGAGTATATTTTGCATCACCAGAAATTTCTGGTAAATTAAGGAGAAGTCGAGAAGGCTGGCGATGGGGGAGGGGAATACTTTAGGAGTCGTTCATACTGCAAATCGCAGTAAAAGAGAATATTAATAAGGTTATTTTAGTAAAAGACGAAAATATTCCCGTTAAAATTTCGCGGCCCACCATCAATAGTAAGAAGGGGAGGGAAAGGGGTGGAACATAAAAAACGTTGACGGAGTTTTTCACGCCCTCACTTATCATTGGCGGGTTTTTTCGCGGCTCACTTTTACTGTTGGTGGAATTTTTCCCTTCACCCCTAACCATTGAAGAAATTTGCCCCATGCATTCCTTTACCATTGACGAAAATAACTTGAGATAAGAATATTCTCACAGCAAAAAGTTCCAGACAACAGGATACGGTGTGGCAGAAGAAAGTTGTGGTAAATTAAGAAATGAATGGGAAAGTTGGCGATGGGGATGGAATATTTTCGGAGTGGTCTATGAAATGTTCTGGAGGACTTCTGAATCCACATTATTCATCAAGCGATTGTTCATCAACCAAATTCTTAATTCGCTATAAATGCGAAGAACTTTACCTGAAACAGAAAGTAGACTAATTTCCCTATAATTATCACAAGAACCGTGGCCGCCTTTTTTGAAACTAGAGATAGTAATAGCTCTGCTAAAATCTTAGGAACAACACCTTTATTGTAAAAAATATTCAAAATTTCGCTTACCTATGTAGCAATAGAGACATTTCCTTTTAAAGAATCGACCTAGACCTACGCGAAAAAATCTCTTCAGTACATCCCTTACCACTTCTGATTCCACACTGCTCATCATAAAGTTGTGCTTCAACTAAATTTCACCACCACCACCACCACCACCACCACCACCACCACCACCATCATCATCATCATCATCATCATCATCATCATCATCATCATCATCATCATCATCATCCTGAAGCAGCCATGGGTTACGGAAATCCAATCAGACTGCGCAATTTAGTCTTCCAAGCATATCTGTCCTGAGCTATATTTGCTGCATCTCTCCACTGCGGGACGGGGATGGCTCAGTCGGTAGCACGCCAGGCTCGTAATCTGTAGTTCCCAGGTTCGAGTCCCAGCAGGGTCAGCGTTGAGATGTATCTCTGCAAAATTCCCTGTCCATGGTCAGTAGGGGACACCGATGGGCTTGGAAAGACTGCCGTCCGTCGGATGGGACGTTAAGCCGTGACCCCATGTGTGGGAGAGCCATACCCTGTGCATTAAAGAACACGCTGAATGGCCTTGACGGGAGGCTACCATCTGTCTCCCAACAGCTGTTCCAGTGGGTCCCCTCCCCCAACCTTCTCTGAGCCTTCGGGGTCCTTGTGACTGGCCATTTAGCCCATTGTGTGCAAAAAAAGTGCCGCTCAGAGGTAAAACAACCCAACCCAATCTCTCCACTGCACATCAATTCTAACAAGGTCTTGCTTGACATTTTCTGCCCACCCCATCCTAGGTCTCCTCCTCTTTCGAGGCCTTAGGCACACTGCTCATAACCCTATTCGCTAATCTGTAATTATCCATACGGGTAACATAGACAAATCAACGGAGTCTCTCTCTGCACAATGTACTGCTCAGAGGAGGTTGCCGACTCCTTCGCCTAACCTCTTCATTACTTACAAAGTAGAACCACCTAAAGTCCAAGATACTGCGTAAGCATCTAGAATCAAAAGCATCAAGTTTCATGTTATCTTGTTTACAAAGCGTCCAATTTTCATTACCATAACTAACCCTAGAAAGAACCAAACTATTATAGTCTAATTTTAGTCTTTAGGTGTATATGCCTATTTCTCCACAATCTCCATAGATTCTTAAAAGTCCCGGCAGCAATACCTATTCGTCTGTTAATCTCATGCCGCACATCACCAGTATCCGTTACATAACTCCCAAGGTAATTAAACTGAGCCACTTGCTCAAGGGTGCAACCATTCAGAACGACCGAAGCACCAAGTACCTGACCAATTTTCATCACTTTAGTTTTATCTCTGTTTATCACCAAACCAACTCTATTACCAGTCTCATCGACAGCCTTAGTGAACGAATTCATCTCATCAACATCATTAGCCAACAAGGCTAAATCATCTGCATAATCTAAATCAGAAATTCTGAAATCTCTATACCATTTAAGGCCAAAATCTTTCCCTTGCAAAGAATTTTGCATAACATAATCAATAACCAAACCAAAGAGAAAAGGAAACAAAATGCACCCTTGTCGAACACCAGAAGTAATGCTAAACCAATTGCTACAAGCCTTACCAACTCTCACACACGACTCAGTGGTATTATAGAGAGCTTTCATTATGTTAACTAACTTGTCTCTTATGCCATACGATCTCACAATCAATCACAAATTATGACGATCAATTGAGTCGAATGCCTTTTCGAAATCAACAAAGCTAGCAATGCTCAGTTTTAATAATCTGCGTAGCATATTTTATTTCTAATAATTTTCTTTGACACACCTTTAGCGGATTTCTTTTCACCAGCTTTATTCAGAAGACTATACATCTCGAGCGAAGGCCAGGAAAATGGAAGTATTCGCAATTAATAACTACTAACTTTTTTTTATTTCATCCAAATGACGCATAAGACACTCACATCTTCTTCCTCTCAATTGTTAGTGGTTCGGTAACAAATATACACCGGCCGCATAACTATTTTTCCGTAACAATGAGAATAAATGGTTTTTCCAAAAATGATTTTTCTAAGGTTTTTGTTATATAGTTTTAAGTTCTTTAAGTGGAAGAAATACAATTTGAAACACTTTATCGTATGGCATATTATATACTTATTGGCATTAAGTTATCGAAAATCTGAGAGAAAAGTTAAACACTGTAAATCCTTATTAAAAAACAAAATAATTTAAATATAAAGTCATTTCAGCACCTAAATTCTATGAAACAATATCATAATAAATGATAAAAGAAGTCCGAAAAAATAATGATTTTAATATTAACTCCAAGAAACACCTTCTATAGCACAATTGAAACGTTTTATATACACTGAAGTGCCGTTGAATTAGGGATAGGAGACGTTATCCAAATTCTGTACCGCAAGTCTGGCATTTGCGCGCATGCGTGGCTGAAACTCTGGTCATACATAACTGTCAGTTTTGGCTTTCCCAAGCATTTGTCGTGAGAAGCGTAATGGGAAAGGCGCGGGACTTAGATGCATTTGACAGAGGGCAGATCGTAGGTGCCCGACGGATGGGACGCTCGATCTCCAAAATAGTCAACGAACTTGGATTTTCTCTTACAACAGTTTCAAGAGTGTTCCAGGAATATGAGAATTCCGGCAAACAAAGAAGCACCAGGACAAACTGCACAGAACAACCAGCCTTGAATGACCGTGGGCTTCGCCTTCTGACCGCATCGTACGGACTGATAGGGGCCAGACATTATCTGAAATCGCCTCCCATCTGAACACGGGTTCCAGCTGGGAAGTCAGTACATGGACTGTGCAACTCTCACTTCATCGTCTCGGCTTTCTTTGCCGCAGACCTACAAGAGTCCCACTTCTAATGGCACGACACTGAGCTCAACACCTTGCCTGGTGTAAAGAACATCGAAACTGACCCATCGAAAATTGGAAACAGATAGCCTGGAGTGATAAATTCCGATTTAAACTTCATCATGACGATGGGAGACTGAGGGTATGGTGCCAACCCCATGAAGCCATGGATCCTGCATGTCAGGTCAGAAGAGTACAAGTTGGTGTCGGCTCAGTGATGTCTTGGGTGTCTTCAGTTGGATGTCTGTGGGACCTTTGGTACATGTACCGACGACTCGCAATGCATCCCGGTACGTAGAACTCATGGCTGATCATTTATACCCATTTATGGACATCATGCATCCCAATGGAGATGTCGTCTACCAGCAAGACAACTGTTCATCTCACAGGTCCAGGTTGGCTACTGCATAGTTGCAGGAGCATTCTGCTGACTTTAAAATAATGAATTGGCCACCTAGAAGACCAGATTTAAATTCAATCTAAAATCTTTTGGATACCGTAGAGCAGACTGTTCGTGTCTGTGTCCCATCAGCGACGACCTTGAGAAAATTGTGGAGAGCTCTGGAGGATGTATGGGTGGCCATACCTGTGGAACATTTACGCAAGCTTGTGGAGTCCTTGTCTCATCGTGTGGCCGCCGTTATCAGGGCCAGAGGGGTCCACGCATTACTAGTTTGCTATCCCTAATTCAATGGCATTTCAGTGTAAACTAGTTTTACCGAGGTGGAACGGTGAAGTTTTTCTTCGCAAATATAAAAGCCTATGAGACGTCTCAATATATGCAATGCATAGCAATAACGTTTGTAAGAAAAAATATCTCTATCAGGAAATACACCCACTTTGTCATACCTCCTTTAAACAGTAAAATTTTTGTAACGGTCCCCTAAGCTTAGGGCGTAAAGTTAGGATGAGGTCTCGTTGCTGATTTACGTAGCTGCGATCCCCATTTCTTTCCTCCACTGCAGTGCCAGTGGCATCATAGGATGGGACGTGCGGTGGGCTTCAATACCTTTTGGCTGGTTTCTGGTTTACATAATTGCGACTTACATTTCTCCACCCCCTACAGTACCAGTGGCGAGCTAGAAGGGGACGTGGGATGAGGCTGCAATTTTTTTATTGGTTGACTGTATCCCCTTCACTGTCAGTGGAGCCCTAGACTGGGGGTAGAAAAAATAGGATTGTTCTACTTCGGCAAGATGTACCCAGGTGTCGAGTCTGTTATTTCACATTATGAACCGCATCCTCATCAGACAAAAGACGCTGCGCCATAAAATGAAAGGCTAAGATCTGGAGTAAAGGTAAACAACCCCATGTATTTTCTAAATGCGGTAGGAACGGCCAAAAAATATGTCATAACTCTTAAGCTCATGTCATTATTGAAAGGGAGTGCAAAGGCTTACAGAATAAGCGCTAAGATGGCCGTGCGAATCCGTCCAGGTACTCTCTAAGCATAGCATCCTAAAAATACCATAACTCTTAAGTTAACGTCAGTAAATCAACAATAAAATAAAGTATACAATAGGAACTGCGATGGATTGGGTTGGGTTGTTTTACCCCTGAGCGGCACTTTTTTGCACACAATGGGCTAAATGGCCAGGTCACATGGACCCCGAAGGCTCAGAGAAGGTTGGGGGTGGGGACCCACCGGAACAGCTGTTGGGAGACAGATGGTAGCCTCCCGTCAAGGCCATCCAGCGTGTTCTTTAACCTGCACAAGGTATGGCTCTCCCGCACACGGGGCCATGTCTTAACGTCCCATCCGACGGACGGCGGCCTTTCCAAACCCATCGGTGTCCCCTACTGACCGTGGGCAGGGCGGGGAATTTTGCGGAGATAAATCTGAACGCTGACCCAACTGGGATTCGAACCTGGGACGCTTACAGATGAATTACGAGCCTGGCGCGCTACCGACTGAGCCACCCCCACCCCAATTGCGATGGACGACTGTCCAACAGTAAACTGTCAACAAAGCCCGACCAGCATTGCAAAAATAATGCAGGTGGGGACTAAGGTGAAAAACAAATACGGTTACGCAGGGGAAAAAAAGGCGCCAAGCTAAACAGTAAACATCTCATTGTGTATTTAATATCGTGACCTATAGCAAACGGAGTAAATATGTTTCGCTTACAGGTAAATATATAATTTCACATCCTTGTATTTAACAGTAAATGAACCTTTGTGTTTAAAATGATGTTTCAGTATTTAACATTTTTCAGCTTAGACTCCTCATACTGATGTTTGAAATCGAATTTAAAAACGGTTGGCTTTTTAAGTCAGTTTATTAAAGTGAATGATTCACGTGTGCCTGCATTCGTACGGTTCAAGACAAACTTTGCAACTGAACAGGTCAAGGTCATCCTCAGTCTAGCCGCTTCTCACCTGCCTAGCAGGTCAGCGCTGTAGAGTAAGGGTTCTCAACGTGGGGTACGCCGTGAGAGTTCAAAAGTCGCTAGATATATGTTATATATAAATATTTTATTCCCGTTGTTATACTATAACTATAATTTTATCTATCTATGCAAGGGGTACGCCAGTTGTACGCCAGTTACATTCACATTTCCAGCATAAAAGGTTGAGAATCGCTGCTGTAGAGCATCATTGTTCGCCGGCCTCGGTCAGTGTTACCATGACATCATGGTCGTTGCTCCACGTACTCCGAGAAGTAACGGAAGAGGTGTCTCACAGTCTTTCGTTCTGAAAATGATTCTACGATTTTGAATATTTTGCTGGCTTTCTCTAGACCTTTTGGTTTTACTCTTTCTTTTTATAACAACTTTCCTTTAGCAGATTTGGCACTTGGGGTACTTTTGAAATGCTTAACTTGGTCTGACACCTTTCCCCCCCCTGTGTAACCGTACTTGTTTTTCACCTTAGTTCCCTACTGAATGTTTCGTTGACAGTTTACCGTTGTTTCAGACGTGCAAGATTCCCGCATAACCTTTGACACATCAATCATTTCTATGGATATGAGGTTGACAGTCGTCTGTCGCCGTTCCTATTGTATGCTTTATTCTATTGTTGATTTACTGACGTTAACTTAAGAGTTATGGTATTTTTTGGATGTTAAGGCCGTCTCGTTGCCGAGTGGTTAACGTGCTTGGCTAATGATCTAAGGGACCTGGGTTCGAGCCCCGGACGTTTGGACGAGCATGGACGTTTGTGTTGTTTTTCTGCTGAGATCCTGACATCTTCTCAGACCTTCTACTCTGGCATATAAGCTAACAGGCTTCTGTCACACCTCTGTGGCAAGCAGCTGCTTGAGGGGGGATTTATTTAGTTTTTTTTATGCTTAGAGAGTACCTGGACCGATTCGCACGGCCATCTTAACTCTTATTCTCTAATCCTTTGCACTCCCTTTCAATACTAACATGAGCTTAAAAGTTATGGCATTTTTTTGGACGTTGCTACAGAGTTTAGAAAAATAAATACATGGGGTCTTTTACCTTTACTCCAGATCTTGGCTTTTCATTGTTTGTCTGATGAGGATGCGGTTCATAACTTTGAATAACCGGTCACAGACTCGACACCTGAGTAAATCTTGTCGAAGTAGAACAATCTTATTTTTTCTACCCCCAGTCCAGCGCTCCACCGACAGTGAAGGGGATACAGCCAACCAATAAAAAAATTGGAGCCTCATCCCACGTCCCTTCCTAGCTCGCCAGTGGTACAGTAGGGGGGGAAGAAATGGGGGGTCGCAGTTACGTAAACCAAAAAACCAGCCAATAAAATAACTGAAGTCCCACCCCACGTCCCATTCTATGATGCCATTGGCAGTGCAGTGGGGGGGGGGGGAGAAATAAGAAATGGGGATCGCAGGTACGTAAACCAGCAACGAGACATCCTAACTTTACGCCGGAAGCCTAGGGGACCGTTAAAAAAATTTAACTGCGTAAAGGAGGTATGACAAAGTGGGTGTATTTCCTGATAGAGATATTTTTTCTTACAAACGTTATTTATATGGATTGCGTATATTGAGACGTCTCATTGGCTTGTATACTTACGAAGAAAAATTTTACCGCTCCACCTCGGTAAAACTTAAAACGTTTTCCTCGGTTGACATAAAACGTTTCAATTGTGCTATAGAAGGTGTTTCTTGGAGTTAATATTAAAATCATTATTTTTTCGGACTTCTTTTATCATTATTATGATATTGTTTCATAGAATTTAGGTGCTGAAATGACTTTATATTTAAATTATTTTATTTTTAATAAGGATGTACAGTGTTAACTTTTCTCTCAGATTTTCGATAACCTTAATGCCAATAATGTATATACGATAGAGTGTTTCAAATTGTATTTCTTCCACTTAAAGAACTTAAAACTATAAAATACATATATAACAAAAACCTTAGAAAAATTATTTTTGGAAAAAACATTTATTCGCATTGTTACGGAAAAATAGCGATGCAGCTGGTGTAAAATTGTTACCGAACCCACTAACAATTCAGAGGAAGTAGATGTGTGTCTTATGCGTCATTTGGATGAAATAAAAAAAATGTTAGTCGTTATTAAATATGATTTGTTGCTTTTTCAATGATATAGACTATATACGTTTTAAAATCCTATTTTTTCATGCATTTAAATTAATCAAACTGATTATTACAAATGAAGATTCGATTATTTTAACCTTATCGTTTTTTTCCTTTGATTCTTTTTGGGTAATTCGCGATGGACTTACGTATTGGCATGATCGAAACTATATCCCCATTAATATTCTGATATAACGATTAAATATTTAAGGGAAATTTGAGTGTATCGGTATTCGATTCCTGCTTAATCTTACTTTAGTTGACTTCAATCAGGATATAAAAGGAAGTGCAGCTGCGAATATCGTCATTTGTGCTCGTGCTGCGGTTCAGTGTCAACCTTTCTTGTAAGCCGATTTTTGAACATAATGTTTACCTGTGAAGAGCGTGGAGAGGTCTCCGTTCATTGTGCAAGTTTGACCGTCATAAGAAATCTCATGATAAAGGAGGGCTTTTCCACTGGGCGTCTTACCCTGCAACATTCGTCAGAAAAGATAACTTTGAACGACATCTAAGCACGCATAACAGAAGTTACTCCTTGAATGCAAAATTTGCGGAACGACGTTTAGAAGGACGAATAATTGTGAGCGACACATCCAATGTCTACATCATGTAAATTGGAAGAGGAAACTTTCAACGGATGGTGGACTTCTGCAAAAGAAAAGGAAGATGAATGAACTTGAGAAGAACAGAGAGGATCCGTGTCATTTTGCAGATGTTTTATCTACGCGAAAATTGATGGCTGATGATGAGACAGGACATGAATTAATTGTTTTTCTTGAAGACTTGCGGATTGAACTGGAATCTTTTCTAGAGGAAGAATTGCACTTAAATCAAATGATCAAGTGGTATCTAGTCGTGCGAGTGCTTTTTATCCAAACAGTCAGTCCATCCACCAATGAATATAGTACTCCTTTTTTTTTAGGAGTAATTGCATTACAAGTCTTCAAGATTCAGATTTAAAGAACGATCTTCGACTAGCCTACGAGAAAGTGAAGGATCCCTTTAAAGAATACGAAAGTTGCCAGAATGGCTGGATATTAGATAAGATTCTTTTCGCGGAAGTGAAAATTGGAAAATATGCGCCTCTAGGAGGTTCTAACTATATCTCTGTGAACCGAAAGCTACAAACAAAGCGTGCAATTATTACTATACGCAACAACGATGAGAAATGTTTCCTTTGATATCTGCTTACTGTTTTATTTCCAGTTGAAAAGAATGCCGAGAGTTTGACTAATTACATACGTATATAAAGTGAGGTGGAAGTTTCAAGTCTTGTTTACCATGTGACTCTAGCGCAAATTCCGAAGTTTGAGCAGATAACCGAGATTTCTATCAGTGTATTTCGATATGATAACAAAGTATTCCCTTTTTATATTACATCACTGAGAGCTAAAAGACATGTTAATCTTATGCTCTCTTCAGATGGAGAAAAGAGACATTATTGTTACATTAACCCATTTCTTCCCAGTGTTGCGTACACGCAACACTTGGGAAGAAATGGGTTAAGAATATGAGCCTATGGTTTGTAGAGAGCCAAGCAATCACTCAAATGGCTGCTATTTCTGCATGGTTCTACCTGTTTCTGGAGGCATCATAAGGAAAAAGAAGTGGACAATAGCGTACCCGAATATACAATCTGCTCTCCGACCAGTTCTGCACGGCGAAAGCCTTCCCGTTCCCGAACCTCCAAAAGAATTTTCCATCAATTCAGACAATGAGGAGAGAGGCGAACCGATGTCGGGTTCTCCGCAGCCTTCGGTGTCTAATGATGATCCATACGTCTGCCACAGTGCATCATCTGCGCCACACATTCTCACTGAAGAAGAAATGAAGGATCTTGTTCGCGATCTGGAGAGCTGTCCAAAGCAGAGTTACTTGGATCAAACTTAGACAATAGAATCTCTTCAAGGAAAATGTCTGAGCGACTTTGTTTCGAACTCGTCATGAACAGTTTGCACCTTACTTCAGAAAGGAAGATGGCCTTGTGTTCTGCTCCAATGTAGATGGCCTGATGAATGCCCTCAGAATCCAACATGACTCTCAAGAATGGCGACTATTCATAGACTCCTCGAAATTGTGTCTCAATGTGGTGTTGCTGCATAATGGAAATCGACTTCTATCCATTCTGGTCGGACATGCTATCTGCATGAAAGAAACCTATGACAACCTAAAACAGCTGTTGAACTGTCTTCAATACAGCAAGTATGGCTGGCATCTCTGTTGCGACTTGAAGGTAGTGACTCTGTTGATGGGTCTGCAGCTGGGATATATGAAGTACTGCTGTTTCTTATGTGATTGGGACAGTCGAGCAAAGACTTTGCACTATGTGAAGAGAAACTGGCCTCAGAGGAAATCTCTGAAGGTTGGAAAGAAGAATGTGGAACACCCAGCATTGGCAGAAATGCACAAAATACTGCTATCGTCCCTACACATCAAACTTGATGTGATGAAAAACTTCGTAAAAGACATGGACCGGACTACATCAGCTTTCAAGTACTTGGCTGAGAAATTCGCTCAACTTAGCGAAGCGAAAATTAAAGAGGAAATTTTTGTGGGTCTTCAGATCCGCGAGCTGTTCAGAGACCTGCTTCAGGTTTAGGGTGACGAAAAATAGTCTTGGGACGCGTTTCGTCTGGTGTCAAGTAAATTACTTGGAAATGTCAGGACAGACAACTACAAGAAACTTGTTAAGGACATGTTATCTGTATCACAAACGTGGCTGCAATATATCCTTACAGATTTCCACTTTCTCCATTCCCACTTAGATTTCTTCCCCAATAAGTGTGGCATGGTTAGTGATGAGCACGGTGAACGTTTTCACCAGGACATTGCAACGATGGAGAAACGATACCAGGGAAACTGGTCCACTTCAATGTTGGCTGACTACTGTTGGACGCTCGCCAGAGATGATCCTGAGCAGCTGTACAAGCGGCGGGCAAAGCGACGTCGGAAGTAGAAGCAGAGTTTTACCGATACACGTTATATGTACGTATTGAGAGATTATTGCTGATTACGTATGAGACGTACGTTATGAGAAACTATTGCTGATTTCTCACAAATTGTAGCCAATTTTTCATTTTCATTGTCATATTCGTGTTCAGCACCTTGAAATCTTTAAGAAATGGCTACTTTTATCTCAGAGACATGACTTTTATGAAAATTTTGTTCCCAATGAAATAAAGGCAATATTCTATATTCTTGTTGAGGTGAAAATTTATCTGAAGTGTCAGAATAACAGGAAAATAAAGAAAGTAAGAAAGTGTAAACTTTACTGATGGATGACCAATGAACTTGGTCAGAGAAATTAACTATCACAAATACAGAAATTTTAATTGAAAAATTCCCCATCCAAATAAGTAAAATAAATTTCCCAAAGGGCATTTCGGGAAGAAGGTTAGTAGTGTCAAAGGCCGCCTGGTGTCGGAAGTAGCTCCACGGTCCACTGCACACGGTGACGTCATAGACCGGAAGTGACCAGACAGGTCGGTGGCGCCGGGGGCTTAATTTTTGAGGGGTCTTAATTTTTGGGAGGGGGGATGCCGACCCCCCTCGCAGGTGTGCGGGATGGTCTTTGATGGGGAGGGCTTAATCGGACCCCTAAAAAGGCCCCCTGGGGATGACTTAATTTTTGGCTTCCCACGCTGGCGTCGGGGCTTATTTTTTTTTTAACGACCGGAAGTGTTATCCCCCCTCGCAGGTGTGCGGGATGGGGAGGGCTTAATTTATTTTGTCGACCGGAAATGTCGGAGACGGGGAGGGCTTAAATTTCGTGTGCCCCCTAAAAAGGCCCCCTAGGGAGGGCTTCATTTTGGCTTCCCACGCTGATGTCTGGGGAGGGGGCGACCGGAAGTGTCGTCCCCCACACGTGTGTGCTGGCGTCGGGGCTTAATTTTTGGTAGGGGGTCGACCGGAAATGCCGGCCCCCCTCGCAGGTGTGGTCTTAAATTTCTTGGGCCCCCTAAAAAGGCCCCTGGGGAGGGCTTATTTTTAACGACTGGAAGTGGCGGAGACGGGGAGAGCTTAAGTTTCTTGTGCCCCAAAAAAGACCCCCCTTAGGTGCGCTTATTTTTAACGGTCAGTATCGCTTGTGCTGGGAGGGCTTCTGATATTTTTGTTACCTTGTGATTGGACATGCACCCCTTCTACCCGCAATTTTTAATAGGGTGACCTCATTTTTCTGTATTTTGGTTGGATGCGGTCCTCATTGGTGGAGGTTTCGAAAGAAAAGGTGCTGCAGGGGTTCGGGAGCCACAGTCATGACGTTGTTTTGGAATCCGTGCAGAAGTATGGGTGTGATCACGATAAATTAGTGCCTGCTGAAAGCCCATAACTATGGATATCCTGTACTTGATGGGATCGAGAGTGAAGCCCTGGTAGAAACAGTGAACTAGGTATGCTAGACATTAACTGTTCTACAGATCTGTGTGAAATCTGTTGTGTGCTCGATTTAGACGTCTTCACCGTGAAAGGCGAATTCCTGATCCGTGAACTGGGTTATTCGAACTGCAGGGGGCTGACCGGTGTCTACAGATTCGACCTTTCCTTCGTGACGTACATTACTCAGAAGGACTGGAAGTGCAACCGTCACGTGTCCAAGCACGTCACAGGTCTTCCCTTTTATCCCCGTACCGGTGAAGTGGTGTGGGAGTACGACTGTCTGGACGATATAGTGCGCCACATCCACGAAAAGTGCCGTAGACCCTTTTCTTCTGTCGTCGCTTACAAGGGCGGTCCCCACGAGAAGCAGTTATTGGACAGACTCGGTATACCCTCGTTCGATCTAGAGAAAATCGGCTGCCCCCGCTTCAAAGACCTCCCTAAAATTCCTGGAACGGAGTGTGGTTACCACGAGGGACGTGACGTGCACTGCGCCCAAACTGAGACAGCCGCATTCAGCACATGGATGAACGCGTATATCGAGAATACGAAATGGACCGGTCGTTAATCGGTCAACCCCATGGTCAATTAGAGGCTTTTCCTCTGTGGGACTTGTTCGACTATTTTTCCGAGGATGTAGCACCTGTTAATGAAGAGCCTGTTGAAGAGGTAAGCCAGCCTCGTTTTAAACTGTCGGGCGTTCCTGTGACACCGCCACCAAGCCCAGTTCCGGTGTGTCCCCCGCCTCTCAAGCCCAAACCTAGGCATAAGATGACCTGGAAGCCTATACCTCCCAAGTACGTGGATTCGCCACTAGAGGCGCGACCTTCTCCACCTAGAGGGGAAAAACGTGTCGACACCCCCACACAGCAGAGACTTAAACGTCTGAAAACTCTGTAGGTCAGTTTTCGCCATGCAGCCTGTGAGTGCACACACCTACCCTCTCAGAGATGAGATTTTCGTCGTGCCTAGACTGTACCGGGAGCGACTCCTGGTCCACGTGCGCCGTTACCGTCGCTACTGTGAAAAAGGCCTACTTTACCCGACGAAGGAAGGGGTCACTCTATCCCTCCCGGAGTGGCAGGAATTATTAGCGATGTCGGACAGAATCGATATCGCTAATACCACCGAAAGAGAGACTTGGTTCGTGACGACCAACCTGCAATTGTGCGGATACTGTCATAGTGACGGGAGTCGATGTCTCTACATCATCAAATCGCAACCTGGTGCGTCATCTTGTGGTGTGAACCTTTCCGTGGTCCAGTGGGATGAAATGCGTAACCGCCGCGACGACGTGAAGAACAGCCTGGATCACCATCGCAGGTCAGATGTTAATTTTCACCTACGTCATTCCATCGCCGAGCAGAGAAACCTTCTACTTGCGTTTCTTCTGACTCCCCCAGCAGAGGGGAAAGGCCATTTGATGCAGTTATTGAAGGACATTGTGATGCACGAACTCGTTCAATCCTTGTTACCCGGTTCTAGGATTATAGAACCCGAGGATAAAGAACTTTGTCTGAACACTTATTTGAGTGATGCAGTGCGCTCATTGAACATTGACGCTATTGCTAATGCCTTTGTTGACACGGCTTGGGCCCGAGGCTCTGTTATGCAGATGACGCTTTCCTTTCCTCTCTGTCCTATAGTGACGTGTTAAACAGTGCGAAAGACGAACTGTATGCTTCCGACAATTGGTACCGTAAATAAAAGTCCGATATTACCTAACAATCAGTGTCTTGTGTTTTATCTGTGACGTTAGGGGTCGCTGTGATTTGTGGGGACTACTTAACGACAGATTGGGGGGTATCGCATCATTTGGGTAGGTACATTTGCCTCAGTGGACATCAGATTATTTTTAAGGTATTATCGCAGTGGAAGAAAAAATGTTGTGGGCTCCGAATTTCCGATTCTGCCTGGTGGAGGGGGGAACAAAAGCGCTGTACTACGACCATCCGGTCATTTACACGTCGATAGAGTTGTGTGAAGAGGCTGCTGACCGTACATCTATAGACGTCCCCGACTCCCTGCCTATCGAAGTCTGGATTAAAGAGGGAAAGCTACTGCTGGTCGATGAACGCCGCGTTGGAAAAAGCTTATTACGATCCCAAGAACCCTGGCAGCTTTGGAGGGGTGAATCGATTATCCCAGAGTACTGGACAGGATCCAAAGACAGTCAAAGAATGGTTATCGGGTCAGGAGACGTACACCCTCCACAGACCGGCCAAGAGCAAATACCGGAGGAACAAAACATACGTGACAGGGTTGGATCAACAATGGCAGGCGGATTTAATGTTCGTGAAAAACATCGCACGGTTTAATGATGGCTATGGATACATATTAGTCGTCATCGATATTTTATCTCGCTATGCATGAGCGGTTCCAGTGAAAAAGAAAACGGGAACGGCTGTGAAAGAAGCATTCGAAAAAATTCTGGCGCAGGGACGTGAACCCTTGACTCTGAACACCTATCAGGGGACAGAATTCACGAATCGTGTATTCCAAAAATTCCTAAAAGAAAAAAACATTCACTTCTTCGTGTCTTATAGCGACAAGAAAGCTGCTCTGGTAGAAAGACTGAATCGAACTCTGAGAGAAAAATTATGGCGTTATTTCACTAAACATAAACATTTTAGATTCTTGCACGTTCTGGACGCCCTAGTGAAGGGGTATAATGCTTCCAAGCACCGAGCTCACGGCTTTGCACCCAAAGACGTGGATCTCTTTAACGAGAGCATCGTCTGGGAGAGATTATACGGAGCTCCAAAGCAGACAGAACCTGTTCGTTTTAAAGCGGGAGATCCCGTGAGGCTCAGCAGTCTGAAACTTCCGTTCAAGAAAGGAGCATCATAGCAGTGGACTCGAGAGATATTCCGTGTGAGTAGAATCGTACCTAGAACACCCCCTGTTTACGAAGTGACAGATAGTGACGGTAACAAGATACGTGGAACTTTCTATAGCCAGGAACTACAGAAAAAAAAACTCCCGGAACTCTACGCCGTGGAAAAAATCTTGGATAGCGACCGGAAAAAAGGTGTTTTAGTGAAGTGGCAAGATTACCCCACCCCTAGTTGGATACTTCAAAAATGGCTTTCTACCTAACCCTCCCTTCTACGGCCAGCAGTGATATTTTTCCTCATAACACACAGACGGATTACACGACGCAGCTGGCACAGCCTGTGGCACTAAAGGGGGAGTGGGAAGTCGCTCTATCCGAGATCCACATTCCAACGAGCTGGTATAATATCGACGAGTCGAATAATACCTTCACCACCCAATTCAGATGGTTCCCTCGCATCCCTCAAAACGCTATTAAGGTTGCCCTAAATCCACAATACAACGGTCAGAAAACGAAAAGAGACGAGATTGTGAAAGCCATCCAGAGTCAGATACCGACCGATATCCAAGTGGAGGAACATGATGATTTGTGGGTGTTCCATATAGGCACCCGCGATTATGGGCTGGTGTTTAAAAAGGAAGCCACGAGCTTCAACTCTTTCTTCAACATCCCTGACGTGTACATGGAGACGCCTCATTATGGAGGTTTTGCGTGTGACAGTGGGAGAGAGAGGGAGAGAGAGGGGGTGACAGAGGGAGATGACTTTTTCACCCCTGATGCTGCACATTTTATTTTTATTTGGTGCCACACCCCATAGTACGAGGTCAAGAACATCACATTCCCACAGGACGTTACGAAAATGCAGAAGCGATATTTTCTGTCATGTTGCAAGCTATACCTGCCGAGGATAGAATAAATTACGCCTTCAAGAAGCAGGTTAATAACCACGTGAAAATCGCCACCCAGGAGGGCCATTATCTGATGTTTCCACCTCATTCGAAAGGTTTGGGAGAATTGCTTGGCTTTGATAAATTTGGACAGTTGTACAGTAACGACGTAGCCAGATATGCCATTGATATTAATGCAGGTATATCGGGTATTTATGTATACTCCGACCTGGTCGCCCCTCATTTACTAGGTGACACTTATGCAGAGCTGTTACGTGTGATTAACCCCTCCACGGCGAATAAGGAAGCCATAGTAAAACTTTTTACGAGTCCCGATTATTACCCTCTGGCTAGGAACGTGTTCGAGAGTGTGAGGATATTTCTACGGACGGACAGTGGGGAACCCCTATCTTTTAAGTACGGAAAAGTGTTAGTCAAGTTACACTTTCGCCATGCGGGTCAAATTCACAGAGCCTAGCACAGCCAGCTATCTGAGTTATTACAAGGCTCAGACGGGTGTAGGGGTGTTCAGAGGCCCCCGATATCAAAGAGGCGGCGGTCTCGGATCGTTTTTCAGGAGTATCGGGCGCTTCATATCCTCGATTCTGAAACCTTTAGCGTTCTCACTCGGTAAACAAGCAGCCAGGTCGGGAATGAAATTCGCATCCGAAGTCGCGAGTGGACGTGACCCAAGAGAAGTCCTTAAATCGAACTTGAAGGATGGCGCCGCGAGTCTGCTGGAAGAAGCAGGACAACATTTACGAGGCAGAGGTATAAAACGCAAGAAGCAACCCCGAATCGCCAGATTGTCAAAGAGACGTTGTAGAGTACAGGACATTTTTGTAAAATGAGCGAAAGGATCCACAGCATGTCCGGCGACTGCGCCCTGTCGGAACTCGACCTGTTTGCCGTACCCGCTACTAATTC
This sequence comes from Ryuthela nishihirai, assembly GCA_038380435.1. Lineage (NCBI taxonomy): Eukaryota > Metazoa > Arthropoda > Arachnida > Araneae > Heptathelidae > Ryuthela > Ryuthela nishihirai. Next base: position 78,061,310 of record JAWZYU010000007.1, on the reverse strand, counting down.
GCAGACCGAAAGAGCCACATACGTGGCCTACCAGCCTCTCGCATCGTTAGAAGGAAATACCCCTCTTGATTTTAACGTCGTGGGCGGCGACGAATATATCGATTTATCCAGATGTCATTTACGGATCAGAGCAAGAATAACAGATACGGCGGGCCACCCTATCACTGAGACAGTGATGGTTGCCCCGACGAATAATTTCCTGCACTCTCTGTTTAGTCAAGTCGACGTGTATTTGAACGAACAGTTAGTGAGTGGAAGCCAAAGCCTTTATTCCTACAGAAGTTACCTGGAAACATTACTGAATTACGGTAATGACACGGTGAAAAGTCATTTAACGTGCGGCCTGTGGCATCTGGATGCCGCAAGCAAAATGGATGAATGTGGCGATGTTAACCTCGGCTGGAAGACGCGCAGAAATTTGGCGGGATCCCGCTGTGTCGAATTAATTAGCTGGATACACAATGATTTATTTCTTCAAGACAGATATCTACTGAACCACGTCGATCTCCGGATACGCTTGACGAGGTCAAAACCCGAATTCTACCTGATGACCGCTGAAGAAGACCCTGGTTACAGAGTGAGGTTTGAGGAAGAAGCTTTCTACGTTAGAAAAGTCAAGCTCGGCAGCAGTACGTTGCTCGCGCATGCGCAGATGCTACACACGACCCCGGCAAAGTATCCCCTAAGGCGCGTGGAAGTGAGATCATTCACGCTGAGTCTCGGAATCACCTCTAGCACGAGAGATAATTTATTCAGCTCCCAGATGCCCGAAGATGCATCATAGGACTGGTGGACTCTGCCGCAGCGAACGCTGATTTTGCTAGAAACCCTTACAACTTCAAACATTTTAATCTGAATTACATGGCCTTGCACGCCGATTCAGAACAATTCCCGTCTCAGCCGCTGACTCCCGACTTCCCTAATAATCAATATATACGGTCCTACCAGTCGCTGCTGGAGTCACTAGACGTGTGGAAAGATAATAAAGGGGTTCAATTCGGACGCTCCGCCTATCCGAAAGGGTACACCCTGTTCGGGTTTGAATTGGGTTCCGATGGAAAGCAATGTGAAGGCTACTTTAACCCCATCAAGACTGCAAACTGCCGTTTAGAGATAAAATTCGGTACACCTCTAACCGAAGCCGTGAGCGTGATTCTGTATACAGAATTCGACAACTTGCTCGAAATTGATCACCAACGTAAAATCCTATTCGATTTCTCCGCCTGATGGACGCGTTTCAGCTGACGCAAGTATTCCTCAACGACCCCTTCACGAACCCTCTGTTCTTGGGGGTGTATGCCAGAGACCAGTTACCGAAAATTAAGAAGAAACCCTGTCTCTTCATCTTTAATACGGCCGTTTCCACTTCGAGTGGAGAGCACTGGATAGCCGTTTACGTGAACAAGAGAACTGTAGAACATTTCGACCATTTAGGATTCGAACCCTCCGTAGAAGAATATTACAGCTCTATAGGGGCGAACCGTGTACTGTACCCCACGTTACCGCTGCAGGCTCCGACCTCCACAACCTGCGGTATTCACTATCTGTATTTTCTCTTTCTGAAATCACGAGGAATGTCCATGAAAATATTCCTGAAGGAACGTTATTCCTGCGACCTTGGATTTAATGAACTACTGATGGCGTTATTTAACCAAGTGCTGGAGTATTAAACCGCCTTTACCGATCATGCAGTCACGGAGTTCAATTCTTGTTTGCGGCCCAAGTCAGTGTGGGAAAACAACGTTTGTCTTGGACCTCATTCGTCACGCAGAAAATGTATTCACCCCCAGCCCCACCAGGATCATTTACTGCTACTCGTTATGGCAGCCAGCCTTTGAACCTTTCAAACGGAAAGTGGAATTTGTGGAGGGCTTCCCCGACCTACAACTGAATGCGAAACAGCATACCCTATTAGTTCTGGATGATATGTTCGTGCAAGCCGCCGGTGATACGAGAGTGTCTGATTTATTCACGAAAGGTTCCCATCACCTCAATGCGACCGTCATTCTCATCACGCAGAATTTATTTTTCCGAGGTAAATGTGCGATGAATATCAGTCTCAACTCCCATTATTTATTTCTGTTCAAGTGTCCTAGGGACATGTCGCAAATCGGGTATCTGGCTAGACAGATGTTCCCGGGGGAGTCTAAAATATTATTGGATGCATTTAAACTAGCGACACGGAGACCCCACGGTTATTTGCTGTTAGACTGCACGGTGAACACGTCAGACGATCAGCGATTCAGGAGCAGGATCCTCCCCAACGAATATCCAGAAATTATTTACATGAGGAATGAAGATTAATCAGCAGGGCCCCTTTCTTCGCTACCTGTTGAGCGCTCCCCCTAAAAAGCGCGCATCATTATTAAAAAACGCCAGTGACAGCGAACTCCTCGCTCTGTGTGAGATCCGTTTTAATTTAGTGAGAGCCAATCTCCCATCTCGGGCTCTGTGCTTAAAAAATTAGCGAAACATAAGTGCGTCATCAGAAGACTCGCGTCGAAAAAGATTAGCTTGAAGGCTAAACGAAGCTACCTGAATCAGAAAGGGTCGGGATTTTTATTACCTCTACTGGCTTCAGTCGTGCCGCTCATCACAAATTTATTCAAACAATGAGCCTCACAGTGAAAGCGGTAGAAAAACGTCATCTGAAGACGAAGACAGAGCAATTAGACACCGACATGCAGCGAATATTGGACACCCCAGGCAATACTGACGATAAAGCCTCTGCTTATCTCGCAGTTTTGAGAAAATATTTACCATACGCTCGAAAAGTCGAAAATCCGGACGAAATAATATTGACGCCAGGACTGTCGCAAAAGGATATCATTGATATGGCTCCTAAGGGATTCAAACGTAAAGTTCAAGAGAGGATCAAGACTCTACCGGAAGCAGTGCGATGGGATTCCAGAGGACGATTGTTACATCAGGGGAGCCCGGTGTTAGGATCTCACATGACCGACTTACTGATGGAACCGGTCAAAAAACAACAAAAATCTGATATCCCCGGCCAGGAACATTTCCGTCAAATGCTCGACTGGGAAATATTTAAATGTGTACGGTTAAATAAAAGTGTGTGAACGTTGATAACGTCTCGTTTTTTTCATAAGCAACTACTCCCTACCTTTCAATAAAATCATAAGCAGCTATTAATAAGCAGCTACTACCTACCTTTCAATAAAATCATAAGCAACTATTAATAAGCAACTACTCCCTGTCTTACACTACAACATGGACCGAATATGCGTTTCCACACTGGGTCCGGATGTGATGGGGATCGAGTAACCTGCTAGGGGCCCAGTTCGGGTTCGAACCGTGGTCTGGCAGTGGAATATACGCGTTCCCACACTTGTACCGGATGTCTGGCTTCGATGTCTGGACATCTGTTAGGGGGTCCATTACGGGTTCGCCAGTGGTTTTTGAATATACTTGGGAGCGTTTTCGCGCTCATTCGCCATGCAGTACACTGTTGAGGCCAGACGACTGACGCTCCATTTCCCCGAGGGGTCTCTAACGGCGGGGCCGTGTGACTGTAGTTGTCACCTAAAGCCACGGCCCCGTACCCCCAATGGAGTAAGGACCGGAGTGAGACAGCCGTCCCCGATCCCAGAATACGAAGTGATGGTCGTTTGGGATTTTCGCCGTCGTCAGTGTATGCTGACTTTCGGCGCCGACGCGCTAGCGACTCTTCGAGGGGGCACGCAATGCCTGTGCTCCTGCCACCGCGTGCTCTCTCAGCCATCCCCTCGCCGTCCGCAACCTTGCATCCGAGGACAGAGTGCCGCTGATATAGCCTTAGTGAATTTACCTGTGCCGGACGATGACGTAACGCCGCCTGCGCTACGCAGGCGGTTGTTCTAAGCGCCGGAGATCTCGTGACGTCTTCGCCTCCTGTGGTGTTTCTGTCTTCAACCCTCTAGTCTTGCTTTTCTTTCCCACTTCCGCCATCGTCTTCCTTCTTTAAAAAGGCCTTTTTAAAGGCCACCCAATTTTTATAAAGGGTTGCCCTATCGTACAAATTATTTTACTAGGTAGGAAAGTTCAGTTTTTATATCTCTTCGGTTATTTAAAAAGTTTTGATGTCATTTACTGTTCTATTCATTACTAAAAGCTTTCGTAGTAAACCTTAATAAAATGGATTATGAGACATGTGAATACATTTTAGCATGTACAGCTTTATAATTGTCTAGAGCAAAAAGAACACCCCATTGCGTTTCACTTTAAGAATTTACGTTTTTATACTTGTGTATTATTACATATTAAGAATTTTATATATTTACGTTTGATATATTATGCTTTCAGATATTTCCCCCCTTTTCATATATTATTCTGGTATTAATCATTTTTTATACTTTCATATATGATACTTGTGTATTATTACGCCTTAAGCACTTTTATATATTTACGTTTGATATATTATGCTTTCAGATATTTCCTCCCTTTTCATATATTATTCAGGTATTAAGCATTTTTATACTTGTGTGTTATTAAGTTTTTACCTTCAGATATTTCCCCCTTTTTCATATATTAAGTTTTTTTTTTCAGCTGGATTATTAAGAATATTTATGTCTTCAGATATTTCCCCCCTTTTCATATATTATTCAGGTATTAAGCATTTTTATACTTGTGTGTTATTAAGTTTTTTCACCTTCAGATATTCCCCCCTTTTTCATATATTAAGTTTTTTTTTTCAGCTGGATTATTAAGAATATTTATGTCTTCAGATATTTCCCCCCTTTTCATATATTATTCAGGTATTAAGCATTTTTATACTTGTGTGTTATTAAGTTTTTTCACCTTCAGATATTCCCCCCTTTTTCATATATTAAGTTTTTTTTTTCAGCTGGATTATTAAGAATATTTATGTCTTCAGATATTATACAGTCGGATTATCCCACAGGTTCCACCACGTGAGGCTTCAAAAGTAAGTGAATTTTTCTTTGTAGGAGAAACTCATAGATCACAGGGGTTTAAACACATTTATTTCAGATTAATATCTTGAACAAACAGCGTATAACAATCATTCGTGCGTCTTAGTTTGCACAATATTTCACATCATAGTATGTTGAATAAAATCAGTACGTTGAATAATAGCAGTAGTATAATAGACGTAGTATAACATATTTAAAATGCGAACCGTAATACTATTTACAAAAAACGAAGCATTATTTACAATATGTGAATGAACCTGTGCCTGGCCATAAACCCACATCTGCAAGGCATGACTTATTTAAAATAATTGTATGATTTACAAAACCGTATTTAAAATAATTGCGTAGCATAATTTAAAAATATGTGCCACATTTAAAATATGTGTATGATTTACAAAACCTGTGCCTTATTTAAAGTAATTGCCTGACCACATTTAAAATAATTGCGTGATTTACAAAAACCTGTGCCTTATTTAAAATAATTGCATGACCACATTTAAAATAATTGCATGATTAACAAAAACCTTATTTAAAATAATTGGATGATTTACAAATACCTTATTTAAAATAATTGCCTGACCACATTTAAAATAATTGCATGATTAACAAAACCTGTGCATGATTTAAAAATGTGTCTTATTTAAAAATATATGTTATTTAAAAATATATGCATTGTTTTACCATGTACAGATCTTCTTCCGTGTCAAATCCTCTGCTTTAAGCAGAATCAAAAACTGCTTTATAATTCCATGATTTAAACAACATTTAAAATAATTGCCTGACCACATTTAAAATAATTGTATGAATCATAATTGCATGAAAGAAGCATGATTTAAAAATATATACACAATTTAAAAAATATGTGCAGAAAAGTCTGAAAGTGGCTAAAGAATATGAAACATGAACTGGTGGCTCGCTGGCGGCAACGGTTAACAGGAATTTAGACTTTTGTAACCGAAAGGGAATGTGGCACTTTGCCCAGGTTTAAAGATTCTCTTGTTAAAATTAAAAGAGAGTTTTTTATGGAAAGGGTGGTTGGTGAGGGTGGCCTTGTGTTTGTCAATTTGTACAGTGAAGGGGACGGGAAAAGTGGTTGGGGGGGCCTCCTAGAATTAAATCGTGGAGAAGCTCCGTGGTGTATCGTTCCCTGTTATGCACACTCAATTTAAATCCTTTCGCACGGGTGATAGTTTCCCCGTTCGAAAGTTCCAGGATACTTCCACCAACTCTATTACCAGTCTCATCAACAGCCATAATGAAAGAGTTCATCTCATCAACAGCCATAATGAAAGAGTTCATCTCATCAACATCATTAGCCAATAAGGCCAAATCATCTGCATGATTTTTTACACGACTGAGTCGTGTTTGAGAGTTGGTAAGTGTTGTAGCAATTGGTTTAGCATTACTTCTGGTGTTCGACAAGGGTGTATTTTGGAGACAATAATGTTTTGGAGACAAAATACACCCTTGTCGAACACCAGAAGTAATGCTAAACCAATTGCTACAAGACTTACCAACTCTCAAACACGACTCAGTGTTATCATAGAGAGCTTTCATTATGTTAACTAGACTGGCATGCTATACGATCTCACAATCAATCACAAAATGTGGCGATTAACAGAATCAAAAACCTTTTTGAAATAACAAAGCTGGTAACCAAAGGTTTCTGAAACTCTAAACATTTCTCAAGAATCTGCCTAAGTGAAAATATTTGATCCACACATCCCCTACCACTTCTGAATCCACATTGCTCATCACGCAAGTCACTGTCAACCAGATTCGTAATTCTATTAAACACAATCATGCAAAGAACTTTAGCTGGAATAGTAAGTAGGCTGATACCCCAATAGTTATCAGAAGAACTTCGATCACTTGTTTTAGAAATAGGGATAATAATAGCTCTGGCAAAATCCTTAGGAACCCTGCCTTTATCATAAAAGATATTCAAAATTTTTAATTCAGAATGCTTAGAGCTGGAAATGTTTCGGTACATCCCAGTTCTAAGCATTTGCGTAGTAATTTCATCCATCCCTGGGCATTTATATAGTTTAAGTTTAGAAATAGACAAAATAACTTCAGACGGTATTATAGAGCCAACATTAAAGCCAGTAGCGCATATATCATCATTACAATCAATGGGAGTAGAAGTAATCCTTCAAATCCTGTACACCTATCTGTTTTTTACCACACAAAACATTAACTATCTGGTACAGCTCTCTGCTGTTGTGCTGTCTAATACTTTCCTCTGCTTTTTTCAGCCAAGCCATCAAGTCAAAGATTCTTATCAGCAGTTAACTGATCCTTTACACGTTTATTGAGCTCTCTGTAATACTTACTTTCTATTAGGACTAGTAGGGTATTGATTAAGGACATTCCTGCAGCTCTTTCTTTCTGAAATAAGTGCCTTATCACTCAAATAATTCTGTCTTCTCTGCTCTTTTTTCCCTAAAATAATACTGTTAATTTCCAAAAAAGCCTGTTTAAAACGGTCCCATTCTTCCTCAACTTCAGTTGTCAAGCAAACCATGAAGTCAAGCAAACCATGAGTGTCATAATGACTAAGTAACTTATCATGGTAAGCTTTAGCTGTAACTGGGTCTTTCAGAGCTTCAGTATTAAAGGTAAATTTTTTAACCTTAGCACATCATCATCATCATCATCCTCAAGCAGCCATGGGCTACGGAGGTGCAACCAGACCGTGCAGTTAAATTCTCCAAGCATATCGGTCCTGAGTAACATCTGCTGCATCCGGCCACTGAACACCAATTTTAACAAGGTCCTGTTTGACATTGTCTGCCCACTGGATCCTAGGTCTCTGAGGCCTTTAGTCACACTGTTCATAACCCTATTCGCCAATCTATAATTATCCATACGGGCAACATGGCCAAACCAGCGGAGTCTCTCTCTGCACAATATGCTGCTTAAAGATGGAGTCTCTCTCTGCACAATATGCAGAAATGCACAATTGCACAATTGCACAAATGCACAATTGCAACTTAAAACGGGACCTTTTTAAACAGGCTTTTAACAGGCACTTCTTTAACTTAGATTCCTTCATATTTTTGAAGATGGAGTCTCACTTTGCACAATATGCAGACTCCTTTCCCTAACCTCATCATTAGTTGCAAAGTTAAACCACCTAATACTCAAGAAATTGCGTAAGCATCTAGAATTAAAAGCATCTAGTTTCCTGTTATCTTGTTTACACAGCATTCGTCCTTAGCACAACACTTCTTAAATTTAAGTTGCAAGACACTTTTAACAAGGTAATGGTCAGATCCAATTTCAGTTCCCCTATATGCCCTGGTATTCCTAACACAACTAGCCCATCCTGCTGTTGATTAATATATAATCAATCATATTCTTATGCAGCCCATCAGGTGAAACCCATGTGTACTTATCTATGTTGCGGTGTTTGTAATAGGTGTTCGTTATTCTGAAACCATTGAGTTTACTTACCTGTAGGAGACATTGTCATTGTTGCCCATTGTCATTGCAGCTACCAATGCCAAAAGGACCTATAACTCCTGGCCAAAGGTCAGAGTCAGTACCAACTTTGGCATTGAAGTCACCAAGAACAAGTGTAATATCTCCTTTCTTGATAGAATTCAAAATATCCTGAAATTGTTCGTAAAACCTATCCTTCTCATCCTCATCGGCATCCTCAGTGGGGGCATAACAGCAGATAACATTCAAGTCTTTAATGCTTGTCTGAAATTTTGCTGTAAAAAACCTTTCATTAATGCACTCATATCCTAGAAGAGCATCAGTAGCGTGTCTGCTGAGAAGCAGACCCACGCCTTGGTGATGCTTATTGTCGTCCCTCCCTGAAAAGAGAAATTTAAGATTGTTTTTTAGAATCTGACCTTTATCTGTCCATCTGGTCTCTTGCAAGACGAGAATATCTAAATTATAATGGTGGAATTCTTGTGTGAGGAAATATATTTAGGGAGGGAGGAGGGGTAGAGGATTCTCAAAGTAATTAGTGAGAATTGCAGACGCCTTTTTTTGGGCTCCTACGTTTGTGTGTTTTAATTTTGGAAAGATGTGTGCTGCTCCATCTTAATTTGAGTGTGATCTCATTATCATCCGAGGTCTACATTTCTCACGTTCTGATGGGCGGCAAAAAAAAGCCAAACAATATCAACAACAAAATGAAGCGTACCAGTGGCATACCAATTAGATCTTCTGAACAAAGCCAACTCAAAAAATTGAGCAAGCATCTTGAAAAATCACAAATGGCAAATATACATAAATCGAACTCTGAGGAGGACCTAAATGATATCTTAGAGACTAGTGAAAATTTTTGTACACATAAAAATGTCAACAAGAAAAATGCTAAAGCAAATGAAATTGTAATTCAAACTCAAATATCCCAACCACACTTGGATAAACTTCATAATTTGGACATCTCTCCTGAAGATGAAAATCTTACAGATGAAGAATCATCGATCGATGAAGAAACAAATTCCCTACCACCTATAAGAAGACCAAAAAAAGCGGATTTGGCCATCATTTTCTTCAGTGAAAACTCCAAACTATCAGATCTAGACGATGAGAAGGTAACGGACTTTTTCTTTCATATTCTTAACAAAGATCTCAAAGGGCGTTTCACCAGAAAGGGTGATATCATTTTGTTCCCTGACAATGAAGCTGATTTGGACATACTCAAAAATATTAACAACATTCTTGGCGTAGATGTGGCCTATAGATTCCCTGATAAAGATCATTCAATCTTTTTGTAAGTAATCTTCTTGTAAGTAATCTTCTCATCATTCTTCTTGTAAATGTCAATGTTAAATATAGTGATTATTACCTCTTACAATGCCTTAAAGGATATGATATTTTTCGTGTGAGACGTATGATAAGATATCTTCCAAACAGTGCAAAAGACGGATATGTCAAACAACCTACGGAAAATGTAGTGATTTACTCGACCAAAAATAAACTCCCAAGAGACGTTATCATCGGTTTCTCGCACTTCTATGTCAAAGAACACTTCGGATCACCTGCATATGCAGTAATTGCTGGCGATGGGGTCATGTTGCTACTAGCTGCAGAAGTCGAGTCAGGGTTGTTTGTTACACGTTACGTTCCAATGAGATTTCCTTCTTCAGGCTTTCTCAATACAAAATTTTGATGTGAAAATTATATTAGTTCGAAAAGGTTGAATAAGTTCATCCAGATTGTTTTTTTTTTTTAATTATTTTGAATTAATGTTCACCCATGCGTGTTTTGAGTGTATATAATAGTGTTGGGGAGTTATTGATTATTATGTGGTGGCTGTCTAGAGTGGTATAAGTGGTATAAGTATTTTGAGGATTGAGAGAAAAAATAAGGTGAGATGGTTATTCCTGTTTTGTTATACATATTTTTCCGTGAGTCTCTGCATTTAAGTTTGAGTTTAAATGTTTGATTTGCGAGTTTAATAGCACAGATTTTAGTGTTGAAAGTTTTTCTATTTTTATATATATATTTATTTTTTATTTTTGTTTATATATATTTTTCCTCTCGGACTAGAGAGTGTTGTTTTATTTTATTTTTATTTATTTTTTTTACAGTTATTTATATTTTTTGTGAAGTATTTTATATTTGTTTGTGTTTTTTATTTTTATTTTTTTGAAGTATTTTCAATTATGTCTTTTCATATTTTTTTCTCATGTTGTTATAAGTATTTTATTTATTTTTTAGAGTATTTTAATTATTATTATTTTTTAAAGTATTTTCATTAATATATTTTCATATTTTTCAATTTTTTTTGTTTTAATAATTTTTTTAAGTTATACCTTTATTCTTTTGTATATATCATTTTATTTTTGGTTTGATTTTGTTTATTATCATAATTTTTTTTGCTTACTTATCTTTTCTTTTTTCCCCTTTAAAAAAAGAAGAAAAAAAGGCATATGCACAGTGAGGGGGAAGAGTGTGATTTTAATGTTTGGAGCAAGAGGGACTGGGTTCAAGTGAGTTTATGGGAGTGTAATTTTTTTTTAAATGCGAGTGAATGGGTGTGAGAGATGTTGGGATTCCCATTTTTAAATTGTTTTTCCTCCTTTATTTATTTATTTATTTGTTTATTTTTATCCCTGTGATTAATGGCAGGATTCCATGGAAGAGAAGTGTTAATGTGTTGTGTGGAGAAGAGTTGGTTAAGGGGAAGAAAGGAAAGTGTAACAGATGAAGAACAGGAAGGAGCTAGAGACGGTTCCAAATAGGGGTGGAGATGAGAAAGTTAAACAGGAAGCCATAGATTTTAATTTTAGGAAAGTTCTCTGGAGGGTCTAAATGTATTTTGATGTGTAGCTTCTGAATGTTCAGCTCTGAGAGGGAATTTAATAAGATTTCTCTTTGTGGTGTAAATCTATCACAATTTAGAAGTATGTGATTAACAGTTTCAGGTGTATTGCATTTGCAGCAGTTGGGGGTAGGAGTCAATTTTAATTTATACAGGGAAGGGTTTAGTAGAGTAGAGTTTGTTCTGAGGCGGTAAAGGTTTTTTAAGTGTTTTCTGGGGAAGGGATAGTTTTCTATGTGGGAAGGGTGTTGTGCAAGCATGAATCTAAAGTTATTTCTTATAAAGGCATGTAAGAGAAAGTATTTATTGGTAAGCTGCAGTTTAAGTTTTTGATGTCATGTTTGGTGTTTATGTAAAAATTAAAGGTGTTTTGAGTCATATGTGAGGTGTGTGCCATTTTGGCGAGCAAGTCAACATTGTCATTTTCAGAGATACCCACGTGGCGAGGAATCCATTGTAAAGTAATGGTGTTGTTGTTGATTTGTTGGTTGTAGGTGGTCAGTGTTAAGGTATTATGAATGTAATAGTTGTAGGTGGAGTATAAGAATTCATGGGTTAGGATTTGGATGGCTCCATTAGAGTCAACAAGTATAATAATATTTTGGTTGTTTAGGTTTTGGAGTGACCATTAGAGAGCCTCAATGATGGCAAAAATTTCAGCATGTAATATGGATGTGTAGGGGGGTAGTTTAAAAGATAGGGATATGTTATATTGAGGGATGTCGATGGCGGCCCCTGCAGATCATGAGTCAGGTAAAACAGAGCCATCAGTATAAATTTTTGTGTACTTGGAGAATTGCTCATGTAGGTAGGACTCTAAGTTTTTTGATGGCATCATGTGGAAGGTCATATTTGGAGAGTAGAGAGGGTATGTTGGTGAAAGTGTTGGGGCTTTGGAAGCTCCAATCAGCAATTATGGGTGGGATGTCCCCTCTCGTAGAATGATTAATATGATATTTAAAGAATTTAAAGAATTTAAAAAGATCAGGATGTGTCTTAAGTATTTTGTAAAAAGGGCTCCTTAGGAAATGTAGGTAGAAAGGGTGTGTAGGTAGTTTGTAATGTAATCTGAGGTAATATTTGAGTAATAATATTTTCGTCTGATATGGAAGGGTGGGATAGATGTTTCAGCAATAATAGAAATGGTGGGTGTGAAGATAGGGAGACCTAGTGCAATTTTTATACATTTGTTTTGTATGATGTTTATTTTTTTTAATTTGGATTCAGGTAAGTTAGATAAGAAATCAAGGCCATATTCTAATTTTGCTCTGATGAGATTTTTGTAAAGTGTGATCATGTGGTATGGTGGGGTGCCATTGTTTCTGGAGGTGAAAAATTTGAATGTGTTTAGTAATTTGAGGCCTTTTGTGTGTAGGTATTGTAGGTGATGGTTCCAATTTAATTTCGAATCAAGGTGCATGCCAAGCAGTTTGCAGGTGGTGGATTGTGGTATAGTGTGATTATTAATTTTAAAATTAAATATAGGGGTAGAGTGTTTGAAATTGTAGAAGGGAATACAAGTGGTTTTGTTTGGATTTATGTCTAGGTGCCATTTTTTGCAGTATGTAGTAAGTCTATTTAATTGTTTTTGAATTTTTTCATGTAAAATGGGAATGGTTTTGGCAGTTGTCCAGAAGGTGATGTCATCTGCATAGCATGTGTAAATAATGTCCTTGTAAAAATTTTTTTAATGTCATGTATGTAAAAATTAAATAAGGTAGGGGAGAGTATAGATCGTTGTGATAATCATTGTGTGAAATTATAAGTGTTAGATGTGTAGTTATCAAGTTTGACCTGAATGTCCTGGAGGAGAGTATGTGTGTAAGAAATGTAAGATATTACCACTGAGATTAGCATTGTGTAGTTTATGTAGAAGGCCAGGGATCCAGACAGAATCAAATGCCTGTGTGAGATCAATGGATATAGCCAAGAGAATTTTTTTTTCTTGTTGGCTCTGTGTATGTCAGATATTAAGTGTGCTATGCAATCAAGTGATGATCTATTTTTCCTGAACTCAAGAAAGTTGTCAGTGAAGAAATTTCCAGTTTCAAGGAACCAATTTAATCTTTTGAGAATGAAGCGTTCAAACAGTTTGAGTGTATTGGAAAGTAGGGAAATGGGTCTGTAAGCGTTAAGATTAATGGGTGGCTTTCCAGGTTTTAGGAGGAAAATGATTAAAATGTGTGTCCATGTGGGGGGTAGTTGGTGTTCAGATCAGATTTTGTTGAAAATTAGCAATAGTTTCTCTCTCCAGGGGGTTGGGAGATTTTTAAATAGTTTATTAGGAATTTTGTCGTCGCAGAATTTTGTCGGAGCAGAGTTTAGATTCAGTTTATTAATAGCATGGTTAAGTTCCTGGATTGAAAAAGGTTTGTCTAGAATATAAGAGGCAGGTTTAATGTTGTTTAAAAGGTTGTTGATATTGTTAGTGAAGGAGGTTTCCTGTTTGTTAAGATTTAGTTTACGCGTGATTTTGAGGTTAGATGCAAAGAGATTAGAGGTGTCTTGTAAAGTAATGTTATTCTGGATTGCGATTTCTGCCATAGGTATGGTTTGAGTTTTCTGTGTGTTGATGTTTTTGTATGTTTTCCAGAGGCTGTGTTCAGAGGAAAGGGTTGTAAGTTGGTTGGTAAATGTTTGCCAATTTTCTTTATATAGTAATTTTAATTTTTTCCTGACTAATGCATTGATTCTTTTATAGTTGTTGATGTCAGAGAAAGCTCTGGAGTTTTTTGCTTTGTTCTCAGCTTTTTTTCTAATGGCAGATAATCTGGTCATGTACCAAAGTTATTTTGTATTTTTGGTAGTTTATTTAGAAGGGTTTTGAAAGCAGGTTTGGTAATGTCAAAAATGTAGTTTAACAATGTGTTGTAATCATTTAAGTTTGTTGAAGGTGAGGAGTGGGTAAGTATTTTCTTAAATAATGGCCAGTTGTTTAGGTGTATGAGTTTTCTATAATGATTTTTAAGATTTGTTTGTATAATGATAGGGTGGCGGTCACTTCCTCTGGTGTCAGGTAATATAGTCCAGGAAAATGTTTCAGAAATTTCAGGGGAAATGAAGGTAAGATCAATTACAGATCTATTGTTGTTTGTGTTTTCATGTGTTGTAGTTTTGGTGTTTAGGTTGATAAAATTTGTGTTGGTGATAAAGTTACTTAGGTAAATACCAGGATAGTTGGTTGTGTATGAGTGCCAGGAAGGGTGGTGGCTGTTAAAGTCACCTATTAATATGTGGGGGTGAGGGTATTTGTTTAAATATATCATGATAAATAGATTCTTTAATAGCAAGACCAGGATTATAAATATTGACTAAGGAGAATATGAGTTTTTTGACCATCACTTGCACTACAAGAATTTCAAGGTTATGATAGTTATAGGAGATAGGAGGAATTTTGTGTTTTATACTTTTTTTAATAAGGAATCCAACTCCATTTTTACTGTGTTGTGAGAAGTAAAAATAAGAGAGGTAGTTAGTTATGTTAATTTTTTTTTTGGTTTGAATCTCTTGTAGTGCAAAGATGTCAATACCATAATATATACTTAGAAGAATCAGATCCTGTTTTTTGGAAGGGACACCTATACAATTCCATTGAAGAATGAAAAAACAATTAATTTTTGAGTCTGAGTAGAATACTAGTTAAAAGTGAGAGGTCTTCATCAGATCTACACATATATCTTAAGAGTTGTAAAATTAAATCTGTCACTAAGGTAATAGAGATGTTATCATTATTAATATTTTTTTGCTATTTCAGTAGGAGATAATAGCGGTGCTATCGAATTGCTCAAGTTTTTATGTTTAGCAGCAACACTTATATATGTCTTGGCATTATTGCTTGTACTTAGTTGGTGGTAGATATTATCACATGTAGTCGTAGTAGTCACTATAGGAAAGTTATTAGAGTTAATAGAGTTATATTGTGGATTATTGTGAGGCAAGTTGTTGACACTGGTCGATGGGAGTTGATCGTTGCGTCTTGTAGTAGCATCAGGTCGCTCCAGAAGAGGCACTTTATGGAATAGTGGATGAGTAGAGTTGATGGTAGTTGGTTGAGGAAGGTGGAGAGAGTTGATTTCTCGCTTAGCCTGTATGAAAGCAGATGACCAACTACAGTGGTCATGATCTTGTATGCGCATGGCGCGGCAGGCAATTTTTTTTGTAGGGCATCTATGGTAGGTGGCAGGGTATTGACCACTGCAATTGGGGCATTTTAATTCTGTTGACAGGCAAGTTTTGTGGGAGTGTGGGCCTCCACATCTCTTGCACCTTATCTTGCCTTTGCAGAAAGTTGCGATGTAGCCCCATCTATAGCATTTACTGCACAGGGCAGGAGCACCAAAATATTCCTTGACCCTGAAATGTGAGAAACCGATGTCCACGCTGGCTGGCAGTTTAGGTGATGTGGTGTAGATAATAACATTTTCGAGTCCACTTTGTCGTACCCGTTGTTGGCAGGGTTGGGTATGTATCTACGCATTCGACGAATCTTATAAACATCATATTTTTCAAGGCACTTTAAAAGAAAATCTTCATGATATTTAGTGTTAACTCCCATAAGCATCCCCATGGAAACGTCCTTGGAAGGAAAGCGTGATTCAACAGGTATTTCAAGAATTTTGTCGATGGTTTGTAGTTTTTGTAGATCCATTTCATTTGTGGGAAATACGACGATGTCTCCTTTGCGAGTGAATCTGCCTTTGATATCTTTTTGAAGAAAATTGAAGAAAAAGTCAGTGACCTTGCCATCGTCCAGGTCCGAGAGCTTACAGGTAGAGTTGAAGAAAATCAGTGCTAGTTCGTTATTTTTGACTTGAGGTTTGGAGTTTGTATCATAGGATTTTTTATTTTCACTATGTGTATCACTTCAGGTGGCTTTTCGTTTTGATATTCACTTTTTTTTAGAGGTTCTTCTTCCGATTGGAAGGAACTATGAGGGTCAGTTGACTCATTCAATGATAGGATTGATCCATTCGGAGTTTGGCCTTGATTCGAAGTTCTAGAACAAACGCTGTATTTGTCATTTTCGTTTTTATCAAAATTTATTTTCAATTCTTGTAGTTCGGTTAAGTCGTTTGTTGAAAGCGATATCAAAAGACATTCGAGTGACATGTCTGTCTAGTTTTTTTAATTGAGCTTTCTCAGAAGACTTTATCGGGATACCAGATGTTTTTTTATGTTTGGGATTTTTACCTTTTTTAGCCATCATACAAGAGATGAGATTCGGCGTAGAGATCAGCACTGGACGATTGAAGCGGGCGAGGCAACACAATCCAATGTAGAAGAACCGAGGGTCTCACAGTTGAAGATCATACTAAAAATTTTATAAAAGCATAGGCACTAGCGGCACGTCTGACCTTTAGAACAGCTCAAGTCCTCTCCATGTACTCAAAAATAGAGAAGCACTAATCTAATAGAGTTTGTGAACACTTACGGGTAGTCCTGTCGACTTGGAAGAGTAGAACAAAGGACGATCTCGCTCGCTGACCCGAACACAAAGACCCAACCGAGTCAGGTGTAAGCGCTGTAACGGACCTCATTCTCATAAAATTTGTTAAAACACGGACTTTGTTTGTCCAAACTGTGGAAGTGATCACCCCGCTACATATTTTGGATGTCAGGTCAAAACGTTCGCTTGCAGAGCCATGCGAATCCAGCATTGGTTACAGTGCAGCTGGACCTCCGCATTCAGCCAGGCAAAAAAAAAAAAAGCTCAGCCAGGTCCGGGAGACCTGAGCGCCCACCCGGGTCCGCATGAATACCAGTTTGAATACGCCTACTTCTTCACGTTTTTTTGCTGAAAATTGCCAAGATTTTGATCCTCGCAATCAACTTTATATTGATGATGGGTCAAATGAACGTTTATATGCAACTAATATACATAATAATCAATTATTACATGGAATGGACTCTTTCAACTCTCTTCAAGGTAAAAAGCAACTGCTGGAAAGGAAAAAAGCAGTCGGCGTTGACTTGAATGAAAAACTGTTGTCACGCTCTTCTCCTTCAAAAGATTTGTCTGCGTTTGATAAAGGATCTTCACAAAAATACAATGATAATCTGAACATTCCTACTTATGCCAACATTACTAAGAAATGATGGTGTTTGGCGAAAGCGTGTGCTTTCGCCAAACACCATCGCTATACAATTGAATGATGAAAATGTTACAATCAATTTGTTAATCGACCTGGTGCTACACTTACTAAAGTTCATCTGTCCGACGGAAGAGGTTTATATACTGATCATGGACATTCTGCTACAATTTAAAACATAATAAAATAAACCTCTTACAGTGGAACTGTAGGGGGCTCATCTCAAAAAAGGAGGAAGTCATTCTTTTCTCCAAATATCACAAGGTAAATATCTTTGCTTTACAAGAAATTAAAATTAAAAAACATGTTAATATTTCTAATTTTATTTCCACTTTTCTCCACATAGCAGTAATGGAGTTGGTTTTATTATTCATCAAAAAATAAATCATAAAATTATATCAATTAACTATGACCTGCATTATCTAGAATTATTAGCTGTTAAAAATTTAATTAATGATTTCACATTTACTATCTTAAATGTTTATAATCCTAGACTAGCTATCAATGAAAACTTTTTTAATGAAATTATTTCTCAATTGACTGAACCATTAATAATTTTAGGTGACTTTAACTCCCATCATGCCCTTTGGCACTCTTATACTACAAATCCTGCGGGAATTCACTTAAGCAAATTTGTAACAAACTCTAATTTAATTTTACTAAATAATAAAGAAGCCACACATGAAAATTTGGTAAACAATCAATCTATTATTGATCTTACTCTAATTTCTCCAGAACTCTTAGAAAAATTTTAATGGTCACTGCTTCCTAATAAAAGGGGCAGTGACCATCATCCTATTCTTTTAACTTAAGAACTCTATTTAAAATTTCAGCAAAAGATTTTTTTAAATGACTGGATTTCCTTTAACAGTATTCTTGAAAACTTTCAACCTCCTAATAGCTTAAATTATAATGATTTTTTTAACTTTCTAGAAGAACATACAGACTCTGCTTTTAAAACTGTTATTAATAAAATTCCTAAACTTAAACACAACTTTTGGCATATGAACAGATTTGTGGCCATTCGCAAAAAAGCCGAAAACAAAGCCAAATAATCCAAAACTTTTCAAGATATCAATAACTTTAAAAAAATCAAAGCAGAAGTTAGAAAAAAATTAAAAGCCTCACTTCGGGAAGAATTCACTTCCCAGCTGACAACCTGCTCTCCAGGACAGAATACTTGGAAGATATTTAAAAGCATACTAAAAGAAAAGAAACAAAATTATCCCATAGCACAATACGCTATTCAACATAATATTACAGTTGATCAAACAGCAGAGATTTTTGCACAAAACTTAAAAATTGTCCAACCTGCTCCTCCTTTAGATATTAAACAAAAATCATCCTTAAAACAACAGATTAATAAACTGAATATAGTTAATACTGATGTTAATTTACCATTTACTTTTCTAGAACTCGACAGAGCTATTAACAGACTTAATTTAAAGTCTGCTCCAGGAACAAACCAGATTTCTAACAAATTTTTCAAAAATCTTCCTTTTTTTTTGGAAAGAAAAATTATTAGATATTTTTAATTATATTTGGACCTCTCACGAAATTCCCCCTTCGTGGGAAGAAATTATAATTATATTTATACAGAAACCAGGCAAAATTCCTACTGAATTCTGTTCTTACCGTCCAATAGCTCTACTTTCGAACGCTTTAAAACTATTTGAAAAAATTATTTTTAAAAGACTTAATTGGCAACTAGAGGCAAAAAAATTACTACCAAACATTTTTTTCGGATTTAGAAAACATCGCTCTTCTAAAGAATGTATTTCTTTATTATTATCTGACATTTATTCCGCTAACAAAAAGAAGTAAACTCTTCTAGCTGTTTCGATCGACCTTTCTCAAGCGTTTGACACTGTGTCAATTGATCATTTGTTACTTAAACTGTGCAAAGCTAAAATTGACTAAAACTTAATTTTATTCCTATCAAAATATTTAAAAAATGGAAAACTAAGAGTCAAACTAAATTCTTCTACTTCCCGAATATATAACATTACTCAGGGCTTAGCCCAGGGATCAACACTCTCTCCTATTTTATTTAATATTTATTTATATGACATCAAAAAAATTTTCGATAGAAATTTTAATTTTACTAGCTATGCAGATGACCTCACTTTTTGGACATCTGAAAAAAATGAATACAATTTACAACAAAAATTACAAGATGAAATCAACAAACTTATTAAATATTGTGAAAAATGGAATCTAACCATAAATATAAACAAAACTTATTGTATTCATTTTTTTAAATCTAAAAACTTTTTCCTAAATTTGTATTAAAAATCAACTCAAGAACAATTACTCAGGTCACCCAATGTAAATTACTCGGATTTCATTTGGACTCAAAAACATTATGGAACTCACATTTAGATTACGCATACAATTCTGGTTCCAAACTTTTAAATATCTATAAATGCTTTGCTTTTAAAAAATAGAGATCTCATCAAAAATTTTTAATTACCTTATACGAAAACTTAATCAGAGCCAAAATGGAATATGGATTAGAATTGATTGATAAACCATGTTTAAACAAACTGAAAAAATTAGACACTATACAAAAACAAATGCTTAAAAATTGCTTTGGGTCTTCCAAAATTTTGTCCCACTTTTGCCTTTTTGGCAGAAACAGCCTTTCCAACATTTGAAACAAGGCACTTAATACTAATTTTAAAATATTTTGTAAAATTGCATCTTAAACTACCTGATCATCCCTTTTATCTAAAATTCAAAAGACTCCCACTCTACAACTTAATAAAAGAAAACCTATTATTAATTCAATATTTTAATAAATTTACTAGCTAGGTAGTCACTGGAAGGAGAGCTATGCACCAATCCCCTGTGATGATGCATAGAACCGGCCAGGCCTAGCACCTAATGTCCGACCCCGCCTTCTCGTGGTGCAGACCGTTAGTACCTTTCAAAAGAGATATTCTCTTGTGGAAGTGAACGGAAGGGGAGGGCTGCCAGATTAGTGTGGCCTACTGATCTGGACAACTGTGTCTACTTTTCTTTTTTTTTTCTACCCTGCTGAGGAGTGGTCAACCACACAGGGTCCTGGTGCTGACCATATAAACCCACTAGACTAGACAGATATATGACTTTGAGCTTGATTATGGATCCTGATTTTGCTGCACTGAGGGGCTTCAGTGGAGGGAAAATCTTCCGATGTGTTTTCTGTTTGTTTGTGGGTTGACAGCCCCAAGTGAATAGATTCACAGGATATGTTTATCAGCTGGTGGATAATCCTGAGCAGAGGTCATCGCAGGCACCTGAACTCTTTGCTTCTATTGGCATCGTCAAATTCTACATTGGAGGAAGTCTTCCAGTGTAGATGGCTTCAGCCTTTAGTGGTGGGGGAACGGGTCTTTGACCCATGTCTGCGATTAGGGGGCTGTTTGATATTGTCGGCATTCCCTCTCTCAATAAACATAGTTTCTTTAAACATCCCACTAACCATTTTCTCTCCATAGGTAGTTGGAATGTGAGGACTCTGCACAGAGCTTTTTCTCTTGATGTCCTCACACAAGAATTCCACCATTATAATTTAGATATTCTCGGCTTGCAAGAGACCAGATGGACAGATAAAGGTCAGATTCTTAAAAATAATCTTAAATTTCTCTTTTCAGGGAGGGACGACAATAAGCATCACCAAGGCGTGGGTCTGCTTCTCAGCAGACACGCTACTGATGCTCTTCTAGGATATGAGTGCATTAATGAAAGGTTTCTTACAGCAAAATTTCAGACAAGCGTTAAAGACTTGAATGTTTATCTTTGTTATGCCCCCACTGAGGATGCCGATGAGGATGAGAAGGATAGGTTTTACGGACAACTTCAGGATATTTTGAATTCTGTCAAGAAAGGAGATATTACCCTTGTTCTTGGTGACTTCAATACCAAAGTTGGTACTGACTCTGACCTTTGGGAAGGAGTAATAGGCCCTTTTGGTATTGGTAGCTGCAATGGCAATGGTCAACGTCTCCTACAGGTAAGTAAACTCAATGGATTCAGAATAACTAACACTTATTACAAACACCGCGAAATACATAAGTACACATGGGTTTCACCCGATGGGCTGCATAAGAATATGATTGATTATATATTAATCAACAGCAGGATGGGTTAGTTCTGTTAAGAATACCAGGTCATATAGGGGAGCTGAAATTGGATCTGACCATTATCTTGTTAAAAGTGTCTTGCAACTTAAACTTAAAAAGTGTTGTGCTAGGGTTAAAAAATTTGTTTTTAATACTGAAGCTCTGAAAGACCCAGTTATAACCAAAGCTTACCATGATAGGTTACTTAGTCATTATGACAGTCATGGTATGCTTACTACTGAAGTTGAGGAAGAATGGGATCATTTTAAACAGGCTTTTTTGGACACTAATAGTACTCTTTTAGGAAAAAAGAAGCAGAAGAGACAGAATTATCTGAGTGATAAGGCACTTGAGCTTATTTCGGAAAGAAAGAACTGCAGGAATGTTCTTAATCAATACCCTACTAGTCCTAATAGAAAGCATCACACAGAACTTAATAAACGTGTAAAAGATCAGTTAGCTGCTGATAAGAATCTTTGACTTGATGGTTTGGCTGACAAAGCCGAGGAAGCAGTTAGACAGCACAACAGCAGAGAGCTGTACCAGATAGTTAATGTTTTCTGTGGTAGAAAACGGACAGGTATACCGGGATTAAAGGATAAACAAGGTAAGGTTATAGAAGGTGAGGATTCTGTCATGGCTAGGTGGGCTGAGCATTTCAGTGATGTTCTAAACAATGTGGTTAGTTCTACTCCCATTGTTTGCAATGATGATAGATGCATTGGTGGCTTTAATGTTGACCCTATAACACAATCTGAAGTTATTTTGGCTGTTTCTAAACTTAAACTACATAAATTCCCAGGAGTAGATGAAATTACTACCGAAATGCTTAGAGCTGGGAATGTTTCGGTTACCACTTGGATGACTGAAATTCTGAATATCTTTTACGATAAAGGCATGGTTCATAAGGATTTTACCAGAGCTATTGTTATCCCTATTTTCAAAAAAGGTGATCGCAGTTTTTGTGATAACTATAGGGGTATCAGCCTTCTCTCTGTTCCAGGTAAAGTTCTTTCCATGATTGTGCTTAATAGAATTAAGAATCTGGTTGACAGTCAATTGCGTGATGAGCAATGTGGATTCAGAAGTGGTAGGGGATGTGTGGATCAGATATTTTCACTTAGGCAGATTCTTGAGAAATGTTTAGAGTTTCAGAAACCTTTGGTTGCTAGCTTTGTTGATTTCAAAAAGGCTTTCGACTCTGTTGATCGTCATAATTTGTGGTTGATTGTGAGATCATATGGTATAGCAGAGAAATTAGTTAACATAATGAAAGCTCTCTATAATAACACTGAGTCGTGTGTGAGAGTCGGTAAGGCTTGCAGAAATTGGTTTAGCATTACTTCTGGTGTTCGACAAGGGTGCATTTTGTCTTCTTTTCTGCTTGGTTATTGATTATGTTATGCGAAATTCACTTCAAGGGAAAGATTTTGGCCTTAAATGGACTGGAGATACGAAAATTTCTGATTTGGATTATGCTGATGATTTAGCCCTTTTGGCAAATGATGTTGATGAGATGAACTCTTTCATTCCAGCTGTTGATGAGACTGGTAGTAGAGTAGGTTTGGTTATAAACAGAGAGAAAACTAAAGTGATGAAAATTGGTCTGGCAGGCTGTGATTCAGTTAACCTGAATGGTTGCAGTCTTGAGCAGGTGTCACAGTTTAATTACCTTGGGAGCTATGTAACTGATACTGGTGATGTGCAGCATGAGATTAACAGACGAATAGGGATTGCTGCCGGGACTTTTAAGAGTCTATGGAGAGTGTTGAGAAATTGACGTATACACCTAAAGACTAAAAGTAGACTGTATAATAGTTTGGTTCTTTCTAGGGTTAGTTATGGTAGTGAAACCTGGACACTTTGTAGACAAAATAACAGGAAACTTGATGCTTTTGATTCCAGATGCTTACGCAGTATCTTGGGTATTAGGTGGTTGAACTTTGTAACTAATGATGAGGTTAGGGAAAGGAGTCTGCAACCTCCTTTAAGCAGCATATTGTGCAGAGAGAAACTCCGTTGGTTTGGCCATGTTGCCCGTATGAATAATTATATATTGGCGAACAGTGTGCCTAAAGGCCTCAGAAAGAAGGGGAGACCTAGGATGCGGTGGGCAGACAATGTCAAACAGGACCTTGTTAGAATTAGTGTTCAATGGCCTGATGCAGTAAATGTAGCTCAGGATAGACTTTCTTGGAGAACTAAATTGCACGGTCTGGTTGGACCTCCGTAGCTCATGGCTGCTTGAGGATGATGATGATAATGACCAAAGTAGATCTTCGTGGAGATACACCAGATCCCATTACGGACTGGTGTTATCAATCACCTGAATTTTAAACAGATATTCCTTTATTAAATTCTAAAAGTAATACCTCTAATGAGGCCATCATTCAACTATTTTACAATTTTAAAAAGGAAAAATTTAAAATTTTTTTTAGAAATTTATACTGATGTATCTTATTTGCAAAATCTGGATCAGCTACTGCAGCTGCATATATTCCTTCTTTTAAAACTTCATTGGCATTTAAACTACCTTCACACACTCTAATTTTCCTGCAGAAATTTTTGCTGTTATTGCCGCATTTAAATGGCTTCTGCAAAATGTTAAAAATCGCTATATTGTCATTTTTATTGATTCTAAAGGAGCTATTCTCTCCTTAATGCAAGAAGCTTCATACTCTTCGTATAATTTTTATATTAATTCTTTGCTTAAACTAAATAGAGAAAACTTAAAAGATAATAATAATCATATTTATTTAAGCTGGATTCCAGGACATACTGGTATTAAAGAAAACGAGGAAGTTGATAAAATCGCAAAATCTGCACATGTCTACAATACAACTAGTCCCATTCATAATTTTTATATCTTAACCAAAAAAGAGCTAAAAATAATTAGAATTCTCTTTATCTGAAAAAAATTTCCATTTGCAGTCTTTTTTGAAACCAAATTTTAGATCTAACTTATCAAATAAAATTAATCATATTTTAAATCTTCCTTTTTCCAGACAGGAAGTTAAGGTTATTCTACGATTAAGAACTGACACCATACTTTTAAATAAATCAAAATTCTATTTAAATATAAGTGATACTCCAAAATGTTCAAAATGTAATTTAACTGAAAACTCTACTCACATCCTTTCAAACTGCGATAAATTTAAGTCTGAAAGAAATTTTTTTTTAAAAATCTAGAAAGTGTTGGAATAATGGATTATACCATTGACTTAATATTGAATTTTCCTGTTTATTCTATTAAACTTAAAATTTTTCGTTTCATGCTTGACTTCCTTCAAGAAACAGATATTTGGAACAAGTTATAAATAAAAAAAAATAATAAAAAGGAAGGAAGAAAAGAAAAAATAATAATAATGAAAAAAATATATAAATACAAAAAAAACATATATAAAAAAAGAGAAAATAAAAAGAAAAGAAAGATAAACATGTTTGTCCACTAAATCCTAAATGGGAAAGCCTGAGGAAGGACCTCCCAATGCTTGTGACGTTTTTCAATTCAATTCTTGTGTGAGGACATCAAGAGAAAAAGCTCTCTGCAGAGTCTTCACATTCCAACTACCTATGGAGAGAAAATGGTTAGTGGCATGTTTAAAGAAGTTATGCCTATTGAGCGAGGGAATGCCGACAATATCAAACGCTCCCTATTCACAGGCATGGGTAAAGACCTTTTCCCCCACTTCTAAAGGTTGAAGCCATTTACACTGGAAGTCTTCCTCCAATGTAGAATTTGACGATGCCCGTAGAAGCAAGAGTAACTTTATTTAAAGTAAAACAACATTGCCCCGTTAAAAATTGGTACAGATCATTCACCTAACGTAAAGAAACTTCCGATAAAAGATATTATTTACTTTCTTAAGTAGCATAGCAGGAACTGTCTAGTTAGATATCATTAAGGATATGAGGAAATCATAATGAATATAAAATATTTTTATTATTGACCTTTTATTAAACTACTGTATTATATTTTCCGATTCCCGCTATTTTAAAATTTTTATTGCATAAGTTTTATTACTTTCCATTTAATTTCCATTCATTGTGATTTCTTTCTTTATGATTCTATGCATTATTTTTGTCTGGAATAAAGGTAATTTTATGAATAAGATATTTTTGTGTTATAGGATCCTCGATATGTGTTAACAAACATTAAAAAATAATTTATTGTTCAAATTGATATTTTAAAGAATAAATATATTAATAATATTTAAAATTAATAATTAACTATTATAGTTAATCAGGATTTAAACGTCCTTCATACTCCTTAAAAAAATCCATATGATCTTTGCAATATATTTACGATCACTATAAAAGAGCGCCACTTTTTATCTTGCAGACCGGCATAGAAGTAAACCTCGCAGCGTCCCTAACCTCAACCATCAACATAAAGTATTCTACAGTGAGTGATATTCATGAGTGTTTATTCGTCGATAGTTTCTCAATATTTACAGTTGTTCTTAGCATTACACTCTAGTTGTAGTATACTGACAACGATCATCACCATGGATTATATTATGTTCCTGGGTGCCGGGTGTAGAAATTGTTGTTCTAACTCTGACCTAAAGGACTGCAGAGCAGGGTTATCGCTTCGCGGAAGCGGAAAGTCAGTAGACATCGACGATGTTCTAGGTCACCCCTTCAGTCTGGAGACTCGGTGCTCAAACATTCCCGCTGAAATGACGTTTCTTCCAACGAACAATATATCTGTCATGCACCCCAAGGATCAAAGATCAGGGCGGAATAACGACTTTCAAGACATGTCACCTAAACAAGACCTGTAGGCAATTTATCGAGCAGATCAATGTACAGGACAGACATATCAAGTGGGCTTGATGAGGGAATTTCCACATAGTGAGAATAATCAATGGCACAGTAGCCTGGATTAAAGTCTCTCAGTCTTCCATGAATTGTGCTTGGAGACGGTTTTATCCAGACATCGCACAGGATTCACCTTACTTGGAGAACGAACTATCCAATGGAATATGAGAAATCAGTCACATCGCCACCGAAGTAATAATTGAGTGAGTAGGAACAGGTGAAATGAAGCAGTTATGGCCTCCCATAGCGAGCCTCGTAGCAACGAAGTCCTGCAGAAGCTGCACTGCCGTACGGCTTTCGAGGAAGTGGAATTTCCAGAGTCTGCTTCCATGAAAGTGTTGACTATCAGAATTCTATATTGAAGAGGCACTTTCCTTGCATTATCAGTTCATACCTCTGTTGGAGGTTCACGATGATGACTTCACAAAAGCGCGTGGCGTGAATCGTGGTTGTGACAAGCTACTTAGTTGCTAAAAATCAGTATTGAGTACCAAGCGAAAAAGGAGCCAACCAATCGACTTTGAATTCCATTTTTAAGCGAGAACATCTCCAGGGCATTTAGGTTTAAGCATCAATCTCCGAAAAATCTCATGTTAAATGATCTTCTTCAGGTTTAGTTTTTGTTTCAGATATTATCAGATAAAATATTTTTAGTAATATTTATCGTGTTTTATAGAGTTTTCACTGTGTATTTGTTTATATTTTATGGGCTATAATTATTTATTCGGGTATTTTGGAATTGGGTCTTGTATTCTAGAACTTTGAAATACTTGTTATAATTCCACCTACGGGAAACGAGAATCGCTGTCAAATTTACTGTTGCCATTTACTGCTCCCTAACTGTGAAAGTAAAGAGTTAAAATAGCATTTAAATCTACTGCCGTTGTCAGATTCTCCACATTCCCAAAGGTATTATTGAGGCGTTCCATTGAAGCTATTGACCTGATTTCCTAACCAAACATGGGAAATGGTCGGGCAGGGGGAAAACGCCTACGAAATCTGGGACCTTTCGGTGAAGTACTTCGGAAATTACAGAATGCCAAAATCTGACGAAATAAATATCTGGATCGTTTGTCACGGGCTCTGAGAGCGCGCGCCGAGTCAGCAATGACCTTTGCAACACCGGGAAATTCTTCGTGTTCAAACTGTAATAAAATGTCGGGGGGGGGGGATACTCACAAAACACCTTTAGTGCAGGAAACAACAGAATATGCAGATTAAACGTGAGACACACGCTGCCACAATTTGTGTAGAAAGGAAGCCACGGGCCAAGTGGGAACCTGATTTTTAAACCACTCACGGGGGATTTGGACCCTGCGGACGAATATCACGGGAGCCATAGAGCGGCAAAACCTGTGTTACGGAAATAAAAATCTCGATAGCTTACGCAGAAACTGAGACACGGGCTATGACAGAGCTCGCTGACGTCAACAACGATCGAAGTCAACAACGGGCAAATTTCTTCCTGTTGAAAGTCTGTGCTTAAGTGTCGGGGGGGGGGGGCACTAAAAGCACTAAAAGTAATTTACAAAATTTACTTTTAGTGCAGTGAAAATAAGAGTATACAGAATATACATATTAAAAGTGACATCCGGGCAGCGCTGGGTACGTTCAGCTAGTAATCTCAATAAATCCTTTCTGGAATTTAAAGAAAATTTTACAGAATATTTAGCGTGAAGTAACTCACATATATCGCTTATCATCTTTTCTCAATACGAAAGACTGCGACGTACAAATTAAGCTGGCGATAGAAGCAGCTTCAGTAATGGGAACTTCATATTTCGAATTTCCAGTGGCTCTATCGAGCATTTCGACTTACAGTTTTGTTAAAATGCAAAGGAGGAATCATTTGGATGACAGTCAGAGGTAGAGAACCATTGGACGAACGGGAGCAGGACGGGCCACATAGGGAGGTTGCCATATCGATGAATGTGTCGAAAAGTGTAATTTACAGACTATGGAGATATTTTCGAGACAATGGAATATGCTACAGAACAACGTGCAATGGTAGGAACAATAGTTCAAGTGGTCGTTTCCTGTCCTTAATTAAGAAGCGCTATAGAATGATGTCAGTGCGCCAACTTGCATCGCAGCTGTCAGCTGCCACAAGAAGGATAGTAACTAAAGTAACTTCGTCCCTGTGACTTTGTGAAAAAGGGTTATATGCTAGATGATCTGTATCGTGCATACCACTAAGCTCATCGGAGGGAACGACTGAAATGGTTCAGGCAGTACCTCAATTGGACCAATGATCAGGGGACAGATTCTCTTTTCGGATGAATCACGATACAATGTGAGTAAATGATTCGCAGTGCCAATGCATCTGGAGAGAACGTGGAACACGTTATTACTTCCTGAATATCGTGTAAAGGAACCGTTTCGATGGGAGTGGTTTGTTGGTCTGGGGAGGTATCACTATCAATGGTCGCACTGACCTGCATGTCTTCTCAGGAGGGACTCTAAGATTCAGAGACGAGATTCTAGAGTTTTAGACATTTTAGAGGTGCCATTGGAGTGGTTTGTTGACTGGGGAGGTATCACTATCAATGGGCGCACTGACCTGCATGTCTTCTCAGGAGGGACTCTAAGATACAGAGACGAGATCCTACAGTTTTAGACATTTTAGAGGTGCATTGGAGTGGTTTGTTGACTGGGAGGTATCATTATCAATGGGCGCACTAACCTGCATGTCTTCTCAGGAGGGACTCTAAGATACAGAGACGAGATCCTAGAGTTTTAGACATTTTAGAGGTGCCATTGGAGTGGTTTGTTGGTCTGGGGAGGTACCACTATCAATGGTCGCACTGACCTGCATGTCGTCTCTGGAGGGACTCTAAGATACAGAGACGAGATCCTAGAGTTTTAGACATTTTAGAGGTGCCATTGGAGTGGTTTGTTGGTCTCGGGAGGTATCACTATCAATGGTCGCACTGACCTGCATGTCGTCTCAGGAGGGACAATAAGATACAGAGACGAGATCCTAGAGTTTTAGACATTTTAGAGGTGCCATTGGAGTGGTTTGTTGGTCTGGGGAGGTATCACTATCAATTGTCGCACTGACCTGCATGTCTTCTCAGGAGGGACTCTAAGATACAGAGACGAGATCCTAGAGTTTTAGACATTTTAGAGGTGCCATTGGAGTGGTTTGTTGGTCTGGGGAGGTATCACTATCAATTGTCGCACTGACCTGCATGTCTTCTCAGGAGGGACTCTAAGATACAGAGACGAGATCCTAGAGATTTAGACATTTTAGAGGTGCCATTGGAGTGGGTTGTTGGTCTGGGGAGGTATCACTATCAATGGTCGCACTGACCTGGATGTCTTCTCAGGAGGGACTCTAAGATACAGAGACGAGATCCTAGAGATTTAGACATTTTAGAGGTGCCATTGGAGTGGGTTGTTGGTCTGGGGAGGTATCACTATCAATGGTCGCACTGACCTGGATGTCTTCTCAGGAGGGACTCTAAGATACAGAGACGAGATCCTAGAGTTTTAGACATTTTAGAGGTGCCATTGGAGTGGTTTGTTGACTGGGGAGGTATCACTATCAATGGGTGCACTGACCTGCATGTTTTCCAGGAGGATCTCTGAGATACAGATACGAGATCCTAGAGTTTTAAATATGTTAGAGGTGCCATTGGAGTGGTTTGTTGGTCTGGGGAAGTATCACTATCAATAGTCGCAGTGACCTGCATGTCTTCTCAGGAGGGACTCTAACTCCCCTAAGAAACAGAGAAAAGATACTGGAGGGTTATGTGAGACTTTTTAGATGTGCCATTGGGTCAGAATTAGATTTTATGGATGATAACGCTCATTCACATAAAATTGTAACAAATCGTTCACTGAAATAAATGCAATTATAAAAGCTCTGGTAATATTTTTAACTTTGCATCAATTTTAAAACAGTGTTTAGGACAAAGTAAACGCAGCATCTACCATCAGCAAATTTCAGTTTCTCCAACTCTTTAAATATTAAATTAATAATTTCTAAAATTGAAATTTGGATAAATTTGATTAGGATTTACTATTTATCTTCTGCAATGTATTTCTTTAAAAAAAGCTTATTTTCAAAGTTAGGGAGTTTTGAATAGAGTTTTTCCTTCACATAATATGGGGAGTATCTCAATACCTTTAGTAATATAATTATTGCCTGACAATCCAAATTCTTTTAAAAGTTACTTTTTCGATTCTTAGAACAGAGATTACTTTGAAAAGAGATTAATCACTCTTTATGGATACTTGCAATTAGTAAAAATTTAAAAAATGATATATTTTTGTTGTTACTTACGAATTGCAATTAGAAAATGTAGCATTGAAACGACGATGCCCCTGTTACGGGGAGGGGGGGGGGGCGTCCCAAGACTAGTGCCAAACGCGCCTAATGAGAAATCGTGCCTGCGCTTTAAAATTTATTTTAATTTTGTACAAATTCATTCTTATACGACACAAATATTAGGATCTACCATTAATCCTTGACCTAATATCTTAATATTTATAAACTAATTAGCTCATGCAGGTCTTCTTTGGTAAGAGGCTCCCTATGGAAGGCGAGTACCTGCTTCATGTCATTTGTTCCTACTTACACGACTGAACTACTTACACTCCTTGTAGAACACTTTATGTTGATGGTTGAGGCGCACTATACTGAATAGCTGGCAGCTTGGTTTTTACGTAGCTCAGTGAGGCACAATTGCATGAATCGCTGGCAATTTCTTCAACACATCCAAACAATTGTGTATCGACTGTGCCACAAAACACCTGAACAGTCTTCCCAAATTTATCTTAAGATTTGACGCTATTTCGTTATGGCTAATGGTGCTCTCAGAAGTTTTCAGATTTTTACACCCATGTTTCGGTATTGAACATTAGGAAATGCCTTTTACATTAAGTAGAGGACAACACTGACATCTATTTACAAATATGTACAATAATACTATGGGGATATGTCTGCTGTTGTAGGTTTAGGTTTTTGGGTAGAATAGGGAAATAAACGTATACCCGCATTGCACAAATGCTTCAAATGTTTAATTGATTCAAAATAAATTCTGAAACATTTACGTTGTGACTGATACATTTTGCACTTTGGATACAGTGGAACATGTTGGAAATCGAAACTAGGAAGTGAAAATATGTGTGTATAATATGCAAATAAACATATACTTGCACTGAGCATAAGTTCGAAATGATTTATCTACTCAAAGTAAATATGGTGCAAAAATTCATTATTAGAACTTGGAATATAAATGGCGTCAGTATAGTTCAGCTTTCATTTTAATAATGAATTAATAATGAATATCACCCCTATTGTTACCCGTCACCTGAAATATGCGTTTTGGCATTGAATTAATCAAAGTGTGAATATATTCACAGGTAAATTCTTCACCATGAGTATAAAGTTGCAGATTTTGAAAGAGCATATTCATACATTCTGTTCACCACTGATAGTTATTGAGTGCGGTAGCTGGGCAAGGAACTTTGAAAGTGGGTGCATGAAGGGGTGAAAAGATTCTACGCATTAGAAATGTTTTACATTTTTGGGGATTCAGTGAAATCAATTCCAAAATATTGGTTTAATCCGAAAAAGTTTGGGGTTAAACCGATATTTTAAAACCCATAATTCATTGCAGACTTTTAAAATTTAAATCATATTTATCATTTTTCTTATGTGGTATATATATAATATAATTATTAATGTTAATCTGATAATTATAATAATAATAACAATTTTTTTCATGCCATTGAAGTGATGATATTGTTTGAAATCTTGTACGAGAATATCATATTCTGCTCGATGACAGACATCTTGATATATGTTATGTGATAAAATTTGATTTATTGCTTTTCCTCTGAAGAAGCCTAAGGACCATGTGGTGGACCTCCACGAACATTATTTTGGATAAACACTGGCATATTGCATGGAAATTGCATGCATATATATTCACTTCTGTTTTTTCAAATTGCGATGTTTCTTTTGTCAAGTAGTGTAGACATTCTCTTTCACCTATGATTCATTTCTTGGTGAGGTTGGATACTGCGCTTTCTCTTGTAGCATTTAGATGACCTGGTCTCAACATTCCGCGAGAACTCATCATCCCTCTTCCTACTAACGATGCTGAGTTCTCCCTCAAGAACCCATTAACAAACACTTTCGCTTAGTGTTGGAGACAAAGCAATGTCTTTATGATTCGCTACTCAACTACTAACCATCTGGTTGATCTATCAGATCCATTCTATCTCTTCCTGCCTCTCTGCTCGTCTCTCTTTGGGAACCAATCACCTCCGCTACGAAGAGGGGTGGTGCGAGGCTTAGCAAACGATCACCAACCGAATGAGTCATAAAATCGTCTCGTTAGGTGGCAACTGTTGAATAACATCTGGCGGGTGAAATGACCGCGGCAGTGCCATACGTGCCAATTTCTTAAGAAATTTCCGTTCACTATAATATTAAACGGAAAAATAAATTAAGGAAAAGGAAAATATTTCAATATGTGGGACGTGATAAACACATTCTTATTGGCTTTCTACAAACAAAGGATCGCTTCAGACTCGTCTTCAACTATGCCTACATTTCTCAAGGGAGGAGAAGAAATAAAGAAACAAGAGGCGAATGCATGAGGATGATTGGAAGAGAGTTTTTGGCATTGTCTCAAGGGTCCTTTCTTGGCACTAAGAGTGACGCACCCCACTTGTTAGCTATTTCTTTGCTGCGTTAAGTATTAAATGAATAAGAAAACTGCGGAATTCATCAGAGAAAAATCTTCATGTGAATTACGTATTATGTGTAATTACGCAAATTCGAAGCTTAAATTAATCTTCTAGTGCCGTGGTCTCCAAAGTGAGGTGCTCGCACCCTAGAGGATGTGCGTGCCGATCCATAGGGCTGGGCGAAGAAATATTAGAAATGATTCAAATTGAGTATTATTTTAAAAAATGTATTAAATTTCAAGAAAAAAATATGAAGGAAAATAAAAAAAATATATTTGTCAATAAAGTCACTTTGTTCAAGCGATTGTCTGTTTCTGATGATCTAGCGGTCAGGACGCCCGCATGCTTCTGGTAGCAGTGGGTTCGATTACCACTCAGCAATACAATTTTTTGAACTAAGCAATACAATTTTTTGAACTAAGCAATACAATTATTTTATATGTTTTACTCTCAATCAAAACTACTCAGCAATACAATTATTTTACATGTTTCTTGTCTACACAACACGGTTGTCAAATTTAGCCATTTAATGTATTTATCATCTGGCAGAGATAGAGGACTGAATCACACTTACTTTATTCGTTCGCTCTCAACTAGTGATGACTGTTCGAAACAGCATTGCTTGCGTGTCTGCATTTTTAGAATATTCTGAGTTTCTTTAATGTTTTCGTCGCTGAAGTGACCACGGTTAAGTGATTTTTTTGAATAATATATAGTTCTTACTAACTGAACCCTCCCAAAATGGGCAAATGGCTTAAAAGTATCTCTGTAAAGAAACTGCAGATTGAAGATGATTACATTCCACATTACACATATTGTGGTTGGTGCCATTTTTTTGCTAATATGGGGTGCGTGATCAAAAGGTTTGGGGACCACTGTTCTAGTCTATATTGCAAAGGTGGTTGCTAGAGCCCAGATTCTGTGGCCCCTAAAGACGAGCTCTTGCAAGAGCTCTATGAACATAACGATAGTGAACGTGTTTTGATAACAGAGAATAATTCCTGACTTAAAGCTAAAAGTTTTATGATTTTTAAAGATCTTCTTTGGATTTTTTTTAAGAAAAATTTTTTTCTTGAACACTGCCATCTTTTTTTAAGCTCGATAGCAGGTTTTCCTCCTCAATCCCTCCCACAGGAAAGCGTGACTAACATGGTACAGAAAACACCGTGACTAGACCCTAGAAAAGCGGGCGTACATGCTCTACACTGATGGATCGTGATTCAGTATTCAGACTGATTGTCGATGTGTTTTGATCTGGAGAGTGCAAGGAACTCGTTACCAACCCTTTAACATTGAAAATTAACACTACTGTGGTGGGTTGAATGGTCTCGAGCGACATTGTATCAAATGGAAGAATACCGCTTCATGTCTTTGCTCGAGGCACTCTGATTGAAGGTATAGAGATGATATCCTTCAGCCACATATAAGACTTTTCTTGGGTACTGTTCGTCCCCAGTTAATTTTGAAGGGTGACAGTGCTCACAGTTAGTCGATGAATTACTCGAAGGTGAGGATATTCAGCGGATGGGGTGGCCAGCTTAATCTCCTTACCTGAATCCTTTAGAGCAGTGGTTCTGAACCTTTTATGCTTCACGTACTCCCTGGAAATGTGTATGTAACTGGCATACTCCTTGTATAGATAGATAAAACTATAGTTATAATATAACAATGGGAATAAAATAAAACCTATATATAACATATATCTAGCGACTTTTGAGATCTCACGGCGTACCCCAAAAAATTTTACCGCTTACCCCACGTTGAGAAACCCTAATTTAGAGTATATATGGGATGTCCTGGGGAGGTGTGTTGGAAGCTGTCAATCCCCTCCAAAATCTCCAATATTTTGGTTTTGAAGAGAGGGATTTACTGACGCCATATCTCATGATCAGCCTGTTACGCAGTATGAGAAATCTTCATATTACTTACGCAGCCGTATAAAGATTCATTCAGGGTTGTCATTTTCCGTATTAATTAAAAAAAATGATATTGCAAAATTGCTCTATGCCTCAATGGTATTGCTTCATATAACAATGCATTGCCATGGCATATCTCATAGCATTCATTATCTCATTTTTCAGATCTTCCAGATTTTATATATTATGTTTAACGTTTTGACACTAATGCACTTTATAATGCAAGGATTCTTTACGTTAGAGATGAGGACTTTTCTTTCGCTCACATTTTGTCGTAGGCTCACAGGTTCAGTTCTATTTTGATAAAAATTCTTTGGTCAGCTACTCCTACAAATGCCAAAAGCTCTCTCTAGCTTTCAGCTGGTTGCAGCACTTGTAACATAATTTCAATCAGCCATAGTTTTAAGAGCTACAAAGGTCATACCGCCAAAAGTGGCTCGGATCTAGAAGAAGTAAAGGCTCCGGGACAAGCGACACAATAGAGCTGAAAAAAAATAAGGCAACAGAAAAATATTTTACTCTTCATTAAAAAAGTTTAAAAAATCCTTGAAAAAAGAATGAAATAGTCCCAAGTTGAATAATGTTTTTGCATCCATTACTCTTACTAGCATTCTCAAGGGGCCCAGATAAGACTATGATCAAAAACAATTTTTATATAATTCCTGCAATAGAATGTTGAAAATTTATATATATATATAATATTACAATAAATACAAATTTATCATCATCATCATCATCCTCAAGCAGCCGTGGGCTACGGAGGTCCAACCAGACCGTGCAATTTAGTTCTCCAAGCAAGTCTATCCTGAGCTACATCTACTGCATCTGGCCACTGCACACCAATTCTAACAAGGTTCTGTTTGACATTGTCTGCCCACCGCATCCTAGGTCTCCCCTTCTTTCTGAGGCCTTTAGGCACACTGTTCATAACCCTATTCGCCAATCTGTAATTATCCATACAACCAACATACCCAAACCAACGGAGTCTCTCTCTGCACAATATGCTGCTTAAAGGAGGTTGCAAACTCCTTTGCCTAACCTCATCATTAGTTGCAAAGTTGAACCACCAAATGCCCAAGATACTGCTAAGCAGCTGGAATCAAAAGCATCTAGTTTCCTGTTATCTTGTTTACAAAGTGTCCAAGTTTCACTACCATAACTAACCCTAGAAAGAACCAAACTATTATACAGTCTAATTTTAGTCTATAGGTGTATACGCCTATTTCTCCACACTCTCCATAGATTTTTAAAAGTCCCGGCATCAATCCCTATCCGTCTGTTAATCTCATGCCGCACATCACCAGTATCTGTTATGTAGCTCCCAAGATTATTAAACTGTGACACCTGCTCAAGACTGCAAGCATTCAGATTAACTGAATCACAGCCTGCTTGACCAATTTTCATCACTTTAGTTTTCTCTCTGTTTATAACCAAACCTACTCTACTACCAGTCTCATCAACAGCTCGAATTAAAGAGTTCATCTCATCAACATCATTTGCCAAAAGGGCTAAATCATCGGCATAATCTAAATCAGAAATTTTCGTATCTCCAGTCCATTTAAGGCCAATTTATATTAAAACAATTGTAATTGTAAACTTCACAGAAATTGGGAGGTCCTTCCTCAGGTTTTCCCATTATATTAAAACAAATCAAGTAATAATTAATATATTTATATTGATATTTCAATTTATAAATATAAATTTATTTTAGTAATTAAACATTTAAACGCATTTTAGGCATTAACTTGTCGAATAGATCAATGTTCAGGTATCAGCCTAATTTGTCTATTGGAGAAAGATAAAATTCCATTGAAACAATGATCCACAGTTTTGTGCTTTATTACAGAAAGCAATCCTTTCATATAGTGCTGAAAAGGTTTATTAATATTATAGAAAGTTTTGCGCTTGTGGGCAAAACTGATTCTTCACGATATATAAAGGTCGCAATATCCATCAGCCAGGTAGGTAGCTGCACACACGATACCTTTACCAACAGATCTCCGTCACTCCTTAGCGGTGCCAGCAGCAGCTACCGAAGCTCTCGCTTCCCGCCAGCAGAGTGCCACTGTTCCCACCGGCAGCGAGCGCTCACATTTGCGCGTGTCAAGCTCTTCCATGCAGCCAGTCAGCCAACCAGTGAACGCGGAATTCGGGAGACGAAAGCCAACTCCAGAGCAGAAAGACAGACAGACACACTGAGCAATAACATTGAGCCGAAATGGCACTAAATAACGCATGGTCCATCAGGTGGCTTTGCTTTTTTATTGGTTCAAGATTTCTTCCGGAAGGATCGGTTATGAGCGACGAAGCGGCTATTTCCAGTTGACCGCAGGTAAGGTGCAGAATTTCATCAAGTGCAGAAATGCACATCTATTTATCTGAATCTTTTGTATTTCATATAAGAAAATATTATGTAATGTGGCAGCAGATTAAGTGTAGTGGCATTATGTTGGTTACTGTGCTTTTTCTTCAATGACATGTAGATAATTGCAGTTTTATATGTGACAGTAAAATACATGTTTAATCGCAAAAAAATACTACTTATAAGAACTTCTTCGTAATAAGGATTATAATACTGCTGCATAAATAATGTTTGGATACATTGTATCGAGTTGTACATAGCTGTACGATATATCGAGCTGTAAAACTTAAGCTCCAACTTACCCCTAATATGCATTAATAGTGAAGCCACAGAATTTTTTAAAAACAGCAATTGTCAGACGTTCAGTTATCGGGATCAAATTCCGAAACAACAGGGCCGTTCGAATGAAAAGTGAATAACCGCTATATCTGAGTAATGGACTGAGTCCCATCTTCTTGATCTTCATCGCTCTCTTCGTCCCTGCAATTCCTATCCCCCATTCAACAGGTATTGGTGAAGAATCTCCCTTTTTCAAACAGAAAGGTTTTCGTAGTACTTCAGACTCTGTTTCTTTAGCTAAGCGGCTGCGCAATGTCTCTCGTACCCTGGCTCCTTTGTCCTCATCTCCAGTTTCGGGGACAAAAAAGTGCCGCTCAGAGGGAAAACAACCCCATGGTACACCAATTCAGAGGAAACTGGTTTACATAGAACGGTAAACATAGGGTAAGGGTATGCATAGAAGGAACTCATCAACACCAAAATCAGTGGAAGGTATTGGCTTCAACGTAATAGACGTCGTGTGGATTTCAGACAAACCCAGCATGGAAGCATTCAAAGTTGAACAATAGGCGTTATGCTGAAGTTTTTCAATATGATTATCGGGGTTTGCTTTGATTGAGTTTCCGGACCTTAATGACGTCATCAACTCGCAAACATATTGCCAAAATATGTGTATTTAGTGCAGACGATAAAGTCGAAGCGCCCATGAATTTCTAGTAAAGAAGTGTTTTGTTGCATGGCAACGCTGCTCCCATACTGCCCAAATAACCACGTTGAACAGGCATGGTGGGGAATGCCTCTGGTTGGGACATGTAGTCTTGGCCCTTCCCTATTTGATTTTCACATTCATGGACCTCTAAAAAATGCCATGAAAAGGAGGAATTGAAGTCGGACGAAGAGGGGCAGTCAGGGGCGCCATCCCTCATAAAGGTTAAGAGAAGAAGTTGCAGAGAACCATTATATAATTCCAATGAGTTCCGCTTGTGAGAAGCTCATTCCACCATGCCAAAATGTTCCTAAGATCGCCTCTGGGCGCAATGCATTGTCACAGATTTCCTCATGAACTCACCAAGGCTCTATCAAGACAAGAGGATGTGTTATTGCTAATTTTATGTTGGGACACGTCTCAATAGGCATGGTGAATTTGCACAGATTAATAAATGATTTACGCTTCGTTTCCTATTTGTCCACTTTTCATTTCAACGATCTTTATATTTTTGTTATGGGTTGTGTTGTTTCACCTCTGAGCAGCACTTTTTGGGTTAAATGGCCTGGTTACAAGGATCTAAAAGACTAATAGAATATTAGGGAAGAGAATACGCCTGACAATTGCTAGGAGGCAGATTAATGCCTCTCGTCATGGCCATGGTGTTTCTTAACGGGCACAGGGTATAGTCCTGTTGCACATGGACTACGGCTTGAAGTCCCGTCCGATAGACGGCGGCATTTCCAAGCCCAACGGTGTCCCCTTTTCATCACCAAACACGGGGGAGATAGCGGAGTTGAATCTCAACGTAGGCATAGTTGGAAATCGATCCCTGGAACTGTAGACTGAGACATCCTCCGCCCCATTTTAATATTGGACTTTCTTTGTAACAAAGAAAAGGTTGAGCTCGGTTTTTAAGCATCTGGTCTGTCGGAAGGAACAAGTGTATATTGTATCTGATCATATGTTCCGATTAGATCTGTGTCTATCTGATCAGATGCACGAGATCTTATAGATTAACAGGCCATTTACTCTTCCTATCCCCTCTTCCTTCCCTGTTAGCTAGAAATGAGTCACTAGTCAGTAAATCATAAATTCTATTTACGTGGGACTTGTAAGAGAAGACTTGTAAACAGTCAGGACTAGGTTCTAGGATCATCTTTATGCTTAGTGTTTTAAATGAAAAATATTTTAAGCATCTCGGCTTAGATATATCGTTACTGTAAATGTCCTGAGAAAAACGTGTATTTTGGAGTTTGCATATTTATTACACAACTGTTTTACTTTTTAAAACTATGATCTACATTAATAGCGATTCGTAGTACACTAATCTTTCCACTCCTACGAAATTGCGGCGAATACAGAAAAATCTATGGGAAGGAGAGGGTTACCACTCGGTGAGAATTTTTTGGGAACATAAAAAACGTTTTCATCAGCAGATTTTATATTGGTAACAAAGAATTCCCAATTAAAAAAAAGAGAAAAATAAATAAGAAAAAAAAAATACAATTGAAAGAATTGTAAAAAAGAAATACATAATTATTGCTTCGACTTCCTATTCAGTTCGCTTAAAGTTTCCCGATAACACGAGGTGAATTGTTCAATTCGTCTCTTGAATTTCAAGCTCCTCTCAACAAGGATCGACATCCATGAACAACTCGATTAAACCTTCAGAAAGCTTCATGCCCTGTGGATTGAAACTTTCAAATTGAGATTCAGTCCCTGAAGATTTTCTTCCAGTTTTTCTGGATTACCATCAATACCATATGAAATTAATTTCTCCAGATCTTCCTGATGTAATTAACTTTTTAATATTTGTCGTTTGTAAAATCATCAAATCCTTGCCTTACAAAATGATTGATTACTATCGCTATGTTTTCAATTATAAATTTTCTATTAAATTCGGAACCAAAACAACTTTTTTCAGCCGGATTTTATCGTTGGCTACTTTAACTCGTCAGTTGAAGCTTTAAGGATAATAATGCAATCAACTCTACTGACGTTTTTCACAGAAAAACACATTAAAATGCACATTACGTCACATTTAAATCTAGATCAAATTCTCTGGCTTCCATTTTACAGTTAAAAGTGCTCCTCATATACTAAACCTCAATGATTGTATCACTCCTTGGTCCATTGGTTGTAACAAAGAGATCATACTTGGGGCAAAAGTCTATTTCTCCACTTCAGAAACAAAAGAGTCGTGGAACAAGCACATAAAAATTTAAGCAATCGTCCAAGCTTTTAGTTTTCTCTCCAAAACACTGCAAAGTGATATTTGATTTTTCACCAAAACAACTGAAAAGCGATTTTTGTTTTCTCCCCAAAACACTGTAAAGAAATTTTTGTTTTTAATCAAAAGCACTAGAAAGTAATTTTTTTTTAACAAAACTGGAAAGTGATATTTGTTTTCTCTCCAAAACACTGGAAAGTGATTTTTGATTTTTCACCAAAGCAACTGAAAAGCGATTTTTATTTTCTCCCCATAACACTGTAAAGAATTTTTTGTTTTTAATACAAAAGCACTAGAAAGTAATTTTTGGTTTTTCAACAAAACAACTGGAAAGTTATTTTTGTTTTCTCTCCAAAACACTGGAAAGTGATTTTTTTTCACCAAAACAACT
The DNA here is from genome assembly GCA_038380435.1 of Ryuthela nishihirai. Taxonomy (NCBI): domain Eukaryota; kingdom Metazoa; phylum Arthropoda; class Arachnida; order Araneae; family Heptathelidae; genus Ryuthela; species Ryuthela nishihirai. The sequence goes on along the minus strand of JAWZYU010000007.1, from coordinate 78,020,473 downwards.
GGAAATTCCGTTTTGTTTTTTCTCCAAAACACTGGAAAGTGATTTTTGTTTTTTCACCAAAACAAAAGGAAGTTCATTTTTGTTTTCTCTCCAAAACACTGGAAAGTGATTTTTGATTTTTCACCAAAACAACTGAAAAGCGATTTTTGTTCTCTCTCCAAAACACTGTAAAGAAATTTTTGTTTTTAATCCAAAGCACTAGAAAGTAATTTTTGTTTTTTCAACACAACGACTGGAAAGTGATTTTTGTTTTCTCTCCAAAACACTGGAATGTGATTTTCGATTTTTCACCGAAACAACTGAAAATAGATTTTTGTTTTCTCCCCAAAACACTGTAAAGAAATTTTTGTTTTTAATCCAAAGCACTAAAAAGTAATTTTTGTTTTTTCAACAAAACATCTGAAAAGTTATTTTTGTTTTCTCTCCAAAGCACTGGAAAGTGATTTCTTTTCACCAAAACAACTGGAAATTCATTTTTGTTTTTTCTCCAAAACAATGGAAAGTAATTTTTTATTTTTCATCAAAACAACTGGAAAGTTTTTTTGATTTTTCTCTAAAACACTGGAAAGTGATTTTTGATTTTTCACCAAAACAACTGAAAAGCGATTTTTGTTTTCTCGCCCAAAACACTGGAAAGTGATTTTTGATTTTTCACCAAAGCAACTGAAAAGCAATTTTTGTTTTCTCCCCATAACACTGTAAAGAATTTTTTGTTTTTAATCCAAAAGCACTAGAAAGTAATTTTTGTTTTTTCAACAAAACAACTGGAAAGTTATTTTTGTATTCTCTCCAAAACACCGGAAAGTGATTTTTTTTCACCAAAACAACTGGAAATTCATTTTTGTTTTTTCTCCAAAACACTGAAAAGTGATTTTTGATTTTTCACCAAAACAACTGAAAATCGATTTTTGTTTTCTCGCCCAAAACATTAATTTTTGTTTTTAATCCAAAGCACTGGAAAGTAATTTTTGATTTTTCACCAACACAACTGGAAATTCATTTTTGTTTCTCTCCAAAACATTGGAAAGTGATTTTTGATTTTTCTCCAAAACACTGTAAAGTGATTTTTTATTTTTCACCGAAACAACTGGAAAGTGATTTTTAATTTTTCTCCGAAACACTGGAAAGTGATTTTTGATTTTTCATCAAAGACAACCGAAAAATCATTTTTGATTTTTCTCCAAAACACTGGAAAGTGATTTTTGATTTTTCACCAAAACAACTGAAAAGCGATTTTTGTTTTCTCGCCCAAAACACTGTAATTTTTGTTTTCTCTCCTAAACATTGGAAAGCGATTTTTGATTTTTCAACACAACGACTGGAAAGTGATTTTTGATTTTTCTCCGAAACACTGGAAAGTGATTTTTGATTTTTCACCAAAATAACTGAAAAGCGATTTTTGTTTTCTCGCCCAAAACACTGTAATTTCTGTTTTTAATCGAAAGCACTGGAAAGTATTTTTTGATTTTCACCAAAACAACTGGAAATTAATTTTTTTTCACTCCAAAACAACTGAAATTCATTTTTGTTTTCTCTCCAAAACATTGGAAAGTGATTTTTGATTTTTCTCCAAAACACTGTAAAGGGATTTTTGATTTTTCACCAAAACAACTGGAAAGTCATTTTTGATTTTTCTCCAAAACACTGGAAAGTGATTTTTGATTTTTCACCAAAACAACTGAAAAGCGATTTTTGTTTTCTCGCCCAAAACACTGTAATTTTTGTTTTTAATCCAAAGCACTGGAAAGTAATTTTTGATTTTTCGCCAAAACAACTGGAAATTCATTTTTTTTTCACTCCAAACAACTGGAAATTCATTTTTGTTTTCTCTCCAAAACATTGGAAAGAGATTTTTGATTTTTCTCCAAAACAACTTTTTGATTTTCAACAAAACAACTGGAAAGTCATTTTTGATTTTTCTCCAAAACATTGGAAACTGATTTTTGATTTTTCTCCAAAACACTGTAAAGTGATTTTTGATTTTTCACCAAAACAACTGGAAAGTCATTTTTGATTTTTCTCCGAAACACTGGAAAGTCATTTTTGATTTTTCACCAAAACAACTGAAAAGCGTTTTTTGTTTTCTCGCCCAAAACACTGTAATTTTTGTTTTGAATCCAAAGCACTGGAAAGTAATATTTGATTTTTCACCAAAACAACTGGAAATTCATTTTTGCCTTCTCTCAAAAACATTGGAAAGTGATTTTTGATTTTTCACCAAAACAACTGGAAAGTCATTTTTGTTTTCTCTCTAAAACACTGGAAACTTAGTAAAGTATGGAAATCCCGGTGTTCCGCTATACAATACAGCACTTCACCTTGAGGGAGTTGTCATGAAACCACCATCCGTCTACTAGAGAACATTCTGTAGATCTTGCCTTCTGTGGATCTTGCCTACGAGCGGGAGAAGACCTGGTAAAGAGAGAGACCTTACTTTTAGAAACAAGTCTGTTTCTAAAAGTGGAAATTGTACTATTTGTTGACAGATGTTCAGCAACCACGGCAATCCCCGGTTCCGTCTCACGACACTACCAAGTTAACGAATAGCCGTGTCTATCTGGAGTCGGGGGCAAGAATACACCATATAGATGCATCTCATCCCCAACCTCACATGGCAGCAGTCCTATAGAAGGAAAGCTAACCACCGGTAGAAACCTGAAATTTAATCTGTTCCCCGGTTAGCCATGAACAAGAATATGTAGATCCAAGTTCGCTCGGCACCCGGGGTGGAGACTCTTAGTGGGGCCCAGACTTTGAAAAGGGTTGGTGTCTACTAGGGGACCAAATCCGTTCAGCCGTGCCCTTGAACTGCTCCACGGAGCGCCTGATGTTGAGGTCTTGACACCGTCCAACCGGGCCACTAAACCGGTCAGCGATGTCTTCGACCTCGGTTGGTCTTGGCTCTGTCCAGCAGGGGACCCAATCCGGTCAGCAAAGTCTTCGACCGGTTGCAGGACCCGAGGCCCCCCCCCCCCCACGACAAGGTGGTTCCCTATCGGGGGGTCTAAAAGTGGATAGTGATTTTTGACCCAACTCCCGATAACACTGAATTTGATTTTTCTTTTCTTTCCAAAACATTTGAAGATGATTTTTGTTTTTGCTCCAAAACACTTCAAGGTGTTTTTTGTTTCCTCTCCAAAATAATTGATGATGGATTTTCCTTTCTGTGCAAAACACGGGAAAGTGTTTTTTTTTATCTCCAAAACACTGAAAGGTGATTTCTATTTATTTTTCTCCAAAACACTGGAAAGTGATTTTTGTGTTATCTGCAGAACACTGGAAAGTGATTTTTGTTTTATCTGCAAAATACTGGAAAGCGATTTTTGTTTTTTATTTCTGCATATACTGGAAGGTGATTTCTGGTTTCTCTTCAAAACACTTGAAGGTAAGTTTTGTTTCCTGCCCAAAACACTACAAAATAATTTCTTATTTTCTCTCCAAAATACTTGAAAATGATTTTTTTTTCTCTCCGAAAAAACTGAAGAGTGTGGAAAAAACATATAGCCGATATTACGGGATTCGAACCCACGACTCTATATTATCGGTTGATGGTTGATTTACTGATTAGAACACTCTGGCATGTATCTAAAGAGTCCTGGGTTCGAATTCCTCACCATCAGCAATAATTTTTTCCACATAAGTATTTCTTGAATTCTATTCTACAGGTAATCTGTAAATTTAATATGGATTAACTGGAAAGTAATTTTTGTTTTCTCTCCAAAATACTGGAAAGTGATTTTTTTTCTGCGCTTCAAGTACTTCACATATTTAATGACCTATAAAATATGAAAGGCGTAACCATCTTCCGATGCAGTGTGCAAGATGTGTGAGGGCCCTTTTGCATAAGTTCATATTTTGTAAGTCAAGGTAACACAAAGATATAATACATCGCTACGTCGCAGTGTTTAACCACCCCCACGGTGAGCTGTCCTTCTGTTGACGAGACAAACCGTAAGGAACTTCAACTCAACGAAATTCAAAAGTCAGTTCCCACAACTTCTTCCTCGTGTTCCGAACCATGCATGAAAAAATGCTCCGTGACATCGTACCGCAAGGTGATTATAGTCACGTAAGACTTTGCTTCCGTTCTTCAGATTTGAAGAACGCAACCAATTTAAGCCTGATACGCCGCATTGATCTGACTGCCGAACGATTTATGACTGCACTGGATCGTCCATACATTCCAAAGAGGAACTCGGAAGTCACAGCAACCTCGAATTTGATTTTGTCTGTGCCAACATTGACGGGAAGGCAGTGGACGTAACGGTCCCGAGATGCGATCGTTTGCTGACGTGAAATCGTTAACTAAAAATAAGCAATCTGTAATTAAAATCAATACAAATACGACTTATCTCGCAAGAGCTCTTGTTATTGCATTAGAGTTGTGCTTAAAAAACAGAAGTCAACCGGGATTGCAACTTTCACACATTCTATTATTCTGTGAAACTCGTATTAAACGATACTTTCTTTGCTTGTCTTTCCATTTTTACACTAAAATTTATATTACATCGGTACCGTTTTGTAAAACATGCAGCATACACACATTTCTTATGATATTAAATTAACAATTTCTGTCAGGGTTCCTTCTAACAGTGATTTTCCCTTTCTAATGTACTTCATTTCCTTTTCTGGTGGGATAAAACCATATTTTCCCGGTAACTGCTACATACTTTTTAATTGTGATGAATAGTATAAGAGGACATTTTAAAATTAGCTGACCTCTTGGAGCTTTTGCAGGCAGTAAACTGTTTAGATGCGTCGTTAAGATGAAAAGATCCCCACCAAAGATAAGATGTCAGCATACGAGAATTTCCGTTGACCTGTCCAGAAAAGAGTTTGAGAGCCACATTTCGCCATGATTGAAAACGAATAATTATTTCACTTTACCATTAGGGTTGGAAAGATCCTTGAGGAAGATAAAATTCACGGAGCTGGTCCCACATGCAAGACAGACAGCACTTCCCATTAAGTAAGGGATTGAGATATGCTACGGTTTATCTGCTTTCACATCGAGGGACACATTCCATTGGTCAGTACGTAAGCTGCCCGTGACCATGGTGGTAGCTATGGGGGGATGGGGGGGAGGAGGTTCACCCACAAAGTAACTCGGAGTTGGCAAAATCCAAAGTGACTTCGTAAAATCTAGGTGAATTGTGAAAATTTGTAATCTTTTTTTGTAAAATTAAGGGGAGTTAACAAAATCTAGTCGACTTTGCAAAATCTAGGGTAATTGTCAAAATCGAGGCAACTTGGAAAAATCTAAGGTAGTTGGGAAATGGAGACAGCAAAATCTGGAGCAATTGGCAAAATTCGAAACCACTTAGTAAAATACAGGTGAGTTGGCAAAATCGGGACAAATTGGCAAATTTTTGGGGAATTGGCAAAATTCGGAATAACTTGGCAAAATCGACGTGAGTCGGCAAAATTCGGAATGACTTCGGAAAATCGTGGGGAGTTGGCAAAATTCAGGTGAGTTGCTAAAATAGGGATTTTTTCTGTAAAATTATGGTGAGTTGGCAAAATCTAGGAGAGTTAGCAAATCTTGGGAAGTTGGCAAAATTCTGAGTGACTTTGCAAAAATCAGAAGAGATGTAAAAATTTGATTTTTTTTCTGTAAAATTATTGCGAGTTGGCAAAATTGAGGTAACTTGGCAAAATTCAGAGTGACTTGGCAAAATCTTGGGGAGTTGACAAAATTTGGAATGACTTTGCAAAAATCATGTGAGATGTAAAAATTGGGATTTTTTTTCTGTAATATTGTAGCGACTTGGCGAAATCGAGAAATCTTGACAAAATCTAGGGCAGTAGGCAAAATTCGAATCCATTTGATAAAATACGGACGAGTTGTGAAAATTGGGAATGATTTTGTAAAATTAAGAAGAGTTGACAAAATCTAGAAATCTTGGCAAAAATTTGGGGAGTTTGAAAAATTTGAAGTGACTTGGCAAATTCAGGAGAGATGTAAAAAATTGGGATTGTTTTTGCGAAATTAAAGAGAGGTGGTAAAATCGAGGCAACTTGGCAAAATCTAGGGGTGTTGGCAAAATTGGAAACCATTTGGTAAAGTAGAGGTGAGTTGTGAAAATTGGGATTGGTTTTGTGAAATTAAGGAGAGTTGAAAAAAATCGAGAACTCTTGGCAAAATCTAGGGGAGTTGGGAAAATCTAAGGTAGTTGGCAAAATTCGAATCCACTTTAAAATACAGGCGAGTTGTGAAAATTGGCATTATTTTCATGAAATTAAAGAGAGTTGATCAAATCGAGACAACTTGGCAAAATCAGAAGAGATGTAAAGATTGGGACTAGTTTTGTGAAATTAAGGAGAACTGGCCAAATGAAAGGGAGTTGGAAAAATTCACACTGACTTTTGCTATAATTCAGGCAAGATGTAAATATTGAGATTATTTCTGTGAAATTATGGCAAGTTGTCAATAGTTGTCAAGTTGCAAGTTGTCAATCAGTTACATGTGAAAATGCAGGATAGTTGTGAAAATTGTTGCCCCCCCGCCTTGGATCGAAAATCTGGGTACGAACATGATAGATACATTATTCTCTGAGTTGGCAAAATTTGATGTTCTAATTGTAAAATTTTCGATATTTCCCTCCCCAACCATAGTCCTTTGCAACGCCCCTGCCCATGACCTTTGAGTCGTGCTTTCGTCACTCGACGGATTTTCCTGTTCGCGCGTGCGTCTCCGTGCCATTTCTTCGGATTAAGTGGGAAGAATAGTAGGAGTTTTCATTACTTTTAATAGAGGGACTGTTAAATTTTAAGAAGTGGGAGAGTATATGGAGGGAATTTTCCTATTTTTAAAAAGGGCATTTCTGGACTTGGGATGTTTCACTCCGAGTGACTCTTAATATAGTTTGTAAAGACATTATTTTTTGTCTGTCACTTATATCCAATGTACGCTCTATGTGAGAATATCGTTTTTTTGTGACATATCTATAAGTGCAGAATTCTTTTACTGAGATCCGATCACAACATATATGTCAGAGCAAACGATCCGTCCCTCACCAATGCGAGCCATCGAGATGTTTCTGAGGTTGTGAAAAAAGCATTGTTGGGGGGGGGGGGCGACTATGAAAATTAAGGGCAAAATTCGCCGGCCTATTACCTAGTTGGCCCGATGCACGTCCATGCGTGTGGATGCGACAATCCTTCGCTGATCCAACCATTCGCGATAATGGGAAAAAAATCAGACCTCCATTAACATACACTTAGGTTCATGCTGTGCTTGGATGTGGAATTAAAGATAGATTGAATTGTTTTCTACTTTTAGCATTGCTTACTTTCTATAAAACTCAATCGTGTACAAAAACTCTTTAGAGAATTGTTTTTTATCCGATGAAAGACAACTAAATACCTAACCTTGTAACAAGCATAATGATCACTTGTGTACTAAAGATGGGTCGCAAAACGAAATAAAATTTCATCAGCGTGATGAGTCATTGGTCTTGTGATCACACGTTCGCCAGTAAACGCTGGAAAAGACGATTTTCAAAACTGTAAGATCGTTTTCAATTGCAGATTTTTTTAAAATGATATCTTATTTTCAAATAATTTTATTAGCTGATTTTTCTTCCGAGGAAGAAATAATATTTTGTTATCGATTGTTATTGAGTAGCGTTACTTCCTAGGAAAGAGTAATATTTTGCATAAGTGAATCGTGTGTTGAATTGGGGATACAGCAACAATAAGTATTAGGAATAAAATTTTTTAAACTTGAGACTAAGTCGCGTAAATCATATATGGGAATTAAAAAAGTTCGTTTTATTGGTTATTCTTTTGCTGATGCAATCGCGATTTCTTTGAGGCGGTTGAGTAATAAACTATTGAAATATAAAATAGGAAGGCGAGTTTTATTTTTTTATCTGTGATTTTTTTGTGCTGATGCAATCACGATGTCTTTGAAATGGTTTAATATTGAAAAGGGAAAAACAGTTAATAAATTTGGAGGGGATTGAAATTTGCAAGGAAGAAGGAATTTTTTCACCTCTGAATCGTGTGGTGAGGCTTTTGAAATGGTTTATTATTAATATGAAAATACGAAAAGTAATAAATTGAGACATGGCAGAATCCAAAACAAGTCGGTGTTTTGGTGTGTCGGTGTCAAGTGCGGTACAGAGTATGTCTGAACACAAATATCTGATGACATCATCTTTCAATCAGATGGAGACTAATTTTAATAAGAGAAGGACAACACCTCTTTCGTCAAAACAAGGTTTGGGGGGCGCCAAGGGAAATTTCAAGATGGATTGTCTTCTTCGATGGGATACTTTGTTTATTTACAAAATACCTGATCTGTCATAAAGGGGAGATGGGTTAATAAGTTTCGATAAGATGATGAAGATTATTTCCAAAATATTGTTTCCATACCTTAACTGCTGTGATGGTATGAAACAAAGGGGTTGAAGTGGGGGTTGACAATTCAGGTTTGGTCAGAAGGGTTGTTTACTGCCAATGGGTGACGTCATCCGACGTCTCTGGACTTAGAGAAATTTCGGGATGTTTCCGAAAATGGCGATGTCATAATGTTTTTCACGGATCAAAACCTATACTTTTTAACACATATATTTCGACCACAATTCCCAGCCCCCTTTTACTGATATTGTTTAAATCTCCCAGAGTATTGGAATAAATGATGCTATTAATCAGATGCCAGGATTTTCTGGTTCATAATGTGGAAATATTTATTCCCAAGAAATAGTTTTTCCTAAAAAAATTTACAAGAAGTAAAAATTAATTCCCAAGTTAAATGGGATTTACAAGAAATATAATTTATTCGTAAGTTAATTAATAACGAATAAAACAATTTGTAAGTTAATTTATAAGAAATAAAAAAGCCTTTAAAAATGATTTATTCCCAAGTTAAATGTGATTTACAAAAAAAATAATTTAGTCATAAGTTAATTTATAAGGAAAAAAAATAAATACAAAAAATAAAAATATAATTTATTCCCAAGTTAAATGTGATTTACAAAAAAAATAATTTATTCGTAAGTTAATTTATACGAAATAAAAAAAAATCATTTATAAATATTCCCAAGTTTAATGTGATTTACAAAAAATATTATTAATATATAAATATATATAATATTATATAATATTATAAAAAAATATATGTAAGTTAATTTATAGGAAATAAAAAATTTCGTAGGATAATTTATAACGATCGATTATTCCTTCTTCACAGAGCTCATCTACAGTGAGCGGTGCAATCACATAGTACTCTTGGCGTAGTGAGTAAGTGCGCTGATAAATACGCGGGATCGTGACCAGCTGTGGAAAATATATTTTTTTTTAATATAGTACATGTGTTCAACACTAGATGGTGCTACCGTTAACCGGATTTAGAATATTTCGCCACTTTGTGACAAACTGTGTGATAACGTCAGAAACCAAGATGGAGGACTCGAGACTTAGAATTATTTTGTGGTTTTACTTCGGATGAGTCATGGAGGTAGGAAGATAAGAGGAGGAGCCCTAAGCACTTGAAAATGATGCTACGGCGACTGCGCGGCAGCCATGTTGTTCTATTCAAAACATTGATCAGTAGTATAGGTGAGTAACGAAGTGTTGCGCTATAAAAATTTAATTTTTTTTCGACATTTGTATTATGGCAGCCTGTTCAGCTTACGGCTGCACGAATCGCCCTTCAAAAAAGATACCAGGAATTACCTTTCATCGGTAAGTTTGTCATTTTTATAAAAGTTTAAATAATTATATAATGATACAAGCAACTTCGTGTTGAAATTACGCCGCTATGAAATCGGTTTTATTTCGAGTTACAAACCTCGATTCTTCACCAGATTTTTTTTATTTTCTTCTGATTGTATTCAGTGATAAATGTGAAGATGTACTTCTTATATTGATTGATTGATTGATTTTACGTTACACTTATTTGAGAATTCCTTCTGCAGGCTTTCTCAGTTAAAAAATTTTGTTGGCTGTAATTGAATATTAGTGTGTATTCTATTTAATGGATGATGAATTTACATACTTTTAAATAGAGGTGATTAAAATATCAAGGAGTTTCTTTTTTGTTTTTTATTTTATTTTAGGTGGAAGTATTAGATATTATTTTGTTTAAATGTTTCAGTGTTTAAATTCCTCTCTCTTCATGATTTAATAAGTTCAGTGTAAGAAGGGAAAAGTAAATTACAATAAAGTATTTTCATAAGGTGAGAAATATAATCTTTCTTTTTTTTAAATTTGGATAACATTTAAGGGTTTTGTTTAAATGCCCCCTTTTTTTCTTGGATTGGAGTCTTATATTTTTGAATTTCTTTTTAGATTAATTTAATGTATCTGGTGTAAATTGTCATAGGTGAGTGACAGCGATCATTAGTTAGGGTTAAAATGTTTCAAATTGTTTAAATAATTTTAGTTAAAAGAGGAGAGGAGAGTGTAATGCTTTTCTCCTTTTCGTTAATTCTTCTGATAGGGTTCTAATTGTCCCTTTTAAGGTGAATACTGAATTTATTTAATTCTGTATTGATTTCAAATAGAGCGAGTTTATTGCTTGTAGTAGTAGTAGGCTTACATGAAGATAGGTATGAGAGACTGAGGAGTCAGGCACTGAGATGTCGGGTTCAAGCCACTGTCTGGAACGTTGCCTTTTTTTTTATCCCTTCACCCTTATATTCCTTTCACCCTGTGGAAATATTTTTTTTTTCTTTTTTTTTTTATATTTTTTTAATTTTTTATTATTTTTGCTTAGTATAATTTTAAGTTGCTTTTTTTTCATAGTTTTTTTCAGATATTATTTTGAAATTTTCCTTTGAGGCTGAGGAAGGATGTATTTCAATCCTTATGAGATTTTTTTTTTGAGAAATTGTAATAATTGTGTATTTTGTATTGATTGTTAACTCTGGTTGAGGGAGGAGAATGAGCATGAGATGGGGGAGAGATGTGAAGCTGAGGGTACAAACATAGAGCTGGTGGGTTCGAGCCACCATCTGGGGCGTTTTTTTGTATAAATATAAATTTTTTTTATAAAATATAAAATATATATATTTTATTTGTATAAATATATATATTTTTATTTAGTTTTGTTAAGCAAATTTTTTATTTTTGTGGAATGAGAATTTTTTTAACGTAAAACAGCTATTTTCTGAATCTTACAAATGTGATTTTTTTGCAGTTTAAATGCTGCTATTGCATATAATGTTTAGTGTTTTATCCATAAAATGTTTTCTTCTATTATCAGTGCAGTATAAATAAACTTTCAAAATCTGGTAATTGTTTGTTATTGTCGTATTCAACGAAATACATAAATAGTTCTGCTATACAGTAATTCTGTATGGAAATATTCATTGCATTAAAAAAAGCAATATAAATTCCAAATAGCTGAAATGGGCTTTCTCTTAGTCGTAAAAAAATAATCTTCCCGTATATAACGCACAGTAAAACTGAGTATAGCACGTGAAAAGGAAGCTTGATTGCAGCGGCAGACGGTTTGTTTTGAATGCAACAATATGGCTACCGCCCTGCTGCGTCAGCATTATTTTCCTTGGACAGGGAAAGCGCGTTAGGGCGTCTCCTCTCGTTCATACCTCCGTGGGATGAGTGATGACTTCAGAATACAAGATGGCGGACGAACGGCAAAGTTTGTGGCACGAAAGCGATGGCGGACGTAGGGTTTTTTTAATGAGGGGGGCGGCGGCACTTTTGATAAGTGTTAAAGTAATTAGTGAGTTATGAATAGAGTTTAACACATTAGTTAGTTATGAATATTAATAAGGTGGAAGTAATGGGAGCGCATAAGGGGCGTGGTCAATTATGAATGTTAATAAGGGGATGTGGCTGATGGTCTGTAAATGGTAGCTAGGTAGTAACTGGAAGGAGAGCTATGCACCAATCCCCTGTGATGATGCATAGAACCGGCCAGGCCTAGCACCTAATGTCCGACCCCGACTTCTCGTGGTGCGGTCCGTTAGTAACTTTCAAAAGAGATACTCTCTTGTGGAAGTGAACGAAAGGGGAGGGCTGCCAGATTAGTGTGGCCTACTGATCTGGACAACTATGGCTACTTTTCTTTTTTTCTACCCTGCTGAGTAGTGGCCAACCACACAGGGTCCTGGTGCTGACCATATAAACCTACTGGACTGGACAGATATATGGCTCTGAGCTTGATTATGGATCCTGATTTTGCTGCACTGGTGGGCTTCTATGGAGGGAAAATCTTCCGCTGTGTTTTCTGTTTGTTTGTGGGTTGACAGCCCCAAGTGAATAGATTCACAGGATATGTTTATCAGCTGGTGGATAATCCTAAGCAGAAGTCATCGCAGGCACCTGAACTCTTTGCTTCTATTGGCATCGTCAAATTCTACATTGGAGGAAGTCTTCCAGTGTAGATGGCTTCAGCCTTTAGTAGTGGGGGAACGGGTCTTTGCCCCATGTCTGCGATTAGGGGGCTGTTTGATATTGTCGGCATTCCCTCTCTCAATAAACATAGTTTCTTTAAACATCCCACTAACCATTTTCTCTCCATAGGTAGTTGGAATGTGAGGACTCTGCACAGAGCTTTTTCTCTTGATGTCCTCACACAAGAATTCCACCGTTATAATTTAGATATTCATGGCTTGCAAGAGACCAGATGGACAGATAAAGGTCAGATTCTTAAAAATAATCTTAAATTTCTCTTTTCAGGGAGGGACGACAATAAGCATCACCAAGGCGTGGGTCTGCTTCTCAGCAGACACGCTAGCGATGCTCTTCTAGGATATGAGTGCATTAATGAAAGGTTTCTTACAGCAAAATTTCAGACAAGCGTTAAAGACTTGAATGTTATCTGCTGTTAAGCCCCCACTGAGGATGCCGATGAGGATCAGAAGGATAGGTTTTATGAACAACTTCAGGATATTTTGAATTCTGTCAAGAAAGGAGATATTACCCTTGTTCTTGGTGACTTCAATGCCAAAGTTGGTACTGACTCTGCCCTTTGGGGAGGAATAATAGGCCCTTTTGGTATTGGTAGCTGCAATGGCAATGGGCAACGTCTCCTACAGGTAAGTAAACTCAATGGATTCAGAATAACTAACACTTATTACAAACACCGCGACTTACATAAGTACACATGGGTTTCACCTGATGGGTTGCATAAGAATATGATTGATTACATATTAATTAACAGCAAATGGGCTAGTTCTGTTAGGAATACCAGGTCATATAGGGGAGCTGAAATTGGATCTGACCATTATCTTGTTAAAAGTGTCTTGCAACTTAAACTTAAAAAGTGTTGTGCTAGGGTTAAAAAATTTACTTTTAATACTGAAGCTCTGAAAGACCCAGTTATAACCAAAGCTTACCATGATAGGTTACTTAGTCATTATGACAGTCATGGTATGCTTACTACTGAAGTTGAGGAAGAATGGGATCATTTTAAACAGGCTTTTTTGGACACTAACAGTACTCTTTTAGGAAAAAAGGAGCAGAAGAGACAGAATTATCTGGGTGATAAGGCACTTGAGCTTACTTCGGAAAGAAAGAACTGCAGGAATACCCTTAATCAATACCCTACTAGTCCTAATAGAAAGCATTACAGAGACCTTAATAAACTTCTAAAGGATCAGTTAGCTGCTGATAAGAATCTTTGGCTTGATGGTTTGGCTGACAAAGCCGAGGAAGCAGTTAGACAGCACAACAGCAGAGAGCTGTATCAGATAGTTAATGTTTTGTGTGGTAGAAAACGGACACGCATACAAGGATTGAAGGATAAACAAGGTAAGGTTATAGAAGGGGAGGATTCTGTCATGGCTAGGTGGGCTGAGCATTTCTGTGATGTTCTAAACAATGTAGTTAGTTCTACTACCATTGTTTGCAATGATGATAGATGCATTGGTGGCTTTAATGTTGGACCTATAACACAATCTGGAGTTATTTTGGCTGTTTCTAAACTTAAACTTCATAAATCCCCAGGGGTAGATGAAATTACTACGGAAATGCTTAGAGCTGGGAATGTTTCGGTTACCACTTGGATGACTGAAATTCTGAATATCTTTTATGATAAAGGCATGGTTCCTAAGGATTTTACCAGAGCTATTGTTATCTCTATTTTCAAAAAAGGTGATCGCAGTTCTTGTGATAACTATAGGGGTATCAGCCTACTCTCTGTTCCAGGTAAAGTTCTTTCCATGATTGTGCTTAATAGAATTAAGAATCTGGTTGACAGTCAATTGCGTGATGAGCAATGTGGATTCAGAAGTGGTAGGGGATGTGTGGATCAGATATTTTCACTTAGGCAGATTCTTGAGAAATGTTTAGAGTTTCAGAAACCTTTGGTTGCTAGCTTTGTTGATTTCAAAAAGGCTTTCGACTCTGTTGATCGTCATAATTTGTGGTTGATTGTGAGATCATATGGTATACCTGACAAGTTAGTTAACATTATGAAAGTTCTCTATAATAACACTGAGTCGTGTGTGAGAGTTGGTAAGGCTTGTAGCAATTGGTTTAGCATTACTTCTGGTGTTCGACAAGGGTGCATTTTGTCTCCTTTTCTCTTTAGCTTGGTTATTGATTATGTTATGCGAAATTCACTTCAAGGGAAAGATTTTGGCCTTAAATGGGCTGGAGATACGAAAATTTCTGATTTAGATTATGCTGATGATTTAGCCCTTTTGGGAAATGATGTTGATGAGATGAACTCTTTCATTCGAGCTGTTGATGAGACTGGTAGTAGAGTAGGTTTGGGTATAAACAGAGAGAAAACTAAAGTGATGAAAATTGGTCAGGCAGGCTGTGATTCAGTTAATCTGAATGGTTGCAGTCTTGAGCAGGTGTCACAGTTTAATTATCTTGGGAGCTATGTAACAGATAATGGTGATGTGCGGCATGAGATTAACAGACGAATAGGTATTGCTGCCGGGACTTTTAAGAATCTATGGAGATTGTGGAGAAATAGGCGTATACACCTAAAGACTAAAATTAGACTGTGTAATAGTTTGGTTCTTTCTAGGGTTAGTTATGGTAGTGAAACGTGGACGGTGTGTAAACAAGATAACAGGAAACTAGATGCTTTTGATTCTAGATGCTTACGCAGTATCTTGGGTATTAGGTGGTTTAACTTTGTAACTAATGATGAGGTTAGGGAAAGGAGTCTGCAACCTCCTTTAAGCAGCATATTGTGCAGAGAGAGACTCCGTTGTTTTGGCCATTTTGCCCGTATGAATAATTATAGATTGGCAAATAGGGTTATGAACAGTGTGCCTAAAGGTCTCAGAAAGAAGGGGAGACCTAGGATGCGGTGGGCAGACAATGTCAAACAAGACCTTGTTAGAATTGGTGTGCAGTGGCCAGATGCAGTAGATGTAGCTCAGGATAGACTTGCTTGGAGAACTACATTGCACGGTCTGGTTGGACCTCCGTAGCCCATGGCTGCTTGATGATGATGATGATGATGATGATGATGATGATGATGATGATGATGATGATGTGGCTGATGACGTCATGAGGGGAAGCACTGTTTGTGTGGGGGACTGGAGTGTCTTGACACTACTGCCGATGCTTTGGCACACAAATCGGTGAATATCTATCGTTGGCGGCTATGAAACGAAGAACATTTTCTTTCTGGTTTAGAAATGAAGATTATCGATGGTGTTTCCTTCCGAAACCATCTCATCCGTATTGAAAATTTAACAAATTAACCTTCTGTTAATTTTGGCATTGTCCTTAAAATTAGCCGAACTTAGTCCGTTAGAAATAGCTAAAAATTAATCCGCAAACATTTTTAGATATCAGTAAAAGTGCTACGAATTTTATACGAACACTGTTTTGTAATTTTTCACGAACTTCCATATTTATTTTTGCATTTATGTGTTATTTTAAAATCTTATATTTATTTATAAATTACTTTATCGTTTTTATGTGTCGTTTGATTTGGGGAAGATGACGACGATAAGAGAAAATTATGAAGAAGCCGGTTTTAAACCTTAACCATCAACGCTTTCTTCTACTCACTGCTAGAGTTAAGCCACACAAGTTCTCGTTGATACACAGAAATGTAATATTAAATTTAGCCGAACAATTTCTTACGACCTCCTTTAACCTTTCACTGTTTGAACCCACCATTTTTCATCATCATATGCGAAACAAAAGAATCCATTATTAAAATGGTGATGATCTTTAGAAAGAATATGAAAAATACATCATCATACTCAAGCAGACATGGGCTACGGAGGTCCAACCAGACCGTGAAATTTAGTTCTCCAAGCATATATGTCCTGAGCTATATCTGCTGCATCCGGCCACTTCACACCATTTCTAATAAGGTCCTGTTTGACATTGTCTGCCCACCGCATCCTAGGTCTCTCCCTCTTTCTGATGTCTTTAATCACTCTCTTCATAACCCTATGCGCCAATCTATAATTATCCATACGGACAACATGGCCAAACCAACGAAGTCTCTGCAAAATATGTGCTCAGCATCCCAGTGTGGTACAGTTGATTTAAATCAAGAATTCAAGTTCAGTGTTCAGCAGAAAACATGGAGCATCATTTGGACTGAGAACTGTAAAAGACATTCGTGAACCTCAATGTGGAAGAAAAGTTAATATTTAATCAGGAAAATCATAATAAAAATGCAACAAGCTTTGCAATAATAAAATAGAGCATTAAATAAAGCAAAGCACATAATTTTGAAAGTACTTTCAGTTCATTTGAAATAGTTTGCAACGATGCTAAGCAAAAGTTAAACTCAGGAGCGTAGCTATAGGGGGATGGGGAAGAGGCTCCCCCCAAAATAAATCGGAATTGGCAAAATTCGAAGTGACTTTGTAAAATCCAGTTGAGTTGTGCGCAATGGGATTTTTTTATATAAAATTAAGGGGAGTTAGCAAAATCTAGGGCATTTGGGAAAATGATGAATTGTGGAAACTGGATGCTGAGTTGTAAAAACTGGGATTGGTTTTGTGAAATTAAGAAGATTTGGCAAAATGGAAACAACATGGCAAAATTTTGGGGAGTTGGCAAAATCTCGAATTTTCGAATCTCAAAATTCGAAGTGACTTCTCAAAGTTCGAAGTGACTTGGCAAAATTCGAACTGACTTGACTAATTCAGAGGAGATGTAAAAATTGAATTTTTTCTATAAAATTATGGCGAGTTGGCAGAATGCAGGCAACTTGGCAAAATCTAGGTAAATTGGGAAAATCTAGGAAAGCTGGCAAAATCTAGGAAAGTTGGCAAAATTCGAAGCCACTTGGTAAAATGCAGGTGAGTTGTAAAAATTGGGATTGATTTTGCGAAAATAAGGAGAATGGCAAAATCGAGAAAACTTGGCAAAACGTTGTGGAGGGCAGAATTCCAAGTGACATGGTAAAATTCAGGTGAGATGTAAAAATTATGATTTTTTTTCTGAAAAATTATGGGAAGTTGGCGAAATCTAGGGGAGTTGGTAAAATTCGAAGCCACTTGGGAAGATACAGGTGAGTTGACAATTAGGATTGTTTTTGTGCAATTGAATAGAATTTGCGAAATCGAGGGAAGTTAGCAAAATTAGAAGTGATTTGGTAGAATAAAGGGAAATGTAAAAATCGGATATTTTCTGCAAAATTATGCTAGTTGGCAAAATGGGATATACGAAAACTCTACGGTAGCTGGCGGTAAAATCGAGGCAGTTGGCAAAATCGTGGGTCTTGGGTAGCTCCCCCCCCCATCACGAAGCGTAGTCGTGGATACGTCCGTGACGGAGACGTAAATCAGTTTATGTAAAGTATTGAATTACTCAGTTGGTAAAATTTGATTTCCGAGTTGGAAAATTTTCGTTCTCTCACGCCTCCCCAAAAACATAGTCCCTTCGCTACGTCCCTGGTTAAACCAGTTGGTCAGTAGCTGCTAGCTTAAGGAATTCTTGCAAATTCAAAACTACCAAGACCAGTCTTGAACATCAGGAAAAGTTTTAGCCGAAAATTCACTTTGCAACCTAAAAAAAACCTTTTGAGTCCAGCTTGATCGCAAGATTACAATAAACATTAATAAAGGGAGGGAGTTGAAAATAGTCCGTTGAGTCGAAGGTAGGCTAAAAAACGCCAGATTGAGCAACATTGTTGCTAACCAAACCAAGTAACCTTATAAGATTTTTTAAGCCCACATAGCTGCAAAAACACACGTTTTGTAATTTGCAAAAAAATTAGTCTGTATTACTCCATATAGTATTAATGCATAGATAAATATAACTACGTAAAGATACGATACTCCCATAAGGCCCATGGTGGCCTTCGCCGAGTATTCAGCGATAGCATGGCACCTGGTACAAACTAACGTCGTCGATAATGCGCATGAGCACCTTAGGCATTTCCGCTTCCAACTCCATAGACGTAACGTAAAGCAATCGAATCGCACCGTCTTTCCAATTTCTTTTTAAAGGATAATGTTTCCTGTCTCCAATTCTTATGACACATAACGTGGTAAATTATGGCACCTCGGATATTCACAAATATTTACACGTTAAAGGGAAAGAAAAGAAAATTAAAAAAATTTTTTTTTTTTTTGTGGGGGGGGGGGGTGTTCGTTGCACCCACACTGGGGAGCGAACCGTTGCTTTAGAAGCCGAAAGACATATCACGGCGATATGATATTTATTCATAAAAGTGTTAAAATGAAATACTAAGATTTTACTGTAGGACAAATGTCCAATGCAAACATTATCATATTGTGTTTGATAATGTAATAAGATTGATTATGCATGTAAACTGAAAAGTTTTATAAAGCAACTGATTGATAGAATTATTTCGTTTCTTGCTATTCCAGCGCTTTACGACAACTAACACACATCATCGTTAAGCTTAACGACGCTATGAGGAAGTTCGCTATATGAAATGAATCTTTTTCGATATAATTGCATTACCGTGCGATTAGTAATACTATGAGCTTTTCCATAATCCTTTAATCTCTCACAACGAATGCATTTTAAAACTTAACCTCGAAGATTATTCTTGCCTACGTAAACCTCAAAAAGTTGCACCTGAACGGCAATTGAACGATTTCCGTTATCAACGGAATCAGAATATAATCTAAGTAGTTCACCCTGGTACCGATTGGAGCAGCACTCGCACAAGTCGTTAGTATTGCATCTTTACGTAGTTATATTTATATATGGTATTAGTGTATCGCAAGTTTCTAGTAATTGCCTACTGGCGGCGCTGAAATCAGTGATAATAACTAGTGCCGTCCCGTGGCCGAGTGGTTAGCACGCTTGGCTACTGATCTACGGGACCTGGGTTCGAGCCCCGGATTTAGGCATGGATGTGTGTGTCGTTTTTCTGCTGAGGTCCTGCCATCCTCTCAGATCTCCTACTGTGGCATATAAACTGACAGGCTCCTGTCAGACCTCTGTGGCAAGCAGCTGCTTGAGGGGGTATTTATTATATTATTTTTTTTATGTATTCAGGACAGGCTGAGAGACTTGGATTGGAGTAAACAACGCATCTACTCGCTAGCTGTTGCAACATGGAAGCTGAGACGAATGTTTGACATGATTTCCTTCAGGATGGCGAATAATATACAATTCTGGGTCCATTCAGATCCAAGAAAGCGAAACACAACAATTTTCAGTGTAATGCTGCAGGATGTGAATTTAAAAAACAAACTGCCTTTTGAATTTTTGCATTCATTACGTAGAGAAATTGTAATTCAATTTTCATTGAATTACAATTTCTCTTTTTATCTCGTTTTCAAAGAAAACGAGAAAATAGTTCCGCTTTGTCGTCTGTCTGTAGACATCGAGCTTTTTTGTTGACAGAAAATAAATTAAAAATTGTTTTTGCGTTGGGCAGGTGTTGATGAAATATTACGATATGCATTTTTCGAATCTCTCTAAAGCTATAATTATGCTTTCTAGCGGTTGAAAAAATTGAAAATTCAAAATTTCAAACGAATATTGCAAACGATGTATTTATGCTAGAAATTTTAAATTTCGGTCGTAAAATATGAAGGTCACGAAGTTTCCATTGCTAACAATGAGTTGACCCTTTAGACCCAGAGGGGGTGGGAAAACACACCTTTTTAGTTTTAGCGGAAAATTCGTTGTTTGTTTTTAGATGAAAGAAAAATTCTTTTTGGGTTAGGAATTGATGAAATATTATAATTCACACTTTTTAAATCTTCCTAAAACTATAATTGCGCCCCCTAGTGGTGGAAAAATTTGCAAATTCCAAACAAATGTTGCAAACGATATATTTAAGCAAGAAATTTGCAATTTTAGTTCTCAAATGTAAATGCCATGGTGTTTCCATTGGCAACAATGAATACCCTCTCAGACCCAGGGTGGGTGGGTAAACTTTCTTTGGCAGAGGAAAAGGAAAAGACAATTTTTTGTTTTAGCAGATAACTTTGTATTTAGCAGATATTTGCTTGCATTCTAACTTTCGGAATCTTTCGAATACTATAATTGTGTCCTCTAACGGTGAAAAGATTAAAAAGTCCAAAGTTTAAAACGAATATTGTATCGAGGTATTAATAATGATAGAAATATGAAATTTTGGCAGTGGAATGTGAACCTCATGAAGTATAGATTGCGAGCAATGAAAACGATAATTAGAGATTTTTTTTTCAGTTTGATTGGTACTAACGAAATATTATAATTCGCATTTTTCAAATACTTAGTAGTTTTATGATGAAACGGCAGAGCTGTTATCGACTTTTACAAATAATATGTATAGAATAGGAATTTGAAGAAATAGTTGTAGTTTTTAAGAGACATTCTACTCACAACAATAAAATAAATACTCCCTCAAACAGCTGCTTGCCACAGAGGTCTGACAGGAGCCTGTCAGTTTATATGTCATAGTAGAAAGTCTGAGAGGATGGCAGGACCTCAGCAGAAAAATGACACAAACAGCCATACCTTACCCGGGGCTCGAACCCAGGTCCCTTAGATCAGTAGCCAAAGCGCGCTAACCACTCGGCCATAATAATCTATCTAATTTTCTGAGAGGGTTGTGGATATGTAACTTTTTTGATTTAATTAATTAAAAGACGAATACTTTTATGTTGTATAATTAGTAATGAAATACTATTCGCATTTTTCACATTATCGACTTGCTCAAATTAAACGTTTAAGGGATGACACAGTAGATGAAGGAAAACCTTCTTTTCTTTGGAAAGGAGATTCTCATGTGCGCCTTTCTAGTTTTATTTTAATCCGGGTTATTAGAGAAATGAAAGTGGCTACTAACGACGAGCCGCCTTATAGCATTTCTGCTCATTTAATTAAAGCTCAAGACTCTTCACTTTAATTTAAAAATTTCGTTATAAATATTTTTAAGTGTGATATTAAATTTTTCCTCTTAATGCCACGGGATAGTGATTTGAGAACCACTGATACAGAAGAAGTTTGAAAATAGCCGATTTAGATTGTGCTGACAATTTGCCTAATGATGAGAAAAACATTTTCCTTTGAAGCTTTGGATTTCCTGTTTCCCTCCTTTTTGAAGAAAACCTTTCGACGACGAAAAAAAATATAGCGTCAAGTTAGGCATATACCCAGGATTTAGTTTAGGGGAGGGAGGCGGGGGGGATTGTCAGAGATTTCGTGGAGACCATAAATTCTATTAAAACCCACTGGTCCCGAGCATTTATTTGAAAGGTACCTAATGTGTCCAACCAAAACTAGACAGGAAAATGGCGAGCTGGGTGGTAGCATGGATTATCAAAATACTGTGCAGATATGTACAAAACCTTTATTATTCACAGATTACAATATTTGCAGTAATAACATACAAGGTCGGCCTACCACTAAAGCCTCGCACTTGACACCGAATCATGACAGGATACCTCGCCCAGCTGCACATAAATCTTGACCGAAAAACATCGTCTCCGCTGGGAAATCCCCCAAGCCGAATTCTTATCCTGGTCCGATTTACATTTAGCATGTTCTAAAGCAGTAGGACACAGGAACAACGTTTTTTCCTCCCTCTTTTTCTCAGGGTAGTCACGTGAGTATTTTCCACGTAAAAAGGCCAATAGTAAAAAAGTACGCTGATCCGACTTCCTGTCACTGAACGATTGATGGCCTTTGAGTACCTTGCATCCGGTCGAAGGCTCTTCGATCTTCGCTTCGAACGAGGAGGGGGGGGACAGCCTCGCTTCATTTGACTGTTGCACGCCCTCACCAAGTTCAGAAATTAGAGCAGATATCACCTGTTCCAAATTCTGCGTATGACATATCCGTCGAGATGATTCACTATTGGAAGAAAGTGAAGCTTCAAATCTCATTACAATTTCGATGTCCACTTGCTCATGATGAACTGTCAACAGGTCCGGACTTTGACTTTCTGAGGTCCTAACTGTGACAAGTTTAAGACGCCCCAAATATTTTAAAGTCTAAATCAGGGCGGATCTAGGAGGGGGAGGGGAGCATTCCCCCCAACACCACCGCTTTGAGAATGCTAGTAAGGGTAATGGAGACGAAATATTATTAAACTTGTGTTCATTTTACAATTTTGAACAAACTCTTTAAAGGTTTAAAACTGAGGGGAAATTGTTATACTGCAAAGGAAATTTAGTCTCTTTTATACTTTTTTTTAGGCTCAATTGCGTCACTTGCTCTTCCTCTGCTTACTGATTTCCTAGATTCTGTTCTGGTCGAAAATAGATTTATTATTCTGATTGAAGAGAACATCAAGAAGTGAACACTTAATATTGTTAAACATTGCAGCAGCGTCGGTATACAATGATGACTGTGTGCAACTGAGATGAACAGTGTTTGCACAATAGATTGATTTAAATATTAAAATAGTGACACAGTGAATTTCAAACTTAATTTTCTGAGGCCCTCATAATCTTGAGACCCTAAGCTGTAGCTTAGTAAGCTTATGCGTAAGTCCGACCCTGACTGTCACACTTAACGTGCAGCGTGGTTTCCACCGCGCACTTGACAAATTTCGCGAAAGTTTGCAACGTTTATTTGGCTGGGCACTCGCTGGATTCTTACATCTCCAGGGGGGTTAAATAGCTCAACCGAGCCAAGCCCTCCTCCCATGGCTCGGAATCCGACTGGGGTCCGTATAAGTGTTCTTGTTCCCTTTTCCAGGTGTCATCCGGAAATCGCCCGCAGTGACTCTTGGCTCAAGCGCCGACATCCACGAACCGCTTCGAAGATATTGTGCAGCAACTTTACCTCATGCGTGCGCAACAACTGCCAAAGCCACGACGTTGTCTTGCCTCCGAGCTATTGTCTTCAGCTCTTCCGTAGTCAGCTGCAATCTCTCGCTTGCTCGCCGCGCATGCGCGATGCAGCAACGCATTTCCCAAGCAAAAAGTACCAATTTCTGCTAAAAAGGCCTCTTATCTTTTATTTTGCACTTCGCAGTGCCCAAGCCGGCACACGTATTTTTTTTACCTGATTTTTTCATTTCTGAAAAACATCGTTTAAATTTACACTTTTTACGCTTATCATCCCTCTCCAAACTGCTTACCTCAGCTTCTAAGAAATTATTTTTCTGCTCATGTTTTCCTAGAATCCATCTGTTATGGCTTTCGCCAAATGGAAAAAGTTAATTAAATTTACAGTTCTTAATCGTATCATCTCTCTGCATGCCGCTTACCTCAGCATCTAGAAAATCTCGTCTCTCTATATCATTTATCGAAAATCTTCTGTTACGGTTTTCTCCAAACTCCACAGAAGTCTTACGTGAACTGTCATTATCTATAGGCAGAACATTAATTACTCTCCTAATGTTAAATACGCTTTGCCTTATTCTTATCGAAATTACTCTTCAGAATTTCGCTCTTTATATGTTTTAACAAATATCATTACTCTTATTCACTTCTATGTTTTTTCAAGAAGCTGCACCCAAAATGTGACTTTATACACTTAATCTTAAATTCACTTCTAATACTTTTTGAGCTTTCGCTAAACTCATCTTTACCTTCAATTGGATTACCTGCTACCATTTCATTGACTTTATTCTCTACAAATATTTCGCTATCTGGAGTTATTTTGAACTTTACACTCTACAAAAGGTACATGAATAGCAGTAACACTAGGATCAATCTTAATTTCTGGAGATTTATCAGTCATTTTGAATCACTCGGTTGCTTAATACCTAGCATTTCTTCACTGTTTCCAACGATTCTTAATTTACTGTCTTTTTCCTTTATTTCACCTGATATATCAGGTAAAATAAAAACCAACTCTTTCAGCCAATCTTGTTTGAACTTTTCTATCTCCGTATTCCTGACTCTAGCCTCGTCATCAATTTCGCCCATTAATCTTTGGTACATTTCAGTTTGCCTTAAGTAGCAGCTGCCATCGTGCTCCCAAATGCATCGCATCCAGCAACAGACTTCTTTAGGCCCAGCTTCTATTTCTCTTTGAAGTGATTGGCGCATTTGTTTGCTTTCGCAGCGTACCCTCTCTGTCCGTCCATTACGATATCGCGCATACGTACCAAGGAAGCAAATTCCTCTTTCCGCACTGCATGGGTCCAGGATTCGAGCATGCTCCTTGCGCTCTGCCATGCTATGACGCCACCGAGAGTCGTTTACATCCCCTATCTGCATTTTCCCTCTTCCTCGATATACTGTTTGTGTTCGTAAATGGATGTGACGTCGTTCACGGTCCGCGATTCTCCACGTAGTGTACATTCCCCAGTACAAAGACTCCAAACCAAAAGAAATCAGACTTAATCCAGTCTTACCACTAACCGAAGTTCCGTCCCTGATGCTCAGCTCTGCAGAGTAGAGCTGCCTCTTTGAAGGCGCGATCAGTCGACACGCTCAATGCACATAATACACCACCCATTACTGTACCTAGCTCAGGGACCTCACCCTGCTGACACCAATCTGTCAGAAACGTGCTTTTCGTGGAGATTATAAATTCTATTGAAACCCGATGCTACCGAGCATTTATTTGAAAGGTATCTAATGTGTTCAACCAAAAGTAGTCAGAAAATAGGCGAGCTGGGTGGCAGCATCGGTTATCAAAAGACTGTACAGTTATGTACAAAACATTTATTATTCACATATTACAGTATTTACAATGATAACATATTTGGTCGGCCTACCACAAAGGTCTCGCACTTGACACCGAATCATGACAGGGTGCGAAAAACACTCTCCCGGCTGGGAAACCTTACCCAGGTCCGATTTACCTTCAGCATGTTCTAAAGCAGTAGGACACGGGAACAATGTCTTTTCCTCACTCTTTGTCTCAGGGCGGTCACGTGAGTCTTTTCCACCTAAAAGGGCCAATACTGAAAAGTAGGCCAATCCGACTTCCTGTCACTGAACGATTGATGGCCCTTGAGTATCCTCGCATTCGGTCCGAAAATGTTATGTATTGTTATGAGGATGACGGTGAGGATGAGAAAGGGTGTTAGGGTAGAATTACACAGGAAAAAATTACACGGAATAAATTACACAACAAAAATTACACGAAGAAAAAATTACACAAGTCCGAAATTACACATAGTACAAAATTTGTAGCCTCCGTTGGCAAATTCGTTATTTTGTAACTATTCAGTTTAACCCAGAGGCAGGACCGGATTAAGGCCAACTGATGCCCTAAGCACTGCCCAACAAGGGTGCACCCTCGGCCCCTCCATTGCGCAACTGACAAGACATTAAGACTGAATAAGTGCTGAAATTATAAGCAGACAACAATGCAATAAGCATTATTTTGTATCTTTTGATCCATGTATGCTAAAATAATATGCATTTCAAGGTTAGAAAGCAATGGAATAAAATATGTTTTGTTTCCTACAAATAATGATATTTCTCCATTAGAATATCTTTCTTAAAATTGTCCACCAACATCGATTTCTGTAGAAAGAGGATTTTCAAAATTGAAAAGTATCTTCTCCAGATCACTCATCTCTTTTATTTCGAACGTACATATGTTCGGGATCGACAGCTCAGGAACGTCTCTTACAAACAACCTCTATTTAATATTTCTATTTGGAACCATAGGCAATCTGCAGCCAACTGTATAGCAAGGACTACAAATGGTATCGAAGGATGGCACTACGGACTTCAGTCACTTTTTCAATGTTCCCATCCAACTGTTTGGAAATTTCTAGACAGCATCGTCAAAGAATTATCCTTACAATATACAAACTATTTGCAGCATTTAACTGGTCAACGAAACCCCGGACGTGGTAGGTACATTTCTTTAAAACAACGTATTTCAATAATTGTACAGAATTACGATTCAAATAGACGATTAGATTTCTTGCGTTGTATAGCTCACATGACAGTATTTTTTATTTGATATTTTATATTTAAATTTAATTTTATCTGTGTATTTTTGTAAGTGAAAATTTTTGCAATTAAAAGAAAGTTTAAGTACTTGATATGACAACCAAATAATTTAATAAATTTTAAATAAAAATTGAATTGTGTAATTTTTTCTTTGTGTATTTTTTTCATTTGTAATGTCTTCCATGTGCAATTTATTCCTTGTGTAATTCTATCCATGTGTAATTTTAGCAGTGTAATTTTATCACGTGTAATTTTATCATGTGTAATTTTATCATGTAACCATGAGAAAGATAGGTTTTATGGACAACTTTAGAATATTTTGAATTCTGTCAACAATGGAGATATTTCCCTTATTCTAGGCGATTTTATGGAACTAAACGATGTTCTAGTCCATAGATTCCCAACGGGAGCGATACCGCCCCCCAGTGGGCGCTGGAGCCTTCCATGGGGGCGTTAGCGGATCCAGAGGTAAATGGGGGGTGTTGAGGCAGTCAAGAGGGGCGGTCAAATAAATAAATAAATTTAATGGAATTTTCTGTGACAACCTTTTTATCTCTTCTATTCTGTGGTGTCTTCCTGGTGATTCTGGTCATCCACTACCTCATCCGTCATGTACAGCTTTTCAACTGCAGCTTGGACAATAAGTTCCCTGCTACCGCCTACTAGCGTACTGGTACGTCTGAAGTCGACTGAGATACTCTCCAAAGTTCTCTTCAAGATCACAGATTGGATATAAGCTTCAATATGTTTTCCCACTCCAAGTCGCTTTGAGTATGCTTTATGGTACGTAGTTACAATACCATCCCACGTCAGAACATAAGGTATAATATTAACATTACACTTGTGAATTACGCTCAACTGATTATCCAGCAGATCATACTTCCTCTACTTTTCAACCTCTACTGTCTGCAGGTTATCCTGAGATGTTATTCCTACTTCAATAATGGTAATCTCATTCAATACCTTAACATGCACTACTATATCAGGCTTATTATGTTGGACATGTATGTCCGTCCTGATAGGCAAATCAACCTTGATGCAATAATAATATAATAATAAATTTATTATATTTAATTTTTTTTATAATTATTATTTTAATATAATAAAATACTTTGAAAATACCTGTTTCCATGAATAAATATTTTATCTAGCTATGTAAATTATCTTATTGTTATCGCGTTAATAAGCATTTTTAAATTAGCATTAGGTATACCTATACCTAATTTGTTTTAGTTTAGAATATATTGACGGTGACAAGTCGTTGCAAGTTGGTAGGCAAACACGCGGTTCATGCAATTTAACATGTTTCGACAAGAATATGGGAGCTTGAAATGACTTGTTTACGGAGCAAGTGCGCCGGCATCGCAAACATACAAGTTAATGCGTGCACAAAATCAAATCTATAAAAGCGATAGCTCTAGGAATGTTTTATTATTTTTATGTGCTTCGCCGTGATAAATAGTCGTGAGTGATAAGTGTTAGAAGTCATTATAAACATTATTTTTATAACTATCTATAAATCTGTTGAGAAGTTAATTTGTATTTGAAAATGTCTGAATCTACATCTAAAAAGTAATGCTGGCAGTACAGTATTGAGTATTTGAAATATGGATTTACGTACTCTCCTACAAACCAATCATTACCTATGTGTTTAATTTGCCGAAACGTTTTTTCAAATGAAGCTATGAAATCTTCTAGACTACAAGAGCATTTAAATAAAATACATGCTGATAAGAAGAACAAAGATTTATCCTATTTTCAAGAACTGGAAAAGCAATATTTAAAACAGCCAACTATGTCAAACCTTTTTGCGTCGTCTTCTAAACAAGATGATGATGGACTACGAGCCTCATATAACGTTTCATTGTTAATCGCAAAAGCAGGAAAACCACACACAATTGGCGAGGAATTAATTTTGCCGGCAGTCAAAGAGATATTAAAAACTGTTCTTCATCATAAGACACTGTGAGATATCATCAAAAAAATTCCTCTCAGTAATAATTCAGTGCAAAGAAGAATAGATGAAATGGCAAAAGACGTTGAACTATCATTATGTGATTACTTAAAGACTTGCAAATTTTCCATTCAACTCGATGAATCAACTCTACCAAATAACGAAGCTCTACTCTTATCATACGTACGATTTATAAAAGAAGAAAAAATTCGTGAAGAGTTATTATTTGCTAAAAATTTGGAATCTGATACAAAGGGAGAATCTATATTTAATACCATGCAAAAGGTTTTCAAGAGAAAGAAATTCCTATTTGCAATATTTTGTCTGCTGCTACTGATGGTGCTCCAGCAATGACAGGGCGTCATAAGGGTTTCATAGCGCATTTGAAACAAGCAGTACCAAATGTACTCGCTGTACATTGTATTATTCATCGTCAGCATTTGGTTGCAAAAAATTTGAATGAACGTCTGCATACGTCGCTCCATTACGTTATTAAAGCAATCAATAAGATTAGAAGCAATTCATTGAATGACCGCTTATTTGGTAAGCTTTGTAATGAAAATGATGAAGATTACAATCGCTTGCTGCTGCACACAGAAGTACGTTAGCTCTCTAAAGGTGTTTGTCTGAATCGTTTTTTCAATCTATTTGACTCAGTACTGGACTTTCTTGAAGACAGAGACGAAAAATTGCGCGAGAACCTGATTACGTCAAAAAATGACATCGTTTATTTGACAGACCTGTTTAAAATATTTAATCAAGTTAATTTACAATTGCAAGGTGATGAGTTGATTTTAATTCAAACGAAAAACGTCATAGCTGCTTTTGCGGGAAAACTTCTTCTATTCAAACGAAATCTAGGTAGAGGTGAATACAACCACTTTCCCACATTATCAGCAGTCTCTGCAAAACCGGAAGATTTACTTACTTACTGCCAACACTTGGAAGTTCTTCATGTTGATTTTACGGAGCGTTTCCAAGATATTTTAAACATGAATATACCGTGTTGGGTTTTAGATCCTTTCGCAAACACAGATACTGAAGAATCATCAAATTTGGAAGAGGAACTCTTAGAACTCACGACTAACGGACTCAAAGTAAAATTCAAACATGGATACCAAGAGTTCTGGCTTCAAAAATCAATACCAGTTCTCTACCCTGGATTGTGGGCAATAGTACAGAAGTTTTTAATCGCATTTCCTTCGTCCTATGTGGCTGAGCGTGAATTCAGTGCAGTAGCTAATTTACTGTCAAAGAAGAGGAACAGACTACACATCACTGAACGTGGCGATCTGCGATTGATGTTAACGAAATTGGAACCCGACATTAACAAATTGTTAACACTCCACCAGCCCCAACCATCTCATTAATTTTTTTATTTATTATTAATTTTATGTTTATCTCATTATTTTTGATTTGTTATTGATTCTGTATTTATTTTTAAAATTTTAATAAACAATTTTATTGTACATTTGGTTGTCGTTTTATTAATTTCTGCTTTATGATTTTTAATAGATAAATAAACAGATAAATTAGGTACAGATAATGTGCAACAATATTTTAATATTTAATATAAAATTAACTATTATGGACTAGGGGGGCGTTGAAATTTTTGTTCTCTTCTAAAGGGGGCGATGGTCCAGAAAAGTTTGGGAATCACTGTTCTAGTCGACTTATGGAAATTTGTTAAACGATTATTCTAGGCGAATATATGGGAAAACGATAAATTTATATAGTAATTTTTAATATTTTTAGTGTCGAACATTATTATGGGACTAAAATAAAATTATGCCAAGACAACTGTTTTGATTTCAAAGCAGATACAAAAGTTTCAAATTTCTTATAGGATGACCGGATTTTTGGAAGAGGGAAGGCGGTCTGGACCCTCATGCTACCACCCTCAGGCATGTCTCTGCGTCACGTTTAAATTTTCTAGATGCAATAAATACTTTAAGTATGAAACTGATATTCTTGAAAATCAAGATTTAAAGAGCTTTGAATAACATCGTCAATTTTCCTTCGGTGTAGCAGTCAGGAACAATCCCAGGAGGAGCGAATCTAAGGAGTCGTTCCTAAGTAGGCAAGATGAATTCCATGGAGTCGTTCCTAAGTAGGCAAGAGGAATTCCATGGAGTCGTTCCTAAGTAGGCAAGAGGAATTCCACCGAGTCGTTCCTAAGTAGGCAAGAGGAACTCCACGGAGTCGTTCCTAAGTAGGCAAGAGGAATTCCATGGAGTTCTTCCTAAGTAGGCAAGAGGAACTCCACGGAGTCATTCCTTAGTAGGCAAGAGGAATTCCATGGAGTCGTTCCTTAGTAGGCAAGAGGAATTCCATGGAGTTGTTCCTAAGTAGGCAAGAGGAACACCACGGAGTCGTTCCTAAGTAGGCAAGAGGAATTCCACGGAGTCGTTCCTAAGTAGGCAAGAGGAATTCCACGGAGTCGTTCCTAAGTAGGCAAGAGGAATTCAACGGAGTCGTTCCTAAGTAGGCAAGAGGAATTCCACGGAGTCGTTCCTAAGCAGGCAAGAGGAATTCCACGGAGTCGTTCCTAAGTAGGCATGAGGAATTCCACGGAGTCGTTCCTAAGTAGGCAAGAGGAATTCCATGGAGTCGTTCCTAAATAGGCAAGAGGAACTCCACGGAGTCGTTCCTAAATACGCAAGAGGAACTCCACGGAGTCGTTCATAAGTAGGCAAGAGGAATTCCATGGAGTCGTTCCTAAGTAGGCAAGAAGAACTCCATGGAGTCGTTCCTAAGTAGGCAAGAAGAACTCCATGGAGTCGTTCCTAAGTAGGCAAGAGGAATTCCACGGAGTCCTTCCTAAGTAGGCAAGGGAAATTCCATGGAGTCGTTCCTAAGTAGGCAAGAGGAAATCCATTGAGTCGTTCCTAAGTAGGCAAGAGGAATTCCACGGAGTCGTTCCTAAGTAGGCAAGAGGAATTCCATGGAGTCGTTCCTAAGTAGGCAAGAGGAACTCCATGGAGTTGTTCTCGACTTGGTGGCAGCTATTCTACTCTAATCAAAAGCGATTCCATCCAGTTTGTTGAAAACAGGCTTTCCAAATATTAAACTTTTTTAACCAGTTATTCCCTTTTTCCTTCCATATTAAGGAAAAACTTTTCTTTCCTAGATTTTATTTACAATTTATTAATTATCCCTCGCCTTTGAAAGTGTATAAAATTATATTAACAGACTCCTGTAAGACCTCTGTGAGAAGCAGCTGCTTTAGGAATAAATTTTGTACAAAAACGTAGATTAAGGTTTTACGATGAGAATTTGCAGATATTTAGTTATTTTTATAACACAATTGTCTTTGTTTTACTTGCTGTTTTATACTTTATCAATGGTAAATAAAATAAAATGCAATGTTAACTTTTTTTTTGGTTTGGATCCCTATTGTAATTTTAATTTTGCTTGCAATCCCCTTTCCCAACACAAATGTTTTCTTGCTATATGCTTGGGCCGCCATTTTTTAAATGATATAAATACCTCTGATAAAAATGCGAATCACCTTTAAAAAATTACATTTGCTCTGTGTTTGTAAATTGCTTTAAATTAGCCCAAATATAAATACCCCCTCAAGCAGCTGCTTTCCACAGAGGTCTGACAGGAGCCTGTCAGTTTATATGCCATAGCAGAAGGTCTGAGAGGATGGCAGGACCAGAAAAACGATACATACATCCATGCCTTACCTGGGCTTGGACCCAGATCCCTTAGATCAGTAGCCAAGCGTGCTAACCACTCGGCCATGGGACAGCATGCCCAAATATAACCCAATAAATAAATAAATAAATGCAAAAAAAGGAAAGAAATAGAAAAATTACTTTATGTAGATCTAGTTTTCTGCTTTAGCTTATCGTCAGATTTGGGTCACTTACCTGTACATGCGAAATGCGGGAAATACACGAGAAAAAATAACCTAGAACAATTCTAGTGTGATGAAAGCCCCCCCTCCACCTCTCCAATGACCACTCACAACTAATTCATCGCCTCTCGACCCATCCTCGCATCCTCTTAAAAAGAATCACATGATTAGTTACCGATTAGGGCTCAAAACCTCTTTTTTCTCTCCCAGTTTCCGAGAAAGAAGTTTCCTAATCAAGGAATCCATTTCCGAAAACTTCAAATTTGCTCTAATGACTAAAATCGCCCCTTCATTGACGATCAATGATAGCCACTGGAGAATAAGTTGAGACCTTTGGGAAACATCAGTGCTGCATCAGCCCTTTCTCCTCGTGTGTTAAATGGTCCTGGAGAGAATATCAGAGCCCATCTGGGATTTTTGCTTGCAAGCTAAGGCAATATTAAATCATTTAGCGTGACCCACCGAAAGTATTTGCCTTCTTCCAATTTCTTTGGTCATCACAACACAGTTTCCTTCTGTTATAATTGCCAGTGATTTCTGTTCAGAGGCGACCGAAGACAGATTCATTGAGAACGGATTATTGAAATGCTAAATTATACGTTTGTTGATCGTCAACGTTCAGTTGTGCATTATCGAAGTTAGTGCTGGTTCAATTTCGTTTGTTTTGAGTGAAAATAATGGAAGTAAAAAAAATCAGCCAATTTTTTTCATAACCTCTAAGTGTAGCTTATGGAATATGTGCATCAGCAAGAATTGTACCCATTTCATATTTGGCAACATAGCAATATTTTATACTCTTAAAGTTATTAGGTGTGGAAAAAATATTTCTAAATTACAAGTGATTATTCCAGTGGCTGAGTGGTTAGCGTGCTTGGTTATAGATTAAAGGCATCTGGATTGGAACTCCGATAAGGTCTGGATGTTTCTATTCTTTCATTGTTTCTCAAATGAGCTTTCACCTCCATCAGAAACCTTCTGTATGATCTATTATACTCACTGGGCTCATATCAAACTCATGTGGCAAGCAGCTTCTTCAGAGTTAGTTGCTTAGATTTTCGATAATAAAAATAGATCTTTCTTATTTTACTCTAGAGATACAGTTTTAACTATTTCAATTTCAGTTTTTTTTTATTCTGCAAAAAGAGAAAAAAAACTCTGGGCTCCCTTCCCCCTCTTCAAACAATTCCTCTTCCTTGGAACAGAATGAAATGCTTTAATTGCTTTTGCCGTCGGGAAGCACCTATTATTATTGAACCTATTCACTTCTAAATTACGGTACGGTATATCGCTATGTAAAATGAAAACAATTGTGCATCTCAGCGACTTCATTATGACTCGCATTGCTGCTCTTAAATATTCCAGTGAGAGATGAGTTTGGGTTGTTTTACCTCTGAACGGCACTTTTTTGCACACCATGGGCTAAATGGCCAGGTCACATGGACCCCGAAGACTCAGAGAAAGTTGGGGGAGGGGACCCACTGGAACAGCTGTTGGGAGACAGATGGTAGCCTCCCGTCAAGGCCATCCAGCGTTTTCTTTAACGTGCACAGAGTATGGCTCTCCCGCACACGGGGCCACGGCTTAACGTCCCATCCGACGGACAGCGGTCTTTCCAAGCCCATCGGTGTCCCCTACTGACCGTGGGCAGGGCGGGGAATTTTGCGGAGATAAATCTCAACGCTGACCCAGCTGGGACTCGAACCTGGGAACTACAGATTACGAGCCTGGCGCGCTACCGACTGAGCCACCCCAGCCCCGAGATGAGTTTGGATTCAGGCTGGAAATATCATTGACGACTTTGGCCTTTGGCTATATTAGGGGGTGAAAGGTGGTATTTCTTCCTCCCTCTAAATAAATTTCTTTATTTTGTTCTATCGCACATTTGCGTTGTCTTTTTAGGGTTTATTGACCGTAGATATTTACTTTTTATGCTAATCAGGCAAATCACGTCGATAAACAAAACAAAGCTAACTCTTTCTCATATCATAAACGAAAACAATTTAATGATTTGATATTTTTACAGAAACGAGGAGAGGCGTTAAAACCATGAATACATTTTTCTCCCCTGAACTAGAGCTCATGCTTGCTTTTACAATCAAATGAATTACTCTTTCATAAAAACTAGTTAAAGCTATTCTGGGCTTCTCTCTAACCCGTGTCAGTTAGATCTGTGACCTACAATTACTGTTGCTATCTTTTTTTCATTTAGAGCTGATTTAAACTGATACGCGAACTTTTTGATTTACAAAAGAAAACATGATCATTTATACCTCTTATCGTGTCTTCGTCCTCGCCGGCTTTTAACATTATGAGAGTAGGAGACAGAGGGCAGGAAAACATTTCTCTTTATCAGGAACTTTGCTCATGTTGATTTAAACATCGTGGTCCCGTGCAACGGTACTCGGAGGTGCTGACACAGAGTTCACACGGCGACAAGAGCAAAAGATCACTATGGCTTCGGCAGCGAGATCAACATTTGTCGATCAGCAGGGAAAGTTTTAGCCAGGATGTCAATCACTCAATGTTCGGCGTTATCTCGAGAGAACAACCATTGTAGTTCAGCGTAGTTGTTCGGCATTCTAGGAACCGCGTTTTCGAAGGGAGTTCGAATACACTCTCTCAAGACGAAACATTGACCTTCCTTTGCACTCGCTCCGAATCTGACTGTGCTTTTCAAAGAAGACAAAAAGCCTCTTCAATGTCAAATTTTTGTTGGATCATTTCCCCCCCTCTTCTTCATTGGTCGCCCTTAGTCTTGTCGTTCCAAGTGTTTCGCGTTGGGCCCAATGGGGGTCTCCCAAAAAATTTGCACAACCCACGTGGTCCTGGATTCTGAGGTGGTAGTATCCGTAGCTCCTAACCATGAATTTTGTTTTTCTGTGTGCTTATGGTTCCTAGAAATAGCGTAGGAGGCTATTAAGGGAGCACCTGAACACAAGGGAGCGGTCGGCATTTGCCTCTTCCGTTCGCTAATTGGGGATGTTTCGGTGGGAGTCGTTCCGCAGGGTTTCCGTGCGATGTAAACCTTACCTTGGAGCGGTGGCGGGATCCTTTGAAGTACGGATGCGACTAAAGGTTTTTGGCTTGTTCACATTGCTACATTGCCCCTTCTTCTTAGCAGCAAAAAGACAGATTCGCCAAGGCCACACAACGCACTGACGAAATCCACGTTTTTTGAAGAAATATTCTTTTTAAGTTATGAACAGATTGTAATCGGTTCATAACAGCTAAATCATAATTTAAATCTCAAAGTTTCTAACAATTGTGAAATAAAAAAATACGATGCAATCGGTTCTCGATTTAGGTGTGAGTTGCGTTCTAGAAATGGTCTGCGTAAATTAAGTGTAATTTTCCCACAAGTAATAAAGGAATTGGTAGGGATAGGGGGAACGCTGACTCATACATTTCCTCCACGGTTAATTTTTCACTATATTAATTTTGTAAAATAATAAAGCCATCATAGTACATTGCAGTAAAGCTAAAAACGAAATAATACAACTTGTTTATAAAAACGCAGCCTATATACAATAAAAATGTAATAATGATTTATGGAATTTGTTTCTAAACAGATTGGGTAGTTGCTAGTTTGGTGGAATTAGAGAAATGTGGGAGTTTGGGGGTTGTATTAGCTTTGAGCGACACTTTGTTTTTGCACACAGTGAGCTAAAGGGCCAGGTCACAAGGACCCAAAGGCTCAGACAAGGAGACCCACTGGAAAGTTGTTAGGAGACACATGGAAGTATACCATCAAGGTCATCCAGCGTGTTCTTTAACGTACACAAGTGTATGGCTATCCTGTACATGGGGTCACGGCTTCCGTTTAGCGCAGATAAATCTCAAAGCTGGCAACAGGTGGGACACGAACCTGGAAACTGCATATTACCAGGTTGGCTCAGTCAATAGCCTGGTGAGATATTGACTGAGCCAACCCCCCCATCCCGAGTCATCTAATTTAATAAACGTAGATGCCTCATCGTCTGTTGGCATATGTTAAGTCAAAGGAGAGATTTAAAGATCAGGATT
The DNA here is from genome assembly GCA_038380435.1 of Ryuthela nishihirai. Taxonomy (NCBI): domain Eukaryota; kingdom Metazoa; phylum Arthropoda; class Arachnida; order Araneae; family Heptathelidae; genus Ryuthela; species Ryuthela nishihirai. The sequence continues at coordinate 77,984,430 of JAWZYU010000007.1, read as the reverse complement.
TGTGATTTCCCTTTTCCAAAGGGCGCCACCTACGCGACCTTAAGAAACTCGGTGCTTCATTCACGCAGTGGTATCGCATTGGTTCTGGGCGTCATTGCAACTGTTGTGGTCTGGGTTCGAGTCCGGGGAGGGCATGGTCGTTTGTTCTCTCATAACCTGTATATAAGCTAGTCGATTTGAGGGTCTGATCACAAATTGAAAGGAACGACGTTTAAGAGAATTGCATTTTCCTCTAATAGTAATTTTCCTATTCTAGAAAGGTCCGCGTAAACTAAATAAAAGATGTCAATACAGTGACAGCGTTACTCCAAAAACGCGTTAATCAAATCCTCATGAATCGAGAACTGATTTACAGTATTCATCCGTTAAAGTAATAAAGACATTGAAGTGCATTATAGTAACTCTAAAAGCAAAAGAATACAGCTGAAGTAAAGAAAAAATAGCTTATCCACAATAGCAAAACAATTACTTATGGCATTTTTTTTTTCTAACACTCACGTTGAGAGTTTCTGCGGTGGCTTGATGGCGCTTTTTGTGGTGGAATTGGAATCGAAGTAGTAGCTAGGGGATAATCTGGATCAGCTGACTGTGTAGGAAAAGGCATAGATGCTTCCTCACCTACTGACAGCTGTTAGGCAGCGATAGAGAGCTAGACGGTTTAGTTTCGCTAATCAGGAGTGAGTGGTGGGGACGGAGGCCTGAGAGTTTCCCAAAAATCAAAAGTGGGTCGTCAGGCTAAAAAGTTTCGGAATCCTGCTGTAGAGAAATTTTTCTGTCTCTCTCTGCTTGCTCACCAACTCTTAAACGCTAAGATACAGGACCACCAAATTCTGTACGCAGCTTCATTTCATCGTAGCTTAGTGTAACGTAAGAGTTTTGACTCCATAGAATTTGGCTCTCCTCCCACAAAAAATAACGGATTATATGAAATGATAAACAAGCGTAGCGAATTCTTAATAATATCCGTTATTTCCAACAGTGCACGTTGACGTAGGCCATCTTCACAGGAGATTTGCACCATATTGACGTCAAAAGCTTGATGACGTTTCAATAGTATTGGAACCCCAAATACTTACTTCACCGCCTGGTTCCAAATTTAATGTTAGAGTTAAATTTCACGGGGTTAATAAAATTTTATAATTTATAAATTATGGAGGTACTATTTTTTACTATATTTAAATTAGGTCTCCTATTTTCTGCCACACAAAAGAGGGGGAGTAAAATCTAATGGAGTCGATTTTATCGTTTTATGCGAAATGGAAGCTTGCTCTGTTCAGTGTGTCATAAATTACTTACACTATATGATAAAAAGTATCCGGACACCCGCTCATCCACAACCTTCCGGTAATAGGAAAGGAATTAATATCGCGTTGATCCACCTTATGCTGCTATTACAGCCTCCACTCTAAGTGGGATGTTTTCCACTAGATTTTGGTACGTTGCTGCAGGAATCGCCAGCTGCCATTCTGCCACAAGAGGATTAGTGAGGCTGGTCACTGATGTCGGGGTTCGGCCTTCTCGCAGTCGGCGTTCCAATTCATCCCAAAGGTGTTCCATGGGTTTGAGATCAGGGCTCTGTGCAGACCAGTCAAGTTCTTGCATAAAACAATAAGCTCGACTCCATCAAACCATTCCTGCACGTTCCTCGCTTTATGGACGGGGACATTGTCATGTTAGTACAGGAAAGGCTGTCATAAAATTGGCTGTTGCGATAAAGTTGGGAGCACAGAATTGTCAAGAATGTCATTGTAGGATGTTCAGAGTCCTGTTCATTAGAACTCGAGGGCCCAGCCCGAACCACAAAAAATAGAGCATGATGCCTCCTCCATCAAACTTCACAGTTGGCACAACACAATCAGGCAGGTAGCTTTCACCTGGTATTCTCCACACCCAGCCTCGTCCATCGGCCTGCCAGATGGTGAACGTGATTCATCACTCCAGAGAACGCGGTTCCACTGCTCAAGAGTTCATTGGCGCCGTTCTTTAAAGAACTCCAACCGACTCTTGGCGTTGATCTTGTTGATGTTAGGTTTGTGTGCGGCTGCTCGGCCATGGAAACCCATCTCCTGCAGCTTGCGACGAACTGTTATGGTTCCAGACGAACCGTTGCTTCCAGAGACATTTTGAAACTCTGTGGTGAGTGTTGCAAGGACAGGAGATTTTGTCTCACCATCCACTTCGGCACTCGGTGGTCTCGCTCTGTCATTTTAGGTGGCCTACCTGGTCGCAATTGCGCTGTTGTTGCTCCTAGGCGTTTCCTCTTCACAATAACATCACTTATAACTCTAAGGATCAGGAAGCTGCAGAAGGACCGAAATGTCCTGAACCTATTATGCTATTGCTAAGATGGTTTCATTGCTACGTGCCACGTTGAAAGTCAGCGAGCTCTGCTGTATGGCCCATTCTCCTATTGCGTGTTTAAGAGGTTTGCCAGGCCACTTGTGTCCTTTAATACCTCTTTGGGCCATGGATGTGGCGTATATGGGCGAATCTACAACCCAGAAGGAGTGAACCGAAGCTTATGATCAGAAAGTGTATCTTCCAATTGCTTATCGCTCGCCATTTGGAGGTTTGTCAGTTTGTGGATTTGCCAAAAATAGTTGTCCCACCACATCTTTCGAATGCGATGGGCAAACTTAACGATTTATGTGTCGAATGAAAGCCTGTGAAGCGGGGCGTGTCATAGGCTATAAAAATAATTATTCTCCTCTGCTTTATTACCTCCTAAAAGAGAAAAATATGAAAACTCTTGTTCTGCTACATCTTTGGAATGCGAGGGCCGAAAGTAACGGACTGTTCATCAAATGAAAGTTTGTGACATGGGAAGTGTCACAGATTATAGAAATTCATCCCCATGCTTTCTTCCCCACCCCCAAAAAAGAGGAAATTATGTGAAGGATTGTTCTACTTTATCCTTCGAACGTGAGGGCCGAAGATAATAAGTTGTACGTCAAATGAAAGCTTATGACGTAGGGAGTATTGTGGGAAATAAAATAAACCCTTTTCCTTTCTTTCCCACCCTAAAAACGAGAAATGTGGAAGTCGTTTTCCTACTGTACCTTTAGGAGACGAGGTCTTACAGTTACGAGTTAGGTGGCAAATTAAAGCTGATATGAGGACCGTTGTAGACTACTTCATTTCCCCTACCATTTGTCGCCTTCCCAAAAAAGAGATGAATATTTCGCTCGGGTAGACCTTAGCTAGTTATATCGCAAATTAAAGCTTGTGACGTCTCCAATATTAAGGATAACCTCAAACACGATTGCGAAAAAAAAAATAAGTGTGTGTGGAAATTGTGATTGATATTTATGAGTCATGTACCAAATGACAGTTTTTGAAGGTAGATGTTTTTAGCGACAAAGAAGATATATAAATAGATTGAAAAATTTAAAAAATTCCCATCTTTCTGTATGCTTCCTAAAAAGTAGAAATAAAACTAAAGTATATCGATAGTCAATGAATTTGTATTCATTTCAAAGGAAGGTAAGTAGTAGTCAGAGGATAATCTGGGTCATATGACTGTTTAGGCAAAGTATAGATGCGTCCTCACCTACTGATAGCTGTTAGGCCGAGATAGAGAAGTAGACGGTTTAGTTCGGCTAATGGCACCATTGAAATTCCCGATTTACTTACTCAACAAGATTGTAGTAGCCCTATTTTCCTTCCGACTGAATTCAAATTCATTGATTGATTGTATCATCAATATGCTTTAAATTTATTTTGTGCATTTTAGGGAGCATGTAGGAAGATAACTATTTTTTTTTAAGTTTTCAATTTATTTATTACATATTAAGACCCGAGCAACCCTGGGCAATTCTAATATATAATAAATGTTAATGAACTTCTTTCTTTCAAAGTATTGGCTGATGCAAAAAGTTCAGTGTCATGTTACTTGTCTTGATGAATCCCTTTTTACTTCATCAGTTACATTACTTTCTAGTCATTCTCTTTTTCGAGCAGAATTTTTACATTTTATTCTAAACGTAAGAAATGAAAAAAAGAAACGAGAGCCATAACGAAACTGCAATCGTTGTATTAACACGCAGCACTGCAGCAGCATTCAAACTTATACGTTGATCAAAATTTCAATTGCATTGCAAGCCAGATGTGTTTTACAATTTGCTGTATTTGTAATAAACCTTCTACGTTTTAGTACAAAGTGGGGAAATTCCCTCAGAAGAAGAAGTGATTGAGTTGAACGTAACGTTATTGAGGAGATAGAAAAGAATTCATCAGGACAAGTGAAATGACACTGAATGTTTTGCATCAGCAAATTATTAGAAAGTAAGATTTTTTATTCAACATGACAATATAAAGGTCGAAACAAAGGACTGCAAAAATTAAAAGATCATTTATAAAGAAATGTATCGAGCACTTTAGTGAAAAATAGCACTCTGAAACTAAAAGCAGCAACAGATAGATGATTTTTGAATCGTTTTCACAATCACTTAAAGACTGCGCCTGCAAATATAACAAATAACAATATTCCCAACATATTTCGTGATAGTTCGAAGAGAGGTCGCTTGCTTGAATCTTATTCCCGATAGTTCAAAATGTTATTAATGAAGATTCTGTTCCTGAACATTGATCTAAAGTGACTTTTTTAATATATATATTATCTAATTTGTAATTATTTATGATTTGCTTTGAAATAAAAACGATGAACAAGAGAAAAATAAAAATGTCCAATTTTGTTAGGACGCGATCATTTCATTGAAAAAAATTTGTATGAAAAGAAAATTGAAGCAACTATTAATTGACTGTGCATCCAGAATGAAGTTAAAAGTTGTAAATTATGATCAGTTGATATCTTGCCCTACGTTTAAAGAATTTTTCACAGGACAGCTTTTTCGCACACTTCACCTTCTCGTTAGAGAGCTCCTTGCAGCACTTTCAAATCCATTGCTATCGTAAAACTTCTCACCCAATCGGGCTTGTTCTCATCTCAAATAGGACGGCGTCACTGTCATGACACTGGACGTTTTGCATCCGCATATTATTGGAAAGTAAGATTTTTATTCAACATAACAATATAAAAGCAGAAACAATAAACTACAGAAGTTTAAAAGATCATTAATAAAGACGAGTTTTGGTCTGTAAATGGCAGCTAGGTAGTTACTGGAAGGAGAGCTATGCATCAATCTCCTTTTGATGATGCATAGAACAGGCAAGGCCTAGCACCTAACGTCCGACCCCGCATTCTCGTGGTGCAGATCGTTAGTACCTTTCAAAAGAGATATTTTCTTGAGGAAGTGAACAGAAGGACAGGGCTGCCAGATTAGTGTGGCTTACTGATCTGGACAACTATGGTTACTTTTTTTTTTCAACCCTGCTGGGGAGTTGTAATCACACAGGATCCTGGTGTTGACCATATAAACTTACTGGATTAAGACTCTGAGCTTGATTATGGATCCTGAATTTGCTACACTGGTGGGCTCAGGGAGAAATGGTGGCACTGAGGGAGAATCTTCCACTGAGATTTCTGTTTGTTTGTGGGTTGGCAGCTCCAAATGAAGAGATTCACAGGATATATTTTATCAGCTGATGGATAATCCTGAGCATAGGTCATCGCAGGCACCTGAACTCTTTGCTTCTACTGGCATCGTCAAATTGTACATTGGGGGAAGTCTTTCAGTGTAGATGGCTTCAGCCTTTAGTGGTGGGGGAACGGATCTTTGCCCCCATGCCTGAGATTAAGGAGCTGTTTGATATTGTCAGCATTCCCTCTCTCAATAAACATATAAATAAATAAATACCCCCTCAAGCAGCTGCTTGCCACAGAGAGCTGACAGGAGACTATCAGTTTATATGCCAGAGTAGAAGGTCTGAGAGGTATAGTTCCTTTAAATATCCTACTAACTATTTTCTCTCCATAGGTAGTTGGAATGTGAGGACTCTGCACAGAGCTTATTCTCTTGATATCCTCATACAAGAATCCCACCGTTATAATTTAGATATTCTCGGCTTGCAATAGACCAGATGGACAGATAAAGGTCAGATTCTTAAAAATAATCTTAAATTTCTGTTTTCAGGGAGGGAAGATAATAAGTATCTCCAAGGCGTATGGCTGCTTCTCAGAAGACAAGCAAGTGATGCTCTTCTAGGATATCAGTGCATTAATGAAAGATTTCTGACAGCAAAATTTCGGACAAGCATTAAAGACTGGAATGTTTTCTGCTGTTATGCCCCACTGTGGATGCTGATGAGGATGAGAAGGATAGGTTTTACGGATAACTTCAGGATATTTTCAATTCTCTCAAGATATTACCCTTGTTCGAGATGACTTCATTACCAAAGTTGGTACTGACTCTGACATTTGTGGAGGGGTGATAGGCTCTTTCGTTATTGCTAGCTGTAACAGCAATGGGCAACGTCTCCTACAGGTAAGTAAACTTAACACTACTGAAAAATTAACACTTATTTCAAACACCGTGACATACATAAGTACACATAGGTTTCACCAGATGGGCTGCATAAGAATATGATTGATAATTAACAGCAAATGGCTAGTTCTGTTAGGAATACAGGTCATACAGGGGAGCTGAAATTGGATCTGACCATTACCTTGTTAAAAGTGTCTTGCAACTTAAACGTAAAAAGTGTTGTGCTAGGATTAAAAAAATTACCTTTAATACTGAAGCTCTGAAAGACCCAGTTATGGCTAAAGCTTATCATGATAGGTTACTTAGTCATTATGACAGTCATGGTTTGCTTACTACTGAATTGAGGAAGAATGGGACCATTTTAAACAGGCTTTTTTGGACACTAACAGTACTCTTTTAGGAAAAAAGGAGCAGAATTATCTGAGTGATAAGGCACTTGAGCTTATTTCAGAAAGAAAGAACTGCAGGAATGTCCTTAATCAGTATCCTACTAGTCCTAATAGAAAGCATTACAGAGAACGTAATAAACGTATAAAAGATCAGTTAGCTGCTGATAAGAATCTTTGGCTTGATAGTTTGGCTGAGAAAGCCGAGGAAGCAGTTAGACAACACAAAAACAGAGATCTGTACCAGATAGTTAATGTTTTGTATGGTAGAAAACGGACAGGAATACAGGGATTGAAGGTTAAACAAGGTAAGGTTGAAGAAGGTGAGGATTCTGTCATGGCTAGATGGGCTGATCATTTCAGTGATGTCCTAAACAATGTAGTTAGTTCTACTCCCATTGTTTGTAATGATAATAGATGCAATTTACAGTCTGAAATCTATAAGTGACCTACAACACTGTCTGAAGTTATTTTGGCTGTTTCTAAACTTAAATTGCATAAAATCCCAGGGGTAGATGAAATTACTAAAGAAATGCTTAGAACTGGGAATATTGCGGTTGCCACATGGATGACTGAAATTTAAAATATCTTTTATGAAAAAGGCATGGTTCCTAAGGATTTTTACCAGAGCTATTATTATCATCCCTATTTTTAAAAAAGGTGATCGCAGTTCTAGTGATAACTATAGAGATATCAGCTTACTTTTTGCTTCAGGTAAAGTTCTTTCCATGATTGTGCTTAATAGAATTAAGAATTTGGTTGACAGTCAATTGCATGATGAGCAGTTTGTATTCAAAAGTGATAGGGGATGTGTACATCAGATTTTTTCAATTCGGCAGATTCTTGAGAAATGTTTAGAGTTTCAGAAACTTTCGGTTGCTAGCTTTGTTGATTTCAAAAAGGCTTTCGACTCTGTAGATCGTCATGATTTGTGGTTGATTGTGAGATCATATGGTATACCAGACAAGTTAGTTAACATAATGAAAGCTCTCTATAATAACACTGAGTCGTGTGTGAGAGTTGGTAAGTCGTGTAGCAATTGATTTAGCATTGCTTCTGGTGTTCGAGAAAGGTGCATTTTGTCTCCTTTTCTCTTTAGCTTTGTTATTGATTATGTTATGCGAAATTCACTTCAAGGGAAAGATTTTGGCCTTAAATGGACTGGAGATACGAAAATTTCTGATTTATATTATGCTGATGATTTAGCCCTTTTGGCAAGTGATGTCGATGAGAGGAATTCTTTCATTCGATCTGTTGATGAGACTGGTAGTAGAGTAGGTTTGGTTATAAACAGAGAGAAAACTAAAGATGGAGTAGGTTTGGTTATGAACAGAGATAAAACTAAAGTGATGAAAATTGGTCAGGCAGATGGTGCTTCAATCGTTTTGAATGGCTGAGCCCTTGAGCAAGTTTCTCAGTTTAATTACATTGGAAGTTATGTAACATATACTGGTAATGTGCGGCATGAGATTAACAGACGAATAGGAATTGTTGCCGGGACTTTTAGGAATCTATGGAGAGTGTGGAGAAATATGGGTATATATCTAAAGACTACAATGAGACTGTTTAAGAGTTTAGTTCTCTCTAGGGTTAGTTATGGTAGTGAAACTTGGACTCTTTATAAACAAGATAACAGGAAACGTGATGCCTTTAATTCTGGATGCTTTCGCAGTATCTTGAATATTATGTGGTTCAACTTTGTAAGTAATGAAGAGGTTCGGCAAAGGAGTCATCAACCTGCTCTGAGCAGTATATTGTGCAGAGAGAGACTCCGTTGGTTTGGCCATGTTGCCCGTATGGATAATTATAGATTGGCGAATAGGGTTGTGAACAGTGTGTCTAAAGGCCTCAGAAAGAGGGGGAGACGTAGGATGGGTTGGGTTGTTTTACGTCTGAGCGGCACTTTTTTGCACACCATGGGCTAAATGGCCACTTCACAAGTACCCCGAAGGCTCAGAGAAGGTTGGGGGAGGAGACCCACTGGAACAGCTGTTGGGAGACAGATGGTAGCCTCCCGTCAAGGCCATCCAGCGTGTTCTTTAACGTGCACAGGGTATGACTCTCCCGCACACGCGGCTACGGCTTAACGTCCCATCCGGCGGACGGCGGCCTTTCCAAGCCCATCAGTGTTCCCTGCTGACCGTGGGCAGGGCGAGGAATTTTGCGGAGATAAATCTCAACGCTGACACAGCTGGACCAGGATGTGGTAGGCAGACAATGTCAAACAGGACCTTGCTAGAATTGGTGTGCAGTGGTCAAATGCAATAGATATAGCTCAGGACATGCTTGGAGAACTAAATTGCACTGTCTGGTTGGACCTCCGTAGCCCATGGCTTCTTGAGAATGATGATGGTGAAGTTTTGGCTCATAGCTTTGGAACAGCTGAACTACTTTTGTGCATATAACAGTAAAGATTTACCATTCCGTAATGGTGCGACTAACATGTATTTGAAGCAGCGTGCAAATTTTATAAACCTAAACTGTTTCAGTCTCTGATTCGAGATGTTAAGTAGTTGTTATTTTATTACAATGTCGCGAGGCATATAAAATTGAATCCTTACCATTGTAATGTTAGCTGAAGAATATAAATTTAATTTTTAACCAACGGAATATTTTAATATTAGAAGTTACTATTATTCTGGGAAAATGTTATCTATTAAAGTCATGAAATTCCTTCAGGGAATTTTAGTCTCATATCTTGATGCTATGCACCGAACAGAGATTCAACCTAATGATCAGGAATCATTTCCACTTTTAAAATAGTTATTCATTCAGGCAGACTAGTATTGCCTCTCCTATTTATTACGTGAGGTAGATATTTGCACAGCTACTGGGTTTGAGAGTTTGACGCCATTCTAACATCTTCTATGCTGTTGAGAAAATCCGAAATGCATGAGATGAGCTGTAGAAATCCATCTTGAATGCAGTTTGGACGCCGTCTTTGCAAATAATTTGTTCGCCATTCAATGGTTTTCAGACATCAGAAGTGATATAAATGGTCAAATACGGCCAAATATTGGGGTTAAATATGGAGGATTTAAAAAATGATGTGACAGAGCTGCTGGAATCTCATCAGATAGAATTGACTGAAGTGGATTTGGTGTAGCTGGCAGCAAAAAAAGGAGGCTGAGTGTAGAGAACACAAATAAGGGGCAAGTGACGGAAAAAATGGGGTTCTTTATCTCGCTCGCATTTGCTCACCAGCTGATTGAAGAAGCAATTGATTCTTTACACTCAGCACAATTCACAGTTTGGAAGATTTCAGTAGACATTGCTCTTTACAAGCAGCTACACAAAGAGAAAAAATAAAAGTTTTATTCAGGTTCTCTAGACACTTTTCGATTTTGCGGGGCAAATTCACCATGATCACCCATGGGGCTTTATGGCATAAACCCTCTTGAGGGCTTCAGTAACATAAATTTCATATATTGAACATGCCAACTTCCTCCATTAGACCGCATTTATCTCAACTCGTCCGCATTGCAACTTTCTGGATATGCCATTGCCACTAGTGTTACGAGAGCAAGCCCACTTGCCTTGCCTCTGATCCCTCTCGACGCAGCAGCAGTATCTTCCCTAACTTAGTGCTTATGATCCATGCGGTTAATGTGGGCATGCTTCCTCTTCATTCAAGCTTAGTGATGGCCAACAAGACACAAATTTATCACTAGATGTCATCTCCGATCGTCTAGTCTTCAACTCCTTATTGCAGAAATATGCAGCCTACGTTGGTGAATGTAGTACCGTAAAATCTCGAATATAATGCGCACCCGTGTATAATGTGCATACTTGATTTAACCCGAAAGTTTCTGGTAAAATGTAAATTCGTATATAATCCGCACCAATAACGTTTCAAGATTTTATCTTAAATTGCATAAAACATTTGTTAACAAAACTTAAACTTTTAACAAAAAAACAAACGAGGACAAGAGGAGGGGGCGCGGTCACGGAGCGCTGTTGCCAAGGGTGCGAAATGCGTCTTGCAACAATGTCTCACAGCTGTACGTGCGACTGTTCAATATTGAAAATGGCGTATTCTTTTGTACGCGGGTATAATATGCACCCCCGTTTAAGCGGGCAAAAATGAGTAAAAATTGTGCCTATTATACTCGAGATTTTACGGTAGGTATTAGGAATTAAATCTATAAGATTTGTTATTAGGATTTGAATTTATAACCTATGTTAGCAATTTTTAATCTCATTGAAGTGAAAATTCGCAATCTAATCTTCCTAAGAAATTACATTTTTTACATGTAAATATGTGCTTGGGATGATCTCATCCCACCTTTTTCTATTGAAACAATGTTTACCCATGACATGTTTTCCAGGAACCATGGCGTATCGAGGTAACCCCCCCGCCTCCCAAATAATCTGTTAGTGCAAATAAATATAATATTTTTAAGTAGATGTGCAAATGTTTAAAAGTAATCCGAAATATCAGAGAAGAAAAACCTATATTATATTTATACTTCTATTCCTATAGATATATACCACTGCAAAATCCTCATGGTGAAGAATACAATTTTGTTGCCAGATTAAGGGTTTTAGGTATAAAGCAATTTTTTGTCAAGGACATTTTATTTATGGAGTGTCTTGTGCAGTTTTTGCAGCAAAGCAAAATAATATAATTGCGGGGAACAACTGGATTGTAGTCTAATTGTGATTTTGAAATAGTATCTAATTGCAACTTCCTCTCGATTAGATTGCATCAAAACCGAAACCAAATCAAATAATATGGTAGTATTTAGGAATCAGACGTATGGCTTAAAATGCTTGAGATTAAGAAAGTGTCCTCAGATAGATAAATATAAAAGAAAAACCACATTTCTTTTCTCCCTTACCTTAGTTCCGAGCCCATCTGATAGTTCTCAAATCTGCGAACAAAGCTACTGAAAAATATTTTGAGGACCATGAGCAAAGATTTGAGAAAAAAAGATTAACAGGAAGTGACCAGATGGCTCTTGTAGATTTTGAGGTGGGAGTAGTAGTAATATTATCTTCCATGAGGATATTGCAGTGGTGTATCTCTACAGGAAAAATATGTAATATAAAAGTTGAAACCAACTAGATTTTTTTTCTTTATTTTTTTTTAGTAGATGTTTTTAGCAATTTTTGTTTATAAGAATATATGCCTTAACTGGCATAGTGGTTAGGCAGCTAGCGACTGTTCCAGCAAGGCAAACTTTGTGTGTTGTGTTAGCTCTAACTAAGGCAGTGGTCAGCAGTGACTTCGGTCTTAGTAGGGCATGTCCTTGTATGAGAAGTCCTGTATTAATCTAGGAGTAGCTTCCAGGATTCTTCTCTGTCCTATATGTCGCAAATCAAAAAAAAAGTCTTGAAAACTTGAAAATGTTTTGTTAAAAGTCTTGAAAAATGGCCTTGTGAAGTTCCCGCCGTCCATTGGCTCTAGCGATAATTTGGAATTGAGTCTGAAAAACTGCCCAAGATGATTGGCCATCTTATGGTTGAACTTCTTGTAATATGTGTTAACACATTATTATCACTAACATTACTATTTTAACAAGAAGAAGATAACAATTCAGTCCTTAAAACTTGAAATTGACGTTCACAATCAGTTTTAACATTATCAATCTGATGTTTGCCATCTAATTTAATACTATCAAATCTATTATTAAAGTTACAAGTGATTTCATTAATGTTACCCTTTGTACCATCAATTTCATCTTTTAAAGAATCATACTGTCTACTGAGTTAATTCTTTATATCTTTACATAGATCAGTTATTTCACAGATTTTACTGCCTTGAGCAGCCATTTCAGCTTTTATATCATCATTTTGAATAGCTATTTCAGCTCTTCAAAATATAATACTACTCAAAATATATAATAGCTACTCAAAATGATAATTTTACTAGCATTATTCATGCGTAGTAAAATTATCATTTTGAGTAGCTATTTCAGCCTTCGTAGCATTATTCTGAGTAGCCATTTTAGCTCTCATATCTGTTATAAGTTTTACTAATTCTTCCATACTTCCAGTGAAAGGCATTAAAAATTACCTACCTCCTGACACCAATTATTACGGATTTTTAGCTGTATTTGAATATTTTGCAACCAAGCATGGATTCGTAAAAAATTACCAGACTGTAAATGAACTGATTTAGTAACTAAAGCAATAAAATTACATACATCATAAACCATTGTCTATACTAGTCACACTACAAGCACCAATATGCTATTGATCGATATTAAATGATCCTGGTGATCATAATTAGTAGACAAAACTGATAAAAAACACACATTTGGAAACTGATTCACAAATCAATGTATGAGCAGAAATCTTACTAACCATATTTCAGTGTTTAAATAACACTTATGAAACGAATAATATTATTATCTGCAATACAGATGCATTTTTATTTTACTTCAAAATGAGATCTCTCTTACCACTTAAATATCAAGAATTTATCACCGCCACAACACAAACTGCAATTGTCTCATTTTTACACATGACAAAACTGTCTACCACTTCTTTTTGTAATTACTCTTAAATCATTATTTCTTTTAGCACTTCTGCGCACATCCCAAGGAAAAAACCTCTTTCTCGTTCACGCTAATTTTCCAAACTCCTAACCATCTTCTTTTTTTTAACTTTATCGTGTTCGAACTCCTTAGTGACGTAATTCACACTCTGTGCTATATCTGGAGTTTCGCAATAAGTGATTACGCTTTCATTGCTGCACGTGTAGTTCTGTTTCAATATATTTTATGAGACGGTAGTATACTTATGAATCAGCTGTATTTAGCCGATATAATAATAGTCTACAAAGTTAAACTTGTACTTAAAAATGAGAAAAAAAACAAGGTTTTACTAATCTGAAAAATTCAGTGTAGAAAAGCCAGATCTCGCTGATGGTTCAAAACAGGATTCATTTCATTAAGATGTCGCGAGACAGATTGGATTACAATGGCAAGAATATAATTTTAAACGGAAGAATATAAATGTTGCAGATGACGATTACATGAATACATGGATTTACTATTATCTCTTCATTCTTTAAAATAAATGATATGAATTAAAACCATTTAGTTGAATTATACTTTGGGATGACAGTCTAATAATCTCATTTGACTCGATACATCACTGGTGAGGATTGATGAATCTCATTTGACCCTATACATCACTGGTGAGGATTGATGATTGTGGATCGGTGGATGATGGATGACTGAGGATTGTGGTCTGCCCGAGGGAGTTTTTAAATAAAAGGCATACGTTATAAAATGTTATTTATTTGATTTTTTTTTACATATATTTTAAAATCTTTTTATATATTTTATTTCTATTTCCTAAGTTATCGACTATTTGCTCATCAGGAATATTCTTAAAGAAAAAATTACAGAAATCAGTCAGTAACAAACAGGCTTATTAATCAGTGCAAAAATAAAATAATTTGGAATATTATACCACTATAATATCAGTAAAATAGCTACGGATTCAATTGATTACAATAATACTTTTAAAATTATACTTTTTATGAAACGGAAAACATAAATTTTTGTGCAGACACTATATCAGTGAATATGGTGGCCGACTACCAGACGCGTACTGGTAACCACCGCAATCCCCTCGGGGGAAGGGGGGATTATTTACAAAATTTATGATGAAACTTGATTTACAACTATTTAAAGGAATAGTCCAGATTTTTTTCTTGTAGCTTTGAATTAATAATAACAAATTGTGAACAATCATCGAATTTAGCTTCGTTTTCTCTAATAGAAATTCCTCTTAGTGTCAGTTATTTTCAACCAGTTGAGCCGTCTGCAGGGGTCACAGCTGTGTGTAGGAGTCAGAGTTTCTTCACGGACATATGCTGTCCTGCTCCTCGTAAAGGTTAGTTGGCCAACGAAGTTCTTTGTTTTATTTGTCCACTCTTTGCCTTGTGATCGACGACTGCTTCGAACCTTCCACCGTTCGATTACGGAATATGGAAGAGATATTTAGAATTGTTTTGATCTGCGTGTTTTTGTAACTTGTGATATTTTCTTTATTAGTGTTAACATAGAAATTATTATCCTTAATCAGATTGTAGTACTCAGGAAAAAGAACTTATCCTGGTGGTCCGAAAAAAGAAAAAAAAAATGGAATAGAATAAATTACCTAAACTTTCTTATTTTGCGGTACTCTCTTTAGATGATCTAGGTTCCACAATATAAAAAATTACAGATCAGGTAATCGTCCGAAACGTTCTGCTGATAATGAAAATCATTTTGAAAGTAATACGGATGTTATTGACAAAACCGAGTACACTTCGAAATATAGTGCTGATGAAACTCCTATTGTAAAAGTCGACAATATTGAGGCTGAAACCGCAATTTCTCCATATCTTAGTGATTAAGTTAATGTTACCATTGATTAAGCGGTGAATAATCCTACTAATCGTCGACATTACCCTATTGATATTATTGACGCGAATCTGATAAAAGTATAGTTCGCTATGGACTTTATAACCCTAAAGCTTCTTTTCCTAGTGATGAGAAAAATAGCTGCTTTTCTGATGATATTATTATAAAAAAGCATCACGTGGACAAAATATTTCTTGGCTGTGGTTATGTTATTCTCAGAAATTGGATATGACTTATTACGAGCCTTTCTGTCTTTCTGCAGATAGAGATTCGAATTATTACAACTCAGCATGGGCTAGATGTGTGAGTGACTGATAAGAACTATGAAAAAATAATGATCATGAACTCACGTATTGTCACTTGAAAGCATGTGGACATATGCTCTGCGGAAAAAAAGACTTAACTACTGTTATATATGATATTATGTACTGATTTGTGGAAAGAAATATTAAAAAAGAATTATTGATGTTACTCTTACTTTGGCCTCATCTGATCTAACTTTTAGGGACAACGCAAACAACTTGGCGAGCAGCATTATGGGAATTTCCTAGCTATTATTGAACTGTTGGAAAGTACAACGCAGCAGTTTTTCCGAATCAGTCAGCAAAATTATTTCATGACAGCAGAGTCAACAAAGAGTAGATTGCGTATTTCAGCTCTAGAATACAGAATGAATTACTCAATATGTTGGCATCAAAAAGGAAAAATGTACCTATTTCAGAAGTTAAAGATTCATTTTTTCCATTACATTTCGCACAGCTCAAGATGTTTCAAAACAAAAATCAACTCAGTTAGACATTTCTCTATGCTACCATTAAATCCAATGCAACTGAATCACCAATTGAGCTGAAAATAAATGAAAGTTTTCTTGGATTTATTCCCATTTAAGTCTTGATGACTGTAATAGTAGGAACTATTGAAAGCTGGGGCATTTCTATAAACAAATGTCGTGGTCAAGGATATGATGGGCCAGCAGTAATGAATGGCTTTTTTGCGTTGTCCAAGAAAGAATTCGGAAAATTAATAAGAATGCAAATTATATTCACTGCCAGCTCATAATTTAAATTGAGTGCTGAACGATGATACTAAAATACCTGAAGTTAGTTCATTTCATGATCACATTCAGAGGTTATATGGTTTCTTCAGTCAGAGCATTAAAAGAGGGGAACTTTTAAGCAAGTGTGGAAAAAATTAACAAAGAATTCCAACTTTAAAAAGATTGTGCCCAACTCGATGGCCATCAAGGCGTGATACCCTTTTTGATGTTCCCTTTCGATGCATGGATATTGTGAAAGCTCTGAGTTATTTAATAATAGCATACAAAAGACCAGAAGAGTGGAATGAAGCCAGTGCTTAAAAGAAATATGGAAATGTACGAATTGATCTTACATATTGTCATTCAGTTAAAAATAGTAGAGACAACTAACGTCGAAGATTTTTCAACCCCCTATTGAAAACCTATTTAAAACAACCAAAATATTAGGTGAAGCTATAGAGAGATTACAAAATTATAGGGCTGAAATTTCTGAAGTGAAAAAACCGTTGAAGGTATAGCTAATCCATGGGGAACTGAATACCAGTTTGCGAAAAAAACCCCGAAATATTCCCACAAAAAAAGTTCTTTTGACGAGCTCAGTGAAGACCGACGCCTTAATGACCCCGAGCAATTTTGTAAAGTTAACGTATTTTACTAAATATTGATGTCATCACAACTCAATTAAAAAGTCGGTTCACTAGAAAGAAAGATGTCGTGAAGAAATTTGAATTCTTACATCCTAGAATCTTATAGAGAGAAGTGACTATGAACTCTACATTTTCGCTAGCTACCATGCTGAACAATATTTGGGTGATATTTCTACTGAATTCCCCAGCAGTTACTCTTAGAGCGGAATGTTCTCCAAAAACACATATTTGAAATAACAGATGTATCAATTAAAGATATGGCTGAACTTCTGATGTTTAAGAATCATATCCAGATGTTTCTGTTGCGTTAAAAATTTCTTAACTCTTCAAACAAGAGTTGCGAGTGCGGAAAGGTCTTTCTCTGAGTTAGAATTAATTAAAAATTATCTTCGAAGTTCATTGGCACAGGAACGGTTATCGGCACTGAGCATAATAAGCATTGAAGTCGATCGAGTTCAGAAATTAGACATCGATTCTTTGGTGGAGGACTGTGCTGAACGAAACGTTAGGAGGAAAAACGCTTTCGTCAATAAAACATCCGAAAGGAATTATACATATTATGCTTATCATCCATTTTTGTGATTGATAATTTTTAATTTTGACTCATTTATATAATAAGTTAAAACCGTTTCTGAGAATAACCTCTGAAACCGAACATTGCTGTAGAAATAATTTTATTCATATCCTGCAGTCAAGTAACTGCTTACCACAGAGGTCTGATTAATTAATACGCCATATAGAAGAATCCACGAGGAAGGCGAGACCGCAGCAGAAAGACAACACAACATTCGTGCCTTACCCAAGGCTAGAATGCAGGTGTCTTTGCTCAGTAGGCAAGCATGCTAACAACTCTGCTGTGGTTGTTTTTTGCACAGCTAAAACGCATTAGGCTGAACCAATTACATTCAGAAAATTTGGAGTGTTTTAGCGTTTGCTACATATTGAGGTTTAGCGAACAATTTACAATATGCATAAGCAAATTTGCCTGCTCAAGTTGTAGGAATAAATACTTTGCATTTCCGTGGAAAATCTAAGAAAAATCGATCATGACCTTAAACAGTTTTCAATCACTTTACATTTAGTAAATGAATTAACGGAAATATCTTTTACATAGTTTTAATTCGTTGCATTTTAAACTCTTGGTTCTAATATTACAGATTATCCTTTCGTGTGAAACAGAAAATTTATATTGTGTCTTTTTTTTTATTTCAACTTGATGGTTCTAACTAGCAAATATTTTCTTTAAGTACTAATCATTTTTTTTTCGTTAACTAAACTTTTCCACTTTTAGCTTCACGGTGATTAGGGCAAACATAAGATATGCAAACAAATCGTTTTTGCAACGAAAAAAATTATTTTCACAATGCTTTCATAAAACAACAAATGATTCATGAACAAGTTTGAACTTTACATTGTTCTTTAAACCCGAAACAAATATTCAACTCTTCAAACTGAATGTAAGATTATCTCTCGAAAGAGAGCAGTTTCTGACATTTGTGTAGTTAACTGACACTGGTGGAGGCGTTGTACCGTCTCTCAGATATTTTGAGATTACGAGCAATGCTTAGTTTCAAAAGAAAACTTTCTGAATTCTGGAATTGCTAATTTCAAAACAACTGTTATCGTGTAATAAAAAAGTTGTTGAATCACGGGAAACTCTCTATCGGTGATTAAGTACGTCGTTTGCCAATATTTTTCTCTAATATAAGGCCGAATATTCCCAGTAAGAATAAATAGTACTGAATTATTCAAATTTTAAACTGTGGTCGGTTGGGTTGTTTCATATCTCTGAGTGGCCCTTTTAGCACACAATGATTTAAATGGCAAGGTCACAAGGATGCTAGGACTCAAAGATGGTCAGGGGAAAAAATCCACTTGACAGCTGTTAAGAAACGGAAACCTCCAAGTCAGGGCAGGACTTATGCATAAGCGAACTAAGCTACAGCATAAAGTCTCACGGTATTGAAGAACCTCAAAAAATATGCATTTCAAGTTTTACTGTGTGTCAGCTGTGAATTTATATTTGGAAGTAATAAATTTAGCAATCATAAAATACAATAAATGTTTTCATCACACAAGTTTACTGTTTATTCTTAATATTTCCTTCAATCAGAAAAATAAATATGCATTTCGACTTTCGAAGTTTTTAGGTCTCTTAAACTTGACCTATATTAGGGCCTGAGAAGGTTATAATTCGACCCTGCGTTAAGACCATACACGATGTTTTTTAATGTTCACATTACATGATTCTCCTGC
The DNA here is from genome assembly GCA_038380435.1 of Ryuthela nishihirai. NCBI lineage: Eukaryota > Metazoa > Arthropoda > Arachnida > Araneae > Heptathelidae > Ryuthela > Ryuthela nishihirai. The sequence goes on along the minus strand of JAWZYU010000007.1, from coordinate 77,965,359 downwards.
ACATTAGGTCTGCACTTTACATCTCACTAGATGGACGGCTATTTTTCTAAAACCCATCAATGGCCTCTTTCTTACCGAGAGCAGGATGTGGATTAGCAAAGATAAATCTTGTACAGTTGTGATTATCTCGAAACTGTGGATTATGAGACTGGCACGCTCTTCCGACTGAGCCAAACTCCTCTTTTACAGCATCGGGATAGCGTATATCAGGTGAGTGAGATCTGATCGTGAAGCATATCATAATAGCTCTCCTTTTCTCTAAGGAATAAAATTTACACGATATGATTAACTTTTACAGTGGCAGAGAAGCTAGTATGCTTGGCTTCTGATCAAAGGATAACCTTGGATATGTCACGGATGTTATCTGTCTTGTTTTTGTCCTTTTACACTGCAAAAGTCCACTTTGTTTTTGTCCTTTTACACTGTAAAAGCATGTGTTTTACACTGTCTCCATGTCGTTTTATCACTTTTTGTCCTTTACACATTTTTATCTCGTCTTCCTCACAGATCTTCTCCATGGCGTATTATTTATACTTATAGGCTCCTGTCTGACCTCTGTGGCAAGCATCTGCTTGAGGGTTAATATTTCTGTTATAAAACTAAGATAATCATTTGAATCAAAAAGCACAAATTTGTATTTCATGCAGCAAAGTGTGATAATTTTGGTTTTATTTAAAATATTTGTGAGTTCTAAAAATTTAAATTATTACAAACTCAAAAAATCTTAAAGCAGATGTATCGATTTAAAATATACAAAAATCTAATGAAATTTCAGAAATAGAAACCAGCTCGTATCTAGAAAAAAAATCGAGGGGGGGGGGGGCGAGAGACACAATAGAGCCGGAAAAATGTAAAAAGGTTGGCTAAGCGACTAGATTTCCATTGCATTATTACATTTCCTCCTTCGCTTTACAGGTTTTAAAAGATTTCTTTAAAAATGAATGAAATATCAGTAAGGTTAATAATTTTTGCCTCTAATACCATTACTAGCATTTTGAAAGGATGGCCCCCCTCCCCACGCTAGATCCCGCCCTGACTAAAACTATAGGGTTTCACAAAAGGACCCACCCCGAAACATTTCTTGTTGGGGGGGGGGGAGACTTTCCTCTACCCCACTGCCCACTTTCCGACCAGATTGACCCTTTGATATTCCCTCGATAGGTCAATCCGTCCCTGCCACTGCAGCTATTTCGTAACATGTATTATATCTAGATGCATAGAAATAAAAATTCATTATATAGTGTAAAATTGTGTCTATTACCGTGTAAAGCAAAACTGGTTCATTTTTTGGCGTGTAAAACCTAGTCTATCATCGTGTAAATCGAGGGACTGTGTAGTTTCATTCGTACATTTAGGGATGGGAGCCACGTATTCATATGATATAACTGTATTTATATTTATTAAATTTATATTTTTTTTATATTTAGGTATGTGTGTTGCTTAGATACAAAACACGACATTTCCACCCAACAGTGAAAGAGGATTTTATTTCTTACCTGTTCGCTTCAAGGTATAATACTCACAGGCTGTCACTCCTCCGAAGTCATCTAACAGGGGTAATTAAAATAAGTGTATGGTGACAGTAGTACACTGACTGCTCCGCTAATTTCTATTCCTCCTTATGTTTTCCAAAAATAACAAATGATTTAGGATTTTCTAATGTGAAATAATTATTAATGTAGCTAAATACGTGCTATTTGTTTTCATTCACGGATTACGGCCTTATTAGGAAGGTGGTGGTGGTGGTGGTGGTGGTGGGGGGGGGGTGACATCATAAATGTATAAAAAAAGTGGGTTGTTGTTATCTAGTATAATGTTTTTAAATTGATTTTAGTTCTTAAAAAACTAAAAGCAAATATTTTTTAGAAACAAAAAATAAACTTTTCACTAATATTTTAATTTTCATCACTCAACTTTCATATTCTAAACCCAGATGCAAAATTTAAGCATTTTTTTTGGAGTAACGTAATATATCGGAGATTAAGAGTAACTTTTATAATTCATCAAGTGTAATCAAAGATTACACAATATACGCAAAATCACCTCTGAATATATACGCAAATCTGAATATATCACCTCTGAATATATATGCAAAATATAAAATACGCAAATCCACGACAATAGATGCAAAATACAGAATTCCTGCATCTACAATGAGGTAGCAAAAGTGTCAGTGAGAAAATAAATATATTTTTCCTCCAAGTCGCGTTGTTTTAATAGAAAAATCATTGCCTTTTCCCTCTCTGTCGATCAGTAAATTAATTTTTTTAATTTTAATAAATTTTTATTAACCAAACATTGCAAAATTTTAATAACCCCTCGTTAACCTTCAAACTCATTACTTAAATCTGTGGAGGCCTGTGCCCAGTCGCCCTCATTAAATACTCTTCCGCAATTCTCAGAATTTTCAATTCCGCTGAATACAAACGAATTTAAAAAAATACATTTAGAAAATGAAAGCAGAAAACATGAATATGCATCTTACAACAAATAGAGTAAGAGTTAAAATAAGAATTTGAAAACCACAAATCCATTCCCCAGTTCTGCCTCTGGTGGTAATTAAGACCGAACCCAGACGGTTATGGAGGATGTGAACGTGTATTATCCATGAACACTTAACGGCTTTGGTTGGAATCGTCTTTCTTCGTCTAGTTCTGATCTCTTTACCCAGTGTCCTTCTGATCTCTTTACACAGGATCCTTCATAATTTTTGAAAAGACAAAAGGTACTACTTTAAATATATAATATAGTTCTTCCCCTTGGCACTCCTTGTCGGCAGAAATGAAACCTGAAATATGTGGTGTTTCAAAAAGCTTCGTATCTAAAGGGTTAAAATATAGCAATTAAGAAACGAGGAATTTTTCTTAAAAGTTAGGATCCGCTTTTTTAAAAATCAAATGCACAGTTAAAACAATGATCGTATAATATGCAATGGTCTTTGTAAAAAAACTCTTTCACTTCTCTTGTATCCGAACGATTAAGAAGTTTTGTTAAAAAAGATGTCATCTGAAGCCAATATTATATTATTATTTTATTGTTACAAATTTTAAATATAAAATAATAGACATAGACATTTATTCCCATTGAATAGACAAGTTATACATTTCAAATAAAGAATTTTGCATAACATATTTTCTAAATTTATACATTCAACTTTAGAAATATTGAAAACATCCACAAGAGTTCAAGCAACTCGCATGTGGGTTTATACAATTTGGTAAAACATTCTGGAAAGGCAACAAATTTAATTTTTGAAAAGGCAACATCTATAGAATTTACAAAATCTATAGATGTGATATCATTTTCTATTCTATTTCCAAATTAATGAAAGACAGAAATTTAAATACACAAAACGTATTCCTACCATAATAATGATTATTAACATTTTTATAAAAGTTTTTCAGTATCATTATATTCAAAAAACCAGATTTTCAACTTCCATTAAAAGATTGAAAGTTTGTTTCATCTCTAAGATTTCCCGGCAAAGTATAAAATATTTTTAGTACTAAATATATATAATTATTTTTGTACAATAGTTTTTTTAGGAAGAGGTAAAATAAGATTTAAATGTTAAGATATTCTTGCATTGTAATATATAAGCCTAATATCACCTTCAACCCAGTGCTTTTTAAGATATATAATGATATTGTATATATATAATTTTTTAAAGGTAATACACCCAATTTTGCTTTTACATGGATTTTTTTGTACGATTTTGATTTAACACGGTTTAGAAAAAAATTACAATTCTCTTTTTACACGATTTATTTTGATCTAACTCGGTTCAAACGGCGCTTTTGTAAAAATCTCCATTTGAATTTAATTCTGAAAAAATATATCCTATAATATTCCCATTCAAGAAAAAATTCCTAGGATTTATATTTATAATATAGATGCCGCTTTTATGGTCGCATTTTTCGAAGTAGTTTTAACTTTGAAAATGTACTGTAGATGATACTGTAGATGCACATTTTCTGCACTAAAATCCCCAAAATAAAAGCTACACTAACATAACATAGCTAGGAATGAACCCTAGCTCCGCAAATTAAGAAAAGCTCCAAAATAAATAATCTCATCGAAAGATTTCATATATGAAATCATATAAAGATTTCATATAAGAAAGCTTATCGCTAAACAATGAAACCTTGTTCCACACTTAAAAACGCCCCAAAAAATAATGTCATCAAAAGTAGATTTCATTAACAACGCTTATCGCTAATGAATGAACTTAAGAAAAGCCCCAAAAAGAAATAATCCAATTGAAGACAACAATTTTAACAGTCAAACATTCGAACATGCGGATGGATATCATATTGCAACTCAGCACTACAGGTTTTTTGGTTTTCCGTGTGAATAGTTCAAGAAGGCGACTGAAGGCCTACACTGCATCGTAGCCGTCTTGGCAAATAGGAGAAAAAAAACTTAGCGTTCAACATATAATCTTCATTACAGCTTCCCTTACCACAAATCCTTAAAATATTGGTCGATCTTGACAATTTACTAATAGTTACTCTTTCGCACACTAATTCTAGCGCAAACCAAAGACAGAGAAAATACAATTTTCTATTATTTCTCAAATAAATTCTTTAGTAGTAAAAAAGTCTTTCCGGTTCTTAATTTACAGTTCTAACAATAGGTAACAATAGGTTCTAACAATAGACTCTGTTTGAATTACAACACTAGAAATAAGTTTAATTGATAATTGATGCCAGGAATGGCCAGGTGGTAGCAATATCTTTCAAAGGAAATAGTCTTTTCTCCGAAGTGGACATCTCCCAGGTCAGTTTGACCTATTGAGCTGGAATTCTGTGTCATTTTTGGTTTGTTTTCTATCCTGCTGAGAGGATGTTGAAACGGTCTCCATGCTGACCATCTACAGGAATTGGATTCTGTATTATGACTATGATTTTGAATGTTGGATTTTGGCTTCTGTTAAAAAATAACCTATCGCTATGCTTTCTGAAGGTTTGTGAGTTGCAAATTACAAAGAACAGATACTCAAGATGGGGGAGTGAGAATAAGGTTTGAGTAAGGTTTCCCAATGACTAAAATATTCCATCTGACAGAAAAGGGTAAAATGATATTCTATATCCCTTGGGTACCTCCTTGATAATAAACACTTATAGTGTGTAGGTTTGATTCCCAGCAGGAATACCAGTTATGCTATTTTAGAGCATTATTGCATTAATGAAAGAAATATATGCGTAAAATAAAATGAATAATTGTATAAGAAAAGGTAATTGAATAGCTGAATTGTATCTGTTGCTTATACCCCCATCGAGGACTCTGTTGAGAAGGAAAGAGGCAAGATTAACCAACATTTTAAAATTTTGTCAATAAAGTGTATATTACGCTTCAATTGCACAGGAATATAATTGATTATCAATTTATTAACAGTAAATGAACAAGCTCTGCTAGGAACTCCGCGCCATTTAAGGGAGCTGAAATTAATTCTGCCGTTATCTGTTAAAAGTGCATTCTAACTCAAACTTAATAATTATGCTAAGGTTAAGAAACTTATGAACACTGAAGCTTTTAAACAATCAGAAAAATCAAAATTTACCATGACAGCATACTAAGTTATCATTAAATATACTAATATAATTTTCACACAATTAAGATTGTGGGTAAATGGGATCCTTTTAAAAGGGCTAATATTGACACCAAAAGTTCTAGGAAAAAGGAGCGTGGAAGACAAAATTATTTTACTGATAAGGAAATGCAACTGATATCTGAACGGAGTGTAGGAAGATACTTAATCAACACCACACTAATTTTAGCAGAAAGCTTCATAAAAGTATGAGGTAATGTTTCTGAATTTTTTTCAGTTCACTTACCCCTTGGTCTCAGAATCAGATTTCACGTTCCCTTTTCAATTGGACTTAAATATAATCTCAAGTTACGTACAATGGTGCAAAAAATCATCAGCAGCAACAACACATCATCATCATTGTCAACATCAGTAATTCGACCTTGCAGATAGTCTGTCACGCAAGATTCGGGTGTGTCGTAAGCGCTCTGGCACTAGTGGATGACTGCCGATTACTAATGCATATCAGATGTCAACAACGTCCTCAGAAACTGGTCGCCGTCCCCTGCCATGAGCTGTACCTGCACGCCTCCGCAAAATTCTGAATTATGCTGCAAATCCCATTTCGGAAGAGAGTTCCACATTTCCCTCTTTTCAGTTGGAGATATTCAAAAACAGCAGCCATGGCATTTATATTGTTTTGTTAATAGAGCTTAACCAACAGTTCACGATCCTAAAATTCTGGTCTCATGGTGACTTTCTGTTTCCATTCTGTTATCACATCCTCTTATATTCTTACAAAGATCCGTCAGAGGAGTATATTCACTTGATTTTTCTATACGTTGCCCACTAACCGTGGTAAAAGTTGAAAATTCCAAAATTTTAAACAAATATTACAAACGATGTGGTTAAGCTAGAAATTTTAAATTTTGGTGGTGGAATGTGAAGGTAAATAAGCTGTAAGAAGTCTTTCATTAGTGCAGTCATATCCTAGAAGATATGACTGGCACGTCTGCTCAGTAGCAGACCTACATCACTGGCACGTCTGCTCAGCAGCAGACCTATATCTTGCAGATGCTTTCCGTCCTCTAGTCCAGAAAGTAAAAATTTAAAATCATTTTTAACTATCTGACCTTTATCTATCCATGTAGTCACTTGCAAGTGTAGAATAACTAGGTTATAACCTTGGAATTCCTGTGTGAGGACGTCAAGAGAATAATCTTTATGCAACATCCTCACATTCCATGTATCTTGGGAAAAATAATAAGTAGGATTTTTAAAGAAATTAAATTTATTAAGAGAAGTAGGGTGAACAATATCAAACAGCCCATTAATCGCAGGCATGAGACAAAGACCTGTTCCCACTTCGCTAAAGGATTAAGTCAACAATGCTGGTAGGAACTTTAGGCACCACCTTTACAAGTGGATCTTTTCAAGAACCAGAATTAAAAAGAGAAACTGACCTGCCTGAGACACATTACTTAAGGACAGGTAGATGATGTCCATAGAAGTAAGGGTTTAGGTACCTGCGATGGTCTCTGATAAGGTTTACTCACCAATTATCAACAGTACAAATAGTGATACAAGATGTCCTGTGCATCTATTCACTTAAGGCTGGCAAACCATAGGCAGACAGAACACACAGTGGTAGATTTTTCTCCTCAACAGATGCCCGCTAGTGCAACAAGTTCTGGATCGGTAATCATGCTTAAAATCATTAGTCAGTCCAATGAGTTTAAATGGTTAGCACCAAGATTCTGTGAAGTTGTGAGCTGAAAAGCACGTTGTCCATAGATGACCAGATCATTAGGCTACATTAATCTAGCAGCCTTCCCCCTTCAGTTCCTTTCCAGGAGAAAATATCTCTTTCGAAATGTACTAATTATCTGCATCACGAGGAGACAGAATCAGACTTTAGTCGCTATGCCAGGCCAGTTCTGTGCGTCATCACAAAGGATTGATGCACTTCCAGTGTATGCCTAGCTACTATTTACTTTCAATTCCCTTCTATTACCTACTATTCCCATTCTATTTAATTACTATTCCCTTCAATGACGATGTAGTTAGTTACAGAATTTCATTCAATTTTGGTCTCATTAAAACACCATTCGCTTTAGTACACCAGGCGAAATATAAATTAAAAAAAAATATCCCCTCAAGCAACTGCTTGCCACAGAGGTCTGACAGGAGCCTGTCAGTTTATATGCCATAGTAGAAGTTCTGAGAGGATGGCAGGATTTCAGCAGAAAAAACGACACGTACATCCATGTCTTACCCGGGGCTCGAACCCAGGTCCCTTAGATCAGTAGCCAACTCGCTAACTACTCGGCCATGGACGGCTGAAATACATATTATATTATTCAGTTTTCACGCCATCCAGATAAAATTGTAAAATGGGTCCGTATTGTCCTGAGGGCCGCTGTTTGTGCACTCCTGCTGTAAACTGAGGGAGTCGACTTTACAACTTTGAGATCTTAAAACTCAAAATTTTATATTTCCCGTACAGTTGATAATATTATTTTTGCCTAAGTGTCATTGACTGAACTCGTTTGGTCATTGACTCAGTGAATAGCACACCAGGCTCGTAATCAGCATTTCCCAGGTCCGAGTTCCAACCTGTGACTGCATTGAGATTTATTTCCGTAAATCTTCACTCTAGCCTAGATGAGAAAAAGGATACAGATAGGCATAAAACGTCCAACGTCCTTCGGATAGTATGTTAAGCCGTGGCCTCACCCTGTGCCCATTAAAGAAAATTCTGGATGGCTTGATGGGAGGCTACCGTCTGTCTCTAAATGGCTTGTCTCTTTCCTAAGCTTCCCTGTGGGGTACTTGTGAACTGGCAAACCCATTGTTTGCACAAAACCGCCGCTTAGAAGTAAAACAACCACCTAATTTCGTCAAAATTCAATAGACATTTTTTAAATACACTGGTGGACAAAAACTGAATTATAAACGTAAAAGTTGATATATCAACATAATGACTGGCTATTATTTAAATGAAATTTGGTAGAGAAGTACATAGATCAGACCATGACAAAGAACATTTGCGAAAAGGAATGCCTCGTGAACACTGTGAACAGTGCGTGGCAGGTGCGTGTGGAAGTACCCACACAAGGCAAACTATAAAAGACAGAGCAGATATGGCACTGATCATAACGTCCCTCCGACTCTCCAAAGCCTTTCAGCTTGCAAGAGGTGTTAGAAAACATGTAGACGAACACCCGGAGTGGTCGGTTGGAGGATTCGGAGAGATAGATACCCATTGGTGAGATGTTGGCAGATGAGACCCAAGCTGTGGTAGCCAGAGTGCCTAATGTCTCTTGGAAGGTCATCTCCAGGCTATAGCAACAATATCAGGAATCCCGAAATATGTCTCGACAACCAGTTCCAGTCTGTCCAAGGGTAACAAAATCCCAGGTGGACCAATATATGGCCTTAACAGCGAGAAGGCATAGGGAGACAGCCAGACAATTTAGTTTTGGTACCATCGTTACCGAAACACTGGCGACCCAGAGTTTGCCTGTGCTTCAGTCACGACGGTGTCAAGGAGAACTGTGTCCAGACATTCCTCTTAAAGAAACGATCAAAGGACTTTATGCGGGCAGGAACACACCTGGACTGAACAGCAGTGGGTGCACGTACTCTTTACTTATGAGTCCCGTTTCAGTCTGACTAGAGATTCTCAATGTGTGCTCATCTGGAGAGAACGAAGAATGCACACAATACTGGATTACCATACGCCACTCCAAGTGTTTCAGGGTGTCACTGTGAATGCTCAAATGTACATAGAGGAGAGTCTTGAGCGCTATAGAAGGCTTTTCAAGAGTCCTGTTGATCAGGGTTAAGTTTTATGGACGATAATGCTCCTCTTCATAAGGCTTGGCTGAAAAACGATTACCTCGATATCCACACAATGTATTTAGTCGCCAGTCAGGTCTCCGGTTCAAAATCCTATTGACCATGTCTGGGACCCTCTGGGAAGACGCATTAGTGATTTTCAGCTCCCTCCTAGAATACTCCTAGAGCTGCTATCTGTGTTAAAGGAACAATGGAGATTATTAAAAAAAACTGCCATCCGATCTGTCATTTTCTCCAGCATGAACACTGGATTCCACAAATTAAGAAAAACTAAGAAAAAGTATGATAAACAAAAATCTCTATGAATGATTTTAATGAAATTTGATGGAAACACGAATTTCAATACTAGTTTTAGAATGTCATAAAATATTTCCCACTAAAATATTTTTGGTAAAAAAATAACACTTACAGGAACTTGTCCAAAAATGAAGTCTCAGAATGCAATGGGCAAATTTCTTTAATAAGGAATGTGGTCACCCCTTACAGCAATGCAGGTACGATAGCGATGTTCCATGCTGCTTATGATGTTGTGAATCAGCTCAGTAGGGGAATAATACCATTGTTCCTTTAAAGCAGTAATATGCTCTCCCTTTATTTTTGGTGGAGGGTTGAGGGCAGCAACACGTCTCCCTAGAGCATCCACACATGCTCAATCGGATTTAGGACGGGTGATCGCGCTGGCCATTCCATGCGCATAATGGTCTCCTCTTGAAGGTATTGTTCCACTAGTAGAGCTCTGTGTGAGCGAGTGTTATCGTCTTGCAAGGTGAATGTTTCATCTATTGCACTAGCGTAAGGAGGTACATAAGGGTCCAGGATGCCATCTATCATCTATACCTTTGAGCATTCAGGTTCCCACTCGTCAATACATAGAGGTCTGTGCGTTCACCTAAGGAAATGCCACCCCAAACACACCCGCTACCTCCGCCATAACTGTCTCTTTGACGGATGTTACTCGGTTGATAGCGGTACCTCGTTCTCTCCATATCAAACAATATCTGGAATCACTCTGAAAGCAATATCGGGACTCATCTGTGAAGAGTACGGATTTCCATTGCTCTTCTGTACAGTTAGCATGCGTGCGTGTCCAATTCAACCGCTCTGTCCTGTGACGTGACGTATGGGGTATACAAATTACTGGCCTTCTAGCGTACAGACCTCCCTCACGAAGCCTACTACGCACAATAGAAGCTGATACAACCCTCCCAGTGTCTGCTGCAAGAGAGGATCATAGCTGAGAGGGAGTAGACGTCCTGCTCCTTTGTGCTGTTAATCGCAGATATTGGTCTTGTACAGAGGTCGTAACTGCAGCCTTTCCTCGGCTACCCCTCCGAGACACGGAATCCGTGCTAAGAAATTGATTCCACAGTCTATGGACCACAGAAAGACTCACTTTCAGCCATCGTGCCACGTCTGGCTCACTTTAGCCTACTTCGAGTCAGCCAATAGCTCTCCACCGCAGTTCGTTTGGTAAATGATGTCTCGAGGACATTCCTAGAAAATGATTATTTCGAATTTCCTTACTCACATTTACAACACAAAATAACGATTCACTCCAAAACACCAGTTTTTAAGCCGCTTTCCGATTACACAAATTGACGCAATCTAGACTAATGATAGCTTACTCGCATTACTTTACTGGTTACATGAACAAGTTTGGTGAGGATCGAACAATTTTGTGGCAAATGATAGCGATTTTTATCATTTTTTCCTTAATTTATAGAAACCAGTGTATGATTATTGTGCAATACGCGTGGAGGTAAAGGGCGAAGATACTCCCTATTGATCACCGGAACAACATATTTCTGCTATCACCAGTGAATGACTTTTTTGACACAGGGGTGTTGTCCTTGGCCATCCATTCCTATGCATCTCATTTTTACTTATATGGTGTACCTCTCACTTGAATTTTCAAAAACGTCTCTCAAGTTGTTATATTGCTATATCAACTTTTATGCTTGCAACTTTTGCTCACCAGTGTAATTCCGAAATGTATACTAAATTTACGTCAATTTAACATTAAAATTTTCTCCCTTAAATTTAATCCTGATGATAAAACGAAAACTAATTAAAAATCTGACACATTTGCATTTCGTGTCAAAAATAAACTCTCTGTTCGTAAACGAAGGAAGCAAAAAAAATTATATTTCATTAACTTTTGCAAGATGTCTTGTGTAGCAGTTGTAACTCTAAGAGAACATTCCTAAGAGCTTTTTTTTTAACGCACAGCGGTGTAGCTCTAAGAGAATATTTCCGAGAGATTGTTCTCTTGCAGCAATTGCACCAGACGCGTCCTTCCGCCAAACATTTGCGGAGCGCCGACAATGCTGATTAGGAATGTGATAAGGAACCGTTGTGTAGGAAGCCATGGCAATGTACCTTGCAATTAATTTCTTCTAATCTTTAGAGCTGCAACTTCCGAACGTGCTTTTATTATTTTATTTCTTTCTTCTTAATTTCCACTCATCAGAAGTAACACAATTAAACGCAATTCGTTGATAGTAACTCACAGACATGTGTGCAGAATTATTCAACTTTCGATATATTTATTAGATAGTCGTGAGATTGCCATCAACTTTCAGTTTTTCAGCTAAGGTCTCTCGCTTTTACAGAAGCTCTGTTGGGAAGTTTCTGTTAGAGAAAGACGCAGAGAAGTATGCATAAAAGTTTGTTTTTTGCCTGATATCAGGCAAAAAGCAAATTATTTGCCTCATATCAGGCAAATAACAACACAAACTGACAATATGTAGATTATTAAATCAATACTTGCTACACACAAGTGACATGTATATATCGATTCCGACTAAATGTAATAATCAATAAATAGCCTTCGGTAGTTAGAAATCAGAAAACATTCATTTCTCCCTGTTTGAAATCGTGCGATACCTGGAGTAATGTTTTTACATTACTGTATGAGCTGGAAAGAACTGATAGCCACTAATACGTAGTAGATTGGTTAATCATTCGAAAGATTTTTTTTTCGTCTAAAACAGGAATAGGACTATTTTCTTTAATGGTGTCTTGTACTTCATTTAGATTCTCCTCAAATTCAAAGACAATACAAAGAAGCAAACGAAGTGAATGTCGAATATACATACAACGAATCATGAGCCATTGAATTGAAGAAACCTTAAGGAAACCACGTACCAATGATAATCACATAAAAACAGTTGAGAGATTGAGACGTATACGACCGACGAAACATAAACTACGAAGAATATACTCTCCTTGCAAATTGAGCACCAGATTGCAGAAAATGTGCCTTTCGTTTGCAAAAATTGAAAACGATTGTTTATGATTTAAAGACATCCTTTTTGAATGTTTATGAACAATATAATTTTTCAATGCATTGAATGTAGTTTTATATATTTTATATATTCAGTGTAATCCATAAAATAGAAATAAATGTGTAGGTTTGTGTGTGACTGTAGTCCCCGTATGTGTGACTGTAGTCCCCAGAAATAAATGTGCAGGTTTGTGTGTGACTGTACCTACACATAAACCTACACCCCGTAACTCTTCCAGGTTAGAAACCTGGAAAACCTGGTCTTGAGGATATTCAGTGACAAATATTAACTTTATTGAGTTAATTGGTGGTTGGAAATCGGTACTTTAAAGAAATATTAATAGATTTTTCAGGCTATGAACGTGTAAAATGTAATGAAATCGGCCATATTTTATCCGATAATGCAGGATGCATAAGAGTTATTAAATCTCACAGGCAACATACCCTTTAATGGAGCTCAATTTGATTCTACTATTTGAAAATTATTGTCGTTTTAGAATTGAACATCTGTTAGTAGATACAATTTGCAATAAGAAAAACCAATGTAGTTTCACGAGGTTATGTTGCATTACTATAAAGCTCTTTGAACGAACGTTATTGCCACCAGCATAACGTTTTATTTATATACATTTCTTTTCACATTTAAATATTAAGCAGAAACGCTCCTTCAAGGAACGATTCTTAAATCTCGAATATTGTCCGGAAAACGATATTTTATGCGCCATTGTTTTAAAAATGCACTTTTTCTTTGTTCTTTTTCCTTTACTGGCGAATTGCTCTTATCGTTTAAATTGATGTTACTGAATAATGTTATGTTTCTACGAATTATGTCTACCATTTCTCGTTCCAAATAACATCATGATTCTGATTTTTTCACTTCAGATAAGATAATTAGATAATTATAATAATTTTAAGGTTTTTTAATACCCTACAATAATGAAAAATTAAAAAACGATTTAGTGGCATTTCTATCTCTCTCTCCCTTTATATATATATATGCTGCATGATATACCAGATATATATATTTTTACCATAGCCTGTCTCAGGCGGGATGAAGTTTAATAATTACACTGGTCTGCAAAAAGAAAACAAACTTTTCACCCCCTTCCAAAATTTTGTCTGATTTTTATGCTTTCGAGGGTGCTTAATCCGAATCTGGCAGCCGATTTGTTCTATCACCTGCAGTGTTCTGGAGATATGGGTTTAATTAAAAAAACACTATTTTACTCAGAGAAGAAAAATATATTTTACCAAATATTTATTTACATAATAAAAAGCTGAAGGTGACACTAATAAATCTTGATACATGCGAATATTTACACAAAGAATTCTTTTGTTGTCTTCTGTCGCTTATATTTTACCTGTGGAGCCTTTCGATGCAGGGCTCAAAAGTAGTCCGCCAACATACTCTCGTTCCATTTGCCGCTATATGGTTTTTCCATTTCGGATATGTCTTAATGAAACCTTTCTCCATGCTCATCCGAGACCGCACCCATCAATTGTGGAAAAAAAATTATGTGTGAATAACACCCAAATGCTCTATATGTCCTCCAACGAAAATAGTGCCTGATATAAACATTTGGATGCCAGATTCGGATTCAGCACCCTCAAATCTATAAATTATACCCATTTTATTCGAGGAGGAATTTCATGCAGACCAGTGTTATCGAAATGGTTTGAGTCCAGGTTGGTCGGGAGTTACAAAATTTGAGCCCGAATGCACATCCAGTTCATAAAAAATTCCACCTATGATCGTCGTTCGAAAACCAAACAAACAAACAAACTTTTATGCATACTTCTCTGCGTCATTCTCTAACAGAAACTTCCCAACAGAGCTTCTGTAAAAGCGAGAGACCTTAGCTGAAAAACTGAAAGTTGATGGGAATCTCACGACTATCTAATAAATATATCTAAAGTTGAATAATTCTGCACACATGTCTGTGAGTTACTATCAACGAATTGCGTTTAATTGTGTTACTTCTGATGAGTGGAAATTAAGAAGAAAGAAATAAAATAATAAAAGCACGTTCGGAAGTTGCAGCTCTAAAGACTAGAAGAAATTAATTGCAAGGTACATTGCCATGGCTTCCTACACAACGATTCCTTATAACATTCCTAATCAGCATTGTCGACGCTCCGCAAATGTTTGGCGGAAGGACGCATCTGGTGCAATTGCTGCAAGAGAACAATCTCTCGGAAATATTCTCTTAGAGCTACACCGCTGTGCGTTAAATAAAAAGCTCTTAGGAATGTTCTCTTAGAGTTACAACTGCTACACAAGACATCTTGCAAAAGTTAATGAAATATAATTTTTTTTGCTTCCTTCGTTTACGAACAAAGAGTTTATTTTTGACACGAAATGTAAATGTGTCAGATATTTAATTAATTTTGGTTTTATCATCAGGATTAAATTTAAGGGAGAAAATTTTAATGTTAAATTGACGTAAATTTAGTATACATTTCGGAATTACACTGGTGAGCAAAAGTTACAAACATAAAAGTTGATATAGCAATATAACAACTTGAGAGACGTTTTTGAAAATTCAAGTGAGAGGTACACCAGACCATGACAAGGTCATATAAGTAAAAATGAGATGCATAGGAATGGATGGCCAAGGACAACACCCCTGTGTCAAAAAAGTCATTCACTGGTGATAGCAGAAATATGTTGTTCCGGTGATCAATAGGGAGTATCATCGCCCTGGACCTCCACGCATATTGCACAATAATCATTCACTGGTTTCTATAAATTAAGGAAAAATGATAAAAATCGCGATCATTCGCCACAAAATTGTTCGATCCTCACCAAACTTGTTCATGAAACCAGTAAAGTAATGCGAGTGAGCTATCATTAGTATAGATTGGGTCAATTTGTGTAATCGGAAAGCGGCATAAAAACTGGTGTTTTGGAGTGGATCGTTATTTTGTGTTGTAAATGTGAGTAAGGAAATTCGAAATAATCATTTTGCAGGAATGTCCTCGAGACATCATTTACAAAACGAACTACGGTGGAGAGCTATTGTCTGGTTCGAAGTAGGCTAAAGTGAGCCAGACGTGGCACGATGGCTGAAAGTGAGTCTTTCTGTGGTCCATAGACTGTGGAATCAATTTCTTAGCACGGATTCCGTGTCTCGGAGGGGAAGCCGAGGAAAGGCTACAGTTACGACCTCTGTACAAGACCAATATCTGCGATTAACAGCACAAAGGAGCAGGACGTCTACTCCCTCTCAGCTATGATCCTCTCTTGCAGCAGACACTGGGAGGGTTGTATCAGCTTCTATTGTGCGTAGAAGGCTTCATGAGGGAGGTCTGTACGCTAGAAGGCCAGTAATTTGTATACTCCTCACGTCACGTCACAGGACAGAGCGGTTGAATTGGAGACGCAGGCATGTTAACTGTACAGAAGAGCAATGGAGGTCCGTACTCTTCACAGATGAGTCCCGATATTGCTTGCAGAGTGATTCCAGATATTGTTTGATATAGAAAGAACGAGGTAAAGCTATCAACCCAGTAACATCCGTCAAAGAGACAGTTATGGCGGAGGTAGCGTGTGTGTTTGGGGTGGCATTTCCTTAGGTGAACGCACAGACCTCTATGTATTGACGAGTGGGAACCTGAATGCTCAAAGGTATAGATGATAGATGGCATCCTGGACCCTTATGTACGTCCTTACGCTAGTGCAATAGATGAAACATTCACCTTGCAAGACGATAACACTCGCTCACACAGAGCTCTACTAGTGGAACAATACCTTCAAGAGGAGACCATTATGCGCATGGAGTGGCCAGCGCGATCACCCGACCTAAATCCGATTGAGCATGTGTGGATGCTCTAGGGAGAAGTGTTGCTGCCCTCAACCCTCCACCAAAAATAAAGGGAGAGCATATTACTGCTTTAAAGGAACAATGGTATTATTCCCCTACTGAGCTGATTCACAACATCATAAACAGCATGGAACATCGCTATCGTACCTGCATTGCTGTAAGGGGTGACCACATTCCTTATTAAAGAAATTTGCCCATTGCATTCTGAGACTTCATTTTTGGACAAGTTCCTGTAAGTGTTATTTTTTTACCAAAAATGTTTCTAGTGGAAAATATTTTATGCCATTCTAAAACTAGTATTCAAATTCGTGTTTCCATCAAATTTCATTAAAATCATTCATAGAGATTTTTGTTTATCATAATTTTTCTTAGTGTTTTAGAATCCAGTGTAGATGCTGGAGAAAATGACGGATCCGATGGCAGTTATTTTTAATAATCTCCATTGTTCCTTTAACACAGATAGCAGCTCTAGGAGTATTCTAGGAGGGAGCTGAAGATCATTAATGCGTCTTCCCAGAGGATCCCAGACATGTTCAATAGGATTATGAACCGGAGACCTGACTGGCGACTAAATACATTGTGTGGATATCTTTACTCTCGAGGTAATCGTTTATCAGCCGAGCCTTATGAAGAGGAGCATTATCGTCCATAAAACTGAACCCTGCTCAACAGCACTCTTGAAAAACCTTCTGTAGTGCTCAAGGATCTCCCAAGACTCTCCTCTATGTACATTTGAGCATTCACAGTGCCACCCTGAAACACTTGGAGTGGCGTATGGTCATCCAGTATTGTGTCTCCATAATGTTCTCTTTGGCGGATGTTGCAGGGATGTGCATTCTTCGTTCTCTCCAGATGAGCACACATTGAGAATCTCTAGTCAGACTGAAACGGGAGTCATACGTGAAGAGTACGTGCACCCACTGCTGTTCAGTCCAGGTGTGTTGCTGCCTGCACAAAGTCCTTTGAGCATTTCTTTAAGAGGAATGTCTGGACACAGCTCTCCTTGACACCATCGTGACTGAAGCACAGGCAAACTCTGGGTCGCCTGTGTTTCGGTAACGATGGTACCAAAACTAAAGTGTCTGGCTGTCTCCCTATGCCTTCTCGCTGTTAAGGCCATATATTGGTCCACCTGGGATTTTGTGACCCTTGGAGAGACTGGAGCTGGTTGTCGAGACATATTTCGGGATTCCTGATATTGTTGCTATAGCATAGAGATGACCTTCCAAGAGACATTAGGCACTCTGACTACCACAGCTTGGGTCTCATCTATCAACATCTTACCAATGTTTATCTATCTCTCCGAATCCTCCAAGCGAATCCGGGTGTTCGTCTACATCAGTGATTCCCAACCTTTTCTGGACCATCGCCCCCTTTAGAAGAGAACAAAAATTTCAACGCCCCCTAGTCCATTTAGTTAATTTTATATGAAATATTAAAATATTTTTGAATATTATCTGTACCTAATTTATCTGTTTATTTATCTATTAAAATCATAAAGCAGAAATTAATAAAACGACAACCAAAGGTACAATAAAATTGTTTATTAAAATTTTAAAAATAAACAAGAATCAATAAGAAATAAAAAATAATGAGATAAACACAAAATCAATAATAAATAAAAAAATTAATGAGATGGTTTAGGCTGGTGGAGTGTTAACAATTTGTTAATATCGGATTCCAATTTCGTTTACATCAATCGCAGATCGCCACGTTCAGTGATGTGTAGTCTGTTCCTCTTCTTTGACAGTAAATTAGCTACTGCACTGAATCCACGCTCAGCCATATAGGACGAAGGAAATGCGATTAAAAACTTCTGTTCTATTGCCCACAATCCAGGGTAGAGAACTGGTATTGATTTTTGAAGCCAGATCACTTGGTATCCATGTTTGAATTTTACTTTGAGTGCTTCGTTAGTCGTGGGTTCTAAGAGTTCCTCTTCCAAATTTGATGATTCTTCAGTATCTGTATTTGCAAAAGGATCTAAAACCCAACTCGGTATATTCATGTTTAAAATATCTTGGAAACGCTCCGTAAAATCAACATGAAGAACTTCCAAGTGTTGGCAGTAAGTAAGTAAATCTTCCGGTTTTGCAGAGACTGCTGATAATGTGGGAAAGTGGTTGTATTCACCTCTACCTAGATTTCGTTTGAATAGAAGAAGCTTTCCCGCAAAAGCAGCTATGACGTTTTTCGTTTTAATTAAATTCAACTCATCACCTTGCAATTGTAAATTAACTTGATTAAATATTTTAAACAGGTCTGTCAAATAAACGATGTCATTTTTTGACGTAATCAGGTTCTCGCGCAATTTTTCGTCTCTGTCTTCAAGAAAGTCCAGTACTGTATCAAATAGATTGAGAAAACGATTCAGACAAACACCTTTAGAGAGCCAACGTACTTCTGTGTGCAGCAGCAAGCGATTGTAATCTTCATCATTTTCATTACAAAGCTTACCAAATAATCGGTCATTCAATGAATTGCTTCTAATCTTATTGATTGCTTTAATAACGTAATGGAGCGACGTATGCAGACGTTCATTCAAATTTTTTGCAACCAAATGCTGACGATGAATAATACAATGTACAGCGAGTACATTTGGTACTGCTTGTTTCAAATGTGCTATGAAACCCTTATGACGCCCTGTCATTGCTGGAGCACCATCAATAGCAGCAGACAAAATATTGCAAATAGGAATTTCTTTCTCTTGAAAAACTTTTGCATGGTATTAAATATAGATTCTCCCTTTGTATCAGATTCCAAATTTTTAGCAAATAATAACTCTTCATGAATTTTTTCTTCTTTTATAAATCGTACGTATGATAAGAGTAGAGCTTCGTTATTTGGTAGAGTTGATTCATCGAGTTGAATGGAAAATTTGGAAGTCTAAGTAATCACATAATGATATTTCAACGTTTTTTGCCATTTCATCTATTCTTCTTTGCACTGAATTATTACTGAGAGGAATTTTTTTGATGATATCTGACGGTGTCTTATGATGAAGAACAGTTTTTAATATCTCTTTGACTGCCGACAAAATAAATTCCTCGCCAATTATGTGTGGTTTTCCTGCTTTTGCGATTAACAGTGAAACGTTATATGAGGCCTGTTCTTCTTATCAGCATGCATTTTATTTAAATGCTCTTGTAGCCTAGAAGGTTTCATAGCTTCATTTGAAAATACGTTTCGGCAAATTAAACACATAGGTAATGATTGGTTTGTAGGAGAGTACGTAAATCCATATTTCAAATACTCAATACTGTACTGCCGGCATTTATTTTTAGATGTAGATTCAGACATTTTCAAATACAAATTAACTTCTCAACAGCTTTATAGATAGTTATAAAAATAATGTTTATAATGACTTCTAACACTTATCACTCACGACTATTTATCACGGCGAAGCACATAAAAATACTAAAACATTCCTAGAACTATCGTTTTTACAGATTTGATTTTGTGCACGCATTAACTTGTATGTTTGCGATGCCGGCGCACGTGCTCCGTAAACAAGTCGTTTCAAGCTCCCATATTCTTGTCGAAACATGTTAAATAGCATGAACCGCGTGTTTGCCTACCAATTGCGATGCCGGCGCACTTGCTCCGTAAACAAGTCGTTTCAAGCTCCCATATTCTTGTCGAAACATGTTAAATTGCATGAACCGCGTGTTTGCCTACCAACTTGCAAGGACTTGTCACCGTCAATCTATTCTAAACTAAAACAAATTAGGTATAGGCATACCTAATGCTAATTTAAAAATGCTTATTATCGCGATAACAATAAGATAATTTACATAGCTAGATAAAATATTTTTTCATGAAAACAGGTATTTTTAAAGTATTTTGTATATTAAAAAAAATTATAAAAAATTATTAAATATAATAAATTTATTATTATTATATTATTATTGCATCAAGGTTGATTTGCCTATCAGGACGGACACTGATGTCCAACATAATAAGCCTGATATAGTAGTGCATGTTAAGGTATTGAATGAGATTACAATTATTGAAGTAGGAATAACATCTCAGGATAATCTGCAGACAGTAGAGGTTGAAAAGTAGAGGAAGTATGATCTGCTGGCTAATGAGTTAAGCCTAATTCACAAGTGTAATGTTAATATTATACCTTATGTTCTGACGTGGGATGGTATTGTAACTACGTACCATAAAGCATTCTCAAAGCGACTTGGAGTGGGAAAACATATTGAAGCTTATATCCAATCTGTGATTTTGAAGAGAACTTTTGAGAGCATCTCAGTCGACTTCAGACATACCAGTACGCTAGTAGGCGGTAGCAGGGAACTTATTGTCCTGCCATCCTCTCAGAACTTCTACTATGCCATATAAACTGACAGGCTCCTGTCAGACCTCTGTGGCAAGCAGCTGCTTGAGGGGGTATTTTTTTATTTATATTTCGCCTGGTTTACTAAAGCGAATGGTGTTTTAACAAGACGAAAATTCAATGAAATTCTGCAACTAACTACATCGTCATTGAAGGGAATAGTAGGTAAATAGAATGGGAATAGTAGGTAAATAGAATGGGAATAGTAGGTAATAGAAGGGAATTGAAAGTAAATAGTAGCTTGGCATACACTGGAAGTGCACCAATCCTTTGTGATGACGCACAGAACTGGCCTGGCATAGCGACTAAAGTCTGATTCTGTCTCCTCGTGATGCAGACAATTAGTACATTTCGAAAGAGATAGTTTCTCCTGGAAAGGAACTGAAGGGGGAAGGCTGCTAGATTAATGTAGCCTAATGATCTGGTCATCTATGGACAACGTGCGTTTCAGCTCACAACTTCACAGAATCTTGGTGCTAAGCATTTAAACTCATTGGACTGACTAATGATTTTAAGCATGATTAGCGATCCAGAACTTGTTGCATTAGCGGGCATCTGTTGAGGAGAAAAATCTACCACTGTGTGTTCTGTCTGCCTATGGTTTGCCAGCCTTAAGTGAATAGATGCACAAGACATCTTGTATCACTATTTGTACTGTTGATAATTGGTGAGTAAACTTTATCAGAGACCATCGCAGGTACCTAAACCCTTACTTCTATGGACATCATCTACCTGTCCTTAAGTAATATGTCTCAGGCAGGCCAGTTTCTCTTTTTAATTCTGGTTCTTGAAAAGATCCACTTGTAAAGGTGGTGCCTAAAGTTCCTACCAGCATTGTTGACTTAATCCTTTAGCGAAGTGGGAACAGGTCTTTGTCTCATGCCTGCGATTAGTGGGCTGTTTGATATTGTTCACCCTACTTCTCTTAATAAATTTAATTTCTTTAAAAATCCTACTTATTATTTTTCCCAAGATACATGGAATGTGAGGATGTTGCATAAAGATTATTCTCTTGACGTCCTCACACAGGAATTCCAATGTTATAACCTAGTTATTCTACACTTGCAAGTGACTACATGGATAGATAAAGGTCAGATATTTAAAAATGATTTTAAATTTCTACTTTCTGGAATAGAGGACGGAAAGCATCTGCAAGATGTAGGTCTGCTGTTGAGTAGACGTGCCAGTGATACTCTTGTAGGATACGACTGCACTAATGAAAGACTTCTTACAGCTTATTTATAGCTAAATTTAAAACTAAGATTAAAGACTTGAGCGTTTTATATTGTTATGCCTCCATAGAAGACTCTGGTAGCAACGAGAAAGGTTTTACGAACAACTTCAGATATTTTGAATTGTGAAGCATAGCGACTAAAGTCTG
The DNA here is from genome assembly GCA_038380435.1 of Ryuthela nishihirai. Lineage (NCBI taxonomy): Eukaryota > Metazoa > Arthropoda > Arachnida > Araneae > Heptathelidae > Ryuthela > Ryuthela nishihirai. The sequence continues at coordinate 77,943,132 of JAWZYU010000007.1, read as the reverse complement.
ATTCTGTCTCCTCGTGATGCAGTCAAGAATGGAGATATTACTCTTGTGCTACGTGACTCCAATGGTAAAGTTGGTACTGATTCTGACTTTTGAGCAGGAATGGTAGGCATTGGAAGTTGAAATAGCGTCACATCCCCCAGAGGTTGGGTCACGTGAGCTCTGGGCAAGATGTGATCCAAAATGGATTTGCATTGTGTAGCTCTATACTGCCCACCAAAAACGTTATGGCTACTGTACAGAGTATGTAACAGTTGCGAAGCCAGGACAATACTCAGAGGCAAGCAAGAATGAAAAACAAAACGAAAAACAAAAATCCACAGCATCCTGCTTTCGGACTCTGGACCTGTTGATTTTGTGCCAGTTTCCCTACCAGAGAAGCTATGGTCACGGTGCTTTCACATTTGTCTCACTAAGGTTACGAAAGCGAAGGAACAGGTTTTATTCTTCCAGATAGTTCATATGGTCAGGGTTCATCAGTAGCTATATTGAATTGTGAGGGAATATTGCAACACATGTTACTCATAACGAAATACTCTATCGGAGTACAGCAGATTCTATAGACAGGATGAGGCAAAATTTGGAGCTGGAGCAAATATCCGGAAAAAAGAAGGAATAGAAGAAATCGGAAGTGAGAATCAAATAGCAAATAGTATAGGAGAAATATGATAATGCTAATGTAAACGACCCTCAAGATGCTTTTCAAGTCATCCATTTGTTATCTCTTTAAGAACGACTGGGAGAAATAATCTTTACAACAAACTTATAGAGCATCAAAATATGAACAACATAAAAATCATAACCATGCAATAAATTTCCCACTTTGTACAGAGAAAAAAAACAAAGCCACTGGTGTCATCTATTTTCAGGTAATGGGGCAGAACTATCACTCACTGGGGAATCAGCATAAATTGTGGGAATGCAAATATTTCAACTTTGTGAAAAACTTGTCAGCTTCTGATGGTCCAGCAGTTAGGATGCCCCGACATGCTTCTGATAGGCGTGGGTTCGAGTCCCACTGAGAACAACCAATTTTTTTTTCAACTTATTATATCAAGTGTTTCTTGTCTATAGGCCTTTTTCATGTGATACTTTATTACTGAACAATGAGGAAATGCTCTGTTCAATTAATCCCGATTTAGTCCGCAAACCGAATCCTGCCAAGGAGACAGCCTGGAACCAGATATAATCTTATTAACATCTGGGAACGAGACTACTTTGGAGATGATGGTATGTTTGTCTGGGTAGGCATCGTTCTCAATGGCCGCATAGACTTTCATGCCTTCCCAGGAGGGACTGTAACAGCTGTAAGGTATCGCAATGAGATCCTTCGTCCATTTCTCGCATCAATGTGTCCTGATTCTACGTTAATGGATGATAATGCTCTCACAGAGATCGTTTGGAGAGTGAAGCCATAAGCCGTATGGACTGGACTTTCCCATCACCTGACCTAAATCCAATAAAACATATTTGTGACACTCTAAGACGACGCATCGCCGGTCACAATCCACGTCCCAGGATCCTCCAGGAGCTCTGATCTGCACTTATACATCAATGGCAATTACTCCCTCAAATCCTCTTCGCCATCCTGATTTGCATCATGACGAGTCGTTGTGCAGCCTATATTGATGTCCGAGGTGATCACACACCATATTAAAAATATGTTATCATTAAACCTTTACATGCCATTTTGAGGTAATGATTTTCCAATTTGAATATCTGTCTCATTAAATATTCACTGGAATTTGGTTTTCAGGTATTAGTGGGATACTGGAAATGATGATACTTGATGACGATCATAGACTTCACCTGTACATTTCATTGAAATCCAACGAAGGAGTTGTTTGTAATTCGTGTTTTTGTGTTTGGTGCTTAACTTTTGAGCACCATTGTACATGAGATGGGAAAAATCGACGGTCAACTTCTTCCGGCAACTTTTCAGGTGGTCCCAGTGTTATCTAAGCCGTTAAAAATCGCTATTCAGAGTAAGCTGCTTAACTCAAGTGGCTGGGTTAAGGGTCCTTGACTGCCTACCTAAGCTGAAGCCTGCAGCACGCGGTGGGACTGGACTCTTGTTCTTCTCGCTCCTTTGGTTATACGTCGATGCACAGACACACGATCCTTGTCAGTGGTGGCTCGAAGATGAAGAAGGCTCGCCATTGGATCTTTTGTCAGCTCTGCAGAGAGAGAATGAGGACTGGGGGTAGGTGAGGTCAAGCACGTGGACTACCAGTATTGGATAGAATACCGTGATGCTCACGTGAAAGACTCGTGGGCAATGGGCACAATGATCTTTTCTCCGAAACCAATTTCTAGGAAGAGAAACGCTGGCAGCGATGATCTTGTTGGAAAGTGAGGCCTTTGTCGGAAGAAAGCTGTAAGGGAGGGGCGAGCAAAAATGAAAGTGGCACTCACGCCAGAGTGTATAAACTACTTACCTGTATTGTGGGCACCTGCATTGTTTTAATGCAAATGCGTGTATGGCATTACCTACGAAAGTGAACGCCTACCAGCTTCAGCTGTAGTGCCTTACATGAGACAGTCCTGTTTATGATCTGATCATAGGCCACGGAATACTTTAAGGTCGGAACTTTGCACAGTTTTCATATTAAACACGATATTATGTTGAAATAACTACGAATCACTGGTACAAAAGTCGATTTTAGCGCATATTTGAGTTAGGAGCAGTACTCCGAATACTACAGAGAAGTTCCGTGCGTTGTGTCTGGCAGAATTCAGCAAATTTTATCTCTTCATAAATCTTTTGAATCTAAATGAAAATTGATGAAATTTGTTATTTGAAATGATCTCATTGAGATCTTAATTTGTTCGTTTGATAGTTTTCCATAAAACCTTTATTTTCATGGCTAAGAGAAGGCGAATATGACTTTCTATCGACTTAGCTTTGAAGGTTATTTATTTAGTCCTTTCTGTATACAAGTTTGAAAATTCACTGCATGGTTATGTTTTTATGTTAATATTTTGATGCCCTGTAAGTTGGACGTAAAGATTTTGCCCCCTTATAATATTTAAAAAGATAGCTTGAAAAACATCTTTAAGGTCGTTGACATTAGCATCATTCTCTTCCTCCTATACCATTCCTGTTTATTCCCCACTTTCGATTTCTTTTATTTCTTTTTTTTGTACAGATATTTGTTCTATCTCTAGACTTTTCCTCACTCCGTATAACTGCTACTACTCCATTCCCCCATTTTTTTCTCTTGCTTATCTTGTATTTGGGTATCACGTCTTCACAACTGGGTTTCTTTCTGCGATATACAGCGTGTGCTGCATTTCGATAAAATGTCTGGTTATGAGAAACATCTGGTAAGTGTATATGAATGTTACATAAAAAATGCCACGTTATGCGTTGGAGTCCTAAAGTATAAGCTATCTGGAACGGAAAGCTTATACTGCCATTTCCTTCGTAATGTAGACAAGTAGAAAGCGTTACGACTAGATTTTAATTGGAAGAGCACCTGAAGGTTACTCAGGAAGTCTCGTGTTCGAGTGCGGAGGTGATGGTACTTTTTTTTGCATTCGTGATTATCTATGCTTATTATTTTTGCTTCACCATCATGAATTTGTTGTTTATGGTAATATATATGAGATTTATTTCTTATGTCGTTATTTAATGAGTTTTTAACTGAATCGATTCTTTTATTTCAGTGAAAAAATGCTCTACCATATCGTATATATTACGTTGTCGAAGTGACTCAAGAATTTGAATGTCGTCGACTAGCCATTTCCGCTCTTCTTTTATGGCTGGCGATATAATGTAAATAGAGCACAAAATACACTCTACTAAATGGTGGATAATAGAGGATTTTTGCCCCGGAGAGTTTTCATCACTAGATAACAAATTCTACGTTAAATAATGGCTACAAATCTGAAAGGTGCGAAAAAGAAGACTCAGTCCATCATACCTCTGGAACCAATTGGCCATTTTCGCAATGTATGCGAGAGGTGAGTGAAATTTTCAATTCATAACTGAGATGCATTACTGTTTTTTTTGAATGCTTACCGATACAAATTTCTAAATTGGGAGTAACAGAATAAAATTTCATTCCAGTTGTGCTAGTATCTAGCTATTAATAGTATTAGTTAACTACCGTCAATCGTTTGGCGCGAAACTTATGTCTATTGTTAACTTTTCTCATCGATAATTTAATTCGTAACTTTTCAACAGACCTGGATCCAGAAAATTAAATAAAGAGCAGAGGGGGAGAAGACTGGATTTAACATTGTAATGAGAAATTTTCACTTTCGTTTTAGAATTTTTAAAAATATTTTCAAAAAAATACATTGACATAAACACAATTGTAATAATATTTGGCCTCCCTTACCCTTATTAGCATTATGAAAGGGGGGGACCTTTCCCCCTAGATCCTTCCTGCTTTTCATCATTACGTACTACCCCGCCCACAGCTGTTGTCGATAACATCCTGTTCCATTCAAAAGGTGAGAGATTCAAAAGGTCAGAGCCCCAGAGATTTCGCGCACTTCAGATGGTTTCCTCCCGACCCACGCGAGAGAGGAATCCCTATCCAATAAGGGGGGGGGGGCACCAATCCAATCGCTCAAGTGCATGTGAAACAGCAGGGAACCGAAAATATCCACCACCGATGACATCACACATGTCCGCCGTTATTCCGAAATTACGTTATTATACAGTATGACGATATAATAGACGCTGTGGACACTATACCACAAATATTTACAACTTAATCACAAATAAGGAGATTTTTCTTACATATTTTCACATTCTTGCCTATTGACTATTTATTAATTACTTTATTTTAATATTTATGTATTGTGTTTAAGAATAGGTTTCTCCTTAATCAGTTTCTTTGCTGGAATTGTAGAGCAAACAGGGTGGCTCAGATAATAAATAATTGAGACTACATGAAAAATGAACATGAATTTTTCTGGAATATAAATATACTACAGTAATTAATTTATAATTATATTGGTATTATTAAATATCTTAAATATTACTACTGATTTATTTTAGCAATTATATTTGACAGCACCGTGCGTGAATTCTAAATAACCAAATGGATAATAAATTAACTAAACCTGAAGTATTCATCACTTTATATATTAATAGATTAACTGAACTAATGGCTAATTACTACTGCCATCTACTATTTTGAAATGCTATAGGACTCTATCACTCGAAAGCTGAGTTACAAAATTGTCTACATAACAAATCATAGAACCAACTCTTACCAAAAATCTTTCTTACTATCTGCACAATACGTTTATTGGGAAGGATATTACTTAAAACAAATCAAAGATTCTCGTTTCACATAAAAACTACTAATACATAAACAGCGGCAAGCTTAGCCAAAACCTGCACTGAAAAGGTCACTGAAAGATGATACTTCTCTAAAACTCTTTTCAAAGTAAATTCTTTATTCTATATCGAACATGAGTATTTCACTCATGTTACACTCACCACAGTGCGACACGTATTGTGGTACGTGGCCTGTTTCGTATATTAATAAACACCCTTCAATTGTTGTCTTCGAACATGTGCTTTGAATATTTATCCTTTGATTGTTTTCATGTTTTTTGATTATATAATCTTTCAATGTGAGTTGCTGCAAGAAATTGATTTAAATGTAGTCTGAAGTTTCCAGTTCTTATCTTTGCAACATTCTGGGTTCTATATAAGAGTTCTAATTTAATTTCAAAAATTATTTTACAATTGTTACGTTTTTTCAAATACGGCCATAAACAGTAATCATTTGAATAATATATACAGGGTGTTCCAAAAGTCTGGATCCATAGGCAATTGTCCTTATTTGAAATATGATAATTTTCTATTGTATTTCAGATCCAAAATGGCTTCGAAACTAACAGTAGATGGAAGAATTGAACTCGTTCTCATGTACGCAAGACAGGATGCTTCACATAGAGGAATTGCTGCAGAATTCAACAGAAAGCATCCCGACAAGCATCCAATGAAACATGTCACCGTTGGAAAAGGGTTTTGAACGTTTTATAGAAACAGGAAGCGTATTTATTCGACGGTTTGGTTGTCGTCCAGAAACTGTAACTGATGAGGAAACCTCTGCAGTGGTATGCGAACACCTGCTGAGAAACCCAAAAAGCCAATAAGCAGATTATCAGATGAAACATGTGTCACAAGGACCTCGACTCGACGAATTATTGGAAATCATCATTTCCATCCCTATAAAGTGCACTTGGTCCAGGAACGGCATGGCGATGACACACACAGGCGTATGGAATTTTGTGAGTGGTTCTTACAAGAGCGGGAATTTATGGTGTTTTTCAGTGATGAAGCCTCATTTCATCAAAATGGTAATGTCAACCGGCACAATGCACGTTACTGGTCTAAAGACAACCCAAACTGGATGGAGGAAGGCCATTTCCAAACAGATCCACGAGTTACAGTATAGGAGGGGATATTTAGTGACAGATTCATTTGGCCATTTTTTTATGGTAACGTAACAGGGGAAACTTATCTCCGTATGTTACAAACTTATCTTGTCTCTCAATTCGATGACATCCCTTTGTTGGAATACGTAAAATGTGGTTTCAGCAAGACGGTATCGCACCACATTTTGCTATTGATGTGAGGAAGTTTTAAATGAAACATTTCAAAACAGATGGATCAGAAGACGAAGTATAGTCGAATGGTCTCCTAGGTCTCCAGACCGAACACCACTTGACCTTTTCCTTTGGGGACATCTGAAGTCAGTAGTTAATCGTAATCGGACAAGAACAGTCGCTGCACTAAAGGAGGAAATCATCTCTGCACGTAACAAACATCGGCTCCGATACTTTGAACCTTTCGAATAGATTGTTTTAGAATACAAAACAAATTAACTCTGTTAATCGAATTAGCGAATTAGAAATGCTGAATTAGATAATTATTCCCTTTTAATCCCATTAGTTTTATTTTTTATCTATTACCGTTTTTTATAGCGAGAAAACAAGTGAGATCTTAAAACCTCGCCTGATGCAAAGAGAGGTCGCAAAACGTTTGCTCCATGGACTACTCGTTCTAAGCCACTTATTAGTGATTTTCTCTTTCGCAAAAATGGATGATTTCTTCTTTCAAAACGCGATGCTTTTTCATACATTGACGATATTTATTTATGGTAAACTTCACCAGAGGAAAAGGTTCTTGCATGAAAGGATCGTTTATGTAATACACATAATATTATTTTGATATTGATCTTAAGAAATTGAAAATAATTAGTAAAGAAACAATGGAATAAGAATTCTGAGCAGACGGAACAGTAATAATGGCGGACGGATTAAGAAAGCCAAAACCAAAAGAGAAAATCTCTAATAAGCGGCTTAGAACGAGAAGTCGATGGAGCAAACGTTTTGCGACCTCTCTTTGCATCAGTCGAGGTTTTAAGATCCCTCTTGTTTTCTCGCTATAAAAACGGTAATAGATAAAAATAAAACTAATGGGGATTAAAAGGAAATAATTATCTAATTCAGCATTTCTAATTCGCTAATTCGATTAACAGAGTTAATTTGTTTTGCATTCTAAAACAATCTATTCGAAAAGGTTCTCTTCTAGATTTTGCAGCGACGATTCCAGGAATTTGAAATTGAAGTCGGTGTGCAGACCGCTAAGAAAAAGGATTTTGAGATGAAACGATAAAAAAAAGTGTGTTACTGCTTTAAATAAGTCAGCGTACGTCAGGAGAGGAACGGTTTTTAGCAAAACTTGCAGAAACATGATGAATGATTACAAATGTAAATAAAAATGCAAAACATATTAATGAATTAAAAAAAATCCCTTATTTATAATCGAAAAATTTTAAAGACAGATTTTCTAGGAATTTTCAAATGTAAAACGACAATATAGAAATAAAATATCAGTATTACTCAATCTTTCGACCAATCCATAAGTTTTATCCTTTGCAAATTCATTTATCATTTCGTGAAAACAAGTTATTTTACCTTACCAATGTTTGCAAGAACAAACCCTTTGAATAGCTGCTCAGCAATTGTAGACAGCAAACAGGGTTTAGTCACTTTAACCGTTAACTGTTCAAGTGAAATTGCTTTTCGTAGACGGTATAATCCATTTTTTACAAAACGTAAGCCATAAAGCAGTTGGTAATTTTTTATTATCATTTAATTCGAATTTTCTTTTTGAATTTCATGTCAGAAATATATTTTTCGACTTGAATGTTTTACACGATTTTTATGAGAAATAAAACACGCCATTAGTGAATATGAGTTCTCTTAAAATTTGAAAACCATTACTTTTTGATGTTGGATGAAAATACTAAATTACTTAAACTTAAATTCAGATTATGTAAAGATATAAAATTAGAAAAGAATAAACGTTAAAGACTATCCTCATCAATTGCAAAAGTTCTCAACATCAGCTTCGTTTTACATATGCCTAACCAAGTGGTAAACTTTGTTTAAAAGTCTGCATTTCATATAAGACTCAACTAAATATCTTAGATAGATATTTTAAGAACTCATATTGATAACAGTAGATTATTTCTAAATGAAGAAAATTAAAACAGTCATTGATGGCAGATGTATCAAAAATTTCATGACAGATTCCCATAGGCTATTTTCAGATAGGTTACGTATTGAGAGCAGCACAATACTGATTAGTCCCATGAACAAATTTGACAATTATGCATTGGTTTTTTGAATTACGATGACATCCTTCAGTACGTCAATCTTTCTTCTTTCATTTTGCATATAATGAAAGCAAATAAATAGAAATGTACTGCTGTTCAAAATTTAAGGATGTTTAACAAAAATGCAAATATCTCAAGAAATTATTTTTGGAATGCAACGAAAGTTCAGAAGATATTTAATGTCACACATATTAATATTTACATTCGTAATATAGCATATATAGGAATATTTGTTCAATTCAAAATATGAATTTCAAATTAAGAAATATATTAGAAAATGTTTCAATTGTGAAAAATTATACATCTCCGCAGGTATTGAAGTTAACGTTATTTAGAAAGGAGTATGATTACCCCTAACAGCAAAACAGCTTGGACAACGAACTCTCATGCTTCTAATAAGGCTCTCCATCAGCGCAAAAGATATCAAATCCCACTTCACTAGAAGAGCATTTCTCAGCTCATGAAAGGTTCTTGGAGGGCTCCTTGACACAAAGGCTAACGACTTGCAACTCGCCTTTACAAAGCATCCCTTGCATATTCAATAGGATATACGTTTGGGGCCTCGCTGGCCAATCCATTCTCTAGATATCTTCACTCTCAAGGATTCCTCCACTATCTGATCTCTTTGTGGACGAGAGTTGTCATCCATAAAACAAATTCTGACTCAATGTCACGTATAAAAAGTCGCGAAAAGGCTTTAGGATATCGTCTCTGCATCTTAGGGTAGGTAGAGACCTTTCCGAGAAGATAGGCAGACCAATGCAGCCATTGATGCAGCCACTGACACCTCCCTAGATCAACAAACCAGTCCGACCAAAACGGTCCCTTTCCACGATATTCAGGTGATGATAACGTGTCCCCTGTTCTCCCCATATGCAATGGCGCCGAGAATCACTACTTACACTATATCATGTTTCATAGAAGAGAGAACCTTCTCCACTGATCATTTGTCCAATTGAGCTGCTGCTTGCTCCATTCCAATAGTACGCTCCAATGAGCTGGTTAGGGTTTGCATACTACAGGTCTTCTAGCATACAGCCCTCCTTCATGAAGTTGCCGGGACACAGTTACATTGAATGCTGTTACTTTGAATCCTTGCCGTGGCAGCTGATAGCTCCGGTGCAAGTTGGCGCGATGATATCATTCTATTGCGCTTTGCAGTTAGGGATAGGAAACGATCATCTTGAACTGTTGTTGCTCTGGGGCTACCCTAGTCCGTTCTTCTAAAGCATGTTACGGTGTCTTGAAAACGTCTCTGGAATTCTGAGGTTACACTTTCCGACACATTCATGAATCTGGCTACCTCTCTATGCAGAGGTGGATTGGAAGCAAAAAAAAAAGACCAGTGGAAATATATGGAAATTGGCCCATACGGCCAAGATCGATCCGAAACTAAATTTCGCCCCACGCGAGAAGTACTCTGAGATTGGACCTGAGAATCAGACTCAGGGATCGCCGCTATTAATATTTCGCTCGTTTACCAGAAAAACAGCAAGAAAAAGAGCGCTAAATATTTTCGTTTTGTCGTCTGCAGAAAATAAATTTTTGGTTTTTAGAAATAAATCGAAAATTTCTTTATATTAGGATAGGTATTGAAGAAGTATTAGGATTCGCACCAAATTTATTGGGAAATCTGGTAAATAAATGTCTTCTAGCAGTGGAAACTGAAAAATGCCAAAGCTTTTAACGAATTTTGCGCACGTTCATTTATACTAAAAATTCGATAAAATAGGTAACCTCAGACTATGCCTAAAAAATGCACTAATATGCACTTCAACTGGATATGCATGTTAGTCCTAAGGAATGCTGAGCATCCAACCTAAGGAATCCTAAGTTGGATGCTGATTTACTCAGGTGAGAAACTAGGGCCTCTTCTGTAGGATATAATTTATCTTTACTGTTTATTAAAAACAATATTATTTAAAATTTAAATTTCGATCATTAAATTTATGTGTTTACTAGTCAGAATTTGAGAAAAAAGACTGCCTTAAATTTGTAAGTGCAGACTTTGTATATTATTTCAATTTTAATTATATGGCATCTATTTATATACTGACGCATAATTTGCATTTTATGTTCACTTACGTAAAAATGTATAATAAGAGTTAAGAGTAGATAGTAGTAAAAATATTGTCTTTCTATTCCATTTTCTCTGTATACGATTTGTACCGATTTACATAAAACAGAATATTTGAATTTAGAAATTTCATCACGAAAAGTTGGTATTTTTAAGAAACCACTTTCTGCTTGGCGCTCCGTGAAATAATTCCCGTGCTTGGGGCGTCTAAAGTTTAAATCCTCCACTGCCTTTGACATATAATCATCATATGAACCGTCATGCATCAAAAGAACACCGCATTATATTACAGATGACACTACTACGGTCCCGAGCTGTTCAGCTCTTACAAATATCTCGCCTTAGAAAACCAATGAATATTATGTTCTTTTTTTCCACACTCGGAAGGCTGACTTACAAAAAGTCTAAAGTCGCAATAATTTTTCTTTTTAATTGAGCTGTGATAATTCTAACACTTATATCTCCATAGGGTCGTTCCATGAAATATAACCAGATTTGGTGGCAACACCATTATATATATCTATATTCATATTTTTTGCTTAGTAGCGAAAAAATCCACAAATTATGCAACGCTGTTTTAGAAGAATTTTCAGGCCTACTGCTCTCTTCTAGGTCAGCGACACCACATTAAACTTGATCGAACCCTGTCCCTCGACTCCGTGTTACATAACACTTGTCTTTTGGTAAGTCTTCAATTTCGATATGGTAATCAGCATCGCAAATGAGTATTGTAATGGTAGTAGTAGTTAAATTACAGTTAATGATACACCACATTAGCAAATTTTTCCATCGCAAATGTAAAATAAATTGTTAACTGCAGGCAGAAAATTAATCGTTACAAGATACCACCTCGACACTATTCTCACTCAGGTGCGCAATGTAATATAATCACAAATTTCTCTTCTCCTCGAGTTGTTTCGCAATATATAGGGGGCGGGGGGTGGCTCAGTCGGTAGCGCGCCAGGCTCGTAATCTGTAGTTCCCAGGGTCGAGTCCCAGCTAGGCCAGCGTTGAGATTTATCTCCGCAAAATTCCCCGCAATGCCCACGGTCAGTAAGGGACACCGATGGGCTTGGAAAGGCTGCCGTCCGTCGGATGGGACATTAAGCCTTGGCTCCGTGTGCTGGAGAGCCATACCTGTGCACGTTAAAGAACACGCTGGATGGCCTTGACGGGAGGTTACCATCTGTCTCCCAACAGCTGTTCCAGTGGGTCCCCTCTCCCAACCTTCTCTGAGCCATCGGGGTCCATGTGACCTGGCCATTTAGCCCATGGTGTGCAAAAAAGTGCCGCTCAGAGGTAAAACAACCCAACGCAATATATAGACGACACTCTTGCCCAGGCCTGGGTTTTTCGCGACCCCGCGAACTACTGATGAAAAGTAAATTAAATTTGCAAAAGAGGAATGGAACGTATAGAGGAAAAGAAGGTCAACTTGAATGAAATTTTCACTAAATATCTAGAATCGCGAATTTTCACTAAAATATTTAATGTAATTATATGTTTATGTTTCACCCTAGATTTTTTTGTGTTTCACTCTAGATTTTTATACATATGTTTATGTTTCACTCTAGATTTTTATACATATATTATTGATTATATATTCTTTGGCGTCCGCAATTCCATTGCAGTTTTCTATACTGCCGTTCAGCTAAAATGTTTGCACGAACCTGCTCTAGCCTTATCCACTGCAGTTCCCAAGTTCGAGTCCAACTCTCAGATTTATCTCCGAAAAATTCACTGGCTTGCCCTTGGTCAGTAGAGAACAGCGATGGGCTTCGAAAAGCCGCTGTCGAATGTGACTTTAAACCGTGGCCCCGTGTGTGTGGGAGTATCGTACCCTGTGCATTTAAAGAACACGCTGGATGGCCTTGACGCCAAGCTTCCTTCTGTCTTCTAATAGCTGTCCAGTTGGTTCCCTTAAATCACCCTTCTCCGAGTCCTAAGGGTCCTTATGACCTAGTCATTTAGCCTATTTTGTGCAAAAAAGTGCTGCTCAGAGGTAAAATAACCCAACCCTAGCCTTACAGAAATGAACGAAAAGAAATATATCTCATTTTTGCGACAAACCGTTTCCCCAATATCTGTAACTTTTTAACTATGAGTAATAATGAGACCATTTAAAACATTATGAACCTCAAGTTTTCTCTATCATTTGTAATGAGCCACAGTACTTTAAACAATTTCTGTGATCACATTGACCAACAGGCTTTAACTTTTTCCATTTTTCTTCCTTAATTTCTTGGGAATGAAATAAAATCAAAGCACTAAATCTTTTTCGCAAAGTTTGGTATTATTTAGTTTAGGTGATTTAATTTCTCCTGAAAGAGAAACTCATCTAGGACTTGAAAAATATACAAAAATAGTCATTTTCACATCTTATTTTCAGGAAAATGGTTAAATTTCAAATACGAAAATTTATTTGCTCAACCTCCCTTTGTTCTACATTAAGTAGAGTACATACATTTCAAAATTAATAATGAAATGCAACAAAAAACTGTATTTTTAAGGGATAAGGAAGCTGTTTTGATTAGAAAACAAAAATATGAATATTTTAATGAGTACTTTAAATTGGCAAAAAAGTTCAGTTATGTTTGCTAAAAATTTTGGAAAATGAGCTCGATTCAATATATTCATTATTTGTTTTATGAGCTGAGTGTTGGACGAGCTTTTTTTAAGCATGTTTGCACCTTTTTAGGGTTACGAAATTCAAAGTTTAAACTAAAGAAACGAGTAACGCCTCTGGCGAATAAGAGAATTTCGTTTTCAAAGCGTGAGGTTTTACTTTTGTATTCTTTAAAAAAATTTTCATTTGAACTACTGGATTATTGGGAAATTACAAAGAGTAATATTCTATTAGTACTTTAAAACGGCAAAAAAATATATTTTTAGTTATGTAAATTTAAAAAGTTAGATTTCTCATACCCCTCTGACAAAAGGGAAGAACATTGATGTCAGAACCTCTGTTGAGTCTTGAATTATCTCTTCACCCTCTACCTCCGAAGTTTCAAATTTCTATCACAGATCACTTGCAACATTCGTAAAAAACTTCACCTTTTTCGTATTTAGTGCCATCTAACGATGTAAATTAAAATAACGTAAGGAATTGAAAAATGCAAATTATATTTCATTAGTACCAATTCAACTAAACGATAATATACCAATATCTCTTGAAACAAAGCAGTTGCGTCCCCTCCCCCGGATGCAAGGGGCAGTTAGAGCTGAAATGCAAACTATAGGATCTTAACATTCTAACATCAAAATTTCTAGCATAAATATATCGCTTGCAATATCTGTTTAAAAGTTTGAAATTTTCAACTTTAGAGGGGAAACTTTAAATTTTTTGCGTCTCCTAAAGTGCGAATCGTAATATTTCTTCAATACCCATTCAGTTCAAAAATAAAATTTTAATTCATCTCTAAAAACAAAGAATTATTTCTTGAAGCAAAAAGTTGCATTCCCCCGGCGTAGGTGATTAAGTCATTGTTCCCTATGCATACCTAGTGACTTTCATAGTCCACTAGCAAAAATTTCGAATTTTTAACATAAGTACATCGTTTATTTTCAAATTTCATCACTACCTATCTAACTCAAAAATAACTTTTATCTCTGAACAAAAAAGTTGGATGTTTACAGACGGGTGGACAAACCAAATTGATGGACAGAGAGACAGACGGACGAACGACAAAATGAAAACATTATCTCGCTTCGTTTGAAAACAAGACAAAAAGCCTCTTTGCAGACCCTACTTTTTATTTAAGAATGAAATTAAAAAAACCTCGTTTTTTTGAGAAAATAATGCTACATCAATATAACAAAAAAACGCTTTAGGGAAGGAGAGGATAAAATAAATGGCAACAAAAAGTAAAAACTATAGGTGCAGTTTTTTTTTATTTCGTTCTAATAATTTTGAAAGTACATGTAATAGAATAACAAACAAAATGAAACTAAGTCATTACTCACCACAATTCATTAAATCTTAATATTAGTTTTTAGCCATCATACAATTTCGAAGGTGGGAGGCTGGCCCCTCCCCCAAATAGAGTAACTAAGATGAACTCAAAAACGGAGATAAGAAAAAGAACTCACAAAGATGAGTTTTGATCTCGTATATTTAAAATTTTATGACCAATTAACGTGTATGGTGATTCTGGACTTTTGACCTATTTAGTATAAGAAAGGTTATTTATAAAAATGTGTATATATTTTCGACTTCGATTTACCAAAGAATGCTAAGGGAAAAATTAAGACAGTATAAAATGGTTTGGCTTTTATCAAAAATCTCGTGAAATCTCAGTAAATGACCTAATATAAAAAAAAAATCCAGTCTTCGATAGATGTGTCTCTTCATATTGAATTTTTTGCTTGGACATTTTTAAAAACAATACAATGAGAATCACAAATAAAGGGTGAAAAATATTTCACATGATAGCATAAATTCCGATCAGAATTTTACAAGAAACACTCATCATATTTTTGCAAAGACAAAAAAGAAACTATTGAAAGAAATCATAAAAGCCCGGGTATTTACCTTCATGCTGCCTTTTAGTTCTAGTTGTCTGGTTACAGGATAATTTCTTCTGTATAATGT
Organism: Ryuthela nishihirai; assembly: GCA_038380435.1. NCBI lineage: Eukaryota > Metazoa > Arthropoda > Arachnida > Araneae > Heptathelidae > Ryuthela > Ryuthela nishihirai. Next base: position 77,927,810 of record JAWZYU010000007.1, on the reverse strand, counting down.
TGACTGACTGACGGTTCACGTTATGAGATTAAAAAATAACTAGCTCAAATGAAAGATTTTATCCTCTTTTACACCTGTCTTAAGGGCAATTGACCCCCCCCCCCACGTCGTCTTTCGCACCACTCCCAACTCACTCCACAACCTCTCATGCACCATAAATGATCATTCACTGAGAGTCGCCGTCATGATGTATGTTCTCTGTTAGCTGTTGAGAAAACGTACCCCATCAAGGAAACAATTCCTGTAAATTTGAAGCCTACCACTTACTGAAATCATCTTGCCATTCAAGATTAAAGGAAACCGCTATATACAACCAAAGAAGAAAGTCTGCTGTGGACAACTTCCGGCAACGATCAGTTTTCCACAAACAACATCGTGATTGCAACTTGTCATAAAACAATCTACGGGTTGGATACGTGAAGAAATTTGTTCTTCACGTATTCAACCCTTTTCCATATGATTAAATGATACCCGAGGAAACAAGACATTGTTTTACAATTTTCACGAATTTAAATCCGTGAAAGTTAAACGCTCTTTTTCCACTTCTCAAGCTATTGAGATTGCCGTATTTGTTCTTCTGAAGCATTTATCCCGTCCCATCCGATTACCTTTGCTTTTCCCCTTTCGCAGCTACTTTACGATCATCACATCTCCATATCCACCAACTTTAATTACTAAGAGGGTTCTTGTAAATGCTACTCGAAGCAGACTCTGGGCTGCATTGCTCGCTGTTGGAAGAAAATGTAAACTGTGTATATATTTTCTGAAGATTAAAATAAAATATAAATAGTGACATATTAATAAGCAAAGAACTTACCAGAAGTTTTTATAAGCCGTAAACTTTGCGTCAAGCTGCTCAAATACGACCGGCCTGCAGGATATCGCCCGGTGTCCCGGCGGTTCAATCAGCCCCTGTCTCTATGGGACTGTCCTGCTATCATCCATCCGATGGCTCTCCACTTCTTACCGCCATCCAAATGTTTCCCCCTTTGGGTTTTATTGGGTTTTAACAAAACTGTTATCCGAAATGCTCGATAAAGCCGCTCTTAATGCGAAATGAGAAGCTCCCATTCCTGAAGCTGCTTTTATCGCTAGTTTAATTTGCTTATCGTAAAGTCTTTCACATTGAGAAATGCTAATATAAAGCCAATAAAGTTGAGTTTTTCAAGCTAAATACCCTCTGAAACTTTCGCTAAATTCCTGAAAGGATTTATTGCGACATTTGCAATTTTGTTGAATTTCTTTAAATTATTAACTGCAGTGTATATAACGTTTGTTTTCAAGAAATTGGAATGTGGGTAACTGGCAAAATGATGCCACAGTGATAGCTGAAACTACGATTCGATGTCCAGGAGGACAGAAAATATGACACTAGTGAACACAAACGTGGGATTCTTGTATTAAAAAAAAATCCGTTTTGGTATAAAAAGAAAATACTAAATTGTATAATTAAAATAAAAACATGAAAAAAAAACCTAAAAATAAAAAGTAATTGATTAATAAAAGAATATGAATAAATTTCATAAGTGTTTAACAAGAACTTTATTTTTCTTTTACATAATCATGACATGGAATTATCTATTATTTTCAGAACCTATTATAAAATATTTATATTTATTAGAGATAATTTCCGGCCCGGGCTGGGCTCAGTGACCGGGGCTTGAACCTGACTGAGCTCTGGCAGACTCGGGTTCACTCATATATTCAGTTCTTTAGCTTTCCTTAAAAATTCTGGGAAATTTTTCTTTAAAAAAATTTCTTAAAAAGTTTCTTAAAAAAAACACAGTAAGTATATAGTATACCCAGTATTAGTAGAAAACAACAGTGGCTTCAAATAAACCTAATGATCCCTGTGAATACAATAGAACAATAAGTAGAATAAAATAAATAATTTATTTGGATTATAATTTCAATCTTTTAATCAGTGATTAGTAATTAAAGTTAATAATCGTCATTAAGCTTATGATAATCTTTTCAGGAAAAAGTTTCTTTTATTAATGAATCGCCCTTCGTGTTTATAAAAATGCTACCTATGAATTTTTGTTTTTTAAGATTCATTTTCAGCATTTTTTCATTTCATTATAAGAATCCAGATATTTCCAGACCAGAATTCCGGAGATTTTAATATAAAAAAATTAAAATGGATATTGAGAATTTTGTTTTCGAGTAATTATAATTGTTTTAAATTCGTAACAGCATACAATGCGAAGAATTTAAAAAAATGTTTACCAGTACTCATTTCTCTTCTATATATTTATTTATTTAAGGATATGTCATTATTTTTTAACTGGGCTCGGGCACGAAAATTTCAGCCCGAAAGTATCTCTAATGTTTACAGTTTACACTTGAAACAATACTTATAAAGTGATGAGAAATATCCACTTTAAAGAAGCTTTAATTTTGCTAAGTAAAATATGAGCGTTAGAACGAAAATATGTTGTAAACTTATAGAGGGAAAAATGTTCCGTTTGACCCTTACTGAGGTCGTCCGTACCAGCGATGCTGAATAAGCTTTTAACACCGACTAACTATTATCATACACAAAAAAATTAACCTTTTTGTCAAAATTAAAATCATTAACCAGTTTTGCTTGAGAGTTTAAGGGGACATAATGGTTTGATGAATCTTTCCCGTAGATGATGTGAAAAGAAGAATTACTGGGGTCTAGATAACTCCACATTATCATTTATGGATTAGGATAAAAAAAACTTCTTTGTGGTTGATTTAAGCAAAGTCGCCAACAGTTGAAATAATGCTCGACAATTTGAACATAGTTCATCAAAATAGGATAAAGATTCCGTGGAGTTTTCTGCCATTTGAAAATCTCCATTCCATCACTCCCTTTTTTTTTCCAAACGCAAATTTCTACACTTGATTCCGCTCGAGAATTACACTCTAAATCTTTTAGGCAAATAAGGTAGTTTTTGTGATGTTTTCTTCAGAATGGATTTCTATTTTCAGAAATTAGGTCTTCATCTGTCAGGATCTGAAAGAATATATAATGGAATCGAGTTCTCCTTTTGATGCTAAAATGATTTTGAAACAATAAAAGCTGCCAACTGGTAGCATTTCTCGACATGTTCTGTCTCCATACATACACCTTTTTTTAGAGTTATTGGTGTAATTTGATTTCCACGTTAAACGATATCAGTCGTTGGTTGGCATTTTGAAAAATCAGGTGACAGATTTAGTCGCCATTGTTTTGCACGTCTTCATAAATGTGAATAACATCTATAGCTACAGGCTGAAAAATTGGTAATAACATTTTATTAATTCTTGATGTAAACCACAATTTGTACAACTGTGAAATTTACGCTCGCAACCATGCCCTCCCAAACAAGATTTGGGTTGAGCTGTTTTACCTCTGAGGGGCTTTTTTGCATACAATGGGTTAAATGGCCAAGTCACAAGGACCCCGAAAATCAAGAGAAGGTTGTGGGGAGATGACCCACTAGACAGCTGTTAGGAGACAGATGGCAGTCTCCCCGTCAACGCCAATTATCATGTCTCTTAACACGCTAATTGAACAGAGTATGGCTCTCCCGCATAAGGTGCCACGACTTAACGGTGGCCTTTCCAAACCCTTCGGTGTCCCGTACTGACATGACAGTGGAATTTCCAAACCCTTCGGTGTCCCGTACTGACAGAGGTAGGGTCACACTCAGGAAGATCACCAATAAATGTGAAACCATTTGCTCCAAGTAACGGCAAAGAAATGCATAAAGTTCTCATAAAGCTCCCATAAGAACGAAAAAATCCAGTCACAAACTGTGGGAGCTTTCAGATTCATCTCCGCTTTCCCCAATCCTGCGGTCGGTGAGAAAGAAGACATTGATAGGCTTGAAAAGGCGGCTCTCCATCGGGTGGAACGTTAAGCTGTGGCTCCGTGTGCAGGAGAGTCGTACCCGGTGCACGTTAAAGAATCCATCTGCCCCTTAGCAGTTCTCCAGTGGATCCTCTTCCCAAAACTTCTCCTAGTCCTTGTGACCTGGTCATTTAGCCCGTTGTATGTGTACAAAGTTTACTTCAGAGTTCAATGGCCCGAAACGTAGCACAGTCGTGGGCAGAAGACGAGGGCAACACGTGGTGTTGCCAGATTCGAACGATCGTTTGTATTAGAGCTCGCAATGTTTAGATATCGCACAATTTCATGATTTGGCGGCAGTTTATTTTTCTGATTTTGGCTGCAGTTTATTTTTCTGATTTTGGCTGCAGTTTAATTTTTCTGATTTTGGCTGCAGTTTAATTTTTCTGATAGGGTGTTTTAACATTCGCAGATTTGTATCGGAAACAGATTCTTTCACTTTCCTGTCGGATGGGACGCTAAGCTGTGTCCCCATGTGCGGGGGAGCCATACCCTGTGCACGTTAAAGAACACACTGGAAGGGCTTGAAGGGAGTCTACCACCTGTCTCTCAACAGCTGTCCAGTGGGTCCCCCTCCCTCATCCTTCTCTGAGCTCTCGGGTCCTTGTAGCCTGGTCATTTAGCCCATTTGTGGTGCAAAAAATTGCCGTTCAGAGGTACAACAATACAACTCAACAACTTTCACTTTCCCCCATCTGTCAGCCTGTTGAGTGAATGTATTTAGCTGGCATATGAAGGCTCCAGATGGTGTTAAATCGATTACTCATCCCACTCATTAAAACAGCATCTGGGAACTTTTAGATCTTGTTGAATAACCCTGTTGCCGCCCTGTGGCCGAGTGGTTAGCGCGCTTGGCTACTGATAAAGGAGGCCTGGGTTAAAGTCCGGTTAAGACATGGATGTCTGTGTTGCTTTTCTGCTGTGGTCTTTGCCTTCCTCACACACCTTCTATTTTGGCGTATAAACTGACAGGCTTCTGTTAGACCTCTGCGGCAAGCAGATGCTTGAGTGGGTGTTAAATGTTTTTTAGGATGTCTCTACAAAACCTTTTTTCACATTCTCTCATCCTTTCCACCTATCTTTCCACTTTATCAACTATCAATCTCCAGAGGGTCAGGGTGGCTGAATAGATAGCTTGCAAGGCTCGTAATCTGCAGTTCTCAGGTTCGAGTCTCACTTGTGAGCGCTGAGATTTATCCCCCTCGGTCAGAAAGGGGACACCGATGTGCTTGGAAAGGCCTCCATCTCCCGGAGGGTATGTTAAGCCGTGGTCTCGTGTGCAGGAAAGCTAAATTCTGTGCACGTTAAAGAACACGCGGGATGGTCTTGACAGGAGGCTCCATCTGTCGCCTAACCGACCATCAGAAGGTCCCTTCCCTCAACTTTCTCTCAGACCTCGGGGTCCTTATGACCTTATGACTTAGCCATTTAGCCCATGGTGGTCAAAGCAATGCTTCTCAGAGGTAAAACGACCCATTCAGTGTCTGAGGATTGCATAGAGCCCATTTCAACAAGAGTAAAGAAGAGAATTGAAGTTTCCTACCTTCTCACCCCTGAGAAAAGACTAACTGGTTAAAGCCAGTAGTTGTCGTCCTTTGAACTGAAAGTTAAATTCAGACGATTTCGCAATGAAAGTGCTGAAATTTAGTTTTTATATAAGTAGGAGTAATAACATTATGCCATTTTATGCAATCTGAATCTGATCACCGATGTGGGAAAAGGCTCTGTCCTCCCTTTCCCTGTACTTGTTACTAGTTACCGATAGTGCTAGTATAGATGCGGTCGACGAATCGGAGACGACTCCAGAATAGCATTTAAATTTCCGTTATTTCCAGTGTAGTAATTCGTCAATATATTCCTCATTAAAGAAAACAAATATGTGAAAATTAATTCTACAGAGTGCTTTGTTCAATTTTACTCTTAGACGTTTTAAAGAAGTTTCATGCAGAAGTTCTGAAGTCTCCAGTTTCTCGTAAATAAATGTCATGGATTCATCGCATAATGCTAGATCCACTTTTCGTTCAGCAAAAGTACACATTTACAGTATTGATGGATGTTGTTAGAGATGGGTGAGAGAACCAATATTTGATCAGGAGCCGTCAGAGTTCGAAATCAACTCCCAGAGGACACCTATCAAGGTCATCTAGTTCCATTACATGTCTAGTGAGAAAAGAATGGCCAAATTGTCTGAAAGCAGACAGGCTTGTTCCGCTAGATTTCAGACAAGTACACTATTTGTTATTACAGTGAGTAGTGAGACCTTTTGTGTCCTTTGCTGGTTTTTTGTGCATTGTGATTACGAAAAAAGGACATGAGTTTTGTTTTTTGTGTTATAGGGGCTTGGGTGAGAAGAATGGAAGAAATATGTCTATCTGCCAAATTAATTTCGCCGAGACTCTATGTACACTATATTACCAAAAGCTTTTGGACATTTCCATGTTAAGAAATGGGAATCTACATTCAAAGTTTCCTAATTCGAAAATCCAACAGCTGCTGATGATAATAAGAATTTACCTCTAAAGTTATTTAAAAATAATAATAATAACGTTCATAAATAATAATTTAACAAATAGTTTATTAAAGTAAATTTAATGTTAGATGTTTGTGTAAATGAATCTTCAAGTTTTCGTTAATTTTGAGGAAAAGTGTTTAGGACGATTATAACAGCAGCGACTGTTATTAAATGTTCCAGTTTCAAAAAATATTAAACGAAATTTATTAAATGTCACTTATTTACAACGACATTTTCCCTTCAAAAGCTTATTTTCAAAGTAAGAGAGCTTTGAATGTTGCGCCCTCGTATACATCGGGGCATGGATTACACGAGGTGTTATATCGTTTAGCTGTCATCCCTCACACGTTGAAAAATATCACTGAAGAAACTTTGATTTGTGTGGTGGATAGTGCTACTCATGTGTTCCACGTTGTGTCCTGTAATGCCTACACATTGCCAGGTGGAGGACTGGTGCATGGAATTGCCTTTTCCAGTAGCTCCCAAACATGCTCAATTGGGATGACATCCGGTGAATTGGCAGCCATGGGAGGATGGAGAATTCATTGTCAAGTTCCTGAAACCAGTTTGCAACCTGCTGGGCCGTGTGATACAGCGCATTATTTGTTGATAGATGCCGGAGTTGGATACACTGTCATCATGGAGGAGTGTACTTGGTCGCCGACGATAAAAAGGTAGGCGATCCTGTCAAGCTGTTGATTCACTGAGATCAGTGGACCCAAGGCATGCCACGAAAACAGTCCACACACCATAACACTGACAGTACATCCTATCCCCATGTTGCTTTTTCCAAATATGAACATGCCCAGCATGATGGAGTAGGAAATGGGATTCATCTGAACCAGGTGACAGATTTCCGCATGTCAGTGGTTCAGTGTTGGTGCTGAAGTACCCATGCAAGGTGCAATTTCTTGTATCTCTCAGTGAACATGATACCTGTGACGACTGCTGGCTGTCATAGCTCATACAAGCACATTGTGGATATAGGTCTTGCCATTCAGCGTTATATTGGATGGTCAGCTGGGCCACTGTGCTCAGTCGCTGCTCTGCTATATGACAAGACATGTCGCTCACACATGGCTGTTCCAGGTGTGACACTTGGGCTGGTTGTGCGACCGCTGTTCAGCAGTCACAATGTTAACTCATGAAGGTTAACTCATGAACCATATAATTGTAGCAGTTCACCATAACAACAGTTGTCGAGATACTGGCACCTGAACGTTGCACCTCCATGATCATAACATGTTCAAAGTGGGAAAGATAACGACGCCGACTCATTCTTCGTCGAAGCAATGTGTGCCTCTAAGTAATGTGAAAGCGATTGTCACGTGTGCGCTCTACAATCGTGTATCGGCATTTCTCGACCTCGAACCATCATCAGTGCCACGGACCGGTCCATTCGTGCACAAGGAGGTGTTGTTTGCAAAGCCAACTCAGTATAAGCACATTGGTCAAAAAGTCACATTTTGTATTAATTAAAAAAAGCAGAGACTTGCATGAAGATGCCAAGTCTTGATGAAAGTCTCTTAGTGATATTAAGTGTATAATGTTTTCAATTTTGTTTCATTACACAGATACATATGTTTAAAAACATTGTTATTTTCATACTAAAATCAACACTGGATGGTTCATTTACATTGACCTTATAATTCTAGAAAATCTGGCCTTTTATATCATCTTCCTTTACGTTACAAAAATATTAGAAAACGACATTTTATTTATCTGACACCTAAATTTTTTAATAATTTAGACTTAGATTTAAGAATGAAAAAAAAAACCTTAATAGCTTTAAAAATGTTAAAGAAATAAGTTTTTGTGTTCAAAATAGGGAACAACACATCAATACGCAATTTTATGTTTTTGTGTCGCTTTTTACCTCAACTAATTCTGGTGTTGTCTTCACGTTTATTCTCTTTTTTTTTTCCCAATTACTATTTTTTCTTGAAGTCAAAACTACAGTAGTAATTTTTTTTCTAATACCTGGACGAGCAATGAAATTACCCCTTGCCGTTGAACGTGTAAAATTACAGTTTCTTTTTCGTTTCGATTTGTTTTCTAGATATTTATAAGGAAAATATTGCATACTTTGTGAATATTTCATTTCTATGATTTGTGTATATACTTTGAATATTGAGAAAAAATCTATTATTATTATTATTAATTTGTTAAGCCCTTCTTTGCATAATGCATACGTTGAGCAAGTACGAGCAAAAACCAAAAAGTTCAATTTGCCCAGTGTTCAGGGCACCGAAGAAGATGACTGGTCCAATTATGTTGGCGTTAATGACGAGGTTTCCTTATCTCTCGCGTAATTATTCATCATATTATTATATTATGTGATGAGTTATTGGGGTATTTAAGTGAATATTTCTATGAATGAAAATGCGCATAGGAAAAGTTATAATTTTTTTTCTGTTTGTTATGCTTATGTTAATTTTTCTTTTAACAGATAAAGAATTTTTTTTAATTTGATAGGAACAAACGAAACATCCTGATTCACATTTTCCGAATCATCCATTACTTCGAATTTCTGCCATTAGAGGGCTCAAAATTTGGAAAAGGATAAATCTCATTCTATTTGAAAACAAACATACCATGTTCGCCAGGGGCGATTTGTCTTCCTAGTTTTTACTAGATTTGTATAATTTTACTTGTGAATTGGAAAATATGCGACTTTTTTTCTCCACTCATTATGGTTTTTTATATTCTAGTTTAAAGAAAAATTTTTCTTTGTTCGAAAAGTTATTTAGATGCCAGATTAACTGCATTATGATTAGAATCACTTTCTATTCTCTTGATGTAACTTTTTTTCTTTGGTAATAATATTAAATTGCTTATGTGTGTCTGTGTGTAGGTATGTGGGCGATGACAGCTAAACGATATTAAAGCCTGTAGTTTGATGTTATATTCTGCCTTTGCCTTTGGCGCAATGTTTACTAAGAACAAGATCAGAAAATTTAAAGACAATAAAAGGAAAATATTGCATTTAAAACATTTGTAATAAGGATGGAAAATATTTTACACGATTCAATTGCATTCCAATATCAGGGGAAATTACATTTAATTTGAAAATGTGATGAAAGAAAATTCATTAGAACTTCAAGTGGAAATTATGACTAACAACCTTAGCCGAACGCTTATTTTAGTTACTATCAAAATTCCATTTTGCTAATATAGTAAGAAAGGATATCCTATATGCTAGTGCTTTAGGAAGAGTTAACACTATTCAAATGTTAATTTTTATCACGTGACCTTACAATTTGAGAGTTTTTGGTTAAACGAAATCACATTTCATGAGAAAATAAATCCTTATATGAATGGAAACTTATTTACTAATTTGCATCCGTTTACATGATAATTCCAAAAAATCATATTTATATCAAAATTAAGATGTCGAAAATACGATGAACATCATATTACCAAATTGTTTGGACACTTCCATCTTATTTGAATGGAACGTCACATTCGAAACTTCTTTACTTTAAAAATAAAATGTCACTGAAGATAAACTGAATTTATCACTCAAATCTCTCAAAATCTACATTTTTCAGCAATATTCGTTTCTTTATTGAAATTCGAAGAAGCTGAAACATTTAACAGCAGATTCTGTTGTTGCAATCGTCTTAACACTTTTCAATTTAGTTTTAAATAACATATGAATTGTTACGATCATCAACGCTACTGTTAAGTGTTTCAACCTCTTTTAACTTTTTAAATATGAAACGAATATTGTTGAAATGTGAGATTTAAAGAGATTTTGGTGAAATCTTCACTTTTTCTTCAGTGACATCTTTCCATCAAAACTGAATTTTAGAGTTAGAAAGATTGAATACGGCTTTGGATTTACATACTTGGGAAGTGTCTTAATACTTTTGGCAATATAGTGTACTAAGGTGTGCAGGAATATTATACTGATTTCGTTTTTCAATTAGACATTGCTTATTCATTCATAAGAACATATATACAGTACAAAATACATAGGATCCACAAAGCTAAGTTGCTTGTCTGTAGGTAATTGAATAATATATTCATAATACATATACACATGTTCTCTCAATTAATAGTTTATTTAAAAAATTAAAATAACACAAAATATAAAATGAAAAATGTTCATGAAATATGCAAAGTTTACATAGCTATATAATTAATTTAAGGTAATATTTTAATTTATTATAGCTGTTAACATTTATAATTTCTCTTGGGATTAAATTAAAAGTGTGTGGTATTTTCTTCTCACTGATATATCTTCCATAATTGTTTCTAAATTTAGGTAGTTTGTAATAATTTTTGCTTCTAATCTTGTAATTTTACAATGACCTATTTTCTTTTTAAACGTATTATCAAAATAATGTTTCAAGTTTATATTATAAATATATGTTTCTGTATGACAACAAGTTCAAATAATGTAATCTCTCTTTTAAAGTCATATAATTTTGTCTTATAGGTATTATTATTATTTTGGCTAATATAGATTCAAAATTTTAAATTTTCTTTATATTTGTTAGGTTTGTTGTACCATGAATGGTTATACCATAAGATATAATTGATTCAAATACAGATTTATGGAATAAAATGAAAGTTTTAGTATTAAATATATATATCTTAATTTTTGAATTTTAAAAGCAAATAATCTGATATATTCCCATATTTTAGAAATGTGCATATTCCATCTAAAATGTTTATCAATATATATGCCTAGATATTATATGTAATTTACATGTTCAACTTTATAACAATTGCAACTAGAATCATAATTAAATTTTTTTTTTCAGGATAATTTATTCTATGAGTTTTAATGAAAAAAATATTATCTGACTTAAACATTAAAGAATATATTATCATTCATTTCGTTTTTTTATTATTTAAATGGATTTTATTATGATTTAGCCATCTTATAATATTATTAAAATCTAATTGGATTTCTTCAATACTTTTTTTAAAATGTTTGTTGCTATTCATTATTAAAATATCATCTGCATATACGAGAATATCGCTTTTAAAATTTAAAAGTGGTAGATCATTTATATGTATTATAAAAAGTAAAGGACCCAGAATAGAGCCTTGAGGAATACAGAATGAAGCTAATTTTTTTGAGCTATAAGAATTGCCTATTTTAGTGATGGTATATCTGTTTACTATATAATTCTTAAACCAATTTAATAAAACACCTCGAATTCCACAATTTTCTATTTTTTTAAGTAATAAAAATGATCTATTGTATTAAAAACTTTTTGAAGATCTAAAATATGGTTACCACCCTTTTCCCTTTATTCAATGACTGACTAACTTTATCTGCAAATTTTGATAAAAGTTGAATTGTAGTTTTTTCTTTTTTGAAACCAAATTGGTTACTCTTAAGTATGTTACGAGTTTTCAAAAACTTAACAATAATATTATGAATATATTTTTCACAATTTTTTGAAAAACTAGGAAGAACTTATATATTAAGGAAGATATCACTCTAAATTTAACATCGATCAATTTGAGAGGAAAAATTGGTCTTGAGCCGGGTGGGATATGAACCCACGACTTCTTGATAACATGCCAGGTGCTCTGGACACTGAGCTACCGGCCGCTGATCAAGATCTCCTCTAACTGATGCTATGAACTTTTTACCAGCAGAATACAATTCTCCGTGTCTCATGAAGATATTTGTCCAGTTGCTCTCAGCCTCAAGAAACAATGACAAGTATATCATGAAGATGGCAAGTATATTTTGAGTATACAATTGAAGAGATTATTTTTCGACATATTTATTCATATATTAAGGAAGTTTCACTCTGAATTTAACCTCGATCTTCATGACATGCTTGTGATTGTTTCTTGAGGATGAGAGCAGCTGAGACAATACTTTCATAACACGCAGAGAATTGTATATCGACGAAACTTTTTTTAAGTTCCTTCCAGTCTTTTTTTTCCATTGGTCAAAGTTATTTCTAGCCATTTGTGACCTCGATCAGTTTATGTTTTCGCACTGATCCACAATACTGAAATAGAATAAAGCATGTAGTAAGATCATCGTTTTCAACACTGACTGTAGATGGCGCTTAATATACACAATCGTATCAGAATAATATGACCACCTACCATACATATACTATGGTAGGTGGTCATATTATTCCGATACGACTGTGTACCTTGATTTCCCGTCACGGGTGCCGAGTGAACTTGGATTCTCAATATCTTTGTTTGTGGCGACCCAGGACGAATATTAAAGTATTAAGATTTTACCAAAGGCTGAATTTTACTTCTATATTACTGTTCAGCTCCGACAGTGGATAGTGGTAGTGTATTATTGCGATAGATGTAGTGTATTATTGCGACAGATGTAGTGTATTATTGCGGAACATCTGGGTTTTGTCATTAATCATATTACCTGTTTACTTTGATTTGTTTAAAATCGGTGTACTAGGTTTCTGTATAATGAACTTCATTGCCATTATTTTATTGAGAAAGCTTAAAATAATGTACAATAATAAATAAATGAAATGGAATGAATAATAAATTTATTGTTATAGAGCATACAGATAAGTGCTATATAAAAATAAATTGATAATATAATATGATTTTTTGTTGCGTATCGTATTTTTGACAGAATGTGTCTTATTTGCATTAAATTATTTTTGTTGAATAGTGTAATATATTTTCCTTTCCGTTTTAAAATAAAATTTACACCCCGTGGTCAAGTGGTTAGCATGATTAGCTAGTGATCAAAGAGACCTGGGTTCGAACCCCGGGTAAGGCATGGGTGTTTGTGTCTGTGTTTCTGCTGAGGTCCCCCATCCTCTCAGACCTTTTACTGTGACGTATTAAACTAATAGGCTCCTATCAGACCTCTGTGTCAAGCAGCTGCTTGAAGAAGTGTTTATTTATATACCATATTTATTTATTTTATTTTAAGGGTCTTTAAAGAACATTGTGCAATGCATTTGTTTAATAATTTTTTTGCCTCCGTTAGCGTTGTAACTGGGAGTAGGAGGGATGAAATGTCGCCTTTGCACTTCATCTAGATCCCGTAATGATGCTGTGAATATAATTTACAGTTCACTATGTTTTATTTATGCCAGTTTTTAATATTAATAGAGTACTGTGGAATATGGAATCTGTTATAAAATAGACTAACTTTGTAACTGTGCTGTCTGGTTGCCAGATCGTCAAAGGAAATTATAAATCGACATGTATTTTAAATGATTATGAGATTAATTTTCGCTGAATGGCAACTTCACCGTCACAGTAAATAGTTCGTGCATTACGTTCTAATAATCAGTAGAGTAAGGTTTTGAGTAAAATTTAAAGGCCTATTGGTCCTCCTATTCTGGAGGGAATTTTAATAATTATTTTGTATATATTCGGAATTTTAATATTATCCGGGATAGCTGCCTTTTTAAACAAATTGCTTTGTGTTAAATTCTAAATTCTGTTTCATATGATGGACAAAAGATAAACTTTTGATAATATTTTGTGCAACATTAGAAATTTTAAAGCATTACTTTACCTACCTCACTGGTAAGGGGTCTGATGAGTCGCTTCTGTGGATGGAACAAGCGAAGCGAGCCAACGAAAGTAGATCAGGAAGGGGGGCGGGGCGGTCAAGCTTCCTGATGGTGTTATCAGGAAGCTTGACCCCCTCCCCTTAGTATAATCTGATTTCTATATAGAATCTTTGCAATGCTAAAAGTTATGGAATATTCATATAGTGTAGTCAACGGCTATTTTATTAAGAACAAACCCGTAATGATTTCATTGAGAAGTCGTATTCTGAGCCTTTTAAGGTCAGAATTACGTTGCAACAACGTTACCGATTTCGTAAATGCTCTTTATAGGTAAAAATATAACTGAGGATAAAGATCTGAATCAAATCTGCAACGTAATAACGACAAAGTCGCAGATGACTAGACTCTGTGTTATGATTATAATATACTTTCGGTTACGATAACGTTTCCTTATGTATGGAATTTCTTTTATTTTCCTGAAGTGGTGGACAAACCCATTGGTACCATCCGATGAAGGAATTGATTTATGTCTTCCTCTCTTTGGTTGAATATGAATCCAGAAAGGATAGCTCGCTACATTATCAACGGACCGATATATTTGGATTGGGTGGTTTTGTCTCTATGCGAAGTTTTCTGCGCACAATGGGCTAAATGGCCAGGTAACAAGGACCACAAAAGCTCAGAGTTGAAAAGGGGAAACCAACTGGAAACTGTTAAAGAGACAGCCTCCCTTCAAGGCCATTCAGCGTGCTTTTTAGCGTGAACAAATTCATGCGCCATCCGCAAAACTGAGGCTAGGGGATGTTTAACTTTCGGATGAAGCGAGTGAAGAGACTGCCACAAATAACGAAGGAAACGATTCCGGAGAGGATTAGGCTATTCGCTTCAAGTGAACAGATAACTCGTGCTTACGAGTCATCTCGCTCGTACGAGAGGCGGTTTCATTTTTGATACAGATGATTATCGAGTTTTAGCGAAAACATCGAATAATGCCATACTCATGGATTCAGGTTAGTGCTTCGACTCTGCTGCTTGGGGAGAAAGTCATGGGTGACGAAACCGCTTCGGTCTACGGAAATTTCAGTCCTGTATAGTTGAATGCAAATAGCCAGTTGCATAGATATTTTAACTTGGACTTCAAGAAAATCGAATGATTATTATACAGAGATAAGATATTAAAAGTAAAAAGTAGAGTTGTATTATGAAATAAAAATATAGGCTCTTCTACCTGGCAGGTTTAAAAATGTATTAGCGTAATTTATATATTTTTTAAATTAATATTTGAAAAACAAGTTAAAATGTTTTAAAGTTTAATTAATTCTTTTTAGCGGCATCAGCGTAATTCTCCTTCCATATATCAAATGATAATAATTAAGTATTTGATACTGAACAGCAGATTTGTTTCATATGAAAATTTATCCGTGTGTTACTCTTTTGATAGTCGGCAAAATATTACGTAAAAAATCAAGTGTGAAAATCTTCACCCCAACTTCTTTGTGTACGCATGAAATTGTGAATCGATAACAAACTGTAATAGCGGGTGCTAAAATGTGGTAGCATGTTTGTCGTGGCTTTTACTACTGCGACTGCAATTTTGCTCTTAAATCACCTTTGCAGATGATGGTGGAAAGTAGAGGATTATCCTTAACAAATCCCCATAAGAAAAAGTCTAGTAGAGTTAAATTGGATGATACGTGGCCATGATAGAGGACACTCTCGACCTACCCACTGATTTGGAAAACGTGTGTTGAGATACCTGCGCCCTTCTTATGGAAATGAAGAGGAGCACCTTCCCACTGCAAAACTATACTTCCATCTTGATAATCTTGGTCAAATTGTGGAATGAGAAAATTGCCGAGCATGTCTAAATTAATCATACTGGTGATGTCCCTATTCGCTAACAATGACAAAACTTGATGTGTTTGGCTGTATTTCTCAGTATTTGATTTGTATCTATCGTTTATGAATAAATGTACAAATCGTCTCAAAGTTGTAAAACTACTTTTGAAACACCCTGTATATTTGAAAGTTAAGATCCATTAAAGTTCTAAATTTTCAAACAACTATATTAAAGGGTAAGATATTAATTCTTCTATAATGTAAATAAAATTATCGAGAGTGGAGATGCAGTTTCATTACAACTTGATAAAGTTAAGAATCTAACAATCTGATAATTAAGAGTTAAAAAAAAAATGTTCTCATGTGACTTGATCAGCTGGAAAAGGAGAAGTCTGTCATCAGCAAACCTTTCTACCTGATTAAAAGAGTATTGAAAAAAAAACTGCTATTTGTGAGAATAAAAATGAAGATAAAAGAAAGTTTGATAGGTTTGAAGAAGAAAAAATAAAGGCTGAAACCATGCTATACAAAGAATAACATTCTAGGACGTGTCGGGATTATCACCCGATAGAGAGATAGCTGATCTTCTCATCTTCTCCCTCTGTCATAGATAAACTAGCTCGCTCAGATAGACGACTTACGTAAGTGTCCATTGTAGTACGAAAGCAATGTTAGGCACCCTGGGGAGCAGAGTCCCAAATCAACTCTCTTCCAAGAGCTTTCGACACAGCCTTAATGGCACCGCCTTTCCGGCTCTTTGATTCCGTGAGCTCACTTCCCTTGACAATATCACACAAAGCATTTCTTCTGTGCACGCAAAGGAAACGGTTTTTATTTGAAAAGTTCAAAGTTAAACAAAAAACTGGAAAATATACAGATGAAATGAATTGGTCGAATTTTCGGAAATGAGACTACAATGGCTCTCAGAGACAGATTATGATAAAAGGTTGGAACTGGTATAGGTTAATATCTTGTGCAATTCCCAATAACGATCTGTTACAAATGAATGAGGGCACAAAGATTCTGAAGCTTAGAGCAGGGTTGAAATTGAGGATTTACTGAGCAACTAGTGGAACAGAGAGCAACATACTGTCAACCAGCAGCCATATTTGATATACATATGACACACAAACAGAGGGAGCAAGCCTCTAACTGTTGCCATATTGTCTTCGACAACCACTATTATTATGAGAGCTTATGCTTGCATTCGCTGCATCATGTGACCATTTTAAGCATGAAGAGAATATCCATACCGTTAACTTGACCACTTAAAGAATTTCGTTGTATCTAGACAGGACCACTGGTGGAGGAGGGGGGGGGGGGCAGCGGCTGTTAGTGTTGTCCAGGCAGAAGGTATGGACATGAGTTAGAGTGCCCGTAATTCAAGTTAGAAGAACTAAATTTGAATAAAAAAATGTGGACTCTCTCCTAGGTAATTACTACCAGCAATGCTGGGAATAAGACAGGGATTCAGTTGACAGGACATTCAGTCCTGTGAACAAGCCATGGATTCCGTTGACACGGCATATTTAGTCCTGTGAATAAGACATGCATTCATTCCACAAATTTTTTTGCAAATCATTTGAACTAGTAAAATGTATGAGTAATAATTGAAACCATGGATAATGAGTCCAGCTTAATGTTAAGACCTTGATCTAACCAAAGGATAAATCAGTCTGAGTCGCATTGTGCTACGAAAAACAACAGAAAGACTTAAACTTAGGAATACTTCGAGCATAAACGAATACTCTGTGTGAAAACAGGTCAAGATGATCATTCAACTCTTACCCCAAAGAATTGTATTGCAAAGATATTTAGGGAACTTCTAGATGGTTAGGACGTCTGCTCCCGAGGACTAAGTTAACGGTGAAGATTTTCATCTCTTGCTAACAAAGACCAGGCCAGGATTCACATGATGAAGCGGAGGCAGCATAAGATCTCATTGACAGAAGTGGTTTCCGAGGATTATATATTTCGGAGACTTTTCAGCTTACAGGTAAGATAAATTAATAATAACTAATTCCCTACACTTCATTATTCATTTAATTGTTGCAAGATTTGCAACTTATGTCCGTAGCCAGGTTTTGAGACATTTTGACCATCTCAGTGCATAGGCCACCTGTATCCTAAATTAGCCGCTTTAAGAATTCCTGATCTGAGAGAGTAAGATATTCTGATATCTGCAATACTGGGTGTGGAGTTCATTGTTTTACAAGTCCCGTAGCTCTGAGGTTTGGAAAAAAGTCCAGTGGTTCAGAATGATTTTTCTGAACCATTATTTTTATTTTTGGAGCTGCTTTAATAAAAGTAAAGGTGATATTTCTAGGACTACATCAACAACGAGTTAAGAGTCGTTATTGTCCAGGCATTCCTTTTCTTGACAGGTGTTACTGGATGTGGCAATATGGTGGGATGTTTCAGCAAGTAATGCGCCAGAAGGAAGTTCTGAGGTTCGAATCTAAACAACTTTATCTGTGCTAACTCTTCCTCTTTCCTTCATGAGAAAGGGGAAGCCAATTAACTTAGAAAGGCAGCTGTTCTTCGCATGAGACTTTGATCTTTGACACCTTGTGCAGAAAGCCCTACCCTATGTACGTTAAAGAACACTACCGGTATTTGCAATATGACTGGGAATTGGGAACTCCCTGGGGCAACAGAAATTGGGTTGGGCGGGTTTGAATTTCTCAAAATCCCCCTGGACTTAGCATTAAGGTTCAAAAGTTATTCAAAATAATTGTTGCCTCCAATAAATTTGTAAATAATGAATGCATCAAACTAATTTCTGATTTCGCGTGATAAACTCATTGTTCAGTTTGTTGGGTCAAGAGAGCGAGCGTCCGTGGATATTGAAGACGTCCTTCTAATAAAGCAAGAATGGAATTTGAGATTCTTTGTTGAAATAAAAGCTGCAAAAACCAAGAATTTGTATCGGAAATTAAAGTCGTGAACGGAATTTGAAAAATATGTTAAAGTTAATAAACGTATATCTGATTTTAATTAATAAAAGTTTTAACGTGTTAAGTAATAAATAATATTTTTCCATAATAATAACTTTTCCTAATATCAATAAAATTTTTTGGCATCAGCCAATATTTAATTTTGTTTTAATAAAGTTACATATGCCTAGCAAATTGTGTCCGAAGGACTCTGATGGATACGAAATGATTTGAAAAGTTCTGTTATCTGAGCGAGGCAATTCCGTTTTTTGGATTCGACACTTCTGACGTGGGGAGGATCACGTGGTGCCTCGAAATATGTCCATTTCTTTCTTTCGCTAAAGGAGAGGGAGAAAAATTTAACCGAAGGGGATTGTTCGTAGTGATTTTTATGCCAAATAAAAGTTTGAGACGTTGGAGTAGCATCTACTGTATTTTCTAAAGAATTTCACACCCGAGAAACGCTGAGTAAATTTGCTAGTAGGTGTAGTATCCCTCGAATAATTGAGTGATTTTTTTGTATTTATTTTTATAAGTGCATAAGGTATTATATGTCATGGATATTGATATTTTAATGATAATTTCTATATCTTTTAATATGAACATATTTATGGTATCTGTATATTTTGTTCTTGTGATATGATTGTTGCCTGTAGCTGTTTCTGTTGGATGGGAACGTCGAATTGATGACGCCGCACCTAGTGCACGAAAGGTATCGAAAGTGTGAGAACCTAGGTGATCTACTTCCTATGATGATAGGAAGGGAAGCCGCTATCATTGCGGGCGGCCTTGATGAGGCACCCTCCTCCACTTTCTTTTGGGCACTAGCAAGGTGTTTGCCAAAGTTTTGCTCACCGGATGACGCTTTATGGCATTGCTGGCTGGTGTGCGGACGCTGTTGCCTTCTTGAGACCTTGTCGACCTTGAGGGCATGAGCGGGTGGAGGAAAACGATGATGCTTTTCTCGGTAGCCTGAGATACTGTAGGTCTCAGGGTAGGGTAAGATAGATTGAAACCTAAATATAGTCTGTGTGACTTAGAAGAACTAGAAGTCTGTGTGACCATCCGAAATAAAAGTCTCTCTGACTAACAATAATCAGTCTGTGTGACTAACATAGAACGGAATCACTAGAAACGATATACCTGCTAAGACGTATCCTAGCAACAGGAAAACAACACTGATGAGAAGGACAGAATAAAGCTCATGTTAAGTTTGTAACAAGTGTTTTCTGTTTATCCATCGATCAAAGGTGAATACATCGCGGCGGGATAAAAATCCACCCAATGCTACGCAATCTCTCAAAGGTTGCTTAGCATTGGGTGGAATTATCAATGGGAGCAACACTCAAAGAGACTGGCACTGGATTAAATAATCCTCGAACATTAATAAAAACTTTAGTGTTGAACGTCCCCTACCCTTACCAATGAAGGACAGGAAAAGGTATATTAACTGACCACAAGGGAGTTAGGGGACGAGACGGTAGCCTATTAAAACATTAACGCTCCCCATGCTCTCTCCCTCCCTAAAAAAGGGAAAATGTTAAAACTATACTAAAGCTATATATACAAAAAGTGAAGACCTAAAAAAGTAACGAGCTATACGTCGAATGAAAGTTCCTAACGCCGGGAATGTCGTAGGCTATGAAAAAATTTAACCCTCATGCTTTCTTCCCCCCTAAAAAAAGTGGAAACGCGCCCTTGTGATAACTTGACATAGAAAAGTCTCCAAGGTCACAGAATATGCCCACGCCCACTTCCGGCTACGTGTTCCTAAGGCGTCATCACCCTCACGACAAACTCCCGATTTTACCGTTCGTCCGCCATTTTGGAAATCTGACGTCATCACACATACGAAGTAAACAACTCTTGAAATAATTATGTCACCGATTGCATCATCACTCAAAATCATTGGCAATTCTAAATTGGAAATTTACAAAGTCAAATCAAACTTTCGGTGGCATCACCCATTTACGTCACATCACCCTTAAACCTACAATGCAGAAAGTCCTTGAAATATGACGCAAAAATCATGTCCGGACCTGTCCAGCTCTTCGCAAAATACTGCAGTGCACTCCACACTTTAAAAAAATATCTCTCTTCCACGGTTAAGCTCAATCCTAAAACCTCATGCTTACCAACTACGCCATGGGTACTTACTGGGCTAACCTCCTTTACACTGGTTGATCTAAAAACAAGAATAAACGATAATTCTTATTCCTGGAAAAATGTCAAACATTTTAACTTTAGAAATAAATATTTTAATGATATTTTATTCCTTGTAAATCGCATATAGAAATAAATTTATAACCTCTTCGCACATATTTATTCTTCTACTTTAATTACGTTCTATAAGCACGGCTGTTTGTGTCGTTTTTCTGCTGAGGGCCTGCCATCCTCTCAGACCTTCTACTATGGCATATAACTGACAGGCTCCTGTCAGATCTCTGTGGCAAGCAGCTGCTTGAGGGGGTATTTATTTTATTTTTTTATTGAAGAACATCACAAAAAGAGAAATGTTTTGAAGCATTATTCCAGATATGGAATTGCACTCCTTGCTCCGACTGAGATAAATTTTTTAATTCTTGTAAATCGCATTTAGAAATTTATAACCTTTTCGCACATTTCCCTATCTTACACTTCCTTCATGTCTTTCAAGGGACCACGTTTTAAAGAAGGATGGTAAAAGAATAATTTTTACAATCTGGCAACTAAAGAGTATACTGTTCGCTCTGAATATTATTTCGAGGTGTAATTTTAAAATAAATATTTTAAAACATCGAATTACCTGCCTTCCTCTGAATCATGAACGACGTATTTCCCAGAGATATTTTTAGGAATAACTAATCCAATATGTGAACTACAAAGTTCGACCAATTGATTTATGTCAGAAAAATAAAATGTAGAAAATTCAGAAATCTGACCTTGAGTCATACATCCCTTCAGGAAAACGTGTCAAGACAAAGCTATGATGTCATCACGGCTACTAGATAGCATTCCTACACCTTATTGGTCAATGAGTCCACTACGCATGGGAGGGATGCTTCCCCCTGTTATTATTGGGTGGACTCTTCCAGGTAGACTCAACCGTGGGAAGGAGATATCCGGCCTACGATTCTATTCTTAAAAAATAACTGACCTTGAGTCAAGCCCCTTTGCCTCCCCTTTGCCGAAAAGTTAAGACGTTGGTGTGACGCAAATGGCATCTGAGTTGGTCAATCACTTAACATGAAGGAAAAAAAATTTTCTTGCAAACGGCATAAAACGAAACCTTAATTTCTGTTTACTTTGGAAAAATATGAACAGAATTTAAGAAAGATACAAAATTAAAGCGACCAAAAATTACTGTAAGGAACAGATTTCACTTCCATAGATTTAACATAGAAATCATGTTTTAGCATGCAAAACACGTGTTCGATAGGAAATTTTTTTCAACATAAAACTTATTTTGTGATAAAATTCAAACATGAAGCAAGGCACGTGTTCTTTTTTCACACACTTTTTCGTTCAGTGTACAAAAATAAAGACAAATATTTTGCAAGATAGAAATATTAAACGATGAAAAAAAAAAGGTGTAAGGTTCCATAGGATGTGATTTGTATTTTAATGTACAAATTTTGCATCGGATATCAAAAAATTTTGAACATAAAATTGGTTTGATGATAATGTTTAAAATACAAAACTGAAAATATGTTGTTATTTCAAACCGAATTTTGGTTCAGTTAATAAAATACAAAAATAAAAAATGAAAATCAAAGGTTACAAATATTAAGTATGTAGAGGTTTGACTTCCTATACGATAACATGGGAAAAATGACTATCGTTTGTCAAAATTGGTGTCTGTTGCTAAAATATTTCAAACAAGAACTGTTATGGTAGTAACACTTTAAACATGACAGTGGATTGAGATAATAATTGGAACAGAAAAACAGACTTGGTAAAAATAACTTTGATTAAGAATCGTGAATGGTGATAAAGCCGTGAACGGACTGATCTGGTTGATAAAAATATGTCAAACGTAATGCACTGGACTTGAGGGTTGTGAGCATACTGTGATAATATAAACAGATTAACTGTAAAATCGCATATAATACAGAGGCAGGGGATGGGATGACGAAGTCGGTAGAACACTGGATTCATAAACTATTACTCCTAGGCTCGAGCCCTCAAATATGTTACCATTGAGATTTATTTCTGTTATCCCATGCCCTCTGTTTGAAAGATGACACTGCTTTCAAAAATACAGCTGTTCGTCGGATGCGATTTTACGTGTGCAGAAGAGCCATACTTTCTTTGCGTCACAAATCACTCTGAACAGCTTTGACAGGTGTTTTCAATTTCTCTCCTAAGAGCGGTCTAACAACCGTTCTCTATCCAACTATGAGCGTTTTGGTTCATATGATCAGGTCATTTAATCAAATTGTTTGGATAAAACACCCCGTAAGAATCAAAAAACCAACGAAATGTTTGGTAAAATTGCTTGAAAAACACTGAAATGGATGGCAGGATATTTGTAAATTTCGTACATATTGCAATGGATAATAGAATATCTTCACTGGGTGGCACAGTAAATGTAAAATAAAACAAAATACCTTCAAAATATGCTGGAATGGACGGCAGAAATAACGGAAAAATCAACAAAGTACATGGGAAATGGATCGGAAAATATCTTCAAATATATGGAATGGACAGCACAATATCTGCAAAACATACTGTGACGGGAGAGAAAACAAGTGTAAAATGAAATGCAAATGCACTGGAATGGCTGGAAAAATCGATTCGAAATAGAAATTTACTTTAAAATCGATAACTTTTTAATACGATAACCTCACGCAGGACGAAAGAAGGCATAGAAGAATAACAGGAAAATGAACAAATTACAAAGGAATGGAAAGCAGATTATCTTCAAAATATACAGGAGTGAGAATATAATATTTTAGGAGTGTTTAAAGATTTCAATAAACTATTAGAAATATATAACGTGTGTGCTTCTTAATATCGATTTACTTTGCTATTCTTTCGAGCGCCAATACTATAAGATAGAAATTTCAAATAAAGTGATTAATGCAACAGTCAAAAATGGGTAAATCAGGAATTTTCTTGGCCATGACTTTTAACTCACGCCATCTAGTGCGATAAAAGTGATCCGAAGGACTAATTGATAAATGTCTCTCTTTAGCAGAAAGAGTAACACAGGAAAACCATAAAGTATTAGTATATATACTCACTCTTAGAAAATCACCGTTCATCGCATTCAGTATTATGTATGGATGACTGAATAACACAAAATATATTGCAAAGGAAGAGAAAACAACACTAAAACAACTCAAACCAAAGAAATGGTTGGTAGAATTGCTTGAAAGACACTAAAATGCAGAAAAATAGGTGTTGGAATCCACGCAAACATTGCAGTTGGTGGGAGAATATTTTCAAAATTCTTCGAAGTGGAAGGCATTATAGCGTGCAAAATCAAACAAAGTGTACTGGAGATGATAGAATACTTCAAAATATGTTGGAATGGATGAGAGAAACAACGGAAAAATCAGCAAAGTACATGGGAGGGATTAGAAAATATCTTCGATGGTGTCGGAATATTTTGGAATATATGGAATGGAGGACTTCCAAAACACATTGTAATGGGATCGAAAATATGTGCAAAATCGTTACAAAGGTATATATTACAGTTAATTGGATTACTAAATCTCACACTCAGAAATATCACACAGAAAAAAAAGGTATGGAAGAATGCCTTGGAAATGTACAAATTACACGGGAGTGTATAACGGATTATTTTCAAAATATGCAGGAATGAAAATATACAGGAATACATAATAGAATATTGAAAATCTTCTGAAATAATCACCGTAAACTCTTTGAAACACATAACTTTCTTAAAAGCGATTTACTTTGTTATTCTTTCGAGCAAAATGCTAAAATATAGAAATTTCAAAGGAAGATGATATATGCAGCAGTCAAAAAAGCAGTAAATGAGGAATTTTCTCGGTATATCATTTAACCCGTGCCAACTAGTGGGTAAAAGTAATCCTGAAAACTAGGACAAAAATACATCTTTACCAGAAAGAGAAACAGGGGGAAACCATGAAGAATTATTACTGTACCACGGTCCAGAAAAATCACTGTCCATTAAATTAATTTTTTATTATATTCATGTATTTCAAGACATTTTTTGTCAAGAGCTAAAATTATTTGATGAATGGAAGAAAAAATATCTTCAGAATATGTTGCAATAGCTGAAAAAACAACTGTAAAAATTGCATAAATGCTGGAATGACAGTGAGAATCTTTTTCAAAACCTTAAAATACGTCAAATGGATGATTGAATCACTTCCAACTATCTCACAGTACAGTGGAATGAATAGCAGAAAAACTACAAAATCAATAACGTGCATAGGAAATGATGAACGAATATGTCTAAAAATACACAGAAACGGGAAACAGAACAACTAAGAGATCACAAAATAAACCTTAGTGACAAAACTGCTGCAAAAGCTGTGAATTATACCGAAAGGGTGCTGGAAAAAAAATCCACACAATTTCATAAAATGCATTGAGATAGGTAAGAGAACAAAGGTTTCAAAATAATCTTTGTCAATACATAATACTGTTGAAATGGAGCAACAAACTTGGATGAAAAAAACATTATCCTGAAATACTCGAATTTTGGTTTCACTATTCAATGTTTATTTTATATAAACGTTTACTATTAACGTTACCTATTCACATAATGCATCAAAACCGTTAAGAAAGTCTACACTTTATCGGAAGTGACGTAGTAAGAACCATCTATTACTACAGTGACATCATCATAATAACTAATTGGAAAGGCCTTTTGTCGTGAATTTCAAGACAGTGAATCTCCGAAAAATGGCGCAATTACAGGTCACACGACAGGGTGACATTTTGCAGTCATACTATCATCACACCGCTTTTAATAATAATCTAGATAGTAGCGAAAACACGATGTAATCTTCCTTCTTTTACCTCACCCTTTCCAGGAGTGGAGAGAAAAATCTTGGAGTGGAAAACAGATGTATTTTCGATACCCAGCAAAATGGTATGTGACCGAAAGTTTAGTAGGAATTGATGAATTTCAGGAATCTTAAGGATTTTTGCATCCCAGGTGGCTATGAAGAGGGATTTAAAATATCGGAGGCACTAATCCATGGGTTTGTGATCCCCTTTATAGGGAGTTTTCGAAATTTATGAGTTTGAATAAGGTTTTTATTCCCGCTTTGTCTCGTTAGGTTTTGGCATCGAAAGTTTAGTTGCGCATGGCAAACGTTTTATGTTTAAAGAGTGCGACAACCGATAAAAGTGGCTGTAAGGCAGTTAAACTAATTTAGGGGTTTTCAAGTCCTGACAAGACAAAAGATTATCTCATATTCTTTGACATTACCCCCACCATATGATTCCTCATTGTTCCATTTTGCTGGGACTTTCTCTGCACTCCTGGAAAGGGTGAGGTAAAAGAAGGAAGATTACATCATGTTTTCGCTACTATCTAGATTATTATTAAAAGTGGTGGGATGATAGTATGACTGCAAAATGTCACCCTGTCGTGTGATCTGTAATTGCGCAATTTTTCGGGATTCACTGTCTTCAAATTCACGACAAAGGCCTTTCCAATTAGTTATTATGATGATGTCACTGTAATAATAGATGGTTCTTACTACGTCACTTCCGATAAAGTGTGGACTTTCTTAACGGTTTTGCTGCATTATGTGAATAGGTAACGTTAATAGTAAACGTTTATGTAAAATACACATTGAATAGTGAAACCAAAATTCGAGTATTTCAGGATAATGTTTTTTTCATCCAAGTTTGTTGCTCCATTTCAACAGTATTATGTATTGACAAAGATTATTTTGAAACCTTTGTTCTCTTACCTATCTCAATGCATTTTATGAAATTTTGAGGATTTTTTCCCAGCACCCTTTCGGCATAATTTACAGCTTTTGCAGCAGTTTTGTCACTAAGGTTTATTTTGTGATCTCTTAGTTGTTCTGTTTCCCATTTCTGTTTATATTTTGACATATTCGTTCATCATTTCCTATGCACGTTATTGATTTTGTAGTTTTTCTGCTATTCATTCCACTGTATTGTGAGATAGTTGGAAGTGATTCAGCCATCCATTTGACGTATTTTAAGGTTTTGAAAAAGATTCTCACTGTCATTCCAACATTTATGCAATTTTTACAGTGTTTTTTCAGCTAATGCAACGTATTCTGAAGATATGTTTTCATCCATTCATCAAATAATTTTAGCTCTTGACAAAAAATGGCTTGAAATACATGAATATAATAAAAAATTAATTAATGAACAGTTATTTTGAAAATAATCCGTTATCCACTCCCGTGTAATTTGTACATTTCCCAGCCATTCTTCTATACCTTTTTTTTCTGTGTGATATTTCTCAGTGTGAGATTTAGTAATCCAATTAACTGTAATATATACCTCCGTAACGATTTTGCACTTATTTTCGATCCCATTACAATGTGTTTTGAAGAATATTCCGACACCACCGAAGATATTTTCTAATCCCTCCCATGTACGTTGCTGATTTTTCCGTTTTTCTGTCATCCATTCCAACATATTTTGAAGTATTCTATCATCTCCAGTACACTTTGTTTGATTTTGCACGCTATAATGCCTTCCACTTCGAAGAATTTTGAAAATATTCTCCCATCCATTGCAATGTTTGCGTGGATTCCAACGCCTATTTTTCTGCATTTTAATGTCTTTCAAGCAATTCTACCAACCATTTCTTTGGTTTGAGTTGTTTTAGTGTTGTTTTCTCTTCCTTTGCAATATATTTTGTGTTATTCAGTCATCCATATATAATACTGAATGCGATGAACCGTGATTTTCTAAGAATGAGTATATATATTAATATTTTATGGTTTTCCTGTGTTACTCTTTCTGCTAAAGAGAAACATTTATCAATTAGTCCTTTGGATCACTTTTTTCGCACTAGATGGCGTGAGTTAAAAGTCATGGCCAAGAAAATTCCTGATTTACCCGTTTTTGACTGTTGCATTAATCACTTTATTTGAAATTTCTATCTTATAGTATTGGCGCTCGAAAGAATAGCAAAGTAAATCGATATTAAGAAGCACACACGTTATATATTTCCAATAGTTTATTGAAATCTCTAAAAACTCCTAAAATATTATATTCTCACTCCTGTATATTTTGAAGATAATCTGCTTTCCATTCCTTTGTAATTTGTTCATTTTCCTGTTATTCTTTTATGCCTTCTTTCGTCCTGTGTGAGGTTCCTCAGTTATCGATTTTAAAGTAATTTTCTGTTTTGAATCGATTTTTCCAGCCATTCCAGTGCATTTTTATTTCATTTTACACTTGTTTTCTCTCCCGTCACAGTATGTTTTGCAGATATTGTGCTGTCCATTCCATATATTTGAAGATATTTTCCGATCCATTTCCCATGTACTTTGTTGATTTTTCCGTTATTTCTGCCGTCCATTCCAGCATATTTTGAAGGTATTTTGTTTGATTTTACATTTATTGTGCCATCCAGTGAAGATATTCTATTATCCATTGCAATATGTACGAAATTTACAAATATCCTGCCATCCATTTTAGTGTTTTTCAGGCAATTTTACCAAACATTTCGTTGGTTTTTTGATTCTTAGGGGGTGTTTTATCCAAACAATTTGATTAAATGACCTGATCATATGAACCAAAACGCTCATAGTTGGATAGAGAACGGTTGTTAGACCGCTCTTAGGAGAGAAATTGAAAACTCCTGTCAAAGCCGTTCAGAGTGATTTGTGACGCAAAGAAAGTATGGCTCTTCTGCACACGTAAAATCGCATCCGACGAACACCTGTATTTTTGAAAGCAGTGTCATCTTTCTCACAGAGGGCATGGGATAACAGAAATCAATCTCAATGGCAACATATTTGGGGGCTCGAGCCTAGGAGTAATAATTTATGAATCCAGTGTTCTACCGACTTGGTCATCCCATCCCCTGCCTCTGTATTATATGCGATTTTACAGTTTATCTGTTTATATTATCACAGTATGCTCACAACCCTCAAGTCCAGTGCATTACGTTTGACATATTTTTATCAACCAGATCAGTCCGTTCACGGTTTTACCACCATTCACGATTCTTAATGAAAGTTATTTTTACCAAGTCTGTTTTTCTGTTCCAATTATTATCTCAATCCACTGTCATGTTTAAAGTGTTACTACCATAACAGTTCTTGTTTGAAATATTTTAGTAACAGATACCAATTTTGACAAACGTTTGTCATTTTTCCCGTGTTATCGTATGGGAAGTCAAACCTCTACATACTTAATATTTGTAACGTTTGATTTTCATTTTTTATTTTTGTATTTTATTAACTGAACCAAAATTCGGTTTGAAATAACAACATATTTTCAGTTTTGTGTTTTAAAAATTATCATCAAACCAATTTTATGTTCAAAATGTTTTGATATCCGATGCAAAATTTGTACATTAAAATACAAATCACATCCTATGGAAAGTCAAATTGCACCTTAAACCTTCTTTTTTTTCATCGTTTAATATTTCTATCTTGCAAAAAATTTGTCTTTATTTTTGTACACTGAACGAAAGTGTGTATGAAAAAGGAACACGTGCCTTGCTTCATGTTTGAATTTTATCACAAAATAAGTTTTATGTTAAAAAAATTTCCTATCGAACACGTGTTTTGCATGCTAAAATATGATTTCTATGTTAAATCTATGGAAGTGAAATTCGTTCCTTACAGTAATTTTTGGTCGCTTTAATTTTGTATCTTTCTTAAATTCTGTTCATATTTTTCCAAAGTAAACAGAAATTAAGGTTTCGTTTTATGCCGTTTGCAAGAAAATATTTTTTTTCCTTCATGTTAAGTGATTGACCAACTCAGATGCCATTTGCGTCACACCAACGTCTTCACTTTTCGGCGATGGGATCGTCGAAAGTGGGAAGCAAAGTGGCTTGACTCAAGGTCAGTTATTTTTTAAGAATAGAATCGTAGGCCGGATATCTCCTCCCACGGTTGAGTCTCTACCTGGAAGAGTCCACCCAATAATAACAGGGGGAAGCATCCCTCCCATGCGTAGTGGACTCATTGACCAATAAGGTGTAGGAGTGCTATCTAGTAGCCGTGATGACATCATAGCTTTGTCTTGACACGTTTTCCTGAAGGGATGTATGACTCAAGGTTAGATTTCTGAATTTTCTACATTTTATTTCCCTGACATAAATCAATTGGTCGAACTTTGTAGTTCACATATTGGATTAGTTATTCCTGAAAATATCTCTGGGAAATACGTCGTTCATGATTCAGAGGAAGGCATGTAATTCGATGTTTTAAAATATTATTTTAAAATTACACCTCGAAATAATATTCAGAGCGAACAGTATACTCATTAGTTGCCAGATTGTAAAAATTATTCTTTTACCATCCTTCTTTAAAACGTGGTCTCTTGAAAGACATGAAGGAAGTGTGAGATAGGGAAATGTGCGAAAAGGTTATAAATTTCTAAATGCGATTTACAAGAATTAAAAAATTTATCTCAGTCGGAGCAAGGAGTGTAATTCCATATCTGGAATAATGTTTCAAATCATTTCTGTTTTTGTGATGTTCTTCAATAAAAAAAATAAAATAAATACTCCCTCAAGCAGCTGCTTGCCACAGAGGTCTGACAGGAGCCTGTCAGTTTATATGCCATAGTAGAAGGTCTGAGAGGATGGCAGGCCCTCAGCAGAAAAACGACACAAACAGCCGTGCTTATAGAACGTAATTAAAGTAGAAGAATAAATATGTGCGAAGAGGTTATAAATTTATTTCTATATGCGATTTACAAGGAATAAAATATCATTAAAATATTTATTTCTAAAGTTATAATGTTTGACATTTTTCCAGGAATAAGAATTATCGTTTATTCATGTTTTTAGATCAACCAGTGTAAAGGAGGTTAGCCCAGTAAGTACCCATGGCGTAGTTGGTAAGCATGAGGTTGTAGGATTGAGCTTAACCGTGGAAGAGAGATATTTTTTTAAAGTGCGGAGTGCACTGCAGTATTTTGCGAAAGAGCTGGACAGGTCCGGACATGATGTTTGCGTCATATTTCAAGGACTTTCTTCATTGTTGGTTTAAGGATGATGTGACGTAAATGGGTGATGCCAACGAAGTTTAGTTGAACTTGATAAATTTCCGATTTAGTTGCCAATGGTTTTAGGCGATGATGTAATCGGTGACTTAGAATTATTTCAAGGGTTGTTTACTTCGTATGGGTGATGACGTCAGAATTGAAAATGAGGAACGAATGGCAAAATCGGAGGACTTTGTGGTGAGGGTAATGGCGTCAGAATTTAAAATGGCGACGAAGGGCAAAATCAGGAACGTTTGTTAGGGTGATGATGTCATAGGAATGCGTGACCGGAAGTAGGCCTTCTGGACTTTTCAAAGTCAAAAAGTCACAGGAAGCAGTTCCACTATTAACGCGATTGCCGAAAGTAACGAGTTATACATCAAATGAAAGCTTTTGACGCGGGGAATGTCATGGGTTGTGAAAAGTTAATCCCTTATGTTTTCTTCCCTCTAAAAGTGTGAATGTGAAAATGATTGTTCCTTTATATCTCCTGAGTGCGAGTGCGAAATAAAATCAGTTTTGTGTCAAATGAAAGCTTATGGCAGGGAGTGTAATAGACTGTAAAAAAGACCCCCCTATGCTTTCTTCCCCCTAAAAAAACGGGAAAAATGAAAGTTGTTCTACTATGTCTTCCGAACGCGAGGGCGTACAGTTACGAATTAGGTATCAAATGAAAGCTCGTATAATCTATTTAGAATTTTACCCCCATTATTTTTCCCTGATAAAATGGGGGCGGCATTTCGCGGTGGTTGACTTTAATGAGTCGTATCTCAAATTAAAGCTTGTGACCTCTCTAATGTCGTGGGCTACCTCACACCTGAATCCAAAAGGGTGATAAATATGATCGATGTTTATGAGATATATATCAAATGAAGAGTTTTTGAAGGTAGATGTTTTTAGTGACAATAAAAAAAATTTAAAAAATACCTATCGTTCTATAAGACCCTAAAAAGTAGAAAATAAGCCTAAAGCATATCGCTAGGGCAATCGATCACTAATTTCGTATTCGCTTCGAAGGAAGATAGGGCGCGGAGATTTACTCGACAAGGTTACCTACTCGACAAGATTGCCTTTTGTCCTATCTTTCTGTGAAATGAATCGAACCCAGTGATCGATTGCACCATCGATAAGGTTTAGGTTTATTTTCTACTTTTTTAGTGCCTTATATAGGATGATAGCTATTTTTAAATTTTTTAATTTATATATTTTTGTTATCACTGAAAACTCCTATCTTTACAAACTTTGATATATGACTCATAATCATCTAGCTCATTTCCTTCCCCCCTTTTAGAGTCATGTTTGAGGTAGCCCATGATATTGGAAACTTCACAAGCTTTAATTTGAGCTACATCTCGTTAAAGTCGACCCCGCGAAAATCAGCCTCCATTTTATCAGGGGGGAAAAATAGGGACAAAATTTGAAAACATTTACGACCGTTATTATACGAGCTTTCATTTGACACCTAATTCATAACTGTACGTCCTCGCTTTCGGAAGATATAGCAGAACGACTTTCACATTTCCTGTTTTTTAGTGGGGAAGAAAGCATGGAGGGTTCAGTTTGTGATAGCCTACGACACTCCCCGCCTCACAAGCTTTCATTCGACACATAACCCTTTACCTTTAGCACTAGCATTTTCCCCCATTTTCAGGGGGGAACCCTGAAAATGGGGAAAATGCTAGTAAAAAAGGGAAATTGCTAGGAAAATGCACGCACGGGGGGTCATTTTTTCATAGCCTAGTAGATTCCCCGTATCAGAAGCTTTCATTCGACATAATAGCTCGTTACTTTCGGTCTTCGGGTTTATATAGCTTAAGAACAGTTTTTCAGAATTCCTCCTATTTAGGGGGGAATAAAGTACGGAGGGTTAATTTTGTATATCCTATGGCATTCCCCGTGTCAGAAGCTTTCATGTGGCATATAAATCATTAAGTTTCTCTATCGCGTTCGAAAGATATGGGGGAACAATATTTTGCCAAATCCCCAAACCGAACAAATGACAAATGTCATAGCCAAAAGCAATAGGAAGAGAGGTAAAAATGGTAAGGTTTTTGAAAGTGAGGATTGTATCATAATTACATGGGCTGAATATTTCATGATGTTCTAAACAATGTGGTTAGTTCTACACCCATTGTTTGTACTGATGATGAATCATTTGTGGCTTTAATGTTGGCCCTATAACACAATCTGAAGTTATTTTGGATATTTCTAAACTTAAACTTCATAAATCCCCAGGGGTAGATGAAATTACTACGGAAATGCTTAGAGCTGGGAATGTTTCTGTTAACACTTGGATGACTGAAATTTGAATATCTTTTATGATAAAGGCATGGTTCCTAAGTATTCTACCAGAGTTATTATTATCCCTATTTTCAGAAAAGGTGATTGCAATTCTTGTGATACTATAGCCTACTCTCGGTTCCAGGGAAAGCTCTTTGCATGATTGTGCTTAACAGAATTAAGAATCAGGTTGTCATGCAATTGCGTGATGAGCAATGTGGATTCAGAAGTGGTAGGGGATGTGTGGATCAGATATTTTCACTTAGGCAGATTTTTGAGAAATATTTAGAGTTACAAAAACCTTTGGTTGCTAGCTTTGTTGATTTCAAAAGGCTTTCGACTCTGTTGATCGTCATAATTTGTGGTTGATTGTGAGATCGTATGGAGTACCAGACAAGTTAGTTAACATAATAAAAGCTCTCTATAACAGCAGAGAGTCATGTGTGAGAGTTGGTAAGGATTGTAGCAATTGGTTTAGCTTTGCTTCTGATATTCCACAAGGGTGCATTTTGTTTCCTTTTCTCTTTAGTTTGGATATTGATTATGATATGGGGAATTCCCCGCAAGAGTTTTTTTTGGGGGCTAAAATGGTCTAGAAATCTGAAAATTCCTGATATAGTTATGCTGATGATTTGGTCCTTTTGGGAAATGATGTTGATGAAATGAACTCTTTCGTTAGAGTTGTTGATGAGAGGAATAGGTTTAATGATAAACAGAGAGAAAACTAAAGTGATGAAAATTAGTGATGCAGGTTGTGGTTGAGTTAATTTGCATGTTTGCACCCTTGAGAAAGAGTCTCCGTTTAATTATATTAGTAGTTATGTAACAGTTACTGGTGATGTGCGGCATTAGATAAAGAGAAGAATAATGATTGCTGCTGTGACTTTTAAGAATTTATGGAGATGTGGAAAAATAGGCGGATGCATTTAAAGACTAAAATTAAGCTGTATGATAGTTTGCTTCTTTCTATGGTTAATTATGGTAGTGAAACTTGGACCGTTTGTAAAGTGAGATAATTACTTAGCGTAATGAAAGCTCTTTATAATAACACCGAGTCTTGTGTCAGAGTTGGTAAGGCTTGTAGCAATTGGCTTAGCATTGCTTCTGATGTTCGACAAGGGTGCATTTTGTCTCCTTTTCTCTTTAGTTTTTTTTCTCTTATTCCTCAACTCCTTCGAGTAGCATATTATGCAAAATTTGACCCTGTTGGTGTGGCCATTTTGCTCATATGCATAACTATAGTTTAGCAAATAGGGTTATGAACAGTGTGCCTAAAGGCCTCAGAAAGAGGGAAAGACCTTGGATGCTGTGGGCAGGTAATGTCAAACGGGACCTCGTGAGAAATATTCTACAGTGGTGAGATGCAGCAGATGTAGCTCAGGAGAAATGAGTTGGAAGAACTAAATAAATCTTCGTAGCCCATGGCTGCTTGAGGATTATCCTGATGCTCAGTCTTGTCAAATTCTGTACTAAAGTTTTTAAATGAGTGTTCCTTTATCTGTTTTACGTGACTTGCATTATAATAACTAACATAATATCTTTGCACTGCAAAAATGTTTTTAGCGGCTTAAGAATGATGATTATGATGAACAAAACCTTTAAATTTTTATCACTGAATTGTCACTGAAGCTTTAGAGTAAAATCTGATTGCTTTCATCACGATATGGTTCACTTCTTTAAAACGCTTTTGAAGTCGAAACTTCGGATAATCTGCTTATTTTTTCTTCAGACGGTTCTGTAGCGCAATATAAAAATAGGTCTAGTGGTTATCATACGTTACTACTAGAACCAGCAGGCATGTCCCTGTGTATGTGTTAATACGTTGTATGAGAAACCAGGACAAGCCCAATAGAATTTCCAGTCATAACATATCTCCTTCCTTTGTGTAGGGGAGTTAGAACTACTTTTTAGTGGGCCGAGTTTTTTTGTTCATTGTGGGTAGATGTCATTTTCCATTTCTTTGAGCCATTGCTTCACTGATATATCCACATCGGCATTACTTTGAAACCTTTGGCCTTCAAGATTCCTTCGGCGCAGTAAAAAGATGACACTCGAAAGCCGACAGTTCAGGGCTATGTGCAGCATGTTCTGATATCTCCAATTTCGAAACGGTACAAAATTTGTTGGGTTGGTATGGCAGAGTGCGACCGTGCATTGTCACCCAGAACACCTTTTCGGAGAAGCTCGGGACGTTTTCGTTCAATGGCTGTGCATTATCCGATCTTTTTACAGCTCTGAATGAACATCTTAGAAGCCACAGGTTTCAAAATGATGAAGACGTGAAACGATGGCTGAGCGAAAAGGACATCGATATCTACCTACAATAAGAAGAAAAACACATCTTACGGTATGTCTCAGTCTCTGTGGAGACTACGTCGAAAAATATTGGCTTCCCTGCATTGGTTACAGTAGGGATTGTAATAAAAAAAATTGAGTTATACTTACAAACGTTTTTTCTGATTGACGATCCTAGTATGCATACTCCATTTCCATTCAGTCATTGGTAAAATGAGTTCAACACTCCGCAAAGTTTTAAATTTACGGAAAAATTAGAATAATATGTAGGCTAAATCTTAATTTGAGAAAATTAGATCATAATCAAATTCCCGAAAATCAAAGATTTAAATTCATTATTTCAAGAGTTGCTTAAGTTGCAATATTTAACCGCATCATTATTAATTTTAAGAATGCTTTCATTTAAAGCATATGGTTAAAACATACTGATAATTTTTTCATGATACCCTTTTCCAATTTTAACACTCGACAATCTAAATTTTTAATGCTTCACCAAATGAAATTAAGAAAATTATTAATATTAAAATATATATTAAAACATATGTTAAGGAAGTCAAAAATTGGATATTGAACACTGAGAATATTAATATATTGTTCTAATAAAGCAACCGTGAGTTAATTGAAACCATTTGTTTGAACTGATTTAGATCTCCATATTGTTTTACTGAACTGTAATTTACGTTTGTTTACATATCTAGACTGTTTTGGTATACATGAATTCAGTTATGTTAAATAATATCCACATGCGAGTCATAGTTACTCTTGGGTATAAGAAAATTTGACTCGATAAATATATTTATATGCAGGCATTACTATATATTTAGAGTTGAAAACTATGTCTATGTTAGTATCATAATGTAATTACAATAATTATACTTTTGTGTAACATGTACAGCGAAATGGTGCTGTATAAGATTGCCGTTCTTGATAAGGCAAAGTTATTTTCGTGTTCCAATTTTGTTAATAATAATATAAAAAAAAAAGTAATAACATTTCGAAAATCTTATTAAAGGGCTTTAACAGCTCAAATTTCGAAGTAGACTAAAAGGAAAAATAATTATTCATTTATACCTTAAAAATTCGTAGAGTGATCAAGATTGTTTTGAACGTATGAGCTTCTATTATTTTTTGAAATAATAAATGGTTAATGAATCAAATTTATTAATCTAAAATAAATAATATGAATAATTAATCAGTAATAAAACTTAAACAATTTAAGCAATTAATCTGTAATATAATTTAAGTAATACTGATTGAGAGTCATGGTCTAAGATATCCTCATTCCCAAATTTTTATAAACGCTTATTATAGAAGTTACAGAGCTAAATTAGTTTTCCAGTAGCAATATGAAATTCATATTTAAGTGGCAGAATTATTTATGCATATCAGAACTAAAGTGGTCTGGCATTTATTGAAGAAAGTCTGCTCTTTAACTTTAAATGTTTTCTAAAGGAAGACTTCATCCTCTTATGAAATTTAATTGCTTTCCTTCTGACAATCAAAAACTGAAAAGATTTCTCTCATTTCTGAATGCCACTTTGATTTTCAGTCTCTGTCATTCATAATCGCAATTCGATTAGTTCATCAGCTGTAATTTGTGTGTCTCTGAAGAGTTTTAACATTTTAATTTATATTTTGGAATTATCCATTATCGTGTGTCTAAGATGTGACTTATTGAAGTGGTAATAGGTAATAAATGTAGGTTACCTTCGGAACCGGCTCTAGAGAAATATAACAAGGGGGGGAAGAGGGGGTATCAAGTGACTGTATCGAGCAGGGAAAAAGATAAAGGTGGGAGCATGGCCCACTGGCAAATACCCAGAAGGAGGAGCCCTTCATGCAGCTTCAAGTGTTATATCCGGTTCTTATTAGCTTTATTAGTACTTCAAACTGCATGAAGGGTTCCACCAATCTGTGCAATAATCTCATTAATATTTTACACAAGCGGTTTATTTGCCAATATCAGTTCCCTTAATATAGAGTGATATTCTACACTTGTAGGTTGATAAATTGATGTATTCATTGAGTATTTCTTTCATTTTTATATATATATTAGTATTTATAAGTTTTACCTTTGAATATTTATTACTGAGCAAGAAGGTCGAATTATTTGTTTATTATAGGTGAACTTTCACTATTAAGATTTAATCTATATTAGACTGTTAGCGCTTTTTTATAAGGATTGTTACGTTTCAGTCAACACCTTTATTATTTAATTGAAAATTTCTGGGATTTTTTCCGAAATGCTCATTTGCAAACGTAGAAATCTCTGGACTATCGTATTCTGATTGTTTCTTATATAATTATTTTCTATAAATATGTAACATTCTATACATATTTTCTATGTGAGCAGAACGGGTTGACTCAGTCGGTAACGCGGCAGGCTCGTCATCTGTAGCTCTCAGAGTCTAATGCCAATTGTGCCTGCGATTTCAGTGTCGATTTGTGTTTGAGATTTATCTCCGCTAACCTCCACCAAGCCTTCAGTGAGAAAGGGGACATCGATGGGCTTGGAAAAGCCGCCGTCCGTCGCATGGGACGTTAAGCCATGGCCTCCGTGTGCAGGAGAGTCATACCCTGGACACATTAAAGAACATGCTGGATGACCTTGACGGGAGGTTACCATCTGTCTCCTAACAGCTGTGCAATGGGTTCTTCCCCCAACTTTCTCTGACCTCTGGGGGTCCATGTGACCTTACCATTTAGTCCTTTGTGCGCAAAAAAAGCACCACTCAGTTGTAAAACAACCCAACAATACAATACTTTATACATTTTTAATAACTTATGACAGTTAATAAAAAATATATATTTTATTTCATTGTATTTATATTTTTATGGATATTCAAAGCTTTTTTTTACGTTTATTTCAAGCTCAGATTTCTGCAATATTTATCTAAAACCTGTAAGTGTTCTTATCACATGACCTAAGAGATTAAATTTATTATTGATCCGTCTTAAAATTTTCTTCCATAAATTGCAGTATTTTTGTTTTAATGAAATAATCGTTAACTATTCGTACTAATGTATGTTAAAAGATTGAATCCTGGAGAAAAAGAAATGATCTTCGAAAAAAAGATTCATAATCCGAACGATCGGATGAATATATTAATAAAGACTACTTAAGAAGAACTTTCTTAGAAGTTTAACTACAACTTAACTACTTAAGAAGTCTTTCTAGCAAATAAAAATAATGTGACATTAAATCAAAAAATATCCTACTAGTAATTTTTAAATCAATTCACTGAAAGAGTACAGAAACCAAGGGTTGAAGCAGTTCCCTCCTTTCCCAACGACGTGATCGAACCTTCCAGGGACTGTACTCTCCTATTTAGTGATCAAAATTA
Organism: Ryuthela nishihirai; assembly: GCA_038380435.1. Lineage (NCBI taxonomy): Eukaryota > Metazoa > Arthropoda > Arachnida > Araneae > Heptathelidae > Ryuthela > Ryuthela nishihirai. The sequence goes on along the minus strand of JAWZYU010000007.1, from coordinate 77,889,096 downwards.
AAACAAGAAGCACAAAATCCTAAGGAGAAAATACAGCGGTGAAGAGAATGAAGGGCAAATTATGAATGCAATGTGATATATATGTAATCCTGGGACCAAAGAGAATGTCGAAGCATACATAAACATGTTAAGAGCATGCAGAACTGGATGGAAGGGTAATGTGTATCGAGTAAAACCACGCAAATGAAGAAATAATGTCCCCACTGTCCTCAACAGTGGGAGTGTGGTGGTCACCTCTGGCAGCAAGCAGGCCTCACAGTGACTTGCTAAATTGTGAATAAGGGCTGTCCATCATACTCTGGGAAAATAATTCCCATTCCTGTTGGAGAACAGATCGTGGAGAGTTGTGGGAGGGAGGCAGCAAGCGGCAATTCATCGTCTTATAATATCCCAGACATGTTCTTTGTGAGTTCAAGTCTGGTGATCGTGAAGGCCAATCCATATGACTGATATCTTCACTTGAAATATTTCATCCACTAGCAAAGCTCCGTGAGATCGATATCGTCGTCTAATAAGAGAAATCGTAGACTCACAGCACATCTAAAGGTGTACTAAAATATCTAATAGGTATACTAAAAATGGTCTCAATATCGACACCAATAACACCTTGCCGATTTAACCTCGTGATCTCACAGAGAGTTATACGACCAATGATAATTATTCCAGCGCTGATCATCAATCCACTGCCTCCATATTGATCCCTTTCCCGGATGTAGGGTGGATGAAATATCCCACATTCTCACTATATGAATATCGCTGAGAATCGCTTTACAAATTGAATTTCAACTCATAAGTAAGAAGCCTAATGGCCATTTGTTGATGGGTTCAGTTGATATGCTGGCGATACCAAACCCAATGTAAACGAGCTCTTCTGTGGACTAGAGTTTAAAGGAATTCATAGAGCAGGTCATCTTTCATAAGAGAGCACATTGATTCATTGTTGTCAGAATCCGAACGATACCCTATATATTCAACTTCAAATTCTCCCACGCATAATCAGTAAGTGTTAGAGATTTTTGTTTGTCAAAATAGATTTTGCTGATAATTTTAAGAGCTTCGTTTTGAACTTTTTTAAGTTATAAGAGTTCTTTTTATTAATACCAAAAAGAGTGGAAGCACAATATTCGGGTTTCGGTCAGTTGTAAATTTTTGTAGAACATTGGGTAATAGGAGGATATATAGTTTCGAATATACCTCAATATATAAGTTTCAGAAGATGTAGCGATGTTTTTATTAATGTGAATTACAAAATCAAGATTATTATCTTTTGTCATAGCTACGTACTTCATGGAAGTGGAAACTGTAATATGACTGTTATTAAATTTAATGTTTGCAGGCGGGGGAGAATTTGAAGTTGAAAGAAAAACAATATTGGTTTTCCTGATATTGACAGTGAATCCATTTTTAGTATACCAATGAAGGCACATCATGAATACTATTTTGTGTTTCTTGTTTTAGAGAAGTGAACGAACTTCAGGCAAAAGAAAGAAGACAATCGTCTGCATGCATAAAAATATTGTAGTTGATGGAGGATAATAGAAAATCGTTAACTAAAAGGGTAAAGAGAAGTGGGCGAAGAATGGTTCCTTGAGGTACTCCCCGATTTATTTTAAGAGGTGTAGAGATCTCATTAGTGCTTAATTTAGTTCGGATAACACGGTCGTTGAAATAATGTTTAAACCAGGAAAGAGCTGAGGGCGATAAATTAAAATTATAGCTCAGTTTTTGCAATATAAGTTTGTGTTCAACTGAATAAAATGCTTTTGAGATGTCAAGGGAAATAAGTCCGACCAGGACATCTAGTAAAGATAGAGATTTGATTTAGACGACCTTCGCCAATTTTTATTCCTATTGAGGATACCGCCCAAGGGTGAATAACATCATTTGATGTGACAATTGCCCGAATTTGGATGAATAGTGGAAGTGGGATTGGATTGTCCACTTCCAAAAGTGGGACTGATGGGTCAGTTGGCTATAATATGAAGGATTCGATTTCGCTTTTTTTGAAGTCTGTTAATTCATAGGTTCAGTATCATTGAAACCCAGTTACTTTAAAGTAAGCTCATGGAATAAGTTTTCATCTATCAGGTAAAGAGTACGAAGGGAAGGAAGTGCGAAAAAGATTAATAATACAGCTGGAATTAAATTTCAAAATCTTTCTTATTCTTGGCCTTCTAGAAGGAATCGATTGAAAAATGGGGTAATCGTAATATTAATTAAGATGTATCCAGTTAAAATTGTAATTATGATAAGAATAATTATTGTGTGATCATGGAAGAATCTTAATTGCTCTATAATGAGGTGGCGATATCTTAAAAAGACAAGTTTGCTCATGTTGGCAATAGCTACTTAAGAGTTATATTGAGTTGATTAAAGGTATGGTGCATAGGCGGGATGTTATGAGATCATTCCATCATCATCATCGTCGTCGTCGTCGTCACCACCACCACCACCACCACCACCACCACCACCACCACCACCACCACCACCACCATCATCATCATCATCATCATCATCATCATCATCATCATCATCATCATCATCATCATCATCATCATCATCATCATCATCATCATCATCATCATCATCATCATCATCAAGCAACCATGGGCTACGGAGGTCCAACCAGACCGTGCAATTTAGTTCTCCAAGCAAGTCTATCCTGAGCTACATCTACTGCATCTGGCCACTGCACACCAATTCTAACAAGGTCCTGTTTGACATTGTCTGCCCACCGCATCCTAGGTCTCCCCTTCTTTCTGAGGCCTTTAGGCACACTGTTCATAACCCTATTCGCCAATCTATAATTATTCATACGGGCAACATGGCCAAACCAACGGAGTCTCTCTCTGCACAATATGCTGCTTAAAGGAGGTTGCAGACGCCTTTGCCTAACCTCATCATTAGTTACAAAGTTAAACCACCTAATACCCAAGATACTGCGTAAGCATCTAGAATCAAAAGCATCTGGTTTCCTGTTATCTTGCTTACACAGCGTCCAAGTTTCACTACCATAACTAACCCTAGAAAGAACCAAACTATTATACAGTCTAATTTTAGTCTTTAGGTGTATACGCCTATTTCTCCACAATCTCCATAGATTCTTAAAAGTCCCGGCAGCAATACCTATTCGTCTGTTAATCTCATGCCGCACATCACCATTATCGGTTACATAGCTCCCAAGATAATTAAACTGTGACACCTGCTCAAGACTGCAACCATTCAGATTAACTGAATCGCAGCCTGCCTGACCAATTTTCATCACTTTAGTTTTCTCTCTGTTTATAACCAAACCTACTCTACTACCAGTCTCATCAACAGCTCGAATGAAAGAGTTCATCTCATCAACATCATTTGCCAAAAGGGCTAAATCATCAGTATAATCTAAATCAGAAATTTTCGTATCTCCAGTCCATTTAAGACCAAAATCTTTCCCTTGAAGTGAATTTCGCATAACATAATCAATAACCAAACTAAAGAGAAAAGGAGTCAAAATGCACCCTTGTCAAACACCAGAAGTAATGCTAAACCAATTGCTACAAGCCTTACCAACTCTCACACACGACTCAGTGTTATTATAGAGAGCTTTCATTATGTTAACTAACTTGTCTGGTATAACATATGATTTCACAATCAACCACAAATTATGACGATTAACAGAGTCGAAAGCCTTTTTGAAATCAACAAAGCTAGCAACCAAAGGTTTCTGAAACTCTAAACATTTCTCAAGAATCTGCCTAAGTGAAAATATCTGATCCACACATCCCCTACCACTTCTGAATCCACATTGCTCATCACGCAATTGACTGTCAACCAGATTCTTAATTCTATTAAGCACAATCATGGAAAGAACGTTACCTGGAACAGAGAGTAGGCTAATACCCCTATAGTTATCACAAGAACTGCGATCACCTTTTTTGAAAATAGGGATAACAATAGCTCTGGTAAAATCCTTAGGAACCATGCCTTTATCATAAAAGATATTCAGAATTTCAGTCATCCAAGTGGTAACTGAAACATTCCCAGCTCTGAGCATTTCTGTAGTAATTTCATCTACCCCTGGGGATTTATGAAGTTTAAGTTTAGAAACAGCCAAAATAACTTCAGATTGTGTTATAGGGCCAACATTAAAGCCACCAATGCATCTATCATTATTGCAAACAATGGGAATAAAACTAACCGCATTGTTTAGAATATCACTGAAATGCTCAGCCCACCTAGCCATAACAGAATCATCCCCTTCTATAACCTTACCTTGTTTATCCTTCAATCCCTGTATACCTGTCCGTTTTCTACCACACAAAACATTAACTATCTGGCACAGCTCTCTGCTGTTGTGCTGTCTAACTGCTTCCTCGGCTTTGTCAGCCAAACCATCAAGCCAAAGATTCTTATCAGCAGCTAACTGATCTTTTACACGTTTATTAAGTTCTCTGTAATGCTTTCTATTAGTACTAGTAGGGTATTGATTAAGGACATTCCTTCAGTTCTTTCTTTCCGAAATAAGCTCAAGTGCCTTATCACTCAGATAATTCTGACTCTTCTGCTCCTATTTCCCTAAAAGAGTACTGTTAGTGTCCAAAAAAGCCTGTTTAAAATGATCCCATTCCTCCTCAACTTCAGTAGTAAGCATACCATGACTGTCATAATGACTAAGTAACCTATCATGGTAAGCTTTGGCTATAACTGAGTCTTTCAGAGCTTCAATATTAAAAGCAGATTTTTTAACCCTAGCACAACACTTTTTAAGTTTAAGTTGCAAGACACTTTTAACAAGGTAATGGTCAGATCCAATTTCAGCTCCCCTATATGCCATGGTATTTCTAACAGAACTAGCCCATTTGCTGTTAATTAATATATAATCAATCATATTCCTATGCAGCCCATCAGGTGAAACCCATGTGTACTTATGTATGTCGCGGTGTTTGTAATATGTGTTAGTTATTCTGAAACCATTGAGTTTACTTACCTGTAGGAGACGTTGCCCATTGCCATTGCAGTTACCAATACTAAAAGGGCCAATCACCCCTTCCCAAAGGTCAGAGTCAGTACCAACTTTGGCATTGAAGTCACCAAGAACAAGGGTAATATCTCCTTTCTTGACAGAATTCAAAATATCCTGAAGTTGTTCATAAAACCTATCCTTCTGATCCTCATCGGCATCCTCATTGGGGGCATAAGAGCAGATAACATTCAAGTCTTTAACGCTTGTCTGAAATTTTGCTGTAAGAAACCTTTCATTAATGCACTCATATCCTAGAAGAGCATCACTAGCGTGTCTGCTGAGAAGCAGACCCATGCCTTGGTGATGCTTATTGTCGTCCCTCCCTGAAAAGAGAAATTTAAGATTATTTTTAAGAATCTGACCTTTATCTGTCCATCTGGTCTCTTGCAAGCCGAGAATATCTAAATTACAATGGTGGAGGAAGGAAAATGAGTAGTGAAAATAATGGGGCTTTCACTTGCAAAAATAAAACAGTTTTCCCTTGTTGTCTAAAGCCAATCTCCATTAATTAACAAGAAGTGTCACGAGAGTTTCAGCTGACCGATTATTCCTAAATCCAAATTGTCTGCACGAAAATAAATTAAATTTTTCAACAAAAGTCGATAATTGTCTCTCGACGACTTTTTCTCAAGTTTTGCTTGAAGCACATGTAACTGAAATAGGTCGATAATCCAGAGTGTTAGAAAGATTTGAAATTTTAGGTATAGGTGAAATGATGGCTTCTTTGCATGGAACTGGGAATTCATTAGAGTTAAATGAGCAATTAATTAGATCACAAAGGAGTACAGAAATTAATGGAGAAATAATGTTTTAAATAAAGACAGGGATTCCATCTGGTCCGACACTGCGGTTTAGCGAATTTATAAGGTTCTTCGATTTCGGTAACATTTTTGAGCTTAAAAGTTTCCAGATTATTAAATGATTTATTGAATAGGACAATGACTCATTTGCGTTTGCATGATTTTCTGTAGAAGTACAAGATTTACAGAATATATTATTCAAAACATTAGCAATGTTTTTAAGATTATAGAAGGAATTGTCATTGTAAACGAGCTTATTAATTTTGGTTTAGTTTCTTAGGTTACCAGTAATAAAATTAAAAATTCGAAATATTTTACTGCTATTCGGATAAATAACAGAAAGTCTATTAAGAAAATATTAGCACTTGGCATTTTTAATACTGCTATTGACCAGTTTACAGAAAGGTTTATAGTTCTCTCGTGTGTATGGGTGATTAGGGTTAATAGCATCCTCAAAGTATTTATTTTTAATGAGATCATTTTCAGACGCTTTTCTTTTGTAATCCAAAGCTTTCGAGAAGGGCGAACTCTGAAAGTTTTATAAGGAGCATTGGACATCAAGTGCAAAATTGATTAAACAGGAGAGATGTTGTGCTTTTGAGGAAGGAGTTGTGCATTCGGAAATACTCTTGTGGAAAGGGAGATATTTTGCACACTCAAAAAACTCATCATTGTTGAATTTTTTAAAGAATTTTTTAAAATTCAAAGTTTAGATGCACGAGGTGTATAATACGTTACAGATGTGCTAATAATGAAATGATCACTAATGTCTTCGAAGAGAGTAAGTGTATGCTTGTGAAGTGAACGTCTATTGGAGAAAATCATATCAATGAGGGATTCACTGTGATCAGTAATGCGAGTGGGCAATTTGTTTTAACGTATATGACCGAATGTTTTTAGGCAGATTTCAAGCTTGGAATACGCAGAATTATGTTTTAGAGCATCGATATTAAAATCTCCCGTAAGAATGGAAGTAATGTTGCAAGGGAAACTTTCAAGGACTGAGTACAATGAATTAATAATAGTAAATAATAAGAGCAGGGTTTTGTTTATTGATAGGGGAGATTTTGACCCAGAGATCTTCGAAACAAGAGTAAGAAGGAATAGGCATTAGTTCGACATTAAATGTTTCCCTCACATATAATGCAAGTCCTCCTCCTGTCCCTCTAGATCTGTCGATGCGGAAGGGTTTATATCATTCGAGTTCAAAAAGGTCATCTGGAAGGGAAATATGGAGCCATGCCTCTGTAAAAGAAATTACATCAAATTTCCAAATATCAAAACTCGGTAGATAGGAGTGTTTAGATTTAAGAGGACGAATATTGAGATGACAAAGGTTTAACCAACAGTGATCTTTAGGAAGATCTGAGAGAGTTAAGAAGGAAATTTTCGTTAGCAGTAAATAGAGACATGAAGTTATAAAAAATAACAAATAAAAAACGAATAAAGAAAAAGAAAAGTAGATAAATGAAATGATTAATGGGTTTCTAAAAGTTGTAAGTACTCGAAGCAAGAGAGTTTTTACTTTAAAAACGACAAAATATGTGCAGTTTAGAAACAATAGAAGTTGAAAGAGATAGAATTGTGTAAAGTGTGTTACAGATCACAATAAATAATGTAAACATGAGCAAAAATATATATATATAAATATATAGGTACAGAAAAAAATGTTTTAAACTAATTTTAAAGTTCATTTAACTTATTCTTTGATTTAATAAAGCAGTTGTTACGGTTTTCCATTTTTACAACTATTGATCCATCTTGAGTCTAAACATTACACTAATCAAATTTATCAATAGCTGAATGACGCCTAAATAAGCACTTTAAGTGTTTCTGATCTTCATGAATAGTGATTCCACTGCCTTTAAGTTTACTTTTAGCACGGAACACAGCATTTCTTTTCCGATACGAACAGAATTTTACAATGATCGGTCTTGGCTTGCCGTTCCGACCAATGACTCAATGACTGAGGTCAATTTCATTTATGGAAATGTCAATATTTAATTTTTCTTTTAAAGTTTTAATGGCAAGGTCATCAGTAGGCGTATCTGCTTCTTTCACTCCAAAAATTATAATCGAGTTTCTGCGTTGATACTGTTCAAGTTCATTGCATTTCAAAGAAATTTTAGAACGTAGTTGATTTATTACTGCATCTTTTTCTCTAAGTTGATCCCTTAGCTCGTGTATAGCATCCGTAGAAAACTCAACAGTTCTTTTAATTTCTTGCAGAACATCAGAAGTAACAGCTTCAGTGAGTAATGAGACAATGGTTTGAACAGTCTTGGGATTTGAAAACAATTTCAACACATTTAGAGACTGATCGTCGTCCGAAAGCGACAAACCAGCGCTGGGGGCAGGGGGTGATCTTGGAAGGCTGCTTCTATCCACTGGCGAGCTTGATGCTTGCTAGCGAGAGCTGAATTCTTTTGCGAGATTTTTAGGCGTCATGATCTTACCTATAAATGTGAGATAAGTCAATAATGAGTCAAAATAAGACTAAAGTACAATACCTGAATTCAAATAGAGTTGTACTTTATCTTATTTCCACACTAGAGATTCTATTTTTCAAATAGAGGCACGAAACTTACGACACTAAGATACTTTTCAAGACATTAAAAATTGCCAAACGCTTACAAAATACACAACTCTAAGAAGTACAAACGAACCCATTGTTACATTACCGCTTTGCGGTTACTGATCTCAGACATGTTCAGAATGTTGCAAGATTTATTGCTGATTGTGGAAAACTAACACGCACACAGCTCAACGTTTTCATTTGCGGATCTTATACATGCATTTGATTTGTGCGCTGACCATGCAATTTTCTCTACACGAAAGCATTTTTATCGTGTTTACATGTATCCTTTTAACTCATTGGATAACACATTTGATGCATTCATGTGACAGTACTTTGGGATGATTTCTTTGCGCCGCTCCAGTGCGGATACAGCTTTTGCCTTTGTTGCTTTAATTTGACCACTAGAGCAGAATTCTTTGATTTGGCTGGCGGCGGTAGAGTACAGTGGCGGAATAGAGGGATATAGATCCCGTTGATATCATCCGCAGAGATGATAACAGTATATGGTAGGGCTCTATCTTACTGGAAGAACATCTGACATACAGTCGCTCAAAAAAAATCAGAACACTGTGGTTGATTACAGAATTCAGTAAAAATATCTGGCAACTTTTTTTAGAAATTAGTGATCTGGCAACCTTTGTGTACAGTACATAAAGGTTGCGAGATCACTAATTTCTAAAAAATCATTGCCAGATATTTTTTATGAATTCTCTAATCAACCATAGTGTTCGGATATTTTTTGAGCGACTGTACCTATTAGGAATATTAGCAACATGCCATAGAATGTCTTGGATGTTAGTTCAGTGTTAGCCTAACACTCCCAGTAGCATGTAATAAAGGCGATAGCTTTCGTAACTGAGAGCTCTCCAAACAAGGAAACCTGATTTGCCTGTGGTGTGGCTTTCGCAAATGGCAGAGGGATTCAAACTGTGTCCACGTTACGTTTTTACAACGATGTGATGATTGACTACGCTCAGACAAATTGAGACTCTCCACTGAAGACATCTGCCATTCCTTGAAGCTAAGATGCCCAACTCTAACACTAGCCAGAATCAACAGGCACAATGAAAGGTAGGCAAAGTCTCTACAAATAGACTGGAAATGCTCCTAATAAAGCTATAGGGTGTTTCATGAAACCTACTGAGCTCATAGAATGGGATACAGCATAAAGGTTATCTGCTGCTGATGTATCAGGAGATCCTCCCGTTATATCCTTCTGATGCTGTAGCACTCTTCTGCTAAGGCGGAATGCATATGCACCATGACGAGAGAGTGCATGCTGTCCAAGATCCACTAATTCCAGCAAAGACTGATTTTCTTTGCATCGCAGCATTGTGGACTCATCCGGTTCTGCAATTAGCACCTCATTCAAATGGGTTCAATTGGTGGTAAGGCAAGAAAGAATGTCTTCCTAGCAATTCGTTATTTTTGTCATCATTACTTGCATTGATCTATCCTCTGCAGCTGCCTAAAATAGACCGCAGGGCCTGAAACGTTCTACTCTGCTCCTGAATGTCCTCCGCTCGTTTCTCCATTGTATATTGCATGTTTGTCCCGAGAACGTAATTTGCATATATTGCCACGCTCAGCTTACATACTGAAAAGCATATGAATCCTTTCCCTGCTTGCTCCTAGATAGGATACTTTTTTACTCTCCTCCAGAAATGGAGGAGAGTACTTTAAAGGAGAACAAAAAAGTTTTATTGTCGTTCAAAGCAAATAATTATAGCTATATTCTTTTATATAAAATAATTATAGCTATATTCTTTTAATAATTATAAGAATAAGCAAAGCAAATAAATATTAAAAGAATCATTTGCTCTCTTTGCATAGATGCTGGAGGAGAGCACCTATGCAAAAAGAGCAAATAATCCAAAATAAAGCATTCACATCAGGGGCACAGCTATATGAATAGTTCGTCCTCACGTAACATCTAGTTTAATCAACAAATTCGTCTAAGCTGTGATACAGGCCGTTAAAAGGGGAAAAGCAATTTACAACACATTCTGTCCATCTGATGAGACACACTCGTCATGAGAGGTTGTCTCTTTCAGTGGTTCAATCGATTGCATATAACGCTGGCAGACACTCGATTCCTGCTGCTTCCAAATCTCTTCAGTATTAGCAAGCAGCAAGTTTAACCGTCAACTGGCAAAGCTCTCAGTATTACGAGGATTACCTTTCACAGAGGCAATCGATCTTGACCTCTCGTATCCAAAGTGTCGAGGAATTCTTGAGAGATGACACAGCTCGTGTACTCGGCATTAATTACTCCCGCCTAATTAAAGCATCAAAAAAAATGCAATGTGATCTTTCGTCAAGAACCTCCCCTTTGGATCACATGCATTAATTAAGGCGAGGCATACTTTTCGTATGTTCTAGTTTTCTGCGTTATTCTACGATCGTTGGAGATGTTTGATGCTTAACTTCTATCATTAATTCGAAGAATTTAGATTGTGGTTTAAAGTTTCTCCCAGAACTTCGCGAGAAGATAAAAACAAAGGAAATACTTCCTTGGCATAGGGAAAAAGGATTCTCAGACATAGAAAATTAATAAAATTAATTGCTTGTGAGGAATGACCTTGAAGGTCCTTCAGAAATCAGGATCGAATCTGTCAAAGTTTACAAATAATTACTGAAATCAGAAAATTCCAGTAAATCTGAGATCAGAAAATTCCAGAACAACGTCTGTTTTTTTAAATGTGGCAGGAACTGAAATAATAAGTAAAGGTGTATATGAATATAAAAATTTGTTTTATAAAGAGTTCCAGGTAATGTTTATTATTAGACTTATTTCAATTAATGTGGAAAATTTGACATGAATCATTTTAAAAATTCTCATGTTTATCTCAGAATATCGAATATTTAACATTGTGGTATAAGGACGGTCAAAATACATTGCTCGACACTGAAAATGACCCACCCAGAAAGATCAGTTGGATCTGCATGAAATCAGTATGCCAGTGCAGGGAAGTGATAGATGCAGTTGTTATTTTGTTTCCATGGCAAATACGTGACATATGCTGAGATTAGAGGAAGGAAGCTAAGCATCTGAGTCAAATACTTTAGACACTGTAATTCGAATCGAATTCATTAAACTGTAATTACTGTTACATCAATCTAAGAAATAAACATCCAGCATAAGTAGAAACTTGTAGGTTCACAATGGTAAATGACGTAATTTAATAAACAAAAAAAGGCTTTAAGGCAGTAAGAAATAAAACTATCTGCATTATTTTGTTGTAATCCATTGGCACAGTTCGCTTCTGAAGAAGTGAGTGCCTTGTCTTCCTTCTTCTCGTACGTCGTTGTACATTCTTGGTCCAATATATCTAATTGTCTGCAAGAAGATGCGAAAGAATGTTGATAGTAAATATTGAGGATGAAGTGTAGAATATATGACGACAACCTTTTCACTGAGGATAGCAGCTGGACGCTTTTCACATTGGTCGGTTTGTGAGAATGTGTAAAGCCGAATGTTCTACCCATTGTCTCCTACTGACCCTCGGTCAGTAAGGGACATCGTCAAACTGTAACTTCTGCCGTGGAAGTTCCATCACGACCAAGACCATTAGCCAGGAGAATAATAGATTCAGGGTTGTGAGCCTGGGGGGGGGGGAGTAACTGCATAAACTGCCCTTGACCTCGCCCACTGCTGGACTTGGTAGACTGGTGTCAGGCTACTTGGAATTAGGGATAGCAGCACGTTGTCTTCAGCAATGAGTCCCCGTTCTGCCTGGATGCTGACGATCGTCACATCCACGTCTGGAGATGGATGTAAGAAGAGAGTGAATCCAGCTGCCGTTCGCAAATGCCATACTGCTCAACCACAAGTGTCCTCTTCAGGGGAAGTTTTCGAGCAGATCATGTCTAGCACGTGTATGCCAATCAGTGATAGTTCGCTGACATCCTACGGTCAGTCGCATTACATATCTGGTGGGTATCCTTAATGGGATACCCACCAGAAATGATCAATTATCTAGATCAGAGGTTCTTAAACTTATTTGTCCCACCGCCCCCTTTTCAGAAAAAAAATTACTCAGCGCCCCCCCTCGAAATCTACCTTCTTTAAGCGAACAAACAGAAAGGTGCAGTGACAAATTTGCGTTCTTTTATGTATCTATATTTCTACCTACGTCCTACAACATAGTAAAGAAAGATGTTTTTGCAAAAAGACACCTTGAAGCTTGAAAATATGAAATTATTTATTAAAATCAACCACAGTAACATTCAACTTTAACTCTATGTTACGCAACAGATGAAACATGTACGAACGGTTTTTCAAAAATTTCTTATCTTCCCTTCTTTCTTTATGTTTCCACCGCCCCCCAATTGCACCCGAGGCTACTACCGACCCCTGGATCGTTACAGCGACCCCCAGGGGGCGGTATCGCCCATTTTGGGAAACATTGATCTAGTTGGTCCATCAAAATAACGCGCCCCACAATGCTGCTGCCATTTCCAGGGCGTGTTTACAAGGCACCCAGACTATTCCATGTTGCCTATTTAGTGTGTTTTAGATATGGTCACATGTCAAGTGAAAAGCACCCTGAATTGGCCCAAAATACGGCTGCGCTATGGGACAACGTGCACGTGGTCGGAAACCATCAGAAATCTCTATGCTGTGACGTATAGCTGAACGCATGGTGAGACCCATTGACCCATTACGGAGTTCCGTTTTGACGAGAATTGAAGACAATCATCGATTTACTAGCTTATGATAGATTTTAGATTTTAACCTAAATTCATAGAAAACAGTTCTTTTCACAATTTCATCATTTAGATCAGGGAAGGCAAATTGAGGATGCAAGACGCGGAGCTGTAAAATGTTTGCAAGATTTTCCACAGAGGAATGGAATTTCTGGAGATGATGAAAGAAGTTCTCAATAAAAGTGGATACAGAACAGTTGAAATTGCACAAGTTATAAATCGAAGTCTAACGATAATATTAATGAAAAACGAAGAAGATTCACACAAAACTCTGCTCTTCTGCTATGGAAAGAGGAATTAGCCCCCCAATAAGGCATAAAAATGCGATATCATACAAGTTGGCAGTTCATAAAGAGAGTATATATCTTAAAGCTGTCATTCTTCATCAACAACGAGGAAGTTGGATAAAATAAATCTAAAAAAATACCAGAACTAACGGAGATCAAAACAGGAACCAGAATTTGTAAAATATCAACCAAGAAATTTTATTTTTTGCAAATCAAAACTTATTCAGCAACTATCGACTACAAAGGAGTGACGAGGTTATGTAAGTGATGCCGCAAAGCAGGACATTTTATTGCACAATGCCCGCTTCTTGAAAAAAAAGACGAAAAAATAAATCCAGAGAGCTTACGAAATGTAGAAATAATATAAGAAGTATTAAACGAAGAAGTAAACAAGCAGCAAAAAATAGTGCAATTTCAATCAATCTTCAAAATAATTACATTCTATACAAGGAGGAGCTATGGATGGTCCAATTCCACCCCAACACTTAACCTCACCAAAAAATCGGCAAGAAAAAAAGGGAATGAAAGAAGACAAAAAAATTTCCAGAAAAATAACGGAAAGTGCTGAAAGAGAGAAAGGAAAAAATATAAGGAAATCAGAATCATTGGAAGGAGAATAGGAAAATGGCGCAGAAAATGGGTGTGAAACAGAAGCTTCAGAAAGAAGAAGAAGAAATCATAATGCAGAGAAAAGCAGAAAATAACAAAAAATTATGGTTAACAGATGAAGCAACAGAAGACACAGACGATCTCCTAGTTTTTATATTCGACTCTAAGGAAGAAGATCACCTACAACGTACAAAGCAATTTGAATATCCGTTAGGCAAAATAAGAAATACTCTAAACAAATATTTCATAGCCAAAACCTACTATACAAAAATGTACTGCAAAATATTAGATTTAAATCATGAAAAAGGACCCATTACTCTTCTGGAGAACTTTACTAAAGAACTCACATTGCATGAGAACTCGGAAGACAAAAAAGTGCAAGAAAGGTACACAAAATTAATTCCTATGGGACCTTAGGTAAAGCAATTTTTGCAGCTAGTACAGCGCTCTGCCAGGTCGGAAACTTTCGGATTTGATCCTACGACGGCTCTCGCGCTGTTGGTTGCAACAACCTTACATCAATTTACCCAAATGATAAAAATGCAGATTACACATATATTGTGGACACCATGATGAACAATAAAAAATAACTCAACCAAATTATCAAAAACATTCAACACAAAACATAATACTATTTTCACAAATAAATTAATAGTAATTAGAAGAAGGGCAGAAAAGGTAATGAACAGAAATAGAACATTTAGAGACTGCATAAATTTAAAGGAATATCAGCAGTAATTAACAAAAAATAAAAAAAACCTTCAAAGACAAAAATGGAGGATTTTTTCAGAAAATCTCTCTCCAATTATGACTACCCCAAACCTCTGGGAAACGTTTAACAACCTCAATAATAAGACTATTCCACAAAACCCAATTCATTCAATTGCATTAAAAATAAAGAATCACAAGAAACAACAGAAAAATTTTGAAAAATTTTACTTGAATAAATATAAAAACTAACTGAGAAAATTAAAAAAAAAAATTAAAACTCCAATATTTTTCATCTTTCATTCAAGAGTCAAAAACAGAATATTTAATCCTCCTTTCACAATAAATGAATTAAAAACAGCAATTAAAAATTAGAAACAAAAATTGCCTCAGGACGTGATGAAATTAGCAATAAGATGATAAAAAATTTACCAGGAAAATGGTTAAACAAAATTTTAAAAGTTTTCAACCAATTTTGGACATTAGTCAAATATCTTTCACAATGGTCAGAAAAACCATATGATTTTTATACCTAAACAAGGCAAAAACCACGAAGAACTAAAATCATACAGACCAATATGTTTTAGTTCAAATTTGTTGAAACTATTAGAAAGATTAATATATGGAAGAATTAATTGGTACATTGAAAAAAATAAATTTTAAATGAGAATTTTTATGGTTCCAATATGGTAAATCCACCAAAGGTTTACTAATGAACCTTATTTCTGACATTGAGGGCTCTTTTAAAAACAAATCATTTTTAGAGCTATAATTGAAATTAAAAATGCATTTGACAGTATATGCCATAGTGCATAAAGTTATTTTATAGAGTAAAATTAGAATATCAAAAATTTCAGGTAATTTATACAAATTTCTATTCAATCTTATCTGAAACAAAAAATTCAGTCGAAATTTGAAGAATATAAATTTAAATTTGGATTAAATCAAAGAGACATTCTTTCACCATGTTCATTCAACATCTACTTGCAAGACATACATACAAGAGATTTTTCCACAATATATCAACTGGGAAATATATGCTGATATAATTTTTTGGTTCTCACACAATGACATAAACACATTACAAAACACACTCCAAAATACATTGAACTCACTTTTTGCCTATTGTCAAAAATGGAATTTAGAAATCTCAAAGGAAAAAACTTTAATAATCCCATTCCACTTACATAAAAGAATCTCACAGGATTTTTCTATTAGACTTGATAATCAACTAAATTAAAACTGCAAACAAAATTAAGTATCTAGGAATTAATTTGGGCTCAAAATTATTATGGTACCCTCAAATAGATAGAGCAAAGACATAGCTAATAAACTATTCAATTTTTTGAAATATCTTGGCAAAGCTAAATGGGGATGTTCTGAAAAAAATTTAATAATAATCTTTAAAAGCTTAATAAATCCAAAATTTCTTTATGAAATTGAATTATTAAGTAACATAACTGCATATAAAATAAAAACTCTAGAAAGCTTACAAACTAAAATAATTAGATCTGTCTTGGCAGCAAATCTAAAGACCTATATGCAGAAACAACCATTCCCCCATTTGTTATAAAAAAAAAAACCCGCTTTCACACCTACTATTGAGAAGTTTTTCAAAAAATAAAACACATCCAATAATAAATAAAATATTAGATGATTACAATGATAACACTGTCAAACATCTTAATAATAAAAATGATCTAAAAGAAATATACAACAATCACCTAAGTGGAGATTATCTTGCCATTTTTTCCTTGCTGGATAATAGAATACCCAATTTTACATTTAAACATTCCAGGGATCCTAAAAAAATACTTTAGATAAATTTCTTATAAAAATTATTACCGAAAATTATAGACTCAAATTTTAGCAATACACTTAAAATCTTCACAGATAGCTCAGTTAATGAAAACAGCGAAATCTCCTCAGGTGCTTTTTTATGCCCTTCACAAAGATATTCATACAAATTCAAATTTGATAAACCAACCCTCATAACAGTTTCAGAAAGTACAACTATCATCCTAGCACTCAATGTGGTTCTAAAATTTAATAATTCAGAAATTGTTATCTTCTCAGACTGCAAATTGGCTATTCAACTACTATATCAATACTGTACGAAAACTAAATTCCCCATGTTTATACAAATGATATCTCTATTTTAACGTTTGAACATATTAAAAAACATAAACTTATACACATACAATAGGTCCTGTTATGTCCCTCTAATTTATTTATTTTTATTTATTGCTGCATTTTTTTTGTATTTTTGTTGTACTAAATATTTTTATGTATTAAGTGTGTTTCTGGAATTGCTATTCTGGGGATGTGACTCATAGATGTTGTTTTCGGGTCTGAGCTGTCTGCCTGCACAAGCCGAGTACAAAAAGCCCTTTTATGGCCATTTACAACTAGGCTTGGGCGCGAGTTCGGGCGCTGGAGACTGCGGCATCGAGAGTAAACAACAGTCTTGAGCGTCGCTGTCAAACAGGAAGGACGCTTGAACTCGCGTCAAGGGATGCCGCTCTTACTCAAACACAACTCTTAAGGATGCGATTCTATGTGAGAATCTAGGTTCTTGGTGAATGAAATACAGTTCTGTGGAAGTGAAGTGAGTTCTTAGTGAACCACTTGTAGGCAAAGTTTGGCTATCCTTTCGCCGAGTTTGAGGTCGGCAAAGCGAGAATCTGCAGAGTGCGGTTCTCCACCTCACTGCATAATTGTTTGCAGCAGCAGCAAAGCAGCAAAGGCCTACAGAGTTGAGAGCATCGCCAGCACGTGATTATGTATAATGTGAATAAACTGTGTCGTCCCTATACAACTCTCGTGCGTGAATTGTTGGACATATTTCTGTACGTCACTTGGCGCAGCAAGTCTGAGGCATACGCGAACCTGTCATTTCACTGCAATAAGGGTGAAGGCAATCAAGTGACAAATTGATCGTCCTCTACTACAGAATGAGGAAATCGTTTGTCATTCGGCGCAGGTCAAGCAGAATATCTAATTCCACGTGACGAAATGAAAATCAGCGTCGTTCACCTATTACTGCCGACGACAGGTCCCATCACATGTAGGAAGTAAATTCAATGAAGAAGTAGATATTTTGGCGAAAGAAGTTTTAAATTTAAACGACTCAATTTTAACTCCCTTCTTCATTACCAATCACAAAAAACTAAATGCAAAAATCATTTTAGGAAACTGAAAACTAGTTTCAAGAAAAAGGATATAATACACATAGATTCGATATTTCAAATAATGTAGAAACATTCAAGCACTTTATCTTTTCAAAAAAGATACATTATCCTTATCAAAGAAAAAACTTATTATGCCTAGATTTAAAAAGGTAGCATCCACAAATTGTAATTATTGCCCAACAGCACACACATACGTCATATAATTTTTGAATGCCCTCAATTCAATAATCAAAGAGAAAAATATTTTCAAAAATTAAAGAAATACAATGTATCGAATTTTAATTTCAACTCTATCCGAGAACCTCCAATAAAAATAAAAACATAAGCAGTATTTTAAATTTTTAATCAACTTCTTTAATGATTGTAACTTGTCCAACATATTATAAACAAAATGTAAAAAAAAATATAAAGGAGTAAGTGTAAAATATAAAGGAGTGAGTGTAAAATAAAATAAACAGAAGGAAAACAAAAAAAAATTAAAATTATTTTCATGAAGAGACATGAAGATTAAGAAAACACAATTCAATACATGAAAAGACATGATGATACAAAACACAGAATACTTTTAAACATGATGATACAAAACACTTTAAATCATGAAGAGTCATGAAGAGATCCATGTGCGGGAACAAAAATTCCCACACATGAAGATACAAACAAAATTCTTAGATTCTCTAAACTTTATTTTTTAACACACTTCATATTGAAAATATTTCTGAAAATTTTCCTACACAAATCAAGGAGATCAAAAACGAAAATAAAGAAAAAAGTAATAACAAGAATAATTGAAGTTTTGAATGAGTCAAGGTCACCTCATTCTGACCTTGGAAGAATTCAGTTCGCACATTTTAAGTCAAGTCACTGTTGGTTGCTAGCCTGAAAGTTTTTTTGTTCTTGTTTTTTTTTTTACTTTTTTATCCCTACAATAACATCTTATTTCTCTTTGTGAACTCATTCTAACAATTTATTATGGGTGTGTTCACCTCATTTATGGAGGTGAGATAATACCTCATAGGAGATGGATTGGATTGGATGTATGGTGGACCACCACCTTTCGCTACATAAACCTAAAGGACGTACTAAGTACTGTTCGTTTAATTCGTTGCATCGAATTGCAAAGGGAATCGTGCCCTACCCATCTCATCATTTCTGTGTGTCAGGAGTTTCGGATGATTCCATCCGATCCTTTTTGGTGGCTAATCATCAAAGTCAAGCAGACGACAATACATATATTTTTGTTAAAAAATCATTGGTGAAAACCAATAGATGTGATTTAGCTCTTACATATTTCCTTTAAAGGTATTTTTTAAAATGAAAATGAGATATTTTCCTTAAATGATATTGTTATCCATATTCAGTTTGAAATTGCTGGGTAAGCGTTTGTATTATTGAAAAACAAAATGGGGAAGGACATATGTGAGCAGAGAGAAATTATATACGTGGCCGAGTGGTTAGCGCGCTTGGCTACTGATCAAAGGGAACTCGGTTCGAGCCCCGGATAAGGTATGGATGTTTGTGTCTGTTTTCTGCTGAGGTCCCGTCATCCTCACAGACCTTCTGCTATGGCAGGGGTGCTCAAACTCTTGTAAGTCGCGAGCCAATTTGAAAACTTGATACACTTCGCGCTATTATATAATTTTTTAAAAATATTTTTGGAAGCTTCGTCGTGTTCGCGGGACACAATTAAGGGATGAGACACAAGTGGCCCGCGGGCCACGGTTTTAACACTCCTGTACTATGGCATAAACTGACAGGCTCCTGTCAGACCTCTGTGGCAAACAACTGCTTGAGAAGGTATTTTTTTCTGAAAACTGGCATTGATATTCCACATTGATAGAATTCTAGAATATCTTTAAATGGGTTGCGTTGTTTCACCTCTGAGCGGCACTTTTCTTCATACAATGGGCTAAATGGCCAGATCATAAGACCCCAAGGGCTCAGAGAGAGTTGGGGGAGGGGACCCACTGGACAGCTGTTGGGAGACAGATGGTAGCCTCCCGTCAGGGCCATTCAGCTTGCTTTTAAACGTAACACATGGTATAGCTGTTCGGTATACAGGGACATGGCTTAACGTTCTATTCGACAGATGGCGGCCTTTCCAAGCCCTCGGTGTCCTATACCGACAAAGAGCAAGGCGGGGAGTGTTGCGGAGATAAATCTCAAAGCTGTTGCAGATGGAACTCGAACCCGGGACCTGCAGATTACAAGCCTGATATGCTACGGACTCTGCCATCCCCGCCCCCTCGTTGAATGGGAATCGATGATCAATAAAGGAATTTTCAAATGGGAAAAATTTAATCCTCACACTTTTGGTTTATAACACTAAATTTCTTCCTTTTCAGTTTGGTGTACTACTGGTTTAGTTGATAAAGAGGATAATCTTGCTTAAGTATGCTTGTTGCTGTAAGGTGTAGGCTCTATGTCAGATGTAACGAGTATAACGTTGCCTGTAACGCTCTTCATAGCGACTATGAAATACGGTTAAAACAAGTAGGATTATTATATGATAACCGTGACATCTACGAATTATTTTATTTACAGTTTCAACTCCCTTTTCATGCTCTCGAATCTACAGCATAGGCAAGTGCCAAATGGCACTTGCATATGATGTAGATTCGAGACTTTAGGTGAATACGCCAATTTCTCCACACTCTCCATAGACTCTTAAAAGTCCCGGCAGCAATCCCTATTCGTCTGTTAATCTCATGCCGCACATCACCATTATCTGTTACATAGCTCCCAAGATAATTAAACTGTGACACCTGCTCAAGATTGCAACCATTCAGATTAACTGAATCACAGCCTGCCTGACCAATTTTCATCACTTTAGTTTTCTCTCTGTTTATAACCAAACCTACTCTACTACAAGTCTCATCAACAGCTCGAATGAAAGAGTTCATATCATCAACATCATTTGCCAAAAGGGCTAAATCATCAGCATAATCTAAATCAGAAATTTTCGTATCTCCAGTCCATTTAAGACCAAAATCTTTCCCTTGAAGTGAATTTCGCATAACATAATCAATAACCAAGCTAAAGAGAAAAGGAGACAAAATCCACCCTTGTCGAACACCAGAAGTAATGCTAAACCAATTGCTGCAAGCCTTACCGACTCTCACACACGACTCAGTGTTATTATATAGAGCTTTCGTTATGTTAACTAACTTGTCTGATATACCATATGATTTCACAATCAACCACAAATTATGACGATTAACAGAGTCGAAAGCCTTTTTGAAATCAACAAAGCTAGCAACCAAAGGTTTCTGAAACTCTAAATATTTCTCAAGAATCTGCCTAAGTGAAAATATCTGATCCACACATCCCCTACCACTTCTGAATCCACATTGCTCATCACGCAATTCACTGTCAACCAGATTCTTAATTCTATTAAGCACAATCATGGAAAGAACTTTACCTGGAACAGAGAGTAGGCTGATACCCCTATAGTTATCACAAGAACTGCGATCACCTTTTTTGAAAATAGGGATAACAATAGCTCTGGTAAAATCCTTAGGAACCAAGTCTTTATCATAAAAGATATTAAAAATTTCAGTCATTCACGTGGTAACCGAAACAATTCCAGCTCTAAGCATTTCTGTAGTAATTTCATCTTCCCCTGGGGATTTATGAAGTTTAAGTTTATAAACAGCCAAAATAACTTAAGACTGTGTTGTAGGGCAAACATTGAAGCCACCAATGCATCTATCATCATTACTAACAATGGGAGTAGAACTAACCACATTGTTTAGAACATCACTGAAATGCTCAGCCCACCTAGTCATGACAGAATCCTCACCTTCTATAACCTTACCTTGTTTATCCTTCAATCCCTGTATACCTGTCCGTTTTCTACCACACAAAACATTAACTATCTGGTACAGCTCTCTGCTGTTGTGCTGTCTAACTGCTTCCTCAGCTTTTTCAGCCAAGCCATCAAGCCAAAGATTCTTATCAGCAGCTAACTGATCTCTTTACACGTTTATTAAGCTCTCTGTAATGCTTTCTGTTACGACTAGTAGGGTGTTGATTAAGGACATTCCTGCAGTATTTTCTTTCTGAAATAAGCTCAAGTGCCTCATTACTCAAATAATTCTGCCTCCTCTGCTTATTCTCTTGATGTTCTCACACAAGAATTCCACTATTATAATTTAGATATTCTCGTCTTGTAAGGGCCCAGATGGTCAGATAATAGTCAGACACTGAAACATAATCTTAAATTTCTGTTTTCAGCGAGGGAAGATAATAGGCATCACCAAGGCGTGGGTCTGCTTCTCAGAAGACACGCTAGTGATGCTCTTCTAGGATATGAATGCATTAATGAAAGGTTTCAAATGCCCCTGGCTTAGCTCATTTGGTAATTCTTGCATTAACCATAAGATCTTGCAAATGAGTTCAACAGATGCCTCTCAGTGGCCTAGCTGGTTTTATCTTTCATAAAAGTACTGGATTTTTCCCCCCTGCTCACAACCAGGAACACAAATAACAATATATATCTTAATTGCAAAATGGGAATTATCATTCCCCATGTGATCTAATTCATTTGTTTATTGCTATCATCTATGGCTAAGTAAAGTTGTCTTGTGCGATTAGGTCACGAATAGTTGAAGTGAATAAATTAATATTCTGGTGAATATATGGTTGAAACAACTCGAGAAATATCCGAGGACACAAGAGAAATGAATTACAACAGGGACCTCTGGTAGAGGACATATTCCCTAAAATGAAAATCTCGTGGATTTGTTCTTTTTACTTATGGGATGGAACACTTGCTTTGCACACTGAAAGTCTTGAAGGCACCTAAGTTCCTAAAGCGAAAGTTTTAATACCTCGACAGCATGTTTCCGAAAGCATAAAATCACTGTCCAGTATATTTCGAATGATAGTAAGACTGCAAACTTTGAACAGAATTTCGTTTCGATTTCTGACTCTGTCAGGGATTCTACACCAAATTCTTTATAATTTTCAGGGTAGCTGTCTTCGCAGGGGGTTGGGGGACTCCAATACAAGTACTTTTGCAAAGACTCAACTACAAGGAATTTATCTCTGCGCTTATCATCCCGCAATAAATTTGTGGCTGATATCAGGGCCTGTTTTCTCATAAAACTTGTTAAGCACTTGCTTACGGATGCTAACATAATAATTGTTACAATTTTTTTTTAAACAAGAACAAAATTATGTCCTTTTCAATTCTTAGAAGGAGTAAAAAAACTGGTTGCAAGTAATCAAAACAAAAAAAAGTTATTACCCTCTGTTCAAAGCACTCTCTATACCAGTTGTTCTCAACCATTTATGCTTCACGTACTCCCTGGAAATGTGTATGTAACTGGCGTACCCCTTATATAGATAAATAAAACTATAGTTATAGTGTAACAATGCCAACTTAGCGACTTTGTTACTAGATCTAGCGACTTTTCAGCTCTTACGGCGAACCCCTCAAATAATTTTCCACGTACCCTAGGTTGAGAACCCCTGCTCTATACTAACAATCGAAAGTGAGCTTTAAAGAAACCCACCATATATAAGGGCGCTTTACTGCTTCGTGTGTCCAGGTGTAAAATCCGTCCCTGGATTGCATATTTTCCTTTTTCCTCCTAACCCAGAGTTGTCCATTAACATCGCCACATTTGGCGAATTCATATTCACTTTTGTCATTATTTTAATATCGTTATGTAAATAGCCGTCCCATGGCCGAGTGGTTAGCACGCTTGGCTACTGATCTAAGGGACCTGGGTTCGAGCCCCGGATAAGGCATGGTTGTGTGTGTGTGTGGGTGTGTTGTTTTTCTGCTGAGGTCCTGCCATCCTCTCAGATCTTCTACTTTGGCATATAAACTGACAGGTTTCTGTCAGACCTCTGTGGCAAGCAGCTGCTTGAGGGGGTATTTTTTATGCAAATAATACGGGTAAGTCGTTTCATGAGGTTGTCGGCTTTCGCATTCCGTGATACTACATCTAACTTGGCAGTTTTCAAACGGGCTGGAGCACAGTGTTGGCGAGTTTTATCTGCTTTTTTTAAAAATAGATTTGATCGTAATTTTACAAATAATTGTTCTCCTGGTCCGAATTTGGCACGTTGGTTCATGTCGAGTCTAGGTAGCTGAAAGAATCAAAGTTTGAGTTTAAAACCACTTTTATTTTTTCACTTTATAAGGATTTGTTGAATTACAATAAAAAATTTTCTGCATGAATAATACATTGTGATTTGTTCAAAAATTTGTATGCATAGTTTTGTATAAAAAATGAAGTATGGTCCCAAGTGCGTTGTGTATGCTCTATGTTGTCATAGATTTTCATTGATTTCCTCATGTAGCAGGGGCGGCGATATGACACAGGGACAGGACATTCAGCGTGAAGCCGTTGTTGTGCAGCGTAACATGTATTGTTGGTTATGCATATAGAAAGGTGGTCCAAATGAAAAGATGGCAATCCCTATTTCTGGGCCAACGGACAGAACGATTTTTCCCTCACACAGGAAAACAGGTGTAAGGAACTCATGAACACTAGAATCAGAGGAAAGTATCGGCTTAGACGTGATAGACGTTTTGTCGATTCCACATAAACCCTGCATAGAAGTATCCCAAGTCGAAGAATGTGGTATGTTGATGTTTTAATTTTACTATCAGGATCCACTGTTGATTGAGATTCTGGACCGTGGTGACACCATCAACTCGCAATGATATTGAGAAACTATGGACAAACAATAACAACATTGAACAGGTATGGTTGGAATGCTTGGAACATCCTCCTTATACTCCTGGCATCTCCCCTATTATAGGTTTACATTTCTAGACCTCTAAAAACACCAAAAAAGGAAGAAAGTTGAAATCGGGTGAAGAGTGTAGTGCATTGTTATAGATTTTCTCATGCAGCAGGAGCGAGGCTGGCTCAGCTGGTAGCACGCCAGGCCACCACCACCTAGAGGAGAAGGCCATAGCAGTCATTTGTGACGTCAACATTAGTGGGCCGG
Organism: Ryuthela nishihirai; assembly: GCA_038380435.1. NCBI lineage: Eukaryota > Metazoa > Arthropoda > Arachnida > Araneae > Heptathelidae > Ryuthela > Ryuthela nishihirai. The sequence continues at coordinate 77,864,239 of JAWZYU010000007.1, read as the reverse complement.
ACTGCCGGCAGAATAGAATGAGATAGCTTATCCTAGTTAATAGAACTTTCCACTTAACCTTTTGAATATTCACTAATTAATCGTCATCACCATTAAAATAATTTGTTTTCATATAATTAAAAGAAATTCCCCCCCCCCTTTTTTCCTTAGAGATAACATATTTTTGCTTTGATTAGTACTGATAAACCATTAATCACCGTTTCCGATTATACAGATAGCTTTAATACCACTTTTTAAACGGTTTGGAAATTCCAGAACTTTTAACTAATTTCGCAAACGATCGATCAGTGTATTGAACAGGATATAAATATTCACTCTTAAAGGATTCTAGAACTGAGGAATACATTAAAAAAAACGATTTTTACCAAAACACCACAGATATCCAATTTTTTTTCACAAATATGTATGTATATATAAAAGAGGTCTAAAACGTTGCTTAATGAAAGCAGTAGGTTTAAATATTTCATACGTTAAGAAAAACAACCTACAAATATCACATTAAAATTCTGAATCCACATTTTTACACCTCACAAATATATATATTGTTGTGAGTTTTAAAATGGATAGGCACTGAGCGTGACTACAAATAACTATAGTTTCAAACCAATTACTATACAATGCAAATTGTTACAAAAATATGGATGAAGTATTTTATAAACAAATTAACTACTATCATACATAAGTCATTAACCTTTTTGTACAGAGCATACAATATCAGCTCTGTCTGTTGTAATAAAATACTACCTCTTCACTTTGTTTACCATGTCACTTGAATACCTTCAGACGTAAACAAACTCTCGTCCTGTGCTAGTTCACTAAACTTTTGTTACTAACAACAGAAAACAAACACCCGCGCACACACTAATAAATATACTTCTTATTTTCACTTATCGCGCACTGATTCAGACCATCTGAATGTTCTTTCAGATCTCACAACTTTAACACACTTAACGCGTAAATACTCAGATGAACTTCTTCATCTTTCACAATACCACGCACTACTGCATTACATTTCTCCCATTTCCATTCTTCCCAACTGTTCTAAGTTCTAATTCGTTGGCTAAAATGAATCTCACGCAGAAGCACACACGAGCGTTTAAGTCACATTATGTCATGAAATCAGTGTTGCGCGTTCATCTGTCGTCACAATATATATAGGATATACATTACAATGAAATAAATATTTCAGATCATTGTTTATTTTTAAGAAAATTGTGCAATTAAAACAGGTAAATTCACGAATCATAAGGGAGAATTTTTAAGCAATGTGACGGAAATTAATATTGTACAATACTATTTTAATTGAAAGGAAAATTTTAAGATATTCCGTTCATCCGAATTGAACAACTGCTGATTTTTTTAAATAGTTTAATACGAAAGCTATGTTTTTAAAATACATCACATTGATAAAACTGTGTCTAGCACAACTATGACTTTTAGATAAAATGAACAACAAAAGAGAAACTATTTTCCCATACTTTTCACACCAATGCATATTAAAAATGATTTCTTCACCTAAGACTAGAAATATTTATCCTTTTAGGTATCATAATAACACTTAAAGTAATAACTTTAATAATAGAAAAAATATCCGAAGTAACATCAAAATACATGTGGTATTTTGATGTTTGAACAGATTCAAAATACAACAGAAATATAAAATCCAATTAGCATCATACAATGTAAAGGTCACATTGAAATATCCATATATACTCAGTGATTATGAAACCTAATTACATGTTATGTCAATGGATGCTAATTTCAAAGCTTTGTAACTTTTAAAATGAGCTTTTATGAAAAAAAGAAAATTAAGTGCAATTAAAGATATCAATCAAATTTATCTAAATCTATGTTCATTAAAAATTAAAGAATTATAAAAACTGGGATATTTAATATGAACAATGTCTGTTAAAAATATTTGATCTCGGAATTTAGTTGATATAAGTTAATCTTAAAACGATATCCCCATGTGAAATTTTATTGGAATGTTATTAGCACAGGTTTAACATAATGTGTAACAATAATTTCAATTTTCACCAACTCTGCAGAATGGGTATTATTGTTTCAGCTCTTGATATATAAAATAAAATACCCCTTCAAACAGCTGCTTGCCAAAGAGGTCTGATAGGAGCCTGTCAGTTTATATGCCATAGTAGGTCTGTGAGGATGACGGGACCTCGGCAGAAAAGCAACACGAACAACCATACCTTATCTAGAGCTCGAAACCAGGTCCGTAGCAAAGCGAAGCCTCTTTAAATAATAAATGAATAATATTAGAATATAGAAAATTAAGATAGATTTTTAGCTTATATATATTCAGTCACATTTTCCCATGAAATGTTTATTTAAGAAATTACAGAGCTTTGAAATTATCTTTCCATTGACATAACATGGGATTGGGTGGTCATAATTCACAGAGTGTATATGGGGTAGTTTCATGATAGCAAACACAGACTTTTATAACACGGAATTTAAAATATTTTTGATAACCATAGTTTGTGAAATGATAACAATACGTTTGTACATACATGTAATAAGAAAAGATTTAACTTGTAAAATTTGCAGCTATATATATAATTAGTAGAATTGTAGCATCACCAGCAACTTAGATTAAATGAAATTGCAAAATAAAGTACTACAAGCAATATATATCAACTATTGAACATTTTACTAATATTGAATAGATAGAATTAGCATCTAAAATTTTCTTATATTTTTATAGAGAGGTCAAGCTGTTTCAAATGATTCAGTATACTCCAAATGTGCAAATCAAATTGAAGTATTAAAAAAATATCTAGATGTCATTTACATAAAGGTTGATGAAGTCACAAAAATAAACTACACCAGTAGGCTCTTAATAAGATTCCTTCCCAAAGGCAAGTCAATAAAGTAACTTTAAATTTGTATGGTGTCAAAAATATGCAGAACAGAAAAAAATGTTTTGCTATTTTGTAAAGAGCATATACTTAACATGTATGGAAACATATTAAAAAAAACATTATTCTAATCTTGACCTTCTGCAGTGGTTTTTAAATTTAAGTCATTAACTATTATGCATAACTTATCTGCCATATCTGGTGAAGATACTTTCAAATGCTAAGAGCAACAGGGTATATTTCCTTTATAAACAGATATCCGTACACTAAAATTTTAATATTACTTGAACTCACTATCAGTGTAAAACCAATTATTAACAAAGAATTTGGAAGAAGAAAATATGTATCAGAACCAGTACAAGGTTTCTAATAACATAGTCAATCATCTCCCTCCAAGCAGAAACTAACATCCCCAATGATACAGAAAACCTTATTGATCTGTTGACCAGGCTAGTTTATAGGCATATCAAACACCCATTGGCAATCACTAATAGAAATTAAAAAAATCCTACATTTGCAAAGCAGCAGAAGCCACAAGATATGCATATATATTAAAGAAAATCAAGGGATAAATTAACTTCCTAAATCTCTCATGGCATTTACAAAAACCAAAGATTGACACTTAAGTTTTCTACTTATAATGTTCTCAATTTAAAGTAATGAAGGAAAAATAATATTCAGAAAATTCTATTTGCAGTTTGATGAGTTTCAGTTGATCATTTCCTCCAGAAACTGGTGGTATATGTTCCTGCAGAAAATTATAAATTTCAAACTCCCACTAAGTACATGTATAACAGAAGCAATGAAATGGATTGGAAAGAAAATCATATCATGTACTGTCACATACTGCATCCAGTACTGAATAGCTGTCCAAACAAAAGCATCCACCACAAGTATTTGATACATTGATAAAAAAATTTAAAGACAACCAGATATCTTCAGGAGTCCAGTCATAAGAGTATAGTGGGAAGTGAAAATGATGTGGAATTGGCAAAAGATCACTCAAAAGTAACACTAAAAACAAAATTAAGAAAAATCTACTGACAAGTGCAGGTAGAGATTCCCTTTGATCATAGATTTAGCCACAAAAGACATATTAAATCAGTAAAATAAAAAGGAAATAAATCTAGTAGACCAAACAATAATAAGAGCATTAGTCTGAGGACTGACAACTATTTACTTAAAAAAACACACAGAAAAATAAACACTGCCAAATCATTGTGATTCATGTAATAATATTGCATGGATCACAATGATATAATATTGAATTTCTACTTATGTTTTCAATTTAAAGTAATGAAGGAAAAATAACATTATTTATGTGAAATAAATGTTAAGTACAAAGCAATGAACTATTTACTGAAATAAAAAAAAAATTCAAAACTAATCACATACTAACCATAAAACATTTAAAATTAATAATTTAATCATTGAACAACTTAATTTCTTTTAAATGTTTAATCATTTATGAAAAAAAAATCATGATCACTTGTCATAAAATAATTTTCACCTCTTTCTACATTTTACAAATGCTAAAAATTCTAATACTTTTTCTCAGATCCCTTATGCACTGCAATCAAAGTTTCTGTACAGTAGCAGAATATAGTTAAAGGAACAGAAAATAGCTATTGCAGCTTGCATGAAATAAAATTTCCACTAAAATATTGCCAAATGTTTGACAATAAAGTTAACCAGTTTTTATTTGTAAAAAACAATGGTGGAAACAATAGCACACCATTCCAAAGTGTTTTAGTTAGTATGTTTTCCACTATTGTACTTATTGGGCTATAATTATTTAAAGGTGGGTCTATGATGTTGTGGAGACTTTTCCATTACAGTGTATCATTACTTTCCAAAAGGCTTCATGCTAGCTGATGAAAATGACAACCAGCTATTTTTACCTCCCTCCAAATTTGATATTTCTTAACCTTCTTTTTAACATTAGGTACTTTAAGGTACTTACAGACTAGCCAAGTACACGAGCAGATGGACAATCCAAAGACTCGTGTAATATGAAAAATAAAAAAAGCATGCTTCATAAAAGATTCATGTTCAATTACTGGTTCAAAGACTGTAGAAATTGTTTTCCAGATATTAAAGATGAATGAAGATTAAAAATTTCTTTATTTATCTTTAACAGTGTGAAAGAAAATATCTGCATTGGGTGAAATTAAGACATTGAATTCAGGACTCAAAATATTTACTTAAAAATATCAACCACTGATATCAAATTTGTAACATGATTGAGATTACCAATAATAAATTTTTGAATTATATTAAATCTCATAAGAGTAATTTTTAAAGTGTGAAATTAGACAATCAGCACTTTATAAAAATCTGAATATAATTTTTCTCAAAGTGAAAGTAACATACACAAATTAATCCACAGTACCTCATTGATTTACTAACATTTCATCACTATCAAGTATCATGATGACAATGAGTATAATGGAAAGATTACCTTGAGCCAGGTGAAATCCAAACACATAACCACCAGGAGTAGGGTTACCAGATGTCAGTGTTACAAAGGGGGGACAAAAGAGCTAGAAATGGAGGACATGCTTTCTTTATGTAATAAAATAAATTTTTTCGTACTAAGTTTTATGTCAAGTACTAACTAACAGTTGAGTCAAAAAAAGAAACAATACTCATTAAATATACTCTAAAATATATGATGCAGTGATTTTTATTCCTATTTCATAAGCAATCAAAGGTTATTTCTCCCTAAAGTGTCATAATGATTAGTAACTATGCACTGTTGTAGAAGGTAAACTTTCTGTTTCTTCAAACTCTGACCGAGGTAGTGGTCAGTAATGATTTCAGTTTTGGCAGGGCATGCTCTTGTATGAGAAGGCTCTATAAACTAGAAGTAGTTCCTTAATTACTGCTGTCTTTTATGCTGCAAAAAAAAATCCTGCTATTAACTTTCACAGTTCCATCTATATGTGGGTGGAAGTAAATGTTTTTGCAGTTTTCTAAAGCTAATACTTTTTCAATCTGACATGTAAATTGGACATATTGAGATTAGAGAAAAATAGTAACTTTTACAATATCAATAGAGTTAATTTAGCATTCACGATTTGCATTTACAATAAATAATTTCACGGTTAACAATAAATGTTATTATAGTCATGAGTTCAAGAAATTTAGAAAAGGAAAGTACAAAAAATGAGTGCTTTAATTTTAGTTTGAAACATGTTATGAATTTACACAAAAAGGACATTTCCTGTATTTTCAAAATTCTGAGACGACATGAGGAGAAAAAGGAGGATTGTCCTCCTTTTGGAGGACATATGGTAACCCTAACCAGGAGGCCATGAGTTTCAGATCCCACTTGATTCAATTTTTTTTTCCTCTGCACCATTTGTCATCGTGATATTTACACAGTTTAATAGCAATGAAATGCTTGTAAAAGTATAGCATAAATGGTACCTTGAACAGTTGGTTTAACTAAAGTTTCAAGTTTCCTTTTTTATTTCTAGCATTTGTTACAATGTTATCTTTTTTGGGCACAATAATTTTTTAAGTATATTTGTGGATGCCTTAAGGACATGTCTTAAAAGTATTTCAACAAATGTCCATTAACACACTGGTCATGTAGCAAACATTCCCTCTCCATCAGTATCTGGATACTTTAGAGGTGCAGAAAGCTTTTCCCAGTTTTCATGTCAAACATGCTGGTTTCTTTTTCAACGTCAGATGCTGTAAATTGGAGTTCATACACTTATGTATGCAAAAGATATATTGAGAATATGTACAACAAAAACCTCTGATGAATGATAAACACTAAAACAAAAATCCAAACACCAGGAATACTGTTCACCATACACTAAACAAATTTATTCAGAACTGAAGACTTTTTTCCTTGGAAAGTAATATATAAGTAACATATAATTGTGTTTAAAATAATTCTATAATCAATGTATTTTTAAGATTTCAATAAAAATCCATGGTTGAAAAAATGAATTCTCCCAAGGAGTACACCTAGTTATTCTACCAGCAAGCTAGTTTTTCTCAATGTTTCTAGCCCTTCGTTTATCGTATATAGTTCACCTTGAAAGCTAATGCTAACCATCTAATAGCATTCCACTGCTAACACTAATCATAAAGTGCTTTTGTTAATGCCACTATAAGGTGATAATGTAACATAAAATGCGAAAAATCATACTGAGCTGAAAATCATTTGAAACAACACTCTTATGAATGAATGTTTAAAGGTTTGAAATATTCCAGTCCAGGAACTGAGCCTGAAAACAACTCCAGTAATAAGTTTATTATCTCAGACAATTTCCTTTTACTGTGATTTTCAGTTTATTAGGTATAAATTTGTTTATGTAGTCAGCAGCTGGTATATTAATGCTGAAAGGTATTAGGAATTGATTGGTCAGGAAGTTTACTGTTGTCGACAGTTTCTACAATAAACTTTTACCATTACATAGTAGTAAAATTAAAATACCTCAAATTTTTATGTGATAATTCTTCGACTCCTTCACAGTCGTAAAATCCAAACCAGTGGTCAGTACAGAGGATAAACTTTGAAGTTAACTTGAAAACACTATTGTATGCATTTGTGGTGTTTAATATATTTATATTCTCATAATAGATGAAATGACAGATATCCCCTCAAATATTCTCTAATATGATTATAGAATACATTTCTAACAAAATTGAAACAAAAGCTAGAGTCACATGCAATAATGTCATGATATGACAGTAGACTGTTATACCTTTATTATAATACACCTGACTTAGAATGAGAATGATTGGAAATATATGCACTTTTAATTACTCCTTTCAATGTAGAAAAATCTTTAACTTTACTATTAAATCCTTTTTCAAAATACCTTTTCATTTATTAATCCATATGTACATTAGTTGTATTCCACCCATTCTTTAATATCCACTACACCTTGACCTGATTTCAGAGATATAATTAGGCAGATTAATTTCTTCATATGGCCTGTCATACCTTTATTATAATATAGCTGATATGTGAGGAAGGAAAGACTTCAGCAGGAAAACATTACGTATTCACAAAGCCATCTCTAAGTTTTGAACCTAGGTCCAATTTGTATCCAAGTATACTAGTAACAACACGAAAATAATTTCTAATACTTCTGCAAATATTTCGTATTTAAAAGTAGGTTTTCCTATGATCTTGCCTTTGGCTCATATATGTATTTCAAGTTAACATTATCATCATATTAGCTTATACGAGAGATATAATTAAACTCTATGGTATATAAATATAGTGATATAACATTAGACTCGGAAACTATCCCAACAAAAGTATCAATTTCTTAACCTACTAATGTAATCTATTAAATAAAAAGCCTGGTCACTGTTAAATATCTTTTCTATATAAATATTTTAACATATGTACATTCGATATTTTTTATTCCAGCATATTAGGTATCTTACATAATAAAAATAACGTCAAATTAATCCATACAAGATCAATGATGTTATATATGTATATTATGCAAACGTTACATACAATAGTTAAAACGATAATTTTCCCTTTAGAAGTTCATAAATACGATAAGAGATATTAATAAAGAATAAACTTCTCCTTACTTTGGATGCTTTCGTTGGATAGAAGTTTTGCTTTGGTATTGAACGAATCCATTTCTGTCACAAATCGTATATTCTGGAAATTTAAAACCTGAGAATTTCTTTTCCCCATCGTAATTGCTTCTGCACTGAGGAACGCAGCAGCGCGATGGCATTTCGCTAAAAAAATGATTGTCACTACTAAAACTGAAAATTATTGTCACTACTGTAACTAGAAATTTTTTTCCACCATTGTAATATAAATATAGTGATATAACATTAGACTCTGAAACTATCCCCACAAAAGTATCAATTTCTTAACCTAGTAATGTAATCTATTAAATAAAAATATATTAAGTTATTAAGTAAACAATTTAATAACGAAAATACTCTGTGCACACACCAAATCAAACGCGGCAAAACTTCTTGAACACTAACTATAGTAAGATAGTGGCGACACTGCTAGAATACCAAGTCATACCACGTCAGTCTAGGTCGACTAGAAATGACGTAATCAGAATCACTTCACCGAGTGGTATGGCGTTTTCCTCTAGGTGGTGTTGGCTCGCTCGTAATCTGCAGTTCTCAGGTTCCAATCTCAGTCGGGCCAGCGTTGAGATTTACCTTCTGAAAACCCACACGCTCTCGGTCAGTAGGGCACACCGATGGACTTGGAAAGCCCGCCGTCCTTTGGATGGGACCGTTAAGTCATGGCTGTGAGCGGGAAAGCGCTGTGAACGTTAAAGACCACGCTATATGGCTTTGACGGAAGTCTACTATCTGTCTTCTAACAGCTGCCAAATGGTTCCCCTCCCCCAACCTTCTCTGAGCACTCAGGGTTTTTGTGGCCTGATTATTTAGCCCATTGTGTGCAAAAAATTGTCGCTCAGAGGTAAAACAACCCAACCTTCATGTACCGGCAAAAGTCGCTCTAGGAAAGAATGTAGCATTTGGAACAAAAAGCTGAATTGACACAGAAAATTCGAACAGAGCAATGAATGATTTACGCTTCATTTCCGACTGGCCCAGTTCCTTGTCAACGATCTTTTAGAACGCGTTGCTCAGCGTAGAAAGAGCGAGGGAGCTCCGAGCTGTACTGTCTCCGTTGACAATCTGACATGATGCAGTTCTAGCTATGTACATGTATGTTGCAGTTAAGAAATTCTTTGTTTTTTTTTTAAATTATGTATTATTTGTCATTTTAAATCAGATTTACTTTGGAATATAAAAGTAAATACGGTTTTTTTCCTTCAGGATAATGAATCAAGAAAAAATCTCCAACTCAATTGAAAATAAAGACTTTAATAATGGGGAAGCAGATATTGGAAGATATTGGCGCATAAGTAAAACAGGAACGGGATTTAAATTTATCGTCCAGGAAGTAAAATAGAAACCGCTGTAGCCGTAAGAAAAACATTTAGCGTAAACTCAGGAGACTTTTTCAAATTGTGCACAATGAAAGTTCGGTACGAAGTTTTCCTTCGGCAAACAAAGTCGAGTTTGGGAAACAGTTAAACTGAAGTTAAATTTAACGAGGAGGAGGAAATATTTAAACAATTTCTTTCATTCTTCGAGCTGGTGACTTTGTCTATCTATAAGAGAGTTAATGAGAGAAATTATTTTTACTCTTATGGAACGTTTGCTAAAAAATTATGAACCAAAGGCCAAAAGCGATATGATGTAGAAAGTCATCAAACGATTGATTGTTGGTCGAATGCGAGACATGGCAAAAAAATGTGTAAAACTGCACGTTTCATCAAAGAGCTGCGCCTCATTTTTTTTTTTTAGCATTTGGGAGAATCAACTATCATTAAAGGCAATACAGAACTCAATTTTTGGATTAGTTTTGTGCGAGAAGATCTTGAAATTCATGAAGAAGTAATTGTAATTCTTAACCGATCGAAATGACCTCTCTCATGGCATCAACATTTTCGATCTTTCGACAATGTTGCAAAAAAAATAATGATTCAACCAATGGCAGCTGGTGCACCTGTCATTATTGGTCACAAATCTTCATTTATCAGTCTTTTAAAGGAGTTCTGAAGGAGAATGTCCTCGATGGCTTTTCTCCTTCATAAAAAAGTTTGCCAGTTCAGTTCGTTTCGATGTATTTTATTTCATGAAGGTTTTTCTTTGCCCAAATGGCGGAAAAGTGTACTTTGAAAAGTGTAAAGGAAACGGAAATGCAAACTATCCACAATATCTCTCCAAGCTCTTTGAATCTTCACCAATTTGTCACCAATTGTTTATTAAAGTCGAGGATGGCTTAAAATTTAAATTAAAACTTTATAAATCCTCAGTGGTAGATGAAATAATTGCTGATATGCTTAGAGCTGGAAACATTTCTCTTGTCACGTGGTTGACTGGAATTTTGAATATTTTTTGATAAAGGTATTGTTCCTAAGAGTTTTACTACAGCTAGATCCTATTTTGTATCTCGTTTTCAGAAGAAAAAAAAGAGATAATAATTTCACTCTCTCTGTCCTTCCGTCTATCGACATCGAACGTTTTTGCTTATAGAGTTGAATTTAAACTTTTTTGTGTCCGATAGCTACTGACGAAATATTACGATTTGCATTTTCGGAATCTCCCAAAAGCTATAATTTGGGCTCTCTAACGGTGGAAAAAAAATCAAAAATTCCAAAATTTCAAACTAATATTGCAAACGATGAGGCGGTGCTAGAAATTTAAACTTTTGGTGGTGGAATATGAAAGTCACGACATTTCCACTGACAATAATGAGTTTATCCCTTAGACTCAGGGTGGGTGGGAAAATGTAACAATTTTGTTTTAAGACATAATTGTTTGATTTAGAGATAAATTAAAATTATTTTTTGGCTTGGATAGAAATTGATAAAATATTACGATTTGCCCTTTCCTAACATCCTAAAAGCTACTCTAACGATGTAAAAAATCCGAAAATTCCAAGATTTTTATGAATATTGCAAATGATGTATTTATGCCAGAAATTTGAAATTTTGGTGATGGCATATGAAGATCAAGAAGTTTCCATTGGCAGCAATGAGTTGATCTCTGACGCCTGGGGTGGATGGGAAACGCGACGGTTTTGTTTTGGGAGATAATTGGAAAATTTTTTTAGTTGAATTGGTACATGCGAAATATTATAATTAACATTTTTCAACTATTTAGGTTGTTTGAATTTATATTGTTTAGAGATCACTAAATACGGAAAAATGAACACTTTTAATGAATGTTGAAAGTGATCTGTTTATGAGAGATATTTGAAATTTTAGTGCTAGAGTGTCAAGAGACATTCCACTGACAACAATAATCTGCCCTTTTAGCAGATGGTGTGAGAAAAGCAAACTTTTTAAATTTAAGAAAAAAAAGACAAATTTTTTATGCTATGTAACGTTTAATAAAATACTGCTATTTGCATTCTCCCCAATTATCCATCAGCTAGAATTAAACTTTTAAGGACTGAAAATAAGGTTAACAAAAAACTTCATTATCTTTGAAAATGAGATTTTCGTATGCGCCAGAGGCAACATGTGTTCTTCTAGTTAAAAAAGGTGATCGCAGTTCTTGTGATAACTATAGGAGTATCAGCCTACTCTCTGTTCCAGGTAAAGTTCTTTGCATGATTGTGCTTAATAAAATTAAGAATCTGTTGACGGGCAATTGCGTGATGAGCAATGTGGATTCAGAAGTGGTAGGGGATGTGTAGATCAGATATTTTCCCTTAGGCAGATTCTTGAGAAATGTTTAGAGTTTCAGAAACCTTTGGTTGCTAGCTTTGTTGATTTCAAAAAGGCTTTCGACTCTGTTGATCGTCATAATTTGTGGTTGATTGTGAGATCATATGGTATATCAGACAAGTTAGTTAACATAATGAAAGCTCTCTATAATAACACTGAGTCGTGTGTAAGAGTTGGTAAGGCTTGTAGCAATTGGTTTAGCATTACTTCTGGTGTTCGACAAGGGTGCATTTTTTTCTCCTTTTCATCCTTTTCTCTTTAGTTTGGTTATTGATTAAGTTTGCGAATTTCACTACAAGGGAAAGATTTTTGCCTTAAATGGTCTGAAGATGTAAAAATTTCTGATTTATATTATAAGGCTAGTGATGCTGCTGAAGATGGCTAGTGATGCTGATGCGATGAATTCTTTCGCTAGGGCTGTTGATGGAACTGGTAGTAGAATAGGTTTGGTTATAAACAGAGAGAATATTAAAATGATGAAAATTGGTCAGTTAGGTTGTGGCTCAGTTAATCTGAATGGTTGCACCCGTTGAGCAAGTGGCTCAGTTTAATTGCCTTGTGAGCTGTTTAACAGATATTGGTGATGTGCGCCATGAGATAAACAGAAGTATAGAAATGCTTCTGGGTTATTAAGGACAGCGATTTTATGGAAGGATTTTAATCTCTGGACAGTGTGGAGACATAGGAATATATACCTAAAGACTAAAATTAAGCTGCATAATTGTTTGATTCCTTATAGAGTTAGTTATAGTAGGGAAACTTGGCCCTTTGTAAAATCAAGATAACAGTAAACTTAATGATTTTGATTCTAATAGATGTTTAATATCTTGGGTATTATGTGGTTTGACTTTGCATGTAATGATGAGGTTAGGAGAAGGAGTCGGTAATCTCTTTTGAGCAGCATTTTGTGAAAAGAGCGGTTGTCAAATAGGATTATGAATAGTGTGGCTACAGACCTCAGGAAAAGGGCGAGACCTAGGATGCAGTGGGCAGGCAATGTCAATCAGGATCTTATTTCATATGGCGTACACTGGTCAAATACAAAGCTACAATTCAGGAGAGAAGTATTTGGAGAACAAAATTAAATAGTCTGGTTGGACCTCAATAGCCCAAGACTGTAAGATGATTTCCTTCTCATGTACACTATATGGAGAATGGTTTTAACGATGTCATGACTTTACATATGTGACTGAGTCAAGTCTTGGAATGGCTTACTGCTTTACTGACTCCAATTCGGGACTTGTTTTGGGAAAACATATTATATTTTACTCTGTCATCGAAGATGAAAAGTGACAATTTGCCAGAAAATGTTTTCTGGCTGACATCACTGCTCGCATGGATGAACTGAATTTGAAATACGGGGAAATAGGAAAGTTCATTTGAATTTAACATTTAATGTTTATGACTTTATGTCGAAAGAAACTTTTTGTGAAACATTTAACGGTTAGCTATTTCACTTACTTTCGAAGCATGGCGCAATAGGCGAAGCACTTAGATTTTTTTTCTTCAGCGTTATGTCCCTTGGCTGTAGAATCTGCTAGAAAAATTTGACCAAGGCTTTTCAGATTTTAGAGCGTACGGAATTGTTTTTCCATATATATATATATAACAGATCGATATCAGTTTGACAATAATAATTCTGGGCTTTCTCAAGTCTATGTCTATTTTCTTCCACAAGGGCAGTTTTGAGACTGAACTGCTTTCGTTCAAAAGCTATCGTTTGGAAAAACGGCAATGGCTTAAAAAATTATTTAATCACTATTATGTGGAATCATACTTTGAATGATAACGAATTTTTAGCTCTGAACACAGTGATTTCAAAACTCTTTTCTATGTTGATCCGAACATAGAAAACAAATGGCTTTAGGAATCAACTTTTTTTTCCACAATTAGTTAATCAAATCAAAATGCAGGGCAATGATCCTTGATGAAAAGTTGAAGGCAAGGTTCGTTTGGATTTCACATCACATTTCAGTGCAATGATTATGAAGAAATTGTCGAATATTGCTTGAAAATTTCATAAATCATTTCAAAATCGTTATATGTATATGTTATATTACTACTATTTGTAGGAAAGTCCTCGTGTGTGTGAAATGATACTTGTATTATGAGCAAAACGCTTTTCCATTTGTGACAATTGAGAAATTTAAAATTCTCTTGAACACCACTGTCCTAATCAATGATGTACTCAAAGGGATTATATCCAAAGAAGGGTTGTAATCCACTTTCTAGAAAGTGTGAATAAAGTACATTTTCGGAAGAAATCCCAGAAAATTATAGATCCAAACATGTCAACCTCCCCCAGGACCTCTCATTGGAAGTATCGGACCTTGGTAGCCATCGGTTCTAATCTAGATTTCTTGTCTAAGTGCTGATCTCCATTTTGATGATTCGCATATGATGCCAATCACAGACAAATATTTTGGTTTGATCCGATGCTAAAAGCACTACTTTTCTTAGCAGTTATGAACGCACAGAGCTATACAGTGTGTTGTTAGGTTACACTGATTACCTAAGGGAAGGGAATTAGATCAGTCGTTTGTGCAGTAAGCTCGTCATCTTATATTCCCAGGTTCGAATCCTGAGTATGTCTGCACTTCGATTTTTTTCATCAAATCACAGCTTTGAATTCGTTAAGAAAGGGAAGTCGATTGGCTTGGAAAGGGCCACAGTCTGTTAGATCGAACTTTAAGACATGATCTAGTGAACAGGAGAGCCATAACTTATGAACTGTAAAGATCAAAATGTATGGCCTTACAGTTGGCTGTCATTTATTTCATAACAGTTATTCAGTGAATATCCTTCCCTTATTCACTTCTGAGCCCATGGGGCCTTTGTGACTTGGCTAGTTAGTCCATTGGACGCTGGAAATTGCCTCTCTTAGTAAAAAAACCAACCCAGCTTGATTACCGAGTATTTCCAAACTGTATTTATCCATTCCTATTAGCTAAGTTATTCATTTGTATTTGATGAAGTACGAGAATTAAACTACACAAAGCTCGTGAAAGAAGAGGATATTTTTATTCCGAAAATAAATTAAATGGAAAAATACAGGTTTCGTTTAAAAGTTAACGAAAAAAAAATTTTGAAGTCCTAATTCTACTAAATTTCAATTGATACAAACAAACTAACGGGCATTTTATACTCACGTGATAAATGAGTAAATGATTAAATCTAAAAGTAATTGGAAAACACGTCTCATAAACAAAAATCAACGAATTTCTAAAACGTTAACGAAAATGCGTATTTAACTTTTATACATACGTAAACCAGCACTCTTTTAGTGTGCTGTTTCGTCTTAGCACTACCCGACTCCATTATTTGTCGTAAAAATAATATACGAAAACATCACGTATAAATGCATCAAATATTTCAAATAAATTCAAGGATGGTGTAGCTATGATAGATAGCTAAAACGTGGGAGTATGATTGGGTATTTAGTTTCACTTTATAAAATTCCTTCTTCTGCATGAAATCTGATAATAACTGGATTCTGCAAATAAAAATATCTTAATCCTCTTCTCTTCAGAAGTGTGATCATCTTCAGAGTCATCTCTTTTTGGCTTTGCACACACATCCTAAACGGAAAAAATGCTGGAAATCATTTCATTTCCCTGGATGAATGGGCGGGGGTGGCTCAGTCGGTAGCGCGCCAGGCTCGTAATCTGTAGTTCCAGGTTCGAGTCCCAGCTGGGTCAGAGTTGAGAGTTATCTCCGCAAATAATTCCCCGCCCTGCCCACGGTCAGTAGGGGACACCGATGGGCTTGGAAAGACCACCGTCCGTCAGATGGGACGTTAAGCCGTGGCCCCGTATGAGGACAGCCATACCCTGTGCACGTTAAAGAATACGCTGGATGGCCTTGACGGGAAGTTACCATCTGACTCCCAATAGCTCTTCCAGTGGGTCCCCTCCCCCAACGTTCTCTGAGCCTTCGGGGTCCTTGACTTGGCCATTTAGCCCATGGTGTGCAAAAGAGTACCGCTCAGAAGTAAAGCAACCGAACCCTGGATGAAATTTCAGATTCCCTTCAAGATGCCCTTTCAGTAGTGACTTCACATTGCTCTCAATATCTTTTAAGGAGTTTTTCAGTTTTGGAAAATGAAAGCAATTGAATGAGGCAAAATCAAGTGAGGACAGGGAGTACAAGTGAAATTGCAAATTTCAAATCCCATTACTGGGATTTGGTCGAAATTCGCTTGACGGAAAGAGTTGTATGGGCAGATGTGTTACCATGATGCCATAGCCACCTGTCTGACAAAGGGTGTTTTTTCCGATAATTCTCTTTGTAAGCCAATTTTTGACAGAAACAAAAATTCCAGTTTTGGAAGACTGGACCTCATCTACTACATACACCCGATTTTGTTTCTATGTGACTTTTTCATGTTTTCAAACCCGAAAAACTTATTGAAAAGATCTCATTTTGAATCAATCGAAAACATGAAGAGTAATGCGACGGCACTGATGAAAGGACATCTAAAATATTATTTGCAGCATTGTTTTCAGGAACGACAGAGACATTGGGATGAGTGTAAAAAAGCCAGAAGATGACCTGAAAATCACTACACGTACGTGTTGAAGGTCACTCCTCGTATTGTAAGTGGGTCTCCGCATATCAATTAAAGTTTTCTATCAGAAAGGGAAAATGATCTGTTGGCTTCTAATGTTAGAGCGCGAATCTAGAGATTAGAAGAACACCTGATTACAGTACCAGCAACGAGACATGTCAGGAAAAAGTCCCTCGAAATTCCAGTTGCTTCTAGTTGTAATGTATCATGTACTGCATAACTGAAGTCCCACAGCTACTCAGCAATGCTAGATGATCCTTCTACCTGCCTCGTATCCTGATATAGCTGCAATCACTCTGCGCAGATCATCCCTAAATTTCACCTCTTCACTCATGCTTCCACGTTATACTTCGGGTCGATGTTAGTGAGCACTTTAATGAGAGCGGAAGTTGTCACGCGAAGAAGTTGCTCTTGGTTAGCTGCCTGCATTTTGCTACTGAGTACTCATGCTCAAGATTGCACTCTTCCTTCGATACTATTCATTTCTTTGAATGCTATGCTGCAGGTATCTGCTGTAACCATCAGCATAATGTTCGTTTATTGCAACATTCATTAGATTAAAGATTATCTAATACGTGTCCTTTAGTAGGTGTAGTGATTTTCAGGTCATCTTCTGGCTTTTTACACTCATCCCAATGTCTCTGTCGTTCCTGAAAACAATGCTGCAAATAATATTTTAGATGTCCTTTCATCAGTGCCGTCGCATTACCTGCCTGGAAGCGGGACCAATGGGGATTAGCCAACAAGACTGGCAATTCTAACAGAAGAAACAATCGGGAAGGTAATAAAACTAATTTGGGAGCTTCAATCCCAATTTTCCTACCACAATGAGATCCTAAAAACTAGAAGAATTTCCCCCACCTTTCAAAGCCTAAAACTTCGCACCCCTGGAAAAGAATTTCAAGCTCACGTACAAAATAAACTAGTCGCAATGATGAGCCTCTTCCATAAGTAAATAGGTTCAGTCTCTACTCTCGTGAGCTACCCTTTCTCGTTAAGTGTTTCTAGCAAATGCCTGAATTGCTAGAAAGCAGACTTGAGGAGAGAAGGTGATCGACAATGATAACATCCATTCCCATCAAATCTTTGGCTCTTCTTTTCTTCAAGTTAAAAATAAATCTTCGCTCGCCACTTTTTACTCATTTACGTAAGAGGAATATACACTATATTGCCAAAAGTGTTCGGATATAATTTAAATAGAATTAAATATTGTTCCATGTAATACAAATAGAAAGCCACGTTCAATGTTGTCTAACTATGAAAATCTTATTTTTACCGGTAAATATGATTCAAGATAAATTGAAGACCTCAATCAAATTTATGCAAATCTCGATTTTCAACAATATTTGTTTAATACATCGTTGTCCAAACATTAAGCATAATATACAAATTCTGGAAGATCTCAAAAGCGCGACAATGGAATGCATATAATATTTGGGGTGGCAGTGCATTGTTATATGAAAGGATGGACAGTGAGACATGGAGTAAACCAATCACATGGTTCCCATGGGTTATGCAAATGAATTCAGGAGTGTCCGTAGCAAAGAGACTGTTTTTGTAGAACGGAGATGATCCGAGGCACTGAGATGGCCAAAATATCTAAAAAAAAAATGGCTAAGGACATAAGTTCCAGATTTCGCATCAATTAAATGAACAGTAAAATATAGGGAATTAATCGCTATTGTTATCTTACCAGATGTTACCTGTAAGCTTATTTATGATCCTCGACAACCACTCCTGTATTCGAGTTCTTATGCTGCCTCCGCTGCATCACGTGGTGCTACTGACCCAATCCTTGGTAGCAAGAGGCGAAAATCTGCAGCATTGACTCTTCAGGAGTCCTCAGGAGCAGAAGTTTTGCATCTAGAAGTTCATGAAATATCCCTGCGTTCCCTGCAAAGAGTTGTATCAGTGGATGCATTACCTTGCCTCCATAGCCATTTGTACGGCAAAGGTTGTTTTCTTCCCATACAAATTTTTCGTAAGGGAGTATTTGACACCAAAACCAAAATCCCAGTTTCGTAAGACTGAATCGCATCCATCATATTGCAATCCAGTTCTTGGGGACAAGAGTGGAATGCTCTTTTCCCCCCACGTTTGCATACAGAGAATTCGTTGGTGCTCGAAGCAGACTATGTTTTAGTCTGCTTCGACTAAATATAGTCGAATAAATAAATTATATATTTTATATAATTGTATAATAAATTTATATAATAGTTCCGCTGTTTTCGGAAATCCAATGGGACTCGGAAGGTAACAGATGCAAGGCATCCTAAACCACAAATTTAAAAACAATGTCTCTCATTTCTTGACTTATTAAAAAAATTAAAGAAATTAATCTTTCATAAATTAAAAAATATGATATTAATTCTTCTCCTAAATGATTTAAAATAATTAATCATAAATTTTAAATCATTTATGAGAAGATTGATATATTTCCCTATTTTTATATTGAGTGGTAATTGTTTAACTCCCCCCCTCGAAAAAAAAAGTTTGAGACCTGGATCCTTGTTACTTGATTGGCCTTGCATAAATATATCCTTTTTTAAGACTATAAGAAGCCTATTTAACTCTGCAAATATTTAATCCTAGATCTCAATGTGATTTACTCATTATTTATTTCACAAGATAGATTTCAGATTATGTCTCTCAGATTTATGTGACAACTTGGCCTATTTCTAAATTAAAACTCTGCTATTTGAAATAGTAGACCAATAAAATGTTAGGGGATATAAAAATTAAGTCTGAAATGTATACTTTAGAAAATAAACAAAAAATAACGTTTTGAAATTAAGTTTTTATTGTAAGGAAAACAAACAACTAAAAAACAATACACAATTTCCCTAATCCTTGCATTCATTGTAAATTTATTAGTGTTCTTTATTATAAACATTATTATAAGCTTTTGAAACATTTACAACAAATTCAATGTATTATCTGCTCACTGTCATCTCTATGTAAGTAGAAATATATAAATATAGTGATTACTACAATTGAATTCTTAGATCTATTGTAGTCATACAAATAAATTTTTAGAACACATGGAGTCATATACGATAAATCCAAACAGTTCTTCCAAATTAACAAAAAAATAAGAACGTTGTTTTTCGAAATTTCTTGAAATTTTATTATAACTCAGCTGTTTGAATTTTGTTCTGCAGAATTAGAGTAATCAAAGATATTTTAGTTCTTATAAAAACATTAACATTGCATTATTCGCACATCAGATCCTAATCCTCCCACTCATCTATTTCATCGTTCGATCTAATGTCTTACGTAAACAGAGGAATTAAATGTAAATATTCACTGGTACTCAAAAGGTTAAGGACCAACACCTTGAATAACATTTTATCTGTAAATGGTAGCTAGGTAGTCACTGGAAGGAGAGCTATGCACCAATCCCCTGTGATGATGCATAGAACCGGCCAAGCCTAGCACCTAATGTCCGACCCCGCCTTCTCGTGGTGCGGGCCGTTAGTAACTTTCAAAAGAGTTACTCTCTTGTGCAAGTGAACGGAAGGGGAGGGCTGCCAGATTAGTGTGGCCTACTCTGGACAACTATGGCTACTTTTCTTTTTTTTCTACACTGCTGAGGAGTGGTCAACCACACAGGGTCCTGGTGCTGACCATATAAACCTACTGGACTGGACAGATATATGGCTCTGAGCTTGATTATGGATCCTGATTTTGCTGCACTGGTGGGATTCTGTGGAGGGAAAATCTTCCGCTGTGTTTTCTGTTTGTTTGTGGGTTGACAGCCCCAAGTGAATAGATTCACAGGATATGTTTATCAGCTGGTGGATAATCCTGAGCAGAGGTTATCGCAGGCACCTGAACTCTTTGCTTCTATTGGCATCGTCAAATTCTACATTGGAGGAAGTCTTCCAGTGTAGATGGCTTCAGCCTTTAGTGGTGGGGGAACGGATCTTTGCCCCATGTCTGCGATTAGGGGGTTGTTTGATATTGTCGGCATTCCCTCTCTCAATAAACATAGTTTCTTTAAACATCCCACTAACCATTTTCTCTCCATAGGTAGTTGGAATGTGAGGACTCTGCACAGAGCTTTTTCTCTTGATGTCCTCACACAAGAATTCCACCGTTATAATTTAGATATTCTCGGCTTGCAAGAGCCGAGAATATCTAAATTATAATGGATGGACAGATAAAGGTCAGATTCTTAAAAATAATCTTAAATTTCTCTTTTCAGGGCGGGACGACAATAAGCATCACCAAGGCGTGGGTCTGCTTCTCAGTAGACACGCTAGCGATGCTCTTCTAGGATATGAGTGCATTAATGAAAGGTTTCTTACAGCAAAATTTCAGACAAGCGTTAAAGACTTGAATGTTATCTGCTGTTATGCCCCCACTGAGGATGCCGATGAGGATGAGAAGGATAGGTTTTATGAACAACTTCACGATATTTTGAATTCTGTCAAGAAAGGAGATATTACCCTTGTTCTTGGTGACTTCAATGCCAAAGTTGGTACTGACTCTGACCTTTGGGGAGGAGTAATAGGCCCTTTTGGTATTGGTAGCTGCAATGGCAATGGGCAACGTCTCCTACAGGTAAGTAAACTCAATGGATTCAGAATAACTAACACTTATTACAAACACCGCGACATACATAAGTACACGTGGGTTTCACCTGATGGGCTGCATAAGAATATGATTGATTACATATTAATTAACAGCAAATGGGCTAGTTCTGTTAGGAATACCAGGGCATATAGGGGAGCTGAAATTGGATCTGACCATTACCTTGTTAAAAGTGTGTTGCAACTTAAACTTAAAAAGTGTTGTGCTAGGGTTAAAAAATTTACTTTTAATACTGAAGCTCTGAAAGATCCAGTTATAGCCAAAGCTTACCATGATAGGTTACTTAGTCATTATGACAGTGATGGTTTGCTTACTACTGAAGTTGAGGAAGAATGGGATCATTTTAAACAGGCTTTTTTGGACACTAATAGTACTCTTTTAGGAAAAAAGGAGCAGAAGAGGCAGAATTATCTGAGTGATAAGGCACTTGAGCTTATTTCGGAAAGAAAGAACTGCAGGAATGCACTTAATCAATACCCTACTAGTCCTAATAGAAAGCATTACAGAGACCTTAATAAACTTGTAAAGGATCAGCTATCTGCTGATAAGAATCTTTGGCTTGATGGTTCGGCTGACAAAGCCGAGGAAGAAGTTAGACAGCACAACAGCAGAGAGCTGTACCAGATAGTTAATGTTTTGTGTGGTAGAAAACGGACAGGCATACAAGGATTGAAGGATAAACAAGGTAAGGTTATAGAAGGGGAGGATTCTGTCATGGCTAGGTGGGCTGAGCATTTCAGTGATGTTCTAAACAATGTAGTTAGTTCTACTCCCATTGTTTGCAATGATGATAGATGCTTTGGTGGCTTTAATGTTGGCCCTCTAACACAATCTGAATTTATTTTGGCTGTTTCTAAACTTAAACTTCATAAATCCCCAGGGGTAGATGAAATTACTACGGAAATGCTTAGAGCTGGGAATGTTTCGGTTACCACTTGGATGACTGAAATTCTGAATATCTTTTATGATAAAGGCATAGTTCCTAAGGATTTTACCAGAGCTATTGTTATCCCTATTTTCAAAAAAGGTGATCGCAGTTCTTGTGATAACTATAGGGGTATCAGCCTACTCTCTGTTCCTGGTAAAGTTCTTTCCATGATTGTGCTTAATAGAATTAAGAATCTGGTTGACAGTCAATTGCGTGATGAACAATGTGGATTCAGAAGTGGTAGGGGATGTGTGGATCAGATATTTTCACTTAGGCAGATTCTTGAGAAATGTTTAGAGTTTCAGAAACCTTTGGTTGCTAGCTTTGTTGATTTCAAAAAGGCTTTCGACTCTGTTGATCGTCATAATTTGTGGTTGATTGTGAGATCATATGGTATACCAGACAAGTTAGTTAACATTATGAAAGCTCTCTATAATAACACTGAGTCGTGTGTGAGAGTTGGTAAGGCTTGTAGCAATTGGTTTAGCATTACTTCTGGTGTTCGACAAGGGTGCATTTTGTCTCCTTTTCTCTTTAGCTTGGTTATTGATTATGTTATGCGAAATTCACTTCAAGGGAAAGATTTTGGCTTTAAATGGGCTGGAGATACGAAAATTTCTGATTTAGATTATGCTGATGAAATATTTAGCCCTTTTGGCAAATGATGTTGATGAGATGAACTCTTTCATTCGAGCTGGTGATGAGACTGGTAGTAGAGTAGGTTTGGTTATAAACAGAGAGAAAACTAAAGTGATGAAAATTGGTCAGGCAGGCTGTGATTCAGTTAATCTGAATGGTTGCAGTCTTGAGCAGGTGTCACAGTTTAATTATCTTGGGAGCTATGTAACCGATAATGGTGATGTGCGGCATGAGATTAACAGACGAATAGGGATTGCTGCCGGGACTTTTAAGAATCTATGGAGAGTGTGGAGAAATAGGCGTATACACCTAAAGACTAAAATTAGGCTGTATAATAGTTTGGTTCTTTCTAGGGTTAGTTATGGTAGTGAAACGTGGACACTTTGTAAACAAGATAACAGGAAACTAGATGCTTTTGATTCCAGATGCTTACGCAGTATCTTGGGCATTAGGTGGTTTAACTTTGTAACTAATGATGAGGTTAGGCAAAGGAGTTTGCAACCTCCTTTAAGCAGCATATTGTGCAGAGAGAGACTCCGTTGGTTTGGCCATGTTGCCCGTATGAATAATTATAGATTGGCGAATAGGGTTATGAACAGTGTGCCTAAAGGCCTCAGAAGGAGGGGGAGACCTAGGATGCGGTGGGCAGACAATGTCAAACAGGACCTTGTTAGAATTGGTGTGCAGTGGCCAGATGCAGTAGATGTAGCTCAGGACAGATTTGCTTGGAGAACTAAATTGCACGGTCTGGTTGGACCTCCGTAGCCCATGGCTGCTTGAGGATGATGATGATGATGATGATGATGATGATGATTGTACATTTTAACGAGTAGTCTGATATAGTATAAGGTTTTTTTCCCCCAGGATGTTAAATGTTTAATCCATCAGAAATATTAAAAAAGTCAGCAATACTGAATTTTAGACAGATGCAGAGAAAAAGGGAAATCATTAGTTAGTCCGTGGCTGAGTGGTTGTCGCTCTTGGCTATTGATCAAAGGGATCTGGGTTCGAGCCCGGGTAAGTCATGGATGTTTGTGTTACTTTCCTGCTGAGTTCTCGCTTTCCTCACTGACCTTCTCAGGCGTCTGTCAGACCTGTGTGGCAAGAAGGCTGCTTGAGGAAGTCTTTTTCAGTTATTCCAGTTTGCAAACTGCTATTTCCAAAATAATTTAATAACATTCAGCATTTTTCTCTAGAATTTTGTTTGCTAATCTTGATTGATCTAGTTTCGTTAGATATCGTAACGAGAACTAGTTTGACTAGTAGCAACAAGTAACAACTAGTACTGAAACTTGCTCAAAAGTTAACGACAGCCACGTGAAATTGGTTTCAATATGTGCTGTGCTACTAAGTATATACCTATCCATATCTTGGATTACCAAAATAATTAGTTAACCAACGCATACGGTTCACTGAAATTTCCCTGATAAACGTTCTCACATCCCGAATGCATCCGTCCAAATTGTTTTATGCAAATATTCTGTGTTAAATATCGTGACAGAAGGAATAATCGACAAAGGCTGATGCAAGCTCACATTTCCGCAATATCTGGCAGTTCAACATTAATTCGATGTTTCCCAGGTAAAGGCCACTAAATGCTCGTCTATATGAACAATGAGGTGCAGAGGTTGTAAATCATCGGAACTCTCTTGATGTAATGTGTTACAATTATGCAAATTGCATATAAATCCCAGTTTAAGATTATCGGATTAAATATCTGCGCACAAGAGGTTGAATCCAATACAATTCCAAAAAAGTTCAAATAACCGTACCTTAAATTTAAAAAATTTAAAATAAAAAAAAATATTATTTTAAGAACTGATTTTGGCAATTGCAAATAGAGATTCTGTTTACTATCTATATGGGATCTTAGTTTCGATATTAATCGCGATATAATTTTGGTGTAGTTTAATCCATTTAACGAGATCTTACTTTCGAAATTAATTGAAATATTGCGATTTCATTTCAGTGTGGTTTTAATAGATTTGATGCTGAATACTTGAGTATGTAATCGACATAATGTCATGAAACTCTTATGCGAGCCTCACCTCACTAGGGAGACATGTAGTTTTAGGTGAGGCGGCATATATTAATGAAAATTTTCATTTTAAATTACGATTATTTTAGCTGAAATTGTGTGCTGAAATTACGTTTTTTTTACCTGGAATTTTGTGCTGAAATAAACTCTCATTTAGATGCAGTAAAAGGTTAGGAGAAAATAGCGTACTCGACAAGTCTCTTTTAGAAGGGTTTTTCATTTAAAATAAGAGTTAAAGGGCGCGAGCTTCGGCTCTTATAACCTCTTAAGCTTTTTCCCAAAAATATTTTTAATAAGTAGTCCCGGTAAAGAAGTCTCGCACCAGGGCCTGTCGTCAACTTTCTGTGCAGCTTCTTATCCCTGCATTCTGTAGTTATTGCCTGCTTTCCTTCCAAAGAGACATTTCGCTTATCCAATTCGGGGAAAAGTACAAGCGCAAATTAAACAGATTGTCAAACAATAACGTTTGACTAACCAGAATTACATTTCATCAAACCTAGCGTAACGGTACATACAGCTATTGTATAACAAAAGCAGTAAAAAGGTGAGGAGGGAGGCGAAAATTTAACTCCCTATATGCTTAAAACTATTACCCCCAAACAGTTGTTTGCCTTTAAAATCTGTCACTTTAAATGCGCAAAAGAGAAAGTCTGTGAGGAAGGCGAGACGGAAGCAGGAAAACTTGAAAAGATGCATTTGTACCTTAACTGAGCTCGAACCCAGATTCCTCTAATCCGACAAGGGTCTCCTCTAATCCGACTGCTCCATTCCGAAACGCTGTTCATGAGCAGAAATTTAGGCTAAAGTAGTCGATGAACTATGGAATCGTTCTGTCTAACCATTTTTCGGTCAAGTGCCAAAACAGGAAAATAAAACTGCAACCAACAAATTTTAAGACCCGCAAATTATAATTTTTATTTGGTTAAGAGCCATACCAGGTGAAAAAAAAACGCATATCAGTTTATTTTATTAACAAAAATAAAACTAGAATACATAATTTTGAAATGACTATATTCAAGTGTATACAATAAACCTATTGAAAAGAATTAAAAAACCGTGCCATTCACAGTGGCATACCTAGCAGTCTTTTCAGTCTTTTCGACCAACTTATTCAAACTCGAATTGCATTTAGAGCATTTGAATTACATCATAGCTTTCAAACTATCATCTAGTAACCTGTTCTGGTTCTTGTTTTCAATGAAAAGCATTAAAAAAAGTTTTTTTGCAGTTGAATGTTGAAGCAAAAAGCGTCAAGAGCTGTATTTTATTGTGCTCCGAACCGCCTGTTCCCGACCCTGGGCCTAGGGATTGTGCGCATGCGATAAACGTGTTATGATTCTGTGAGTGGGAAAGTGATCCACGGATCGTTCTGTCTGCCTACAGATTGTGAACAAAGAATCAAGTTCCGCAGACATCCTGTTGTTCGAGTTACTGAAAGCACGATACAACGAGATTAGGAGCGATATTTTGAATACACGTCATACTGCCTCCCTTCCCTCTGTGACCGTTAATTTTTTTCATCACTTTTTTGATAATGAGGCCGCCGGATTCATATGAAACGAGAATTCATGATTATATGATTAAATATTTTTCATAAAACAATTAAAAAATGGTAATATAAACTTATTATCACATATCCACTTTGCTCCCTACAGTTATCGACGGTTGCCATTTTTATCGATCGTTAATTTTCAACCATGCCGATGTGAAATATGAATCGTTTGCTCAAGGCTGTTACGTCAGTGAATTGTGGATCGTGAATTCAGGAATTCTCGTTTCAAATGAATCCGTCGGCTGCATTATTAAAAAACACCAAAAATAAGGTCACAGAAAAAAGAAAAATCAACAAAATGTGGATTCTTAGGGTCAAGATTTCTTGTATCATGTGATTCCTCAAGTGGAATATCTTTTTTTCTTTCGACGTAAAAACTAAATAATTGCTAATATGATAAGCAACACCAGTCATCTTTTCTAGGACAAGAAAGAATGAAAATCTGCTGCAAGCACAATTGTTACGAAGAGAGAGGAAAATGCACTTTTCTCTAGCAATGAGTTTCGACCACCAAAAATCATCGCCACGTGCAAGCGCAGTGCTTCGAAATAGCGAACTTTCAGACGGTTCTTATAATCCGCAACCAGGGTCGTAGCGAAGGAATTATGATTCGGGGGGGGGGGTGAGAAAGAGTCAAAATTTTCCAACAGGGAAATCAAATTTTGCTAACTGAGAAAATAAGTACTTTACAAAAATTTAATTATGTCTCTGCCAGGGACGTACCCGGGATTTAGTTCACGAGGACGGGGGGGGGGGGGATTGATTTTGCCAACTCGCCATAATTTTACAAAAGAATTCCAATTTTTACATCTGACCTAAATTTTACCAAGCTACTTAACATTTTGCCACCTCTCCGTATTTCACAAAAACAATCCCAACTTTCACAACTGACTTATATTTTACCAAGTGGCTTCGAATTTTGCCAACTTCCCTAGATTTTGACGTTGTCTTAATTTTGCCAACTCTCCTAGATTTTGACAGGTTGCTTGATTTGCCAACTCTCCATATTTTTACAAAAAAAAAAATCCAAATTTTAAAAACTCACCTGGATTCTAGCAAGTCACTTCGAATTTTAACAACTCCCCAATATTTTACCAATTTCTGTCGATTTTTCCAATTCCGCTTAATTTTACAAAAAAAAAAAAATCCTAATTTTCACAACTCCCCTGGATTTTACAGTGTTGCTTCGAATTTTGCCAACTTACTAGATTTTTGTCAACTCCGATTTACTTTGGGGGCAAGCTCCCCCCCCCCATAGCTACGTCCCTGTCAGCAGCCAAGCCCGATCACCACCAGTCCCGGTTTTTTCATTAGGCACTAGCCTAAAGGGGGGGGGGGTCAATTTTGCATAGCCTATGACATTCCCCGCTTCAGAAACATTCATTTGACGTAAATTCTTCAGATAAATCATTTTTACATTTCTCCTTTTTTAGGGGGTTAATTTTTATACTCTGTGACACTCCCCGCGTCATAAGCTTTCCGCACTCGCGTTGAGGAGATACAGGGGAACAATGGTTTTCACATTTCCCCACTTTTTAAAGGGGGAACAAAGCAGGGGAGGTCAATTGTTTATAGCCTATGACATTCGTTGCACCAGAAACTTTCATTCGACACATAAATCATTAAGTTTTTCCATCGCATTCGAAAGATATGATGGAACAACTTGTTTGATAAATCCTCAAACCGACAAATACCAAAGCGAAAAGCAATAGGAAGATATGCAATAAAAAGAACTATTTTACATAAGGGCGCATTATAACTTCGTGTCCTAAGGGTGCATGAGGTGTAAATCCGGCCCTGCTGACCACTGATAACTAGCACGGTCCTCATATACAGTATTTAAAGGGACAAAACATTTTGTACGAGCTTTTACACAAATATTTTCACGCTCTGCATTCATAGTAGGAGTTTGTTCCTGTTATTTAAGTAGTAGGTATGGCCAAAAGGAAATGCACTTTCTTGGATATTTAAAGCTTAGCGAAGTCGAAACAGCGTTGATATAAACAGAATGGTCGAAACGTCTTGGGAAGGAAGCGTTCTGATCCCATGATATACAGAAGAAGAAAGAATTGAAGAAAATGTTTCACGAGATCAGTTTGAATTTAAAATGGACAGCAAAGGAACAAGACGGGCAATTCTAAGTCGCAGACTATTTGTTGAGAGATAGATGAGACTCGGAAGGAATGCAAAGGAAAATCTTCCTCACCACTAGCGGTTTCGGGTGCCAGCGGATAATAAATTATACACCGTTTCAATAACCACGCTATCCATCCTCGTGTATCGTCGATTCTCTACGAAATCATAGCTAATTTTAGCACACAGCAACGTGATGCGCATTGCAATATGTGTGAGAGTACTACTTTACTGGAAGGTGAAAGGGATTCTAGTACAACGGAACTCCGTTCATAATACGATTTCGCTTGCACACAGATCGAAAAACGGATTAAGTCCTTTAATTTTTAAAGAAAGTTGCGAATCATTTCTGATAGAGAATGCTAGAAATCCAATGGAGATGGCAATGAGTAATGTTAGAGGCCGAGCCTTTCATGGAAAGAAATTTAAAGTTTAATAGAGAGTTAGAAAACGAGGCATTGCTTCCTTATAAAGAAGTAGAGACTTGCAGCAGAAAATGAAACAGCCATCAATCATGCGTTTCGGGTACAATCGGTCGCTGCCACTACAGCTCTTTATTACTCTACTCCTCCACAGTCTGCATCTGGCTCGACCGAGTTATTGTTGATAATCCAGAGATAACTGAGGATCTAAGAGTATGAAGAACCTTTCATCTCTCTAGTCATCATCATCATCATCATCATCATCATCATCATCATCATCATCATCATCATCATCATCATCATCATCATCATCATCATCATCATCATCATCATCATCATCATCATCATCATCATCATCATCCATTATACTATTACTGTATATTTTATCTTTATCTTACATTGATATAATTGATTCCTTTTCAGTACGAAATACTTCTTTTTAGCTCTGAAGTGTTTATTATGGACTTTAAGGAATATCTTTCAATAATCATTTCACCTAACCCAAAGTGTTACCAAGTCCGAACCATGGGTTAAATCAGAACAATCAGAAACAAATTGCAATCGAGCTGCATGATTGCTTTGCAGAAGTGCAGGATATCTGAATGGGTAGCGAGAACTCACCCCATTTTCATACAGATGTTTCCTGATGATTTGGGTGCTGAGGGCGATAGTTCTTGAAGATGACAACGTAAATGAGTGGTAATGGCTGTCTGATGAAGACATCTCTCCAATGGGATACAATGATCTTCTCTAGATGTCGTTAGATTTGGATGTCCAGTTTGGTGCCTTGTGTCTGCATCTCCTACACAGCCTGCTGGTTACACTTTGGGTGCATTGATAGAGTGGGCATTGTGCGTCTGTCTTGACCCTCTTTGAATCTTTTAGACATTTCTATTAAATGTCATCTCCCATTGCCACATAGCACATTGCATTGTCACCAGACGCCGCACGCCCTCCTGCTACCGATAATTGGTCGGAGGATGCGAATATCTCTTACATCCGAAACATTTTGCCAGGGTTTTGATGCTCATATCTATGCAAATGTCCATTAAAATGTCTTTTCACACGCATGCCTAATTTCCGCGGATCCCTTGGCACCTTTCCAGCATGCAACACTATTGCCTTCCGTAGTAATTTCTCTGTTTTTTGTGCACTTCTGTTGAATAGTCTTAAATACCTTTAAGTAGCTGACTTGAATGAGAACAATATTGTTACGACAGGTGAATGTGCAACAATAAAACCACGATGTGATGTGTCATTTGATGCTCGCGTTATGCCTCAGTGTTAGAATTACGTCGTTAACTTATTGGAAAAGACAGACTTTAAATAATAACGGAGAAGCGAACATTGAGAAGTTTTCAGCAGCAAAAAGTGCTGACTTGTTTTCTTTTGGTGAAGTCAGCGTTATATGAATCTAAGTGAGAAGGTTGCTTATATTTTCTTTGCGCTGAAGTGGGTTATTCAAGAGACGTGGCAATCAAACTGAAGAGACAATATGTTAGTCGAGCAAGCAGAGCTGCCCTTAATTTCTCTGTAGGAAGAGTTCATCGTCTGATGTGTGGTATTCTTAAATGTTTAAGAAGAAGCTTAATTCCACTGATGATAAGAAGCCAGAAGGAAAAGCAAAGAGAGTTTAATGTCAGCATAATGTAAAAAAAGAATTAGTAAGGCAAACTTTGGAAAATTATAAGTATTTCGACAAAGAAACTTGCGTTGCTTCTAAACGTTTTAATAAGGTTCTATCTTTGCTTTGAGTAGATATTAAAAGAATTGTAGTACAAATATTTGAAGAAAAGTTAAGAGATGTATAACGTTCTTGTTATGGTTTAACTTCGTACTGATGAAGGCAAGAATTTGTGTTAGTTGAAATTGATGTATATAGGTGGTCTTATACCTTTGTAATGAATTAGTTCATTTATAATTTTGTTGCTAAGCATTCTTTTCAACTCACTCTCATTTTTAAAGAATATCATTTAATTGTCTCTCTCATTTTGCAAAAGGATTCTGTCGTTATATTGAATACAGCTTTTACCGTCTTTCTAATATGTTTGTCTAATATCATTCCAACATATCATTTTCCTGAATCCTCTCCAGAATATTACTCTGAAGTCATCACTGTCAAAAATCTCCTTGGGCTTCACCTCTCACTTCACTAATTCAAAAAATTCCAATGTCCATCATCTACATTTCTCTCCTAACATTTTCCAGTTCATCACTTGTGACATTGGTCGTGAATCTCTAATTCCAATTTCACTCAACTACAAGTTATACTGTTCATCTCGAAGAAATCCATTAACCAAACGTTAATTCTTTTGAGTACCTGTATGGAAAGAACTTTACCAGGAAGCCTTTATCTGATGCCTTTGACATTATCAAAAGGACCGAGGTAATATTATCTGAAAATGGGAATAATTATACCTCTAGAAAAATGCTTCCCTACAATACCTTTACCGAAGAAAATAGTCAAAACTTCAAAACTCACTTGGAGTAAATAAAATTACAGACCAAATCAACTATGTGACAACGGAAATATCCTTAATAATTTTAACTATTCCTGATGACTTCTGTAGTTTTATTTTTAAGATTGCTAAACTTCCGATCCTGGTATAAGGCCAATATTAAAGCCAATAATGTATTTAGGTTCATTGCAAATGAAGGGAAAAGAACTAACCACATTTTCCCAATCACCTTGAGTGTTCAACTAACCTTGTCAAATGAGAGATTTATTACCTTCGACAACCTTGCTATCTTTATCCCTTAATCTTTACACCACTTCTGTTTTTCTCCAGAGAAATGTTTTACTATCTGGTACCAATTTCTTTGTTTTCTGTGATGTGTTTAGTTTCGGGTGCTAGCTCTTGCTTGCCAGGGAGGCAACCAATCCACAGAGCCTTATGATTTCAGTTGATTCCGTAAACATCTAGTAAGCTCTTGGAGGTGATGTCTGCAAAGACTAGTTATTATTGGTTCAGTTTATCCTTGCATTCCTATCAGAAACAAGTTGCTTTGACTTATCCCTTAAATGATTCTATCTCCTCTATTTCTTTTTACTCAAGACAGAACTCTTAGTTTCAAGACCAGCCTGCTTAAAGTTATCTCATTGTTTTCTCAGACTCAGTTATAAACAAACCAGTTTTTATGAAAGTGACTAAGAAACTTATCACGTAAGTTTTCTCTCTTTCTTGATCTCTTTACTAAGAGCCTCACTGCTAAAAGTAATTCTTTTAACAGAGCACAATACTTCTACAATTTCAGTTGTAAGACGAGAAAAAGTATTAATTTAAATTATGACTGAGCCCGAAATGATTTCTACTCTGCACGCTATTTCGAGGACTTTAATTTTAAGAATACATCTAAAGGATAACGAATAGAAACTTCAACATGCCTAAATTTCTCAGAAAGGATTGGTAACTATAAACACAATTCCGACAGATAAGTATAGATATTAATTTCTGTTTATTGAAAATTTTTTTTTCGAATTCATGTTTCTCTTCTTTAACCCTTCATGGCCTACATTTTCTTAGATCAATAAAACTGAACATAGAAAGTGATTTATTATAGAGAAATGATTTTTTTTTAAATAGGTAAGTGAAGAAAAATGTTTTATAATTTTGGAAAGGAATTTTCTATTTTTAACGGAACTTACCGACAATTCATCTACTTGAAAAGATAGTAATATACTCAGATTTGTTCTAATCGTTACTAACTAGGTAATGATTAGAACATATGTCAGCTTCTCTGGGAAATTAAGAAATAATTGGAATTTTTATCCCAGTTAACTTTTGGATGTGTTCTTAAAATTAAAAAACTTGAAGTAACATGTAAAGATCAATTCGGGTTCAGTCATAATTTAAATATATATTTTTTTCTAATAATTATGGAAAAAATTGCTAAAAAAATAAAACAATGTCATTTCGTTTCAGTTGTGACGAATCTTTAATTATGGATATTTAGTTGAAAATGATAAATGGATCTTTAATAAATGGATCTTAGTAATTGAAAATGAGTTCCTTTGAGCATTTGATTACATTTTTATCCATCTTCCTATTGATTTTCGATCGACATTTCAGTCGAGGGTTTTTTTTGTGTGTGTTTGTCAAAAGAGTTGTTCCACCACATCTTTCAAACGTGATAGAGAAACTTAACGATTTATGTATCAAATGAGAAGTTATAACGCGGAGAGTGTCATTGGTTATAAATAACACTGGACAACACACAAAAAGGCTTTGAAATGAAAATAGCCAATCTTTACTAATTTCGAGGTGCTGAACACGAAAATGATAATAAAATTTGTCGATTGGCTTTTGTTTAGGAGAGAGAGAGATGGTCATTTATAAATGACTCAGTCCACATTGAATACATAGGTAACTATTTCGCAACGCTGTATTTTAAATTCCAGATTGCAACATATTGAGTTGTATTGCATCAGCCCGCCATACAAACAACCTCCGGAGGTATTGCATCATTGTCTGATACAATGTAGTTGAGTCATGACATCGCGGACAAAATATGATGCAATCGTTGTGACAAAATATGATGCAATCGTAGTAATTAACTAACTCATTTACAGTTGAAAAGTTAGTTGTAAATGACGTGTCTCGTAGGGTGAGTAAAAATCTTTTGAGCGACTCCCATTTACCCCTGCGTCATGAACAGTTTACAACACAAGTGATCCTTGCAGTTTTAATCCAGCAGTAGTGATGCCTCGTAACTGTGTCAATAATGCAGATACATTTGTTACATTTGCGGGGAAATGACGTTTGCAAACCAGAAAAGAGTCATCACTCTAATAGAGAAAGCAGTGTATGAGTTTTATTTTGGATGCAAGATCGGGGACCAGGATAAGGTCTGGGCTCCACACATATGCTGCAGTACGTATGCAATAAATCTTCCGAAGTGGCTGAAAGGCGAAAAAGTGGCGATGCCGTTTGCTGTTCCTATGGTTTGAAGAGAGCCAAGCAATCGCGCAAGTGACTTCTACTTCTGCATGGTTCCACCTGTTTCTGGAGGCATCACAAGGAAAAAGAAGTAGACACTAGCGTACCCGAATATACAATCTGCTCTCCGACCAGTTCCGCTTGATGAAGGCCTTCCCACTTCCGAACCTCCAAAAGAATGTTCCATCGATTCAGACGATGAGGAGGGAGGCAAACCGACGTCGGGTTCTCTGCAGCCTAGAGTTACTTGGATCAAGAGTTAAACAATGGAATATTCTCAAGGAAAATGTCCGAGTAACATCGTTTTGAACTCGTCATGAACAGTTTGCACCTTACTTCAGAAAGGAAAATAACCTTGTGTTCTGCTCCGATGTAGATGGCCTGATGAATGCCCTCGGAATCAAACATGACTCTCAAGAATGGCGACTATTTATAGACTCCTCGAAATTGATTCTCCAGGCGGGATTTCTGCATAATAGAAATCGACTTCCATTCATTCCGGTTGGACACGCTATCTACATGAAAGAAAACTACGACAACCTAAAGCAGCTGTTGAACTATTTTCAATACAGCAAGTATGGCTGGCATCTCTGTTGTGACATGAAGATAGTGACTCTGTTAATAGGTCTACAGCTGGGATATGCGAAGTAGTGCTATTTCTTATGTGAAAGAAACAGCCGAGCAAATACTTTGCATTACGTGAAGAGAAACTGGTGTGAGAGGAAAGCTCTGAAGGTCGGAGAGAAGAATGTGGGAACACCCAGCACTGGCAGAAACGCACAAAATCCTGTTACCGTCCCTACTCATCAAACTCGGTGTGATGAAAAACTGGGCACATATAGGAAGATAAGTTTTTTTTAATTTTTAGGTTATTCAAATTATTATTATTTTTTAAAGTTCTTGAGAATAGCTACCAAACCACTTTTTCGTAGATAATAATCGTCTTCATTCTTTCAGAGATCGTCGCTCAAGAATCGGACGAACATATCGCTCACGAAGTGTTCACATCCCTCTGAAGTTGTAAGTACATTGTTTTTATTCTTTTTAAACAGTTTTAAGATGGCTTTAGACGAATCATTTGAAGTAAGATTTCTGACATTTTTTCTCTACTCTAATTAAGATATTTCGCATTTATTATAAATATATAATAAATGGTGATAATTTCTGGTGCTGAAGAGTTAAGGGAAAAAATGCAAAAACAGTCATAACTTGTGGGATAATTGGCAATAAATAATCTTATGCGATAATTGATAATAAATTATAAAAGTCAGCTTTTCTTGCAAAACAAAATGCTCACCATCATCATCCTCAAGCAGCCATGGGCTACGGAGGTCCAACCAGACCGCGCAGTTTAATTCTCCAAGCATATCTGTCCTGAGCAACATCTGCTGCATCCAGCCACTGCACACCAATTCTAACATGGTCCTGTTTGACATTGTCTGCCCACCGCATCCTAGGTCTCCCCCTCCTTCTGAGGCCTCTAGGCACACTGTTCATAACCCTATTCGCCAATCTATAATTATCCATACGGGCAACATTTCCAAACCAGCGGAGTCTCTCTCTGCACAATATGCTGCTTAAAGGAGGTTGCAAACTCCTTTGCCTAACCTCATCATTAGCTACAAAGTTAAACCACGTAATACCCAATATACTGCGTAAGCATCTAGAATCAAAAGCATCTAGTTTCCTGTTATCTTGTTTACACAGCGTCCAAGTTTCACTACCATAACTAACCCTAGAAAGAACCAAACTATTATACAGTCAAATTTTAGTCTTTAGGTGTATACGCCTATTTCTCCACAATCTCCATAGATTCTTAAAAGTCCCAGCAGCAATACCTATTCGTCTGTTAATCTCATGCCGCACACACCAGTATCAGTTACATAGCTCCCAAGATAATTAAACTGTGACACCTGCTCAAGACTGCAACCATTCAGATTAACTGAATCACAACCTGCCTGACCAATTTTCATCACTTTAGTTTTTCTCTGTTTAAAACCAAACCTACTCTACTACCAGTCTCATCAACAGCTCGAATGAAAGAGTTCATCTCATCAACATCATTTGCCAAAAGGGCTAAATCATCAGCATAATCTAAATCAGAAATTTTCGTATCTCCAGCCCATTTAAGGCCAAAATCTTTCCCTTGAAGTGAATTTCGCATAACATAATCAATAACCAAACTAAAGAGAAAAGGAGACAAAATGCACCCTTGTCGAACACCAGAAGTAATGCTAAACCAATTGCTAGAAGACTTACCAACTCTCACACACGACTCAGTGTTATGATAGAGAGCTTTCATTATGTTAACTAACTTGTCTGGTATACCATATGATTTCACAATCAACCACAAATTATGACGATCAACAGAGTAGAAAGCCTTTTTGAAATCAACAAAGCTAGCAACCAAAGGTTTCTGAAACTCTAAACATTTCTCAAGAATCTGCCTAAGTGAAAATATCTGATCCACACATCCCCTACCACTTCTGAATCCACATTGCTCATCACGCAATTGACTGTCAACCAGATTCTTAATTCTATTAAGCACAATCATGGAAAGAACTTTACCTGGAACAGAGAATAGGCTGATACCTCTATAATTATCACAACAACTGCGATCACCTTTTTTAAAAACAGGGATAATAATAACCCTGGTAAATTTTTTAGGAGACCTTTATCATAAAATATATTCAAACTTTCTGTCATCCAAGTGGTAACCGAAACATTTCCAGCTCTAAGCATTTCTGTAGTAATTTCATCTACCCCTGGGGATTTATGAAGTTTAAGTTGAGAAATAGCCAAAATAATTTCAGAATGTGTTATAGCGCCAACATTAAAGCCACCAATTCATCTATCATCATTACTAACAATGGGAGTAAAACTAACCACATTGTTTAGAACATCACTGAAATGCTTAGCCCACCTAGACATGACAGAATCCTCACCTTCTATAACCTTACCTTGTTTATTCTCCAATCCCTGTATACCTTGTCAGTTTTCTACCACACAAAACATTAACTCTCTGGTACAGCTCTCTGCTGTTGTGCTGTCTAACTGCTTCCTCAGCTTTGTCAGCCAAGTCATCAAGCCAAAGATTCTTATCAGCAGTTAACTGATCCTTTACACGTATATTACGCTCTCTGTAATCCTTTCTATTAGAACTAGTAGGGTATTGATTAAGGACATTCCTGCAGTTCCTTCTTTCTGAAATAAGCTCAAGTGCCTTATCACTTAAATAATTCTGTCTCCTCTGCTCCTTTTTCCCTAAAAGGGTAGTGTAAGTTTCCAAAAAAGCCTGCTTAAAATGGCCCCATTCTTCCTCAACTTCAGTATTAAGCAAACCATGACTGTCATAATGACTAAGTAACCTATCATGGTAAGCTTTAGCTATAACAGGGTCTTTCAGAGCTTCAGTATTAAAGGTAAAATTTTTAACCCTAGCACAACACTTTTTAAGTTTAAATTGCAAGACACTTTTAACAAGGTAATGGTCAGATCCAATTTCAGCTCCCCTATATGCCCTGGTATTTCTAACAGAACTAGCCCATTTGCTGTTAATTAATATATAATCAATCATATTCTTATACAGCCCATCAGGTCAAACCCACGTGTATTTATGTATGTCGCTTATTTATGTTGTAATATGTGTTAGTTATTTTGAAACCATTGAATTTACTTACCTGCAGGAGACGTTGCCCATTGCCATTGCAGGTACCAATACCAAAAGGGCCTATCAGTCCTCCCCAAAGGTCACAGTCAGTACCAACTTTGGCATTGAAGTCACCTAGAACAAGGGTAATATTTCCTTTCTTGACAGAATTCAAAATATCCTGAAGTTGTTCATAAAACCTATCCTTCTCATCCTCATCAGCATCCTCAGTGGGGGCATAACAGCAGATAACATTCAAGTCTTTAATGCTTGTCTGAAATTTTGCTGTAATAAATCTTTCATTAATGCACTCATATCCAAGAAGAGCATCACTAGCGTGTCTGCTGAGCAGCAGACCTATGCCTTGGTGATGCTTTCCATCCTCCCTCCCTCTAAAGAGAAATTTAAAGTTATTTTTAAGTGTCTCACCTTTACCTGTCCATCTGGTCTCTTGCAATCCTAGAATATCTAGGTTATAGCACTGGAATACCTGCGTGAGGACATCAAAAGAATAATCTCTATGTAATGTCCTCACGTTCCACGTTTCCTGCAGAGAGAAAATGATTAGTAGGATTTTTAAAGAAACTAGGTTTGTTGAGATTGGTAGGGCCAACAATATCAAACAACCCCCTGATCGCAGGCATGGGGCAAAGACCTGTTCCTCCTCCGCTAAAGGCTGAAGTCACCGATGCTGGTAGGAACTTCAGGCACCACCTTTTCAAGTGGACGTTTTCAAGAGCCATATGGCCTGCCTGAGACACATTACTCTAGTTTAGGCTTGACGATGCCCAACTAACTAAGTAAGGTTCAGGTACCTGCGATGGCCTCTGATTAGGATTATCCACCAGCTGATATAAGGTATCCCATGCCTCTGTTCACTTAGGGCTGGCAACCCAGAAGCAAACAGAAAACACAGCAGCAGATTCTCCCTCAATAGAGGCCCACCAGTGCAGCAAGTCCTGGATCCATATTCAAACTCAAATTAATAAACAAGTCCAGTCTAATAGGTATAAATGGTCAGCACCAGGACCCTGTGAAGTTGACCACTCCTCAGCAGGTTTGAAAAAAAAAAGAAAACAGTGGCCATAGATGACTAGATCAGTGGGCCATACTGAACTGGCAGCCCTCCCCTTCCATTCCCTTCCAAAAGAGAATATCTCTTTTGAAAGGTACTAACGGCCTGCACCACGAGAAGGCGGGGTCGGACATTAGGTGCTAGACCTGGCCGCTTCTGTGCATCATCACTAGGGATTGGTACACAGCTCTCCTTCCAGTTGCTGAGTTCAAATCCGCACACCTAATTTGCATTAAACACAGTCGAGCATGCAAAACAGATCAGTATAACAAGCACCTCATTTGTACATGCACGTCAGTTCGTGTTAGAAACTTGACTTACGACATCGGTGATAGCTAACCGCAAACTGTCTTTAAAAGCTTCATACAGGTCATGTTTATGGAAAACGACCAGTTGTGTCTGGTCACTCCCTTTGACGTCTGGTCACTGCAGAGTCCGATTGAATTGATCACGACAAAAACGCAACTGGACTCAACATCAGTCGGGTTGTTCACCGATGGGCTGTTCACCGATAAATCCCTATTTAGTCAACAAATCAATTCCCTACGATAATTGGTCTGGGGACAGTCTGGAACTAGATATAATTCCATTAACATCTGGGAAAGAGATAGTTTTGTAGCTGGTGATGTGTTGGTGTTGTTGGTGTGTCTTGACCACACACACACACCTTCATGTCTTCCCAGGAGGGACTGTAACAGCTGTAAGGTATCGCAATGAAATCCTCGAACCTTATGTTCGTCTATTTTTCGCAGCAATCGGTCCAGATTCCGTGTTAATGGATGATAATGCTCGCCCTCACAGAGCTCGCTTGGCGAACCAATACCTTGAGAGTGAAACCATAAGACATATGGACTGGCATTCCGATCATCTGACCTAAATGCAATAGAACATGTTTGATACATTCCAGGACTAAATGTGCATCATAGGCCGCAATCCATTTCCCAGGAACGTCCAGGAGTTCGTGTCTGTGCTCATGCATGAATGGTAATTGCTCGCTCAATCCCTCATTGACACACTGATTTCCAGCATGACGAGTTGTTGTGCAGCCTGTATCGCTGTCCGAGGTAATCACACATCACATTAAAGATATGTTGTCATCAGTGGCTGCTCGTCATTAGAGGCCAGCTCTACCAACATTTCTGCAATATATATATATAAAATAAAACATTAAACTCCAAATTGGAATAAATAATAAAAATTCCATTCACGTAAGAAACAACAGTACTTCGTATATCGCAGCTGCAGACCCATCAACAGAGCCACTACCTTCAAGTCTCAACAGAGATGACAGCCATACTTGCTGTATTGAAGACAGTTCAACAGCTGTTTTGTGTTGTGTAGGTTTCTTTCATGTAGACAGCGTGTCCGACCAGAATGGATGGAAGTCGATTTCTATTATGCAGCAACACCGCCTTAAGACTCAATTTTGAGGAGTCTATGAATAGTCGTCATTCTTGAGAGTCATGTTTGATTC
Source organism: Ryuthela nishihirai (assembly GCA_038380435.1). Taxonomy (NCBI): domain Eukaryota; kingdom Metazoa; phylum Arthropoda; class Arachnida; order Araneae; family Heptathelidae; genus Ryuthela; species Ryuthela nishihirai. The sequence continues at coordinate 77,824,081 of JAWZYU010000007.1, read as the reverse complement.
CGAGGGCATTCATCAGGCCATCTACATCGGAGAAGGTCACAAGGTCATTTTCCTTTCCTAAGTAAGGTGCAAACTGCTCATGACGAGTTCGAAACAAGTCACTCGGACATTTTCCTTGAGAAAATTCCATTGTTTGATCCAAGTAACTTTGCTTTGGCCATGGACAGTTCCAAATCGTGAACAAGATCATTCATTTCTTCTTCGATGAGAATGTGTGGCGCAGATGATGCACTGTGGCAGAAGTATGGATCATCATTAGACACCGAAGGCTACAGAGAACCCAACGCAGTTCGCCTCCCTCCTCATCATCTGAATCGATGGAACATTCTTTTGGAGGTTGGGAAATGGGAAGGCCTTCACCATGAGGAACTGGTCGGAGAGCAGATTGTATATTCCGGTACGCTATTGTCTACTTCTTTTTCCTTGTGATGCCTCCAGAAACAGGTGGAACCATGCAGAAGTAGCAGTCACTTGCGCGATTGCTTGGCTCTCTTCAAACCATAGGAACAGCAAACGGCATCGCCACTTTTTCGCCTTTCAGCCACTTCGGAAGATTTATTGCACACTTACTGCAGCGTGTGTGTGGGGCACAAGTTTTGTCCTGGTCCCCGATCTTGCATCCAAAATAAAACTCATACACTGCTTTCACTATTAGAGTGATGACTCTTTCGTGGCTTGCAAACGTCATTTCCCCGCAAATGTAACAAATGTATCTGCACTATGAACACAGTTACGAGGCATCACTACTGCTGGATTAAAACTGCAAGGATCACCTGTTGTACGTATGACTCAGGGGTAAATGGGAGTAGCACAAAAGACTTGCTATGAGACATTGCTTACAACTAACGATTGCGTCATCTTTTTTCCGCGATCATAAAGTCGCGATGTCATGACTCAACTACATTGCATCAGACAATGATGCAATATCTCTGGTGGTTGTGTGTATGGTGGGCTGATGCAATACAACTCAATATGTTGCAATCTGGAATTTCAAATACAGCGTTGCGAAATGGTTACCTATGTACTCAATGTGGACTGAGTCATTTATAAATGACCATCTCTGTCTCTCCTAAACAAAAGCCAATCGACAAATTTTATTATCATTTTCGTTTTCAGCACCTCGAAATTAGTAAAGATTGGCTATTTTCATTTCAAAGTCTTTTTGTGTGTTGTCCAGTGATATTCAAGGGAATTCTTTTTTTCAAGGTATTGGTGGGATACATGATCATAGCTTTCACCTGTGCATTTCATTGAAATCTTGTTTGCAAATCGTATTTTTGTGTTTGTTGCTAACTTTTTACCACCACCACCCTCCTCCTCCTCCTCCTCCTCCTCCTCCTCCTCCTCCTCCTCCTCCTCCTCCTCCTCCTCCTCCTCCTCCTCCTCCTCCTCCTCCTCCTCCTCCTCAAGCAGCCATGGGCTACGGAGGTCCAACCAGACCGCGCAGTTTAATTCTCCAAGCATATCTGTCCTGAGCTACATCTGCTGCATCCAGCCACTGTACACCAATTCTAAGAAGGTCCTGTTTGACATTGTCTGCCCACCGCATCCTAGGTCTCCCCCTCCTTCTGAGGCCTCTAGGCACACTGGTCATAACCCTATTCGCCAATCTATAATTATCCATACGGGCAACATGGCCAAACCAGCGGAGTCTCTCTCTGCACAATATGCTGCTTAAAGGAGGTTGCAGACTCCTTTGCCTAACCTCATCATTAGTTACAAAGTTAAACCACCTAATACCCAAGATACTGCGTAAGCATCTAGAATCAAAAGCATCTAGTTTCCTGTTATCTTGCTTACACAGCGTCCAAGTTTCACTACCATAACTAACCCTAGACAGAACCAAACTATTATACAGTCTAATTTTAGTCTTTAGGTGTATACGCCTATTTCTCCACAATCTCCATAGATTCTTAAAAGTCTCGGCAGCAATACCTATTCGTCTGCTAATCTCATGCCGCACATCACCAGTATCAGTTACGCAGCTCCCAAGGTAATTAAACTGTGACATCTGCTCAAGACTGCAACCATTCAGATTAACTGAATCACAACCTGCCTGACCAATTTTCATCACTTTAGTTTTCTCTCTGTTTATATATAACCAAACCTACTGTACTACCAGTCTCATCAACAGTTCGAATGAAAGAGTTCATCTCATCAACATCATTTGCCAAAAGGGCTAAATCATCAGCATAATCTAAATCAGAAATTTTCGTATCTCCAGCCCATTTAAGGCCAAAAGCTTTCCCTTGAAGTGAATTTCGCATAACATAATCAACAACCAAAGAGAAAAGGAGACAAAATGCACCCTTGTCGAACACCAGAAGTAATGCTAAACCAATTGCTACAAGACTTACCAACCCTCACACATGACTCAGTGTTATTATAGAGAGCTTTCATTATGTTAACTAACTTGTCTGGTATACCATATGATCTCACAATCAACCACAAATTATGACGATCAACAGAGTCGAAAGCCTTTTTGAAATCAACAAAGCTAGCAACCAAAGGTTTCTGAAACTCTAAACATTTCTCAAGAATCTGCCTAAGTGAAAATATCTGATCTACACATCCCCTACCACTTCTGAATCCATATTGCTCATCACGCAATTGCCTGTCAACCAGATTCTTAATTCTATTAAGCACAATCATGGAAAGAACTTTACCTGGAACGGAGAGTAGGCTGATACCCCTATAGTTATCACAAGAAATGCGATCACCTTTTTTGAAAATAGGGATAATAATAGCTCTGGTAAAATCTTTAGGAACCATGCCTTTATCATAAAAGTTATTCAAAATTTCAGTCATCCAAATGGTAACTGAAACATTCCCAGCTCTAAGCATTTCCGTAGTAATTTCATCCACCCCTGAGGATTTATGAAGTTTAAGTTTAGAAATAGCCAAACTAACTTCAGATTGTGTTATAGGGCCAACATTAAAGCCAACAATGCATCTATCATCATTGCAAACAATGGGAGTAGAACTAACCACATTGTTTAGAACATCACTGAAATGCTCAGCCCACCTAGCCATGACAGAATCCTCACCTTCTATAACCTTGCCTTGTTTATCCTTCAATCCCTGTATACCTGTTCGTTTTCTACCACACAAAACATTAACTATCTGGTACAGCTCTCTGCTGTTGTGCTGTCTAACTGCTTCCTCAGCTTTGTCAGCAAGGCCATCAAGCCAAAGATTCTTATCAGTAGCTAACTGATCCTTTACACGTTTATTAAGTTCTTTGTAATGCTTTCTATTAGGACTTGTAGGGTACTGATTAAGGACATTCCTGCAGTTCCTTCTTTCAGAAATAAGCTCAAGTGCCTTATCACTTAAATAATTCTGCCTCCTCTGCTCCTTTTTCCCTAAAAGAGTACTGTTAGTTTCCAAAAAAGCCTGTTTAAAATGGCCCCATTCTTCCTCAACTTCAGTATTAAGCAAACCATGACTGTTATAATGACTAAGTAACCTATCATGGTAAGCTTTAGCTATAACTGGGTCTTTCAGAGCTTCAGTATTAAAGGTAAATTTTTTAACCCTAGCACAACACTTTTTAAGTTTAAGTTGCAAGACACTTTTAACAAGGTAATGCTCAGATCCCATTTCAGCTCCCCTATATGCCCTGGTATTTCTAACAGAACTAGCCCATTTGCTGTTAATTAATATATAATCAATCATATTCTTATGCAGCCCATCAGGTGAAACCCATGTGTATTTATGTATGTCGCGGTGTTTGTAATATGTGTTAGTTATTCTGAAACCATTTAGTTTACTTACCTGTAGGAGACGTTGCCTATTGCCATTGCAGCTACCAATACCAAAAGGGCCTATTACTCCTCCCCAAAGGTCAGAGTCGGTACCAACTTTGGCATTGAAGTCACCAAGAACAAGGGTAATATCTTCTTTCTTGACAGAATTCAAAATATCTTGAAGTTGTCTGAAAAACCTATCCTTCTCATCCTCATCAGAATCCTCAATGGGGGCATAACAGCAGATAACATTCAAGTCATTAATGCTTGTCTGAAATTTTGCTGTAAGAAACCTTTCATTAATGCACTCATATCCTAGAAGAGCATCACTAGCATGTCTGCTGAGCAGCAGACCCACGCCTTGGTGATGCTTTCCATCCTCCCTCCCTGTAAAGAGAAATTTAAAGTTATTTTTAAGTATCTCACCTTTACCTGTCCATCTGGTCTCTTGCAAGCCTAGAATATCTAGGTTATAGCGCTGGAATTCCTGCATGAGGACATCAAGAGAATAATCTCTATGTAATGTCCTCACGTTCCACGTTCCTGCAGAGAGAAAATGATTAGTAGGAGTTTTAAAGAAATTAGGTTTATTGAGATTGGTAGGGCCAACAATATCAAAGAGCCCCCTGATCGCAGGCATGGGGCAAAGACCTGTTCCTCCTCCGCTAAAGGCTGAAGTCACCGATGCTGGTAGGAACTTCAGGCACCACCTTTTCAAGTGGACTTTTTCAAGAACCATATGCCTGAGACACATTACTCCAGTTTAGGCTTGACGATGCCCAACTAGTTAAGTAAGGTTCAGGTACCTGCAATGGCCTCTGATTAGGATTATCCACCAGCTGATATAAGGTATCCCATGCCTCTGTTCACGTAGAGCTGGCAACCCAGAAGCAAACAAAAAACACAGCGGCAGACTCTCCCTCAACAGAGGCCCACCAGTGCAGCAAGTCCAGGATCCATAATCAAGCTCAAATCCATGAACAAGTCCAGTCTAGTAGGTATAAATGGTCAGCACCAGGACCCTGTGAAGTTGACCACTCCTCAGCAGGGTTGAAAAAAAGAAAAAAGTGGCCATAGATGACCAGATCAGTAGGCCATACTGAACTGGCAGCCCTCCCCTTCCGTTCCCTTCCAAAAGAGAATATCTCTTTTGAAAGGTACTAACGGCCTGCACCACGAGAAGGCGGGGTCGGACATTAGGTGCTAGACCTGGCCGGTTCTGTGCATCATCACTGGGGATTGGTATACAGCTCTCCTTCCAGTTTACGCTTAGCTACCATTTACCAGTGTATTTATTTATTTATTTCGTCAACATCATTCGATTTGAAACTTCAGAAATGAAAAAGAAGAACAATCATTTGTTCTCATGAGTCACCTTTATCCAACCAGAAACGTTTTGGTTAATGCATCTTTATTATCAATTCAAGCAATTGAAGCATAAAGAAGTTTAAGCATTTCCAAGGGGTTTTATTGTCTTACACGACTCAAAGAGAAGTGTTTTGTCTCATATTCTTTAATATGTCATTATCATTTCTGAAAGGCTCAGAAATGAAGAATTGATAGAAAATATAATATTTATATACACGCATATACCTTTGGTGATAAACTAGTTTCTTGTTGCTTTCTTCCGGAATATATCTCTGGTCCACCCTTAAATTCAGAAATTGAGATGTGAGCAGCTGAATTGAAAGATTTATATATAGTTTGTGGCCAAGAATGATATTGGTTGTGTTCTTTGATTCTCATCAAATTTGTTAACTGAACAGGTAATTAAAATAGTTATGATTCCAATAAACCAATTAGTTTGGGTCTCATGACAGTTACAGAGTGCTTTTTAATTTTATTGTAATGAAGCGTAAGCGTCTGATGCTTATCACAACAGAGAAAGAGATATCTTGCAAACATTTCTTAAAGTACTGCTGTACAGAATATGTGAGGTCGCAGCATGACGGTTTGTATATCCGTCTTTCGAATTAACATTAGTCAGGAGAGATAAAGCATATATTGAGATCATGCATTAGAGAATCGAGCATTCCATAATTCGTACTTCATCGCATTACGCATTACATCAGATTACGTGAGCACGCATCACATTATACATTACATCAGATTGCATACATCAGCAGGCATTACATCAGATTGCGTAACTCTCGTGTCGGACGAGAGTCCGTTACAATATGTGCTAGCTTCTGATAACGGTATATTGAAAGAAGTTGTACATTATTGCACGTGCCTACATCACTTACACGTGGCGTGAGAATATGAGAGAAGTTTTTCGTGCCTCAGTAAATGGGTGACAATGTGTAATTCCCATAAGCTATGCTCGAGAGAAGCGTTGCACAGAATACCTAAGGACTTAGCTAAAACATAAATTTGATGATCTTGAAAAAAAGGTAAGATTAAATTAAAATGTCAGGAAAAATAAAACGAAAGGCTGTATTGCCCTCATTTTCCGTCTGCCTAAAGGAGTCAAAATAACCTATCAATTTGGAATAGAAATTTCAATGAGGTAGGAAAGGTTTTTAAAAAATGAATTCAATTGTGAAAATATACATCAGAGTAACTAATGTGAATGGCGATCAAAATCAATTTTGATAAAGTGCAACTCATGTCTTTGCAATCATCAATACATGATTGAAAGAGTCATAACTCACAATCCCTTACATCAGTTTCCCTACTTGTTAAGTAGTTTCTATCGTGCGAAGACTATTTTAAAATAGTGCTGTTAGAATAAAGCACGTACCTAGTATCTTTCGGCGATATCTGACTAAGTATCATAGTCAATGTTTCTTTTCTAGAAAACGTGGTAGGGGGGAGGAGATAATGGCCCAAACGCACAAAAAGGTTAAACATATATTAATAATTTTATTTACTGTAAAGTTAGAACAAAAGAGCAAATTAAGAGTATGAAAAGTTAACAAAATCACCTTCAAAAATGTTTATTAAAAAATTCCACATCTGAATCATGACTTCTAACGGTCAATATCTCGATTTCGCTCTTTACTTTCGGTGTCGAGACTGGAATTGCAGTCGAGTTGAAAACTCGATTGCAAAAAAAAAAATCAACAAATGTATTTTTAAAATCTATAAATGACAAACTCTCAAATAAAAGGAAATAATCTTGTTTTACTTTTATACGAATGAAAAGAAACTGAGGATATGATGGTATCCTCGTATCCTTTTATCCTCAGAAAAAAATCCCTGATCATATTTATAATACGGTTTAATATCAAGATTAATTGAACTGCAATATAAAAATATAAAACGTTTGATTTTACAGTGCGGCGATCTAAAAAGATTGTTTTATTTTGAAAGAAAAGCGGTATCAGTTCATCTATTACATCACCTACTATAACTCATAGGTAAATGGTTTTAAGCTAGCCAAAAATGTAACTGACATGAAGGAGCAGTCCATGGAACAATACTTAAGGTCTATTATGTGCGAGATGTGGTATGTTAATGTGGAGTATGATAAAGCTGCATGGCTGTCACCCCTGACAGCCATGCAGCTTAAGCAACGATTCCTCATACTGTTTATGAGCGTATTGATGAGGTCTTGAAGGATTAATGACCTCGACAAGTGCTGTTGTGAGTTCGTGCCGTGATCTGGGAGGGGGCTGGCGAGCTTCAATGCGTCTGCCTAGAGCATCCCATACATGCTCAATGGGATTGAGGTCAGGAGATCTGGGAGGCCACTCCATTCGGGAATATCTTCCTCTTCGAGAAAAACGTCGACCACATGAGCTCGATGAGATTATCGTCCATTAGAATAAAATCTGGACAGATGGCTCCCCGGAATGGCCTGACAAATGGGCTCAGAGTTCATGTTCAATATTCTGTACCACAAGGCAGTAACAGAGCCACTCGGAAAGATGTGCAGGTCTGTAGCCTGTTCGTCATGATTCCTCTGGTGGCCATGGCGTGATGGTTGCATCACGCCATGGCCACCAGAGTAGTCTCTTTCTCTGATGTTCGAAGCACTGTTACGGGTTCCCTGGTTCTCTTCAGATGCGAATAGGTCACGTTATACGATTATGAATGTTCCTGCTGAATCGATATTCATCTGTGAACATAATATGTATCCACGGGTGGATTCCAAGTGTGATGTTGGCAACTCCATGTTAAACAAGCCGCCGGGCAATGGGAGTTAGAGGGACACAAATAACAGATCTCCTGGCATAACGTCATTGCTCAAGAAGTCTCCTTAAACAGTATGCCTTGAAACTCTTGTTCCTGTAGCTGCCGCAAGCTCCAAAGACAGTCATCATTCTGTTCCGTCTGGTAGTAAGACTCATATAGCGATCGTCTGCAGCAGTTTTGGCTCTGGGACGGCCTTGATCTGGTAGACGACGAACATATCTCGTCTGCTGAAACAGTCTCCAGAGTCTTGACAGGACATTTTGCGGAACATTCAATGCTGTGGAAACTTCTGTCTGGACTGACCTGATTTCATCCTTCCAATCGCTTTCCACTGCTGAAAATCATCAGTAGTGGAACTGCGGTACGATGTCTTCGGGACATCAACTCGATGTGCCATTGAAGTGAAAGCAAGAGTTGCCTAGAAAGCTAAAAGCTGCGAGTAGTGCACGTGTTTTTAACGCATTCCTAATTTGCATATTCTCGTTTACGTGCGGCAACTGTAAATGCGGGATAATTTTCCGCGTAGAGTATTTCTCATGTTGGTTCGTTTTCAGTGCATTCTTTAACATATATTGGTAGTTATATACGTTTTTGTCGATTATCCTTTAATTTTGAGCACCAGTGTAATTTGGCATGGTTTTTCGAAAATTGTTCAAATAATATTCTGTGTTTAATTTTTCTGTAATTTTATGAAATGAACAAACACATTGTACTTAAACTCTACTGGCGAGTTGCAACAACTCTTGTTGGTTAAATTGCATTGCTAATATACTGTACTACAAAGAATAAGGACACGATCCTTTTAAATGATAAGGAATATGTTGTTGAATGGGACTTGAATAAAGATGCAGAAGAAACACCTGGGATGAAAAAATTGAAAACGAAGATGATATCCGAAGATGAATTCCCTGTTATCCATACAGAAAACAATTGAATACCAAAGGAGAGAATTTATGGAAATAGATAAATATATTAGAAGAGAAATAAAGGGTGATAATTCTCAGCTCAGAAATGACATAACAAAGGAAAATGACAATATCAAGACAGATATTGATGAAATAAAAGAAGTGCGCAGAATTCAACCATCAGTCTTTAGAAGAACATATTAAAATTATCAATGATATAAAATTGCAATTTAATATGCTAAGAGAAGAAAATCTTGCATTGTCAAATGAAACAATATTATTAAAAAGGAAAATTATGGAGTGTAGAAAGGATATAACGGAGTCGGAAATGAGATATGAAGCCTCAAATATAGAAATTGTTGGTCTCCCTGAAGAGTCTAAAGAAGAAACAATGAACTTAGCTAAAAAAAATTGCAAATACTTTGGGTATTAAAAATACTGAGGAGACATTGTGGCACACCGGGTACAAACTTTCAACAAAAATAAAATTAAGCCAATTATAGTTCGACTGAAAGATTTATGAAGCAAAGAACAGCTGGATAAAAAAAAGCTAAAGATTAAAAGGATTTAAAGGCCAGTATGATCAGTCCAAAAATTTCAAGTAATAAAATATTTATAAATGAACACCTCCCAAAGCAGATGAAACACGTTCTCTATCTAACGAAACAATTCAAAATGAAAAATAACTTTACATATGTTTGGGTAAAGGAAGGCAAGATATTCCTTAGGAAATCAACAGACACTAGAATTCTAAGAATTAGGGATGAGGCAGATCGACTTTCTATTATGGGAGGACAAGTGTAAAGTTTGTTCACACTGGTTTGGTCTTATAAAAGAATGATCTTTGTATTGCAAACTGTTTACTTCTATGCACAAAGACTTTGCCGAAATATTCTAAAATACCTAATGCTGAGGTTTTTAGATTAAGGAATAAACTTTATAAACTTGTATTAATTATGAATGAGAGGACCGTAACTTCACTACATAGAGATGAATCATATAATGTATTTAGCATTAAAACAAATATATCTAAATATATACAGAAAGGTAAAACAAGCATAACCTTTCTGTACATATTGGGATTCTATTTGCTTAATGTAATATATTTTTTCAATATTATTCACATTATTTGTGTGTGTGAAAAAATAAATCAAACTATTTTTGATCTACTAGGCTGGGTTGCAAATTTTCGGCACATTAAAATATATGTCAATATTCAGTTACTGGCTAATATTTGCCAAATACAGTAAACTTAAGAATTGCATCTTATAAAATTTTTACCTGCAAGTATAACTACGTTTCTAAATTAAAGAAAAGGTGCCTTTAATCATTACAAAATATCTTGCAGGAACAGGAAGCTATAAAGTTAAGTGAAGATGAATTATCCTTGATTAATATTTGTTCTAATATGAAGATAATGTAGTTTTTTATTATATTTGAAGATGTGATAAATTTGCAGTGAACCTGGTTAAAATAGTTATATCACAATTAGGATTAGTGGGTTGTCATCCAATGGTATCACAATAATTAAAGAAAAGTGTAGACTGTTTTTAATAAGCTTTAATATTGCCAGTACTAGAGATAGTAGGAATTACAAAACAAATATAATTTGCATTTTCACAAATATTATCATCAGACCGGTGATTCTCTATTCTTCACCCATATGGGCGAATATTACAGCCACCAATATTCGTAATTCAGGTCTTACAAAACAAGATTTTGAGAACTGCGGTCGATGCCCTCTGGTTTGTCACTAACAGACAACTCCATAATTACCTGGGCATCGACCATATATATACACATATAAAACGCACCTCAAACAGATTTTTTGAGGCTGCACAAAGAGCAATAATCCCAATGAGATTATTTCTTCTCTGATTCTTTATGATCATACTGTTTTGAACAAGTACAAGAGGCCTAAAACGGTAGCGTTCTCTGAGGAGACCTACCCGTTTTCGGTTTCTTATACAATTTTACTGCTATTTTTAGCTTTTCTTATGTTTTCCCTTAGGGGCCCACCTAAGGGTGGTTTACTTACATATTTTGTTCTTACTCATGCCAAATAGGCATAACTTTATGATGGAGTTCGTTAGGGGTAAAATTATTACCCGGTACATCGAATATGATTTTAAATATATTAATATCGAAACAAATTTTGTGTTTAATGAAATGACATTTTTAATGTCTTTTAGAAATGCAAGTATATTTGATGAATTCAATAACATTATGTTGAGTATGGTTGAAAATATTGAATACTTACAAAAATGGAAACAGTTATTGAAATAATCTTAGTTAGGGTACAAACAGTATTTAATAAAGATGTTAAAACAACTATAAAACCCATAATGATAATATTAGACATATATGGATTTATAATATTTACTTTTCATGGAATCATATTAATATATTGGTATTGCCTTTGATATTTGCACAAATAAATTGTTCGATGATATCAGAAATTTATTTTATAACTTTAATGCTTGTAGTAATAAAAAATTAAGATTTTTTTAAAACCATTCGAAATATTTTTTCATGGTAGAAAAGGTTGAAAACTTACTATACTTAATTGGAACCTTTGGATTAATATCACTAGATGGTGTAAAAATAGGAAGTGTATTTAAAATAAAGACATTGCAAATTTGAATTTGTGAATATCAAAGAAATATGGATTGATAGAGTTACTATGAGGAATGTTTTCACAATGCAGAGGATGTTTTTTTATATGGAAACAAATTTTATATTTTCAACCTTTGGAATTTAATTTAATTAAAGTATTATCTAAAATCACTGTTAAAGGGAAAACTTTAGAGATTTTAATGAAAAAATAGGAAATATAACATTAAAGACTAGAATCATATTTCCTATGGGATTAAATAAGATAATGCTAGCACATTGGGTATATTCAATTTTTAAGAATAAATTTAAATATCATTTCATAAATTCTCTTACTGCTGGTACTTTAGATACAAGGTTTTATGATATTAACAATAAAAAGATTGTTTTTGCAACACAAGGTAGGCATTTGATATTGAAATAAGCTTTTGAATCTAAATCATTAAAATTTCATCAATGTCAGTTATATATAACAGCTATCTTGGAGATATTCAGTATACATATAAAAATTGTGCCTCTGTATTTGAATATGACAAAAAAATTAATACCTTACTATTTTTAGAAGGAATTAATAAGCCAATATTTCCACATAGTGTACTAACAAAAATAAAGAGTACTATTACACTAAATTTGTGAAACATTATGACCAAGTCAACTATTCTGGAAATTGTTTCTTTACTTATAAAGTCTTGTGAAACTGGAATGATTTTTAAAATTTTTATAAATAAAAAATAAAATAAATACCCCATCAAGCAGCTGCTTGACACAGAGGTCTGACAGGAGCCTGTCAGTTTATATGCCAAAGTAAAATATCTGAGAGGATGGCAGGACCTCAGCAGAAAAACAACACATACATCCATGCCTTACCCGGGGCTCGAACCCAGGTCCCTTAGATCCGTAGCCAAGCGCGCTAACCACTCGGCCATGGGACGGACATATTAGAAATTGGAAGGTTAAATCTAGCATGTAGGTTACTAGGAGTAAATATTAGACTAGTGACAGTCCTAAATTCATTAAAGGTTTTCAGTGTTTTTGAGTAGAACTTTGCTTTTAATGGCCACAGAAAATTTGAATTCTATATTGGATATTATGTTGAACGAGGAAGCGAACATTGGTTATTGAAGGATCCGGCTTGATGCACGGTTATTTCTTGATTCATATTCAAATTTCACTTTCATTCACTTTAATAAGAAGTGTAAAGCAAAATTTTGATCAATTTCTAGTAGAATTTGAAAATGATTTTCAAAGAATAAGTTTGATACTTCTTTTAGAAATCTGGGTTAAGGAGGAAGTATACATATTTATGAAATTTGTGATTTTTATATGTATTTCAATTGCATAATTTCAAATAAATGAGGAGGCGTAATGCTTTATATTTGAAATGGCAAATTTAATTTTCAACAAAAAATAATTGATATGATGAATGCAGAAGCTGTTTATTTGTTTGGTCCTATAGCTAATGTATGCCATTCATGTTTATAGATCTAGTTTTTTAATAGTTTCATTTCTTAAAGAGTTAAGTGAATATTTAAAGTACATACATGAAGAAAACCTTGTATTAATTGAGAATTTTAATATTTATTTACTGAAGAATTCTAATGATGTCAATAATTAGTTTGATGTCTGAATTAGGATTAAAACAGTATATGTAAATCTGTCTACCAGATTTAGTACAAACAGATATATTTGTTTAGACCAGGGGTTCTCAACGTGGGGTACGCGGTAAAGTTTTTGGGGTACGACATGAGACCTCAAAAGTCGCTAAGTTGGCAACATTGCTGTGCAAAAACATCATTTTTTTTATATTTATCGATACATGTAATTTATGAACACAAACTTTAATGTGTATATATATATATATTTTTTTTATTTTATTCCCATTGTTATACTATAATCATAGTTTTAATGCAGTTACATGCACATTTCCAGGGGGTACGTGAAGTATAGAAAAGTTGAGAACCACTGGTTTAGACCATTGTTGATGATGATGATGATGATGATTTGTCAGAAAAGCAAAAAAATTCACTGTTGATATGGCAGTTTTTAAATACAATTTGACTGATCATATTCCAATAGCAGGTAAATTTAATTTGAATATACATTCAATAAATAGTGTTTCATCCAAAGCTAAAAATAGTACAAATATCGATTATCATAATTTTGAATATTATGTTAAGCAACAAAATTTCGGAAATTTATGCATATCTCATAATGGCACTGATAATTGATTGTTGTATAAAAATTATTTCAAAGGTTTATTGATAATAAAAATTTATTACTAGTAATGAAAAAGGAGGAATAAAGCAAAAAGTAGGCAAAAATGGGTCACTTGACGAATTAATTAAACTTATAGACGGAAAGAAAAATTCTATATGAGATATAAAAATATCCAGTATTGCACAATGTGAAAGAGACTCAAAAAACTATAATAAATATGTAAAAAAAAACGTATTAAGGAAATTAAAGATAGATATTACAGAGATAAATTCAATTTTTACGCAAATGACACTAAGTCACAATGGAAGTTTCAAGGAAAATAATTTTCTTAGCATAAAATGAAAAAGTGCAGTTTCACCTGATAATAGTAACTTAAATATATTAGTAAATGATATGGATTCAGATTTTATAGACAGTGAATTTTATGCAGATGAGCAATAGATATTTCACCTCCATATCGAACATACTTAAACAATGTTTCTCCTTCTTTATTTATGAGAGGTACCACTGAAACCGAAGTTTCAAATGTTGTAAAACAACTGTCTAACATAGAAGCTCCTGGATATGATGGCATTAATGCATCTAAATTTAAAAAAATTATAAATCCATGATCTGAATGTGCTGACATATTTAGTTAATATATCTTTGGAAAATGGAATCTTCTATGATGAACTCAAGCTTGCTAAAACAATTCCTATTTACAAAAAGGGATAAAATTATTGTTATAAATTATAGTCCAATTTAAATTTTGCAAATGTTTTCTAAAGTTTTAGAAACTATTATGAAAAATAGACTTTTCGATTTTTATGATAAAAACTTTTTTTAAATAAATCGCAATTTGGGTTTAAGAGAAACTAAATTCTGAGCAAGCAATTTTTAGATCTAATAGGCAAAATTTGGAAGTGTTTTAATGATAAAAAACTTTTGCCATGTTCATAGATATAAAAAAGCATTTAACTTTATTATACTCATGGATAAACAAGTGGAATAATAGGTAATTGTCATTTATGGTTCAAAAAATATTTAGAAGAAAGAAGAAAACAGGCAGTTCAAATTGAAAATGCTATAAGTGATTTTCATATTGCTAGAAAAGGAGTTCCTCAAGGATCAGTATTAGGACATATACTGTTTTTGATATCTTTGAATGATTTTTGCTATTTAAATGTAAAGGGATCTCTTACATATTATGCTGATGATGCAGCAATTGTATACTCTGGCCATATATTAAATGACCTCTCAAAAGAAAATGAATATCATCTACCATTATTCAGCAAATTAATTAACTTTATATATGCAGCAAACTAAATTCATATACATGGTTTCCATAAATTAAGGAAAAATGAGAAAAATCGCGATAATTCGCCAAAAAGTTGTCGATCTTCACCATCTTGTTCATGTAACCTGTAAAGTAATGCCGAGTGAGCATATTATATGCAAATTAGTTTAGGTTGCGTCAATTTGTGTAATCATAGCGGCATAAAAACGGGTGTTTTGGAGTGGATCATTATTTTGTGTTGCAAATTTGAGTAAAAAAAAATTGAAATAGCCATTTTGTAGGAATGACTTCGAGACATCATTTGCCAAATAAACTGTGGTGGAGAGCTATTGGCCGGCTCGAAGCAGGCCAAAAAGTCAGTCAGACGTGGCACGATGGCTGAATGTGAGTCCTTCTGTGGTCCATCAGTGGACTCTCTGTGGAATCAATTTCTGTTGAATCAATTTCTTATCACGGATTCCGCATTTCAGAAGTTTAGCCGAGGAAGGGCTAGAGTTACGATGTCTGTACAAGACCGATATCTGCGATTAACAGCACGAAGGAGCAGGATGTCTACTCCCTCTCAGCTACGATCCTCTCTTGCAGCAACCACTGGGAAGGTTGTATCAGCTTCTATTGTGTATAGAAGGCTTCATGAAGGAGGTCTGTACGCTAGAAGGCCAGTAATTTGTATACCCCTTACGTCACTTCACAGGAGAGAACAGTTGAATTGGGCACGCACGCATGCTAACTGGACAGAAGAGCAAGGAGGTTCGTACTCTTCACAGATGATTCCAGATATTGCTTGCAGAGTGTTTCCGGACATTTTTTGATATGGAGAGAACGAGGTACCCGCTATCATCCCAGTAGCATCCATCAAAGAAACAGTTACGGTTGAGGTAGCGTGTGTGTTTGGGGTGGCATTTCCTTAGGTGGACGCACAGACCTCTCTGTGTTGACGAGTGGGAACCTCAATGCTCAAAGGTATAGAGATGACATCCTGAACCCTTATGTATGTCTTTACGATGGTGCAATAGGTGAACATTCATCTTACAAGACGATAACGCTCGTCCATACAGAGCTCGACTAGTGGAAAATACATTCAAGAGGAGATTATTATGTGCATGGAGTGACCAGCTCGATCTCCCGATCTAAACCCGATTGAGCATGTGTGGGATGCTCTAGGGAGACGTGTTGCTGCCCTCAACCAGCCTCCTGAAACAAAGGGAGAGCTTATTACTGCTCTAAAGGAACAATGGTTTTTATTCCCCTACTGAGCTGATTCACAACGTCATAAACAGCATGGAACATCGCTATCGTGCCTGCATTGCTGTAAGGGGTGACCACACTCCTGATTAAAGTACTTTGCCCATTGCATTCTGACACCTAATTTTTGGACAATTTCCTGTAAGTGTTATTTTTTGACGAAAAATGTTTCTAGTGGTAAATATTTTATGCCATTCTGAAACTAGCATTGTAATTCATGTTTTCATCAAATTTCATTAAAATCATTCATATAGTTTTTGTTTATCATAATTTTTATGAGTTTTCCTTAATTTATGGAAACCAGTGTATTTTGAGCTAAAATACTAATATACCTGTACGTATCAAATATCAAAAACAAAACTGTCTTGTTTTCCAAAACTGCAAGTGTCCAGTTTTAGAAAGAGTTTGTAGCTATAAATACTTAGGCCTGAATCTGGATTCCAACTTGAAAAACATTTCTCATGAAAGCATTTTGACAAAGAAATTGAGATATATTTTATTCAGATTTTATTATTTAAAACCAATTGTACCAATTTTTTTTATTGGACTCTACTTTGATATTCAGTATGGAACATACAGCTGGGGAGGTGAATATGAAAATAATCTTCATAATTTGAGTTTAATTTATGAAAAATATATATAAACTAGTCTTTAATATTTCTCTTTACTCTAATATTCATACCTTAAACACTATACGTTTTTATAGCATTAGACAATATACATATATAAAATTCTCTTCTTTGTGTATTTAAACAGCTATTGGTTCCTATCTTTCACAGTCCCTTATTATTCTAGACTCCACATAAAAATATAATAAAAAGACATTTTGTTTATCTAGCTCCTAAAATTTACAATAGCCTAGACTTAAATAGTAGAAATGAAATTAGTTTAGTTCTCTTTAAATATGAAACGAAAAAATGTATTTTTAATATTGATAATTTGTAACATTTTTAAAAAATTTGAATATCTATTTCATTTTGTTATTCTTGTGTTCGTTGGATGTCGCTTTGAAATGGTTATCTGACTTTAAGTTATGATTTTGAATTAAATATTTAATGACAAAATTTGTAAATTGGAAACATTGTTTATTACTAGACATAAATCAATGTATATGTTGCCACATATTATATTACTTTACTCGTTCTGCAAACCAGGACTGGCATAAGATGCCCCTTGGTTCTCGACATTGCGAAGTCAAAGGTATTTTTCTTTCCTTTTCTATATTTTCTTTTCCGAGTGGTTAGCACGCTTGGCCACTGATCTAAGGGACCTGGGTTCGAGCCCCGGGTAAGGCATGGATGTGTGTGTAGTTTTCTGCTGAGGTCCTGCCATCCTCACAGACCTTCTACTGTGGCACATAAACTGACAGCCTCCTGTCAGACCTCTGTGGCAAGCAGCTGCTTGAGGGGGTATTATTTATTATTATAATTTTTTTTCCTTTGTTTATTGGTAATTGGTGTTATTTTTCTTATTTCTGTTCTTTTATAACTCTATTCTTTTCCTAAAATACGATATATGGCTGTTATGTGACTTTTGTTAACCAATTTACACCTTTTGTTAACCAATTTACACCTTTTGTTAACCAATTTACACCTTTCCCAAGGGAGCGGTAAAATGAACTTGTGCTAGAAACGTGGAAACTGGTACCTAACTCGGTCTCAGATAAATTATAAACGTTGAGATTCGACGTGACGTTCAAGGTCATATTGAGGTCCTATTGATGGTCGACCAATCAAGAGGCACCGTAAACTGAATGATTTCTCGTATTATACACGGACATTCTCCTTTTGAAAAATGTGGTGGAGGTCGGTCCTGACTGAAGTGGTGCAGCTGCCACATTAGTTGAAAGCGACTCCTTTGCTGACTGGCCAAGAGTTACTGTGAGTCGCTCGCGACTGCTGTGGAGGAAGTTCTTGACACGTGTCTGTAGATTTGCATTCGTTCCTCCGAAGTTAACGAGCTACGATTTGTTTGAACGCTTGTCAAAACTTGTCATAAACTAAAAGCAAAGGTCGTATCATCATTTTTCTCTTTACTGGCGGAGAGCGTAATGTTCGGTCTGCGAAATCTGTGCCTTGTTGCGATGAAGGTTACTAAAGACGGAGGGAAGGTTTTATATTTTCACAATGATGCAGCTTGGGGACGACGTGAAAACATTTCATGCTGATTTATCACAAGTATATGAGAATCATGCTTGTTCATATTAGCACTGTTATGGGATAGATGAGAAAATTCGGAGAAGGATGACATAACTTAGAAGGCCTCCCTCGTGCAGGAAGACCGAAGGAGGCCCTGAACGAGAGAACCATCGCTGCTGTTCGTGAATTCATTAAGGAAACCCCACACATCATCGTTCAGGTAGTAAGTTTAGATATCAGTGTATCGATTGGCTGTGTGAAAACAATTATTCATCAACATTTAAAATTCCACATTCTAACATTTAAAATGTCAAATGGGTACTCCACAAACTGACAGAACAACAAAATGGGTTAGAATCGATTCAGGCAAGGAGATTCTGGCAGTGTTTGAACCTATTGGCCCAGAGTGGTTAACAGACATTATTATGGGTAAAGAGCCGTGGTTTATTACTATGAAACTCCCAGAAATATCGGTAACTGTATTTGGGTTGCGGCAGATGAACTGCGTCCCGAAATCCTCCGACAAGACTTCCGCTCAAGGAAGAGGATGTTCACAAATTTTTCAATATCCAATGAATGGTAGTGTTAGGGTGTGAAAAGGTCATATTCTTCCTCCCTCTAAGTAAATTTACATATTTTATTCTATAGTACATTGCGTTGTCTTTCTAAGAATCTATTAGCCGTGAATATTTACTTTCTATGCTAATTAAGGAGATCACATCGATGTGAAAAACAAAGCTAACTCAGAAAGAGATCATAACGAAAACAATTTAATGATGTGATATTTTTACAGAAGCGAGGAGAAGTATTAAGACCATAGATACATTTTTCTCTCCTGAAAAATTTTTCTCTCCTGAAAACCCATTTTTCTCTCCTGGAGCTCTTAGAATCAAATGAATCGTTCTTTTATAAAAACTGACTAAAGTATTTTTGGGCTTCTCTCTAGCCCGTGTCGGTTAGATTCGTGACCTACAATTACTGTCACTATCTTTTATAAATACTGAATTGATTTAAACTGATGTGCGAACTTTTGATTTACAAAAGAAAACATGATCGTTTCATACCTCTTATCATCTTCAACAGCTTTTAGCATCATGGGAATGGGAAGCAGAGGGCAGGCAAACTTTGTCTTTATCAGGAACCCTGCTCATGTTGATTGAAGCATCGTTGTTCCGTGCGACGGTAATCGAAGGGGTAACGTGGAACATCACACGGCAGCAGGAACGAAAGATCACTATAACTGAAGCAGTGAGATGAACATTTTTGTCGATCAGCAGAGAAAGTTGTCGATCAAATGCCGAACATTAAGTGATCGCATACAAAATGTCGATCACTTAATATTCGGCATTTTTAGCAGCCGTAATTTCGAAGAGAGTTCGAACACACTTTCCCAAAACAAAACGTCGATCGTTTTCGCACTCGCTTCGAAATGAATGTCTTCGAGCTTGCTCTCGATCTCTCCCCTTAAACAAAAGCAAAAAGGTCCCTTTTTGATTTCGGATTCTTCGTTGGCCCTCCTTCTTTCCCATTGGTCGCCCCCGGGTCCCGTTGCCTTGTGATCCTTGGGTGGCAGCATCCGTAGCTTCTACCCATGAATTCTGTTATTCTGCGAGTTTATGGTTCCTAGAAATATCGTAGGAATCTATTAAGGGACCACCTGAACACAAGGGGGCGGTCGGCATTTGCCTCTTCCGTTCAGTAATTGGGGACGTTTCGGTGGGCGTCGTTCCACAGGAAATCCTTTGGATGTGAACCATACCTTGGAGCGGTGGTGGGCTCCATTGAAGTACGGATGTGACTAAAGTTTCATGGCTTGTTCACATTGTTTCCTTGGGAAAAGCGATGTGCCTAATGTCGTACTAGTGGGGTGTGGAGCAAACTTACGGATGTCTCTAGCTTCCTCTTAGGAAAAGAAATTTTGTCGCACTTCTGCAGCCTCCTCTCCTTATGAACAAAAGCGGGCCCGCCAAGGTCACACAACGCGCTGATAAAATCCACTGTTTTTGAAGAAATATGCTTCTCAAGTTATGAACAGATTGTGATCGTTTCATAACAGTAGCCGTTGACACCAAACCTGAAAAAATTACTATAAATGGCCAATACTACACAGACATTGTTTTGCCCAAAACTACTAAGGGGATTAAGGAGCAGCATCCAACAACAGGCGTGTCAAGGGTTCACCTTCTTCAAGTCAATGCTAGTGCTCACAAAGCCCGGAAAATTACTGCCTATCTGGAGTAGGAAAAAAATCAAAGAGAAAAAACAACACAGTCGCTATATCCTATATCCTGCATATTCGCCGGATATTGCACCATGCGATTTTGGTTGTTTCCAACATTTAAAAAGGAACTTGTTGGAATCCTCTTTCAGAGTTGCGGAGTTTCCCTAACAGGAGTACCACCAAGCGTTCCAGAATTGGCATAGACGTCTGCAACTTCTCATAGATTCGGGAGGGGTGTACTTTGAAGGATAGTAAAAGTTTTGTTGAGAAAAGTGCAATGGTTTTTGTTCTGCAGATGCATGTTAAGAACATTTACATCCATACACTGGCTCCATTTACGGTGCCAGTGTAACAGCCGGGAGAAGCTCCAAAAGCTAGTGCATCAACACCAAGTTAAGAACACAATGGCAGAGATCGTGGTTAAAAGAGACAAAAAGTATTCCAAAGGTCACGAATCTAACCGACACGGAATTTTGACCACGAATATTTGTTTCCATACGAATCACAAGGAGAAGGTTGTTTGTTTCCATACGAATCACAAGGAGAAGGTTGTACTTGCTTAGTTCCATATAAGTCGTGGTTTTTTAGTTCACTCTTTTCTTCTTTGGGCAGAAGACCAAATTTTGTTCGAGTCCCAGCTGGGTCAGCGTTGAGATTTAATTTTTCGAAACCCCCCTCCCTGCCCTCGGTCAGTAGGCGACACCGATGGACTTGGAAAAGCTGTCGTTCATCGGATGATATGTAAAGCAGTGGTTCCATATGTGGAAGAGCCATGCGTTGTGCACATTAAAGAACACGCTCGATGGCTCTGACAGGAGGCTACCACCTGTCTCCTAACAGCTGTCCAGTGTGTCCCTAATCTGCCCTGAGCCCCCAGGGTCTTTGTGACCTGGCCATTCAGCCTACTGTGGACAAAAAGTGCCTTTCAGAGGTAACACAAAACGCCAAATTGTTAAGCATCACTGCCCTAATATGATAAGTCCACACTTATAATAACATAGTGTGTTTCAATTTCTATTCCTGTTGTATTTTAATGCAATTGATTGAAAATCTGTTCAGTGAAATAGTAAACAACCCAAATATTAATATGTCTTCCCGCTTTCGATAATTCCCGTTATCTCAGTTAATGTAATCCGTGTAACTGATATTTTACTAGATGCTAAACATTTGCGTTCAGCAAATGTCCTTGCTATCCTACCCTATTGTTTACTCTAATATTGAAATCGCTATATCCTTTTCTACTTTCATATGTTACTTAAAACTGAAGTGGCCAACGCTACGTAATGCAATCAAGACTTGCCTTAAGCATATATATGATCGTTTTAAATATACAAAGGCAGTGATGCTGCGGTGAATTATACACTCATACAAACTGTTGAACTATTACAACATAAACAACACTAAAGTAATTAAATTTCCTCC
Organism: Ryuthela nishihirai; assembly: GCA_038380435.1. Taxonomy (NCBI): domain Eukaryota; kingdom Metazoa; phylum Arthropoda; class Arachnida; order Araneae; family Heptathelidae; genus Ryuthela; species Ryuthela nishihirai. The sequence goes on along the minus strand of JAWZYU010000007.1, from coordinate 77,802,155 downwards.
AATTAGAGACTAAGCTCTTGGTGCGTGTAATGAATTTTCTGCTTCTCTATGTTTGCGCATCTTCTCTTCAACCTGACGACGACTTCGAAATTTCCGGAGAATGTTTGCTCGATGAAGCAACCCCGTTGTTTGGATTTTGAGGAAACGAGCATTGGAAAATAATTAGAGGCAGGTTCTCGGTATTTGTTTAGGAGAAAAGGAATTGGAATAGAAATAGGAATCTTTTCACCGTGAGAGAGTGGAGTTTGACAGTCTGAAAAGATGAAGACCTTTAGGGCTGATCCTAGGAGGGTGCTGGGACCTCAAAAATCGCCCTTGGAGGTGACCTTAAAAATTAAACCTACTACGGAGGTGATTGTTACTTCAACCATGCCAGGAACGTAATCAGTTAAGTAAGAAAACGTTTCAGCTTAATTGGGGTGAATATTAATATTTTGACTCTTAATGTAGGTCTCAGAAACAAAATCGATGAAGAACATGTCGTTCCTTCAAGGTCAAATAGAGGTTACATTCAAACGAACGAATGCAGTACAAATCTCGCAGTTGAGATTTGGGGATAATTCCTAATGAAAAATCTCAGAAAGCACAACTCATCACATATCTTTTCTGTCTTCCAAGATCAAACATAGTTCGCATTCAAAATTAATACAAAGCAAATTCAACTAGAAATTACATTTCTTAGAACCCATAAATGGTTGAATATCGATTATTTCCTGTAGGTAAAATAAGAGTCAAGTTTTAATCTTTTATCTATCGATACTAGAAATCAAAATCTCGATTCCAAGGGATAATCCACAATATAGATATTTACATACAAGATATTAATAATCTAATCGATGGTCCAAAGTGAAATGGATGTCTGATTCAAACTTCATTATTATCTAAACATACTAAATATATAATTTTGTTTTCATTTTTGTAGAGCGTTTACTTTTCATATTATAGAGTATAACGGATTATAGATCTTTTCATTTCTTAAAGATTTAAAAACTTTGTATTTCAAATCTTTAGTTTTTTCTCTGTTGATCCCCAAACCTACTCTATTATCAGATCTATCAGATAATCAACAGATCTACTGAAAGAGTTCACATTATTGGCCTCATTTTCAAAACGTGATAAACCATCATCAAAATCTAAGTCAGATATTTTCAGATATCTAGGCCTTTTAAGCCCAAATTCTTTCCCTTTGCGGTGAATTTCGCATCACATAATCAATAACCAAACTAAAGAGAAAAGGAGACAAAATGCACCCTTGTCGCACATCAGAAGCAATGCTAAACCAATTGCTACAAGCTTCAGCAACTCTCGCACACGACTCAGTGTTGTTATAGAAAGCTTTCATTATGTTAACTAACTTGTCTGGTATTCCACACAATCTCGCAATAAATCACAAATTGTGACGAACAACAGAATCAAAAGCCTTTTCGAAATCTGTAAAACTAGTAACTACAGGTTTCTGAAACTCTAAACCTTTCTCAAGAGTCTGTCTAAGTGAAAAAACCTGATCTACACATTCCTACCACTTCTGAATCCACACTGCTCATCACACAGTTGTCCATCAACCAGATTCTTATTTCTATTTAGGATAATCATGCAAAGAAATTTACCTAGAATAGAAAAAGTATAAGTTTTTATCCTCATTACAAACAATGGGAGTAGAACTAATCACATTGCTTAGTATATTTCTGAAAAGCTCAGCCGACCTAGCATGACAGAATCGTCACCTTATATAACCTTACCTTGTTTATCCTTCAATCCCTATATACCTTTGCGTTTTTTTCCCACAAAAAATATTAATTATCCGTACAGCTCTCTGTTGTAAAACTGTCTAGCTTCTTCCCCAGCTTTGACAGTCAAGTCATCTAGCCAAAGATTCTTATCAGTTGCTAACTGATCCTTTACATGTTTATTAAGTTCTCTGTGATGCTTTCTGTTAGGACTAGTAGGGTATTGATTAAGGACATTCCTGCAGTTCTTTCTTTTCCAAATGAGCTCTAGTACCTTATTACTTAAACAATTTTGCCTCCTCTGCTTCCTTTTACCTAAAAGAGTACTGTTAGTTTGAAGAAATGCCTGTTTAAAACCGTCCCATTCTTCCGTAACTTCAGTAGTAAGCAAACCGTGACTGTCATAATAAGTAAGTAACCTATCATGGTAAGCATTAGGTGTAACTGGGTATTTCAGAGCTTCAGTGTTAAAGGTAAAAAAAGAGTTTAACAAGGTCAGATCGAAATTGAGCTCCCTATATGGGATGATTCCATAACAGATGAGAAATAGACAATCCTTCCAAGATATAAATTTTCCTAGCTTAGGAATTTCAATGTTACTGCAGCAGTCATGGTATATGCTATGGGACCCTATGCCTGGACTTCTTCCATGAAGCAGGATTCTGCGATGACTCTTACAGTGAAATTTAATGCAATTCTGGCAGTGAAATGTTACTTACATATGATGCGGTTTCTACACGTGGAGAATATAATGGAATTGGATCAACAACCCGTGGATATGACATTCCTCGTATCCACAACCTCTGAGTGTTGACATTTCCCTTCAGACGGAAGTTCGCCTCGTCTCTCCATAAAATGCTCTACTGCCATTATTCGCCCCCTACAAACGAACCAGAAATTGATGAGCAAACTCCATACATTGCCGAGATCGTTTGGAGTCAGCTGTCGCACCACTGCAGTTTTAGGGGGACCATTGTAGTACGCTTTATATGACCTTGCATACAGTCCACCACTCATGATTCAGGTGTATCGCAACCGTTCAGTCACTAGCACATGAATGCTAATTACCTATTGCACTATCAGTAATTGCTTCACTGATCTAATCAACAATGCCCTCAAAAAACGGTTGCCTTCTTCTGCCATGATGCATAGATAAACTACCCGTCTCCTCTAAATTCTGAATCATGCTGCATAATCTATTTTGGAAGAGAGAGATTCACGTTTCAATCTTTTCAGTTGGCGATATTCATAAAGAGCAGCCATAGCATTGCTATTGTTTTGGTAAGAGAGCTTAATCAGCAATATACGATCCCTCATTTCAGGCCTCATGGTAATGTTCTGTTTTTATTCTTGTCTTGATGGAAATTCATGGGATGTGTAGCTGCATGACTTTATATCCTAGTCAGTAGGATGTCATGTGGTATCAAATTTAAAATGATAGGGAAAGTGTAATGATTCAATGATAAAGAAGAAAGGCTAAAGATTTCAAACTGCAATTGAGAATTTTTAACAGAATCGATGAGAGAGTTTGATATAATTTTCAGGCCTCGGCAATGAAGTGATTAGTAGTTTCAGATAAATTGTAGATATAAAATTGCAAGAAATGTGGCTGACGGCAGATTGCTCGTGGCTTATCAGACAGGGTGAGCTATTGAAGGGAGGGGAAGTGCTCCCGTCTCAGCAGAGAGAAATCGTAAAATTATGGCTTTGGGTAAGCCAGTTGCCAATCGCAGAGCTGCTTGATGCACAGTAGAAATGATTACACCAATAAAAGGTAGGACCTGACGTAAGAAGTGGAGGTATGGTATGTTATGAAGTATGGTATGTTATCACTCTTCTAATCGTAGCTGCTATTAAGAACATTAGCATGTGTCGATTGATAAGACCATTTCTTGCAGAGGCTAGGTTTTTGATGATACTGAGCAGTTAAAGGCTTTTGCTGTTCAATAGAAATCAACCAGTGCCTTCGGCACCGCTTGACCGTCACTCCGACGCATATTGATCCCCCAGTTACCAATTTTCAATTCTCTGGCACCGGGATATCGAAATTTGATCTCTGACCTAGAAAGACTCATCGGATCCAAATTTTGACAACATTTCTGTGATGTTCTATCGGAATTATCCCGTCACCAATTTTTAGCTTTTAGCAGCAGTGTATCGTTATTTGACCTCGAAGGATCCACTGCATTCAAACATTGACAACATTTCTGCGATGAGCAACCCATAGGGTTTGATATGTTCTACCCCCAGAAACCAATTTGTAATTTTCTAGCACTCGTAGAGCAAATTTGACCTCTATCTGATCTCTAATTGACGTTGAAATACACGTCGTAATTCAGATTTCGTATATTTCTCGAGATCTACGACCAGGATTATTCCTAGGTACAAATTTTCAGAAATCCACAATTTCTGCATCATAGTTAGAAATAGCGTTATCTCCTATCAATCAATCCATTAATCAATCAATCAATCACTAACTCATAATCGTCTATATGTTAATGAAATGCTGCTTTAGAGTTCCATTGGCTCGGAAGATAAATCCTAAAACCTTCAGAGCAGACACACATGGAATGATGTCTGAGCCAAGCACGAGGCTTTCAGGGTTAAATGTTCTGATGTCGCCAGCTGATGATCAATGCAACACTCTTTGATGCTCATAAGATTAGACCGCAACCTTTTGTCTATTGTAGGATGCTTTTTTTTTTCTTACAAAGTTACGTGATAAGAATATAATTTTCATGATTATTCTCTATAGCGCCATGTTTCACTGGTGATACTCTTCGGAATTAATTTCCTTTTCTGTTTCAATATATTTTGTATCTCCTGACCATTGTCCATTCAAATTTCGGCTCTGCGAAGACAACCGTTTTTCCACAACAGGCTCCCTAAATGACGCATTTTAATTGTAAGTACTTTGTATTTTGTCAATAATTGCTCAGTTTTTAGAAATGTTAGTTAATAACAGTTGACCATTTTTTGAAAAACTGATAATTTGTTACCCGGTAATCATTATAGGTTTCAAAAGTGTAAAAGTACGGAATGTGGATTGCTGAATTATATTTCAAAACTTTTTTTGTTGATAGAGAGATATAATTTTTCTGTTTCAATTTTTTTGGATTTAGAAAAAAGGCTTCTGCCACATTGATCATAAATGTTGAATCAGAAAATCTGAAAATATATCTTTTGTGGAATCATGTTCCCGTGTTTATTATCTGCGAAATGTGGCCCAATGCCCAGAAGCTTTTAACATAAACAGTAATACCAATGTATATTATATAAAGTACCACAGAACTGTTTTAGGGCGGATATTGATTTTAATTTTTATATAAGCCTTATGTGAATTGGAGGAGATATTCATGCAAACACTTTCGATGATGGTACGGTACTGTTAACTGATGTATTTCTGGATACATCGTTTGTAAATTAAATACTGTTTTAAATTGGGAGGTTAACTGTGTAAATATAAATAGCTTATCAATAAATACATATAATAAAAAGAAACCATTATATTTTAGTTCGAAAAGAACATATAACTTTTATTTGATAAAAGGTAAACTACATAACGTGACATGTCATGATTACTATAACTGTCTGTCCCCGTGTTGAAATTGAGCCAGTACAAAGTACGTTGTTTTTTCGAGTTTCTATTGATAGTTTCCTAAGTTGATCTCAGTTGATTCTTCCTAAGTTGGCATGACTTGATTATTAGCTGTTCCTCATCGAAATGAAACAAATTGCGTTATCCTTAGGAGTACAAATTACTGTTGCTCTTAGGAGTACAAATTACTTTGCCCATAGGAGTTTATATTGATAGTTTCTTAAGCTGGAAAAGCATATTACAAAATTAAGAACTACTCTTAAGAAAATGCTTTGCAAATATTATTATCTTATAAAAAGCGTTTGACAAATAATTTTTTTATCCTTTATTGAATTCATCGTTTAAATCAGCTCTCAACAGATGTTATATCATCAGATGTTTAATCAAAATCTCAACAGATGTTGTACGTTCAAAAAGCACATTTATTTCTTGTTTAAAGAGGGTTAATCACATTACAAAATAAATTTTTCAAGTCTGCCAAACAACTGTTAAAGTTAAGGGCTTGTTTTAAATAAACAGTATTCAGAAATATTCCTCATTGTTCAACAATTATCTACATTATTGGACTTTTTTGCTTGAAAATGATGAAACTGTATTATGACAATGCTCCCATCTACAGAGCACACATGTGGTCATCCAGTGATTTGAGGAGCACGAGACTGAACGTTTTGACGTACCATTGCCACTGCGGTCACCAGATATCAACCCATAAGCTCGGAGATTTCTTTAGCAAGTTTTCTTAGGTTCATGGTTCCTTGGGGCCGCAACAGCCATTGCCGATATGGGTTGTATTGGTTAATTTTGAATACCTCTCGAACAACTGCCTTGATTAGCTTGATATTTGGTACACTGATTCATCATACAAAAATACGTTTGGTGTTAAAAGAATTGTTCAGTTTTTAGAAACGTTAGTTAATAACATCTGAAAAGATGAAATAGAGTCTTTGATTAGAACAAGAATGACAGCCGTAATCGTTTGAATAGAAAACAAAATTTGTGATATAATTCGTTTAACTCTAAATGCTACAGCAATACAAATATTTAAAATCGTTCTCTATATCTTATATTTCACACTTTTCTGATCATTTCACACGCTTATAAGTACCTGGCTATCTTATGAAATACTCGACTCAGCAACGAGTAGAAAATTTCGTCTTCGAACTGCACATACGTTTTGAATTGCATATGCCTTTTCCTGTTCCGCCAACAATTTTGGAGGTTTTTTAAGACAACAATTACCCTATAATTTTCATAGAAATGCTAATAGAAAAGAAATTTTTATTTTATATGTGGTTCATTGGTATTCGAAAAATTTTAATTAATGCTCACTAATGCAATGCATATGAAAGTCAAAAGTATGTGCAGCTTGAACACCAAATTTTCTACCCGTTGCTAAGTTGCGTATTTGATAAAATGCACAAGTGCTGTAAGCGAATGAAATGATCAGAAAAGAATGGAATATAAGAGAAAGTCGTTTTCAAATATTTGTACAGGTTTATATCATTTAAAGGTAAAGGAATTATATGATGAATTTTGCATTCCTCTAAGACGATTACAGCTGTGATTTTTGTTCGAATCAGCCGATCTATTTCCAATTAGAACATAACACGTAAATGCGTATGTAAAGAATTAGTTTTACAAATATCAAAATAATGAAGGAAACCGTTTGAGAGATATTGCGAAAAACGTTCTCTGTTTTTTCGCTCCAAAGGGTGCGTGTCATTTAGGAAACTGACTGAAATTCTTCTGTATTGTTAGCATAGGACATCTCCATTCTGTTCTCACTTCCATGAACGCAATTTATGCATTGAGATATGGCGGAAATAAATTCCTATTGCCATGCCAAAAAATGAGGCACAATTATTTTAATTACTTAGCTCCAACATTTTTTATTTCACTTAGCAAAAATGAAACTAATTGTTTTTTAGGCATTTTAGATCACTTTTTGCAAATTATTTGATGAATACCAAAGTATGGGAAACGGGAAACCTGTTTGCAGTATTATGATTTTGACTTGTATAAGATTCTGTTGGTTTTATTATTAAGATTTGTTTTTTAATTCTAGTGTTGTTTTCATTCAATTCATCATTGCAAAAATTTGAAGATGAACATTTTTTCCTTTAACTCGTATGAGCTGAGGCTGCTCTTCGGTTAACAAGAGATTTATAAACAGCGTGTATTGATACACTGAAGAAATAGAAGTATTACACCATGCTTATCTTGTGAGTCATGAACCTTAATCTATTTTACCTTGTGAGTCATGAACCTTCTTCTCTTTTATCTTGTGAGCCATGAACCTTCTTTTCTTTTCTACCTTGTGAGCCATGAACGTTTTCCTCCTTTGCCTTGTGAGCAATGAACGTTCTCTTCCTTTACCTTGTGATCCAATAATCGAATCCCCTTTTTCGAAAATAAAGGAACTATTGATTCGTTGCTTGAGGCATTTTCCTTGAAAGAAATCCTCACGAAAATTAAAGAGCCTATTGCATGCAAAGTTTGTTACAATCGAATTTGATTATACGTGTCAACCGTTGCATTTTGATAAATAAATTTTCAACGGCTTGAAGATGTGAATGTTTATTTTTAATTTATCGTTTTTATACCATAGCGTTAATAACTTTTCACTATCTCAGTTTTATTCACCGGAAAATACTTTCTGTTCTCTTTTAATCCGGATTAACTCCTCTCATTAAGACTGCGAAATAACATACTTAACGGTTGCGTTGCTAAGCAACCGACCATGGCATGGAATACTGCAAAACCTGCATTGTAGCCAGCCAACAGAGCAAAAACCTTGTTTTCCTGAAGTATTGCAGCATGCTTATCTTGTGAGCCATGAAGGTGGGCAGGTAATAAATATATTTAAAGACCACTTCAGCGCCTTCTTGATTGTTTCTAAGACGGGGCCAAGAAGGAAAAAAGAATGCTATAAAAGAGAAGGAGGAATCGGTTAAAGATTTTTCCGATGAGAATAAGAGAGAAAACTGAATTTGTTGGAACTTTTCACCAGTATAGAGTCAATTCTATTGATATCAATCACAAAAACTAAAATATCAATTCACAAAACAGGAAACATGAGTAATTCCATTACCTAAAGTAACAGAAGTCGCATTTGGTCTTTTTTTTTTATGATGACTCTGATCTCTTACTGAAAGCCTTTTGTACCTTTGACAAACAAAAATCAATTCTTCTATTACCTGGTGATTATTATTAATTTCATAAATCTAACATTTTTATTTTTATTTTTTTATCTATTTTTTCCCAAATCATATTACATAGGAGCTATATATGGCATTTTAGGAAACAAATATAGTTTTAAAAGAACAAAAATAATAACAATAACACCAATTACCAATAACAAAATAGTAAATAACAAAATAGTAAAAAAAAAGTAATGACAAAAAAGAAATGATAGAAAAACTGACTTAGCAATGTCGAGGACCAAGTGACATTTTATGCCCGGCCATGCTCCGAGAACGAGTGAAGTAATATAATATTCGGTAACATATACATTGATTTATCTCTAGTAAAAATTAACGTTTTAAATTTACAAATTATGTCATTCAATATTTAATTCAAAATCATAACTTAAGTCAGATAACCATTTCAAAGCGACATCCAACATAAGAGTAACAAAAGGAAATAGATATTCAAAAAATTGATTTTGAGTGGCTGTTGACTGACTGATATCGCTATTTCTAACTGGGATGCAAAAGTTCTCTGAAAATTTACACCCAGGGTAATTTGGTCGCAGATCTGGGAAAAATCCGGTATCTGTCCTTCGATGTGACCTTCAAGTCAAAAATAGAGATCACGTAGATGCCAAAACTTGATCTAAGTTGGAAACGCAAAATTTAGTTCTGAAAGGTGTTTCAGATTGCAGATCTCAGAAACATGACGAAATTTTAGATTCGTGTGTATTGGGGGGGTGTCTGTGGGAGGGGGAGTTTTAGATCCCGATGGTCAAATTTGGATCTACTGAAACAGAACTAAAAACTGGTGTCATGGAGAATTTCGGGTCCTATATCTCAGAATTGTGGTGAAATTCAGGATCAGACTGGTCCATAAATGTCAAAGGTCAAAATTGTAATTTTTTTAAAGGGAAGAAGATGTTCCCCTTCACAAAGGACGGAGATTACCTAGAAGCTATATCGGATTTGTCTCTGTTTCTTATACAACATACCAACACATGTACAGGGGAGGAAAGACATGCCCGCTGCTTTACTAGTCTAACCATTACACCAGCTATGGTCTAAACATTGGTTCATGGACAACAGTGACATAATTTTCGATCTGTATGTGCTACAAACATGAAAATTGCTGGCTAAGGATATTTCCGTATATATATATATCTCAAAAATATCAGAAAATGTTTAATCTAACCAGAAGTCAAATTTCTATCTACCTGTTCTAAGAAGGTGAGAATTGGTGCTCAGGGATATTTCGAGTGGTAGAGAGAGGAACCCTGGTTTCTTTAGGTTCACGAGAAAGAGTTACGTCATTTTGATGCTAAACAAACGACCGCTCTGTTTATCAGCAACACTCTGCTTGTCTACTGTTCGCCTCTCCCTGCCACTCCTCGTGCTAACTGGCGGCAGCGCCTCCTGCTACAAGTTATGGAGGAGGGACGGAATTCTCATAAACCATTTGCTTTTGAACGGCTGCACTCTTGAGGTACTCGCTTCCGTGAGCAAATGTCAAACTGACCACTTGGCCCGAAAGCCAACTAATAAACCACATTCCCATTTCGGATACTTTAGAAAATACATAACATAGATATATGAACATTCAAAAAAAGCCTGTTTAAAATGGTCCCATTCTTCCTCAACTTCAGTAGTAAGCAGACCACGACTGTTATAATGAGTATTATTATCTATCATGGTAAGCTTTGGCTATAATTGGATCTTTCAGAGATTTAGTAGTGCGAGGTAATTATTTTAACTTTAACACAGCAATTCTTAAGTTTAAGTTGTAATACAGGCCAGATGCAATTTCATCTCCCCTGTATGATCTGGTATTCTTAATAAAACTAACACATTTGTTGTTAATTAGTATACAATCAGTCATAAGTTTTAGTAGATAGATATATTTATTCGTGATCTCGTGAACACACAAATATAGAGAGAATTTTTACATTTGATCCACAAAGCTAATAGCTTATCTGCAGGAAATGCAGACGAGCATTATTTTTCATACATAAAATATTATGACAGTATCTCATATATCGCAATAGAACAATCGAAATTATTCAATAATGAAAATGTGCACAACAGTTAAAGAAAATTGTGCGGGAAAAGAAATGAACATGGTGATACAAAAATGAACACAAAACGTTTATAAATAGAAGGTTTCTCAAGAATGATGATTAACATTCTTTAAATAGTTTTTAAACTTTAACTTAATCTGACTAAAAATATTTAGATATATGATTTCTCTTGGTAACTGGTTAAAGATTTCGGGCTTCCATTTGTATTTATACTGTATTGTCACAGTGTTTGTTATAAGTGTTAGTTATTCTCAAACTATTAAATTTTCTTACCTGTAATGTTCCCCATTTCCATTGCAAATACCAATACCAAGGCCACCACCCCTCCCATAAGGTCAGAGTCAGTACTAGCGTAAGTATTGAAGTCACTAGAACAAAGGTAGCAGCCTTTTGTTTTTTGAGAGAATTCGAAATATCCTGAAGTTTTCTGTAAAACCTTTTTATTCTCGTCCTCATTCCTCAGTGGGGGAATAACAATAGAAAACATTCAGGTTTTTAATCCTAGTTTTCAATTAGACTGTAAGAAACCTTTCATTGGTGCAGCTATATCCTATAAGAGCATCACTGGAGATATCCTATAAGAGCATCACTGGAGATATCGTATGAGAGCATCACTGGAGATATCGTATGAGAGCAGCAGATTGCTGAGAAGCAAACTTACGCCTTGGAGATGCTACCCATCCTCCCTCCCTGAAAAGAGAAATTAAAAATTATTTTTAAGTATCTGACCTTTAGCTGTCCATCTGATCTCTTGGAAGCCCGGAATATCTAAGTTACAACTCTAGAATTTTTATGTGAGAACGTCAAGAGAATAGTCTCTGTGCAGAGTCCTCACATTCCAAGAACCTATGGAGAGAAAGTGGTTTTTGGGATCTTTAAACAAACTGTTTTTATTAGGAAAGGAAGTTCCCACAATATCAAACAGCTCGCATATCGCAGACATGGGGCTAAGACCTGACCACCCCTTACTAAAGGCTGAGGTCACCTACGCTGCTAGGACTTCCTCCAATATAGGTTTGACAATGCCCATAAAAGCAAGGGCTCAAGTTCCTGCGATGACCTCTGATCACGATTATCCACCAGCTGATAAAACGTATCCCGTGCATTTATTCAGCCAGAATGTCAATAGCAAACAAACTAAAAGCTCAGTTGAAGGTCTTCCCTCAACAGAAACTCACCAGAGCAGCAAGTTCAGGATCCATAATCAATCGCAAATCCATTATTCCATTCAAGTTTGTATATATGATCAGCACCAAGACCCTGTATGATTGACCAGTCCTTAGCAGAGAAGAAAAATATGAAAAAGTAGCATAGTAGTTCAGATCAATAGAATACATTGATCCGCAGCCCTCCTCCTCCGTTCCTTTCCACAAAGAGAGTATCTCAGTTGAATGGTACAGAAAGTCAAAAAAGTATCCGAACGCTATGGTTGATTAAAAAAATTCAGAAAAAATATCTGGCAACGATTTTTTCAGAATTTAATGATCTGGCATCCTTCGTGTGCAGTACACGAAGAATGCCAGATCACTAATTTCTGAAAAAATCGTTGCCAGATATTTTATTTGAATGTTGTAGTCAACCATGGCGTTCGGATACTTTTTTGAGCGACTGTACTAACGGTCTGCACCCGAGAAGGCGGGGTCAGATTTTAGTTCTGGCCTGTTCTGTGCATCATCACAGAAAATTGGAGCATAGGACTCCTTCTATTATATGCTAGTTAACATTCACCTTTACATATTGTCCCAAATATAAATATGACAGTTACTCATATTAATGACTCATATTAATAAAAAAACTGTTAATATGAGGTAATACAATAGTACTTATTATGAGTATATATGAGTAATAGGAGTAATATGAGTATACCTTAATACAAAAAGTATTAATATGAAGTAATATAATAGTACTTAATATTAGTATTGATATGCATCCACCCCTCGAATTTCATGGCAGATAGGTTCCCGAAAACTGCAGTGTAAATCGAAATTGTGTATGTATTCGAGACCAACAACTTACGGAAAAGAGAGGAATGGAAAAGAGGGGGATCCAAAATATCTTTTTTTTAAAAATAAAATGTACATTAGAAGTTTTATTTTCATATATTTATCTCCAATTTCAGTTTAGTAATAATAATTTAGCATTATTTTGCATTTTATTCATACTAATTCAGGTAAGCTTACATTGTTATCTAATCCGTTAATTTTTTGCTCACGAAAAGTACGCATTTTTAAAGTAAACATATACGGCAGTATCTTAGAGTAATTATACTTGAAATAATTTGCTGAAAAATTTGGTTTCGTCTTGAATGGAACGAATCAGGTATGATCCCACTCAGAAGGAAACCAATTTTTTTTCAGCAAATTATTTAAAGCTTTTTTTGTCTGCTGGACATTTTTCTATGATACTTTATTACTGAAGTACACAATAATGAATTTGAAAATGAAATTTAAAAGAAGAATGTGTACGAACTGAATATCAATCAGAAATTAAACATTTGTATCAATTTATAAAAATTCATTTTGAAAAATAAAGCAGCATGGTATTTTATGGAACAACGTAATTACGATATATATAGGTACTTACAAACATAGTAATGCTAAGTTAAACTTGCTGCTAAAAATGAGATGAAACATTTTATTTATTAGCCTGAAACAATTCAGTTGTGGAAAGTCAGATGTCGCTGGCTATCTGAAACAAATTTAGTTTTAAGATGTCGCCAGACAGATTCCATTACAATGGCAAGAATACAATTTTAGTGAAAAGAATATTAATATATCCAAGTGTGGCCTTGGCATACGTTGCACGTGCAGTGTGTGGGGTGGCGTTGTCCTGCTGCAGAATCAGTTCAGACGTGGTGGTAAAAAACAGATGATGCTTTTTATTATAAAAATTTACAATTTTCTCTTTATTTTTAAAAATAAGTGAAAAAAATATATATTTTTAAATGTGAGATTTTATCATTAATAAAATAAATAATAAAATCAACTGGAACCATTTAGCTGATTTTATTTGGGGAAGAGAGTCTAATAGTCTCCTTTCATGTTATCCGTCTGCTATGTCATAATATGCATTATACTTATATACATAAAAAAATCAAAATCCGTACCGTGCAAAACCGAGTCTATCATTTTGTTAAATGAAACTGATCGCATTTTCTTGGCCTGTATAAATCGTCGGATGGATGGATAACTTTAAAAATAAGATATTTTTAAAGAAATATCAGGAAATATTGGCTGTTCTACCTTCTCTCTATGTCAACAACATTACACTTTGTGCTAATCTATTAATCCTTCTAATGTGTTAATCCATTATTTGAATCACCCATCCCCATATTCGTAATCATTTGTGATAAAGGTATAGATCTTAATGATCCAGTTTCATCCGATCTGTAAACTAATTCAGCTATATTTAGTGCAGCTCTTCAAAACTAAACCAGATTGATCTGTATTTTTATGTGTCTTTGGTATAAATTAAATTTTATATATTGTTTGGAATTTACTATGTGAAAGACTAGTAATTGCTGTCAAGCAATTATAAAAATGTTTTCAAAAGAAACAAAGATGGGTATAATGTATTTCAAGCATTCATTAGGAACTTTAAAGATCGTATAATTTCATAATGAATCCCCACATACTTCTCAAACTGTTACTGCTTGTATAAGGTGTTAAGAAATAGTGTAGCTAAAAACGTTTAATTTCAGCTATTTTCATTCAATTTTCAATCCACTGAGAAAATAAATCTCTGCACGTTTTTCTCTCTTATCAATTCACCTTATCATTCTTATCATTCAATTAGGGACAAAATCACATTTCCTCTTTTCTTCCTCAAAGCAGCAGAAGAGCTTTCCTCTTTCGTGCATTCTGTTGTTATCTGAGCCCTTGAGGCGATGGAAAGGGGTAAAAAATGATCGTCTGTTGTAAAATAAAATAGCGAGAAGTAGGAAATGGAAGCCACCTCCTTGTTTAAATTGAACCAGCGCAGGTTTAACGATGAGACAGAAAGATATGAAGAATAAACTACGCGGGTGCTAAAAATAAGCTCTTTCGCCATACAACGAAATTTACCTCAGCAGGCAATTCACTTTTGCCTCGAACGTGCTGACGTAAGAGGAGGCTTTGTATGCTCTCCTTCTGTTGGAAGGCAAAATAAAATGGCCTCTTGAACAATATAATCAGAACAAGAACCTTTACTTCTCTGGTGTTTAGGAACTAAACTCACTTGTCCGACTTGTGGTTTTCGTATTAAAAGAACGACTGAAATAATTTCATTCTAATTTTATTTCATCGTATCGTACTTTATGTTTTTAAGCAATATACAGTTTTCGCAAAAATTGATCGAAACTTTTATTCATATAGATTTTTAGTTCTATACAAAACAAAACGCCTAAAGTTGATTGACATTTATGTGTTTCATAAATAGCGTAGGGGCGGGGGTCACTCAGTCAGTAGCACGCCAGTCTCGTAATCTGTAGTTCCCAGGTTCGAGCCCCAGCTGGATAAATGTTGAGATTTATCTCCACAAAATTCCCCGCCCTGCCCACGGTCAGTAGGGGACACCGATGGGCTTGGAAAGGCTGCCGTCCGTCGGATGGGATGTTAAGCCATGGCTCGGTGTGCCGGAGAGCCATACTCTGTGCACGTTAAAGAACACGCTGGATGGCCTTGACGGGAGGCTACCATCTGCCTCCCAACAGCTGTTCCAGTGGGTCCCCTCCTCCAACCTTCTCTGAGCTTTCGCAGGTCCATGTGACCTGGCTATTTAGCCCATGGTGTGTTTATGGGTTGGATTGTTTTACCTCTGAGCGGCTCTTTTTTGCACAGTTAACTTTATTTTAATCAACATTTAAATAATCTCGGACCGTTTAGGTGAATAATTGAGTCTGCGGTATTCAAAATGATTTAATGCATTTGGATGAGTACTCACAATCCAACTGTGAAAACGTTTCATGGGTGGCATCGTTAACTATTTACGTGACACGTTTTTACGAAATTCCATTTCACAAATTATTCCTCTTTTAATAACACATTTCAAATCTTTGTTACATCCAATAATACTATTTGCTAGTAAAAATATTGGGACTTTTTTTTATCATATAATACGCTTTTGCTTGGTAGAATTTTTCAACCAGAAGAGCGCATATCGCTTCTGACACTTGTTTTCAAATAGAAAAAGTTTTTCGCTTACCTACTTTTTCGCTCCTTAAAAGTTTTATTTCGGACTAATAGATGATGGGGAAAATGCAAACAATGGCATTTCATTAGTACTGTACAGTATACAAGGTTAAAAGTATTTGTCTTTTATTCCTTCAATTTCAAAAAGCTTTTCTAACATACCTCTCAGAAAAGGGGGTAGATTTTGCTGTCAGTGGAAGATTTCTTGACTCTACCACTTAAATTGCAAATTTTCACCATAAACAGATAACTTGCATACATATGCATGCATACAAAATCTTCATACAGCCACAGGCTATGGAGATCTACCAGACTGTGTAATTTTCCTCTCCAGACATGTAGTTTCTGAGCTACACCCTCTGCATTTGGCCACTATAGGCCATATTCTAGGGAGATCCTGTTTGACATTATCCGCCCACTGCATCCTAGGTTTCCCCCTCTTTCTGAGGGCTTTAGGCACATCGTTCATAATATTTTGTCAATTTGTATCTGTGCATACGGGCAACATGGCCAAACCAATAAAGTCTCTCTTTGCACAAATTATTGCTCAAAGGTGGTTGACGACTCCTTCTTCTAACTTCATTAATACGTACAAAATCAAACCACCAAATGCCCAAGATACTGCACAAACATCTAGAATCAAAGGCATCAAGTTTCGTGTTATTCTGCTTACAAAGGGTCCAAGATTTGCTACCATAACTAACCTTAGAAAGAACCAAACTATTATAGAGCCTAATTTCAGTCTTTAGATTAGTCTAGTTCTCCACACTCTCCATAGATTTCTAAAAGTCCCAGCGGCAATGCCTATTCTTCTATTTATCTCATGTCGCACATCACCAGTATCGGTTGCTTAGCTCCCAAGATTATTAAACTGAGACACTTGCGAGTGGTCATTGAAAGCATATGAAGCACCATCTGACTAACTAATTTTCATCACTTTAGTTTTTTCTCTGTTTATCACCAAACATACTCTATTATCAGTCTCATCAACAGCCCTAATGAACGAATTCATCTCATCAACATCATTAGCTAACAAGGCCAAATCACCTGCATCATCTAAATCAGAAATTTTGAGATCTCTAGACCGTTTAAGGACAAAATCTTTCCCTTGCACAGAATTTCGCATAACATAATCAATAACCTAACTAAAGAGAAAAGGAGGCAAAATGCACCCTTGTCTAACTCCACTAGAACGCTAAACCAATTACTACAAGCCTTACCAACTCTCATACACGATTCAGTGTTATTATAGAGAGCTTTCATTACACTAACTAACTTATCAGGTATTTCATATGATCTAATGATTAATCACATATTATATCGATCAACAGATTCAAAAGCCTTTTTGAAATCTATAAAGTTAGCAACCACAGGTTTCTAAAACTCTAAACATTTCTCAAGAATGTGCCAAAGTGAAAATATTTGATCAATACATCTCCTACGACTTCTGAATCCACACTGTTCATCACGCAGTTGTTCATCAACCAAATTCTTAATTCTATTAAATATAATCATGCAAAGAATTTTACCTGGAACAGAAAGTAAATTAATTCCTATAATTTTTATAAAAACTGCGATCACCATTTTTAAAAATTGGGACAATAATTCTTTTAGTAACATTCTTAGGAACAACACTTTTATCATAAAAAATATTCAGAATTTCAGTCAGCCATGTGACAACACAAATGTTCCCAGTTCTAAGCATTTCAGTGGTGATTTCATCCACCCCTGGGGAATTATCCAGTTTTAATTTAGAGATAGCCAAAGTGACTTCGGAATGTGATATAGAGCCATCATTAAAGCTGGTAATGCATTTATCCTTATTACAAACAATGGGAGTAGAAATAATCACATTATTTAGAACATATCTGAAATGCTCAGCATGCCTAGCCATAAAAAATCCTCAGCTTCAACCACCTTGCCATGTTATCCCTTAATCCCCATGTGTCTATCTGTTTCTTTCCACATAAAACATTAACATTCTGATACAAGGCATGGGGCAAAGACCTGTTCCTCCTCCGCTAAAGGTTGAAGTCACCGATGGTGGTAGGAATTTCAGGCACCACCTTGTCAAGTGGAACTTTTCAAGAGCCATATCACCTGCCTGAGACATATTACTTCAGTTTAGGATTGGCGATGCCCAACTATCTAAGTGAGAGTTGAGGTTCTCCCACTGCTAAAGGCTTTAGCCACCCATGCTGGTAGGAACTTCAGGCGCCAGCTTTTCTAGTGGACGTTTTCAAGAACCATAGACCTGCCAGAGATATATTACTCCAGTTTAGGATTGGTGATGCCCAACTAGCTAATTGAGGTTCAGTTACCTGCGATGGTCTCTGATCAGGATTATTCACCAACTGATATAAGGTACCCGTGCCTCTGTTTGCTTAGGGCTGGCAACCCACAAGCAAACAGAAAACACAGCGACAGATTTTCCCTCAACATAGCCCCACCAGTGCAGCAATTCCAGGATCCATAATCAACCTCAAGGCCATAAATCAGTCCAGTCTAGTAGGTATAAATGGTTAGCACCAGAACCCTGTGAAGTTGACCACTCCTCAGCAGGGCAGAAGAGAAAAAGAAAAATAGTGACCACAGTTGACGAGATCAGTAGGCCACACTGATCTGGCAGTCCCACTCTCCCGTTCCTTTCCAAAAGAGAGTATTTCTTTTGAAAGGTACTGACGATCTGAACCACGAGAAGTCGGGTCGGACATTGGGTGCTAGGCGTGGTCGGCTGATAGCATCATCATTGGGGTTGGCATATAAGTCTTCTAGCAACCATTTACAGACCGATAACTTGCAACATCCTTTAAATTTTCGCCGGTTCCATATTTAGTGATTCCTAACGATATAAGTTTAAAATACCTAACGATTTGAAATGCGAATTATAATATTTCATTAATATCAGAATCGAACAAAAAAATGGTTTTCTAATTATACTTAAAAATTGTTTCGCTTTCCTACCCACCCTAGTGGTAAGAGGTCAACTCATTGTTGCCAAATGAATTTTCATGACCGTCACATTCCGCCACCAAAATTCAAAATTCTAGCATAAATACATTATTTATAATATATATTTAAAATTTTCGAACTTTACCACCATTAACGGCAGTACCAAACTGAAAACACCGGTTCTCGTCCGATTACCCGATTACCGAAGTTAAGCAGCTTTGGGCGCGGTCGGCAGTCTGGGAAGGTGACTATCTGGGAACACCGCGTGCAGTTGGCAAAAAATCTGCTGAGACTCCTGTCAGACCTGTGGCAAGCAGCTGCTTGAGGAAGTATTTTTTTAGAGGTCGCAATTATATGTTTTGGGAGATCCGTGAATTACGATCCTGCGAATCGTAATATTTAATCAATAACTATCCAGCTGAAAAAGAATTTTTAATTTATCTCTTTAAAAAAAAAGGCTTGATGTCGAGAGACAGAAGACATATTACCTAGTTTTTTATTTTGAAAACGAGATAAAAACTCAATATTAATGAATGTCGATATTTTAATGAGCAGTCATTTTAATGAGTGTTATTTGAAAATAGCCTTGCTTACAAAATTAACTTATTCGAATATGAATTAATGCATAATAAAAAATAATCGTAAAATTAAGATAAAGTATCCAAAAATAGATACAAAATAAAAAGAACAAAAAGCTGATAAATTGCAGCTGCGAGACTGAGATGATTTTTGCTTAGTGAATTACATAAACAAAAACATAAAAAAGGTATTTAAAAATAGTTTAGAAGCTTTACGGTATGGGTTTATCATCTGGTGAGAATTATTAGAAATTTTTTTCGTGTTTTCAGAATTGAATAAAGCGTCACTCTTTTTTCCAAGCACAACTCGGACAAAACATGGATCCAATGAATGAGGCTTAGGAATCATGAGATTAGAGCGATTCATTTACGGTAGATCAGTATTCGCGGTTATGAATCGACGAAGCTACGAATGTCAGTTGGCTGAACCATAATCCTAAATCGAAGGAACTATAAGTCGAAGGAATACTGTTATAAATCAGTGAAGACATAATCATGGGCACCGCCAGGTGTTTTTTTGTTTTTTTTTGTGGGTGTATGTGGGGAATGGGACAATTTTTTTGTTATATTTCTTATTTTCTAATAATTTCTTTGCACCTAAGAATAAAATTCAGGGGGGAGTAAATGTCTGATTTGTCCTCCCTGCCAGTGCCCATACATATAAGTAGATATAGACATAACTATAAGTGCATAAAACCGTAAAATGAATAAATGGAGCTATAGCTATATGCAGAGTCAGAATTATAAGTGGATCAAGTCATAACTGTAAACAAATGGACTCATCGACCAAAAAAATTGACTAAGTCATAAATAAAAGTTTATGGAATAATAATTATAGGTAGATGGAGCTATACCATAATGGAGCTATACCATAATAATCATGACGACTAAAATAAACGGAGTCGTATTATAAGCAATAAAGTAGTAACTACAGTAGTGCAAAAAGTAGTAACTATAGTAATCATAAGCGACAAAGTCATAACTATAAGCAAGCAAAGCCATAAACTGTAAATAAATACTTTTAGTTTCATATAGATATCAAATTTAGAGGAAAAATTGACTTAAGTAAGGTGGGATTTGACCTTTTGATAACATTTTACGTGTTCTGTTATCAGGAAGTCATGGGTTCGTATTCCACCCGGCTTAAGACATTTTTTTCCCTATAAATTTGATATGAACTTGAAACTAAGAGGTGATTATAAACATTCTATTGAAACTAAGGCGGGAAATTTATTTAGTATAAGTAAACAGCCATACGTTGACGGACTCATAACTATTACATCAATGGAGTTACAATGATGAGAAAATCGAGACCGATAAGTAAAAGGAATGTGATAATCAAAGGCCAGTGGGCCATAATTGGAGAAAATTATGCAAAGACTGATGGGTAATACCAGAATAAAGGAACCAAAAAGAAATGGCGCAGAAATAAGTTTAAAAATCATAGTTAGGTTGTTCTGTGGTAAGTCAAGCAAGGGCACTTCTTAGTTTCAGCTTTGTTTGAAAATATTTGTAGGTATAATAATATTTATAGTGAAATGAATCTCTGCAAGCTTCAATTTTTAAAAACAGTTGTTTCAGAGAAATAATTTCGTAAAGTCTCATGCTAATCGGCACTTTTTAAGCAAAAAGTGCGAAACAATAAGTTTCTTTTTGTAAATCGCATTCTAATTAAGTTAGAGCAATGACGTTTTGTGCTACATCTCATTATATGCTCTTATAAAATAAGCTAATAAAATTGTTTAATAATAAAAATATTATTTAAGATTTAAACAGGCATAGTCACGTTTAATTAGGTGAAAGAAAAGGACCCCTTAAAAAAGGGCTGCGCGCAGTTCCCACTGGACGAAAGATCCACCTCTGTCCCGGATGATAGGAAGGAGCAACTTTTATTTAAAGAGAGAGTTAAAAAATGTCAAGGCCATGCAGCGTGTTCTTTAATGTGCACAGGGCATGGCTCTCCTGCACACAGAGACACTGCTTAACATCCTATCCGACTGACGGCGGGCTTCCCAAGCTCAGCGGTGTTCCCTTTCTCACCAGGGGCAGAACAGGGGTTAGTGGAGAAAATTCTCAACGCAAACCCAGTTGGGACTCGAACCTGGGAACTGCAGATTACCTGGAACACTATCGACTGCGCCAATCTTCGCTCCACTCCGCGCGCGTGCGGAGTGGGGGGACCAAACGTTTTAGATTAAAAGGATAAATTAAAAATTCTTTTTATGCTGCATAATGGCATTTGAAATATTACTACACTTAATTCTCGCCGTTGCGCGATAGCTGGTTCCTAGAAATGGAAAACGCGCAAAAATAGAACTTTTAACCTGTTATATTTCAACATAGGGTGTAATAATATTTTGGAGTAATTTCCTAATTTTATTACAGTAGAAAAATATTGAACAACTACGGTTATTGAAAAATTTGAGTAAAATAATTTTGACATTTAAATATCGAAGCAAAATTTAAGAGATTGACTCCTGCACGTGGGCCGTTAGCCCTGCACAGTTTGACGACAGAATAATATTTCATACTGGCAGACATGTTGGCGTTGCTTCGGCTCTGAAACCCTCTGAAGTATATCGTAGATGGCACACCCATGTCCCAAGCTCTCATTTGCCTTAAAACTCATTATGATAGTTTCTTCCCACCGTTATCCACCAGTAAAAAGTTTATTTCGCTCCTCTAGAAGAGATCCAATCCAGTGGTGTCACCCCATTTTATTAACAATCGGTTTCCATACCGAGAAGGGGTAGGGTATCTGGACGAAGCGGCAATTTAGTTTGTTAGACACTGGTACCACATTCTGGGGAATGAATCCTCCCCTTGGAAAAATGTTTGTAAATATTACATTTGAGATTGCATGATAGGTAAGTATCAATATACTATAATTAACTTTAACTACAAAAGTTGCATCTCAACAAAAGAGTCGCACAAAATGCAGATCCTATCTAAAAATATTAAAAACTAACCCCTACCGGGATAAACCTGCAATTAGTGGCAGTGATTCTGAAAATAAATAATATAACTATAAATAAGAGCAATATATTTTATTTTTCATGCAACTGTAGGATACATATGAAGAACATAACATACATAAGTGATTAAATCAACCTTCAAATTTTAATAAAATAAGCGTAAAATGAAATCGTCACACCATATACATTTTTGACAAGATGCTAAACTTTCATCTATAGCGTATCACTCCTCCTAGTCCATAGTCCAGTAGTGCCCAACCTTTACTCTACTCGAGCAAATTAAGAATTTAAAAATTTTGGACGAGCCACACATAGGACGACGACCTTTTTTTTTTGAAAAAATCAGCAACAATAGGTAAAAGAAAACAGTAATATTACACTACTACTGTTTATTACTACTACTAATCTACTACAAATTAAATACAATACAGGAGAAACAAAACATATTAATAATCAATGTGAAGACTGACATTGCATGTCTTCGGCCAGTTTATTGTACTCTGGTACATAAGGTGTTACAGCAAGAGTCATGCAATCATTCAGATGTTCATTTGTTACTCTGGATCTGAACTTTGATTTTAAAAATTTCATTGTCGAAAAGCCACTTTCACAAAGGTAAGTTAATCCAAAGCAGGAGTTTAACCTTTGGAAAGTTTCCTTTTCAAGTGGATATTTTCTCTCATCCACAAGAGTCATGCAATCATTCAGATGTTCATTTGTTACTCTGGATCTGAACTTTGATTTTAAAAATTTCATTGTCGAAAAGCCACTTTCACAAAGGTAAGTTAATCCAAAGCAGGAGTTTAACCTTTGGAAAGTTTCCTTTTCAAGTGGATATTTTCTCTCATCCATCATCATCATCATCATCATCATCCTCAAGCAGCCATGGGCTACGGAGGTCCAACCAGACCGTACAATTTAGTTCTCCAAGCAAGTCTATCCTGAGCTACATCTACTGCATCTGGCCACTGCACACCAATTCTAACAAGGTCCTGTTTGACATTGTCTGCCCACCGCATCCTAGGTCTCCCCTTCTTTCTGAGGCCTTTAGGCACACTGTTCATAACCCTATTCGCCAATCTATAATTATTCATGCGGGCAACATGGCCAAACCAACGGAGTCTCTCTCTGCACAATATGCTGCTTAAAGGAGGTTGCAAACTCCTTTGCCTAATTTCATCATTAGTTACAAAGTTGAACCACCTAATGCCCAAGATACTGCGTAAGCATCTGGAATCAAAAGCATCTAGTTTCCTGTTATCTTGTTTACAAAGTGTCCAAGTTTCACTACCATAACTAACCCTAGAAAGAACCAAACTATTATACAGTCTAATTTTAGTCTTTAGGTGTATACGCCTATTTCTCCACACTCTCCATAGGTTCTTAAAAGTCCCGGCAGCAATCCCTATTCGTCTGTTAATCTCATGCCGCACATCACCATTATCTGTTACATAGCTCCCAAGATAATTAAACTGTGACACCTGCTCAAGACTGCAACCATTCAGCTTAACTGAATCACAGCCTGCCTGACCAATTTTCATCACTTTAGTTTTCTCTCTGTTTATAACCAAACCTACTCTACTACCAGTCTCATCAACAGCTCGAATGAAAGAGTTCATCTCATCAACATCATTTGCCAAAAGGGCTAAATCATCAGCATAATCTAAATCAGACATTTTCGTATCTCCAGCCCATTTAAGGCCAAAATCTTTCCCTTGAAGTGAATTTCGCATAACATAATCAATAACCAAGCTAAAGAGAAAAGGAGACAAAATGCACCCTTGTCGAACACCAGAAGTAATGCTAAACCAATTGCTACAAGCCTTACCAACTCTCACACACGACTCAGTGTTATTATAGAGAGCTTTCATAATGTTAACTAACTTGTCTGGTATACCATATGATTTCACAATCAACCACAAATTATGACGATCAACAGAGTCAAAAGCCTTTTTGAAATCAACAAAGCTAGCAACCAAAGGTTTCTGAAACTCTAAACATTTCTCAAGAATCTGCCTAAGTGAAAATATCTGATCCACACATCCCCTACCACTTCTGAATCCACATTGCTCATCACGCAATTGACTGTCAACCAGATTCTTAATTCTATTAAGCACAATCATGGAAAGAACTTTACCTGGAACAGAGAGTAGGCTGACACCCCTATAGTTATCACAAGAACTGCGATCACCTTTTTTGAAAATAGGGATAACAATAGCTCTGGTAAAATCCTTAGGAACCATGCCTTTATCATAAAAGATATTCAGAATTTCAGTCATCCAAGTGGTAACCAAAACATTCCCAGCTCGAAGCATTTCCGTACTAATTTCATCTACCCCTGGAGATTTATGAAGTTTAAGTTTAGAAACAGCCAAAATAACTTCAGATTGTGTTATAGGGCCAACATTAAAGCCACCAATGCATCTATCATCATTGCAAACAATGGGAGTAGAACTAACTACATTGTTTAGAACATCACTGAAATGCTCAGCCCACCTAGCCATGACAGAATCCTCCCCTTCTATAACCTTACCATGTTTATCCTTCAATCCTTGTATGCCTGTCCGTTTTCTACCACACAAAACATTAACTATCTGGTACAGCTCTCTGCTGTTGTGCTGTCTAACTGCTTCCTCGGCTTTGTCAGCCAAACCATCAAGCCAAAGATTCTTATCAGCAGCTAACTGATCCTTTACAAGTTTATTAAGGTCTCTGTAATGCTTTCTATTAGGACTAGTAGGGTATTGATTAAGGGCATTCCTGCAGTTCTTTCTTTCCGAAATAAGCTCAAGTGCCTTATCACTCAGATAATTTTGCCTCTTCTGCTCCTTTTTTCCTAAAAGAGTACTGTTAGTGTCCAAAAAAGCCTGTTTAAAATGATCCCATTCTTCCTCAACTTCAGTAGTAAGCAAACCATGACTGTCATAATGACTAAGTAACCTATCATGGTAAGCTTTGGCTATAACTGGATCTTTCAGAGCTTCAGTATTAAAAGTAAATTTTTTAACCCTAGCACAACACTTTTTAAGTTTAAGTTGCAACACACTTTTAACAAGGTAATGGTCAGATCCAATTTCAGCTCCCCTATATGCCCTGGTATTCCTAACAGAACTAGCCCATTTGCTGTTAATTAATATGTAATCAATCATATTCTTATGCAGCCCATCAGGTGAAACCCATGTGTACTTATGTATGTCGCGGTGTTTGTAATAAGTGTTAGTTATTCTGAATCCATTGAGTTTACTTATCTGTAGGAGACGTTGCCCATTGCCATTGCAGCTACCAATACCAAAAGGGCCTATTACTCCTCCCCAAAGGTCAGAGTCAGTACCAACTTTGGCATTGAAGTCACCAAGAACAAGGGTAATATCTCCTTTCTTGACAGAATTCAAAATATCCTGAAGTTGTTCATAAAACCTATCCTTCTCATCCTCATCGGTATCCTCAGTGGGGGCATAACAGCAGATAACATTCAAGTCTTTAACGCTTGTCTGAAATTTTGCTGTAAGAAACCTTTCATTAATGCACTCATATCCTAGAAGAGCATCGCTAGCGTGTCTGCTGAGAAGCAGACCCACGCCTTGGTGATGCTTATTGTCATCCCTCCCTGAAAAGAGAAATTTAAGATTATTTTTAAGAATCTCACCTTTATCAGTCCATCTGGTCTCTTGCAAGCCGAGAATATCTAAATTATAATGGTGGAATTCTTGTGTGAGGACATCAAGAGAAAAAGCTCTGTGCAGAGTCCTCACATTCCAACTACCTATGGAGAGAAAAATGGTTAGTGGGATGTTTATAGAAACTATGTTTATTGAGAGAGGGAATGCCGACAATATCAAACAGCCCCCTAATCGCAGACATGGGGCAAAGACCCGTTCCCCCACTACTAAAGGCTGAAGCCATCTACACTGGAAGACTTCCTCCAATGTAGAATTTGACGATGCCAATAGAAGCAAAGAGTTCAGGTGCCTGCGATGACTTCTGCTCAGGATTATCCACAAGTGTCCAAAAATCAGTTTGTAATACTTTTGTTTTTAATTGTAGGTCAGATGAAAATCAATTATTTCCATTTCTAAAATACTGACATTTTTATTCAACATTGCAATCTTTTGCGATATTTTAGAAATATTACCAAGATTGAGTTTATTCATTTTGATTGTTTTATCTGTAAGAAAGGATAAATCTGACAACCAGCCATGATCATTAAGTTCTTGATAAGTTTCGTTTCTGGATTCTACAAACAGTTTTATCTCTGGAAGAAGCTCTACAAATTGTTGTAGGACTTTTCCTTTACTAAACCATCTAACTTCAGAATGTAACATTAAAGTTCCATACTCAGCATCAAGTTCATCAGTCAGTATTTTGAATAATCTGCTCTGAAGTGGTCTAGCTTGAATAGAATTTACAATTTTCAGAACAACTTTCATGACATGTTCATAATGGAACACTTTTGTACATAATGCCTGTTGATGAATGATGCAGTGATAATGAAAAAAATTTGGAAACTCAGCATCATTCTTACATAATGTGATGAAGCCAACATTAGAACCAATCATGGCAGGTGCTCCGTCGGTTGCTATGGACACAAGTTTTTGAAGGGGCAGATTAATTTCTTTAATGTAGTTTTTAATAACTTGGTATATGTCCTTTCCACGTGTATTTCCTTGTAGTGGCAAAACTGAAAGTATATCTACTTTTACTGAGCAATCGTTAAAGACCATCCTTATAAAAATATTTATTTCAGCAATATTTCAGATGTCTGTTGATTCATCACATTAAAAAAACGCATTTTTCTAAATCGTTTTTTCTTTGCAATTTGATATTTTCAGACATTGCTTTTATTCTACGAGTGACTCAATTTCTTGATAATTGAACATCTTCAATAGCTGATATAATTTCCTTCTTATTTTTAAATTCTTGAAACAATGTTTCCGCTGCAGCAAGCATTGCTTCTTTAATTATGTTGCCGTCGTCAAAGGGTTTTTTGAGCATTGCAAGTATATGTGCAATCTTAAATGAAGCAATTGTAGCAGCTCTTGATTTAGTCACGGACTTAGTAAATATAGATTGTTGGGCAACTAATGTGGTTTTCAATTCTTTCACTTTAGATTTTCTTAAACTGCTGTTAACAGGATATTCAGTATCATATTTTTTATGAACCGTTGTAAAATGTTCTACGTTGCACTTTTTTCCAATAGCAACTGTTGAACGAGCAAATCAAACAAATACATTTGTTCTCAAAAAAATATTTCTCTTCCCAATCTTTTTGAAAATTGTAAGTGTATGTCCGTTTTTTCTTTTTCTCTGGCTCATATTCAGACGTAATTCAGGTAACTATAAGATAAATATAATTGTTAGTATATTAACCCTTAAAATAAATCAAACGAATATTTTTATACCTGGTTGAAACCATC
Source organism: Ryuthela nishihirai (assembly GCA_038380435.1). NCBI lineage: Eukaryota > Metazoa > Arthropoda > Arachnida > Araneae > Heptathelidae > Ryuthela > Ryuthela nishihirai. The sequence continues at coordinate 77,774,474 of JAWZYU010000007.1, read as the reverse complement.
CGTCAGTTCATACACAAATTCAAAGTTCGCTCCGTGTAAATACGGAGACGCGTTAAATATTACGAAAATAAAAACTTATAACCACTATAAAAAATATACATACACTGCTCTCGCGGTGAATGATAACTCGTGCATTAAGGGGAAGGAGAGGGGGGGGAGGGGTCAGTAAAGGCGCATGTCAAGTGCGCATCGTTCAAGGCCAGCCGATTGTTAGGCGTGTCACTTGGGCTGAAAGGGACGTATGTCCTAAACGGCCACTAATAAAAATTAATTTATACATATATTTATGTATAATTTTTAAAACTATTTTATTTTTAATAAACGTGATGAATCTGAATACGCGAGCCGCGAGCCACATTAAAACGGTACGCGAGCAACGTGTTTGCTCGTGAGTTACGGGTTGGGCACCGTCTACGGCACTACTTTTCTTCTTTTTCAAACACGGATGTCACATGGTGATGTAAGTACCAATTATTATGGTCCAGGGTCAAGATACTCGTACTTAAAATTCTCGGAAATAAATCGTTTATTTTTTGTGAAGTGTCAAAGATCTTTATGCGAAATTTGGGGAGATGTTTTAATGTTTATTTATTTTCTCAGAACGCTGCGCGGAGAATTCTGTGTAGTGCGCGGCAACATTTCATGTGCAGCGCACATTCTTCCAGTTTCCGGAAACTGGCGTAAATTTTAACAACCGGTTTCCGGAAATCGGTGGAAACCGGCTGGGTGACACCACTGGTCCAATCAAAACAAAAAAAGTAGAAATACAAACAATACAAGAAGATTATAACATTATTACATGATGGCTCAACCAAAATAAAATCTATTTAAACAGTAAAAAAAGAAATAGATGCTTTTCCATTCACCACGGTATGAAATCACTACTAATTTGCATATGAAAATACATAAATTAAACTATACTAATAAAGAAAATATACACAATGAAAATAAATGTGACTATGATAAAATTGATCGTGAAGATAAAATAAAATATTTAGGTTTATTTTTCGATAATACATTTCGCTGGAATACACAAAAGCTATAAATAATCCCTCAAGCACCTGCTTGTCACAGAGGTCTGACAGGAGCCTATCAGTTTATACGCCATAGTAGGAGGTCAGAACTCAGCAGAGAAACAACACAAACAACCATGCTTGATCCGGGTTTGAACCCAGGTCCCTTTGATCAGTAGGCAACCACGGTACCCACTCGGCCACGGATTGGTGATTTACGCAGCATTCGTCGCGTACCTGAGGGAGAATAGTGTCGAGGTGGTATCATGCAACGATTAAATTTTTTCTAGCAATTAACAATTTATTTGACTTTTGCAATGAAACAAAAAATTGCTAATGTGGTGTAATCATTAATTGTAATTTAACTACTACTACCACTACAATACTCATTTGCGATGCTAACTACCGCATCAAAATTGAAGACTTACCAAAAGACAAGTGTTCTGCAACACGGAATCGAGGGACAGGATTTGACCAAGTTTAATGTGGTGTCGCTGACCTAGAAGGGCTTTAAAAATTCTGCTAAAGTAGTATTGCATCATTTGTGGAATTTTTTACCTAGTAAGCAAAAAAAAAATTAATATATAATGGTGCTGCAACCAAATCTGGTTATATTTCATGGAACGACCTTTTGGAGATAAAGGTATTAGAATTATCACAGCTCAATTAAAAACTAAAATTATTGCAATTTTCGACTCTTTATAAGTCCGTCTTAAGATTGTGGAAAAAAGAGCATAAATTAGCATGTTTTCTAAGGCGAGATGTTTAAAAGTGTCGAACAGCTCGAGACCGCAGTAGTGTCATTTGTAATATTGCAAAAATTTTCAAGTATCGAAGTTGTGAAAATTCAGGGAAATATCTACTAAGGGTCATTTAGGAGCAATTTAATATAGATGTAAAGTGTCCTTCTCTTATTTTATTTAAATTTGATATACTTTTAGTACCCATGGGTAAACTGAAAAAGCTAATTTTCTTTGTTCCATACTTAGTAGGGTTTAAACTATACCGTTCACATATAAGAAAAAAAAATCAAATTTTAGCGATTAAGATTTGTTTGTACGCTTATAACTCAAATTTCATTTTTATGCAATGTTAAAAAAAAGTCTTATTTTAACCTTTATCTCTTGGTATTTCTGACGGAACCCGGAATTTTTATAGTTAGAATCAATATTTCCGTTAAAAAAGTAAGAGATGGAATTCACTATTAACCTATTGAAGGAGTAAGCCTAATTGTAATAAGAATAAGAAGAACAACATATCGGGTTTGATGATTATAGGATTCTGGTTTTCAAAAAGAATGAAGTATTTCATATTTCCACTTTGCGCCCTCTAACAGTGAAAATTCGACCAAATGAATGTTTGAGAAAATGTTAAGTAGTAATATTTTATTACTTCCTACACAACACAAAACGAAGTTTTCATTTATCTCATAAATCAAAACTTTTATCTCTTAAAACAGTTTTGTTTGCTCACCCTCCTTGGTTACGAGTGAAAATTGTTGATTTCAGTATGAACTTCTTGAACCTCACACTCCCTTCCGAAATTTCAAATGTCTAGCATGAATAGAGAGTGCGGCAAGGAAGTAATGAGATGGAAATAAAATATGCAGTACGAACATCATTCCGCGAGACGACACTATAGGACTAAAGTGTGCCTTGGTAGTGACGCTAACCGTAAGCAGTTGGGATTGCACTGTTGTTTCGTATGGACGTGGTTTGTGCATCGTGTATTTCTGCGCCATCAAAAACCCATCAATGAAACAACGTGTCAACATCAAGTATTGTACAAAACTAGAGAAAAGCCTCGACTGAAATGTTGCGAATTGCTTCTGGGGATGAGACTGTATCCAGAGCACAAAGCATTTCGATGGTTTTAGCTCTCTCAAGAGGGGAGAGAAGATGCGGACGATGACTCTCGCAGTGGACGACAGAAACGACCTTGAACCAAGAATTGTTGCACAAAGTGCCCAATATATTTCCAAGAGATCATTGGTGGACACTTGGAATGATGGCAAATGAACTAAATGGGAGTGAAGAATCGACAAGGTCTGTAATTACCACAGACCTGGGTTTACAAGACAACGCGCATGCTCTCACAGCGATCAATGTAAGATCCTTTCTGGCCAAAAAAAGTGGTAGTGCTGCATCAGCTCTCCCTATTTCCCAGAACTGGCTCTAGCAAACTTTTTCCTGTTTCCCAAGTTGAAATTTGGATTGAAAGGTCCCTGATTTGATACGGTCGATGGCATTCAGAAGAAGAATGACAGAACTGAATACCATCAGAACAGAAGAATTTTACAAATCTCTCCCAAAGTTTATACGAGTGCTGCAATAAGAGTATTTAGACCTTAAAGGAACTGTTTTGAGGGAAATGGTTAATAAACACGTTGCCTTATGGTTTTTATTTTATTATAGTCTCATTACTTTTCTGCCGCACTCTGTAGATCGTTTCCAATATTCGCTTAAAGTTTGGTCATCTCTAAAACTTCTCCACTAGAGGGTACTATTAAAACTATTGGGATTTTGGTAAAGTACGAAACTAATATTTCTACAATACCTAAAGAGGGCGCTGTTAAAACTACTGGAAGATTCAAAAGCGCTAAACGTAATATTTCGTCAATACCTATCCAACCAGAAAATATTTTTATTTATTTATTTCTAAAAACGAAACAGTTGAATGTCTACAGACAGAAAATAAAATGAAAACAACAGATCATTTTTTTGAAAATGAACAAAAAATGCGGTTTATGTTTTTCCAAAATAAATTGATTTGAGCTCAGTATTTCCACCGTCCAGTGCAATTACTACGCCCAAATGAAAAGGAAAAGGATTAAAGGCCTTTAAACAGCCGTTGTAATGAAGTGTGAATTCAAGCTGACAGGTTCCTGTATGACCTCTGTGGCAAGCAGCTGCCTGAGGGGTAGTTCATTATTTACTTTACTGATCTTTGCTGACATGAACAAGATTTCAGAGTTCCTGTTGAGTAGCATTTCTATGTTCCATCAAAAGATAAAGTGATAGGATGGGCGTCAAAAGACTTACTGCTCTAATGAAGCATAAAGAGCACAAACAAATTACACATGAGATAGTAGTGTGTAGTATAAAAAAAACTCATCACGGCTTGTTGTAGTCATGAGTTGAAATTCTCTCACCGAATCTTTATTATTTGTGAACACAAGGTGGTTGTGGTACATTGTAAAAAAGAGGGTAGAGTTTCATCAATTTATGGTGTCATCATCCTCTCGTATCTTGGGAAGCTTCTATCAATTCTAAATTGCAAGCGTTCCCAGATTTAAAGTTAGTACTACATAGAGAGAGAAATAGGATAGGGTGAAGTCTGTAGAAATAGGGGAATTAAGTTATAATTTTTGTGATTGCAGGCGTTGTGATAGAGACAAAAGATAAAGTCGTCTGGGTATCTTCTCTTCAGCGGTTGAGGTGACAGGTTTATATTCCATCATAGTTATGGGGGAAAGTTCTATTCTAGTTGATATCCAGGTATGGTTGTTGTGTTGTAGGTTCCTTTCTTGAGTTTGTTGGCGTCTGGAGGTGGGCAATTCCATCCAGTGGTTCTGCAATCAGAGTTAGAGATTCGCGAGCCTTTGAAAGGTGCCAATACTTGCAAGTAACCTGTTGTTTTCTTTCCTTCTATATTCTGTTGTATAACGTCGTGTCTTTTAGAAACTTGATGATTAGATGGTATATTTTATTTTTATGATTCTCAATACTTTCAAATGAGAATTCTTGCACTCTCAGTTTTCTCATTTCATTAAAGAGAATATTTCTATGTATAGAGTAACACAGTTAAGGATAACATGTGGCACGGTTTCATTTACATTGCAATTTTGGCATTCTGGTCTCCGATTTTTTCATTAGGTGCATTTTATCATTTAATGGTGTGTGGCCTGTTCTTAACCGAGTGATTTTGACTTGCTCTTTTCTGTTTTTGAGGCAAGAGCATGTTTTTGAAATATTTTTGGACACTAGTCTTCTATGATTGGGTGCCTGAAGTTTGTTCTGCGAAAATGTTTTGAAGACTTTTCAATGGTTGTGAATTGATGATTGCCTTGAGTTTGTTTGATATTGTAGGAGTTTTGGTTCATGGGAGTAGCACTACTGATTTCTTTAGTTAGTTTGTCAGAAACCTCATTTCCATTGAGTCCAATGTGGCTACGCACCCACTGGAAACAGATTTTATTATTATTATTGTTTTTGACAGTTGTAGGATATTCTGGTGGCAGCATTTGTAAGGTTCTTTTTCATAGAAAGAAGTGCTGCTTTGCTCTCTGTGATAAACATAATTCTTTTATTTCTTTCCTTTTTTGTCCATCTTAAGTGTCTAAATAAAGAAAATAATTATATTCAATTTTATACTCTATTTGTACTTCCAGCAGACCAGGAGGAATATTTTTCTGAACTTCTCTTTCACTTTACCTACTTTGTTCTCCCCCCACCCCCTCTTTTCTGTTTCATTCAGATCTTTTTTCTAGTCTTTACCCTGTCATGTACTTTCGGGGAGGAGGGATTGTGGAAAACCAGGATTCCCCCTCAAGTTTTTCCAGCCGGCATTCTCCTCAGTTGGGGGCAGACGAAGCACGTTGGGGGTAGACTTGACCTGCGACGTTCCCCCTCAGCTGTTCTACCCCCCCCTATCGACATTCGGCCGACCGCAGGAGCTGGGATTTCGCTGGAGCTCACGCAGCTCGGCCGTTTGTCTTCTCCCCCACACTATTAAGGCCCTGCGAACACTTTCTCCCTTCTGTATTAAAAATCCCAGAGCTTAGATAGGTTAGCATTCCCATTTTCTCACTCGGTACCTCCCCCCATTTATTTAATTTGTACATTTACCCCCTTTATTTTCGTTTTATTTATTTATTTCATTAATTATTTATTTATTTAATCATCCACTCTTACATTCTAATAAATATATCCGTCCTTACATTTCTTTTTCTTTTTACCTCCTCCACCCCTTCTTCTTTCCCCTCTTCTATTTTTCTTCTCTCACTTTTCGTCTGTCCATGTTTTTCTCCCCCTCCCATTTTTATTTCTTTAATTATCTACTTTATTTTCTATCTAATCTCTTCTTCTTCCACTCACTTTCATTATTATTTTTAGTTCCATTATTATATTTCGCTCCATTATTATTTCCCCCTTTTTCTCCCTCTTTTCTTTCACTCCTTCTCTTTCCCTCTTTTTCCATCTTTTTATATTCCCGCTAATACTTTTTTTAATTCTCTTTTTCTCACTATACTTATTTGAACTAACCTCTCCTATCTTTCTCTTCCTTCTTCTCCCCTTTCCCCTACCCCTGATTCCACTTCACCCCTTATTTTTCACTCTCTCCCTCTTCACTCTCTGCCCATCTTCGTCTGTTTATTTTTAACCACCCTCCTCCCGCTTTTTTTCTCTCCCTCTGACCCTCACTCTTTTTATAAACCCCCCTTTCTTTCTCTCTCCTTCTTTTCTCCCTCTTTCCCCCTTTTTTATTTCTATTTCTTTATTTATTTCTTTATTTTTTCTTCATATTTTAATTTTTACTTCTTATTTTTATTTTTTATTATTTTTGCATTTTTTTTCTCTCTCTCTCTCTATTATCTACCTTTTCACCTCCCGTTTTCATTCTTTCTTTTCTTCAATTTCTCGCTTCACACGTTCACCTCCCTCCCGATCTGTGCTCACAATCTGATCTTGCCTACAACTAGCCGTGTCATGTGCTTCAGTGAGGACTCAGGGGTGCCTGGGCCCACACTGCTGTGCTTTCGGCCGGCGTGCTCCCCTACCTTGGTGAGTGGTGGGGTTCGGGGGTGAAGTCCCGACCAGCATCGTTCCTCCTAATCCAGGTTCCACCCACTTCGGAGGCCACGGGTTCCCGCTGGTCTTTTCCTCTCCAAGGCCGACAAGATCCAGTGCAGTCACTGCACAGGACCTCGGTCGACCATCTTTGGTGAACGCTTCTCTTTTCATGTACTTTCCTAAGAACCTTTCCTTCCCTAATTTAAAGAAAACTAAATTCAAAATATAGTAATATGTACTAAGTTTGGAACTCAAAATTCAAAATTACATTCTCACGATTACCACAGATTGGCATATATATATTCGACTGAAATTTTTACATTATACGTTTCGGCTCTTATTTTTAGGCAATGCGCAAAATTCAAATGGCTTCCACTCCACCTCAATGATTATGCAACCAGACGAAACCTGATTCTATCAGCCTCAAATGTCATGCTCACAATATCAGGTCCTTTCCCAGCTGTAACGCTTAAGGATTTACTTATTTGAAGGCTTACTTAGACAGTAGATGGGTCAACGTGACGCCCTCTGTATAATGTAGTACTATCCAGTACAGTGGAGCATTTGGGGGGGCGTCATGGAATTTCATTCCCTGTCCATCTCAAGGCTTCTTTCGGTGCCATGAGTTCTGTATCTGTTGAGCTGGTGCATATTGTCAGCTAGAACATAAATCTATAGTTGTCTTCTTTGTCGTAGAATGCCCCTGAGGCAAAGTTAGTTTCCTTGTTTAGAGCTCCATCTGTAAAAATGTTTTCATGCGAGAGGACTCCAGGTGCTTTTCGGTTTTCTCCAGGATATCTTCTTACAGGTAATTGTGTTTGCAGTTTGTGATTCTTGGAATACATATTATTATTTCTGGAATGTTGATAGTCTAGAGTGGCAAATCTGAGAACCATTTGAATTTTCCTTTCATCTGGTTTATATCTTTCTTTTTCATCTGGTTATATCTTCAGAAATTAGATCTTATTTTAAATCTTGTAGGAATTTTCTTTTTATATTTAACTTATTTATATTTAACTTTCATCTGGTTATATCTTTCTTTTTCATCTGGTTATATCTTCAGAAATTAGATCTTATTTTAAATCTTGTAGGAATTTTCTTGTGGGCATGATGTTTATAATTTTTATTAAACAGATGATAGTTTCGATGCGCGGTGGCCACTCTTAGGAAATTTTTTTTTCAAATGTTCGTGCAATCTGAATTTAATGGGAGGTATGGAGATCTCTGCCAGAATAGAAATATTGGGATATGATGGAAGTTGTCCTGTGCAAATATTTTAGGATTTTTATGTTGAGATATCTCAATTTTTTGTTTCAGTGTTTCCGCTGCATTGACTGTTAGGTAGAGACCATATTCAATTTTGGGTCTCAGGATTGCTGAGTAAAGATTTATTAGGCATTTTGGTTTGCATCCCCAGACAAAACACTTCCATGCATCTGAGAAGTTGTAGGTTTGTTTTACTGGCCACATGAAGGCTATCATAGTGCTCATTCCAGGACATTTTGTTGCTGAAAATAAGGCCTAAAAATTTGTGTGATGCCACCTGTTTCATTTTTTTTCTCTCAATTTTAATATTATTGCTGGTGTGGCTCTCCTTTTTCTGCTGATAGGTAGCATTATTGTTTTATCTTTCGAAATTTGAATGTGCCATTTTTTGAAGTATACTTGGAGCAAGTTTACAGAAAATTGCAGATTTTCTTCTTGTGGGAGGAGGTGTTGCTACTACATATGGTAATGTCATCCGCGTAAACCGAAATTTTGGTGTGTGATGGTAAAATATTTGGCAGGCCATGCAGATAAATTTTGAATAATAGAGGCGAAATTATGCTTCCGTGGATGATGCCTGTCTTGACATGTTTTTTTCTAGAGAGAGCTGTGTCTAATTTTCTTTGTATAATTTTATTTTTAATGATTTGTTGAAGGGCTTGAAACATATTGCCATGGATGCCTATTTGCTGCATTTTGAAGAGAAGGACATCTTGCCAGACTGCATCAATTTTCCCTTTATATCCAAAAAGATTACCACAGTAGACCTGTCATAGTGCAGTGCTTTTTCAAGATCTAGGATAAGATCTGTGAGGTTATCTTGTGTACATCTAACTGGTCTGAATCCTGTTGGGTGCTCACTTAAGGTGTTGTATGTCTCAATATACCAGTTGAGTCTAGATTTCATTAACTTTTCGAATGTTTTCAGAAGGCAATTAGCTTTTGAACTCATTGTGATGAGCTTCTGGACAGGTGCTGATTTTATTTGGTTTTCTAATGAATATAGTGTTTGCCAGGTGCCAATCCTACGGAAATGGTTTCCCCTCCCAAAATTGGTTGTATCGGTTTAGAAGCTGTTTTTGACGATGCTTGGTAGGTTTTTAATTGCTTTCTAGATAATTCCACCAGGACCTGGAGAGGAGTTTTTTTTCAGGCTATTTAAAGCATATTTCAGTTCTGAAAATGTGAACGTTGTATTGAGGCTCATGGAGTGTTCTTTGTTATTTCCAATGGGTGTATTCTCCTCTAAGGATGGATGATTTCCTGATCTTGTGTGGAGGAGTAATTGTTATGGTTTTCTGTATGAAGATGGTTTGCAAACTTATTGTCCAGTTTTTCGGGAGTAAGGTTTTGGGCCATGCAGATTTGTTTTTGCCATTCATGTGCGGTGGTATCTCTTTTGTAAGTGAATAAAAATTTTTCCAGATTTTGGAGGTTGGAGTACCTTACACCACAAACTGGTGCAAAGTAGGTAGGTTACACCGTTTATTTAGGCACGGCCAACTGCGTTTAGTCTACAGGCCTGCTCACGGGCTCAAAAAGTGCTTATTCTATTTTCAAAGCTGAGAGTTGTAGGTGGCGCTACCATCACACTGTAGCTGCTGCCAACCTGTAGCCGTGCGGTAGCAAAGTTGTAGCCTGTCCCTTATTTACAGAAGATAGTGTTGGCGGAAAGTGATGCTATGTTTCACAGTGAAAATTGCATGTTTTTTTTCTCTATAGAAGCTTATTTTTTTATACCTTCTCATCAGTTATTTTAAATCATGATTTACTGTTCCGCTCCTGTGTGTAAGTCACAGAGAGAGAAAAGTACTGGAACCTCGTTTCTTTTCTCAGAAATATCTGAATTACCATTGTTTGAATCTAAATGAGGTACTAATCTAGCTTTTGGCCCCAAGTGTCCACCACTGGATATTACGATTGATGAAGTCTCTTGCTCAATGCATATTAAGTTAAGAGAAATAATCACAGCTGTTTTAGTTTTCGTGGTTGAAATATATCTGTTTTGGTGTCTTTTTTTTTTCTTTCAGTTAATATGAATTGAGCAAATGATTTGGGCAATATGTTTTATTTTTTCCTATCCAGGGGCGTAGCTATGAGGGGGGACTCCCCCCAATCTCCCCCCTAAAGTAAATCGAAGTTGACAAATTCTACGGAGTTGTAAAATTCGAATCGACTTGGTAAAATACAGATGAGTTGTAACAATTGAGATTTTTGTTTTGCAAAAATTAAGAAAAATTGGCAAAATCTAGGAGAGTTGGCAATTCGAAGACTTGGTAAAATTCAGATAGATGTAAAAATTGGGAAGTTTTTGTAAAAATATGACGAGTTGGCAAAATCTTGGGAAGCTGACCCCCTCCCCCCCTGGAACTAACTCCTGGATACCTCCCAGGAGAAATCCTGACAGAGATATAATTAAATTTATGTAACTGGCTTATTTTCGTTCTCCCCTCCCCCTCCCCCTCCCACAATCCTAGTTGCTTCGCCACGCCCCAGTTCCTCATTTACGAGAATATGTATTTTTTAATTTACGCATTTTATTTTTGCTTTTTGCTCAAAACTATGAAAATTTCTATTTTAAAGAATGGTAGGGTCGTGAATTTAAAACTCATATTACTCCTTATGTAAACAGTTTTCATCTGACATATAATTCGTCATGGTCGGCTCATGTTAGTGAGATATAGCAGAACAATAGTTTACCCTCTAACCCTTTTCTGGGGAGAAAAAAAGGGGTATTGGAAATGTTAATTTCGGAATGTATTAGCTCCGCTATAAACTTTCATTTGACGTAATTCTTGTTCCTATAGGCCTTCATGTTTCACTTGGAAGGAGGAGAGCATAATTTTTTTTTCTTGTAATATTCAAATACAAATAGACGTTACAAGTTTTCATTTCATGCGTCTCAGTGTAAAATAGTAAAAATGAGTATAGCTGTAAAGTTAGCGATATTTGAGATGTGAGAAGGAAAATAATGAAATACAGTATTGTATCGAAATAGGAAAACCTATACGTCACATTTTAAAAAAATGTAAATTTTAAGAGCCGTTTTGGAGTATGAAAAGGAAAAAGTTCGTGATGAGAGAAACATGTTATAACGATTGACAATATGCTCTATTAGGTAAATAAAATTGCTTTCGCATGAAATTTCTATGTTTTGAATAAAAATGGCGATAAGCAAATGTTTCCTAACGAAGGAAACAATGTAGCATTTAAAATTAAAAAATTAGTATTTTGGTTTGAATGGTAGAAATAACTTTTTTTTTTATCAACGAAAGAGATTTCGAATCATCAGTTAGTAAGATATTAAGATTACAGGGAAGTTATTTGTAAGAAACTTTTATTTTAGAGCAATGCGGTATCATTGCGGTATTTTATATCAATGCGGTATTTTATAGCAATGCGGTATTTATATCAGAGCAATGCTAAAACTAAACTAGTGATCGAAAAAATATATGATACATCCCATCGTTAATCTCATACTGTCTTCCGGATTTCTGGTTTCTAAATGTAAACGTTAGTGAACTACAGTGTGGTGGCAGTGCCATCTGGTGACAACCAAATGCAACAACGTCGGAGAGCATATACGATACGCGATAACAAACATGATTTCCTCTTGTAACTAATCGTAAGCTAATCTTAGTCTGCCGGATGTATCATACATTTTTTACCATAAAGTAGTGTAAAGTAACACTAATTCTATACTATAGTAACCAACTTGCCTGTACAACAGTGACTTCTAATGCATAGGATCACTACAGAGAAACCACCTTATCGGGACAAACAACTGGACAAACTTGGTCAAGAGAGAAAGGAACTCCCTCGCATTGGAAGTGTCGGCTGTACAAGAAAGTTGGTTACTATAATCGTAACCATCGAGACTCAAGACCTTTACACTGGTGACGTCACATAATCTGACGTCAGCATTCGTGGATCTAGCACCTTGATACCCCATAGCTGCTTGTGTGTTTGTTGGGGGGGGGATTTTCTAATGTTGTGTTATCTTCGAAGTGGCCTTTATATTTCTCTGTGATTAAGTTTTTACTTGTGAATCATAATTTTTGAAGAAATACTTCATCCTTGTTCTGTTCCTGGCTGTAGAGGAAACTATAAAAATTCGAGAAAAGTTACAGTCGTTTACAGTTTTACCCAGGATGAAGAGTTGTGCAGAAAATGGCTTCTAGCAATAAGAAGAGAAAACTTCAGAGTAACAAAATTTAGCAAAGTATGTCAATTTTTTTGCCTTTTTATAATAGCAAGTATATTTGTGATAAAATTTTGAGATTGCTGAAATCCTAGTAAAATTGCAATATTTGGCATGAGTATATAAAATGGTTTGAATGATAATTGTGAAGAGTATATTGTGCCATATATTCATATAAGTTAACTGCTATACGTTTGGTCACAACTAGTTGTTTATTTATCCTTTCCTATTTGCATCGTGGTTGTTTTTGCTGAAGGAGGGTATTGAATGTGAGATTTTTACATAGTTATGTGAAATATAGGTTTAAGAAATAGTGATAACAAAACAACATATATGTATAGAGTACAGAGCATTAGTCGCTCATTAATAGTTTGGATGACACGTAAATTTAAGGTTTATTTAAATAATATCCTTTAGAAATATCAGGAATGAACTATGCATCTAGAAACCCATATCTCTTAACTTTTACTTGAAAGTGTCTCAGGTTTCTGCAAATCTGATTTTCACAGTTTCCTCAGAGTTTGAATGTTTTAGTTAGTTTTAATAATTTTCAAGACAACAGGTTATATACCATTCATCAATTGAAGTTTAATGCCATAGTCGTCAGGTAAAATTTGTGCATTATGAATAAGTAATGAATGCCTGTGTAATATAAATTATGTAGTGACTGATCATTTCACCTACAAATATACATAGCATAACAGAATTGTTTATATACAGAAATCATAGAGGTGAAAAATGCAAATTATTATTGCCCGCGAAATGTTTTACTGGATATTTATAAGTCAAATGTACACAATTGAAAGGACTTCTTGCTCAGAAATTAATTAAAAAAAACTTAAAATTCTCTGTCGTTGAGCAACACAATTTTAAAGTTTATCCTTCAAACTATTTGCATGTTAAAGGTTTTTAGGAGAAAACTTCAGTTTTTAGGAAAAACATCAGTATGCGATTGCAGTAAATTGTGGTTTGTAAAGTTTAGATGCATTTTTCCTGCTAGTTTTTGAATATGTATTCCATCGGAAGGTTGTATCCATGTCCTATAAATTCAGTCTAATCACTAAGAAAAAGTATTTCATTAAATAATAACTGCAATTTTTACAGTTAAAGCTATTACAGTATATCATTAATTTGTAGTTCACATTTGTCAATAAAATTGTTCTGAAGAATTTTTGTGTATTTTTTTTCTTTTTAATATAACACACTACTTTTCCATAAAATTTATATGTCACGATTATATTATTAATGGTACAAAAAACTGGATCAGTTATTGATAGCATTTATCACGAAAAATATGTGAAGGAAATGTTTTTATTTTTTTTAATATATATCTGAGTAATTATTCGCATTTTACCTTATTTTTCAACATATTGTGTCATTGTAATTATATGTAGAACCGATTATGACGCTCCTGGTAATTTATATATTGTTTTACATGTTCAGAGAATGTTAAACGACGATTACTCTGCATTTTGAGTCATCAATTTAGCATAATTACAAACCAAGATCTATTTTAGTTTCAACGTCTTCTTTATTTTAAGGTTTGTCATAGAAATATTACTCTAATGTACATATATATATATGCCATATCATCATACTATGTCAATCAGTTTTTGAGCAGAGTACCAAACAAAAATGCCCACACGATGTTATAAAGAAGTAAATGCTCATTTGCGACGGTAGTACTACGTGCGCAGGATGCACTGTAGATCCACAGGATGTGACGTCACTTTAGACTGCAATGGCCTTGAGTCTCGAAGGTTACGCTATAATTCGACGCGTGCCGAATTCAAGCTGTGAAACGACAGCAGTGCTAGTTGCATTTTCGTCCGCTGAGGCGCTGGCGAACCACTGTTTTTCTTGATTCATGCTTCATAGCAGTGTACGTTATTGTGTTTTTTACCGCTAATTTCAAAATTGGATTCTAATTCGAATTTGTTCATATGTGATTTATTTACTGTTCTCTCTATTTGCTGCCGTTTTTAACTAGAAGTGTGAACGATGGTGTAGTGCTGTGTGATGTTTTGCAGAATCGAAACTTTTAAAACAAAACTCAGTTTCTATCGAATGCCTTCCAAACTCGATCTGCGAGACAAGTGGCTGAAGAAATATGTCGGCAACTTTTGAATAGATAATATTTTGGAATCGCAAGAATTGTAAGCAAGGGAAATTATTCCCCTTAGCTCAAAACATTGAATATATTTACAATATAAGGAACTGAGTTACATTGCCCTACCAAAATATTAGAGAATTTCCATGTTATATGAAATGCTGCTGAAAATAATTTAAAGATCTTAATCAAATCTCTCTTTAAATGTTAACTAGGGATAAACAGAAAGGAGACTGTGTACCAATCCCCAGTGATGATACTGTGAAAACCGACTTGGTCTAACACCTAATGTCGAACATCACATTCTCGTGCTGCAGACCGTTACTCTGCACCACGAGAGTCTTTCAAAAGAGATGTTTTCTTTTGGAAGGTAACGGAAGGGTGGAGCTGCCAGATCAGTCTGGCCTACAGATCTTGTCAATTATGGTCACATTATTCTTTTTTTACACCCTGTTGAGGAGTGGTCAACTTCACATGGTCCTGGTGGTGACCATTTATATCCACTAGACTGGATTGGTTTATGTTTTGAGCTTGATTATAGATCCTAGATTTGCTGCACTGACGGGCCTCTGTTGAGGGAAATTCTGCCGCTGTGTTCTCTGTTTGCCTGTGGGTTGCCAGTCCTAAGTGAACAGAGGCACATGATGCCACATGTCAGCTGGTGGATAATCCTGATCAGTGGCCATCACAGGTACCTGAACCCTCACTTATCGAGTTGATCATTGCCAATCCTACACTGGAACAATGTGTCTCGGGCAGGTCAGTTTCTCGTTCCTGAAGTTCCTACCAGCATGGGTGTCTTCAGCCTTTAGCGGTGGGGGAACGGGTCTTTTCCCCTTGTCTGCTTTTCTCTCCTTTTGGAGTCACGTTTGAGGTAGCCATGATATTGGAGACGTCATAAGCTTTAATTTTGGATAAAACTCGTTAAATTCGAACCCCGCGAAAACTAGCTCCCAATTTTAGCAGAGGGGAATATTTGGCGCAAAATTCGAAGTATTTTGCGACCGTCATTACATGATCTTTCATTTGACACCTAACTCATAACTGTAGGCCCTTGCATTAAGAAGATATATAAGTACGACTTTCACATTTCTCGTTTTTAGGGGGGAAAAAAGCATGGGGGAGTATCGATATTTTGTAGCTTACGGCAGTCCACGCATCATAGGCTTTCATGCGATACATAGTTGGTTACTTTCTGCCCGCGCGTTCAGGAGATACAGGGAACAATAATTTTCATATTTTCCCCCTTTTTTAGGGTGGAGAAAGCATGGGGGTGATGGTTTCATAGCCTACGTCAGACGCTTCCTTGCGTCAGAAGCTTTCATTTGAGTTATCGCTTGTTACTTTCGGCCTTCGCGTTCTGATGATATAAATTAAGAATGGTTTTCACATTTCCACTTTTTTCAGGACGAAGAAAGCACGGAGGTGAACCACTCATGGACTATGGAGGTCCAACCAGACTGTGCAATTCAGTTCTCCAAGTATATCTGTCCTGAGCTATATATGCCGCATCTGGCCACTGCATACCAATTCTAAAAAGGTCCTGTTTGACATTGTCTGCCCACCGCATCCTAGGTCTCCCCCTCTTTCTGCGGCTTTTAAGCACACTGTTCATAACACTATTCGCCAATCTCTAATTATCCATACGGGCAACATTGCAAACCAACGGAGTCTGTCTCTGCACAATATGCTGCTTAAAGGAGGTTGCCGACATTGGGGTCCTTTGCCTAACCTCATCAGTACTTACAAAGTTGAACCAGTTAATGTCCAAGATACTGCGTAAGCATCTAGAATCAAAAGCATCTAGTTTCCTGTTATCTTGTTTACAAAGCTTCCACGTTTCCCTACCATAACTAACTCTAGGGACAAAAAAAACTATTTTGAAGTCTAATTTTAGTCTTTAGGTGTATAGGCCTATTTATCCACATCTCCAAAGGTTCTTAAACAACTCGGCAGCAATCCCTATTCATCTGTTAATCTCATGCCGCACATCACCACTCTTTCTTACATAGCTCCAAAGATAATTAAATTGTGACTCCTGGTCAAGACTGCAACCATTCAGAATAATAGAATCACAGCCTGCATGACCAATTTTCATCACTTTACTATTCTCTCTGTTTATAACCAAACCTACTCTACTACCAGTCTCATCAACAGCTCGAATGAAAGAGTTCATCTCATCAACGTCATTTGCCAAAAGGGCTAAATCATCAGCATAATCTAAATCAGACATTTTCGTATCTCCAGCCCATTTAAGGCCAAAATCTTTCCCTTGAAGTGAATTTCGCATAACATAATCAATAACCAAACTATAGAGAAAAGGAGACGAAATGCACCCTTTTTGAACACCAAAAGTAATGCTAAACCAATTGCTACAAGACTTACCAACTCACAACACGACTCAATGTTATTATAGCGAGCTTTCATTATGTTAACTAACTTGTCTGGTATTCTATATGATCTCACAATCAAACACAAATTATGACGATCAACAGAGTCGAAAGCCTTTTTGAAATCAACAAAGCTAGCAACCAAAGGTTTCTGAAACTCTAAACATTTCTCAAGAATCTACCTAAGTGAAAATATCTGAACCACACATCCCCTGCTACTTCTGAAACCACATTGCTCATCACACAATTGACCCTCAACCAGATTATTAATTCTATTCAGCACAATCATGCAAAGAACGTTACCTGGAACAGAATGTAGGCTGATACCCCTATAGTTATCACAAGAACTGCAATCACCTTTTTTTAAAAACAGGGATAATAATAACCCTGGTAAAATTTTTAGGATACCTTTATCATAAAATATATTCAAACTTTCTGTCATCATGTGGTAACCGAAACATTTCCAGCTCTAAGCATTTCTGTAGTAATTTCATCTACCCCTGGGGATTTAGTAGTTTAAGTTTAGCCAAAATAACTTCAGATTATGTTATAGGGTCAACATTAAAGCCACCAATGTATCTATCATCATTGCAAACAATAGGAGTAGAACTAACTACTATGTTTAGAACATCACTGAAATGCTCAGCCCACCTAGTCATGACAGAATCCTCACCTTCTATAACCTTACCTTGTTTATCCTTCAATCCTTGTATACCTGTTCGTTTTCTACCACACAAAACATTAACTATCTGGTACAGCTCTCTGCTGTTGTGCTATCTGTTTCCTCGGCTTTGTCAGCCAAGCCAACAAGCCAAAGAATCTTATCAGGAGCTAACTGATCCTTTACACGTTTATTAAGTTCTCTGTAATGCTTTCTATTAAAGACTAGTAGGGTACTGATTAAGGACATTCCTGCAGTTCTTTCTTTCTGAAATAAGCTCGTGCATTATCACTAAAAGAATTCTGTCTCTTCTGCTCCTTTTTTCCTAAAAGAGTACTGTTAGTGTCCAAAAAAGCCTGTTTAAAATGATCCCATTCTTCCTCAACTTCAGTTGTAAGCAAACCATGACTGTCATAATGACTAAGTAACCTATCATGGTAAGTTTTAGTTATAACTGGGTCTTTCAGAGCTTTAGTATTAAAGGTAAATTTTTTCACCCTGGCACAACACTTTTTAAGTTTAAGTTGCAAGACATTTTTAACAAGGTAATGATCATATCCAATTTGAGCTCCCATATACGATATGGTATTCCTAACAGAACTAGCCCTTTTGCTGTTATTTAATATATAATCAATCATATTCTTATGCAGCCCATCAGGTGAAACCCACGTGTACTTATGTATGTCGCAGTGTTTGAAATAAGTGTTAGTTATTCTCAAACATTTAGTTTACTTAGCAGTAGAAAAAGTTGCCGATTACCATTGCAGCTACAAATACCAAAAGGGCTTATCACTCCTCCCCAAAGGTCAGAGTCAGTACCAACTTTGGCATTGAAATTACATAGAAAAAGGATAATATCTTCTTTTTTGACAGAATTCAAAATATCCCGAAGCTGTCCGTAAAATCTATCCTTCTAATCCTCATCAGCATAACAGCAGATAACATTCACATCTTTAACGCTTGTCTGAAATTTTGCTGTAAGAAACTTTTCATCAATGCACTCGTATTCTAGAAGAGCATCACTGGCGTGTCTGCTGTCGCCTTGGAGACACTTGTTATTTTTCATCCCTGAAAAGAGAAATTTAAGATTATTTTTAAGAATTTTACCTTTATCTGTCCATCTGGTGTCTTGCAAGCCGATAATATCTAAATTATAATGGAGGAATTCTTGTGTGAGGACATCAAGAGAATGAGCTCTCTGCAGAGTCCTCATATTCCTACTACCTATGGAGAGAAAATGGTTAGTTTGATGTTTAAAGAAACTATGTTTATTGAGAGAGGCAATACCGACAATATCAAACAGACCCCTAATCGCAAGCATGGTGCAAAGACCCGTTGCATGCGACTAAAGGCTGAAGTCATCTAACTGGAAGACTTCCTCCAATGTAGAATTTGTCGATGCCCGTAGAAGCAAGAGTTCACGTGCCTGCGATGACCTCTGCTCAGGATTATCCACCAGCTGATGAAACATATCCTGTGAATCTATTCACTTGGGGCTGTCAACCCACGAAAAACACATCGGCAAATTTTATATGGTCAGCACCAGAACCCTGTGTGATTGACTACTCTTTCAGCAGGGTAAAAAAAAGTATCCATAGTTGTCTAGATCAGTAGGCCACACTAATCTGTCAGCCCTCCTCTTGCGTTATTTTTCACAACAGAGTATCTCTTTTAAAAATAATAATAAATAAATACCCCCTCAAGCAGCTGCTTGCCAGAGGTCTGACAGGAGCCTGTCAGTTTATATGCCACAGTAAGAGATCTGAGAGGATGGCAGGACCTCAGCAGAAAAACGACACACACATCCATGCCTAAATCCGGGGCTCGAACCCAGGTCCCTTAGATCAGTAGCCAAGCGTGCTAACCACTCGGCCAACTAAATAAACTCCCCACGTCACAAGCTTTCATTTGACACGTAAATCATTAAGCTTCTCCATAGCGTTCGAAAGATACGTTGAACAACGTTTTGCCAAATACAAAAACCGATCAACCGACAAATGTCGAAGCGAAAAGAAATAGGAAGATAGGTAATAAAAAGGCTTTTAACTCTTTTGATCGACATAATTTATGGTTGATCATTAGATTATATGGAGTACTTGACAAGGTAGTTAGAATACAAAGCTCTCTATAATAATACTGAGTCGTACACTGAGGCTTGTGGCGATTGGTTTAGCATTGCTTCTGATGTTCGATAAGGGTGCATTTTGTCTCCTTTTATCTTTAGCTTGGTTATTGATTATGTTATGCAGAATTCTTTTCAAGGGAAAGATTTTAGCCTTAAATGGTCTAGAGATATCAAAATTTCTGATTTAGATTATACAGATGATTTGACTTTGGCCCTGTTGGCTAACGATGTTGATGACATGAATTCTTTCATTAAGGCTGTTGATGAAACTGGAAATAGAGGAAGTTTGGTGATAAACAGAGAAAAAAACCAAAGTGATGAAAATTGGTCAGGCAGGTTGTAGTTCAGTTAATTCGAATGGTTGCAACCTTGAGCAAGTGTCTCAATTTAATTGTCTTGAGAGCTACGTAACATATACTGGTGATGTGCGGCATGAAATAAAGAGAAGAATAAGAAATGCTGCTGGGACATTTAAGATCATATGGAGAGTGTGGTGAAATAGGAGTGTACACTTTGGCTATAATAGTTTTGCTTTTTCTAGGGTACTGAAACGTGGATATTTTTAAGCAAGATAACAGGAAATGTGATGCTTTTGATTCTATATGCTTACGCAGTATCTTAGGTATTAGATAGTTCCACATCATAAGTAATGAAAAGGTTAGACAAAAAAACTTCTGTGAGCAGCTTATTGTGCAAAGAAGAGAGACTGCGTTGCTTTGGCTGTATTGCCCGTATGCATAACTTCAGATTTGGCGAATAAGGTTATAAAGAGAATGACTAATGGCCTCATGAAAAATGGGAGACCTAGGATGTGATAGCCAGACAATATCAAACAGCATCTGGCTAGAGTTCGCTACTGTGGTGAAATTCAGCAGCTGTAACTCAGGACAACCGTGTTGGAGAACAGAATTGCGCAGTGTGGTTTGACCTCCGTAGCCCATGGCTGCATGAGGATTTTGTATGTGTAACTGTTGAGTCACATTACACCGTTACCACAATTCGTTCATCGTGGGTTAACGTTCAGCGTGGTACATTTGCATATGAAATCAGAGCCGTGAAATGTAATCAGCCTCAGTAATGATGTGTAGAAAAAAAACAACATTTTCTTTTGCTCTCAGATAGTCGATCTACTGCTTCCTATTGGTTTCCAATGAACGATGCTTTTATCTTCCATTAGCAGAAATGTTTCGCAAGAGTTGATTAGTTTTCTGCGACTGGAAGAACATACGTAATGAGCAAGATGCTAATGCTGCAAATTAAAAGCTTCTTATTTTATTGAAAAAAAAAGGCTTTGTGGTTACGGATTTTTTTCCTAAATAGGAACTTTAACCAAACTTAATTAATAATTTTCTGGTAGAATTTACCTTCATATTATTTCAAAAGTTAGTTTAGTGCCAAATTCCAGAGCTTGTTAAGAAATATTTATTCTAAAATATTGGTATAGCTCAGAAATTCATGCCTCAATGCAATTCGCTTTAAAAAAAAACATTTAAATAGGCGTGTTTTGAGGTGTTCAAAATCTAATTTTTTTGCCAGTGGCTTTGAAGTTTCAATTTACCACTGTATTAATGTATGATATCTCATTTTGAAGTTTAATTCGGATCTTTGAAATGATACTACCTTTATATCGCAACACAGACAGAATGAGAATTATAAGCGTTTCAAGAAGGTTTAATCGCTCAACTTTGGTAATTCTTTGGTGCTTTTTGAAAGGTTGTAACTGGAATTTGATATTCTCTTAAAGGCACTGCAAATATAAGAATTCATCTAAATCAGAGAAAGTGAAGATATGAATTATGTTAATTTGATACCCATGGACAATATTAATTTCAATATTCGGTTTTCAACATATCTTGAAATATCGAAAGGTCAATGTTTCATAGGAATTTCTGACTTTTCCAGTAACTTTCTTTTTTTGTTCTCAAAATGAATGGCGAAATCAGAAGTTTCTGACAGAACAAAAGTCTTCGATTCTATTGCAATTTTTCGCATTCAGAATTTTGGGTTGGGTTGTTTTACCTCTGAGCGGCACTTTTTTGCACACCATGGGCTAAATGGCCAGGTCACATGGACCCCGAAGGCTCAGAGAAGGTTGGGGGAGGGGACCCACTGGAACAGCTGTTGGGAGACAGATGGTAGCCTCCCGTCAAGGCCATCCAGCGTGTTCTTTAACGTGCACAGGGTATGGCTCTCCCGCACACGGGGCCACGGCTTAACGTCCCATCCGACGGACGGCGGCCTTTCCAAACCCATCGGTGTCCCCTACTGACCGTGGGCAGGGCGGGGAATTTTGCGGAGATAAATCTCAACGCTGACCCAGCTGGGACTCGAACCTGGGAACTACAGATTACGAGCCTGGCGCGCTACCGACTGAGCCACCCCCGCCCCTTCAGAATTTTGGTCTTCCCCAACAGCTCTCAAAAGGTAGCCTGGATTTTATTCTTTTTGTTTTCAACACGCGCTTTTTATTTATATTTTCAGAGTATGTCCCGAATCTTACAATATTAGAAGAGTGTCTAAAAGTACACTTTGTATAAGATTAAAGTTATAAGTGCTAGAAACTATATAGATAAAGTGTGAGTCAATATGAATTATCTTTGAGAAATATTTACCCTTAATGTTTGCTCTAAGATATTGATAATCTGACCTCAATATCTTAGAGTAGAAATGACAGCAATAATCGATCGCGTTGTACAAAGCAACCAATTAAAGCAATTAAAGAAAGTTAAAGCAATTTCTGGGTATTGTTTTCTTATGTATATGTGCTCATCTTTATAAAATTTAACCTCCCAGCATGTTGGTAAGTAAAGCAATAATAGAGCATTCAGGGCCTTGAGTTGATTGTTTTACCCATTTTTACCCGCAAAAATGTGTTAAATGGCTAAGTCACAAAGATCCCAAGGGCTCTGAGTTGGATAGGGGAAGGGATACGCTCTAAATTTCCAGTCAAGAACATCTAGCATGCTATTTAACGTGCGCAAGTTATCACTCTCCTGTTTGTGTGGGCTTAACTTCCTTTACTACGGATGGCAGCCTTTCGAATCCCATCGGTGTCTCCTTTCTCCCCGATGACAGAGGGGGGAGGGGGAGCGGAGAAAGATTTTCCAACTCGGATTTCAAATTTTGCCAATTGAGGAAATAAGTATTTTCATGACTTTATTTATGTCTCTCTATCAGGGACGTTTACAGATTTTGGTTCCGTGGAGGGGGAGGGCTATATTTACAGCTACCAATAATTTCATAGAAAAAAATCCTTACACATACCTAAATTCAACCAAGTCATTTCGAATTTTGCCAACTTCCCTAGATTTTGCCAACTAGCTATGATTTTACAGAAAATATCCCAATATTTACATCTCACCAGATTTTTACCAAGTCACTTTAAATTTTGCCAACCCCTCAAGATTTTGGCAACTTCCTATTATTTTGCCAAGTTGTCTACATTTCGCCAACTTCCCAAGATTTTGCCAAATAACCTCGATTTTGACAAATTCCATACATTTTGCGAAGTTGTCACGATTTTTCTAACTCCCCAAGGTTTTGTAAAGTCGCCTCGATTTTACCAACGCTCTTTAATTTCACGAAAACAACCTAATATTCAGAACTCACCTGTATTTTACCAAGTGGATTCGAATTTTGCCAACTATCCTAGATTTTGTTGAGCTGCCTCGATTTTGCCAAGTTACGTTTTTTTTTGCCAATTCGCCATAATTGTACAAAAAATTTCCAATTTTTGCATCTTATCTGAATTTTGCCACTTCCTTAAGATACGACAAGTTGTCCTGATTTTCCCAACTACTCAAGATTTTGCCAACTCTCCTAAATTTTACAGAAACAATTCCAATTATCACAACTCACCTGTATATTTCCAAGTGGCTTCAATTTTTCCTAACTGACCCAGATTTTGCCAACTTCCCTTGGTTTAACAAAAAAAATCCCAATTTTTCACATCTCACCTGGATTTTTACCAAGTCAATTCGAATTTTGCTAACTCCGATTTACTTTGGGGGGAAGCCTACCCCCGTCCCCCCACAGCTCGCCCCTGGCTGGCACAGTTTGGACTAGAACCTGGGAACTGCAGATTACTTGCAAGGCCTCAGAATTAAGGTATTTATATTAGCAAATGAAATTGAAAGATTAAAATTTCGCTATCCATTTCATTTATATTATAAAGTTTTTCCCTCAAAGAGCGGAAGCAGATATTGAAGCAACGATTCCACTTGGTCCTTAGCGAACAGTGTTGGACCATGATGAAAGAAATATCACTCAGCAATTCCGCAATCAGCTTTAGGGGATTATTTCCCTCTGAATTTTGCAAATGACATGACACAGGCTTCTTCATTTTAGTCTGCCAGGTGCAAGTGTACGATTCCGAATCCTTACTCAAGGACCATGTGCTCACGCGCAGAAAATGACCAATGGTATCACGAGATCAAAAAGAAAAGGAAACGGGTAACAATCTCCTCTCTTCTTTTCTTTTTTTTTTCATGTATCGAGCTAGAGTCGAATCTCCAGACTCTCTCTCCTTCTGCTGTTATCTCAGCAACTATGTTTCAGCTCAACACCGTCTCTGTACGTAAAGCCTCCGCCGTCTTTCTCCGTCGTCTTTATACGTAAAACCTCTGCCTTGCTCCATCGCTCCACGTAAAACCTCTGCTTGGCTCCGTCACTACACGTACCGTTTCCTTCTGCTTGTAGTGATGCCAGTGCCGCCAGGTATCCCAGGTAACATACCCCAGCGCCTGTGATGCATGTGTCGGTCTGTGTGTCTGCCTGCTGTGGTCACATTAAACATTCAATGCGCAGAGAGCAAGGCCGCGCCCTTCCATGCGGCGAAACGGAGATTCCCGTTCCCTTGCACTCCGGCCGAGGGAGCCATGTAGAATGAAGCACTGGGGATCAGCGTTGTCGTTCTTCCGCCGCGGTGGCCGGCGTCGCCGTCACTCGTCGGCTCACGCAGGCACACGATACGAGCTCGTAGCTCGTGGCCCTCGCTCCAGAAATGACCTTTCGGGATCCAGAGAGGCAGACAGCTCCTTTAACTTGTATGTAAATGCCTGTTTTACTTTTGGTCAAATCACCTCATCAAGCACAAGCGCACAATTCTCTCCCTCTTTCCCCTGTTCTTTTTTCACATACATTTTGTCTCTCTAGTCTCTTGCTTAGTTGAAATCTACTTCTTACACACGCTTCGCAATGCACTTTTTTATCTCTAGTTGCTTGCGCTCTTTTCAATGATGCTTGGATCTTTTAGAGCTTTGCTTGTTCGTGCCTCGCTTCTTGAAGATGTTAGCACAGTGACTTCCAAAATTGAAATCATATTTTCATATATTTAAAGTATTACAATTTTTATTTTCTGAAACTGTGTAGGAAAACAGATTTGGTTTTAGGTCGAGATGAGAACATTGACCTATAATTTTGTTGAAAATATTTTTCATCTGCCTAAACTAAGAACGAGGTTGATATGCGTTATTTATAATTTTATGAAGATGAAGAAGGTTTTCCTAACCCATAAATAGAATTTTACAATTATACCTCTAAAAACATTTAGCCTTGTTCGTTATCTGTTGGATGGATGAAAAGTTGAAAGAAGATGCATGACGAGCTGATTTGAAAAAGAAAGATATTCATCAAACACTTGCAGATGAAGGTAAAATTGTAAAGGACGAAGAAGATGATGACGATGATGAACGAAACGATGAAGATGGCGAAGATAATGAGTTCAAAAATGTGAATGGTTGTTAGGAAGAATTGTTTATAATTAGTAAGACGTTGTTGGGGAAATGAAGAAGGTGGTGTTGGCGACGAAGTTGATGATGAAGTGGGATGAATGAATATGATATCTTAGAAGATGATCTATATGAAGAACAAAATGACGATGACGAATATGCTAATTAAGGCCTGTTGTTGTAATAAATATAAAATGTAATAAATTTTCGCGACAATGATGAAGAAGAAGTAATAAATGAACATGGCATCAATAGTGAATATACAATGAAACGATGACTTTCTTTTGATCTCTCGCTGTTACTTGTTGAGCTGGGATATTAGAATAATTTGATTTCAAAAGGGGTAATGACTGAAGGCTCATGATTACGAAGATGTCGAGAGTGAAGTGCAGGAAGAAAAGGTGATGATGCCAAAGACAATATCAATGAAGGAGATCACAGACTCTTGATGATAGAATCGAAGATGATGAAGGTAGAAATGACTATATATCGATGATTACATTGATGTGGATAGCATGATTGAAATGGCGTTATTCAGGATAAATCTGATAGTGTTGAGGAAAATTAAGAAATCAGAGAGAAAAAGAGATCTTAATGCTAATATCTTTAAAGCAGGGAAATGACAAGGAAATATTTCAGAGTAATGTAGGAAGCGAAAGAAGTAACGATGATCGAAAACGGAGATATATTGCTGAATACTTTGACAAAGACGAGCTCTGTAGCTTGAACGAATTTTATGCGTTAAAATCGTGTGCCAATGTTTTTTCGAAGGCAAATGGAGTTTGAAACGGAAATGAGCTGAAATATCAGACAACACCGCACAAAATACAATGAATTGTTTCAGGTCTTCCAATAGGCATAATATGATAATGTGCTAAAGTTGAGCCAATAATATACACACACTTACATATATTTTATAAATACAACAAAATGAAAAACTGAGACTTTTTTTAGTGAGACAGTATCCTTCACTAGCAGTCCAATTTTGGAACTCACTATACTAACCAATCTGTAAAATTTGAATATTTTCAGATTTACCAATGGAAGGATAAACGTTTAGTTTTATACCGGATTCAAGTTATTAACCAAACGAATTATTTAAAATGAGTGCCTTTAATTTTCATCTAATTTAAATTTGCATAAAATATTACTCCAAGCAGAGATCATATTGATAAACATTATTAATATAGTCTAAGGAAAAATTATCTACAAATGAGGATAATATCGAAATACTCTATTCGGATGAAATCCCCTTGTTTAAGTGCAGCAAGGAGTAACATTTTACGCTCCCTATAGAAGGCTTGGAATAGAGGGATGCCTTCCTCCATGACATTAATCTGCAGACATCTACCTTTTTGCCTGCAGTTATAATAAAAGGTTTTGAATTTAATAAAACAGGTAGGTTATTAATACTAAGGTTGATTCAATCAACTTTTAAAGTAACTCTATCAGAACATTGGCGCCGAGTACGGGAGGGGCTGAAGTGCTCTCGCCCCCCTGAAAATTTTCTGTTATATATCTAATAGACAAAATAAATATATCTGGTATCCTGTTATTGGATGTGAGTCCCCCCTGAGAATTTAAAAACCGGCGCCAGTATACCAGAATGTAAATTGGGTTTTTGGAATCCTGTTATCTTCTGCTATGTTTCGAGATGGATAACAAAGAGACACAAACGAGAATTAAAAAATATTTTAAAAATAAGTATTGAAATATACTACCAGTATTTTAAAAATATTACTCATTTTTGTAAAGAAATTTGATTTGTTCACAAAATATACAAAGGAGAGCCCCAACTTACGAGAATTGAATATGTACATTGAAATGTGTTCATAAGCTGAGTTATTATTATTATTAATTTATTCTATGCCAGGGGTTACGGTAAAGCAATGTACAGGTAATTTTAGATATTAATTTAAATGTTGAAGTGGCTTGATTTCTCTCATAAGAAGCAATGCTATTCGGTTAACGGGTTTCTTCAATTACTACTAAATTTAAAAATTTCTCTTTTAAAGTGAGTAAAGAAGTGAATACTTAAAATAATTTCTTAATAGCTTTTTAATAAAATGTATGAATTGGCTACACATAGGAGTCGTGTACAATGCCTGCAATGGTTTTAGGAGTAATATTATGATATATTGCTATTTGGAAGAATTAGGAGAGGAACCTTTGGTTAGCAGGGCTATTTTTTGGTATACATGAAAGATCCTAAATCTAGTGAAATTTGCCTAAAGTTGACAACATTTGTAAGAATCATAGAGGAGAGTGTACCTATATTGCACATTGGAACAGGTTCAGTCTTTCGTAAGTTGAATGGGAAGTCAAAATTCCTTATCGTATAATGTAGAACGTACATAAGCACGAATGTTCGCAACTTGAATGTTCGTAAATTAAAATTTAAATTCTACTTTGTTTTAAGAAATATTTACATAAATGCTGAGATTTTACTCCAGTAAATTTTTACGTTATTGAAGCATCATTTCGTGAGAGTGCAAAGTTGAATTTCGTTAATATTCGCAGATGCAATTAACTAAGGCATGAAATTAACCATGCATCTATTTGCGTAAAAATTAAAAGTTCCAAACTGGCTGAAAAGTTTACATGATTGCGAAGTTCGTATTATTGTTTATCGTTGATTATTCTATTTGCTTACGAGACTAACCAGGAGCACATGATCAGAAGGAGCGGAGGATGGTGCACCTGGAGAGCCATTTCAATAACTCCGGTTTAGGATATCATTACAACACTGCACCTATTATCACCATATTTACTACGGATGCTACCAATTAATTAATACTCTTAATTCATATTTATGGTTATGGAGAAAACACCTGCGGCAATAATAGCATTATTTAGGGTTTTTTTATTTAAAAAACCCGCACTTAAACGAATAAGCGTCTCGAAAATATTCACAATTTTTCCGATGACCTATTAAAATTAAATTGCCTCATACAATATTTTAATTTCGAAAGAGTTTCTGCAAATGACAATTATGGTTCCACAGTTAGATTATAAATGGGCTGCAATTTAATTCTCTAGAGGACAGACTATGCCTGTCCCCTTATTATAACAAAATATATTTAACATAATGTAATAATTTAAAACTACTTACATATGACTCGATTTTAGTGTCATTTAAAAATAAATGATGTGAATTTATAATATGTTTATTCTGCTTACTAACACCTCTTGCAAAGCAATAATTTCGCATCCTAATTCTTTTATAATCGATAATTTCAATTAATGTTTCTGCAATAGCAATTCGATTATTGAACAAGGGATGGTTACAATTATGATTTGAACTTCAAAAATCGTTGTAACTATGATTTGAGTATTTGGGCTTTGTGGTACCCCTGTCTTCAGTTTTCCTCTATTGGAATTCTGATTTTATAACAGAGATATACAATTATGGTATCCTAATATAAAAAATATTATATCACTTGTGTTTAATGCTTAATATATCAACCATCTTATAATGTGTTGAGTTGATATTTGGGATTTAAGGTTCACTAATGGCGCTAATGAGACCCATAAAGAAAGCTTTAATCCAGGTCTTCGAGGATCTCACTTTCAGCTGCTAGAAAAAAGACGATGGAGTTCCTCTATTTTTGCATTTAGTGAACTCAAATTCGGTACATTAAGTATTGTTTGGGATAGATATAAGGGTTACTTAATTAAAAACCCTAATTAATAGGGGATAAGATAATTTGGGATAGATATAGGGGTTACTTAATTAAAAACCCTAATTTAAGGAAAATGACTTTCAGAATAGCATTTGTCTACACAATATTTTACCAATAATAATATGAATAATTTCTATTTGTGATATTCCATCTCTTACCGTAATTTATTTTTTAAATGGCGTAAATTTCTATAGGATTCAAGAGATGTCTGCTATGTTAGTTACTGTGTAAATCGTTAAATAAATATAAATAATATTATCTTGCTTAAAACCTCATGAGATAATTTGTTTTGAAACAAAACATGAATTGTGATATTTCAACCCCCTATGAATTTCTTTTATTTTGCTCAGAGTTAATAGGTTTCAACAGTTTAAAGGCAAAATCTTGAACATAAGAACATACTACGGCTAATAAATCACAGACAAAAATTAGATCCCGTGGAAGAAATTAAGGGAATAAAAAAAGGCGCGATGTTTACGCCCTTTGTTTTTCGGCCACCGACTACCAAAGGCCATCAATAATAAGTAATAAAGTAAAACAAGAAATAAAGAAGCAAAGCAGAGAAACGTGTCGAGCAAGGATCCTGATTCCGTTGAACCATTGGATTGCACTGGTGACTCGTATGTTCCGTTGGATGAACAAATCAGATCGAAGAAGATAACAGAAGGATTGAAAAACTACCACTAATGTAAAATACCAATAACTCTAAAGATGCAATTGTTAATTGCTTAAAATACGAATCAAATGTAAAACTGCACATCATCTACTGATGAAATACCAATGAAAGGAATAAGTGAAACATAATAAAAGATTAAAATTTCTTCAGTAATTCTATATTGAAATTAAGTGTACGGTCCTAAAGAGGAAAAAAAAAAATCCTCTAAGTTTAATAAAGTGCAGGATAGAATTTATTTTAAAGGGATGCTAACAAAAAGTTACTTAGCTAGTGATGCTACATCGAATATTTACATATATTTACGTGTTGCACGAAAAAAAAAATCACAGCGAAAATGCTGCCGAATCAAATATTTAGACCAGTTAAGAATTTCGTACTAATAAAGCTGTAGGGCAGATTGAAGTATTGCGTGTATATTGGTTAGTGCATAGTTATAGACACTATTGCAGCATATTGCCAAAATCCAGTTCTTCAAAGCAACGTTGTTTGAAAGACATAAAGTCAAAGAATGCTGCTCTGAAAACTGAATATCGGCAATATTCTGCAATAGTATCTAAAGATACTTATAGCCATGCATTTAACCAATGCCTTTAAACTGCCCTGGAGACTTAATAGTGCAAAATTGATAATGTCTAAATATTTAGAAAACACATGTAAAATTATTTCCTTAAACATTTATTATGTTTAAGCAATTATTAGGAGAATCAAAATTACGTGAAAAATTTCTGCTGACACGAACACTTCACGTTTCGATTACAAGTCAGGGGATTTTCGCATTATAAGTTATTAAGCACTGACTATAGCGTTAACATAGAATAGGGCCAAAATTCCGATTTATTTCTATGAAACATTTTTATTCATTCAGTCTTGATGTATAACAAGACTGAGATGTAAATTTCAGACATTTATAAGCAACTACATCGATGGTATAGTTTATTCTTCTCCTGTTCTTTCAGCATTTCACAGCATTTAAAGAAAGTAACTTTCCCGTTTCGAGAAAAAATGAACATTTCAGATTAACTCTGGTTTCTAATGGATTAAAATTTCATCGCTCTTACTTTCGTTTAAAGGGATCTATTTTCCCCTTGGTTCACTGTGCTGTAGTTTAGAAACTTGTATCCATTAAATACTTGATTTCGCATCCATTTTCATTGATCCCTGAAGTGTGTATGACCTCATCTTGATGCATCAAATGAGCAGACACATTTATCACTGAATGCGTATTGGAATGCAACGAGCACATTCAGACGTACACAGAGCTAAGGATATTTGGCGATAGATATTTCGCTGTAACGATACTAAAATTTGCTGCACTCAAGAGTGCACAACAACACCAAATTTTTTATATTTTTGTTGGTATTTACACATCGACTGGACCACATTTTACCATATTAAACTTCCATTTAAAAATCATAATTTACAACAGAATGAAGCGTTACGATTTTTGAACATTTTATGCTTAAGTGAAAAAAAATATTAAGAATATTTTAATCGTTGAAAACTGATGTGCACTTCTCATTGAACCAAATTCCCCTTGGGAGATCTTTAGATTCGCCTCTGCCACATGGAACTGTAGCAATTAAAATCCCCCATAAAAATAATAGGATTTTCTCCTGATAGTATTTCAGTAAATTCAATAATAATTTTTTTTATTCTTCCTACTATGGGGGCAGAGGTGGCTCAATCGGTAGCGCGCCAGGCTCGTAATCTGTAGTTCCCAGGCTCGAGTCCCAGCTGGGTCAGCGTTGAGATTTATCTCCGCAAAATTCCCCGTCCTGCCTACGGTCATTAGGGGACACCGATGGGCTTGGAATAGGCCGCCGTCCTTCGGATGGGACGTTAAGCAGTGGCCCCGTGTGTGCGAGAGTCATATCCTGTGTAGGTTAAAGAACACACTGGATGGCCTTGACGGGAGGCTACCATCTGTCTCCAAACAGCTGTTCCAGTGGGTTCCCTTCCCCAACCTTCTCTGAGCCTTCGGGGTCCATGTGAACTGGCCATTTAGCCCATGGTGTGCAAAAAAAGTGCCGCTCAGACTAAAACAACCCAACTTCCTACTACATCTTGCTGTTTACAGACTAAATATTTTACAGACCAATTGCTAAGAATTAACTAATTAATTATAGTGTTCATTGGTGCAGAAGTGAGAGCTTTTGGATTTCCGTGGCTGCTCATAAAGCTAGTTGCTTTTCATTTAGATAGCTTGGTGCAGGGAAACTCGAACTTTTCATGTTAACGACTATTTTCGTTTGGAAATTGTCTTGCGAACTGCTAAATAATTTTAAACATATACATAAGGTATTATAAGAGACATTTCAGATTTCAGTTGATCTACATATTTATTCAGCATATCTTCAGCTGGTATTACAGAACATGGCCTCAGTAGTAATAACTGCTGCAATTTTACGAATAAATATGTTCGGAGATATCAAACTCAAACGCCTCGCTATCTCAGCCGGGCAGTAACGTACACCCTATATCTATATCTTGCCCTCCGGCAGCATTGTGCATGGTCTTCCCTGTTAAGTATCCGTCGTGGTTCCAAATCATGGGATAGCGATTCGATCCAAATAAGGAACTCATACATTTTCACAAAATTTCCATGAAAACAAATTTGCATTTGCATTGATAGAGGAAATGATAGTGCGATTCTATTGCTTTAATTTCAAAACTGAATTCAATTCAACAACCACATAAATGTGAAATATGTGGGATTGTTTGCTGAGAATTCATAAGGTTCCTTACGTGTAGTTCTGTTTGCAATTCAAACACGAGTGGGCGATCTAACACGCATTAGACGAATGCTGCTGACGTCATATAGCATTCAGTGGGTGTGAATCTTTAACGTCATGCGCAACGCGATCAGCGAGTGTCGTATTCGAGCAGCGAAAATAGTTCCAGCACTGGAGACCTTTTCTCAAATCTCTGAAGACAGAAATGACGACAGTTAGTAATGGATAATTGCCGGTTGCATTTATCGATTTTTCTTTTATGGGAAAAAAGGAGAAGGTCAACGATGGCATGCATGGCAGCTGATATCTTTACGAGCCAAAAAGCAGAGCCAACGCCTTCAAATGATTTTTCAGTAAATCCCGGTATTATTCAGTTTTTACCAGAAACGCTAATAAATTGTGTACAATAGGTTGCCATAAATGTTTGAATGAAAATCTTTGCATTTTGTAAAGGCATTTGTCTGCCCTTTTGATTGTCAGCTACCATTTCGAGACCTTTTGGATTATTATAAACAAAATTTGTAAGATAATTCATCATCATCATCATAATGTAGATATATTTGGCTCTGTTGTAAGTCTTCTTACAGCGAAGAGACTTTTCACGCGAGCCATATCTCTGGTGGCAATAACTATCATTAGAAATTGAAAAAAAAATGAAAAATGAAATATGAAGGAAGAGATAAAAAAAAATTAAAGAATGGCACAGAAACTTTAAAATTCCGAAGAGAGAGAGAGAAATAAAAGCCAAAAGAAGAGTGAACAGCAGTTATAAGCGTAATCGAAGAAAGCATTAAATTTAGACAGGATTCGGATAGAAAAGCTCTCAGCCAATGAGAAGAGAGGATTTTTGGTATTGGCTGAGAATGTCAGAAGACGAAAAACAAGTTAAAATTGTTAAAAGTTAATTAATTTCGAACTGTAACAATAAAACAAAAAGGAAAAACTCTAATTAAACTCCAATTAGAGTATTAAAGAACAAAATGAGAATAAAAAACAAAAGGGCAAAAGGTTAAGCTTTAAACAATTTACAAACACTAGCAAGGTAATTCCACACAGAGAACATTTCTGGGAGATCACCAGAATCAAGTGCTTTGAGATATAGTTTTTTATATTTTAACTTAATTTTTCCTTCTGGTGATAAAGTCCTTCGAAGGAAATTGTAAGATGATGGGATTTCCCATTCAGAATCAGCTGTTGTTGGACAGGCAATGAATTTTAAAACATCCTCCATATCGTCGAATGTCTCTTGAATTTCTTCATTGTCAAGAATGCAGTCTTCTCGGCGGGCCGGAAGATATTCGTTGACAAAGTCAGAAATAGCGAAAGTCAAATTTGATTTCAGTTGACCTTTTCATACCTTTTCTTTAGGTGAGACATCAACTGAAACGGTTTTGGGTCCTGTGGGTGAAAGAACTGGTGAAATAGTCTTTCTTTTAAGTGAAAGTACATCAATAACAAGATTATTACAAATTTCATTTGACAAAACATGAGTGTCAGCTTGACACTTTTCAAATACAGAATTTTCTACTGTATCCAAGTCAGATTCAATAGATTTTGGCTCAGTTATTTTTTTTTTTACCTGAGTTGGTTTTTTAGCTTTAAGGACCTTTGCAAAAGACTCACAATGTTTAATTATGTGATCTGGGCTTTTGCAAAGTTTGAGAATGCCATTATACCAAACTTTGCGGTGAATAAACCGACTTTAACGAAATTTGGTATGGGTTTAAGCATTTGAAAGGAAAGTATTTTGGTACCTGTCCTGATGTTCTCCAGTCCTTTTGAAGAGAGGAATTCATCTTCACAATCCATGACATTGCCGTAAGACTCCAGGGCAGTTAGAAGATCCGAATGGGTGGGGAAGAAACGAAGCTTGGCAATAAACGCAGTCTTGGTTGGAGGAGAAAGACGAGAAGATGAAATCCGATGATCATTGGAGCTGAACCTAGGTGAAGCAGCAAAAATGTCAGCACTTTGTTCATTATTGAAGGTGATCACTGTTGACACATTTGTTAACTTTTGCGCGTAATCCACATTTTGAGCACCATGTTTATCAGCTCTATGCTGCACTAAAGATTCATAGTTCACATTTTCGTGGCGTAGTTTCAAAGACCACTGGAGTCTTTCATCATTGTAGGCATTATTGACACCCATGGCTATCACAATAGCAACTTCAGGAGCGAGCACAAAACACGTCCGTCCTCTTCAAGAACTAGGAGAGAGCCGTGAGATAATTCTTAAAATCAAATAGAAGGATTTGTCTGTTATTGATTGCCTACCCAAACGTTTTTCCTCCATATTAAAATGGGAGAATTTGTAAACAGTAAGATTTAAGACCATCAATTTCTGTATACTGCTTTCTTTTATCACAACTTAAAACAACATAAGATTTTGCCCCCTACCATTCTTCCCCCTCGGAAAAGTCCATCTCTTCAGACAAAAAAAGTGTGGGGGGGGGGGAGAAATTATCTAAACTATAAGAGCCAGCGTTGCCTACTTAGCTTTTTTTCAAGGTAGAGCTAACTTTTTTAACAGTTGTGTAGCTTCGAAAAAATAAATTGGAGTTTTCCGTTTCAGTGTTTCGTTTTTAAACCGAATTAAAATTTTGTTGTTTTTTAAATAATAAAACATCTGGCTTTTTTTCCATGCTAAAACGCGTTTTTTGAAGGTTGGTTCTATAAAATGTTATGTTTATATTTAAAATATCTAATATTAATGTACAAAACTCAGTAGAAATTTAAGTAAACGAAATTTAATGATATAATACTTTAATAAATAATTATATTAAATATAGCAATGAAAAATGCTTCTAAGAATGGAATGGTAGCATTAATTTTTTTATATTTAATAAACCTTCGAGCTCAGGGTGACCAGAAGTTTAGAATAAAAAACTATACCAAGTGACGTAACTGGGAGCGGAAGAGCACGTGGGAAAATCTATGGGGCCCCTACCATCACTGCTTTTATGGCTGATATGGTGGACTAAAATATTTATTTTAATTACACATTTTTTTTGCATTGTAAAGAAAAATTAGCTGTAAATGAGATATAGTAATTTATTAAAATACAGATGTAAAATCAGTGTTACTAAATAATCGTGATAATTTCTATCTGTTTGAGTATGGTATGAGTTTGATTTTGAGTATCCCCCTCCCCCAAGAAGCCCTAGGCCAGTGGCATTTTGCCATCCTATTGTTACGCCACTGGTTACATATAATCCTGATTGTGATGAAAGTAAATGCTTCTTCATTCTTTTCATCACTATCATGAAACATAATGTCCTCATTGTTATCATTTTTGTATTTAACGTTAATTTTAGCATTAACACAACCTATTCTGGCATTTTCACCATTAATACATGTAACAATAATTTTATTTATGACAACCCGTGACTTATCGCAGTCATATTACACTCTGCATAGCCAGTTTTGATTTTTATAGGATCTTCATTCTGCAATTCATGTTTTTTATCCTATTTGTCTTCATCGTTATTTTGTTCTCTTTTCTTGATACGTCTGACTGATATCTGATATCTGACTCTTCCCCAATGACTTAGTGCTGCTGGGGTTAATGCCATATAATTCAGTTGCGTAAAACTAATGTCCCATTCCCCACCAACCCACCCCTCCGCCTTCTTACCCCAGCAAATAATGTCGTCGATTGGATACCTCAAATTATTGTTATTATTATTAAATTACTCTTCAAGCATTCTCTTATCACAGAGGTATGATATGAATCTGTCAGTCCAATTAGAAGCGATCTGTGAGGAAGGTGATATATAAGCAGACTTTATCCGGGAATCGACCCCTGGTCCCTTTGATAGGTAGCGAAGCCCCCTAATCATTTACATAACCGGAAATGGACCTTTTTTGTAGCATTGCATAATCATTTCTTATTGAGTTAAGGGATATTTGACGGATAAACCGTTTCGCGGTGGCAACATTCACCGAAATTTCCCAGTCGTCCATCTTTATTCTTTCGTCATTGCAGCCATCTTGTTTCAGAATGTCTCGGAAATTAAATCCAATTACAACCATGTTCATCATCTTTGACTCACCCCATTTTCTTTCAAAAAGCTTCCTGTGGTTCTAGAAGAAGGACATAAATGATGATAAGAGTCTATGCAATATACTTAAGACCCATAGACCCCCCACCAATTTGTAAGCTCTCCTCCTGATTAATAAATACACTGGCGGAAATTGGAAAATGAACACCATTAACAATTGAAGCGTAATCTATGAGATTTATTTAGTAGAAACAGCTTGTTGAGAAAGGACAGTGATCATACGTGTGAAGTGATTCAATGTTTATTTTACCTTTTAATGAGTATTATATTTCACAGAAGACATATTTTAATAAGGTGTTGAACCTCCTCGAGCAGCAATACAAGCTTCCAATCTGGCATGCCATCGGTCGTACAAATGCTGGATGTCACACTGGGGTGTAACATTCCATGTACTTTCCTTGGACACGTAATTCAGCGATGATCGATGCCTGCCGTGGTCCGCGGAAGAATCATTGATCCAGTCCCAGATATGCTCGATTGGAGACAAGTCCGGAGAGCGTGCTGGCCAAGGGAGTTGGTGCACTGCCTGAAGAGCATGTTAAGTTGCCCTGGCAGAGTGTGGGCGAGCATTATCCTGCTGGAATATCGCATTTGGGATTACACTCAAATATGGCTGGACGACCGGCTGGACGATGTCGCTGACGTACGTATTGCCATTCAGTGTACCATGTACAAACACCAGACACGTACGAGAGTGATAACTAATTGCTCCCCACACCATGGTGTCCGGCGTGGGCCCTGTGTGTGCTGACGGATGCACGATGGAAGAAGCCGCTCACCTTGTGGCCTTCGGACACGTAAAACGACCATCAGACGCTCCCAAGCAGAATTGGTTTTCATCACTGAAGACCACAGACTGTCATTCTTCCCCCCCCAATGAAATCGTTCTTGACACCACTGCAAAAGTGCTCGACAGTGACGAGGAGACAGTGGTAACCATGCCAGTGGCACGCGTGCCCGTAGTCCTGCTTTCAAAAGACCATTGCCTATCGTTCTTGAAGACACACCCTTGGTATGACAGAGGATCGAATTTGTGATGCCTAGCTGTCCGCTTTGCCACCGCCGCCCTCCTGATACGCCGATATTGTCATGCGTTCGTAGCTCTGGGTTGCTCGAAACCACGTCTGCGAGTGTGCGAATACTCTTCTGGCCACCATCGTACCACAGCCGCTCCCTCTCGTCCAAACGCGGTGTGCAATTTGACGAAAAGACCATACTGCTTCCCAAAGACTATTATACGACCTCGCTCAAACTCTGCTAACTGAACAAATGTTGCGCGCCCTGCGTCGTCCAGGCATGGCAGATTCTTCAAAGAGTACTGAACAACACGACACAAGAAGAATAACTTCTTTATTCACGCCCTAATCCTTAATTACGAGCTGCATACATTTGCATGTTGTCATCCTCAGTTACGTCATTTCACCCAATGACTTTCAATCTTGGATCACGGTTTCTGCTGCCCTTAACTATTAACATATTATAATAAGACGTTCCTAAAAGAATTCCTTCTGGGTGTTCTCTTTTCAATTTCCGCCAGTGTATGTCCGCCATCTTTTTTCGGAAAGTTCCGTTTTCTGAGAAGAAGGAGGTTGGGTCCTTCGTACAATTTTATAATCTCCTAAATTTTAAGCATTTGCCACAGATTTCTATGAGCTCAAATTTTAGCCCCCTCTCTATTTTTAATCATCCCTAATTTTACTTCTCCTGATTAATAATTACTATCGTTGATTTGTGTCAGAAATTTTTTAAAATCCAGAATCGGTCACTTTGAGTTTGTTGCAGGATTTTTACAATTTACTTCTAATAGCATTTTTTTTTTTATTTTTTGCGGAATATTAGTCGAATTAGTCGTTTCTGCGGGATGCATTTCTGCCATCATTAATACCACTAATCATTAAACTCCCTTTCGAACTCAGCCATCATATTGAATAATCATTTCAGGAAATACTTGTCTAGACTTTCCATTCAGATTTACTCAGATTGCAATTCATCTCTGATGTTGTCATGCTGTATTCTCTGTAGGGTTTCATAATAAAAGAAATTAAATTAAATTAAAATTTTCTAACTATAACCAGTGAATTATAATAGCAAAGTACAACTCCATAATGATAGAACTGCACTCGGGAATAAATTTCTGATATACATTTAGTTATTTGGATCTTCAAAAAATTTTGATTCTACTTCCCAGTGATGCACTGAGCCCGATTTATAGAAATAAATTTCATGAGTGGGTTGTGGGTTGTTTTACCTCTGAGCGGCGCTTTTTTTGCACACCATGGGCTAAATGGCCAGGTCATAAGGACCCCGAAGGCTCAGAGAAGGTTGGGGGAGGAGACCCACTGGAACAGCTGTTGGGAGACAGATGGTGGTGTCTCGTCAAGGCCATCCAGCGTGTTCTTTAACGTGCACAGAGTATGGCTCTCCCGTACACGGGGCCACGGCTTTACGTCCTATCCGACGGACGGTGGCCTTTCCAAGCCCATCGGTGTCCCATACTGATAGTGGGCAGGGCGTGGAATTTTGCGGAGATAAATCTCAACTCTGACCCAGCTGGGACTCGAACCTGGGAACTGCAGATTACGAGCCTGGCGCACTACCGACTGAGCCACCCCCCGCCCCTAAATTTCATGATGTGCGGTACCACCTTCTCAGTTACTCAATGCCCTCTAGAGGGCGAATTTGCAAATCAAACGCTCTTAGGCAAGCGCAGCAGTAACTCGTGCGCAGTCATTTTTTTTTCTATTTTTTACAAAAACATAGTATGAATCTATTAATTTATTTTGAAATTATAGAATTATAAAGAGAGAAAAAATGTAATCAAAATGGTGTGGGTTACAATATCTTGACTTGAGTCGTATCGTGGTTAGCAAACGTTTTGAGATTCTTTGCTAATTCTTTCAAAAAACTGTGATCCGTGTAAAATATTACTACGTCAAAAGATCTTGTTAAAGTTTAACAGGATATCGCACTGTCAATACGAACACCATCCAAAAATAATCTGTCACTAAGATGACGTTGAAATGAATATGAATCAATCTCATTGTGCATAACATTTTCTGAATTTCAATAAATGATATCTTAATGTCTTCTTTAACAAATATTTTTTTCTTTGGAACAAGTGTTACACTTTATTTAAATAAAAATTTCTTAGGACACAACGGATGCTCTATGGACACTTGCAATTTAAATCAAGAAATATGAAGTTTACACTCGATTTCAATAAAAATTTACTTTACCTCCTACTAACTAAAGCTATTTAAAACAATTGTTGTAACCTAATGAAATTAAAAGTGGAAATAACTACGATTTTCTTAGCTAAACTCGAAAACCAGAAGTATCTTTAATGATATTCTCTGGTGCAATTAAAAGCAGTCTTACTGGACAGAATCTATTCAACTACTAATATATTCAATGATCTTCCACCATTCTCATTATTTGATGCACAATTGAATGATTACGACCGAGTCGAATCATTCAACTGTACCAATAATCAAGCGGAATGATGTCCTGGTCGACGACCACATCGTCCACTTTGGTTAGAATAACCCTTTGAAAGCATTTTCAAGAGAAAATAATGAGCTTATTGGCCTGTAACCTTTTGTGAAGGTACGATCTTGTTCTGATTTTGGAAGCATGATGACTTTCGCCTTTTTCTATAGTAATGGGAAATATTCAATGCACACTGCCTTGCTGATGGCATCCAGTAGTTGTTTTTTGCAAGCTTCACGTGGAAGAATTTTGATAACTTGATTTGTTATCTCTCCTAGCTGTTTCCTTAGTGTTTCGATTTCTAAAATGCTGATTTGAATTCACAGACTAAATTTGATCTATGCGTGTTTACTTTGATACTTGAAGCAATTCTTCACGTTATACAATATTGGACAAATGCTAATGTGCATTTTCTATACATGGGTAGTTTTAGTGCGAGATTATTAATTTAAATCTTCGGTACTCGCTTTGTAAATGGTCATATTAATCTCTTGCAGTTCAGTGTTCAGTTTATGAATTGCCATATTGAATAAAATTTAAGAAATTCAGTGACATTATACTTGCGATAAATTCTTTTGTATCTCTTTAGTAATGTTACTTTCAATTAATCTTCAATTAAATCTTTTTCAGTGGGATTTCCAATTTGGTTTTGAAACGAAGATAATTTATTACACAAGCAGCAAATGCAAAACGTATCTGACTTGCAACGTAATAGAAATTTTGATCAAGGTATCAGTTTCGAATGTTATAGTCCTTCATATTGTTAGTATGGCGATTATGGTTTCATCTCTTAGTAACGTTATCGAATGGTCATAATTGTAACCATACAACAAGTAATACGATTTCTTTTCACAACTTGAATGTAGTGTTCCTCTTCTGTTGCTACTTGAAGCTCCCAGTCTCTGTAGTGACTGTAGCGGATCCTGACGCATCTGCGCCAATATCTATGGACTATCCTGATTTTACAGAGCTAATATCTAGCGGATTGTTCTTTATGTGACTGCTCCGATTTCTATATTTTCTTAGCTTTTCTTATTTCCCCCGCACGACTATTTTTGCAGAATTCCGATTTCACTAGATGTTACGAAAAGAAGCACCAAACTAATTCTTTAGAATTTAGCGAAAATCTTTATTTCAACTCTTTAGGGATGTGGAATTTGTCAAAGAGGTTAAAATACGTTTCACATTCTGAGACCCTGGCTGCTAGCTATTTCCTAATTCTGTGGCACCACACCAACTCCACTTTGTACAGAGCCACAAATTTAGCATTTTATGTGATTTTCCCCATGATCCAGTTCGTTACTTAATATTCTTTCGAAGTCTTCCCTTGAAGACTAACGGATCCTTGTTCGATCGCTTTCTGCTATCTGCAGGGCATCTTTCCCTAAGTCTTCACTTTGGCTTACCGGCAACTCCACGTGCTGCAAGAAGGGATATATGTTTGCAGGTCTCGCCCTCACGTGCTCTCTCACTCTCACCGCCTTTCAACCTTTCACCGCCAAATCTCCAGTTGAACTCTCCTTTGTCTCGAGTTTACTTCTCTCTTCCTGCTCCTTTTTCCAGGGACGTGTCTAAGAAGTTGGCTGCCCGCGTGCAAAAATAAATCGGCCGCCCTATTTATGAACCATTATAGTCAGGGAGCCCAGCATGGAATGCAAGAGAGGAAGGAAAAATTGATGATGGAAAAATTGTTTTTGTCAAATAATATGAGTTATACCAAAAATATTTTTCTTTAAAGAATGTGATTTTTTTACGTTTTCTTTTGCTATTCAGGGTATTTTGTTTTATTATTATGATTATGAAAAAAAAAACATTTTTAAGTATATTTTAAATAATAATTTTTTAGTTTTATTATATCTTATTTGTATTATGGTACGATATACGCAGAGCCGGACTTTGTTCATCTGAGGCCCTCATGCAACGCGATGTGATACAAACAATAACAATCACTAACATTATGTAAATAAGTTTCAAATTTTGTTCTTCAGATGTTACACAATGTATGAACGACCATCTAGCTCAGCCTTTCGCAACCTTTTTACTCTGGAGTAACCCTTGAAATAATTTTCAGGTCTCAGGGAACCTCTTCGTGAAAATTATTGTATATGCAGCTCACCGTACGGAGCGTGATCAGTAAATTGTAGATATAATAAAACAATAATAATTATCAATGCTCTTTTGAGCAGACAAAGTTATTTTTCCGCGGATCTGATTATTTTGGCAACTTATTGCTAATTGCCTTACTTACTGCTTATTGCCTTTTGTGTATTTTTTAAATCACAATCTCTCTCGGAATCCTAGAATTCTGGGAAACCAAAAGAAATATATCATATTTTTTGCTACAAACCGTTTCGTTACTATCCTTAGCTTTTCTACTATGAGAGATAATGAGAGCATTCAAAGAAACCATTACGAAGCTGAAATTATTTTCTAGCATTTGCCATGCAGCATACTTCTTGAAGAAACATTTTTCGAAATTCAATCTTTATATTAACTAACAGGCCTCTATTTTTCCGTTATTGTTACACAATTTCATGGGAATAAAATGAAACCAAAACGTTAAAATCTTTTAGCAAACTTAGGTATTATTTAATTCCTTCTGGATGAAACCTCATCTAGAACTTGAAAAAATAAATTAAAAAAGTCATTTTCACATCATGCTTTCAATAAAAGAGTTAAATTTCAAATAAGAACGATTATTTGTTTAATCTCTCTTTGCTCTAGTTTAACTAGAGTAAGAAGTCCCGGATCTAGAAACAAATCGAGGGGGGGGGGCGGAGTGGCAAGAAACACAATTGAGCAGGAAAAAAGTAAAGAGGGGAGGGAAACTGTATTTCTAATGCAGTATAACATTTCCTACTCCGTTTCACAGGTCTTTAAAAGACACATTTAAAAATAAATGATATATCGTCCTCATCATCCTCAAGCAGCCATAGGCTACGAAGGTTCAAAAAGACTGTGCAATTTAGTTCTCCAAGCATATCGGTTCTGAACTATATCTGCTGCATCTGGCCACTATAGTCCAATTCTAGCAAGGTCCTGTTTACATTATCCGCCCACCGCATCCTAGATCTCCCTCCTAGGCATACTATTTATAACCCTATTCGCTGATCTCTGATTATCCATATGGCAATATGGCCAAACCAACGGAGTCTTTCTCTGCACAATATACTGCTCAAAGGAGGTTGCCGACTTCTTTGCCTAACTTCATCTA
This sequence comes from Ryuthela nishihirai, assembly GCA_038380435.1. Taxonomy (NCBI): domain Eukaryota; kingdom Metazoa; phylum Arthropoda; class Arachnida; order Araneae; family Heptathelidae; genus Ryuthela; species Ryuthela nishihirai. The sequence continues at coordinate 77,731,330 of JAWZYU010000007.1, read as the reverse complement.
TACTTACAAAGTGAAACCACGTAAAGCCCAAGACACTGCTGCGCAAACCTGTAGAATCAAAGGCATCAAGTTTCTTGTTATATTGTTTACAAAGGGTCCTGGTTTCACTACCGTAAGTAACTCTAGAAAGAACCAAACTATAATACAATCTACTTTTAGTCTTTCGGTTAGTTTATTTCTCCACACTCTCCATAGATTCTTAAAAGTCTCGGTAGCAATCCCTATTCTTCTGTTAATCTCAGGCCGCACGTCACCAATATCTGTTACATCAGTATCCGCACGTCACCAGTATCTTGTTTGGTATGCCATAGGATCACATATTCAGTCACAAATTATGACGATCAAAAGAGTAAAAAGCATTTTTTCAAATTAACAAAACTGGCGACCACAGGTGTCTGAAACTCGATTTCCCGAGAATCTGCCTCAGTAACAAAATCTTATCTACACATTCCTACCACTTCTGAATCCACACTGCTCATCACGCAATTGACTGTCAACCAGATTCTTAATTCTATTAAGTACAATCATGCAAAGAACGTTACCTGGAACAGAGAGTAGGCTGATACTCCTATAGTTATCACAAAAACTGCGATCACCTTTTTTAAAAATAGGGATAATAAAATTTTTAGGAACCATGCCTTTATCATAAAATATATTAAAAATTTCAGTCATCCATATAGTAACCGAAAGATTCCCAGCTTTAAGCATTTCCGTATTAATTACATTTACCCCTGGGTATTTACGTAGTTTAAGTTTAGAAACAGCCAAAATAACTTCAGATTGTGTTACAGGGCCAACATTAAAGCAAGTAATGCATCTATCATCATTGCAAACAATTGGAGCAGAACTAACCACATTGTTTAGAACATCACTGAAATGCTCAGCCCACCTAGCCATGAGAGAGTACTCACCTTCTGTAACCTTACCTTGTTTATCCATCAATCCCTGTATACTTGTCAGTTTTCTACCACACAAAACATTTACTATTTGGTACAGCTTTCTACTGTTGTGCCGTCTAACTGTTTCCTCTGCTTTTTCAGCCAGGCCATCAAGACAAAGATTCTTATCAACTGCTAACTGATCCTTTACACGTTTATTAAGCTCTCTGTAATGCTTTCTATTAGGACTAGTAGGGTATTCATTAAGGACATTCCTGCGATTATTTCTTTCTGAAATAAGCTCAAGTGCCTTATCACTCAAATAATTTTGCCTCCTCCGCTCCTTTTTTCCTAAAACAGTACTGTTAGTTTAAAATAAAAGCCTGTTTAAAATGGCCCTATTCTTCCTCATCTAGTGTAGTAAGCCAACCATGACTGTCATAATGACTACGTAACCTATGATGCTAAGCTTTAGCTATAACTGGGTCTTTTAGTGCTTCAGTGTTAAAGGTAACTTTTTTAACCTTAGCACAATATTTCGTAAGTTTAAGTTGCAAGATACTTTAGCAAGGTAATGGTCACATCACACAATTTCAGCTTCCATATATGATATAGTATTCCTAACAGAACTAGCCCATTTGCTATTAATTAATATATAATCAATCATATTCTTATGCATCCCATCTGTTGAAACCCATGTGTACTTATGTATGCCGCGGTGTTTGTAATAAGTGGTAGTTATTCTCAAACCATTTAGTTTACTTACCTGTGGAAGAAGCTGCCCATTGCCATTGAAGCTACCAATACCAAAAGGGCCTATTACTCCTCCCCAAAGGTCAGAGTCGGTACCAACTTTGGCATTGAAGTCACCAAGAACAAGGGTAATATCTCCTTTCTTGACAGAATTCAAAATATCCCAAAGTTGTCCGTAAAACCTATCCTTCTCATCCTCATCGGCATCCTCAGTGGGGGCATAACAGCAGATAACATTCAAGTCTTTAACGCTTGTCTGAAATTTTGCTGTAAGAAACCTTTCATTAATACACTCATTTGCTATTAATTAATATATAATCAATCATATTCTTATGCATCCCATCTGTTGAAACCCATGTGTACTTATGTATGCCGCGGTGTTTGTAATAAGTGGTAGTTATTCTCAAACCATTTAGTTTACTTACCTGTGGAAGAAGCTGCCCATTGCCATTGAAGCTACCAATACCAAAAGGGCCTATTACTCCTCCCCAAAGGTCAGAGTCGGTACCAACTTTGGCATTGAAGTCACCAAGAACAAGGGTAATATCTCCTTTCTTGACAGAATTCAAAATATCCCAAAGTTGTCCGTAAAACCTATCCTTCTCATCCTCATCGGCATCCTCAGTGGGGGCATAACAGCAGATAACATTCAAGTCTTTAACGCTTGTCTGAAATTTTGCTGTAAGAAACCTTTCATTAATACACTCATATCGTAGAAGAGCATCACTAGCATGTCTGCTGAGAAGCAAACCTTCACCTTGATAATGCTTATTATCTTCCCCGTTAGAAATGAGAAATTTCAGATTATTTTTAAGAATCTGACCTTTATCTGTCCATCTGGTCTCTTGGAAGCCGAGAATATCTGAATTGTAATGGTGAAATTCTTGTGTGAGGACATTAAGAGAATAATCTCTTTGCAGAGTCCTCAAATTCCAACTACCTATGGACAGAAAATGGTTATCGAGATGTTTAAAAAAACTATGTTTATTGAGAGCGGAAATGCCGATAATATCAAAGAGCCCCCTAATCGCAGTCATGAAATAGAGACCCTTCCCCCACTATTAAAAGCCGAAGCCATCTACACTGGAAGACTTCCTACAGAGTAAGATTTGACAACATATTGAATCTGGATGTTTTTTCTAATTTTTTGGCAAACATTATTAAGTGGGAACAAAAGGCTTTGGCCAATTCATAGTACTCATTAAAAACGATTTTGTTTTTCCCTCAAGAGAGTCTCTTGATTCCTTAAGAATACATTTTTTTCAAATTCTTTGCATTACTCATTATGAATGCATATTTTCTATTTTAAGCAGGTACGTTTTACTGCTGCTCTTCATGATTAGATTTTTTTTTTCTTAATGGTTCTTCACTAAGTTGCTGTTGGACGGCCTGACTAAACGATAGTTACCCTCAGGGTCAGATCTGGGGACGGCCAGTAAGGGTAATAGAGATAAAAAAATTACTTGAGGAATTGAAGGCATGAAAAAAATTCTGTTTTTGCATTTTGTTTTAATGCAGAGTAAACCACATTTCCAATGAACCATGTGAAGCAAACATACCAGATGCAATCGAACAATGGAAGGTATGCACGAACCGAGAATTTTGGTTTCACAGCCCCCTCCGCCCCCTGTGTAGGGTTTCCCAATTACTAAAATATTCCACTGGACAGGAAAGGTTACAATCATATTCTACATGCAATAAAATTTCATACTTATTTATTTTTTTTAAATCTATTTCTAGTGTCGGCAATATAACGTGGAGCTGAAGCAAAATTATACAAACGCATCTGTTTTGTATTTCAAAGCAGGTCAACAAGTTTGAGATTTCATATAAGAAGACCGGATTCTTTAGGGGGGCGTCCTCTCTTCCCTGGGTACGTCCCTGATGGAAGGTTGCGAAAAGAAATCCCGGAAATTCAATCCTTTTCCGGGAATTTTCAATTTATATGTGCTTATTAGATTTTTTCTGCAATTCAGAATGCTGAAGAGGGTTAAAAAGCAAAAAAAAAAAAGAAAACTTTCTTTACCTGGAGTATAGCACACAATTTTGGGGGCGGGGGTTGCTCACGGTAGCGCGCTAGGCTAGCAATCTGCAGTTCTCAGGTTCGAGTTCCCGCCTGGATCAGCGTTGAGATTTATCTCCGCGAAACTCCTCGCCCTGCCTTGCCCTCGGTCAATAGAGGACACCGATGGAAGGCAGCTTTTCCTGGAAGAAGCCGTGTTCCCGTGTGCGAGGGAACCGTACCCTCTGTACGTCAAAGAACACACTGAATGACTTTGACGGAAGGCTATTATCAGTCTCCCAACAGCTGTCCAGCGGGTCCCCTCCCCCAAACCTTCTCTGAGCCCTCGGAGTCCTTGTCATTTAGCCCATTAAGTGCAAAAAATGTGTCGCTCAGACGTAAAACAACCCAACACATAATTTTGTCGAGAATTTTTTAAAATTTTACATTTAATTTCTCTTATTTAGACTAGAGTATGGAAATATTTATAATCAAAAATTTTTTTTCCAACTTCGGGAAAATGTGTTTCTCAGATAGAACTGAATCACAATATTTATGTAAAACAAGATCATACTCAGTGGACGAATCTAGTTCTTAAAAAAAAAAAACTTGTGCTTCGGGTTTGTTTCTTACCTGGTACAGCAAAAGGTAAAAATCGGAAGAGGCATGCATCAAGAAACGTTTGAAGCCAAGGGATGATAAAATAAATGGTAATGGAAGTGAAAAATAGGGGGTAATTTCTTGTTTAATTCTGGTGAAGTTTAATGTACATGCAAAAGAATAACAAATAAGATAAAAATAAAACATTACACACAAAAAAGTCATTAAATTTTAATCATAGATTTGAGCCATCCTACAGTTTTGAAAGTGGGAGTCTTGCTCCCATCTCCTACTTGTCTAACTCCCAGAGTTAGAAAACTAATTCAAGAGGAGTTTTGATCTGGTAGATTTCAAGATTTATGGTCAATTGACCTTTCTTTTTGGCCATTCTGGACTGCTTTCGACCATGTGAATTCAAGAAAGATTCTTCATAAAAAAAAAGTGCATATATATTTTTAACGTTATTTACGTAAGACTACTAGGGGGGAAAATCAAGAGAGTGTAAAATGGTATTTATAAAAAATTATTTCGTGAAATCTCAGTAAATGACCCAATATATATATATTTAAAAAAATCCAGTCTCCAATAAATGTGATTCTTCAATGGACAGCCACATAAAAGGATCAAAAATATTTTTTACAATAGCTACAAGATGACCATTTTTTTTCTCGAGAAAATATATAACACTTATTGAAAAGAATATTTTCTGGCAATTTTTTTATTGAAAACTATTTGTTTGTCAATTTTTATTATGACACTATTAATTTTATGATATTATTTAGCAAAGTCATATTCAAAAAGTGGTAAATATACTAAGAAGCTCCACAATGAAACAAAAAATATGCATATATTAAGTTTATTTAAGATGAAAAAAAATCGAAAACGTAAGGAAGAAACAACACATCTATAAAATAACTGTTAGGTTGTCAAAGATTCACACTATTTTAAGAATTATTTAATAATTTATTGCAATAAATTAATTCTGGATGTATTATAGGTAGATGTTAATTCCTTAATCACATCAACAGTAATAAGAAAAATTTATCAAACTGAGTGGCAAGACAGAATGGTTTTTATTTTTAAATAATAAAATAAATTTCGCCTCAAGAAGCTGCTTGCCACAGAGGTCTAACAGGAGCCTGTCAGTTTAATATGCCAGAGTAGAATGTCTGTGAGGATGTGGGAGACCTCAGCAGAAAGACACCAAACATCCATGTCTTACCCGAGGTTCATTACGGGACGGCCGAGTGGTTAACAAAATTGGATGGAAATTTTTTTGCATCTTAAATAAACTTAATGTATGAATATTATTTTTTTGTGGAACTTTTAGTATCAAAATTATAGGGATAGAACAAAAAAAGGACAAAAACGTCTTTCTGAAAAATTTTATAAATATATAGGACAACGCCTTAAAATATAGGACAAATGGTCACCGTAACGATAGCAGAAATTCCGACAATAGTTTTGCGAAAAATATTTTCTCTATTTTTGCAAAGAGAAAAGAGCAAAGGAATAAATCAATTCAAAAAGAAAAGTCTGTTATTTATCTTTATAGTTCTCGTTGTCTGATTGCAGGATGATTTCCATTGTGTAACGTTGACTGTTTAACTTCATGATACGGGGAATAGAGCTGCCACAACTGAAAGGTGGCTACACTATTTCCCATGTGTCTTAAGGGTTAATGACACCTTGAAAGTCGTCGTCATTATATTTGTAGCTGTTGAGAAACGAACATCCCCCCCACCCCGTCAAGGAAATCAATTTCTGGAAATTCTGCATGTTAAATGATTCCCGAGGAGTAATTGTAACACATCTGGGATTTTAAATCCATGAAAACCTACAACTCTACAATTCTGTTCCCATATTTTCAGCCTTTTGAGACTGCCGTATTTGTCCTTCTGCTGGGTTTATCGTGTCCCCTTCGATTATCCTTGTTTTCCCTCTTTGAAGCTCCTTTACGGCCCTCAGGTCTTCACATTCCCGAATTCTAATCACTAAGAGGGTGACTTTTTCTGAATGCTACTCGGAGGCAAACTGTGGAATGCATTTTCTTGTTGAAAGAAAACTTAAAATATGTGTACATTTTATGAAGATCAAAATAAAAGTATGTATTAATGAAGAAAAAACTTAAGTTTTTATATGGTAGAAAACGATACATTTTGACACAAAAATGCAATTTTTAAGTTGTGAAGTTTACGCAAAAATATGTATTTTAGACTTTAAATTCCCCCCCCCCCCGACCATTTCGGCATTGGTTTGGCCGCCCACGTGCACTGCATGCCCGAGCCACGTGCGTGCATGCCCGCTTAGCGTGGTCCTTGGCTTTGTACATAGGTTTTCCAATCGGCTATTTGCTCTTTATTGATTTTATGACTTCCGCGCCATCTCTGCGAAGCCCAAGCTTCTTCCTAGAAGCAGGTTCCTGAAGGCAGATTCCCAAGCTTCTTCCTAGAAGCAGGCTCCAGAAGGCAGAAGCCCAAGCTTCTTCCTAGAAGCAGGCTGCTGAAGTCAGAAGCCCAAGCTTCTTCCTAGAAGCCGGCTCCTGAAGGCAGAAGCCCAAGCTTCTTCCTAGAAGCAGGCTCCTGAAGGCAGAAGCCCAAGCTTCTTCCTAGAAGTAGGCTCCTGAAGGCAGAAGCCCAAGCTTCTTCCTAGAAGCAGGCTCCTGAAGGCAGAAGCCCTTCACCTTAATATGAATCTCGAATCCCAGGAAACGAATGCTAACTTTTGCTCACTGATTAAATTCCATATCGGAACAAATACAGAAGAAAAATAATTAGATCATTAATAAATATAAAAACAACAGAAATAAACAATTTCTGTAGTAGGTGGGACATTACAGTGACTATATTGTATCAATTATGTTAAATATACATTACTTGTTACATATTATATTTCACAGTGGAAACAAGTACTTTGTCAGGCGCAGGGGTGTTGGGGGGGATAGACACTAATCTGATAGTCTGCAGTTCCCAGGTTCGAGTCCTTCCTGTCCCAGCGTTGAGATTTATCTCAGCAAAATTTCCGCCCTGCTCTCGGTCAGCAAGGGACACCGATGGCTTGGAAAGACCACCGCTCGTCGAATGGAACGTTAAGCCGTGGTCACGTGTGCGGGAGAACCATACCCGGCGCATATTAAACACGCTGGATGGCCTTGATGGGAGGATACCATGTGTCCTAACAGCTGTCGAGTGGGTCCCCTTCCCCTAACCTTCTTTGAACCCTCAGGGTCCTCGTGACCTGGCCATTTAGCCCATTGTGTGTGAAAAAGTGCCGCTCAGAGATAAAACAATGCAGATCAACTGGGATGTTGAGAGAAATGAGATTCGCTGATCACGGGCTCGTACTCTGTACCGGACTCACGCTTGAGCTACTTTTAATCTGCGTATATAATATTGCCATTACGTATTAAAAATATTATTTTCGTAAATAATATTTACGAAAACCTGTGCCTGTTGAATAATTACCTACAATGATTTGGTTCTAGAAGTTTACGAAAATATTTTAAAGATTGGGGGGGGGGCCTTTTAGGTTGTTGGTTATTGACATGTCTTCCACTATACTCATCAGGATGATGCCTTCATTCACCCTGATTCTCATAATGCAGAAATAAATACACTGCACGACATTGAAATTGCCCCAAGCAGAAGGAGCGAGGGGATAGGGGTGAAATGTAGCACACACATTGTAATACATATTGGCATACCATGATTTAATTTGCAGCCACTTACAGCGGTTAGAACATGAGAAAATGCAGCGCAATCTGACTGCCTCAGTAGGTGGTTGCACCACCGTGCACGGCAATACAAACAGCAATAAGGCGTAGCATGCAGTCATGCAGTCGACGGATATGGTTCTGAGGAATTGAACACCAAGCAGCGTTGGCTTGCTCTCATAATTCATCGACATTCCGCGCCGGCCAGTGAGAGGATTGCACATGTCATTTAATGCGGTCCCACAGATCTTCTGTTGGAGAGAAATCTGGAGATCGTGCTTGGCATGGCAATACTTGAACATGTTGCAAACATTGTCTGGACCTTAGCAGTGCGTACACGAGCGTTGTCATGCTGGAAATGGGCTGTTGCATGCCTCCCAGGAATGGTAACAAAATGAGCTGCAGAACTTCGCTAACGTATCGTGCAGCTGTCAGTGTTCCCGAGATGGGGACAAGAGGTGACCTGCTGTCATATCCAATACCACACCATACCATTATGCCTGGCTGATGGGCGGTGTGCCAGTCGTGAACAAAAGCGAGATCTGTCCTCTCGCCTGGTTGTCGCCATACACGGACTCGTCGATCGTCAGGACCCAGACAGAAACGGGATTCATCACTAAACACACAGTATTCCATTCGTGACCCCAGTTCGCACGACTTCGGCACCAAGCCAGATGAGCGCTGCGATGGTTTGCAGCCAATGGCAGTCGACGTAACGGTTGTCTAGAGAGCAGGTGTGCCCCATTTAACCTTCGGTTTACCGTTCGGGTCGTTTTGGAGACGTCTATGGCTGTTGACACAGCCCGTCGAATATCGCTTGCAGTGCTCTGTGGTGACGAACGAGCATGTCGAACAATGTACCTATCAAGCCGTGCTGATGTCTGTCAGACGGTAAAACTCCCTCTGCGACGCACACTTTCGCCACTGTTGCCAACAGCGTCCAACAGTTCGTGCATCCCGATGAAAATGGGCAGCAACATGACGTGTAGTCCGTCCAGTGTCAGAAATGCCTATAATTCTTCCTCTCTCAAAAGCATCCAAATGGCGATAAACCTGCCAACTACATGTACAGTCGCTCAAAAAAGTATCCGAACACTATGGTTGATTACAGAATTCAGGAAAAATATCTAGCAACAATTTTTTTTTAAATTAATGATCTGGCAATCTTCGTGTACTGTACATGAAGGTTGCCAGATCACTAATTTCTAAAAAAATCGTTGCCAGATATTTTTTCTGAATTTTGTAATCAACCATATTGTTCGGATACTTTTTTGAACGACTGTACCAGGCATTTTCGGCCTTCGCTGAACAATTTCCAAGCGGAACCACCTATTCTCAACCGTTCGCTCGACTTCCACCTGCATGAACATAATACCATCCCTGTTCCTTCTTGCACCTTTTATCTCTTGAGTCACACATGTCATTGGCTCCGGAATGGCTTGGATGTCATTGGCTCCGGACACCCAACCTTCTATTTGCATGTTTGTACGACATGTCCTTCTGGGTGGGACACTTTCAATGTCGAGTAGTGTAATTACGACGAAGGCTGAATCATTCAACTGCATCAGTAGTCAAGTGGAATGATATCTTTGTTCCCGAGCAGATCCTCTACTCTGTTTAGAATAACCCTCTTAAGCACGGGTGTCAAACTCAATCTTGTAAAGTGCCAATTTTTCTTTCAAAGTATATCAGCGGGCCGGGATTAAATTAAACACTAATTTTATGTTAAAAAATCTTTTATTTAAATTTAAAGTATACATCAAAATTAAAATGGCATTAATTCATAACGGTTTAAAAACAGCGCATTATTTCGAAGATCCAGATACTTGACATCTTTTCAGCTTCTTTTCTGTAATCTGTACCTATGTGTTCAATGTGTAGAAACACTGTTCATGAAATTCGAGTATTATTAATTGAGGTCGCAGGCCGCATCTAAATGCCCCCAGGGCCGCTCATGATCCGCGGAACGTATCTTTGACATGTCTGCTCTTAAGGATCAATTAGCATCAAATAAAAAATGTGTCACTAATATTTCATTTAAAAATTATATTATAGTGCGATGGTGAGACAAGTTAAAGTAGCGTAATAATTCTGTTTTCTACATAAATCGCGTAAATCGGCATTCATTAAGGTTTTTGTTCCACATCCTTGCAAGATAAAACGAAAGCTTCTTCACATTTCTTTTCCGGAAACACCTCAGATATTGCTCTCTACATGATAATTCGAAGTACTGGCGTCCTGTCACAGGTCCAAAGAGGTTCGGGCCACTTTCAAATTTTGAGGCCCTTAGCCAAAATGGAAATTGCCGTTATCATTTAATACAGTTTTTAATTCGAATTTTACAAAAAGCAAAAAATTTATCGCTCAAGCAGCTGCTTGCCACAGAAGTCCTACAGGAGCTTTTTAGTGTAATACGACGTAGAAAAAGTCTGTAAAGTGAAACGTCAGCAGAAAACCTACACCAGAAAATAAACACCCATTTCTTATATAAGGTGCGTCAGTAAAAATTATATCTTTTACTAAACACTTTGATTGATTTTACTAAATCAATACTGTTATGATGTCAAAAAAATAAATAGTTTAAATGTGAGGCCCCCTTTGATGAGACCCGGGTTAAACGCTCGAATTCCCTTCCCTACAGCTATTATGGGTATTCCTGTAATGTAATGTACACTCAAATTTAAACAGGTGAAAATTTCGCCAAGCCCATATTTGAATCAGGTCTATAACCAATACAAGACGCATATTAAAAGTAGACAAAGGGAATTTTGCATATGAAAAGTACGAAGAAAAAGACTATCACATATAGAATCTTGATAGATGAAGTTTCGAGAGGGAATATTAAACTTATTTGTTTAGCGGAAGTTGAATAAGATGGGATTTACAGTTGGGTTGTTTTACCTCTCAGCTGCGCCTTTTTCGACACAATGGGCTGAATGACCAGGTCACAAGGACTCCGAGTGCTCAGAGTAGATTGGGGAGACCCACTGGACAGCTGTTAGGAGACAGATGGTAGCCCCGCGTCAAGGTCGTCCAGCGTGTTCTTTAACGTGCACAGGGTATCGCTTTTACAACAAAGCCAATGCTTTAGGTCACATCCGAAGAACGATGTCCCCTACTGACCGAGGAGAGGGGGGGGGGGAATTTTGCGGTGATAAATCTCAACGCTGACCCAATTGGGACTCGAACCTGGGAACTACAGATTACAAGCTTGGCATGCTACCTACTTAGCCACCCTTCCCCAGATATTTACAGTATTTTTGATTTTGCGCGTTAACTGTTTGCGGTTTATTTTAATCTTTTAGTAAACATTATTGAAACATTTAATCTGAAAATAAATGTCTTCTTTTGCAAAAAGTGATGCTTTTTCATTTTAGCTTGTTTAACATGGAATGAATGTCGACTAGAGGTTCTTAATATATTGTTTAATAACCAAATGGATTCCACGCTCCTCTATCGTACACGTGACATGTTCGCTTCGAAGTCTGAAGGCCAATCCCAAGAGAAGCGTAAGGGATGACCCTGCACAGTCAGCGACACACCTCCCTTGACATAAAACCGATTCAGTGTACCTTGGCAACATGTTAAGTAATCATCTGTTGCATCTGGATATGTCGTCCTTTGTGTGGTGGGGAGATGAGCAAGTTTTCGTTAGCAATCAACTAACTAATCTGGATGGAAATAATTAGTTCTGCGCATGTCATGGTTATTTTTCTTTTGTGGAGGAAGATAACATTATCAAAGTAAGGTTAATTGCGAACCTGCAATTATTTTGTTTCTTTTGGTGGTGAACAAATTGAAGCTAATTTTGTAAAATATTTCAAATATAATGCACCTGCCTTAAAGGCTTTATGAACGGAAAACTAAAATCATCTCCTCTGGCAGATATGCACCACTCGCCACTGAAATTGTCCCACCCAGAAGGAGTGGATGGAATTTTCTGAAACTCATGACATACACAGATGATCAGATTGATTGGATATGATTTCGTTTACAGCTCATTGCAACGATTTAAACGAAATGCAAACAATAAAATGTATACTCAAAAAATAGAAATTGCCTTGATGGGAGGCTACCATTTGTGTCCTAACAGCAGTTCAGTGGGTCTTCTTCCCCCAAACTTCTTTGAGCCGTCGGAGTCCTTGTGATTTGACCATGTAGTCCACTGTGTGCAAAGAAGCTCCTCTCAGGGATAAAACAACACAACCGCCTAGTAGACACGCATTCTATGTAGATTCGCTGAGAAAGCGCTGACGAAATTTATATAATAATGAAATCTCCATGGTTCGCGATGATTTTAGCGACACGTCGCAGTTTAGAAGCGTGGATATTTCTGATGGTGCCATTGAAAGATGTTCCACCATGCTACTTGCAAGTAAGCCTTTAGCACAGATGTCTTTTGGGCTGGTTGAGGGTGGACTTTCAGGCAATGTCTGGTCATGTACTAAAATTGTTCGATAGAAAACAGATCTGGATACATCGCTGGTCAAAAACTTTCTGATGGCTTCTAGATTTGCCCTGGAGAGCGACAGTATATGGAAATCATTATTTTGGTGACAGATGGGATGATCGTCAGCACCCAGGCTGAAGTGGGACCTGTTTAAGATAACATATTGCCATTCCTCATTCTAAATGACTCTAACACAATGCCAGTCCAACTGAGCCTGGTGGTGGTGCTCGGGCAAGCGGAGTTTACGCAATGGATGACTGGCTCGGAGGCCTCTATCGGGCAGTCTCATGACAGTGGTCCTGGTCGGGATGGGAACTTCCATAGCTGTAGTTACAGTTCGTCGAATGGCAGCTACGGTTGTGGTGGCGCCTGATACCGCCTGTGGAAGAATCCGATTATCTACTTGTGCTGTTGTGCATCTGGAAGCGCCTAATCCTGTGTGATGAATCTGTTTACCTCCTTAAGACCATTGATGCCAACAACGCCCAAACATCCTTCCATTGCTGCCGATATGTGTGGCGATACAGCGTTGTAGAACATCAAGCTTCATACATCTCTATAACAGTTATTAATGTATTACATAACTATTATATAACTAATATATATAATATATTAGAACATGCACGAACCTGTGCAGGTGCTTATATTATTGGCAAAAGAGTCGCCCTCGCATCTTCAACACTTCGTCCCCAATATCTATTATCAACACTCTTTCGTAGCTTATCACAGAGAACTTCTGAGTCTGGAGCATTTCGGAGAGTCGCTTAGCGTTTGTTCTGTGGTCTCCCGCATGTTCTTCACGGAAATGTAATGATTTGCATATATCACTGCCTTTCAGTCACATCCTGATTTGCAGGCAATTCCATACACTCGATCTGGTTGGTACAATAGCCGCTTTCAAAGAGGATGAAGTTTTTGATTTTCGGAATTCGCAGTTTCTAGTTGGAGCCAGCATTGAGATTTACCTTGTGGACACCCTGCCCTGCCCTCGGTCAGTAAGGGACACCGATGGGGCTTGGAAAAGCTGGTGTCCGTTGCATGGGATGAAAAGCCGTGATAACCTGTGCACGTTAAAGAACATGCTGACTGGCCTTAACGGGAGGAGGCTACCATCTGTCTCCTAACAGCTACCCAGTGGGTCCTCTTCCCCCAACCTTCTCTCAGCCGTCGGGGTCTTTGTGACTTCTAGCCCATTCTGTGCAAAAAAAAAGTGCCGCTCAGAGGCGCCACTTTTTTGACGAAAATTTCGTGAGCCGCCAATTAAAGTAACGCTGACGGGTTGCAGACGATAACAAAGCGTTACTTTTTATCGCGCTGAATATAGAAACGTTCAGTGTTTTAGAAACATTTTAATACTATGCTATTATTTAGTTATATTTAAACATATTGTACAGGATTAATAAATGCCCACATGCAACACTGTAACGTAAAGAAATGTTTACAATGTGATACCAATAATATTTCGGCAATGTTCTTCCAACTCCAATGCTCCTCATCTTCATAAAAAATGCAAAAATTTCGCAGATGTGAAGAAAAAATATAATTATTAGTGTGCAATTCGCGAAACTGCAGCCCAGAAAAGCACAACCCTAAATGCTGCATTACACTGTATAGGAAGAATAAAAAATAAAACACAAATATTAGGCTACATTCCTTTGAATTTACGTTTCTTACTGCATTGCTTCTTTTAATGCACTGCTGCTAAGGAAAAAACAAATATACTAAATCACTGTTCTTTAGTGCTTTTGAGAGGGAATTTCAAGATTCCAAAATCTAACTCCATTCCATTTCCTGAATCCTCACGTGAGTAATTGTTTCGTTATTCATGAATTCGTTATCCGTTGCACTTTTCAAGAATATAACAACGGTGTATGACATTATTTTAATTTTGTTTGAATGTTTAAATTCTGCAGAGTAGTACCAAAAAATAATGTAAAAAAAACTTCAACAGAACATTGCGTATTCCTATCTGAAACGCAAGAGTTTCGTTGTAAAAATGTAAAACTTGTCTGAATAAAGTGATGCAAAACGTTTCAACACCTTTATAGCTCTATGCATAAAATGACGTCACTAATATAATTTAGCCTTACCAAGAGCAGCTAATATTGTGTGGGTACATTTTAGGCAGGTGTAAACTTACGTAGAACATTTTTCTAATCTATAATAATAAACGAAGATATCTTTCTTAGATATCTTTCTTATTATATCGGGAATACGAAGATATCTTTCTTATTATATCGGGAAGTCGTAGTAGGCGCTTTTAATTTTCGCAGATTTTCTGGAAACAAATATTTTTCTGTTTTCAGAAATTTTTTTTCTGGTTGTCGTCCGAGCTGCAATGTCAAATTTCAGGTCGAAATATCGAAAGAGGGACTTGCTACAAGCAAAACTATTCACCATGCTATTCCTAAAGGCAGTGAAGTGGCTGCGAAATCCTTTGTTGCCATTTACTGTTCCCTAACTGTGAACCTAAGAGTGATAACATTTAAATCTGCTGACGTTGCCAGATCCCCCACGTTCCTAAAGGCATTATTATACTACTGTATCCCATTGCAGGTAGGAACTCAATTGTTTACCCCAACATGGGGTCACACAGGAGTAACACCTGTACGAAATGTGGGACCATTAATTTAATTAATTAATTAAATTAAAGGTAATTAGGGAACCACAGAGTATCAAATTCTATCGAAATGAAATTCTGGATTGATTGCAATGATGCCACGTGCCACGGTTATGGGAGCTACGCTAACGTCAACAACAACCTGAGCAAAAGCCGCGGGGGGGGGGGGAATAAGAAAACTAACCTTTATTGCATGAAAAACACGATATACAGATTAAAAATGAGACCCAGGCAGCGTCGGGTGATGTTCAGTCGGCCACTGAATTGCACACACCGGTACTGAATACAAGTACATATACATATATGTACATATACATATATACATATATGTAATGAAAAGAAAAATTGGTAGTTTTTGAATTTCAAAAAGTAATACATATTGAAATCATAAGGATTCATTCATATTAGTTATGTTTCAGTAAATGCGTTTTCATAATTATCGATGCTTAATTTTAACTGTGTTTTTATTTCTGTTTAGGTAAATATGTCACAGTGACCATCAGTGATAGGTGTAAAGATTTAGTAAAGGAATTGTTGGTTCACTGAAAGTCACTGTTGCACCGTGACCTGTCTGACAACATGGAAAAGAGAATCTCGATAAATCTCGTCTCAATTTCCTTTGTGAGTCGAGAACAGAAATTATGAATCAACCAGCGATACCACACTATTACATGAAAAGAGAGCATGGAGCAGTGATGCTAAAAATAGAAACATCTACTTCTACATTCCCAGTAAATCAATTTTCTTTGCTCTGAAGCTCCTATGACAGTCTGGACACTTCCAAACGTGACAAACGAATCAGAATGTTATTTCTTTTGATGTTCATTCCTTCTGTTTGTCATTCCTTTCTATCTACCTGTCCGTTCAGCCTAATTCCGTTTAGCCTTTACCGCTGACGTAACGATGCGAGTTAGAAATGCGGCTGTCACATTGACGTCACGTCGCTGCGCCTACCAAAGCGTTCGACGGCAAACCTCTGCTGTCAGTTGCTGTTGAGAATTAATTGACAGTTCCCACCGCATGTCGTCCACAAGAGCCTTGTTTCTGGAACTCAAAGATTTAGTTCAAATATTGAGAACTGCTATCTGAAAAGGTTATGCAAAAAAGAGTTTAAAAATCAACTTTAGGTGTTTCAAGAGAGTGATTGAGCGTTGCAGTTAAGCACATGATCTATTAAAGAATTTTTTTTCTAGATCAGGAGAGACGAATTTCAAAATAATGTCATTGAAATTCTGATTGTTAGTTATCAGTTGAAGAGGAATATACTATCAATCGAATTATAGCGGACAAAAATTGTAAAGCAATTTTTAAAATATACATTTTGAAAATAGAAGTTTATTTTCATTTAGCAGTTTTAGTTCAGTTGTGATAAGTTGTTTTATCTCTGAGCGGCCCTTTTCTGTCCATAATGGACAAAATATCACAGATCACAAGGTCCTCAAAGGCTCAGGGAAGGTTGGGGGAAGGAAATCTACCTGGACATCTGTTAAGAGACAGATGGAACCTTCACGTTAAAGCCATCCAGCGTGTTTGGTGCACAGGGTTTTTGATGACAGGGTGTGGCTGTCATTAAATCACGGCATAACTTCCTATCCGACGGACGGCGACCTTTCCAAGTTCCTTCTCCTTTCTCACTGGGGGAAGAACGGGTCTTGGCGTCGAGTTACTTAATGCAATATTTCCGTTTCCTGCTTCTGTAGGAATCTACGTACATTGATTAATTAAACACGTAAAGTTCTGCTGATTATAGAAAAAAAATTCTATTGTGGAAAAAAATATTTTTGAAGAGTCATTAATATATATCACAAAATTTATAAATATATAAATAATTGTGAGTCATAACCAGGCCGGATCAAAGGGTTACACAGCTCTTTGAGAATGCCAATCACGATTTTGAGAATGCCAGTCACAGTTTGAGAATGCCAATAAGAAATCCTAGAAGTTTCAATATTTTCATCTCGATATATTGAAGTAGTAAAGGTCAGGGGAAAAAACGAAATTCAGAATCGGACAAACCTTTCAGGAATAGATAGATGTGGCTGATGATATCTCAATACGCTAGAGCAGTGGTTCTCAATCTTTTATGCCTTTTTTGCCCCTGGAAATGTGTATGTACCTGGCGTACCCCTTGTATAAATAGATAAAACAATAGTGATAGTATAACAATGGGAATAAAATAAAACATTTATATATATATAGCATATATCTAACAACTTTTGAGCTTTAAAGTCGAACCCCAAAATATTTTACGCGGAACCCAACGTTGAGAACCCCTAGGCTAGAGAAATATTTCAATCTATGATGTAAGTGTGATGAATGGTGACACTTTGAGTCCAAGGAAAATCCGCATCTTTCAGTTTAGGAAGGATTTTAATATCGGTTTTAGATACGATAATTTCTTTAAAGTTAAAAAAAAAGAATTACCCTTCAATATGACTGTGAGGAAAACATATGACATAATAAACTGGCATAAATAACACTTGGTATCGAGACATAATCCATATCGCAGATTTTTGGCAATGTTAGATATTCAGATTTCAGTAATTCATTCAAGGTTAGATTATGATAAAGTATGAATACAACTGTAATGTTAAAATATGTGTCCATGGATAATTCATATGGAATTCTTGGAGAACATAGAAGATATGACCCAGCCATTATTTAAAGGTCAACTAGAGCAGTGCTAGTCAAACGTTTTGCGTCATGTACATCCCATTTCAGATTATTTTGTGTCATGTACTTCCTAATAATGCAATTTCGATTTTCAATTTCATTTGGCGCCGCTTATCCTTTTAGTAGCGAAAGTACGCTTCTCACATTCTTGATGTATCAGAGCTACAAAATAAATGTTCACATATTATTATTAAATACAAGAATTCTCCCATTTTCAGCGACAGAGACATCATTGCTATTATGGAAATTTCCTTGGGTACTTGGAGTACGAGAACTAGTGGCGTATTCAAGGGGGAGTTTGTGGTTAACCCCCTCCATGAGGGATTGAATGAAGTATATTTTTACGACAGATGAACGCGCTAAAATGAATTTATTAAAAACGCGTCGTGGACGCTCGCGTATGCTTCTGCGAGAGAGTTTCGTCCCCAACGAGATCTAAAGAACTTTACTGAAGAATAAGGAGTAAGTTGTTGTAATTAAGAGAAAATATAGTGTGAAGGTCTTTGTTTGTGCACTAAGGTTTAGAGAAGAAACGATTTTATTTGGTGTGTTCACGGGAGATTAAGTAAATTTACTAGTGTGATCGTGTTAGCAAACTAATAAGTGGAAAAGACGGAATTTCATCGTTTGAAGCATAGTGATCAACGTCTGAAAAGAACTGGTCCTGAGAAACAAATATACTTAGCTGCAGTTTTAGAGTACTTGAAGTCTAAAACCTTAAGAAGAAGTCAATTGATGTATGGTAATTTAGTAATTTAGGAATTGGTAAGGTTATTCTCGATAGATTGCAGGTTTGTTCACATAGACTTCCCACTTCAGATTATTCCATCCACTTCAGACGACTATTTTGTGTCATGTAGCTTTTGTGGTTAACGCCCCCCCTCCATGAGGGATTGAATGAAGTATATTGTTACGACAGATGGACGTGCTACATTGAATTTATAAAAAAAACGCGTCATGGACGCTCACGTGTGCTTCAGCGAGAGAGTTTCGTCACCAAAGAGATCGAAAGAACTTTACTGAAAGACATATTTTAACATCATAGTTGTATTCATACTTTATCATAATCTATCCTTGAATGAATTACTGAAATATGAATATGTAACACTGTCAAAAATCTGCAACACATATATGATTTGTGTTGATTGACTTTATATAAATGTTTTCATTCATACTTTTGTAATAAGTTACATTATTTTAGAATTATAATTGTTATGTACCATTTATTTGAACTCACGCTCAGTTTCTATCCATTTAATTCATAACAATATTTTCAAAGGAAGTCCCCGAAAATCAGATTCAAGTCATTGGAAATGTATTGACTGTAATTGAGGACTCTGGTCCAGGTGGCACCTGTTGATGTGGGCTGGCCGTGTGCACTAAACTGGAAGGTGACATCTGGACCAGAATCTTAAATTACAGTCAACTACATTTCCAAAGGCTATTCTACGGTATAATGCTTAAAGCCAGCAATAGATGACGATAGTTCGGCCGCCCGTAGCTCAGTAGTCAGAGCACCTGACAAGTTATCAGGAGGTAGTGGGTTCAGATCCCATCCGGTTACTGACAATTTTTCCTCTATATTATTCTAACAGATGCAGATTTTATTCCTTCGAACTATGAAACTTGATATATATATATACACATATTGTGGAGTTCATAAACCTTGACTATATTTATAATACGAGAAACGTTCAAAGTTGAAGAAGGGTCAATTCAATTGGACGTGTTGAAATCTGACCGATTTTTAATTTCATAAATTTCATCATTACACTGAAATCGTAATGAATGAATCTTAAATCAAAACATCTAGAAAAAAATTTCACTGAAGCAGCACGAATCGAACCCACATCTCTCGAGATGCATGCCACAGCGTTCTACCAGTTAAACCATGCATCAGATACTAACAATCCTCCAGGATAAAACTTATAATTCTTTCACTGAGATCTGGCGGACCTTGCGCCATCTATACTTCAGGAGAGGGAACTTTTCCAATGGTTGCTAATGATTAAAATGTTTAATGAGGAGGTCAACCACGCTCAAGCGTTTATTATTAAAAATCCCTCCATAGTAAATACACAGATTACTGCAGAAATAGACTTCAACAATTATTAAAAACATCTGCAAAAAATTATCGCTGACGTGGCGGGAATCAAATCCGCAACTCTATAGATACATGCCAGAGCGCTCTACCAGTTACACCACGCATCAGATCGCAGAAGATTACCAAGATACGATTGCTACTACTACTACACAATAATTGGAAAAGCTGTCTCTCCTGAAGTATAGATGGCACAAGGTCATTCACATCCCAGTGAAAGATTTATAGCTCTTATCCTGGAAAAGTTTAGCGTTTGATTCGTGATTTAATTGGTAGAACGCTCTGGCATGTATTTAGAGCAGTGGTTCTCAACCTTCTATGCTTCTCGTATCCCCTGGAAATGTGTATGTAACTGGCGTACCCCTTGTATAGACAGATAAAACTATAGTTATAGTATAACAATGATATAGCGACTTTTGAGCTCTCACGGCGTACCCCTTGTATAGACAGATAAAACTATAGTTATAGTATAACAATGATATAGCGACTTTTGAGCTCTCACGGCGTACCCCTTGTATAGACAGATAAAACTATAGTTATAGTATAACAATGATCTAGCGACTTTTGAGCTCTCACGGCGTACCCCAAAAAATTTTACCGCGTACCCCACGTTGAGAACCCCTGATCTAGAGAGTTGAGGATTCGATTTCCGCTGCGTCACTGATAATTTTTTTCCAGATGTTTTTAAAAATTGTTAAGTCTATTGTACAAGTAATCTGTGTATTTACTATGAATGAATGAATCTTAATTTTTATTTCACAAAATATAAACAATATTTATTGTTAATTATTTAAATATAATGAATGGCTATTCGCAGTTTGGGCATAATTTTATTATGCAAAGTATGCAAATTGGCAAATGACACACTGTCAGAGGATGTACAGGCTTTACGATCTTTGTACGCAGGACAAATCTCACATCTTTTGCTTTTTGATACAACAAGTTCATTAGTTGTCTGGGGATGGGGCGGGGGGGGGATTTCCCATCACAATATCAAAGAGATCTGCGGAAACAAAACAAAGCTATAAATGCCTGGTTTTAGCAAAAGTGTAAAAAAATTAGAAATATCTGCTTTTAATTAAAGTTTAAATAAAAATTATAAGTATGTAGTTTTAATGGAAGTTTAAATAAAAGCTATGAAATCGTGATTTAATAAAAGCTCAAAAATTTTAAATACTTTTGCCAGGAAATATATTCATTTTAGTTGTGAAACAAATGCTCACTACTGCAATCTCAGTAGTCAGCGGCTGATTTGAGCTCATATCGTAAAACATTTCCAACACTCCTTAGATAGTATTAACGAGTTGAAGTACTGCTTGGTCACCGAGTCCGTAGCAGAAATCGTTTAATCTAGGAGCGAAGTAGACGTGATAGCTAAGAAATATGCTGTCATCACAAAATGCATTCCGAAGACCATTTAAGATGCTAAATGGAAAAATAGTTCCGGAAATAGAATTTCTAATATCCCCATTGTTGCAAAAATTGCTAGTAAGCTTTGCTTGACAATGAAAGAGTTGCGGTTTATTCTAAGAAGCAGATGAGCAGGTAACCTCTAGAATGATTAGAAAAAAAATGTTTTCGAGAATAAAAGTTATTTTCGGTACTCAAAATTTATTTGTTTATTTATGGAACACAAGATAGTTGAAGCACATTCCTGCACACCGAATAGTCAAGACGAACAGAAATCCCAATTTTTCACTCTGACTTCGCAGTTGAAGGGTGCATAATTTAGTAGATATTATTATACGAGTGGCATCCATCACGTGACAGAAAACTAGCTATTCGATTAACAAAGGATTTTATCATAATTATTCTGTGCTCTGTAGCTCAAGTGCACATGTGCGAAGATAAAGTGATTATTGATTGGATGCGTCAATATGATGGCGTGACCAAAATCTGTTTTCAGAGTGATACAGTATGGAGGAAAAATCTAAAGTATGTTAAATCGCATCTTATGGGGTTACGGTTAATAGATAAAAACTACCAACATGCTTATAGATTACCGATGGGCCTTCGGAAAGGCCATCGTTCGTCGGATGGGACGCTAAACCATGGGCACATTGCAGTAGAGCCATACTCTGTGCACGTTAAAGACCACCCTGGATGGCCTTGGCACGAGACTTCCATCCGTCTCCTAACAAGTGTTCAATGTGTCACCTTTCCCCTCTCTAAATCTGAACTCTTAGGGCCCATGTGACCTGGGCATTTATCTAACTGGGTGCACAAAACTGCATCTCAGCGGTGGCAAACCAACAGATCTTCACAAGCATCAGTTAATGAACTTAATAAAGCCCTTTAGTGACTGGGGGATGCTTCGAAATTATAATCGAGTGGAAAAACAATTAACCTGAAGGTTTCATTCCTTCAGGAGACGGAAAAGCGACTCTTTGTCGAGATGCTGTGAAGCGATGAAACAACAGTAAGAGGTAAAGGGAATTACACTCAGTTTAGTTACTTATAAATCTTTTGATTCTACAATTGCAGTTTCATTTCTTAACAACAGTAATAGATATTCGTATATTATTGAAACTATACTAAATCGTACCACATTGTGAAACAAAATCAGTATTAAAGTATTACAGCAAAGTATTAGATATTTGTCTTATACTCAGTTGCGAACAAATTATTTGAAAGATACCGATGATAAGCATAACGTATGAGATTTACTACATCTTCCTTTTTTTATAAAAAAAGGAGATAATGCTTTAACTTTATCGTCTATCTGTAGATATCGTCTGTTTATCTCTAAAAAATTTCTGCTTTTAGAGATAAATCAATTTTTTGTGTTGGATAGATATAGATGAAATATTATGATTCAGGCTTTTCACTCTCCCAATGCCCTCTAACGGTGGAAAAATATGAAATGGCAAAATTTTAAACGAATGCTGCAAACGATGTATTTATGCTAGAAATTTGAAAATTTGTCAGTAGAATGCGAATGTCATGACTTTTGCCTCGGTTACAATGAATGAGATATGTAGCCGTCCCATGGCCGAATGGTTAGCGCACTTGACCCCTGATCTAAGGAACCTGGGTTCGAGCCCCGGGTAAGGCATGGACGTTTGTGTCTTTTTTCTGCTGGGATTCTGCCATACTCTCACACCCTCTACTATGGTATATAAGCTGACAGGCTCCTGTCAGACCTCTGTGGCAAGCAGCTGCTTGAGGGGGTATTTATTTATTTATTTTTTAACAATGAGTTTGATCCCTTACTTCCAAAGGACGGTGGAAGAAAAACGATTTTGGTTTTAGAAATAATTCGAAAATTTTTTTTTATTTAAATTGGTACTAATGAAATATTATATTTCCCTTTTTTCAAATATGTAGTTAGTTTTAATTTACATCGTTAGAGGGTACTAAATCGAAAAGGCGAAACTTTTGAGGAATTTGCAAGTGAGTTTTTTGTGGTAGAAATTCGAAATTTCGGTGGTAGAGTGTGAAGAGATATTTTACTGACAGTAAGAATTTGCTTCTTTTCCTCAGAGGAGTGTGAGAAAAGTAACTTTGGAATTTAAGGAATAAAAAAACAAGTGCTTTTTATGTATAATGAAATACTGACAATATTTTGACAATTAGATTAGACTGGAGTCCGCCCAAAGCCCGTTGAACTTTAGACCCCAGCAGAGACCAGAACTCCTCTCTAGTGTAGTTTCAATTATATATGCTCATCTGATGTTGCTGCTGAAAAATGAAACTAGAAACGTGCATATAAACAGAGTTAAAAACTCAAACGTTCCAACCCTGGGTAAGGCATGGATATTTGTGTTGTTTTTCTGCTGAGGTCCTGCCATCCTCACAGACCTTCTACTATGACATATAAACTGACAGGCTCCTGTCAGACCTCTGTGGCAAGCAGCTGCTTGAGGGGGTATTTATTTTATTTATAAGCTTTATAAGAAAAAATAGAAATTTCATTCAAAAGGAAAAGCCATTGAGTTGAAAGTAACGTTACCGAGGATATACAAGGAAACTCGTAGCGACAAGGAACAAGTCATTGAACATTTCGCATCACAAAATTACTAGAAAGTGAGAATTTCATCTAATATTGGGGCGAGCTTGACTAAGATGGTAGCGCTCCAGGTTTGTAATCTGCAGATCCCATGTTCGAGTCCCAGCTGGGCCAGCATTGAGATTTATATCTGCCAAACTCGCACCCAACCCTCGATCAGTAGGGCTTGAATAGGTCGCCATCCGTCGGATGGGACGTTAAGCCTTCTCACCGTATGCGGTAGAGCCATACCCTATGCACGTTAAGCAAACGCAGTATGGCCTTGACAGGTGTCTGCTAAGAGCTGTCCAGTGGGTATCCTTCCCCAATCTTCTCTGAGTCTTCGGGGTCCTTCACTTTAAAAAAACGATGTAACGTTACACCAGTTTATGGTGGTACCTAGGTTACCACCATTTTATGATGTAACATAACACTATATCGTAGTGTAATGCTACACCAAAGAAAGTGTAACGTTACATAAGAAACAGGTGTAACGTAACACAACATTCCAGTGTAAGTTTACGCCATAAACACCCACCCTTAAAAACCTATTTGTTGCCATTTACCGGCAAGGAAGGACACTACATGAAAAAAAAATTTTCCCATGAAATATTAATCTTTCTATTTGTACGTAATGAGTTTAAGAGAAAAAAAATCCGCACTCTCAACACCTACAATCACGGAAATTACACGGTCATAATACACGAAATCAGAAGTAAATTTACATTCAATGTAATATAGAAACTATGAGAAACTGCAAGAAAGTGTCGTTTAAACTACTATACCAACAAAAGTAACTGCTAGAGCTATTTTAGGAAACAATATTATTTTTTACAATTTCTGTAGATTCTATGATTTCAATGGTAATTTCCTGTAAAATATATACTACGAGAAAATTTTTGAATTTGGCAAATCAATTAATGCTATTTTAAAAAGCTCTTTGAAAATACGAATTAATGTTTTTTTTATGAAGCTATTTTTATTCATAAGCAAAATTATTGTTTTACATATTCATGTAATCCATGTTACAGTCATCAAAACAGTAAACCTCTGAGGAAGTTTTTTCCTTTTACTATGCCGTAGATATTTTCTCTTCAAGACCTCAATTTTTTTTCAGCTTTTGCTTAGAAGATAACAGGCTAATTTTATCATATTTCCAAAATGAATTCGTATCTACTAAGCAAATATAAACCAGTCCATACCAGGTAAGGATTGAGAAAAATATTAAGGTTGCAGAATGTTGATTGACTGGAATGATGTTCAGGTATATGATTTTTGTCTGCTTTAGTTATGTTTTAAGGAAATACTATTGCAATATACATAAGTACAAAATTACTATTTTTCCGTCCTTAAAATTTCTTATAATCAAAGTCTTATTATAAACCCTATTCAAATATAATTTATATTATTAATATTATTAAGAGTGGTAGCGAAAAAATTAATTTGTTTTTATTAAAGAATTGAATTCGTTAGGAGAACAAAAATAATCTTTAAATTTGTTTCGATGTAGCAAAAAAATTGGTAGTGAAACGTCTTGACCCAATACGGCTCCATTACTAAAAAAAGCGGGGAATGGGAAGTGGGGGGGGGGGTTGTTAAGTAAAATGTGCTAAACAAAAGTGGTTAAATATACATGAAAAAGCAGTATTATCGGATTCCGAAAATTAATTGCTAGGACGCTTTAGATTTATTTAACTGTCGTAACATTAGTCCCTTTGTTTCATATTTCAAAAAACAAATAATAAATTTTAAAAGGGAAAACTGTTAACAAGAGTTTACAAGCATTAGATAAAATATAATTGAGCATCATAAAGCCAAAGATATACTTTGATAATGTCCTGTGCATATAAAAGAATAATTCCGTCTTTGTTCCAACAGTTGTTCACTCGATTTCCTCCTCATAGCCAGCTCTGAACCCTTTTGATCTGAATATTTAGCCATTGTTTGTGCCAAAGTGTTGCTCAGGAGCAAAATAACCATTCTAATTTCAAAGATGTCATACCACAATCAAAAGTTTTTGTATTGTCAAAGTTACTAAGAAATTTTAAACTAAAATTTTTAATAAAATATTTTTTAAAAGCTCGTACATTTATGAAGTTACGAATTTTACTTTTTCACACCTACATACATATTTTGGTGATTATACGTGAAATTGCTAAAAAAGATCAGAGTTTTATTTCTTTTAGCCAACATCATCTTATGGAATAAAGCAATGGTGTTCAACTTTTTTTCTCTAATGCACCACCTTTTCTAGCAACGTAAGGCTTCATTTCTTGCAACCTTACAACTTTATATCAGTGGTGCACAATCTTTGCCTGTCAGAGATATTTTCTGATCCTGCAAGGCGCATCAAACATCATAAAAATAATTGGCATTAACATAAACGGGTCGGAAGCGACACTAAAGCAATGACAGTCCTTGGGTTGTACAAAACTAAATTACGTGTTTCTCATCTGCATTGTCGATTTTTTTTCTTGCTTTACCACAGCCAATTTCTTAACGTCATTTTGAAGGTTTTGTGTTGTGAAAATCGTCAGAGCTGAATCGCTACTGATAAGCAGAAACCATTCTCAATTCGTTTCAATGATGAAAAAACTAATAACAGAAAACATTTCTTCCAATATTTATTTCTTCATTTTTTTCTTTCGAAAAACTGCAGCATTTTAACTTTTTAAAATATGTTTTTATGAGAATTTAATCCAAAAAACTGAGTTTTGTTTTTCGTTTTGGAAATTGTCCATGTGTATGTATAGTCAGCTGTCCCGTGGCCGAATGGTTAGCACTCTTGGCCACTGATCTAAGGGAGCTGATTTCGAGCCCCGGGTAAGTCATGTATGTATGTGTGTGTCGATTTTCTGCTGAGGTCCTGCCATCCTATCAGATCTTCTACTTTGGCATATAAACTAACAGGCTCCTGTCAGACCTCTGTGGCAAGCAGCTGCTTGAGGGGATATTTTTTTATATGTATAGTCACAAAGTACCATGTGCTTAATAAAAGTGGTTAAGTTTACACCATTTACACCAGAAAGTATCGTTCTTTTGGGTAAAACTATGAAGTAGTATAACGTAACACTAATTATCAGCTATAGAGTGATAAGAATGTCTGTCGTTTTTCACGAATCCCCGTGTTTCCGTATTAGGTCAACGGGAATCTAACTCCGAAGCTCCATATACCTCCTAAATTTTTCATTTACTGGAAAAATGTGATGAAGTTAAATTAAAGATCATAATCAAATGTATTTAAATCCCGATTTTTTCATAAATATTCGTTCAGTCTTTAAAGAATTATGGAAACTGGCATTTTTAGAAATAAATTATCTTGCTTTATAAAAATCATTAATAATTATCTAATATCTAAATAATCATTACACAAACTTTTAAAATGTATATTTTATCAAATGATTTGAAACAATACTTGATATTTAAGATTTAATTAATATCTGAGATAAATTTTTATGACCCATTATTGTTGTGAAATATTATAGCTTCCATACTGGACGCATATTATTGAAAATCGATGTTTAAATAGATTTGATTACGATCTTTACTTTACAGAATGTTCAGCAACATTTTCCCGTTCAATCTATAACATAGAATTTATAGAGCTTCGAAGTTAGATTCCCATTCATATGACATGGAAATTCTCTAATATTTTGTTAGGGCAATGTAACTCAGTTCCTTATATTGCAAAGATATTCATCGTTTTGAGCTAATGGGAATAACTTTCCCTTGCTTACTGTTCTTGTGATTCCAAGATATTATTCATTCTAAAGTGCTCTCAATTATTTTTCCGATTACTCATGTCAACGTTACGTTGCCAACATTATTGCTTCAGCCACTTGTGTCGCAGATAGAGTTTGGAAGGGATTCGATGCAACTTGAATTTTGTTTCGTAAGTTTCTAAAGTTTCGCTTCTGCAAAATACCATCGTTCACACTTCTAGTTAAGAACGTCAGCTAATAGTCAGAACATAAATAAATCACATTTGAACAAATCCGTGTCAGTATCCAATTTTTAAACTAGTGGTAAACAACTCTAATTAGAACTCCAATTTTGAAACTAGTGGTAAATAAACTCCAATTTAGAAAAAAAGCACCAAGCAAAACAACGGATTCCCAGCGCCACAGCAGATGAAACCGTAACTAGGGCTGCTGTCGCTTCACGTCTTGAATTCAACTGGCATTCCCTTACGTAGACACCTTCTACGTAAATAATCAAATTGCCTGTACAACGGATACTTCCAATACATCCGAGTAATGCAAGGAAGTTCCTTATTCTCTTGACCAAAACAAACTCCTATGACGTTCTTTCTCTGTAAGCGATCCCTAGGCATTCGAAGTGGCGGTTGTACAGGCAAGTTGGTTACTATAGCAGAGAATTGGTGTTACTTTACATTACTTTATGGTGCTACCTAAAAACGGTGTAACCTACCAAACTTACACCAGTTAGTGATGTAAGGTAACACCACAAATCGCTGAAATTCTGCACTCTTTTTTGTCGTGTTGTGATCTGGCCATTTAGTCCATTGCGTTCAAAAAAGTACCGCTCAAGGCAAAACAACCCAACACACCGAACATTGCATTAAATACTGTACATTCTAAATGTTCTACTGAAAACAGGACGAACGGGTGTGTGTGGGCGTATATGCCCCACCCTTGAGGATATTTTGTACGGAAGTAGGGACCCAAGTCGTCACTCTTTAACAGACTCAAACATGTCAATACCCCTCCCTCCCCCATGGAAATTTCTGTGTACAACATGATTGAAAAGAATTTCAATTTTCGATACTTAGTCTAAACGTTGGACTGAAAAGTATTATTATCATCAATTAGGATAATCTGCACATATCACGAACCTACCTAAATTATGGCACAGTAAAAATACAAGACAAATGGTGGATGATTTAATTGTGTTCAGAACTAGTTTGATGCAGCACACGTGTATAACAAATACATATTCTGCACAGTTATTTCTGAATGTGTGGAGTATGTAAGAATTAAATAGTGATTAATAACTCTTCCTTAAGTAGCGTCAAACTATTACGTGAAGGTTCTTTTAAAGATAGGAGGAAGAAATACAAGTATTGAAACTTCCAGGTACTCTTTTATCAGACCTTTATCATATGCATTGAACCTAGGTCCAATTTTATCTGTAGCAATCAGAAATCCCATTTAGTAAATATCTGCAGAGGCTAGAGAAATTTTAACAGCAGATCATGGAGCACAAAAAATCGTTTGACTCTAGAATGCTTGAGGCAGCGCTTCCACACAAACAGCCATTATTTTGATCGATCTTCCTATTGCTTTTTTGCTCCTCATTTATCGGTTTTGTCAGTTTTCGGTTTGTGTATTTGTCAAAATAGTTGTTCCACTATATATCTCTCGAACTCAATGGTAAAACTTAGTGATTTATGTGTCAAATGAAAGTTTGTGACATGGGGAGAGTCATAATAACCTATAACCAATTCACGCGTAAACAAGAGGAAATATGAGAACAATTGTTCAGCTATATCTTTAGAACGCGTCCGCCAAAGGCTATGCATCAAATGAAAGCTTGTGACATCGTGTGTATAACAGATTATAACCCCCCCCCCCCTCTTCGTGGTTTCCTCTTTTCTAAAAAATTAGGAAAAATTCGAACAGTTGTTCTACTATATTTTCGAACGCGAGGGCCGAAAGTAGCAACCGTAATAAACAATTACGATGGAGTCAAATGAAAGCTTGTGACGTGGGGAGTATTATGGGTTACGATAATTTACCTCCTTGCTTTCTTCTCCCCTAAAAAGTGGAAATGTGAAAGTCGTTCTTCTATTATATCTTTCGAAGTGAGAGCCAACAGTTACGAGTCAGGTGTAAAATGAAAGCTCATATGAAGACTGTCGTAGACTATTTCTAACTGACTCTCCCATTCTCCTTCCTCAAGCCTCTCCTACAAAAAATGCTTCGTAAATTTCACAGTGGTCGACTTTAACGAATTATATCTCAGATTAGAGCTTGTGACGTCTCCACTAACATGGGCTACCTCCAACACGACCACTTCCTCTCAAAAAAAGAGATAGAGGAGAAAGTGGTCCATGTTTTTGAGTAATATATTAAATGAAAGTTTCTGGAGTTTTGAGTATTAAAGACATAAATAAATTCAAAAAACTAAAAAATACCTATATTCCTATACGCGCTATAAAAAGTAGAAAATAAAACATATCGATGGTGCAATCAGTCCCTGAGTTCGCATTCACTTTAAAGGAAGATAGGACGCCGGAAATCTTGTTGAGTACATAAAATCAGCGCCCTACCTTCCCTTGAAGTGAATACGAATTCAGTGACTGATTGCATCATCGATATGCTTTAGTTTTATTTTCTATTTTTTAGGTCGCATATAGGAAGATTGGCATTTTTTTAAATTTTCCAATTAATTTTATTAAAATATTTCGAGACAGAATATGTTATAATGGTAAATGCAATTTTAGCCAAATAATAAAAATTTAATTTGTTATAGCTAAATATTATTCTAATGTTGGGATTTAGTACTATTCTTGAAAATAAATGTTATTTGCTAAATTCACCTGGTCAGTCATTTTCTCGTTTTAAAAAAAACCGAGAAAATGTTTTCCCTTTGTCATATCTGTGTGTTTGTCCGTTTGTAGACATCCAACTCTTTTGCTTTTAGAAATAAATTAAAAATTATTTTTGTGTTGGATAAGTTTTGATGAAATATAACGATTCCATATAACGATTTCCTAATATGCAAAGGGTTATAATTACGACCTCTAAGGTTGGAAAATTTTGAAGCGAATGTTGCAGACGATCCATTTATGCTCCAAATTTGAAATTTTGTTGCTGGAATGTGAAGGTCATGAGGTTTCAATTGGGTGATATTGATTTGATCCCTTACCCGCAGAGCAGATGGAAAACGCAACTTTTATTTATTTAAGAAATTGTTGGATAAATCGTTTTTTAGTTCGATTATAAATAAAGAAATATAATTCGAATTTTTCAGATCCTTACATGGCTTTAATTTGCATCGTTAAAGTGTACTGAATACGGAAAAGGCGAAATTTTAACGAACATTAGAAGGGATTCATTTACGCTAGAAATTCAAAGTTTTAATGGCAGACAATGAAAGTCACGAGGTTTGCATTTGCGACAATAATTTGCCTGTTTTGCTTTACAGCTAATTGGAACATCCTTTCTGTCTTGTTTTCGAAAAATAAACGAGAAAATACATTCACTTTGTCGCTGTCTCTTTGTCTCCCTCTTTGTCCGGAGTTTGTCCGGGATAAAAGTAGACATCGAACGTTTTCGTTTATAGGGACAATTTAAAATTTCTGTTTGTGTTAGATTGGTATTGGTGAAATATTAGGAGTCGCCCTTTCCGAATTTCCCAAAAGCTATAATTGTGCTCTCCTAACGGCGGTAAAAGCAGAAAATTTCAAAATTTTAAACGAATATTACAAACGATAGCTAGAAATTTGAAATTACTGTGGTGTAATCTGAAGCTCATGCAATTTTCTTTGGAAACAATAAGTTGAGCCCTTAACCCCAGGGTGGAACGCAACATTTAAAGAGATAATTGTTTGTTTTCAAAAATAAATTAAAAATATTTTTGTATTCGATAGGATTTGATGGAATATTACGATCTGAACGTTCTGAACTACGAAAAGCTATAACTGCGCCGTCTAACGGTGGATAAAATGGAAAATTCCAAAATTTTTAACGAATATTGCAAGTGATATATTTATGATAGAAATTTGAAATTGTAACGGTGGAATATGAAGGTCATAAAGTGTTCTTTATTAGCGATAAGCCTTAGGCCCAGGATGTGTGAGAAACGCCACTGTTTTGTTCTAAAAGATAATTGGAAAAAAATTAATTGGATAGGTACAGTCGCTCAAAAAAGTATCCGAACGCCATGGTTGACTACAACATTCAAATAAAATATCTGGCAACGATTTTTTCAGAAATTAGTGATCTGGCATTCTTCGTGTACTGCACACGAAGGATGCCAGATCATTAAATTCTGAAAAAATCGTTGCCAGATATTTTTTCTGAATTTTTTTAATCAACCATAGCGTTCGGATACTTTTTTGAGCGACTGTACCAACGAGATATCCTAATTTTCATTTTTCAAATCCTTAGATGGTTTTAATTTATATCTTTAAAGATCACTAAATACGGAAACAGCGACATTTTTAACAAACATTGCAAGTGAACTGTTTATTTTAGAAATTTGAAATGTTGGTGGTAGAATGTCAAAAGATATTTTACCGACAGCAATAATCTGCGCCCTTTTCTAAGAAGGGCGTGAGAAAAGCAACTTTTTAGATTTAAGGAATGAAAGAAAAATACTTCTTATGTTTTATAAGTACTAACAAATTACTACTATTTGCTTTTTCCAATAATCCATTAGTTTAATTTAAAACTTTTAAAGAGTGCACAAGTAGGAAAATGGAAACTGCACTCTTTGCAAACAAGAACCCATATTCGTCAGATGCGATAAGAGCTCTTCTCTTTATTTTTCTAGCATAATTTCAGCCTTTCCTGACGCTACGCCACTGATTTCTACAATAGTGTCTAACCCCACCCAGAGGTTTGGTCCACTAATTCTTCATGTATGAAGCAGCATGTAAAGCTCCTCGTAAGAAGGGGGAGGGAAATCCTATTGGAATTGAACACCCACTTCCTCCTCCTCCTCCTCCCTCCGAATATTGTGCTCAGATGTCAAATAACCGGACGGTGCTTTGGCAAAATAAAGAGCAGAAATTTCTGTCAGAAACACCTTCATAATTTCTAAGATGGGTGATACGAGTTCTTATCCCGATATAACTGAAGTTTAAGAGACTGCGAAATTTGAAGACCCTTTCGATGTTCGCCATGCATATTAGCAGTTGTATACACGTATCCTCTTGGAAGCGAGCTTTCCAGCACACTCTGGCTCTACCACGAATGACTTCAAGCCATATTAGGTGCTATCAAAGATTTTTGAAAGGATCCTCCGAAGGAATGTGTCACTATAGCCCACCCGGAAGTTTGCTAAAATATTCTCCCGTAACCTGCAGTGGTATCGGACAGAATCAACGTCGCTAATTCCATAGAAAGAGAGACTTGGTTTGTGACATACAACCTACAGTTCCTATTGCAATGCGATGGAGTGGCCTTAATGTTATCAAATCGGTGTCTAGCTTGACATCCAATGTTGGGAGAACGGTTCATGTACATTAGACTGATCACGTACGTTTCCCCTGATTCATTGGGATATACAGGTTCATGTACAGTTCCCCTTATCCATTGTTGATATTATCATTTTTTGACCCCACTTGATTTTTCCAGTACATCGCATTGTGTATATTTTTTTAATCTCAAAAGAAATTATGTAACCTAACAATGAAATAATCAGCTTCCACGCCGTTTTTTAAACATTAAATATCATTTATTTAAGTTCTGGCCCATAAAACACTTTCACATTTTTTTTACAATAAACTTCACTATTATCAACATGATTCTATTTACAATGAACTTATTAGACAAACGTTGGAGTGGAGACAAACATTTGACGACATTTCATCTCACTACTGTAGCGTTCTTGGATTCTCTAGGACTCTGCCACTCACAATCATCTCTGAGACCTTTTCCTCTCTACGTCTAAAACTATCTGAGCCACAGTTCCAAGCTTTCTGTCCCGATCTGGGTTTTCCTCTCACAAAATGTATCATCTGCCCCTGCCATTGGTCAGCATCAACTAATTAGAAGGAGCTAATATTGGTGTGGGCTTGAAACTTCTTTGATATTGTGCTCTGAACCACATGGGTAGCTTCCTTTCCTAGGGACGCTGTGATGCCATGGTCCTGATTGCCTCCATGGGGATTCATTAAGTGATAGGAGCGCCATTGCACATGGAAGCACAGGGGAAGTTTCCATCACTTCCAGTCTGTGGGGAGGGTATCACCACTTGTATGAATACAGGACTGCAGACGAGAATGTAAATTCTGGTTCCAGCCAGCCAAAACCCGCCGGAAATGACTCGCAAGTGTGGTCTCTGTGCCGACAAAGCTTCACAAAGAACAACGGAGCGTATTTGATATCGTTCGGCGTAAATACGAAAATCTACACAGAACACTACACTGCTCTGACCCAGAGGACTCTCCGAATCAGAAAATTTGTGACGTTTCTGACATCTAAAACCGAAAGACCACTAGACACCAATTTTCACGTTTATAGCTCTTCTAGATCAAGGTTTCACCTCTATGTTAGCTCTCTTTGACCTTGAAGGACATGTCGAAGGTTAAATTTAAGATTTTTCTCGAGATCTAGGACCCGTATTGCAAATTTACTGGACAAGAACTCTATGCTAATGCATTTGTTAACACGGCTCGATCACGTGGCCTCCTCTGTTATATGGAGAACGCTTTTCTTTCCTCTATGATGGATTCTGATAAATTAAGAGAGTGAATAATAGCTGTCAATAAAAGTGGGATATTTCCTAACAAATGTTGAGTTGTGTGTTTTAATCATGAATCTCGTGAAGACGGTATCTAGACTTCGGAAACTGTTTTATTGAAACATTTACAGTACTTACAAAAAGTCGAAGCACGAGATAAAATACTATTGACTCCTAGCCTACTAAAAATATTATCAACATTAATTCCTCACTTTAGAGGCACAAGAGAAATAAAACTTTTCCGGATGCCATTTATAATTTGTAAGGAATACGATTGATTTATATAAAGACACTTCCGTCTTTATATAATTCAAGAAAGCTTCTCACATCGTAAATTTACTTTTAACTCTGCAAACAAGAAAAAAAAAATGAAATTCAGAATTCTCCTTGCCAGGACAGAATTTTAACAGCAATTGAAATGGCAATAAAATGTTTTTACCAAATACTGTTTCTCGTGCGCACTGTTGCAATCTGCGACTCTGTTGCAAAGTTCCAGACATTGCAGTGCAATCAGCCAGTCTCCTAAGGTCAGTGAGAAAAGCATACTAAAATGGGGAACGATAAATTGTTGGCAAGCTTCCACCAGCAAATGCTTGGTTTGGTGTAATGTGTTCAACAACATTTGCTCGACGGAAATTTGATCGAGACGGATTTTGTTCGAAATGGAAATTTGTTCGAGCAATATTTTGTCGACAGTTTGAGAGGCCGATGGAGATGTTCTCCTCAATAGGGTCTTTTCTGCTTTGTTACTGGGAGATTATCTAGGTGCCGTTTAATTTCTTTCAGTTTTCATTATTCTTATAAATAAATAATAAAATAAATAACCCCTCAAGCAGCTGCTTGCCACAGAGGTCTGACAGGAGCCTGTCAGTTTATATGCCATAGTAGAAGGATCTGAGAGGATGGCAGGACCTCAGCAGAAAAACGACACATACATCCATGCCTTACCCGGGGCTCGAACCAAGGTCCCTTACGTCAGTAGCCAAGCGCGCTAACCACTCGGCCATGGGACGGCTTTATTCTTATAAGCTAGGCCAAATGGTTAGCACGCTTGGCTAATGAACAAAGGGATTTGAGTTCGAGTCCCAGATACGGCATGGATGTTTGTGTTTTTTTTTTCTGCTGAGGTCCCGCCATCCTCACATACCTTCTAGCGTGGCTTATAAGTTGACAGGCTCCTGTCAGACCTCTATGGCAAGCAGCTGCTTGAGTGGGTATTTATTTATTTATTTTTATACTCAGATCTTTGAAGTAGAGGAATTATGTTTGCAATTTAAATCTGGATAAAGTTTCAAAATTATAATGCCTTTTTTAATAGTGAGATGTTTATAATCGTGGCTTCTTGACTCGCTCTCTACACTACCGCATCACCTGTGTGTCCCTTACCTCCCCATCGAACGTTGCGCGCAGAACAAATAACACTGTTACGAAACTGAGCAACTCCCCTCTTCCCTTCACTGCACGTTCTTTCTTGGTAGTTCGTGAAATGGACTTTGTCGGCTTAAGGGGCGGGGGGTTTAACGACGTGGTTTCTATGGCTTACCCGTAGGGCAGTAGCGTTAATTGTCGCATGTCACCGCACAATCCTCAGAGGGGTAGGAGGCGTGGGAAACAAAAGAGAAGGCTCAGCCATGGTCCCCTTGACCATCTCCAAAAAGATCCGGCACTTCTGGTACCACTTATTGCAAAGAGAAAAAACAGAAGTGAAAAGAGCGGAAATCCTCCCTTTCGGAATATTCTTTTATTGAATCATGAGGCGACTTTTTATTGAGACTTCATGTAAAATTTATCATGACTTCATGTAAAAGTGTGGTCACATATACATATATAGTTATGACACCTTCATAACTATATATGTATATGTGAGCTTTATGACTATGGCTATCCACACTTTTACATGAAGTCAAACACACACCGTTTAACACAACTAAAAAAAAAGCAACAGAGTAAATGGAAAGTAAAATTTACCCCACCCTCCATTTAAAATCATATTGGCACAGGCGAGAAAAAAACAACCAAACGTTTTTTCCTAAAACAAATTTAAATATCCTCATCCCCCCATAAAAAAAGCAATTTTTTCCAAAAAAAAATAGGTCGAATTTCAAATGCCCTAGAAAGTTGCGGTTGCAATTGGCGATTAGCACAAAGGCTCAGGAATTATAAATTTATAACTATTTGGCTGTGATACAAAATACACGCTCGATTTGATGATTTCCGCAGAACACAGGATTCAAATATAGAACAGCTGTGGAACAAAGGTACCCGCTTCGAATCAGGGATGGCGATGAAGCAAAAGGATCCAGGTTTGAACGAGGAAGAACTAGTACAAGGGGACAATGTTTGAATCAATGATCACTGTCGAGCAAAAGAACCCAGGTTCGAGTTCATAATGGTAGCAGAACAAGGGTATGAGGTTCAAATTTAGGATGGCTGTAAAAGAAGAGGAATCAGTTTCGAATCCAAGGTCACTAAGATTTCCATCTTAGTGACCTTGGATTGTCATTATGTCGCTGTCATTATGAATTCAAACCGGAAGCAAGAGCTTACCGGTTTGAATTCATAATGACAGCGAAACAGAGAGACCGAGGGGCGAATTCAAAGTGGCTCTAAAATAAATTGACTCGGGTTAGAATCCAGGATGGTTGTCGAACAAAGAGACCTAGACTAGATTACCAACTCAGATATAAGGACGTTTGCAGTTTTCCTGTCTAGATCTCGTTATACCATGTTTGCTGTGACGTATAACACTTCTTTTACTAACACTTCTTTCTTGTCAGACAGATCTCTCCAACAATAGACTGTTCTAGAATAGGGCAATAAGAAACAATTCACAGTTTATTACGGATGTAAATTTTTTTATTGCAAATCAGTAATAAATGATTGGTCTAATGATTGGTCACTGAAGTGCCTTTGAATTAGGGATAGGAGACGTTATCCAAATTCAGTACCGCAAGTGCCGCATTTGCGCGCATGAGTGGATGAAACTCTGGTCATATATAGCTGTCAGCTTTGGCTTCCCCAAGCATTCGTCGTGAGAAGCGTAATGGGAAAGGCGCGGGATTTAGATGCATTTGAAGAGAGCAGATCGTAGGTTCCCGACACTCGATCTCCGAAATTGTCAACGAACTTGGATTTTCTCGTACGACAGTTTCAAGAGTGTTCCGGGAATATGAAAATACCGGCAAGAAAACAAGCACCCGGACAAACTGCAAAGGACAACCAGCCTTGAATGATCGTGGACCTCATCGTCTGACCCGTATCGTACGGACCAATGGGGTCCAGACATTATCTGAAATTATCTCCCATCTGAAATCAAACTTCAACCACCTCCTTCATCATTAGGCGGCCTGCGGCCAAAAGCCTATCGCCAACATGTAGGGTCGTAGCACTTCATTGTACTGGTCCCTACTTTTTGACGCATACAAAAAAAAAAACTTTTTCTCGTGGACCAGATGATAAAGGGGCCAAGGTCCCTTTTACAAAATGGTCCAGTTTTTAAAGAAGGATGTTAGACTCCCATCTGAAAGTGGGTTGCAGCTGGGAAGTCAATGCACGGACCGTGGAACGCTCACTTCATCGTCTTGGCTTCGGGAGTCGCTGACCTACAAGAGTCCCACCTCTAACGGCACAACAGCGGGTGTTGCCTTGCCTGGGTTAAAGAACATCGAAACTGGCAACGGATAGCCTGGAGTGATGAATCCCGTTTTAAACTTCATCACGCCGATGGAAGGCTGAGGGTATGGCGTAGTAGTAGCATAAATAAGAGTTCTGGCACAGTAAAAAGGGGCTCGAGAATTCTATGAAAATCCATGGGAAAAGTTATGGGGATGAGGGAAAAAGTATGTTTCTTGTGGTTTTTGTGAAAGTATGCGTGAAAATTTGAAAAAAACTGGGGTGTTTTTTAGCATGTGAAAAACTAATTTAAGTTTTTTTTTAAAAAAATGAGGTTTAAACTAATTGTGAATTAGTTTAAATGAATTAGGTTGAAATGAGGTGTGTGTGTGTGAGATAAAGAAAATCATGTGTTTTGTTAAAGTTGGCTAGATGGAGAAAGTCGCTGGCTGTTGGATAGACTGGCTGGACAAACTTGCTGGTTGGATAGACAGACTCACTGGCTGGTTGGGTGGATAGAGTCATTGGTTGTATGGACAGATTTGCTGCTTGGCTGGACAGATTCGCTGGTGGGTCTGTGTGTATGAGATAAAAGAAAATGATGTGTTTTGTTAAGTTGGCTGGATGGATAAACTCGCTGGCTGGTTGGATACACTGGCTGGCTGACTGGACAAAGTTGCTGGCTGGCTGGGTGGACATTGGTTGTCTGGACAGACACGGTGGCTGGACAGATTCGTTGGCTGACTGGGTGGGCAGACTCAATGGTTGGCCGAGTAGAATTGTTGGCTGGCTGGACAGATTTGCTGGCTGAGTAGTAGCATAAATGACAGTTCCGGCACAATGTTAAAGTATAGGGAATCCCATGTTAACCTATGGGAGACTTTTTTAAAGACGCGTGTTTAAATTAATTTCTTCTGGGTTTTTTGTGAGAGAATGTGTGAAAATTATAAAATAACGAGGTGTTTTTTATAGCATGTGAAAAAGAAAATTTAAGTTTTATTTTTAAAGATGAGGTTTAAATTAATTTGTGAATTAGTTTAAATGAATTAGGTTGAAATGAGGTGTGTGTATATGAGATAAAGAAAATGATGTGTTTTGTTAAAGTTGGCTGGATGGAGAGTGTTTCTGGCTGGTTGGACAGAATTGCTGGCTGGTTGGACAGACTCACTGGCTGCTTGGACAGACTCACTGGGTGGCTGGATGGACAGAATCATTGGTTGTCTGGACAGATTCGTTGGCTGACTGGGTGGGCAGAGTTATTGGTTGGCTGGACAGACTCGCTGGCTGGCTGGACAGATTTGCTGGCTGAGTAGTAGCATAAATGACAGTTCTGGCACAATGTTAAAGTATAGGGAATCCCATGTTAACCTATGGGAGACTTTTTTAAAGACGCGTGTTTAAATTAATTCCTTCTGGGTTTTTTGTGAGAGAATGTGTGAAAATTATAAAATAACGAGGTGTTTTTTATAGAATGTGAAAAGTAAATTTAAGTTTTGTTTTTAAAGATGAGGTTCAAATTAATTTGTGAATTAGTTTAAATGAATTAGGTTGAAATGAGGTGTGTGTGTGTATGAGATAAAGAAAATGATGTGTTTCGTTAAAGTTAGCTGGATGGAGAAAGTTGCTGGCTGGTTGGACAGAATTGCTGGCTGGTTGGACAGACTCACTGGCTGCTTGGACAGACTCACTGGCTGGCTGGGTGGACAGAGTCATTGGTTGTCTGGACAGATTCGTTGGCTACCTGGGTGGGCAGAGTTATAGGTTGGCTGGACAGACTCGCTGGCTGGCTGGACAGATTTGCTGGCTGAGTAGTAGCATAAATGACAGTTCTGGCACAATGTTAAAGTATAGGGAATCCCATGTTAACCTATTGGAAACTTTTTTAAAGACGCGTGTTTAAATTAATTTCTTCTGGTTTTTTGTGAGAGAATGTGTGAAAATTATAAAATAACGAGGTGTTTTTTATAGCATGTGAAAAAGTAAATTTAAGTTTTATTTTTAAAGATGAGGTTTAAATTAATTTGTGAATTTGTTTAAATGAATTAGGTTGAAATGAGGTGTGTGTATATGAGATAAAGAAAATGATGTGTTTTGTTAAAGTTGGCTGGATGGAGAAAGTTGCTGGCTGGTTGGACAGAATTGCTGGCTGGTTGGACAGACTCACTGGCTGCTTGGACAGGCTCACTGGCTGGCTGGGTGGACAGAGTCATTGGTTGTCTGGACAGATTCGTTGGCTGGCTGGGTGGGCAGAGTTATTGGTTGGCTGGACAGACTCGCTGGCTGGCTGGACAGATTTGCTGGCTGAGTAGTAGCATAAATGACAGTTCTGGAACAATGTTAAAGTATAAGGAATCCCATGTTAACCTATCATCATCATCATCATCATCATCATCATCATCATCATCATCATCATCATCATCATCATCATCATCATCATCATCATCATCATCATCATCATCATCATCATCATCATCATCATCATCATCATCATCATCAAGCAGCCATGGGCTACGGAGGTCCAACCAGACAGTGCAATTTAGTTCTCCAAGCAAGTCTATCCTGAGCTACATCTACTGCATCTGGCCACTGCACACCAATTCTAACAAGGTCCTGTTTGACATTGTCTGCCCACCGCATCCTAGGTCTCCCCTTCTTTCTGAGGCCTTTAGGCACACTGTTCATAACCCTATTCGCCAATCTATAATTATTCATACCGGCAACATGGCCAAACCAACGGAGTCGCTCTCTGCAAAAAATGCTGCTTAAAGGAGGTTGCAAACTCCTTTGCCTAACCTCATCATTAGTTACAAAGTTGAACCACCTAATGCCCAAGATACTGCGTAAGCATCTGGAATCAAAAGCATCTAGTTTCCTGTTATCTTGTTTACAAAGTGTCCACGTTTCACTACCATAACTAACCCTAGAAAGAACCAAACTATTATACAGTCTAATTTTAGTCTTTAGGTGTATACGCCTATTTCTCCACACTCTACATAGATTCTTAAAAGTCTCGGCAGCAATCCCTATTCGTCTGTTAATCTCATGCCGCACATCACCATTATCTGTTACATAGCTCCCAAGATAATTAAACTGTGACACCTGCTCAAGACTGCAACCATTCAGATTAACTGATTCACAACCTGCCTGACCAATTTTCATCACTTTAGTTTTCTCTCTGTTTATAACCAAACCTACTCTACTACCAGTCTCATCAACAGCTCGAATGAAAGAGTTCATCTCATCAACATCATTTGCCAAAAAGGGCTAAATCATCAGCATAATCTAAATCAGAAATTTTCATATCTCCAGCCCA
Source organism: Ryuthela nishihirai (assembly GCA_038380435.1). NCBI lineage: Eukaryota > Metazoa > Arthropoda > Arachnida > Araneae > Heptathelidae > Ryuthela > Ryuthela nishihirai. The sequence continues at coordinate 77,690,194 of JAWZYU010000007.1, read as the reverse complement.
TTTCAGGCCAAAATCTTTCCCTTGAAGTGAATTTCGCATAACATAATCAATAACCAAACTAAAGAGAAAAGGAGACAAAATGCACCCTTGTCGAACACCAGAAGTACTGCTAAACCAATTGCTACAAGCCTTACCAACTCTCACACACGACTCAGTGTTATTATAGAGAGCTTTCATAATGTTAACTAACTTGTCTGGTATACCATGTGATCTCACAATCAACCACAAATTATGACGATCAACAGAGTCAAAAGCCTTTTTGAAATCAACAAAGCTAGCAACCAAAGGTTTCTGAAACTCTAAACATTTCTGAAGAATCTGCCTAAGTGAAAATATCTGATCCACACATCCCCTACCACTTCTGAATCCACATTGCTCATCACGCAATTGACTGTCAGCCAGATTCTTAATTATATTAAGCACAATCATGGAAAGAACTTTACCTGGAACAGAGAGTAGGCTGATACCCCTATAGTTATCACAAGAACTGTGATCACCTTTTTTGCAAATAGGGATAACAATAGCTCTGGTAAAATCCTTAGGAACCATGCCTTTATCATAAAAGATATTCAGAATTTCAGTCATCCAAGTGGTAACCGAAACATTCCCAGCTCTAAGCATTTCCGTAGTAATTTCATCTACCCCTGGGGATTTATGAAGTTTAAGTTTAGAAACAGCCAAAATAACTTCAGATTGTGTTATAGGGCCAACATTAAAGCCACCAATGCATCTATCGTCATTGCAAACAATGGGAGTAGAACTAACTACATTGTTTAGAACATCACTGAAATGCTCAGCTCATCTAGCCATAAGAGAATCCTCCCCTTCTATAACCTTACCTTACCACATTCAAGTCTTTAACGCTTGTCTGAAATTTTGCTATTAGTAACCTTTCATTAATGCACTCCTATCATAGAAGAGCACCACTAGCGTTTCTGCTGAGAAGCAGACCCAAGACTTGGTGATGTTTATTATTGTTTCTCAATGAAAAGAGAAATTTAAGATTATTTTTATGAATCTGATCTTTATCTGTCCATCTGGTCTCTTGCAAGCCGAGAATATCTAAATTATAACGGTAGAATTCTTGTGTGAGGACATCAAGAGAAAAAGCTCTGTGCAGAGTCCTCACATTCCAACTACCTATGGGGAGAAAATGGTTAGTGGGATGTTTAAAGAAACTATGTTTATTGAGAGAGGGAATGCCGACAATATCAAACAGCCCCCTAATCGCAGACATGGGGCAAAGACCCGTTCCCCCACTACTAAAGGCTGAAGCCATCTACACTGGAAGACTTCCTGCAATGTAGAATTTGACGATGCCAATAGAAGCAAAGAGTTCAGGTGCCTGCGATGACTTCTGCTCAGGATTATCCACCAGCTGATAAACATATCCTTTGAATCTATTCACTTGGGGCTGTAAACCCACAAACAAACAGAAAACACAGCGGAAGATTTTCCCTCCACAGAAGCCCACCAATGCAACAGAATCAGGATCCATAATCAAGCTCAGAGCCATATATCTGTCCAGTCCAGTAGGTTTATATGGTCAGCACCAGGACCCTGTGTGGTTGACCACTCCTCAGCAGGGTAGAAAAAAAGAAAAGTAGCCATAGTTGTCCAGATTAGTAGGCCACACTAATCTTTCAGCCCTCCCCTTCCGTTCACTTCCACAAGAGAGTATCTCTTTTGAAAGTTACTAACGGTCCGCACCACGAGAAGGCGGGGTCGGACATTAGGTACTAGGCCTGGCCGGTTCTATGCATCATCACAGGGGATTGGTGCATAGCTCTCCTTCCAGTGACTACCTAGCTACCATTTACAGAGACATTTTTAAAGACGCGTGTTTAAATTAATTTCTTCTGGGTTTTTTGTGAGAGAATGTGTGAAAATTATAAAATAACGAGGTGTTTTTTATAGCATGTGAAAAAGTAAATTTAAGTTTTATTTTTAAAGATGTGATTTAAATTAATTTTTGAATTACTTTAAATTAATTAGGTTGAAATGAGAGTGGTGTGTATATGAGAAAAATGATGTGTTTTGTTGAGTTATCGTACACCTCAGTGGATTATTCGGTTGTAAACGCCATGTAAATCGGTGTTATTTGTGGTTTTTTTCTGAAAATATTTATGAAAATCGGAAGAAACTGAGGTGTTTCATGTGAGAAAGAGTAATTTGAATTTTTTTTTTGAGAAAGAGTAATTTGAGGCAGACGAGATTTAAACTGATTTGTTTAAATAATTTTCAGAAAAATGAGGTGTGTGTGAAAGAGATAAAAAAAAATGATGTGGTTTATTGTGTTATCATACACTTCACTGGATTATTCGATTGTAAAAAGCTCGACAGGTGAATTCTTTGCAATTTACAAAAGTTGAAATAACTTTTGATCTAATTATGCTACAGAGCTCATTCTGGTGTTGTTCAATAATACTAAGCAGACACTATTTTCTGAACTGATCAAAATGGGGTTCGGACTACTTACCTAGCCGAGAAAGTAGGTCCAACCCTCTTAAATTTATGATCTCATAACTTGTCTTGTAATCAAGCTACAGATTTGAAACTAATATTATTGGATTTCATTCTGGATGTAGTACACTTTGCACATGTGGGCATTGGTCTCGACCCTGTTACTTAAGGTCTTCTGGGTTCAAAACCTTTTGCCTACCACACATTGCTGATTCTCATTTAAGATTTCGAAACATTTTCGGTTTTTTCATCAATATCAGGTTCTAGTACTGGAACTCATTTCGTTAATTCAACTGGAAACGGTGTTGGACCCGTTTCCTAGCCTAGAAACTGGGTTGAACCCTCTTAAATTTCCATCCTTATAACTCTGCTTCTAATTAAGCCACACATTTCAAACTGTCTTTAGATTACATTCGGGAAGCACTATACATTTAACGTATTGGAAGCGGTCTCGACCTCTTAGTTTTTGTTTTCTGGGTTCGACATTTTAAGAATTTGTCGAATTATAACGTCCAATCTCATTGTGCTAGAATCCTAGATGGGGTTTATCAAGTTCTATAATCTGACGAAAGAATAATCGGTCTGCAACCGTTTTCTAGCCGACAAAGTGGGGTCGAACCCCTCTTAACTTTGCGGCTTCATAACTCTGCTTCTAATAGAGCTACAGAACTCAAACTAATATCATTGTGTTCCATTCGGCAAATACTATACTTTTTTTGTATCGGAAGCGGTCTCGACCCATTATTTTAAGTTTTGCAGGTTCCATACTTTTAGATTTTCTGCTACAATAACTTTTGTTCTAATCGAGCTAGAAGCTTGGTTTTATAATATTGATAGTTATGATTTATTAAGTTCTCTAATCTGACAAAAAATAATTAGTGTTGACCGAATAAAAATATATATATATATATGACTTTAGCTAGATAAACTGCTCGGATATTTAATCCTTTGGCGCTTTACAAAGTTATTCTAAACAGTTTATTACCTTAATTTTATTACAAAGGGTTTCAGAACATAAGATTTCACAGAAATTGAGTCGAGACTACTTAAATTTGAATCCCTATGTCTCCTCTTCTAATTCAGAGAGATAATAAACACTGATTATTAGCATTTCTAAAGAATTACAAATTGGTACAATTTTCAAGATGTTTCACTAGTACTTAATTCTTTTGCATTTGTTTTCAGTTCAAAGTTTTGTAAATGGTATTGCCTGCTTTATCATACACATCCGAGATTCTATAATTTCCAAAAGCGTAAGTTTGAATTCCATTGGTATGTCGTTTTGTGTATTCTTGGGATAAAGCAATTTTTTTTTATTTGGTATACATGTATATCATGTTGTTCCGATCGAAATTCCGTTTGTTGCGTGTATACGATTTTTCCATCAAATAGACATTCCCGATAATCTTTGTGACTAAATTCATTTGTAACTCCATTAGCTGCTTTTTTGGGAATTGGAGCATCAATAGAATGCAATGTTGGACGTAACGCAACAACCTCTTTGATTGGAAGACCTTTTAATTCGTCTTTAAATTTTCCTGGAACCATTCTATTTGATTCACTGTATAATGCATAGTTTGTGGGGTAATTTGAAAAATCAAAGTTCTCCGAGTTAAATTTCTCATATATGTCATCTGTCTGGATATCAACACAGAAGGAATCAGTATCGGTAAATAACAATTCAGCATTAAATTTTAGTTTCAGAAAATTGTAGAAGAAATTATACATGTGTAATTTATTCAACTCCAAAATCGTTACACCAGAGTAATATGGTTTATCTAATACATATTTACTTTTTCATGTGGAGAATTACGAAATTTTCTGCAAGTTTAACACACGAAACGTACCTAGGAATTGAAATTAACTTTTTAAGCTTTTCTTCAGTATTCGGAATATGGCATTTTATCCTCTTTCTCTTATTTTCTAAACATTTGCCATATATATCATTGTTCATCAGTTTGAAAAAGTCTTTTTCAAGATTATTTATGGCATTAATTCGTTTTATTGTATTAAAATCTATGTAAGGTTTCAGCCATGGTTTTTGATCAAATTCCGAGACTCTATGCACCTGTTTCACTCTCAGTCTCAGTTCCACATAGAGTTTAAGTAACCTGTAGTGAACGACATAATTTTGCTTGTCGAACAGATTTGGAATCAAGAATGAGACATTACTATTAGACAGTTTCAATTTTTCAGGAGCCAAGGGGAAATCATCGTGTAAATCGTGCAGATGTGTCGGATATTCTAGATCAGGCATCGGCAACCTATGACCCGCGGGTCACCAAGTGACCCATTTGATAATTTCAAGTGACCCACTTGAGTTCCGCAAATAAAGTATAACATATAAAAATAAATTATAAAACATAAACATGAAACAAACACTTTGAGAAAGTATAAATAATAAGATTAACATTTTGGTTTGATTACAAAGTTGCAGAAATGAACATAGGCGGAATACAGCGACATTGTCCGAACGAATCTCATCTGTTTATTCACGTTAAAGACGAAGTAGATGTAAACAAGAGTAGATGTGTGATCAGGGCTCCTATTTGTCGGCTGGGCTCTCTGACTGCGTGCCACCTGCAGCCGACCAATAGGAGTCCTGCCCACCTGTTGATCACGCATCTACTCTTGTCTACGTTTACTTCGTCTTTAACGTGAATAAACAGTAGTTCAGAAGCGCGAGAACGGTTACCTAAGCGAAATAATTATTATTTTTATTACCATGGACAAACAAAAAGCAAAAAAGAGATTATTTCAAGATGTGTGGACTGAAAAGTATGGATGTATGGAAAATGGTGACAAATTGATATGTACTTTATGTACAGATATAATTACCGCCAGGACATAAATTGAGCGACACTTTTCTTCAGAACATAAAGATGTGAGTGAAATGCCAAATGATGAAAAATATGAATACATTGCTAAACGTGTATTAAATTATGGTAAAATAAATTTTTGAAGAGATTTGTTATCAGCCACAATTACGTTACATCTGCCAGCTTTGTTGCAGCTCTTAGTATTGGTACCAACGGAAAACCGTTTACAGACGGCGAATTTTTGAAAAACGCATTCATAAATTGTTCCGAACATTTATTCAATGACTTCGCAAATAAAAAACAAATAATTGAGAGAATTAATGAAATGCCATTGTCGGCCAGAACAGTTCAACGTCGCATTGAAGATACGGCAAAAAATATTGACGCACTGGTCAAAAATGATTTGTTATCTAGTGACGTAATTAGCATTGCACTCGATGAAAGTACCGATGTAAATAGTATGGCTAGGCTGGCAATTATTATTAGATTTGCATCAATAAATAGATCGAACGTCAATGAAGAACTATGCGTTCTTGCTTCAATGAATGACACGACCAAAGGCATTAATATTTTCCGTCAAGTACAAGAGTTTACAAATTTCAAAAATGGGAAAATATTGGATTTAAAAAGTAAATTGTTTTCCATAACAACTGATGGTGCTCCAGCTATGAGAGGAAAAAATGTTGGATTTGTGAAATTAATGGAAAATGAACTTGGCTGCCCACTTTTATCGTTCCATTGTATCATACATGAAGAAATTTTATTTGCAAAGGCATCTACGCAACAACTTAAGGATGTAATGGAAAAGGTTGTTAAGATCGTAAACATAATAGTAGCACGATCTGCATTAACACACAGGCGCTTCAAAGCTATTTTGGAGGAAATTGAATCGGAATACGGAGATTTACTGTTATATGCTGAAGTACGATGGTTAAGTCGAGGCAAAGTTCTTAATAGATTTGTAGAGTACTTTGATGATATACAAATATTTCTTTACGAAATCGGCGAAAATGATCTCGAGCTCAATGATAAACAATGGTTTTTAAGATTTTTGTTCTTAACAGACATAATGAACCATTACAATGATTTCAACGTACGACTCCAAGGAAATAACCACACAATTTTGAAAATGTACGAGGAATGGAAGAGTTTTTGTCATTGGAACGGAATGGAAGAGTTTTTGTGTTGAGGAATGGAAGAGTTTTGTTTGAAATTAATATTATTTGAAACTTACATAAAAACTAAAATATTTCTTTTCTTTTAATTATTAAAAAGCTAACATGAGAAAGAAAATATCGATGAAAGCAATCTAACTATGTTCGAAAGTTGTATTTTGAAGATTAAAAGTGAATTTGAAGGTAGATTTCAAAGTTTTTATGAAGCACGGCGAAATGTTTACATTTATAATAAAGCCCGACGAAATAGAGGAAATTGTTTTAGATTTGCAGTATTTTGAATATTTTAAAATTGACAATTTAAGTTTAGAAATGATTGATTTTAAAAGTTCAACGTTGTGGCGGAAAAATTCAAGACATTGCGGAAAGATTTAGAAAACACGGAAGTTAATCAGCTTCTCATGATATCATCGTGTTAGCATCACTTCCTTCGAAATTTTCATCTTTGAAAAATATTGGCTTTGCCATTTTGCCGCGTTCGGTTCTACTTATAAATGTGAACAAATATTTTCACACATGAAATTTATTTTAAGTAAGAACAGGAGCAGATTAACTACCGAAAATTCAGACGCTTGTATTCGTCTTAAGGTGACTAAGTATGAACCAGACTTTACTAAATTGACGTCACAAATTCAGCATCAGGGGAGCCATTGATAACGAAGAGAACGCTTATAAATAAAGTTCATAAATTATTAATGAACTAAAACTTGACAATTATATTTGTTTTTATAATAATTAGAATTATAATTTTTTTTATATTTTGAGTTTAAAAGCATATTGTAATAGTTTTCTCAATAAAATTTATCTTATTATTCACTAACGGACTGTTTTAAAATGAAAATACCCATTGACCCGAACTGTCTTCTTAATAGTCACATTTTGGTTGATTTTGACCCGCAGCCAAAAAAGGTTGCCGACGTCTGTTCTAGATCAACTTCGAAGAAATAACCCTTTTTGCTGTCGTCCGGTTTATTAAACAAGTCAATATCATTTACCCATTTGAAATTACCAGTTGGAAGAGGTTGAGACATTGCCCAGCCATATGAATTGTTTGCATCAAAGTATGTACATGATATAGTTTTGTGGTTTGCTTCTCTCATATGGATCTACTAAAGGATTGTTGGCCTGTGCAAATCTCTTAGACACTAAAGATATTCCTCCTCGCAGAGCTATTTCTATGAAAAAATATATATCACCTTTTATAAGTTCCAGCTCAATTTCTGTAATTTTAAACAGGTAGTATAGGATAAGCCAGGAGAGCTAAAATAATGACAAGGATCGAGTTGGTAGTTATTCATACACGAATATCTGTAGTTTTCAAATATATCTCCTAGCAGTAATGCATCAGTGATTATATACAGATCGTGATATTCCCCGAAGGTAGCAATAGAAAAGGCTTTCCACAAAATTTGAGCTCTTTCGTATTGTTCATTGTTTTAGAAATTCTCTTTGTATGGAAGTGACGTTTCCAAAAACTTAGCACTCTGTTGCAAGTACTCATATGGAAAACTTCCTTTGCTTTTCAAAAGTTCTTTCTGTGAGTCATTCAGATTATGTTGTCTACAGTATTGACTTAGGATGTAGAAATTTTCCACATTTTTCGACAGTGAATCCAGTGAAGAGCTGAGGAACATGAATGAATCAATAAATTTAATTTGACCGAATTTAATGCATATATATTTTTCTGTAGTTTGTGGAATACAAGAAATTTTCTTCTTATCTTTAAATTTCCACAAATCTTTTACTATAAAGTAACTATCAAATCCTTTGAGATTATGAAACAACACTGGTATTTCAAGTGAGAATTTGTATTGAAGAATACATTTGATGTGAACAGCACCTCTGTATTTTCCAGTTAAGTGATCTTGGTCCCTTACTCTATCAGTTCCTGGAATTTTCCCACAGATATTACAATATTTTGTTCCAGTAAAAATTTGCCAATCAAAATCAGTCATCTTAACATTTCTTTTCTTCAAATAATTGATCAAAGTTTCGGCTTCGATCATTTCATTCAAAATTGTTCTGTTACATTTTTCCCTCTGTACATTTTGGTTTTGATCAGTTTACCTTACGGTCCAACTATAATATATGCAAATCCTGACGGTACTAAATACTTAGTTCGCACCCTACATGGATTATTCTCAATTGTTCTACATTTCGAAAAGCATTCGAAGTTTGCGTAAATCACATATGGGTGCTTCAAACAGTTTTTAATCACATGGAATTTCGTACTATTCGCTTCGGGAAACTTGATAGTTTGAAAAATGTTTGATTTGCAAATATTTACGTGATTCTTTAATAAATCGTCGCGAGTGAAATTATGGAGACAGTATGGGCAGGGATAGGATTTACCATTATGTCTTGAAATGTATGCTGTAACCCTACTAATATTTTTAATCCAACAATAGTGAGAATTACTGCCGTGTTTTAAAAGTGAAAGTTGTATGGGTTCTTTAACAGGATTCTGTGAAATATATAACGTATGCAAACCATTTTTCTTAGAATTGAAAACATTTATAGAAATATTATTTAAAACCTCGAACTTCGGGATTTGTTCGAGGGTTACTGGATAAGTTAATGAAGATGTGTCTGAGATGTTTTGAAATATTTTATATTTTTCCACACGTTGCAGATTGTCTTTAGCAAGATGTAGAGCTGATAATATTGACCACAAGAAACGTTTGTTGTCGTAGTTTTTAACATTCACTATTCCTTTTGTAGATTTCAAATGTTCTGGTAAATTTACGAAAGCAGATGCTCCAACTGCATTATACTGAGACATTTGAATTTCCATAGAAATTATATTGTCAAACATCCATCCAATTCCCTTTTGTATAAAATTTTCAAAGTCGTTATCAATTTTCTCATAAGCATTTTTTAGTAATTCATTGAGATAGGTAGGCAAACTGATTATTTCGTTACATGTCGAAAAATGTGCACATATTTCTTTCTGTCCTTCAGGATCCGTTTGCTTTTTAAATTTTATTTGTAATATGAATCTAACTTTTAGAGGCTGACTGAGTTTATTCTTAATTATATATTTCCATTTATCGTTATTTTTTCTCCAGAAAACATTTTATGTCTTCTCTGACCTTTATGTTATCAATTTTATATGTGCGAAACGTTTTCCGAAAAGCACTGCTTTTATTTATATGATATTGATTCAGATGGTGATTGTAATTGTCTTTTCTGCTAAAGGTGGAATTGCAAAATTCGCATTTTTCAAATGTGCGAGATGTGCATGCAGTTTTCATATGACGGTTCATATTGGATTTGCGAATAAATACCCCACATTTGGTACATTGAATAGTTGTGCTCGTCTTTGAGTTAGCAGTTATACCCTCTTTATTATATACAGTAGCTAAAAAATCATAGTCGAAAAATCATGGTCCGATAATGCAAAGCATCGAATATTTTTCCATAATCCAAAGTTGAAATAGACATGACTATAGTGTGTGTCCAAGAGTAAATTTCTAAACAAAACCGATGTTATTGAACATAATCTTATGTTCCTTTTTGTCCATAATATCGTTTTTTAGCAAAATATCCAAAATTTGGACAATTTCATTTACTTTTTCTGTATTGGTGTTTCCAGCTCGTTTACTGGCAACCAAAATTGATAATTTTTCACAGCTGTCTTCGAAATTCTTGTATAGTCCAGAACCAAACTGTTGACTTTCTATTACTGTGAGCATCATTTTAATCGACTTTAAATATTTTCTAAGTACCTCAATGTGATTATCGATAATTCGATATTTCTCAGTAGTTCTACCATAGCATTTGGTTTCTGTAGACTTATTGCCCCCCCCCCCCCAATTTCTGAAGATGCCCGATTGTTTGGTAAATCATTTTTTTCAGCTCAGGAATGGGGTTTCTCGCCTGTAAGATATCACTCGGAAGTTTTAGTTTATATTGGTTTAATATTTCATCTTGCAAGTTGGGATCTAGATAATAAACAAACATTTTTTCTGGCATCTCAGTGGGCTCTTCTGGCTCTAAAGTTTTCACTACATCCTGCATGCTTTTCATGGTTTCTCCACGCACAGTTTCCAGACCTTTTAATCGTTCGACCACTGGCTTGTGAAATTTTTCGAGGGTTTCCTTAACTCGTTCCTCTCCCAAAATAGTGTCTTCCATTTTCGATTTTGTAGTATCTCTCGATTTCAAAATTTTATCTATAATACTGTGTAATTGCTTAATGTCTTTCATCTTTATTCATATACAATAAAGACATATACCCAGTGATGAAAGTCTGAAAGAAGACCTTCAGGTACCTTTCTTCTTTCTTTTGGATCTGGATAGTGTCTAGCAAGTGAAACACTAATCTTGCTGCCCCTGTCAAATTTCTTGTTTACTGGAGTAACAGAAAAAAACTGCTGAAGTTGTGTTCTTACTACTTCAACGAATTTTTGATGGTCCAAGTTGATACTATAATTTATACTAAAAGAGGGATTTGTTGTGCAGCAGATTACCTTGCTTATATACCCATTAGAAATGCATAGATGGTTATTATCTTTGAAAATAGGTGGCGTTAATAGGTCGAATTTTGTGTTTATCTGTATAATTGGATGAGACTGCAATATGTCTTTTTTCACTTCTTTATCATCATTGGTAAGGCAAATTACAGTATTTTTAATCAACGTATAGTTTTGTAGCAGATCATTGTTTAGAATTGGGGTGCCAACATTCGTAATTCGTTTTCCCTTTGTATCGCCATTAAAACTGCTCCTACTTGATGCAAAAAGTCCATTTTCATTTCTCAATAGAGAATTGGATGGATTAGGATCTAACTTTGTCAAGCCATCAACGTAACGTTTTGTTGTCGCATTTCTGTTGTGCCTCGGTTCCCCGAGATTTCCTATTCTCTTATTGTTCGCATTAAAGACATTCTCGCCTGTTAATGCGACTTTTTCCAAATATCCCTTAGTTACAGCAGTAGAATCAGACTCGGGATCGGTAACATCAAGGATTTGTTTTTTTTTCTGCATTGAAACTATGCCCGTCGAATGCAATTCGACATCATTTCAAGTTCGTGGAACGTAAAGCCCATCTTTATTTCTCACCAATGTATTCATTGGACTGTTTTGAACAGTGGTCAAGTTGTCGACGTAGTGTTTCGTAGTGGCATTGGATGAATCGATCGGTACTGCAAGTTTTTTATTGCGTTTATTGCTTGCATCGTAATTATCATCGTCATTGCAAAGTGCTCTTTTTCCCAAATATCGTTTTGTAACTACTCCAGAATCTGTATCCGGTTCAGTAACATTGATTATTTGTTTGTTTCGCGCATCGTAGCGATTGTTCCGAAAAATTAAAAAGTATTATTAACGTATTGAATGGTAGCGGCATCTCCATTTCCTACAGGTCTGCCTACATTCGATATTCTTTTAATATTTGCGTCATAATTTCCCGTGTGATTAAGTGTTTTAGACTATTGTTGCAGATATTGTTTTGTCACAGAGTCCGAACCCTCTTCGGGATTCGCGACATTTCTGAATTTTTTATTACTCTAGTCGTAGTCCCCATCGTGTGTCAATTTAAAACCGACACCTGGAATTCCCGCTGGTCCTCTTTCGGAACCCGTCTCAGAGCTGATGACGCCAAACTTTGTCAAGTAATTCATCTTTATTTACCAAAGTTTTTTCTGTACTTGAGAGGCAAGTGCTTGGTTTTTTTGATCGATTAATAAGAAATCGTGTGGTTTTGAAACTGCATATGCATAAAACTGCATAAAAATATCTTTCCTGATTTCTGTTGCATGATCCATTTGTATCTGCAACATTTCTCTCTTGTTCTGCATATTAAAGAATATAAAATAATTACACTGTAGTCGAATGTCTTTCGGAGTCGAAAAATAACTCTGTGTCAGGTAAATGAATGATATGTTCTTTTTCCTTCCTCTGACGAATAATTCTTCGATGAGTTTTTGATCTTTTTCCGTTACGAAATCGTCGAAAACAATTAATTTTTGCATTTCGGGATCCAATTCGTTGACCTTGACGATATCTTCTTTACTGGCAGAGAAAGTTGCAATTGAGGTTTTTTCGCCAAATGTTTTCTCCAAAATTTCGTGAAATCCTCGAATATTTCTTGCATAAACTGATATTTCGGCTCGGTTAAATCTTTGGCATATGAAAAGATTTTATTATAGTAGAGATGTTTAAATATTAAGTTCAACAAAAGGTTCGTCTTCCCTGAGCCCGATGGACCACAGATTAAAAGTCTAAAAGGCCAGAGAGGTGCTAATACTTTTCTGTTCAAGAATTTCTTATCTTCTTCAAAGTCAAAATAATGAATCTCCATTTGCTTTATTTAAAAAGATCATGTTCTTTGACCCAGGAATTAAATGTATTATCTTAACCAAACCATTTAACATAATACTCTTTTTTTATTATTCTTCACTCTAGTTTTCAGAATGGTTTCAACTTTATAATGCCATCTTGCTTTTCGTATTTCACCATTTCTTGGGTGTAAAAACTACCAATGATTTGTTCTCCTTTCAGATCCTTGATCTTATAGGTTATGGGATCTGTATTAAGAACTTGAGCAATTTCAAAAATCTCTTCTGTAAAATTGGGCAGATAACCTTTTTTAAACGGTGTCTTGTACTTGGCGATTCTCAATCTGTCGCCAATTTATAATTTTGGTGTTGTAATAGATTTAATTCTTTTACCAAACAGATTAAAATACACAATATCTTTGTTTTTCTGCAAGCTTGCCTCTTTTGGGGTCATTCTTATTGATCTGTGATAAGAAGTATTGTAATTCTTAACGAGTTTTGGTAGGACATCGATCCATTTTCTAGTGTTATTGGCAGTGAAATATTTCCACATTTTTGTCTTTAGAGTCCTATTAAATCATTCCACAATTTGAGCTTTAGTCTCATTTTCAGTGGCAAACCAATGGACACTTCGTTGATTAAACAACGCTTGAGTTTCTTTATTGATAAACTCAGTACCCTTATTCGTTTGTAACTTGGATGGCTTACATTGTTTAAAAATTTCGACAAATGTTTTGGTAATCTTATTACTCATTTTCTTTTTAATAGGTATTGCCCAGGCGAATTTGCTGAAAATTTTCAATCACGGTTAAAATGTAATTCGTGTAGTTATTTTGAAGTTTAAATTTTTGCATACAATTAAATCATTGTGCCACTGGTAACCTACATTCGAAACATAAACCCGTCTGGTTTGAAACTTTTTATAAATGTGTTTGTGTAACGTGTACACATCTTGTTGTTGGAGAAATCTTTTTCCTTCAAATCCAGTTTTGCGCAATAGATCTTTTATGCCGCAAAATCCCTTTAATGGATCATAGTAAACGGAAGAAAGCATCTTATTTCTTGTGTCCTAAACCGAACTGTTTCTTTGTTTTAATGATTGGTTTGATTATCGTTCTTGAAATTGTTTCTCCGAAAGTTGGATTCTGAATTTCATCCAAATCATTTAATAATTCTTGGTCGGCTTCGTGTCTCTTTTTAGTTTCTGTAGATTTGCTGTAAGAAACGTCGTGCTTTTTGCAGGCTTTGTCCACACGGTTAATACCAGGATCTCCTCGCATTAACCTTTTCTCCAGTTTCGTAAAAGGTCCACAATATTGGTAACCTGGAATGTGCATTTCTGGTGGATTAAACTTTTCTTTAATCCAGCTTACTATATCACCATCTTTTACAAATTTTCCTTTCTGTTTCACAAATTTATACTTCATTTTTCCACACTTTCGACATCTACCTCTCCTCATTACTCTTTTATTCTTTGATGTGACATATTCGATGTTATCCGTTAAAGTTTTCGTTTTACACTTTACACAATACATGCTTAATTTTTATATATAAAATTTAAGTACGTGACACTTATAAAATAAAGTATAATGTATCACAGTCATCTGACTAGTTTAACGCCTGGACAAAAGCAGAAATTGAAGAGTGCATTTGTAAATAAAAATCCTATAACTTTAATTATTGATCTACAGAAGAAAGGTAACGATACTTTGAAACTGACAAAGAGACAAATCATTAAACAGAAAAAATCTACAACGCCAGTTCGACTTCGTTTCAGTAAAACACAGCTAGGTGGATTTCTGCCGTTCTTAATACCTGCACTCGTAGCATTGGGAAAAGCAGCTGCAGTTGGAGCTGCGGGATATGCTGGTACTAAGCTTGCACAAAAAGTTCTTGGAAAGGGGTTACACTTTCCTGGAAAGCAAGGAGCAGCTGGCTTATCTAAAAATAAAAGAAAGGGAAAAGGTTTGTACATTCCAGGAAAACAAATAGTTCAGGGATTAAAAAAAAAAGAGCCATTAAGTAACTTAGATATCGAAAATATAATGAAAAACGAAAAAGGATTCCTTGGTTTGTACTCTATCGATTCTTTACCAACAAAAATATTCAAGAACGAAAATGGTATAGTGAACTTTGACGTTTCCAGTGGTTCAGGAACTCATTGGGTAGCTTATTTCAATGATGCGAACTGACCTTACGTCGAGTACTTTGATCCATTCGGTTTATCGCCACCAGAAGAAAAAAAAAAACACACTATTTACTTACATCTTCAAAGCCAATTGTATATCACTCTTCGAAAATTCAAGCAAATTACTCTGTAAAATGCGGTTACTATTGCATCTATTACATTAAAAGAAGGAATAGTAACATAAGCCCATATGATGTATTGTATCAGTTTGAACAAACTCCTGACGATAGGAATGAATTGTTGGTAACAACTAGCATATGAGTACTACATACATACTTTATTAATATAGTCTACACTATATTAATAAAGATGGTACTCATAACTATCAATTCCTCTACTATTACGGCATACAACCCGGAAGATTTGGAAATTAATTATGAATCGCCCATCACACTCAATGGTGAATACGAGATAGCACTGATCGGTAGCCATATGTGGTATTCCTGGTACAACATCAGTGATAAATATAACAATAACACTCTGAAATACTTCAATGGAAGGCAATGGAATAAAACAACTTTCCCGAATGGAATGTACGATATAGATGGATTCAATGACGTTTTAAAAAATGTCTTTAGGGATCCTAGCCCTATAATACTAAAAAGCAACCTCCCCACATTAAGATTAGTTTTTCGTTTGGCAAGAGAATATAAAATAGATTTTTCTGAAGGAAAGTTGCAAGAAATACTAGGGTTCGAATCGAAAATTATCGATGCTGCAAAAAACGAAGGAAAATTCCCACCCAATATAACGAGGGGGGTCGATCGATTCTAATTCACTGTTCTGTTCTCGAATCTTCTATCTCAATAACCAGAAGAGCGACGTGTTGTACAGTTTCGTGCTTCAAACACCGCCTGGCAGTTTAATCGACACACATCCTTTCTTCCCCATATATTTACCGCTGAATAAAACTGATTATATTTACAATGTTAGAATGAAAGTAACCGATCAGAACAATAAAGTAATTGACTTGAACAAGGAAAACGTGACTTATATGTTACACATCAGACCCAAATAAAGATGAAGATACTGAGAAAGCGAATTAAAATATTTCATACAAATCCGTCGCCTATCGTTCTAAAAAACGAGAAAATATCTCCTAAAAACAGAAATATTCTTAATCGGTTAATTTACGGAAATGGCCTTAAAATCAAGTAAAGGATGAACGTTGAAGCTACTTACTGGAATTTGTTCAAAGATCCAATAGATGATAATTCAACGACAAAATACGAGTACTTGGAATATCGAGAAACCAATGTAAATGTTAAAAATCTCAAAAATACGAAATATTTACCAAAGATATGGACGTTTTCCTACATCCGCACAATAGTTATATACACGTCAGAGGCAAAATACTGAAATTAGATGGATCTGATATCGGCGGCAATGATGTAGTTACGATGGCCAATAACGGTTACAACATTTTTAAGAGAGCTCAATATTATATAGAAAACAGAGAATTGGAAAATATTGAATTGCCAGGAGTCACAACCACGATTCACAATTAATTGATTTTACTGAAGACTTTTCACACAGTGCTGCCACAAGTATGATGTGGTTCAAAGTTACTGCAGACAGTTCGAAAATGAATAAGTATTTGTACGACAGGGGCGAAGATAAACTGGACACGAATAATAAGATAAAGGATTTTGCACAAGCGTTGAAGAAAAATCCTGAATTCAATCAAGGAATCTCTGACAGATATGAAATTACAAAAATAGTCAAAACGTAAGTTTATTCTTACCACTGAATCGACTGTTTGGATTCTGCCGAGACGTGGATAAAGTGTTTCGCGGTGTAAAACATACCATAAAACTAGAAAAAAGTGACGACAAAGATATTATTCAAAGAGTTGGGGCTACGTTGTATAAATTTGAAATATCTCACGTATCTTAGTTTATTCCAAAAGTCAAACTAAACGTAAAAGTATCACTACAAGTACTTGCAAAACTAGAATCTCAGTTAGCAAGCGACAATCCACATGAAATCTTTTGGGAATCGTGCAAACTCTACAAATCTGATACTCGAATTGACACTCATGTCAGTTGGTGGGTTACTACAACTCAAAACAAACCCGTCCATCTTTATGTCATCTTACAAAAGTCTAACCGATTAAATAATCATACCAGAAACAATATGGTATTTGATCACATGTTACTAGAACGGATTCAAATCAGAGTGAATAGCAAACAGTTTCCTGAACGAGAATTCGAGTGCAACTTTGAACCCAACAGTTTAGATTATGCGCGAGTATAAAACAGCTTTTTAACTGCAAAAAATATGGATATCGACTCGGGTACACAAGTCAGTTACCAAGATTTTATGAAACTGTATCCAATATTCCACTTCGATGTCAGCAAATACGAATCACGTCTATATGAATTATCAGCAACTACTGGCATCGAAATACGATTTAAATTAAATAGACCGCCAAACGAATTTTACCACGTATATTGCGTAATTGTCGCAGAACGAAAAGCAACTTTGCAACCACTAGCGGGAAAACATTTAGTTGCTGGATAAAAAGAACTAGATAATCATGAAAAAGAAAAATATTATATTAGATAAACCATATTATATTGGTGTAACGATTTTGGAGTTGAGTAAATTACACATGTATAATTTCTTCTACAATATTCTGAAACCAAAATTTGATGCTGAATTGTTATTTATCGATACTGATTCCTTCTGTGTTGATATCCAGACACATGACATACATGAGAAATTTAACTCGGAGTACTTTGATTTCTCAAATTTTGAATGATTTTTGATTTCTCAAACAATGAATCAAATAAAATGGTTCCAGGATATTTTAAAGACGAATTAAAAGGTCTTCCAATCAAATAGGTTGTTGCGTTACGTCCAAAATTGCCTTCTATTGATGCTCCAATTCCCAAAAAAGCAGCTAATGGAGTTACAAATGAATTTAGTCACGAAGATTATCGGGAATGTCTATTTGATGGAAAAATCGTATACACGCAACAAACGGAATTTCGATCGGAACAACATGATATACATGTATACCAAAATAAAAAAATTGCTTTATCCCAAGAATACACAAAAAGACCTATCAATGGAATTCAAACTTACGCTTTTGGAAATTATAGAATCTCGGATGTGTATGATAAAGCAGGCAACACCATTTACAAAACTTTGAACTGAAAACAAATGCAAAAGAATTAAGTACTAGTGAAACATCTTGAAAATTGTACCAATTTGTAATTCTTTAGAAATGCTAATAATCAGTGTTTATTATCTCTCTCAATTAGAAGAGGAGACATAGGGATTCAAATTTAAGTAGTCTCGATTCAATTTCTGTGAAATCCTATGTTCTGAAACCCTTTGAAATAAAATTAAGGTAACAAACTGTTTAGAAAACTTTGTAAAGCGACAAAGAATTATATATCCGAGCAGTTTATCTAGCTAAAGTCATATATATATATTTTTATTCGGTCAACACTAATTATTTTTTGTCAGATTAGAGAACTTAATAAATCATAACTATCAATATTATAAAACCAAGCTTCTAGCTCGATTAGAACAAAAGTTATTGTAGCAGAAAATCTAAAAGTATGGAACCTGCAAAACTTAAAATAATGGGTCGAGACCGCTTCCGATACAAAAAAAGTATAGTATTTGCCGAATGGAACACAATGATATTAATTTGAGTTCTGTAGCTCTATTAGAAGCAGAGTTATGAAGCCGCAAAATTAAGAGGGGTTCGACCCCACTTTGTCGGCTAGAAAACGGTTGCAGACCGATTATTCTTTCGTCAGATTATAGAACTTGATAAACCCCATCTAGGATTCTAGCACAATGAGATTGGACGTTATAATTCGACAAATTCTTAAAATGTCGAACCCAGAAAACAAAAACTAAGAGGTCGAGACCGCTTCCAATACGTTAAATGTATAGTGCTTCCCGAATGTAATCTAAAGACATTAGTTTGAAATGTGTGGCTTAATTAGAAGCAGAGTTATAAGGATGGAAATTTAAGAGGGTTCAACCCAGTTTCTAGGCTAGGAAACGGGTCCAACACCGTTTCCAGTTGAATTAACGAAATGAGTTCCAGTACTAGAACCTGATATTGATGAAAAAACCGAAAATGTTTCGAAATCTTAAATGAGAATCAGCAATGTGTGGTAGGCAAAAGGTTTTGAACCCAGAAGACCTTAAGTAACAGGGTCGAGACCAATGCCCATATGTGCAAAGTGTACTACACCCAGAATGAAATCCAATAATATTAGTTTCAAATCTGTAGCTTGATTACAAGACAAGTTAGAGATCATAAATTTAAGAGGGTTGGACCCACACTCTCGGCTAGGTAAGTAGTCCGAACCCCATTTTGATCAGCTCAGAAAATAGTGCTCAGAATATACACCAGAATGAGCTCTGTAGCATAATTAGATCAAAAGTTATTTCAACTTTTGTAAATTGCAAAGAATTAACCTGTCGAGCTTTTTACAATCGAATAATCCAGTGAAGTGTATGATAACACAATAAACCACATCATTTTTTTATCTCTTTCACACACACCTCATTTTTCTGAAAATTATTTAAACAAATTAGTTTAAATCTCGTCTGCCTCAAAATATTCAAATTACTCTTTCTCACATGAAACACCTCAGTTTTTTCTGATTTTCATAAATATTTTGCAGAAAAAAACCACAACTAACACCGATTTACATGGCTTTTACAACCGAATAATCCACTGAGGTATTACGATAACTCAACAAAACACATCATTTTTCTCATATACACACCACTCTCATTTCAACCTAATTCATTTAAAGTAATTCACAAATTAATTTAAACCTCATCTTTAAAAATAAAACTTAAATTTACTTTTTCACATGCTATAAAAAACACCTCGTTATTTTATAATTTTCACACATTCTCTCACAAAAAACCCAGAAGAAATAAATTTAAACACGCGTCTTTAAAAAAGTCTCCCATAGGTTAACATGGGATTCCCTATACTTTAACATTGTGCCAGAACTGTCATTTATGCTACTACTCAGCCAGCAAATCTGTCCAGCTAGCCAGCAAATCTGTCCAGCCAGCCAGCGAGTATGTCCAGCCAAACAATAACTCTGCCCACCCAGCCAGCCAACGAATCTGTCCAGACAACCAATGACTCTGTCCACCCAGCCAGCCAGTGAGTCTGTCCAACCAGCCAGCAATTCTGTCCAACCAGCCAGCAACTTTCTCCATCCAGCCAACTTTAACAAAACACATCATTTTCTTTATCTCATAGACACACATATCATTTCAACCTAATTCATTTAAACTAATTCACAAATTAGTTTAAACCTCATCTTAAAAAAAACTTAAATTAGTTTTTCACATGCTAAAAAACACCCCGGTTTTTTTCAAATTTTCACACATATTTTCACAAAAACCACAAGAAACATACTTTTTCCCTGATCCCCATAACTTTTTCCATGGATTTTCATAGAATTCTCGAGCTTCTTTTACTGTGCCAGAACTGTCATTTATGCTACTACTCCAACTCCATGAAGCCATGGATCCTGCATGTCAGGTCGGAACAGTACAAGCTAGTGGCGGGTCAGTGATGGCCTGGGGTGTCTTCAGTTGGACGTCTGTGGGGTCTTTGGTACGTGTACCGACGACTCTCAATGCATCCCGGTATACAGAACTCATGGCTGATCATTTACACCCATTTATGGCCATCATGCATCACAATGGAGATGGCGTCTACCAGCAAGACAACTGTTCATCTCACAGGTCCAGGTTGGCTACTGCATGGTTGCAGGAGCATTTTGCTGACTTTGAAATAATGAATTGGTCACCTAGAAGCCCAGATTTAAATCCCGTCGAAAATCTTTGGGATACCGTCGAGCAGAGTGTTCGGACCCGTGTCCCATCAGCGACGACCTTGAGAGAATTGTGTATAGCTATGGAGGATGCATGATTCGCCACACCCGTTGAACATTTACACAAGCTTGTGGAGTCCTTGCCTCGTCGTGTGGTGGCCGTTATCAGGGCCAGAGGGGGTCCAACACGTTACTAGGTTGCTATCCCTAATTCAATGGCACTTCGGTGTACATATTCAAACATATTTTTTCATATCATTGTACTTTTCATTTTTATTGTATTTTAAAATGAACGATCATGCTAATCGTAAAAGGCAGGATAACATGTACGGTCATACATGTACGGTCACTAAAACACTTTACAACTTTCATATATTTGCCCATACGTTAGATTAATATAGTTTAATTATTATTAACATTAACAAAGGAGCAACAAGAATATCTTCAAACCTTTAAATTTCAGATTGGATCTTCCACATAATTAAACTTCAGATGAATAAGTTACAAGACCCCAGAAACTCAGATAAGATTTGAGAACATCCACTAGAGGGTTCTTAGAGACCGATGGGAGCCTTCCTTCAAGGCCATCCAGCGTGGTCTTTAACCTGTAATGAAATATTACGATTCGCATTTCCCAGGGGCTTTAACCCCTATTTATTATATTAGCACCCTCTAATTATAAAAATGCCAAAATTTTCAACGAATATTGCAAACGATCTATTAATAGTAGAAATTTAAAATTTGGGGGTAGAGTTCCATGGTCAAGAGATTTACATTCCATAACAATGATTTGCTCCATTTCCCCACGTGTGGGAAAACAACTTTTTTGTTTTAAGAGTTAAAGGGAAAAATTATGTTGGTTATTTACAAAACAATGAAATATTTCTATTTGCCTTTTTTCTATTACTTAAAAATTCCACTGTTAGAAGGTGCTAAAAGAGAAAGATAGAATACTTTTTTGAAAATAAGCATTCCATATTTACGAGAAACGAAGTATTATTTTTTTTCTAGTCCGATTGTGCGGATGAGTATGCATTTCACTTCGTATGAATGGTGGTAGTAATAAGTTCGGACACAAATTTTCGATCTCGAGACCACAGATATTGGGCCCAGAGCGGAACCATTTGGATAATCATTGAGTCGGAGACCGCCAGTGCGTGGTTAGTGGAAACCTCTCTCTGTGATGCCATAAAAAATATACAAATTGGCAGCTAAACCAATTTCCTAATTCGTCCTATTCCTGGCTATTGCATATTTTGAAAGAAAAAACTATTATTGTGGGAAGGCCAAATAAAAACTTAATGTTATTTGGAAAGAAAAATGCTAAAAATAAATGATAAAAACTGAAAATTCTTGAGAAATAGCAGTATGAACGCTAAGAATAATTAATTAACGAAGGATTAAAAATAATCAAAGGTATATGGAACTGTTTTTAATGGCTTAAGATATTTTAAACGGTTGAGACTTTAATCAGAAGAAATATTTATCTTTTCATAACTTTGTTTCATAATTGCAAGAAAAAATTTTAATTTAAATTATAATTTTGTGCGAGGCTAAACTCGTCTCAGGTGCAGTAGCCATGGTGATAAATAGCTGGCATTTATAGTCATGAAGACCTAAGTCATGGCACATTATTTTTATTACCTCGTGGCCGAGTGGTTAGCACGTTTGGCTTCTGAACAAAGGGACCTGGGTTCGACCCTCGGGTGAAGCATGGATATTTGTTGTGTTTCCGCTGAGGTTCCGATATCATCACACACCTGGCTGTTAGACCTCTGTGGCACGCAGATGCTTATGGGAATATTTATTTTTTCATTTATCTTCCTATTGCTTTTCGCTCGTCATTTGTCGGTTTCGTTCTATTTTGTTCCGATCTTAAGCAACCACGGCAGTTCCCGATTCCGTCTGACGACACTTGGTTTGTGGATTTGCCAAACATTTGTTCCACCATATCTTTTGAACGCGATGAGGGTTTATGTATCAAATAAAAGCTTGTGACGCAGGGAGCGTCACAGGTATAACAAATTGACCTCCCATGCTTTCTTCCACCCCCAAGAAAGGGAAAATATGAATGCAATTGTTCCTTTATATGTACAGAGTGCGAGTGCCAAAAGCAACAAGGTATACGTCAAATGAAAGCTTATGACGCGAGGAGTGTCATAGATGATACAAGACTGAGCTCTCATGTTTCTATCCCCCAAAAATGGGAAATATGAAAACGATTGCTCCACTATATTTTCCGAAAACGAAGGCCTACAATTACAAGTGTCAAATGAAAGTTCATACGATGTAGTAGATTGTTTCGAATTTTAACCTTCACCATCCTCTCCCCGCTTTAGGGGGAGGGAGATTTTCGACGTTGGAGACGTGACAAGAGACATGAGTGACGTGAAAAGCCACGTCTCTATGTCTTATTTTCATCCACGTCTCCATGTCAGTTTTGACACTGGAGACGTGACAAGAGACATGAGTGACGTGAAAAGCCACGTTTCCATGTTTTATTTTCATCCACGTCTCCATGTCAGTTTTGACATTGGAGACGTGACAAGAGACATGAGTGACGTGAAAAGCCAGGTCTCCATGTCTTATTTACATCCACATCTCCATGTCAGTTTTGACATTGGAGACGTGACAGAAGACATGAGTGACGTGAAAAGCCACGTCTCCATGTCTTATTTTCATCCACATCTCCATGTCAGTTTTGACATTGGAGACGTGACCAGAGACATGAGTGACGTGAAAAGCCACGTATCCATGTTTTATTTCCATCCACATCTCCATGTCAGTTTTGACATTGGAGACGTGACCAGAGACATGAGTGACGTGAAAAGCCACGTATCCATGTTTTATTTCCATCCACATCTCCATGTCAGTTTGACATTGGAGACGTGACCAGAGACATGAGTGACGTGAAAAGCCACGTATCCATGTTTTATTTTCATCCACGTCTCCATGTCAGTTTTGATATTGGAGACGTGACAAGAGACATGAGTGACGTGAAAAGCCACGTCTCCATGTCTTATTTTCATCCACATCTCCATGTCAGTTTTGACATTGGAGACGTGACAGGAGACATGAGTGACGTGAAAGCCACGTCTCCATGTCTTATTTTCATCCACGTCTCCATGTCAGTTTTGACATTGGAGACGTGACAAGAGACATGAGTGACGTGAAATGCCACGTCTCCATGTCTTATTTCCATCCACGTCTCCATGTCAGTTTTGACATTGGAGACGTGACAAGAGACATGAGTGACATGAAAAGCCACGTCTCCATGTTTTATTTTCATCCACGTCTCCATGTCAGTTTTGACATTGGAGACGTGACAAGAGACATGAGTGACGTGAAAAGCCACGTCTCCATGTCTTATTTTCATCCACATCTCCATGTCAGTTTTAACATTGGAGACGTGACAGGAGACATGAGTGACGTGAAAAGCCACGTCTCCATGTCTTATTTTCATTCACGTCTCCATGTCAGTTTTGACATTGGAGACGTAACAAGAGACATGAGTGACGTGAAAAGCCACGTCTCCATGTTTTATTTTCATCCACGTCCCCATGTCAGTTTTCACATTGGAGACGTGACAAGAGACATGAGTGACGTGAAAAGCCACGTCTCCATGTCTTATTTTCATCCATGTCTCCATGTCAGTTTTGACATTGGAGACGTGACAAGAGACATGAGTGACGTGAAAAGCCACGTCTCCATGTCTTATTTTCATCCACGTCTCCATGTCAGTTTTGACATTGGAGACGTGACAAGAGACATGAGTGACGTGAAATGCCACGTCTCCATGTCTTATTTCCATCCACGTCTCCATGTCAGTTTTGACATTGGAGACGTGACAAGAGACATGAGTGACGTGAAAAGCTACGTCTCCATGTTTTATTTTCATCCACGTCTCCATGTCAGTTTTGACATTGGAGACGTGACAAGAGACATGAGTGACGTGAAAAGCCACGTCTCCATGTCTTATTTTCATCCACGTCTCCATGTCAGTTTTGACATTGGAGACGTGACAAGAAACATGAGTGACGTGAAAAGCCACGTCTCCATGTTTTATTTTCATCCACGTCCCCATGTCAGTTTTGACATTGGAGACGTGACAAGAGACATGAGTGACGTGAAAAGCCACGTCTCCATGTCTTATTTTCATCCACGTTCCATGTCAGTTTTGACATTGGAGACGTGACAAGAGACATGAGTGACGTGAAAAGCCACGTCTCCATGTCTTATCTTCATCCAGGTCTCCATGTCAGTTTTGACATTGGAGACGTGACAGGAGACATGAGTGACGTGAAAAGCCACGTCTCCATGTCAGTTTTTACACTGGAGACGTGACAAGAGACATAAGTGACGTGAAAAACCACGTCTCCATGTCTTATTTTCATCCACGTCTCCATGTCAGTTTTGACATTGGAGACGTGACAAGAGACATTAGTGACGTGAAAAGCCACGTCTCCATGTCTTATTTTCATCCACATCTCCATGTCAGTTTTGACATTGGAGACGTGACAAGAGACATGAGTGACGTGAAAAGCCACGTATCCGTGTTTTATTTTCATCCACGTCCTCATGTCAGTTTTGACATTGGAGACGTGACAAGAGACATGAGTGACGTGAAAAGCCACGTCTCCATGTCTTATTTTCATCCACGTTCCATGTCAGTTTTGACATTGGAGATGTGACAAGAGACATGAGTGACGTGAAAAGCCACGTCTCCATGTCTTATTTTCATCCAGGTCTCCATTTCAGTTTTGACATTGGAGACGTGACAGGAGACATGAGTGACGTGAAAAGCCACGTCTCCATGTCAGTTTTTACACTGGAGACGTGACAAGAGACATGAGTGACGTGAAAAACCACGTCTCCATGTCTTATTTTCATCCACGTCTCCATGTCAGTTTTGACATTGGAGACGTGACAAGAGACATTAGTGACGTGAAAAGCCACGTCTCCATGTCTTATTTTCATCCACGTCTCCACGTCAGTTTTGACATTGGAGACGTGACAAGAGACATGAGTGACGTGAAAAGCCACGTCTCCATGTCTTATTTTCATCTACGTCTCCATGTCAGTTTTGACATTGGAGACGTGACAAGAGACATGAGTGACGTGAAAAGCCACGTCTCCATGTCTTATTTTCATCCAGGTCTCGATGTCAGTTTGACATTAGAAACGTGATAAGCTCATGGGCTACATTAAACACGACTACAAAAACAGGGGGAGGAAATATGTGGTCGATGGTCACGTATCAAATGTAAGTTCTGAAGACTGAAAAAAAGAAATGTAAGTTTCTGAAGTGCTTCTAGTGACAAAGAAAAAATATAAATAATTTTAAAAGCTTTAGAAATTAATCTTCCGATATGTGCCCTGAAAAGTAGAAAATAAAACTAAAGCATATCGATGTGCAATCAGAGGTCTGAATTCATATTCATTGCAAAGAAAGGCGATTTACCTACTCAGCAAGATTGGTAGCGCCCTAATTTTCTTTGAAGTGAATAGGAACTTAGTGTCTGATTGCACCATCGATATGATTTAGGTTTATTTTCTACTTTTTAAGTGCATATAGAAAGATGGTTAATTTTTAAATTTATTTATTTTTTTATTTGAAATATTGTTACTAGTATTATTAGAAAACAACTTACAGCGATCGAAAAATATTGCAGTTTAAAAATTTCGAACAACACTTTCTATAAGAAGCTGACTGTAGCTTAATGTAATAGCGAAAAGTAGGAAGAAATAAATGGCGGCAAGTTTGACTCGAAAACAAGAAGATTTTCACTTTACATTTAAAAAGAAATATCTAAACCACGATGGTCCTTTTCAGCTGCCATTCTTCGGTTCTCACGTCACCTCTTCCAGAGGTTCTCCAATGACAAAGCACAAGGGTTATAACGCTAATGCCTTACAGGGTGCCCTCCCCTAGCGGCCCTCCCCTAGTCTTTCGAACAAAATTCCGTCACGCAAATTTCCGTTTCGAACAAATTTCCATGGAACAAATTTCCGTTTTGAATAAATTTCCGTGAACAATTTTCCGTTTTGAACAAATTTTCGTCGAACAAATTCCCGTTTCGAACAGATTTTCGTCGAACACATTTCCGGATACCCAAATTCCGGATACCCCAACACTCTTCTATGCCCCCAAAATTCGACTTTCACCATTATTTCACGATGTTTGCGCCCCTATTTCTGGAATGATTGTTTTTCAATGTTGCTCAATATATCGTACTCTATCACCATTCGTAACTCGGTCTGTAAGTTTCCAGTTGTTTCCGTCATCATGCAATGCATGTGGCAGAAGCGAAATTTTACGATGGTATGACCGAACGGGTGTATACCTCGAGGGTCGTGATACATATAACACGGCTGTTGAGGCTTTCTGGTTCAACATTCAGCTGTGAACATTTTTATCTTCTTTGACTTTCATTAAAAAGAAGCAGCTTGGCAGATGATCATAATTTTAAGACACTAATGCACCTCATATGCTCCCAAATTTGAATAAGCTGACGGAGAAGACAAACTCGAAAGTCACACTGATGAATGACAGATTTTAAAATAGTTTTCCAATACAGTTTTATTGCATACAATCAAATATACCTATTAGTTTATTACTCGAATATACCTTTAAAAATTTACGTTATGTTTTATTTTTCTTAATTAAATAACTTGCGTCTCTCCCTCTTGATAGCTCTTGACTCAAAAAAAAAAGTCACCATTTGCGGTTCTCAGATTTTGTTTGTATTGTTTTCCTGTTATGGTTCATGACCAAATAAAGGTTTCCTACCTCTGGTGTAGACCATCCTTCAGATTTAGTTGTCGCTTCTAAGAACGGCTATGTTCTGCTTGTGGGGAAAAAGATACATCTGTCGCTAGCCTTCGCCAATCATGTTCAACGAGTGACCTGTGGAGGATCACCGGGTGTTCACGGGTCACACACATTCTATATTAGGGGAATTTCGGTTTTTTTTTTGATAAAATATTCCTTCCATTCATGCCGAGAGAGTACTTTCTTCTAGTTCTTTAATTTCAACCACATCTGGTTAATTATAGTACGTAAAGAAAAATTAAAAAAAAAAAAACTAATTTATTTCAATATTCTGCTCAACACTTTTTGAGTTATAAGTTCAAATGTGCAAAAATACTTTAAATAAGAGCAATTAAGACTTACTTAAATGCTGAAATTCTATGTATGGTAAATGTTGAAAGTGGCTTCATTTAAAAGGTCTTAAAATAAAAAATAATTTTGTGGATAAAAATTATTCGCCAATAAGTGGGATTTGAGCCTACGCCTCCGATTTACATAACAGGCACCTGGCATGTAAGTGGGAGGCGTGGGTTCGAATCCAACTCATTGGCGAATCATTTTTTCCACAAAATTATTTTTTGAATTAAATGTCATGAGGTGATCAGTGAATATGTTATTGATTAAGTCTTCATATAAACTTTAAATTTAGATATCACATGTTTTATGTAATCAGAAACAACAATTTATAGGCCGTGGTACATACACACAAAAAATGGATCTTGTATATCTGAAAGCATGTCTGCGATGTCCCATCCAGTGGCGCATATTTAAGTAATTGATGAATAATTGTTAATTTGAGAAAGCATTTTTATTATAAAATATGAAACTGTTCATTGAAAAATGCCACGTTTGGTGGGTGATAAGCAATTTCGAAGTCTTTTTCGCTCTATGGGAGAGAAGAGCAGTGCTCAGAAATTTTGATTGTATTCCACATTTAAGAAATTTCCTGAAAGCGTCACACAGATGGACTCGGATTGGAAGAGAAACCCAAGACAAGTCAGAGTGCAACAGATCAGTCAAGCTGACCATCTGGGAAAGGAACAACTGCTTACAGGAGAAGTTTCGGAAACAAAGATATTTGGAAAAAGCTTGAAAAGTTTCGGGCTGGAGGAGAGAAAGAGAAGAATATTTGTGTAGGAGGGAAAAGGAAAGTTTTTTTGTGGTAGAGAAGAAGATTCAATAAAACCTGCGATATCACGAATTGTAGTGTGGCATTTCAGTGAGCACGATTTTTCCAGGGCACTGACACCTGGGTATCATCGAGTTTCCAAAAGCATTCAGGCTTATTGGATGGCAATGACAAATCGTCTGACGATGAGAAAAGCAAGAAAACGTACGTCATATGGCACCAAAGAGATTATATTTCATTATCCCTGTCTCAGATGGGCTGGTAGGAGTAGAGTGTACTCCTCATCCACGCAGAAGTACGTTCGTTACGGTGCTGTACAAAATACCATTAACAACGAAGGTTACTTGCATTACTATGCAATATGTGAGTTTCGTATCCTTGCGCCTGAACCGACTCACTTCCCAGCAATGCGCACATCAATTGTGTCGTGAACGTTGACAAGGGTCGGTCCATTTCCGAACTCCTTTTAATTCCTCTTCTAATTAATTACTGAAATTAACTAACCTTTACCACTGATTGTGGGTGAAATCACAGATTCAAGGGGATTTTACACCCGTGCTTAGGTGTGCATCAGACATACTGTGCCTTCGATGAAATAACAAAATGTTCAATGTACGTAGTATAGGACGACACAATATTTATTTGCATTCATAAGTATACCGTATATATTATACATATGAGAATGTGCTCGATTATGTGAGCCTTAGCTGTGCTTGCTTCGTTAGGTGGAATAGTTTTATAGATGTTCCTTGGAGATTTTCTCCAAATAGCTTAATATAACTTGAATGCTGCTTGGCTTTTGCGGGCATTCGTTTAATGAGGTAGAAATCTGTACTTCCCCGTACAGAAATCGTTTTACGGACCTCAAAACTCGGCGACAAAATATTCTAATCCATGCCTACATATCCTGGTTCACACAGAACCGTATCCTGTTCCTTTAGTATTCCCCAGAAAGAGCTACTTCACTTCGGTAATGCTTAGTCTAATGTTTTGTTCTTCGCTTCTCCCCCTCGCTCCTCGTGATGACTCCCACCTAATCCTCCGGCTAATGACCGAGGTGCCAAGAAACCATTTAGTGCACTTGCTTCCCGAGCATATGGAGAACTGCCCATCTTGGGTCGAATGATGACTAATGAGCAACATTCCCATTTAAGGCACTTTGATAATACACTTATAACATAGTTAAATATATATAATAACAATAGAAACAATAATAAAAATAAATTGCAGAGACACGACAAATAGACTTTGCATTAGGTTAAGAGTATTTATCGCGATAGATTCCTTTACAAAAAATATCATAATTCTCTACAAGTACTTCATCTCCTACTATATCAAAATCATCTACAAGTACTATTATAATTATCTGCACGTACTTCATCATTTTCCTCTTTGAAATACACCTATTATCACAATTCTTATCAAAACACTGAAAATACCAATAAACTACTCTAAAGAATTTCCGAAAACATTTAAAATCAAGGTATATGCAGGATGAACCAATACACGGTGTAACATCGATAGAACATTCCATTTCAGCTGTAAATCTATTTTTATATTAAAACTTAACAATTGCCTGAATTCACTTAAGAGGATGTTTTTCACGCAAACGTCCATTATAATTATAGAATTTCCATCAGATTTGAAATTTTCAGCCGAAATTCACTACCTAATTCTCTTTAGTAAACGGCCATATTTAGCGTTTAATGCATTTACATGACTACCGAGTATACAGTGGACATGAAGTGTTCATTGGAAACACATGTAATTCAAACAACATCGTTAAAACACATTAAATGGAATAAGTTAATTTTAATTTACATATAGTGGTATTCTAATTCTATTTCAAATTCTGAAATGGAGTCGCCCTAGGTCATACTAAATCTAAATCATGATTTAAGTAAGATTGCAAACTACACTGATCGACATTGAAAGTGCCCCACTCAGAAGGACATGTCGTACAAACATGCAAATAGAAGGGTGGGTGTGCGCAGTTGAGATATGCAAATGATGAAAATCCGGAGCCAATGACGTGTGTGGCTCAAGAAATAAAAGGTGCAAGAAGGAACAGAGATGGTATTGTGTTTATGCAGGTGGAAGTCGAGCGAACGGTTGAGAATAGGTGGTTCCGCTTGGAAATTTTTCAGCCAAGCCGAAAATGCCTGGTACACGTAGTTGGCAGGTTTATCGCCATTTGGATGCTTTTGAGAGAGGAAGAATTTTAGGCCTATGTGAAACTGGATAGACTACATGTCGTGTCGCTGATCATGTTCATCGGGATGCACGAACTGTTGGACGTTGTTAGCAAAAGTGGCGAAATGAAGGTTCTAGCATTCGTCGCAGAAGGAGTGGTGTCATCTGACAAACATTAGCACGACTTGAAAGGTGCATTGTTCGACATGGTCGTTCGTCACCACAGATCACTGCAGGCTATATTCGACGGGCTGTGTCAGCAGCCATGGATGTCCCCATAACAACCCGAACGGTAAACCGAAGGTTGAATGGAGCACACCTGCGCTTTAGGCAACCGTTACGTCAACTGTCATTGACTGCAAACCATCGCACGCTCGTCTCGCTTGATGCTGAAGTCGTGCGAACTGAGGTCACGAATGGAACACTGTTGTGTTTAGTGATGAATCCCGTTTCTGTGTGGGTGCTGACGATCGACGAGTTCGTGTGTGGCAACAACCTGGTGAGAGGACGGATCCAGCTTTTGTTCGTAACTGGCACACTGCCGTCAGCCAGGCATAATGTTATGAGGTGCTATTGGATATGACAGCAGGTCACCTTTTGTCTGCATCACGGGAACACTAACATCTGCACAATACGTTAGCGAAGTTCTGCAGCCCGTTTTGTTACTGTTCCTGGGAGGCATGCAGCAGCCCGTTTTGTTACTGTTCCTGGGAGGCATGCAGCAGCCCATTTTCCAGCATAACAACGCTCGTGTACACACTGCTAGGGTCTCCAAACAATGTTTGCACATGTTCAAGTATTGCCATGCCCAGCAAGATCTCCAGATTTAACCCCAATAAAAGATCTGTGGGACCACATTGGATGACGTGCGCAATCCTCTCACGTTGGCGCGGAATCTCGATGAATTATGGGAGCAAGTCAATGCTGCTTGGTGTGCAATTCCTCAGGACCATATCCGTCGACTGTATGACTCCATGCTACGCCGTATTGCTGCCTGTATATTGCTGTATTCTACGCCGTATTGCTGCCTGTATATACCTGTATTCACGGTGGTGCAACACCTACTGAGGCAGTCAGACTGTGCTGCATTATCTCATCTTCTAACCGCTGTAAGTGGCTTCAAATTAAATCATGGCATGCCAATATGTATTGCTATGTGTGTGCTACATTTCATCCCTATCCCTTCATTCCTTCTGGGTGGGGCAATTTCAATGTCGTGCAGCGTATTAGCGTGAGTCAGGTTAATGTTATCTGAAAAATTGTCGGCAAAATAGTTTTTATAGACCACAAAGTAAATATTTCAAAACGCATCCAAATATTGTGGAATAAATAATTATCTATATCATATAATGCTTAAGTACGTATATTGCAATGCAACTTACTTTGGCGCCTCCATAGCCCTATTGTGCTGTAACGAAGTCGTTGGACGGAAGAGAAACATTTTGACAGGAAGTTGACGTAGTTTCGTATTGAATGTCGAAATTTAGAAATCTCGTGATTACTAATATTACTAAGATGTTTTAAAGTTTCTGAAATCAAATGATACCTACAAATAAAATATGACTAATAGCTTCAAAATATCGTTTTGTTAACATTTATATTTAGAAAGAAAACCGGAAGTTATCTTTCGCGCATTGAGTCGTGACTTTCGAGACTCAAGGCCTTTGAAGTCTAAAGTGACGTCACATCCTGTGGATCTACAGTACTTCCTGCGTACGTAGTACTACCGTCGCAAAACGAGCATTTACTTTTTTTTTATAAGATCGGGAGGGCATTTTTGTTTGATAATGTGCTCAAGATTGACATAGTATGATTATATTGTATATATGTACATTAGTGTAATATTTCTGTGAAAAACCTTCAAATAAGGAAGACGTTGAAACTCAAATAGATCTTGATTTGTAATTGTGCTAAATTGATGACTCAAAATGTAATCGTCGTTTAATGTTCTCTGAACATGTAGAACGATATATAAATTACCAGGAGCGTCATAATCGGTTGTACGTATAATTACAATGACACGATAAATGCTGTCAATAACTGATCCAATTGTTTGTACCATTAATAATATAATCGTGACATATAAATTGTTATGGTGTCACGATTATTACGTGTTATGGTTAACAAAAATTAGTGTGTTTTATTAAAAAGAGAAAAAAAACACACAAAAATTATTCAGAACAATTTTATTGGCAAATGTGAACTAAAAATTAATGACATACTGTAATAGCTTTATATGTAACAATTTCAGTTAGTTATGATTTAATTTCAATACTTTTTCTTAGTGATTAGACTGAATTAATAGGAATATTGAGCTGTATTTTTTTCTGAACTCATTAAATCTGAATAATAATTGGACATGGATACAACCTTCCGATGGAATACATATTCAAAAACTAACAGAAAAGTGCATCTAAACTTTAGAAACTACAATTTACTGCAAGCACATACACATTTTGGTTTACAACGCTACCTGTAAATCTATGATTTAAGATTTGATAATATATCGCTCAACTAACCTCCTAAATGTAAACAAAATAGTCTCTAATCAATCTTCAATTGTTAAAAATATAATTCTATGCACCCTAGTAAAGAAAGATTAAATCATTTAGGCGTAGATCTTTCCAGATATAAGCCAGAGGTGTAAGACCACTAAACTAACAGACTCTGCCTTTTTTCCACTAATATAACTTTATTAGTTTAGTGGCCTTAGAACACTGTGGCATGTACCTGGAGAGATATGGTTCAAATCCCACCTGCCAGAAAAACTGTTTGTCACAAAACTATTAATATCAAAGCCAACAGTTATCTCTGTGGATACTATTTATTGAGGGCAGACAACTTTCTCTTTGTGGCACTAAGACATTTTTTCTTTTCCCTAAATTGTCTAACAAACAATCATTTTTTATCTTTCAAAAATTGTTTAAAAATACATTTGTTGAACACCAGATAATTATTAAAGATAATAATCCCGCCAACAAACAAACAAGCAGCTACGGTGGGTCAAGATGCTAGATCGACGAATGCTGACGTCAGAACGTGTGACGTCACCAGTGAAAAGGCCTTGAGTCTCGATGGTTACGATTGAGTACACAGAGAAAATAGTGATTAGGCTTTCAGCCAATAAATGAGGACTTCGTTGCTTAGGTAAAATAAATATAGTTCGTTGATTAAGAAATGTAGGGCAGTCTCGGACTAGGTTCAAATCACTCCATAACCAGCAAAATAAGAATGCCTGCAATGTAGGAAAAGTGTCAGTAGGCAAATAATCTCGACTCTTACTTTAGCATGGAGAGCTATTGGACTCTGGGAACATTTTCAGCGCCCCGTTGAGATTTTCGAAGACACCACATCGGTAGTTTTGAACGAAATGCTTCACTGAATAAATACTAAATGGAAAACCAGCAAAATGCTTTGAAAGAAAAAAGTGAATTTTGATTTTATTAGTCGTTTTAATTTTGTATTTAAATTAAGATAAAGCTGAAATTTAATTCAAGATAAAGCAAAAAATTAAATTACGAAAAATATATATTATAGAAATTTTGGTGAGCCCTGTCCTCTATGGCCCCTAATGACGAGCCGCCCCTAATAGATGGAAATCTCTTCAGAAAATTGTTTTAGGCAGCTTTTTTTGTTGGGCAGTTTGGTAGCTTTCACGTGGAGTCATCGTTTATTCTTTATTAGTTTTTTGAAAACTTGTTCATAGAGGAAAGCCTTTTAAAAGTTCCTCTCGCTCTATCATAAAGTCATTGGTTATATGATGTAACATAAAAGGACTCCGAAATGAATATTGTACCAACAGCAGTCTATAACATTGAAAATTTCTTTTAATTTCAAATCAACACATGATACATGTCTATTGTTTTTCGCATCTCATTTATTTGAATATCTGCGAATTTTTCCGTTGGTTTCTGGAACAGTACTTTTCCCCCACATGTTCCCAACATGGTGACTTAGCGTAGATGGTGGCGAGATACTCAGAACCTTCAGCTAAGGATCACGTTTTTAGAGGATGAGCATTGATATGGGATTGAGAAAAAGGAGGCGGACTCAGAATAAAGTTGGTGGACAATGTGAAATAAAATCTTGTTGCTGAGAGTCAACGGATTTGGACAATTAAGTGGCATAATCTTGTTTGACTTTCACATCCTAAATTTTTTTGAGTATTATATTGTTGCAAATTAAATGGATGAGCAGTGAGCGTGAGTTCAAATAAATATATGACAATGATAATTACAAAACAATGCAATTTACTACAAAAGCATGGATGAAATTATTTATGCAAATTAAGTCAACCGGCACGAAAATCTATATCAATATAAAGATAAACTTTCAGAAGAATCCATTATCCTATTTCTACTCACACCCAAATCACAAAGCAAGGCTAATATCATTCGACGAATAGTAAACATGTTTGTAAACAAATTTGCAATCTATTGAGAATAAATAACCTTACCAATTCTTATAAACATACTAAATATTATCGTACATCAAGTAATAATCTCTTCCTTCAGAACAGTTAAGACTAGCTCTGTCTATTCGACTAACGTTTTCCTCTTCATTGTTAATGTCAATATCGCTTGTATAACTTTCACTTCAGGCGTAAACTATTCTTATTTTTCTTGTTAATTCATTAATAGGATTTACACAAATTAATTAACCTCCCTCGCACTCACCACATAAAATACTTCTTCTTTTTAACCACTTTATCGGGTACAGAATGAGACTAACTATGCCTCCTTTCACATATCAACAACTTCAAACATAACAATTCTGTCTTTATTATTTTTCAGTTAGATTCTTCGTTCCAATTCGTTGGTTACGTAATACTCACGTAGAAGCATACGCGAGTGTTCATGATATGTTTATGATGAATTCATTGTAGCACGTTCATCTGTCGTAACAATATATACGTAAATTTCGGAAGCATAGTTTTAATGAAGTTAAAAGTTAGTGGGTTGTACACAACTACCACTAATGCAATTTGAAAAACACCTTCATTTCGATTTCTTGGTTTATTTTCTTACATTAACAATCAGTCTAATGACATTCCTTAGTAAATCTGATTGGAGACCAAAATATGTACATGACACAGCAAGATCGTTAATTGATATCTCGATCTTTTGTGATTCAAATAATATCAATTACTCCCTCTTCTCGAACCCTCACCTCGCCCGTGGTCATGAAAGGGACCCCGATGGGTTCGGAAATGTTGTCAGATGGAAGTTAAGTGTACAGGAGAACCATACCTCGTGAACGTTAAAAGAATGCGCTGGGTGAATTTGAGTGGAAGCTTGCATCTGTCTCCTAACTAATAAGGAGGTTTATTGATAAGGAGTCTAATTGAT
The DNA here is from genome assembly GCA_038380435.1 of Ryuthela nishihirai. Classification (NCBI taxonomy): domain Eukaryota; kingdom Metazoa; phylum Arthropoda; class Arachnida; order Araneae; family Heptathelidae; genus Ryuthela; species Ryuthela nishihirai. Next base: position 77,653,951 of record JAWZYU010000007.1, on the reverse strand, counting down.
AATTAATAAGGAGTAGGGTATGCCTAGACAACTGTCCAAAGATCTTCTACTCCTAACCTTTCCTAAGCCCTCGGGGTCCTTGTGCTCTGACCGTTTATCCTCTTGCTGCTCAGAGGTAAAAGAGCCCAACATCCCACTTACCGATGTCAATTTAAGGAGGAAAAATTGTCACGATACCAGAGAGATCCTTAAGGGCGACGATATGTGTGTGTGGAGGATTTCTCGTAAAAGCGTAGAAGCAAGAAGGCTGTTTTGTTTTCCATGTACATGGATGCTTACGATACAGATCTCTAAATTTATTTTCAATGTTTTTAAATTTGTTTCTATTTTTATTAAATGCTATCGAAATGTTTTTTTTTACATTTTATATTTTAGTATTACATTACCATATATTCATAAGATGGGACCCGAAAAAAATGTTTTTCTCGTTGCCTCTGAGGATTTTAATCCACGATTCTGATGTCGTATGTTCAAATTCAACTTTACTCAAGACAATATTTGTTCTAAATTTGGCATCCATGTGTAAAAGTGACATTGATATCTAGAGTGAGGCAAAAAATATCGATATTAGAAACATTTTAATTGTCGGAATTTTTAAGCCACAAAATTTCTGTATTAATATTAAAAATGATTAGTGTAATCCGAGAGTTAGTGTAGAAAAAGCAAATAAGCAAACTCCCGAACGAAAACAAAATTCCGGAAAATAAGGCCAAATCATTGAAATATTCCTGAGCACGAGCTATTAAAATTCACAGATGCTGTTCTCTTCAGCTTTAATGGGGGTGAATAAATTAATACCACTAATTCAGAGTAGCCTAAGTCATTGCCTCGTTCATTACTGCAAAGGTCAAAGGTACACGTTTCTAGACGATAGCTCCTACGAAATCAATGATTAATATAGCATCGCGTTGGAGCCATAAAAATGTCACTTCGCTATTCACACTCGGCGGATTGTTCATTTCTTGTCACCTCCGGTTTCATCGGATTGCATAACTGTTGACGTCATCCAACCTCTTTCGAATAACGTTGCTACGTCAGCGGAGCGTTTTTACGGAGGCATTTTTACTACTGTTGGTGCAGGTGGAGGAAACTCTGTCACAATCAGAGAGTCGGCTGCAACCTCCTCCTTCGGCAGACTGCTCGAAAGGTCGACTGCTAAATATATCGTGCTTTATGATCACGTGACACCGGCTAATCGGCTTTGTTCATCGTCATGACGTGCTTCGCTCGTTCCTGTTTTTCAAATACAAAAAAGACCTCGGTTGGCGTTAGGTATAAGTTTATGAAAGTCACGACGCAAATCGATAAGCTATTTTGATATAAGAAATAACTCAAATGCTTGAGATAAGTTCTGGCACTCTAACGCTCTTTATTCAAACTCTTAACAAATCCAGATTCTACACCACACAATTAAATCTTTATCTGGCACTAATAATGATCAACATTAGAGGGTTTGGTTGTTTTGCCTCTAAGCTTAACTTTTTGCACATAATGGGCTAAATGGTCAGGTCACAAGTACCCCGAGAGCTCAGAGAAAGTTGGAGAAGGGAACGCACTGGACAGCTGTTAGGACAAGGGTTCTCAACGTGGGGTACGCGTTTTTTTTTGGGGGGGGGAGGGGGGAATTACGCCGTGAGAGCTCAGAAGTCGCTAGATCTAGTAACAAAGTCGCTAAGTTGGCAACACTTCTGTGCAAAAATGTAATTTTTTGTGTTTATCGATATATGTAATTTATGAATACAAAATTTAATGTGTGTGTGTATATATATATACGTTATATTTCATATCCATTGTTACACTTTAACTATAGTTTTATTTATCTTTACAAGGGGTATGCCAGTTACATACACATTTCCGGGGGGTACGTGAAGTATAAAAGGTTGAGAACCACTGTTTTAGGAGACAGATGGTAGCCTCCATCAAGGCCATCCAGCCTATTCTTCAACATGCATAGGGTATGACTTTCCCGCACACTTATCTCCCTTAACGTCCCATCTGACGGAGGGTGCCCTATCCAAGCCCATTTGTATCCCCCTACTAACGAGGTGCAAGGCGGGGAGTTTTATATATTACAGGGGAAATATGCATGATAGAATTCAAAATGCATAATAGCGTATATTATGATGTAAAATACATATGGAAACTTTTTTTTATCTCAGGAAATAAATATGCGAGATTACATTATTTTCCAGAATAAGCCAGTCACATCTAAGTTGAATACATGTTTAAGCGAGAATCTCTCTTCCACGATTTCTATAACTTGGTATGCAGTTCTTGGTGTTACTAAAGGATACAAAGAACAACAACATACCAAGAGGATGGAATCTTTTAAGAAGAATCTCAGGGCGGAATCGAAAATGAAGGGTTTCTAATCAGAAGTAAATGACTCTTCAGTTTATTCTACAGCGAAATCTAAATAAATATTTGCACTTGATGTATTCGTACGCTGCGCAGAGCGGAAATTCTAGACTTCTACAAGAATGGATCATTCACCAATGGAGAGATTTCTTCGTAAAATATTCTTCGGAAATCGAAATTAAAGGAAATAAATTTTTTTAGCTCGCCATAGCGAAAATTTGTAAATCGAGGAATCGGCGGTATTTATACTTATATTATTGATCTTACACATGTCAATGCGTCTTTTCATGAATCACACGTATAACAAACACAACGAATTACGTAGAAAATACATCCTTCATAAATTCATTCCCAACTTGGTATATATATTAAATCCTTTTTTCCTTTGCTTCGCTTTTGTGAAATTGTTTCGTTATTTGGTAAAGGGCTGCTGCGGCGTACCCAGTAAGTTACACATTCGAGTCTAATAGGTGGATTGATGTATTTGAATATCTGATTTTGAAGATTATCATAAATTACATTTTATTCAAGCTCTTAATGGAAGGAGTTTGAGCGGTATAACCCTTCCTCCTTGGGTTACCACTTAAGCCAGAGACTCTCAAACGTTTTCCAGTCGTCATCCCCCTTCCGTTAACAGAAATCTTGGCTACCACCCTTACCATTGATGGAATTATTCGTGACTCCCTTTTACAATTAATGGAATTTATCACCCCATCCCCTTACCATTGATGGAATTATTCGTGACCCCCTTTTACAATTAATGGATTTTGTCACCCCATCCCCTTACCATTAACGGAATTATTCGTGACCCCCTTTTACTATTAATGGAATTTGTCACCCCATCCCCTTACCATTGATGGAATTATTCGTGACCCCCTTTTACAATTAATGGATTTTGTCACCCCATGGCTACTGATCTATGGGACCTGGGATCGAGCCCCGGGTAAGGCATGGATGTTCGTGTTGTCTTCTGCTGAGGTCCTGCCATCCTCTCAGATCTTCTAATTTGGCATATAAACTGACAGGCTCCTGTCAGACCTCAGTGGCAAGCAGCTGCTTGAGGAGGTATTAATATATTTATCCCCTTACCATTAACGGAATTATTCGTGACCCCCTTTTACTATTAATGGAATTTGTCACCTCATCCCCTTATCATTGACGGAATTATTCGTGACCCCCTTTTACAATTAATGGATTTTGTCACCCCATCCCCTTACCATTGACGGGAATATTCGTGACCCACTTTTACAATTAATGGAGTTTGTCACACCATCACCTTACCATTGATGGAATTACTCGTAACCTTCTTTTACAATTAATGGAATTTGTCACCCCATCCCCTTACCGTTGACGGAATTATTCGTGACACCCTTTTACAATTAATGGAGTTTCATAGTCGTCCATAGAAAAGGTGTTAAATTCCAATGAAGCGGTGGGCACTGGCGAAGATTTATTCTTCGATTTTGCGGCCGTTGATTTGGAACGTCCGGAGGCGCACGTGACAACCCCGGACCACGCCGCAGACCTCTGGCGGACCTGGCTGCATTCAATGCAAGCAAAACCATGGTGATCACCATCATCAACGAGCACAACCTGTGCCACGCCCGGAGCCTCGTCGTCGGTTGTGCCCTGTGTATGAAGAAGAAGGGAGTGATGTCACAGGTCACCTTCAAGCACATCTCCGACCACATGCACCCACGCCAATGTGACGAGGCACAGATCCTTCATCGCGAGGCAGGGATCCCAGAGGGCAAATGTGGGTTGCCCGAACTCCAAGGGTTTCAACTGTTCCTGTACCCAGAATACCGGATCATAGTGTTCGGGGCACAGGACGATTTCCGTGTCATCTTCGCAGGAAAGCAGGAGGCGCCCATCATCATCTTCCTCCTGCACTACGCCGGTCACTTCTCCGTCGTCACCAGTCCGGCGAGATACTTCCGAGCCTGGGACTTCTGTGTCCTGTGCCTCAAGCCTGTGTTCAACAAACCCCACATCTGCAAGGGTGTCTTCTGTTTGTGCCTGATGGCAGACTGTGGGAAAAGGGGTGCTTGTATTTATTGTGACCTCTGCCACTATTACTTCAGAGGTCAACAGTGCCTGACTACGCATTTTTTAAATGGCACTTATGCAAAACAGCACCGGTGCCTCGACTGTGGTGAGACTTACGAAACCTCCCCCGATCCACTTCACAGGTGTGTGCAGAAAGAATTAGAGTGTGTGAAAGTGGCTAAAGAATGTTAAGTCACAGGCCGCCATTTCTATTTCGACACAGAAACGGTGGAAGAAGCAGACTGAGTGCTGACCCCCATTCTGTGTATCGTCACCTATGAAGAAGGTGACGGTGTGTGGAAATATGAAGAGTTCACCCATACGGATTACTCTATGGACTGGTTTCTGGCTGTCATCAACGGTAAGCCTAAATTTAAAGATGTTACTTTGCTCGCACATAACGGTAGAGGACTCGATTTTATTCCAATTCTAAATTACCTCTATCGTAAGTGCCTGAGGCCGGAATTGATTTTTAACGGCAACAAAATTCTTCTGTTTAATTTACCTGGCCTCAAAATCAGATTTATTGATTCTCTTTCTTTCATTCAGGCCCCTCTTAGATCTTTCCCAAAAACGTTCGCATCACCGAAGTTAAAAAAGGTTTCTTCCCCCACGCTTTTTGTACACGGCATGCGCATTGAAGGTATGACGAGGCTCGTTCTATTAGACATGCTTTCCAAATTAAAACAGCGAGCCCTCTATGCCGACAGGGATTCGTGCATATTTAAAACTTCACCCGGCGACACATTCATTCCAGAGTCCTCCGATTTTATGGGTTATTTTAAAAATGAGATTGCCGATCAGTATGGACCAAACACCACTATAGGTCGGTATATCTCCATAGCCCCCGAAAAATTACATCCTGGAACTTTCGAACGGCGAAACTATCACCCGTGCGAAAGGATTAAAATTGAGGGTGCACAACAGGGAACGTTACACCATGGAGCTTCTCCACGATTTAATTCTAGGAGGCCCCCCTACCACTTTCCCCGTCCCCTTCAATGTCCAAATTGACAAACACAATGCCACCCTCACCAACCGTCCTTTCCATAAAAAACTCTCTTTTAATTTTAACAAGAGAATCTTTAAACCTGGGCAAAGTGTCACATTCCCTTTCGGTTACAAAAGTCTAAATTCATGTTAACCGTTGCCGACAGCGAGCCACCAGTCCTCGTAATACCCATGTTTCACATTCTTTAACCACTTTCAGACTTTTCTGCACATATTTTTTAAATAATGTACATATTTTAAATGTTGGTCAGGCACATATTTTTAAATAATGCAGAGGTTTTGTAAATAATGCTTCTTTCATGCAATTATTTTAAATGTTGTTTAAATAATGCACAGGATTTGTAAATAATGCTTCTTTCATGAACAGGTTTCAAAATGTTATTTAAGCCATTATTTTGGTCATGCTCACTTTTTATGGTCATGTCTTGCAGATGTGGGGTTTATGGTCAGGCACAAATTTTAAAGAATGCACATATTTTATATAATGCACAGGTTTTGTAAATCATCCTATTATGGTTCATGCACAGGTTTCAAATGTTGTTTAAATAATGCACAGGTTTTGTAAATCATCATATTATGATTCATGCACAGGTTTCAAATATTGTTTAAATAATGCACAGGTTTTGTAAATCATCCTATTATGGTTCATGCACAGGTTTCAAATGTTCTTTAAATAATGCACAGGTTTTGTAAATACTATTATGCTTCATGCACAGGTTTCAAATGTTGTTTAAGCCATTATTTTGGACGTGTACACATTTTAAATATGTTATACATCTGCATTATGATTTTATACTACTGCTATTATTCAACATACTATGGGTTATGTTACTGATTTTATACTACTGCTATTATTTTAAATATTGTTCAAGCTATGTCACACGAATGATTTTATAGCTGTTTGTTCAAGATATTAACCTGAAATAAATGTGTTTAAACCCCTGTGATCTATGAGTTTCTCCTGCAAAGAGGGGAGTGCTAAAGAAAAATTCACTTACCTTTGAAGTCTCACGTGGTGGAACCTGTAGGATAATCCGACTGTGTAATATCTGAAAGTGATATCTGAAGCCATAAATATTCTTAAGGCAAAAAAACTTAATAATCCAACTGTATAATATCTAAAAGCGTAAAAATTCTTAAAAATGCTTAATTCGAAAAACTTAATATTATATGAAAAGGGGGGAAAATCTTAAGACGTAAAAATACACAAGTATAATATATGAAAGCATAAAAAACCTTAAGACGTAAAAACTTAATAATGCACAAGTATAATATGTGAAAGCATAAAAAATCATAAGACGTAAAAACTTAATAATATATGAAAGCATAAAAAATCTTAAGACGTAAAAACTTAATAATGTATGAAAGCATAAAAAATCTTAAGACGTAAAAACTTAATAATATATGAAAAGGGGTGGGAAAATCTGAAAACACAAGTATAAAAATTCTTAAGGTGTAAAAACGTAAATATATAAAAATTCTTATGGCGAAAAACTTCTTAAAATAATATGTGAAACACAATTGGGCGTTCTTTTTGCTCTATCTGTAGACAATTATAAAAGCAGAGGAAGAAGATCTGTACACGTTAAAATTAGTAATTTTGAAAACAATACATGGTTCTGGGGTTAACTTATTCGATGCATCTGTTGGAATCACCTTCCAAAGTATAACCTTGAGTCAAGCTCTTTACTATCTTTGATTCATATGGTTACTATTAAAGTTTACTACGAAAGCTTTTAGTAATTGCAAATGAATTACAGTAAATGACATATTATCAAAACTTTTTAAATTACCAAAGAGATATAAGTTTAGGAAGATGCAAGTATAACCAAAGAGATATAAAAACACAAGTATAAAAACTGAACGTTCCTAACTAGTAAAATAATTTATACGATAGGACAACCCCTTATCAAAATTGGGTGGCCTTTAAAAAGTCTTTTTTAAAGAAGGAAGGCGATGGCGGAAGTGGGAAAGAAAAGCAAGACTAGAGGGTTGAAGACAGAAACACCACAGGCGGTGAAGACCTCACGAGATCTTCGGCGCTTAGAACAACCGCCTGCGTGGCGCAGGCGGCGTTACTTCATCGCTCCTTATAGGTGGGGTCTCGGTAAAATCACCCTCCATTGGGGTATCACAGCTAAGACTGGAAACTCTGTCATCGCTACTCTGGCCCCAGATGCAAGGTTGGGGGCGTCGTGGGGATGGCTGAGAGAGCAGGCGATGGCAGGAGAACAGGCATTGCGCGGTCCCGCGCAGAGTTGCTAGCGCATCGCCACCGAAAGTCAGAGTACACTGACGGCGACGAAAATTACAACGGGCCACTACCTCGTATTCGGGGATCGGTTGTCTCACACTGGCCCGGGCTCCATCGGGGGTACGAGGCCATGGCTGTAGGTGACAACTACAGTCACATGGGTCCTGAGTTAGAGGGAAGAACCCCCCTTGGAAATGCAGAGTCAGTTTCCTGGCCTCAACAGCGTACTGCATGGCGAATGAGCGCGAAAACGTTTTCGCTCCCAAGTATATTCAAAAACCGCTGGCGAACCTGTAGTGGCCCCCAAACAGATGCAGACGCCCAGACAATGAAGACCTACATCCGGTACAAGTGTGGGAATACTTATATTCCACTGTCGAATAAGACCACGGTTCGAACCCGAACTGGGCCCCTAACAAGTTACTCAATACAGCCACATCCGGATCAAGTGTGGGAATGCATATTCTTTATTAACAGATCTGCCTATGTTGGAGTGTAAAAATGATTTTATTGAAAGTATTTCTTCATTTTCTGAGGGAGTAGTTGCTTATTAATTTCTCATAGTTGCTTATTATTTTGAAAAAAAATGGACGCTATCAACGTTCACACATTTTTTATTTAACCATGACATTAAAATATTTCCCAGTCGAGCATTTGACGGAAATGTTCCTGGCCGGGGACATCAGATTTCTGTTGTTTTTTGACCGGTTCCATCAGTAAGACGGTCATGTGAGATCCTAACACCGGTCTCCCTGATGTAACAAGCGTCCTCTGGAATCCCATCGCACTGCTTCCGGTAGAGTCTTTATCCTCTCTTGAACTTTACGTTTGAACCCCTTAGGAGTCATATCAATAATATCCCATTGCGTCAGTCCTGGGGCAAATATTATTTCGTCCGGATTTTCGGCTTTTCGAGCGTATTGTAAATATTTTCTCAAAACTGCGAGATAAGCAGAGGCTTTATCGTCAGTATTGCCTGGGGTGTCCAATATTCGCTGCATGTCGGTGTCTAATTGCTCTGTCTTCGTCTTCAGATGCCGTTTTTCTAACGCTTTAACTGTGAGGCTCATTGTTTGAATAAATTTGTGATGAGCGGTACGACTGAGTAGAGGTAATAAAAATCCCAACCCTTTCTGATTCAGGTAGCTTCGTTTAGCCTTCAAGCTAATCTTTTTCGACGCGAGTCTTCTGATGACACACTTATGTTTCGATAATTTTTTAAGCACGTAGCCCGAGATGGGGAGATTCGCTCTCACTAAATTAAAACAGATCTCACACAGAGCGAGGAGTTCGCTGTCACTGGCGTTTTTTAATAATCATGCGCGCTTTTTAGGCGGAGCGCTCAACAGGTAGCAAAGAAAGGGTTCCTGTTGTTTAATCTTCATTCCTCACGTAAATAATTTCTGGATGTTCGTTAGGGAGGATCCTACTTCTGTGTCTCTGATCGTCTGACGTGTTCATCGTGCAGTCTAACAGCAAATAAACGTGGGGCCTCTGTGTCGCTAGTTTAAATGCATCCAAAAATATTTTAGACTCCCCGGGAACATCTGTCTAGCCAGATACCTGATTTGCGACATGTCCCTAGGACACTTGAACAGAAATAAATAATAGGAGTTGAGACTGATATTTCTCGCACATTTACCTTGGAAAAATAAATTCTGTCTGATGAGAATGACGGTCGCATTGAGGTGATGGGAGCTTTTCGTGAATAAATCAGACACTCTCGTATCACCGGCTGCTTGCACGAACATATCATCCAGCACTAATAGCGTATGCTGTTTCGCATTCAGTTGTAGGTCGGGGAAACCCTCCACAAATTTCACTTTCCGTTTGAAAGGTTCAAAGGCTGGCTGCCATAACGAGTAGCAGTAAATGATTCTGGTGGGGCTAGGTGTGAATATATTTTCTGCGTGACGAATGAGGTCCAAGACAAAAGTTGTTTTCCCACACTGACTCGGACCGCAAACAAGAATTGAACTCGGTGACTTGCATGATCGGTAAAGGCGGTTTAATACTCGAACAGTTAGTTAAATAACGCTCTCAGTAGTTCATTAAATCCAAGGTCGCACGAATAACGTTCCTTCAGGAATCTTTTCATGGAAATTCATCGGGACCTCAGAAAGAGAAAATACAGACAGTGAATTCCACAGGTTGTGGAAGTCGGTGCCTGTAGCGGTAACGTGGGGTACAGTATACGGTCCACCCCTATAGAGCAGTAATATTCTTCTACGGAGGGTTCGAATCCTAAAGGGTCGAAATGTTCTACAGTTCTCTTGTTCACGTAAACAGCTATCCAGTGCTCTCCACTCGAAGTGAAAACGTCCGTATTAAAGATGAAGAGACAGGGTTTCTTCGTGATTTTCGGTAACTGGTCTCTGGCATACACCCCCAAGAGCAGAGGGTTCGTGAAGGGGTCATTGAGGAGTACTCGCATCAGCTGAAACGCGTACATCAGGTGGAGAAATCGAATAGGATTTTACGTTGGTGGTCAGTTTCGAGCAAGTTGTCGAATTCTGTATACAGAATCATGCTCATAGCTTCGGTTAGAGGTGTACCGAATTTTATCTCTAAACGGCAGTTTGCAATCTTGATGGGGTTAAAGTAGCCTTCACATTGTTTCCCATCAGAACCCAATTCCAACCCGAACAGGGCTTACCCTTTCGGATAGGCGGAGCTTCCGAATTGAACCCCTTTATTATCTTTCCACACATCTAGTGACTCCAGCAGCGACTGGTAGGACTGTATATACTGATTATTAGGGAAGTCGGGGGTCAGCGGCTGGGTCGGGAATTGTTCTGAATCGGCGTGTACGGCCATTTAATTCAGATTAAAATGTTTGAAGTTGTAAGGGTTTCTAGCAAAATCACCGTTCGCTGCGGCAGAGTCCACAAGTCCTATGATGCATCTTCGGGTCATCTGGGACCTGAATAAATTATCTCTCGTGCTAGAGGTGATTCCGGGACTCAGCGTGAACGATCTCACTTCCACGTGCCTTAGGGGGTACTTTGCCGGGGTCGTGTGTAGCCGGGCTCGGCAGTAGTACGTTGTGTCAGCAACGTACTACTGCCGAGCCTGACTTTTCTAACGTAGAAAGCTGCTTCCTCAAACCTCACTCTGTAACCAGGGTCTTCTTTAGCGGTCATCAGGTAGAATTCGGGTTTTGACCTCATCAAGCATATACGGAGATCGACGTGGTTCAGTAGATATCTGTCTTGAAGAAATAAATCATTGTGTATCCAGCTAATTAATTCGACACAGCGGGATCCCGCCAAATTTCTACACGTCTTCCAGCCGAGGTTAGCATCGCCACATTCATCCATTTTGCTCGCGGCATCCAGATGCCATAGGCCGCACGTTAAATGACTTTTCACCGTGTCATTACCGTAATTCAGTAATGTTTCCAGGTAACTTCTGTAAGGATAAAGGCTTTGGCTTCCGCTCACTAACTGTTCGTTCAAATACACATCGACTTGACTAAACAGAGAGTGCAGGAAATTATTCGTCGGGGCAACCATCACTGTCTCAGTGATAGGGTGGCCCGCCGTATCTGTTATTCTTGCTCTGACCCGTAAATGACATCTGGATAAATCGATATATTCGTCGCCGCCCACGACGTTAAATTCAAGAGGGTTATTTCCTTCTAACGATGCGAGAGGTTGGTAGGCGACGTATGTAGCTCTTTCGGTGTGGGAATTAGTAGGGGGTACGGTAAACAGGTCAAGTTCCGACAGGGCGCAATCGCCGGACATGCTGTGGATCCTTTCGCTCATTTTACAAAAACGTCCTGTACTCTACAATGTCTCTTTGACAATCTGGCGATTCGGGTTTGCTTCTTGCGTTTTATACCTCTGCTTCGTAAATGTTGTCCTGCTTCTTCCAGCAGACTAGCGGCTCCATCCTTCAAGTTCGATTTAAGGGCTTCTCTTGGGTCACGCCCACTCGCGACTTCAGATGCGAATTTCATTTCCGACCTGGCTGCTTGTTTACCGAGTGAGAACGCTAAAAGTTTCAGAATCGGTGATATGAAGCATCCGATACTCCTGAAAAACGATCCGAGACCGCCACCTCTTTGATATCTGGGATCTCTGAACACCCCTACACCCGTCTGAGCCTTGTAATAACTCAGATAACTGGCTGTGCTAGGCTCTGTGAATTTGACCCGCATGTCGAAAGTGTAACTTGACTAAACTTTTCCGTACTTAAAAGATAAGGGTTCCCCACTGTCCGTCCGTAGAAATATCCTCACGCTCTCGAACACGTTCCTATCCAGAGGGTAATAATCGGGACTCGTAAAAATTTTTACTGTGGATTCGTTATTCGCCGTGGAGGGGTTAATCACACGTAACAGCTCTGCATAAGTGTCACCTAGTAAATGAGGTGCGACCAGGTCGGAGTATACATAAATACCCGATATACCTGCATTAATATCAATGGCATATCTGGCTACGTCGTTACTATACAACTGTCCAAATTTATCAAAGCCAAGCAATTCTCCCAAACCTTTGGAATAATGTGGAAACATCAGATAATGGCCCTCCTGGGTGGCGATTTTCACGTGGTTATTAGCCTGCTTCTTGAAGGCAAAATTTATTCTATCCTCGGAAGGTATAGCTTGCAACATGACAGAAAATATCGCGTCTGCATTTTCGTAACGTCCTGTGGGAATGTGATGTTCTTGGCCTCGTACGATGGGTTGCGGAATCAAATAAAAATAAAATGTGGCCACATCAGGGGTGAAAAAGTCATCTCCCCCTGTCACCCACTCTCTCTCCATCTGTCTCCCACTGTCACACGCAAAACCCCCATAATGAGGAGTCTCCATGTACATGTCATCGATGTTGAAGAAGGAGTTGAAGCTCGTTGCTTCCTTTTTAAACACTATCCCACAATCGCTGGCGCCTATTTGGAACACCCACAAATCATCATGTTCCGTCACCTGGATATTGGCTGGTATCTGACTCTGGATGGCTTTTACAATCTCGTCTCTCTTCGTTTTCTGGCCATTGTATTGTGGATTTAGTGCAACCTTAATAGCGTTTTGAGGGATACAAGGGAACCATCTGAATTGGGTGGTGAAGGTATTATTCGACTCGTCGATATTATACCAGCTCGTTGGAATGTGCATCTCGGATAGAGCGACTTCCCACTCCCCCTTTAGTTCCACAGGCTGTGTCAGCTGCGTTATGTAATCCGTCTGCGTATTACGAGGGTAAATATCAATACTGGCCGTAGAAGGGAAGGTTAGGTAGAAAGCCATTTTCTAGGTATCCAACTAGGGGTGGGGTAATCTTGCCACTTTACTAAGACGCCTTTTTTCCAATCACTATCCAAGATTTTTTCCACGGTGTAGAGTTCCAGAAGTTTTATTTTCTGTAGTTCCTGGCTATAGAAAGTTCCACGTATCTTGGTACTGTCACTTCGTAAACTGGGGGTGTTCTAAGTACGATTCTGCTCACTCGGAATATCTCTCGAGTCCACTGCTGTGATGCTCCTTTCTTGAACGGAAGTTTCAGACTGCTGAGTCTCACGGGATCTCCCTCTTTAAAACGAACAGGTTCTGTCTGCTTTGGAGCCCTAACACTTTTCCGTACTTAAAAGATAAGGGTTCCCCACTGTCCGTCCATAGAAATATCCTCACGCTCTCGAACACGTTCCTAGCGTCTCCCAGATGATACTCTCGTTAAAGAGATCCACGTCGTTGGGTGCAAAGCCATGAACTCGGTGCTTGGAAGCATTATACCTCTTCACTGTGGTGTCCAGAACGTGCAAGAATCTAAAATTTTTGTTTAGTGAAATAACGCTATAATTTTTCTCTCAGTGTTCAATTCAGTGTTTCTACCAGACCAGCTTTCTTGTCGCTATAAGACACGAAGAAGTGGATTTTTTTTGCTTTTAGGAATTTTTGGAATACACGATTCGTGAATTCTGTCCCCTGATCGGTTTTCAGAGTCAAGGGTTCACGCCCCTGCGCCAGAATTTTTTCGAATGTTTCTTTCACAGCAGTTCCCGTTTTCTTTTCGAACGAGTTCGTGCATCACAATGTCCGTCAATAATTGCATGAAATGGCCTTTCCCTTCCGCTGGGGGAGTCAGAAGAAACGCAAGTAGAAGGTCTCTCTGCTCGGCGATGGCGTTACGTAAGGGAAAAAACATCTGACCTGCGGTGGTGATCCAGGCTGTTCTTCACGTCGTCGCGTCGGTTTCGCATTTCATCCCACTGGACCAAGGAAAGGTTCACACTGCAAGATGACGCACCAGGTTCCGATTTGATGATGTCGAGTCGCCGGCTGCCGTCACTATGACAGTATCCGCACAATTGTAGGTTGTTCGTCACGAACCAAGTCTCTCTTTCGGTGGAATTAGCGATATCGATTCTGCCCGACACCGCTAATAATTCTTGACACTCCGGGAAGGATAGAGTGACTCCTTCCTTCGTCGGGTAAAGTAGGCCTCCTTCACAGTAGCGGTGGTAACACCGCACGTGGACCAGGAGCCGCTCGCGGAACAGTCTAGGAACGGCGAAAATCACATCTCCGAGAGAGTAGGTGTGTGCACTTGCAGGTTGCATGGCGAAAACTGACCTACAGAGTTTTTAGACGTTTAAGTCTCTAATGGATGGGGGTGTCGACACGTTTTTCCCCTCTAAGTTGAAAAGGTTGCGCCTCTAGTGGCGAATCCACGTACTTGGAAGGAATAGGTTTCCAGGTCATTTTCCACTAGGTTTGGGCTTGAGAGGCAGGGGGCACACCGGAACTGGGCTTGGTGGGGTGTCACAGGGACGACTGGCAGTTTAAAACGAAACTGGCTTACCTCTTCAACAGGCTCTTCATTAACAGCTGCTACATCCTCGGCGAAATAGTCTGGTTCGTCGAACAAGTCCCACAGAGGAAAAGCCTCTGATTGTCCATGGGGATGACCAATTAACGACTGGTCCATTGCGTATTCTCTATATACTCGTTCATCGGTGTGCTGAATGCGGCTCTCTCGGCTTGTGCGCAGTGCACGTCACGGCCCTCGTGGTAACCATACTCCTTTTTAGGAATTTTAGGAAGGTCTTTGAAGCGGGGCAGCCGATTTTCTCTAGATCGAATGAGGGTATACCGAGTCTGTCCAATAAGTGTTTCTCGTGGAGACCGCCCTTGTAAGCGATGACAGAAGAAAATGGTCTGCAGCACATTTCGTGGATGTGGCGCAGTAAATCATCCAGACAGTCGTACTCCCACAGCACTTCACCGGTACGAGGATAAAAAGGGAGCCCTGTGACGTGCTTGGTCACGTGACGGATACACTTTCAGTCCTTCTGAGCAATGTACGTCATGAAGGAAAGGTCGAATCTGTAGACACCGATCAGACCCCTGCAGTTCGAATAACCAAGTTCACTGGTCAGGAATTCGCCTTTCACAGTGAAGCCGTCTAAATCAAGTACACAACAAACGTGACGTATTTCACACTGATCTGTAGAACAGTTAATGTCTAGCATACCTAGGTTCACGCTGATGAGAGGTCGCGGGCCGCCTTCACTGTTTCTACCAGGTTTTCAAAGTCAAAACTCTCGAGCCCTTCAAGCACAGGATACCCATATTTATGGGCTTTTAGCGTCAACACGAGCGCTACTTTCTCTACAGTGAATCTCTTTTGTTGCGATCTTATGCAACCACGGCAATTCCCGGTTCCGCTTGTACAGCACTACCTGGTTATGAAAAGCCGTGATTATCTAGAGCCGGGGGAAAGGAATACGCCCTATAGGCGCACCTCAACCCCAGCCTCACATGGCAGCAGTCCTATAAAAGGAAAGCTGACCACCGGAAGAAACCTTACTTTAATCTATTCCCCGGTTAGCCATGAACAAGGATATATAGATTCGATTGGCGTCTGGGTGGAGACTCTTAGTAGGACCCCGACTTTTGTGAGGGCTCTGGCTTACTAGGAGCCAATCCCGTTCTGCCGAGCCCTCGAACAGCTCACCCAGAGCTCCTGATAGGTGAGGTCTCAGACACTGTCACCGACCAACTGGCCCGAGAACCGGTTGGCAGCATCGTCGACCTCGGTTGGCTTTGGCAATGCTCCAGTCGGGGACCCAATCTGGCCGGCAAAGCCTTCAGCCGGGTTGCCGGACCTTAGGCCCCCCCACCACAACAAGGTGGTCCCTTATTGGGGAGGGGCTACTTTCTCTACAGCAGGATTGGGAAGTTGGATGATGATGCTGTCGCACACTAACTTCTCCAGGAGACCAGGAAACACAGGCACTAATTTATCGCGAGGCTGGGCACTCCAATACTTCTGCACGGATTCCAAAACAATGTCTGCGAACGTCATGACTGTGGCTTCCGAACCCCTGCAGCACCTTTTCATTCGAAACCCCCACCAATGAGCAAAGCGTCCAACCAAAATACAGAAAAATGAGGTCAACCAATTAAAAATTGTGGGGGGAAGGGGTAAATGTCCAATCAGAAGGGTTACAAGAAAAAAAAATCAGAAGCCCACCCCATTCCGACGCCAGCGATGGCGTCACTTCCGGTCGGCCGTTGCTAAGCCCTCCCCAGGGGGCCTTTATTTGGGAGCCAGCCATCAAGAAACTTAAGCCCTCCCCAGAGGCCTTTTGGGTTGACACCAGCGCCATCAAGGAAATTAAGCCCTCCCTAGGGGGCCTTTTTGGGGACCCATCAAGAAATTTAAGCCCTTCCCATCTCCATCATACGTGTGGGGGAACAAGCCCATCCCCACCTGCAGGGGGTCGACACTTCCGCTCGGCCATTTTTAATGACGTAAAATTAAGCCTTCCCCAGGGGCCTTTTTTGGGGACCCATCAAGAAATTTAAGCCCTTCCCATCTCCAGCACACGTGTGGGGAGGAAGTCCATCCCCCCCTCCAGCGTGGGCGACACTTCCGATCGTTAACCCCCTCCCTAGGATGACACGCACGTGGGAGGAAGACAAAAATTAAGCCCCCAAAAATTTAAGCTCTCCCCAGGGGGCCTTTTTTTTGGGAAAGCCATCAATAAATTTAAGCCCTCCCCATCTCCAGCACACACGTGTGGGGGAAGCCAAAAATTAAGCCCTCCCCAGGAGCCCTTTTTTGGGGACCATCAAGATATTTAAGCCCTCCCCAGGGGGGACGGAACTTCCGGTCGACCCCCTCCCAAAAATTAAGCCCCAGACGCCAGCGATGACGTCACTACCGACGCCAGCGTGTGCAGTGGACCGTGGAGCTATTTCCGTCGCCAGGCGGCCTTTGGTACTACTACTCGCGAATCTGTCACGCAATGCCATGCGTCTCAAATGGCAACCTGTTGCTCCGTGGTCATATGTCATCTTCCTGATCCTTATCGGCGTATGCTGGTTCCTTCTTGAACACAATGGCGCTATATGTGTACGATGATGTTGGGATTGCGGCCAGCAATATTGGCCACATCTCTGTACGACAAACCAGCTTCTCTAAGGCCGATGATTCTTCCACTCTCAAAGTCTGATAACTGTTGGAAAGGCTGTCGAACATCTTAAGGATGGAAGATGTTCGACATCTTTAAGATGGAAGGGCATCTTTAGCGGTGTAGAACAGTTTCCACCACGTTTTGGCAAAATTAAGCCCCCAAAACACACAGATAACAGTAACCAAAGCTTTCTGGAAGAAAAGAAAAGCTTGAAAGAAAGCTTTGGTTACTGTTATCTGTGTTTGACTGCTCAGCACCTGTCCAATCGTTTCGATCGTCCTGAAATCTAATCATTTCGATGCATTTCCATATACTACCGCCTCCCTAGATTTCGTCACATTTGCATAACTTCTTGCAAGTGTTGAATTTTTTATTTCCTGTAGTGTATATTTAAAAAAGGTTTTTATCTTTAAGTTTGCCCAAGATACTGCGTAAACATCTTGCATTTGGAATCAAAGGCATCAAGTTTCCTGTTGTCTTGTTATAAAGGGCCCAAGTTTCACTACCATAACGAACTTTAAACAAGACAAAACTTCATATAGCCTAATTTTAGTCTTTAAATGTAGGTACCTATTTTTGTTCATTCTCCACAGATTCTTAAAAGTCTCAGTATCATCCCGTATTCTTCTGTTTTTCTCATGCTGCTACCAACTTAAATCCTAAAACACAAAGAATTTTGTCAGTTTATGGAAGAAAATGAGGGAATGCCATCACTCTTAATCTAAAATGACACATTAAGTCATTCATCTGCTCCTGTGACATTTACAAATCGATAGATCTATCTTTGGTTCAAAGAATTTTCGAATCTCAAATATTGCTAGGATATAACGTCGATTTACATAGTGAAGGGAGGAATAATAATGTAATTTATGATAATATATGTGCAAATAAGGTAAATATAACTTTAAATGATGTAGTTGTAAATAACTCTGGAGAAAATATTTGCAAAATTGAAAAAATTAATCATGAAAATGATTTTGAGAGTAAGTCCTACGTTTTGGATAGGGGTTTAAAAATAATTTCTGGAAATATAAGAAGTTTGAGAAGAAATTTCGACCATTTTTTAATTTTCTTAAATTTGTCTAGGTTACATCCTGATGTGATAATGCTTACAGAAATTTTGGTAAAAGATAACGAAATAGAATGTTATTAATCAAATGGGTATAGTCTATATCATAAATGTGGACAAGAAAATAGGGCAGGTGGAGTAGTTATGTACTTAAAGGATAATATTCATATTATTGATTATTATACAGAGTTCAGAACAGCCGCATGTTGAATATTCGAATAAAACTTAATAATGTTCAGATGGTACTTATGGGCTTCTACAGATATCACGGATACACAAAAGTAGAATTTATTGGTGAATTGCAGGATATGATTAGTGATATTTATGACCAATATGTCATTATTATGGGGGATTTGAACATAGATTTAAAAATGCATGATGCTGTAACTGAAAAATACCTTCAGACTTCAGATATTAATGGCTTTTATGTTGCCCACGACGAAATCACTAGAGAATGACAGGCAGTTGCTTGGATCATTTGTTTGTAAGGAATTTTAACAGCAGGGATTTAACAGTGTACATTATTAAATTACATATTTCAGATCATTACTTTGTTAGTTTACATATTGCAAGAAATGACATGGAACACATTAATTTGAAACCTAACACTGCAAATGAAAGAAAAACTAATATAAGTAAATTAAAAGATATGTTGAGCGTAAAGGATTGGAGATCAATTATAACTGATCCTGATATTAACAGCTCCTTTGAGAACTTTATCAGATAATTAAATATGATGATAGATGAAGCTACTTCTATTGAAACAAATATAAAAGTGAGTAAGAAGTTTTAAGCCGTTGATTTCAGATGCAATTTTAGTTTCTATCAAAGAAAGAAATAGGATGTTTAAACTGCAAAGTGAGAGTAATATCAATGGACCAAATTTAGTTCAAAATCATAAGAAATATCGTAATACTTTAACTAAAATTATCAGAGAAGAGAAATCAAACTGTTATAGCAATAAATTATTATTATGTCAAAGTAATTTTAAGAAACAATGGGATATCATTGATGGGTTGAGTGGAAGAACTAAAAAAGAATACAATTGTCCTAAAATAATTGTTGATAATGATCAAAATTTTATAGTGAAATAGAATATCCGGTAGCTTTAGCTAATGCTTTCAACGAGTATTTCACTGGTATAATATATAAATTAACCCAAACTATTCCAGAGTCAAATGATATTGAGATACTTCCATTTAAAGAAATATGCAATTCGTTCTTTATTGAAGAAATATACGACAGGGAAGTACAAACAGTCAAAAAGAATTTAAATTCTGGAAAGTCTTGTGGAACTGATAATATTTCTATATATATTTTAAAAGAAATAAACAAAGAACTCAAATGCATTTTGTGTTCTCTATTTAATAAATCTCTGTTATCAGGTTCTTTTCCTGCTTGCCTTAAGGTTGCTACTGTTGTAACAATTTTCAAGGGAACAAAATTTGAAAATTATCGACCTATATCTATTTTGCCGATTTTGACCAAAATATTTGAAAAAATAGTTAAGAAGAGGTTATTAAATTTTTTTAGTTTAATACAATGTTTTTTTCAGACAACCAATGTGGTTTTCGGAAAAATAGGGGGACTGAAGATGCAATTTTGAGATGGACCTCAATTATTCATCGTGGTATTAACGATAATTTGAGAGTTGCTGTTTTGTTTCTAGATGTAAAAAAAACATTTGATTCTGTTTCTCACAGTGTGTTGCTGAAAGAATTGGAAATGGTTGAAATGAGAGTCTTATGCTATCTTGGTTAACTAGTTATTTAACTGAAAGACAGCAAATTGTAAAAATAAAAACATTGTTATAGTACCTCTGCTTATGTTAATTTTGGGGTCCCACAGGGTCCTTGGATCAATATTATTTTTAATATTTTTTAATGACCTATGTGATTTACCATTGAACGGGATTAACATTGTATTTGCAGATGATATTACACTGGTTTACCTTGGCAACATCGATAATATTGTTATAAAAATAAATGAGGACTTAAAAGAAATAAATAACTAGTTTGTGAAAAATATGCTAATTTTAAATGTCAACAAATCGAAATATAAAAATTTTAGACTAAAAAATAAGTCTATTGATACACTATACAATAAGTTAATTTATCATGATACAAACTGTCAAAATTGGTCATGTTCTTGTCCAGTTTTACAGGGTGTTGATGGTTTTAGATATCTGGGAGTATTTATAGATAGTAACCTCACATGGAAGTTGCATGTAAAGGACGTAGTAAAAAGCTTGAATATCATGATTTCAAGAATATATTTTATTAGAAGTTTTTTGAATTTGTTCATGTTAAAAATAATTTACAATTCGTGGATAAAATCTTTTTTGGAATATGGTATTATTTCATAATTTGGATGCAGCCTTTGTGAATCAAATTTGAGACCTATTCAGAATCTTCAAAACTATTCGTTGAGGTGCATGCTCAAGAAACGAAAGTTTGATAGCATCCAAAATTATTATATTTCTTTACAAATTTTACAAGTCCGAAAATTATATATTTACCACTTGTTAACATATATTGTCAAAAATTGGGATGATTCAAATGTAAAAGTTTTCAATAAAAATACCAGACTTTCAACAGTTGTACATTTAAATGTGATTACTCCCAGAAAAATAGCTTTTTGTAAACATTATGTATACCTGGTTCCTAAAATATTCAATTGTTAACCTAACAACATGAAGAATGAAAGAAATCTTTATCTTTTTAAAAAATTAATTTTAAATGGATACTCGAGCAAAAGGTAGAAAATTTGTTATAGTAATTATGCCTTGCATGATTATAGTGTTAAATACGCATTTTGAGTCGTAATGTTAACGAGTTTATTATATGTCAGTGTTAAATAAGTTGGTAGTGTTGGTTTACAATATTTTATGTTTTCTTAATCTAATATCTCCACAAACGAGCTTTGGCTCATGTGGAATTTTGAATTTTACACTTTCAAAATTGTCTATTTACTTTGTAAAAAAAATATTTATTCGTTTTGTTATTATAAGTTTTAAATTACATGTTTGTAATGTATCAAAAGTGTGAAATAAATTTGAATTGAATTGAAAAAAAAATGATTTTCTAAATTTAAGAAGTCGGAAAAGACACCAAATTATCCAGTTCTTTTCTATAGAGATGCTTCGGAATCAATTCAGCGTTAGTACGAGCGTAATAACACTATATCAGGTTAAGTGGGTAAGCTGCGATTCAACACCTGTGCTGCATAGATAAAATTTTTAACAGGTAACCAATTAAATCATAATGCAAATGATCATGTCAATGATCAGTCACTAGATTAGGTCGTCTGGCGCCACAGCGGAAATTAACCAGTTGAATAGTCCAATCTTTGGGGCGGGGGTGGATCAGTCTGTAACCCGCCAGGCTCGTAATCTGCAGTTTCCAGGTTCGAGATCAAGTTGGGTCAGCGTTGAGATTTGTCTCCGCAAAATTCCCTGCCCACGGTCGGTAGGGGACACCGATGGGCTTGGAAAGACCGCCGTCCGTCGGATGGGACATTAAGCTGTTGCTCCGTGTGCGGGAGAGCCATACCCTGTGCATGATAAAGAACAAGCTGGATGGCCTTGACGGGAGGCTACCATCTGTCTCCCAACAGCTGTTCCAGTGGGTCCACTCCCTCAACATTCTCTGAGCCTTCGGGGTCCATGTGACCTGGTCATTAAGCCCACGGTGTGCAAAAAAGTGCCGCTCAGAGGTGAAACAACCCAACCCTTGCTTCCCCCTCCACCTGAAGTGGCAAACTCCCTATGTGCTCACTGGGCAAGTGATCAAGGCGATTTCCCTCGTCTCTTCTGTCACGAAGCGTTAAACATCCACCCCTCCCTCTATTTATTGATACGCCTTCATTCATTGAATGAAATGCACTCTTTTAAGAAAAGGGAGACTTAAAATGGGGATCATCCTATTTCTGTCCTGGCCGAGTGTCTGTTCTGACACAAATATATTGCATAATTTAATAATGATATAAACAATTTAATAAAAGTTTTATTATCCGACACTTTATTATGCAGAAAACTTGGTTACCCGGCATTTGTCATGGATGACAGCAGAAATCTTTCTTTAAGTGGCAAGAAAAAGCTGAATAGCCATCCGCCATCTTGAGTGCTTCTCATTGGTTGGTTGCTTACTAAAGTTTCCGATAGAGACCGCCTGAGGGAGACAACTTTATAAACAAAGGCCATCTTTCGATTGGATTCGTGTTGTGCTTTTGTATTATACCGTAATCTGCTAACAAACCGGGAGCAAGAGAAATATAAAGCCCCTCCCATCGTTTTTAAGGAAGTGAAGCAATAAAGCCGTAAAAAAAAACGGAAAAGAGGGGAGGGGAGGGACAAGAGACTGGATTTCCATAGCAGTATAACATTTTCCTCTCTTTTTTAGCAGTTTTTAATTCTTAAAAACAAAAATTCGTGAAATATGCAAACGTTTCGTAATTATTTGCCTCCATTACTAGGATTCTAAAGAGGGGGGGGGGACATGTCTCTCTTGCCCTCTAGATCCGACCGTGTCTGCTAGTATCCAACACGATATTGGTATTATCTCGAGTTATTCTGTAGTGTTAATTTGTATGTCTAATGTTAAGTGAATATTTGAGATAAGTTTTTTCTGTTTGTTGTTGATAAATCCGACAGAAGAATAATTGAGTTTATTTTATCTGCTGGCTAAAATTCATTCAGTAGAATTAGTCTTTCCGAATTAACCAGGATGCATAAATTCTGTATTGTACAAAGCTTTTGTACTGTACAAAGGTGAATCAATCAAACACTCTATAATATATTCTATCAGGTTATAGTGAAAATGCCATATGATACGAAATATTATTAATAATTAAACTAATAATGCACCATGACTAAAATTTCGATCTGAACATTATACACTGCTCTACTAAAATATTAGAGAATTTTCATGCTATGTCAATGGGAATCTGACTTCCAAGTTCTATAACTTCTAAAATATGCATTGAATGGAAATATATGACTGAAGATAAATTAATGATCATAAATCTATTTGAGTTTCGATTTTCAATGATATTCGTTTAGTGTTTAAACAGTTATGGAAGTTGGAACAATTAACAGTAAATAATGCATGTATTATTATGAAAATCATTCATAATTATTTAATACTAAGTAATCATTACAGAAACTTCTAAAATGTATATTATTTTGTTAAATGCTTGGAAATAATACTTATAATTTAAGTTTTAATTAATTTATGAGGGAAATTCTTATGGTACATTATTTTTGTGAAATAGCCTAGCTTTCACAACTCTTTAGGTACTAAACGAATATTTTTGGAAATGGAAATTGAATTTGATTTGATTATGAACTTTTTCTTCAGTCACATTTTTCAATTAAATGCATATTTTTGAAGTTATAGAGCGTCGATGTTAGTTTCCTATTGACATAACATGGAAATTGTCTAGTAAGTGAAGTGTAAAGCTCCAGTACATGCTGTTTGCTATAGATGTCTAGTAGACGCCCACAAAAGGTTTTGCGTAGTTGACATTTTTTTAAATTGTTTTCTGAAACTAAATGCAAATGGCGCCTATCAATTAATATAACTCAGAAGTATAGTTAGTAGTACATCAGTTGGTACTAACATGTGTTTAGATACTGTTTAATGATACAAGTGAACGTTACCAATAATGGTTACACCTCTACAACTATCATATCTGGGAACGATTTCAATCTACGTCTATGTCATTTTAAGTCTGATAGTTTCCAAATTCTGAGGTTAATTCTATTCCCAAAATTGAAATTGGTACAATTTCTCAAACTTAGGCCAAAATGAGTTTTGTATATTAAAATATATTACTTCATGATATTTAATGTCACTTATCGTAATGGATACATATAACTCAAAGTATTATATAAGTAGGTGCTTTTTTCTCAATATTTAGATTTAAGTTTTTTTAGAGTAACCATATATGGTTTTTTTGGAAGATCATTTTCAATATCAGAATGCATTTTTACTAATATCGTTATTTGAATAAATTATTGTTGCATCATCTTAATAAGAGATTAGAGAACCACTGTAGACTAATTATAAAATCTTATTAGAATATATGAAAAAGAAAAATCGGGCCCAGAACTGAGCCTTGGGTAACTCCTTCCGTAACTTCTGGAAATGTACTAATTTTAGTATTAATAATAATTGCGAATTTTCTACCTATAACTTTTAAACCAGTTTAAAATAAAACTTTTTTTACAAATTTTATTGCTAAGGAAAAATACATTTTGCGTTTAAATTTGAAATGAAGTACCTCTAAACCCCAACGTTATATTATCAGGTTTTGATCGCGAAATATCGCATACAAGAAGAAAAACAAAAATAGAATTTACCAGGTTCATAAAAAAGGATGTAAACTTTAAAAACAAATCGTGAATATATTTATCACATCTCTGCCTAAGTCATGATATTCATAAAGGTTCTATGTTGTATTCATTTGAATGTAAAGCATGTATAGTGCATATGAGTAGAGCTTTCTCTAGTGATTGCTTTTATAATTTAAAAATGTTAGGGACTGTTTGGATACTTTTGTGTCATTTATTTTTAAGCTTAATGTCTTTATTATTACGCGGCTCTTGTGTTCTAAGAACGTCATTAGTAAAATACGAGCAGATGAGTAATGATCGTTTATTTATTTGGAGGGTAAACAAATATGAGTATCACGCCTCAGAGTTGTAGGTAATTTGAGTGGTGTGGGCAATCAGCGAAAGTAAGAATGTAAGAATGTAAAATGGAAGCTATATGTCAACTCAGAGAAGCTGTATGTCAGCCAACAAAGGCAATTGAAGTGCAGAGTTCAGCAGCATTGAACCTTAAGCCTTGCCCAGCGAAGCGCGCAAATAAGGAAATATTAGATGTTGAAACTTTAGATTCGCATGTCTCATTTGTGGAGGATTTTGGATATTTCACTCTGTTCAGATCGAAGGATTTAATATGGACAAGAGATCAAGAGCTTTATCCCATGGTAGGGTTAGCATGGAATACGATCCGAGTTGGTAGCCGTTGAACACAGAATGCATTATTACATATGACAGCCAAATGCTGTCGATTTAAAAATACAAGTCTTTTGTTTGTGTAATAAGTGACTTATCGAGTATCAAGAAAACAAATCATATATGTAGAGTTGATTATGAAGGAAACATCAAAAGTGTTAAATGTGATTAATATTACTTCGAAGTTGACGTGGATTAGGTTGATTAAGTTTTGATCAATTGTTTAGTGAATTGTTGACTTTTCGCAAAATTGAGCTGGTTCTACCAAGACCGAGAGATCAGTAATGAATAGAGACCTCTTGTTCCCTATTCATTACTCTATTCAGAAGCATCGTATTAATAACCTTGGACCTAACAGAAATAAATAGTTAGTATTGCTTCTCCGCCAGCGAAAGTTTGACAGGAAATTAATGATGATGACAAAACCCAGATGCTCCGCAATACATGGACTGCACTACATCTATAGGGATAATGCTTAATCTCCACTACCTACGTCGAGGGCAAGACAACACCATATAGATGCAGCTCACCCCACGACTACCTATGGCGAACAGTATTATAGAAGTAAAGTTCATCCATCGGTCAAAACCTGAATTTAATCTGCGCCCCGGTTAGCCACAAACAAGGATATACAATCCAATTTGCCTCGGCTCCCGTGTTGGGAACTCTTAGTCCGGACTCACCAGGCCCCTCCATCGGGACTCCTTCCGAACATGGTACCCCCCAATACCAGTCAGCGGAGCTCTCAACTTCACCAAGGCTCAGTCATTCCATCGGGGCCCCTCCGACCAGATACTTCCCAATACCAGTCAGCGAAGCCCTCAACTTCACACGGGCCTTCAGCCCCCCCCCCCCCAACACGACAAGGTGGTTCCCTCTCGGGGGGGGGGGGGCAAAAGTTTGACAGCAAAAGCTGTAACGGATAGCTTGCAAAGAATGTTGTCATGACGGATAATTTAAGAGGAATGAGGATCATGGCAAAAATTTTGAGACCTTTTTTTTATTTTAACCTACGAATGTAACAAAAATTTTGTTTTAAAAAATCTATTTCTAAAAATTAGTTTTTTAAATCAAATTTGTTATGCAATATTTTTAAACGTTCAAAATTAGAAAGTCTCTCAAGGGCTAGTACAGTATTCATGCATGTAAATACACCGAAGAGCCAAAACATTGTGACCACCTGCCTAATATGATGTTGGTCCTCCACGTGCCATCAAAACAGCCCTTATACGGCGAGGCATGGACGTTACAAGATTTCTAAAGGTGTCTTATGGTATCTGGTATCAACACGTTACCAGCAGATTCTTTAATTCTTGCAAGTTACATGGTTGGGCCGCCGCAGATCGGATATTCTGTTCCAACACAAACCACAGATGCTCGATTGGGCTGATGTCTGGGGAATTTGGGGGCCAGGGCAATACCTGAAAGTCTTCCTCATGTTCCGCAAACCATTATCGAACAATCCGGGCAGTGTGGCATGGTGCATTATCCTGTTGAAAGAAGGCAGTACTAGAGGAGTATACTGTTGCTATGAAAGGATGTACCTAGTCTGCAATGATATTTAGGTAGGTGGTAGACGTCATAATTTCCTGCATATGAATGACTGGGCCTAGGGTTTCCCAACAGAATACTGCTGGAAACCCTGGAGTGTCCAAAGCGTTACACTTCTTCCACTGGTTGGTTTTTCGTCCCACGGTGCATCCTGGTGCCGACACTTCCCCAGGTAAACGACGCATACGTATACGGCCGTCCAAATAGTGTAACAGGAAACGAGTTTCATCAGACCATGCAACCTTCTTCCAATCGTCAAAGATCCAGTTTTGATGCTCGCGTGCCCATTTTAGGTGCTTTCGACGGTGAACAGAGTTATCATGGGTACTCAGAGCGGCCTGCAACTCGCAGGTTCGTTTTCAACTGGGTTCGATGCATTGTGTGATGTGACACATTATTCCCGTCACCAACATTCAAATTACGGGTGAATTGCGCCGTAGTATCATTCTGTTGATTCGTACCACTCGGAATACGCTTCGCACACCTCTAGCATCGATGAGCCATGGTCGGCCCACACCTTACCATTCATGGTTTTTCCCTCTTTGGACCACTCTTTGAAAGTACTAACCACGGCTGACCACAAGTCCCCACAAGCTTTGCTGTCTCGGAAATGTTCTGACCCCAGTCGTCTGTCCATTACAATTTGGCCTTTATTAAACACCCTTAAGTCCGCTGCCTAAGAACAAGAATAACACTGATTAACAGAGCTCAGTATCAGGTGTTATTTATACAGTTTCATGACCTTCACAAGCGTCGTCGTTTACCTGCAGTTGCTTCGATTTGGACAAAGACGCGCTGGTCATAAGGTTTTGGCACTTCAGTGTATGTTCATAGTTTTTAACTGAAATATATTATTAGCATGGCCATTTTGATTATAATCACAAAAACGTGATTTTTTCACTAACTACTTTATCATATACATACTTTTCTGTTTTCTTGAATAGTTTGTTATAATTTGG
The DNA here is from genome assembly GCA_038380435.1 of Ryuthela nishihirai. NCBI lineage: Eukaryota > Metazoa > Arthropoda > Arachnida > Araneae > Heptathelidae > Ryuthela > Ryuthela nishihirai. Next base: position 77,626,250 of record JAWZYU010000007.1, on the reverse strand, counting down.
CTTTAATTTTGCCTGAAAGCTTCGGCTTATAATCCTCAGCATTATATCGTGAATATAACTGCATATGTACATTACTATTGCCTGTGCAATATGAAGTGCTGGAAATTCTTCTAAGGTTCAATGAGGTAATAACTTTTACGTATAAAATGAAACATATTTCTCTTAAATCAATTGAACAGGATCACAAGATAAGTCTTGTAGACATGGAACTCATGAAACTATTCAAGAAAATGGTCTATCGAAAGTTCAGAAGCCCATCTGAAAATCTGATTAATATGCTCTGTTTTTGGTTTAGGAGCATACATGAAAATCGCAAAAAATGGAGCAATCGATACTGGACACTGGAGAAATGTATTAGAGAGGGACTGTTCACTCTAAAGCAAGAAAATATGACCATACTAATGATAAAAAAATATGACACAAGTAGTCTAATTTAATGTCAATTTTAATGAGGTTCACTTTGACATTATCAGCTCAACATAAAACTTGACAATATCGTTCAAGACTTTAAGAACAGTATCCAAAAATCTACTAATAATCAACTTATTTGTACGGATAATAAATACTGTAAATAAATTAAAGTTTGGATTGTTTTACCTCTGAACGCCACTTTTGTTTTGCACAAAATGAGCTAAATGGACAGGTCAGAAGGACACCGAGGGCTCAGAAAAGGTTGTTGAAGAGGACATACTGGACAGCTATTAGGAGAGAGAGGGCAGTCTCCAGTAGAGACCATCCAGCGTGTTCTTTAACGTGATCAGGATTTGGCTCTCCTTCACAACTTCTTCCCGGACAGCCGTTGAACAAAAGAAAGGAGAAAGGAGTGAAATATAAACTGAATGGACAAATTATTATATACACCTACCTAATAACCTGTTGCTCCAACTTTTGTCCTCACAGCAGAAACCAGACATCTTTGCAACGACTCAAATAGGTGTTGAAAACACGGAGGTGGTATTGCTGCCCATGAAGAAAGGATCTCCTATCGTAGAGCATCCACATTTGCCGGTGGGATTGGTAAGCTCCAACAGATCTTTCCAAATTCATTCCACAAATTCTCAATAGGGTTGAAGTCCAGCCATCGAGGGGGGCATTCGAATGTGGTAAACTCACTTGGATGCTCTTGAAGCCAATTGGTCACCACTCGTGAAGTATGCGGTCTGGCGTTGTCTTGTTGAAAGATGGCGGCATGGTGCGGAACGTGAATCGTTACGAAAGATTGTAGATGGTCGACGAGGATGTTCCCATACCTTGTGTAGGTAACGGAGGTCTCAACGGGTACGAGGGGCCCCAAGGAAGCCCATGTAAACGCACTACAAACTCCGTCTCCACCTGCCGTCTCCACCTGCCTACATTACTACACCGTCTCCACCTGCCTACGTTATTCCAACTTGGCAAGCTAGGTCCATCGTTTCGTGGAGTTTACGGCACATACGAACTTTCCTATCGGCGTGATAGAGTTGAAACCATGATTCATCAGACCAGATGACGTGTTCCAGTTTTCTCCACTCCAGTTGCGATAAGCCTTTGCCTACTACAGCCTAATCTTTCGGTGCCTTGCAGTCAACGAGGGGACACGATGTGGACGCGACTGCCACAGCCACGTTTTTCTATGATACGAAGGATAGTCTTTGCACATAAACTTGTGCACGTGCCCTCAATCAATTCTGATGATATCTACTCCACGGTAGCTATGCGGTTTCTTATAATGATGCGGGACAATCTGCACTCCCTTCGAAAGTCAATTGCACGTTTACATCCAAATTTCTCCCTCTGGTTGGAAGTTTTATTATATTTCATGTAGTCTTGGTATACACTTGCGATGATCTGACATGGAATCGAATTTTAAGAACTAATCGAATTTTAAGAGATTGAAATTTAATTGAAACACCTACTACTTTAAAAATCAGTTCTTCTGTTAGTACCCTGTCCCGGCACGATATGATACAGGTAGTTTCCGCCAGAGCCACCTTGATCACTGGGGCTGGACATCCATCGAGGGAAATAAAATATGCGTGAAATTTTAATTTATTTAAAAATTTAATTTTAAATTTATTTAAAATTTTTAATTTATTTAAAATTCAACTTCGTAAGAGAAGATAATTTAATACGATTTTATTAAACTATTATGAAACATTTTATAATTAATTGCTGAATTTTAAGAAATAATTGCTCTCTAAAGAATTATAAGAGATAACATTTATAACTATAGCATTTATATATTTAAATATTAATTCTTCAGTAAGTGTACTCTCCCTGGCTGCTGTATCTAGATGACCTTTTTCCTGTCCGAACCTATGACTTCCAGATGATCTGTCAGGTGCTAACAACGACATAGAATACATAAAATGCTCGTATCACTGCTTTCAGCACCACCAACATGTGATTTCGGGAAACTTCGCATCCATGACACTTTAGGGAAACTTTTTGACAGCGTGCTTCAGCTCCGTAGCATAACGCTTGTTTCTATGACTGCAATTTTTCAAGTATTTAGGTTTATAAAGTACCTTAAACGGTGAGAAAAATGCCGAATTCATGCTGCGCAATTAATTGCACCAATAAGTACAGAAAAGGTAATGGAATTTCCTTTTATGGGTATGCAAACGCAATTTATAGTTACTAATATATTTGCCGTCCCATGGCCGAGTGGTTAGCGCGCTTGGCTACTGATCTAAGGGACCTGAGTTCGAGCCCCGGGAAAGGCATGGATGTTCATGTTGTTTTTCTGCTGAGGGCCTGCCATCCTCTCAGACCTTCTACTATGTCATATAAACTGACAGGCTCCTGTCAGACCTCTGTGGCAAGCAGCTGCTTGAGGGGGTATTTATTTATTTATTTATTTTAATATTATACATGTGAGAATCAATGTTCGCTCCATAATAAATACAAAGATTACCTGTGGTAAATATAGAATTCATCTGATGAAAATTGTTGCTTTCCCGACGCGTCAGCAATAGTTCTTTTCGGATGAATAATTGCTTACATTTTTTTAGATTTCGGTTGCGAAATAGAGAGCTGTGTAAGAAATGGATACATCAAGTAAGAAGATTAAATGGACACTGAAAGAAAACACAAAACTTTGTTATGTGCATTTTAAACAAGACTTTTTTTAGATACGATTAATAACCATAAAATGGCATAATAGATCTGTAGATAGTTTGAACAGGGAATTAAAAATATAAAATTCGTAAGTTTTTAGTATAGTTTAAACATTTAGTATGAAATGAAAAATTTCAAAATGAAATAATGTTGGTTTAATAAATGTCATATGCAATATTCATTTCTCCTTTGATTACAGTCTTTAACCAATGTCATTTTAATTAACAGAAGCAATGTGTATAAAGGTCCTCATAATCCTTGAGGCCACAGATTTGTGGGATAATTTCAATAGTCATCACCTGTTTTTATAATTTTCTTAAAATGCTTTTGCTGGTAAAATTTTAAATATTATAGTCATTTAAATATTGGATGAATATTGTTAAAAACTTATATTTAAATTGATTAGATTGGGGAAGTTAATTTCTTTTCAGCCACATTTTCATATAAAAGATTTATGTTAGAAGTTGATCAGGAGCTATTTTTGAAGCTCTATGATAATGTAACATGGAGTGGGATGATCATAATTCAATGACCATTCCTCAGTGTCATGTCATTTTTTACATGCAAGAAATATGCTTTATTGAACTTTTAAGAAATAAAAAAAAATCCAGTTCTGAACATGACTACGATTCTTCCAATTCCATAATTCTTGGGCATTAAAATATTGTGCACTGTTTAAATTAATATATTTTAGACAAAAATGTTCACAGTGTCAAAAATTTGCAAGTAGTGAAAGCTAAGGAACATTTTATATTGTCATTGTCAAGTAGCTATTATGAGAAAATTAAACATGAATTTGTCAGAGATAGGATCATCCTGGGGGATAAAGATAAGGAGGACTGAGTGCTAAATGATTCATTTTCTTTTCCAGGTGATCTAAACAAATATGGTATTTGCTTTTTCCCCCGCTATCATTCCAGATGTTAAAATTCTCCAGTGGGTAATTTTAGCCTGAAATCAGATGCCCATTCTCAAATGTAAATATTTAGGCTTTCAAAATTTGAATGCATAGAAAATACCACGCTAAAATTGCAACTTCTAGGTACGATTCTTATCAAACATGTATATATATATTTTAACATATATATATATCATTGTTTTTCACAATGTAAATGAGTAATAAATATATTTAAAGTAATCGTTTAAAACCACTCGAATACGATATTACCAAGGTAGCAGCTTCTACCAACGCTGGATGGCGCTGGCATTTTGCCCTAAATGAACATGGCCCTAAATGAACTCTGCCATCGCCCTGTCCGCCAAGGACTTCTATGACTGAGTCCTTCCTGCCAGCTCCAGACGCTCGAGCTGGCAGAGACAGATGCTGGATGCTGGCAATACTCTCTTCCCCGACCTTCCACCCTGGAGGAACAGTGAATATCACTATCCACCCTGGAGGAACAGTCACTATCAATTCTCTTGGTCGGAAGAGTGACTCTGATCCATTGGCCATCAGACTTTTCTCCACCTCCTATGTCGTCGAACGATATGAGAGATGTACTGAGGTCTTCACTGATGGATCTGTGGACCGGAAGAGGCAACGTGCTGCCTCTGCTTTTGCCATCCCCGCCAGAAGTTTCCGTCTCCCGCATCTAACCTCCTCCACCTGTGCAGAGCTTCACGCTATTCTTGAGGCTGCACTTTTCATCCTAAGCCTCGAGAATGGCAATTTTTTCATCCTCTGTGACTGCAAGTCAGCCTTGGAAGCTCTCCAGAAGCGAGACAGCAAGAGCTCAACCCCTTCCTCATCCAGAAGATCATGGAGACTTGCTCCAAGGTCACTTCTGCTGGAATCACGGTTCATTTCCAGTGGATCTCTTCCCATGTAGGGATACCTGGCAACGAGCTTGCCGATCACACCGCGAAGGAGGTACTGGAGAGTCAGAGGTGTGTAACTAATTACCCTCTCTCTCTCAGCAACTGCAAGAGTTCTGTCTCAAAACTGGTGAGCCAGTACCGTCTTGCTCAGTGGCAGAAGGACAGCAGCTGTTCCTCATTCAGGTACTTGGTTGAACCTTCTCTCACTGCTCCTAACCTCGGTAATCTCCTGAGATCTGAGGAGACTCTCCATCGTCTCCGAGTTGGTATCATCTTCAGCAACTCTACGCTTCACACTCTTGGCAGAGCTTACAGTCCAAACGGTGCCACTTGCAGCACACCTAAGACTGCATCCCACATTCTGCTCAACTGCTCCCGCTACAATGCCGAAAGAGCAGCTTTGCTCCGGGAACTTCATGCTATCGGAACCACTGACTACTCCATCACCTCCCTTCTTGACAACAACCATAATGCGAAGCTGCAACGAACCCGTTTCCGTATGGTCATTAACTTCTTTCAGAACATTGGCCTCTTCTGCAAGGTCTAATGTTCTCTATTTGTCTTTCTCCTGAAATGAACCATTTTTTTAGAGATAGCTGAGGCGCAGTAACTTCTGCATCCGCCATCTCGCTATTCCGTTATGACTGGTGTAGGGAGCCCCTTACTTGGGAGGCTGATTTTACCATATCTACAACACTCTGAACCCTGAACCCTGAACATGGCCACCGAAGCGTTCAAATTTTCTCGCAATGGCCGCCATATAAGCAGTCTATGTATTCTAAGTCGTTGGGTACTAAATACTTTTTTCTAAAGTTAATGAACCTCTGACTATAAAATGATTAATATGTCAATTATTTTAAAATAAAATCGGTAAATATATCTTAATTCAAATATTTTAATTGACAATTCGTCTTTGAATTTCATATTAAGTGATGCTCCCATAAAAATGTTTGGAATATATCAATTTAAGAAAGTATGAGTTAGAGGTGGAGAAATTCATCAATTTTCGCGGGTGACACAAATGAAAGGAAAAGATGTTTCGAAACAACGTTTCTTTGGACAGCAAAAAAATGTTGTCCTTTTTATCTGATACAGTATCCTCAGCATCGACAATTTGTCATAGTTCACTTGAAAGTTCTTGAATATATATAACCATGCATGAGATTGCTGGTTGAAAAACTCTTGCTGTTTTTATGGATCGCTTCACTTTTCAGTGAGAAGTGTAACCTGTAAAATTCTGTGCTAAAATATATTAAATATGTTTCTCTTTCCCTTTTTACAACTGGTTCCTTCCTTTTACAAAAGAGGAAGATAAGACTATTCTGCACATGAACACTTTGAAACTGACAGAGCTGCGAAGGCTTCGCTGAAAGGCATATCTTCCAACATGAGAAGAAATTTGATAGGCTGAAGAAATGCATTTTTGCCTCACTGTAAATAGTTGACGGATAGGACGGTGCGTCGTTAAGGTTTTGTTATTGAGATAGATGACTTGGGGAGATGGCGAGGGGGGGGGCGGATAATGTCCAAGTTTGGATGTGGGTAGTAGAAAGAATCTGTAAAAAAATTACGAGTTCAGTGATAAGATTTTTAAGCATAAAAAAAAACATAAACTTCAAACATAATATAAATTGAATACTTTTTTTTTCAGTTTTCAATGCTGGTGTTAGAGCAACAACATTCATTGAAAATTCCTGGTGACATTTGATGAATATTTTGTAAATATCCCTTGTAGATATATTTTACTTCCTTAGACAAATTTGTACGTAATTGGATTCTCCATTTACGAGATAGTAAATGATGTCATTACCGAGTGTCATCACTTATTAATTAACAAAATGTCATCTTCGTCTGACCACTGAAATCAAACTGAATTAACAAAAAAACAAATTTAGGTACCTGTGGCAGTTTTAGGATTCTTGTAAAATATTAATACAGGTTCTCCGAAAAATAATAGTGGGGATTCAGAAACAACACGCAAGGAAATTATATTCATATTCAGAAAGTAATATTTCAGTTGAAAGTGTACCTCAAATAGTTTTGAACAAACTGTTTTAGTTTCTCTCTAACTCAGATTTTTTCAGTGTATTTCCACTTCTGTGACCCTGCATATGTCCAATCAGTATTCCATTTCTTGCTATACATACCACAACATATCTCTTGTTACTCGCTAAGTTATTCCTGATATTCAAATGATTCAGATCTCAAATTTTGCCCATGCAAACATAATTCTAAAAAAAAGGCAGAAGAAATAATCAGGTGGTGTCAAATCAGGTCTTCCTGGTGGCCACAGAATTGGGCCACCCCTGCCAATCCATCCGACAGGAAATGTTGCACTAATAACTATCGTAACATCTCTTGAGAAATGTGGCGTTGCGTCGTCTTGCTGGCGGCCGTCTGTGAAACGGTTTGAGTGGGGGAATCTACAGTTACAATATTTAACGTGATGCCTTTTTGTATTTGGGGATAGTGCTTTCAGAATCCCCACCATTATTTGTCGGACATCCTGTATAAATTTAAAATATTTTCCCAAAATAAGGTGTAATATATTTATCATAGTTTAATTTAATTTCATTAAATTTTACTCTCATAAAGATGAACAAATTTCGAAAAGTTTCGGATCTTAATTTCTGAAGAGGACGCATCGAGTGACGTTAACAATACTGAACATTATTTCAAATGTCTGGCAAGGGGCAATGGAATTTATTTTTTGAGTAACGTTGGGGCATCAATTCTTTGCTCGAATTGTAGGACGAACAATGGCTGCCCTTAACTACCATTTTTTGGATAAATGGCGATGATTTTGCGAAGTATTTTGCCTGTGTTATATTCTCTTCCGTATTCTCTGAAACACGTAATAGGAAATATAAATGCCATCTGACTTTCAGTTTGGTCTTCAGCAGACTCTGAATATAAAATGAGTTTAATTTTGTACAACTGGTGCATTTTTTGCATCTATGTTTAATGCCCTTGCCACGTTTCTCTCCATAAGACAATATTCATTAAACAGCAGAGGAGCTGATCGAGCAACAATGGTTATGTTTGAGTCATAATTAAAGCAAATGTTTACGGCATTGTCATTACACTTTTTTAACTGGTAAGGTCACATCTCCATAATGGAGGAAACGCAGACCAAAACATTAACGCATTATATTGATATAACGAAACAGTTAGGGACGATGCAGAAAACAGGCCTTTGTCGAAACCTTTTTTCCCCTTTGTACAAAACCCCAAACAACCATTTGTTATTACTACTACGATATTTAAGCATCATTTTACATAGTCGTTACAAAATTAGAATAAATCAAGAAACTTTTCTTCAGTTTTTCGGCAAACGTAAACTGCCTAACCCCGAATGTTCCTAACTATAGATTTTTTTTTATCTTCTCGGGGAGTGAACAACAGTTTCGTGATGCATAGTTGTCTTCCCCTTCCCCCTCCCCCCCAAAAAGGAAAGGAAAATAAATTTCACATGGGTCGATCGGAATGACTTGCATGTTAAGCAATAGCCTGCGACATCGGAATATTTTGCATTTTAGTGAATTTAAGTGATTTGTTTTATTCTAGCAACGCTAGATAAATCTGTTAACATACATGTAACAATCAATGTAATATTAAAACATACATTTTGTTTGTAATTTTCATATTTGGGAGTTCCTCATCCCATCGTGATTTCTTATATACTAAGTTGTGAAGAAGTTAAAGGTTTTCATATTAAAATTTGATACATGCATCCAAGATCAGATCTAGAAGAAAATGAAGAGAGGGAGTCATGCATGGGACTTGACTGAGCCAGAACGGACCGTAACGGCATACACATATAATTTTCTCTTCTGTTTTAACAATCTTTAAAATGTTCTTGAAAAAATATATGAAATATATATATATATCCTTAATTTTTTCTTCTCCGTTCCGATTATTAACATTATCAAGGATGGGGGATGACCTCCATGTTTGCCCGAGATCCGACCCTGCGGTATGTGTGAGAGGCCCGTTTTAGTAAAGAGCAAAATACTATAAAAACTAAGCGTTCTTAATCATAATAACGATGCTAGAGAGCTATTGTAAATATAACCCGTCTTTTAATGCAGCTGCTTCTGAGGTTATCTCAATATGAGGAAATTAAACTTCACCTTCAACACCTCTTCATTTCTCAACCGTGACTGTGACTCTCATTTCACCATGAAGTCGTGTCCGATCTGAAATTTCGTGTTTTTTCTGAAATCTGCTGCACGAAGCATCCCTAGGCATAAATTTTTATCTGCCTAACATACAGATAATGCTATATCGAAATAGGATTGTTACTATTTTACAACACAAGTAGGATCTCAATTTTTTAACTTTTCCGAAATAACCCCAGAGTGAAATTTTCCGGAGCTCTACTACTATTGCATCACAGTCAATCGCCTTCACTCTTTCTCACAATAATAATAATGACGCACTGGAAAGTTGCTGCTTGATTCACATGCACGTTTGCTCAAAGGAGCACATACTTAGGCTATTTTAATGATTCTGATAACGTAAGCGAAATATCAGACATCGTTAGCAAACAATCTCATTGAAGCCAGTCGAATATTTAAAGCTGTGGCCACCTTTCTCGACATGTTGAGTCATCTTGTTTACCTTCGCCTGCGACTGTTCATCAATTCTTCCAACAGCTTGCCATCGCAAGTAATTATATACAAATGATGATGGCTTGCCATCACAAGTAATTATATACAAATGATGATGGCTTGCCATCGCAAGACATCCTCAAGCAGCCATGGGCTACGGAGGTCCAACCAGACAGTGCAATTTAGTTCTCCAAGCAAGTCTATCCTGAGCTACATCTACTGCATCTGGCCACTGCACACCAATTCTAACAAGGTCCTGTTTGACATTGTCTGCCCACCGCATCCTAGGTTTCCCCTTCTTTCTGAGGCCTTTAGGCACACTGTTCATAACCCTATTCGCCAATCTATAATTATTCATACGGGCAACATGGCCAAACCAACGGAGTCTCTCTCTGCACAATATGCTGCTTAAAGGAAGTTACAAACTCCTTTGCCTAACCTCATCATTAGTTACAAATATGAACCACCTAATGCCGAAGATACTGCGTAAGCATCTGGAATCAAAGGCATCTAGTTTCCTGTTATCTTGTTTACAAAGTGTCCAAGTTTCACTACCATAACTAACCCTAGAAAGAACCAAACTATTATACAGTCTAATTTTAGTCTTTAGGTGTATACGCCTATTTCTCCACACTCTCCATAGATTCTTAAAAGTCCCGGCAGCAATCCCTATTCGTCTGTTAATCTCATGCCGCACATCACCATTATCTGTTACATAGCTCCCAAGACAATTAAACTGTGATACCTGCTCAAGACTGCAACCATTCAGATTAGCTGAATCACAGCCTGCCTGACCAATTTTCATCACTTTAGTTTTCTCTCTGTTTATAACCAAACCTACTCTACTACCAGTCTCATCAACAGCTCGAATGAAAGAGTTCATCTCATCAACATCATTTGTCAAAAGGGCTAAATCATCAGCATAATCTAAACCAGAAATTTCCTTATCTCCAGTCCATTTAAGGCCAAAATCTTTCCCTTGAAGTGAATTTCACATAACATAATCAATAACCAAGCTAAAGAGAAAAGGAGAAAAAATGCACCCTTGTCGAACACCAGAAGTAATGCTAAACCAATTGCTACAAGCCTTACCAACTCTCACACACGACTCAGTGTTATTATAGAGAGCTTTCATTATGTTAACTAACTTGTCTGGTATACCATATGATTTCACAATAAACCTCAAATTATAACGATCAACAGAGTCGAAATCCTTTTTGAAATCAACAAAGCTAGCAACCAAAGGTTTCTGAAACTCTAAACATTTCTCAAGAATCTGCCTAAGTGAAAATATCTGATCCACACATCCCCTACCACTTCTGAATCCACATTGCTCATCACGCTATTGCCTGTCAACCAGATTCTTAATTGTATTAAGCACAATCTTGCAAAGAACTTTACCTGGAACAGAGAGTAGGCTGATACCCCTATAGTTATCACAAGATCTGCGATCACATTTTTTGAAAATAGGGATAAGAATAGCTCTGGATAAATCCTTAGGAACCATGCTTTTATCATAAAGATATTGAGAATTTCAGTCATCCAAGTGGTAACCGAAACATTCCCAGCTCTAAGCATCTCCGTAGTAATTTCATCTACCCCTGGGAATTTATGTAGATTAAGTTTAGAAACAGCCAAAATAACTTCAGATTGTGTTATAGGGCCAACATTAAAGCCACCAATGCATCTATAATCATTGCAAACAATGGGAGTAGAACTAACTACATTGTTTAGAACATCACTGAAATGCTCAGCCCACCTAGCCATGACAGAATTCTCCCCTTCTATAACCTTGCCTTGTTTATCCTTCAATCCTTGTATGCCTGTCCGTTTTCTACCACACAGAACGTTAACTATCTGGTACAGCTCTCTGCTGTTGTGCTGTCTAACTGCTTCCTCGGCTTTGTCAGCCAAATCATCAAGCCAAAGATTCTTATCAGCAGCTAACTGATCTTTTACACGTTTATTAAGGTCTCTGTAATCCTTTCTATTAGGACTAGTAGGGTACTGATTAAGGACATTCCTGCAGTTCCTACTTTCTGAAATAAGCTCAAGTGCCTTATCACTCAGATAATTCTGTCTCTTCTGCTCCTTTTTTCCTAAAAGAGAACTATTAGTGTCCAAAAAAGCCTGTTTAAAATGATCCCATTCTTCCTCAACTTCAGTAGTAAGCATACCATGACTGTGATAATGACTAAGTAACCTATCATGGTAAGCTTTGGCTATAACTGGATCTTTCAGAGCTTCAGTTTTAATAGTAAATTTTTTATCCCTAGCACAACACTTTTTAATTTTAAGTTGCTAGACACTTTTTAATTTTAAGTTGCTAGACACTTTTAACAAGGTAATGTTCAGATCCAATTTCAGCTCCCCTATATGCCCTGGTATTCCTAACAGAACTAGCCCATTTGCTGTTAATTAATATGTAATCAATCATATTCTTATGCAGCCCATCAGGTGAAACCCATGAGTACTTATGTATGTCGCGGTGTTTGTAATAAGTGATAGTTATTCTGAATTCATTGAGTTTACTTACCTGTAGGAGACGTTGCCCATTGCCATTGCAGCTACCAATACCAAAAGGGCCAATCACCCCTCCCCAAAGGTCAGAGTCAGTACCAACTTTGGCATTGAAGTCACCAAGAACAAGGGTAATATCTCCTTTCTTGACAGAATTCAAAATATTCTGAAGTTGTTCATAAAACCTATCCTTCTCATCTTCATCTGCATCCTTAGTGGGGGCATAACAGCAGATAATATTCAAGTCTTTAACGCTTGTCTGAAATTTTGCTGTAAGAAACCTTTCATTAATGCACTCATATCCTAGAAGAGCATCACTAGCGTGTCTGCTGAGAAGCAGACCCACGCCTTGGTGATGCTTATTATCGTCCCTCCCTGAAAAGAGAAATTTAAGATTATTTTTAAGAATCTGACCTATTTCTGTCCATCTGGTCTCTTGCAAGCCGAGAATATATAAATTATAATTGTGGAATTCTTGTGTGAGGACATCAAGAGAAAAAGCTCTGTGCAGAGTCCTCACATTCCAACTTCCTATGGGGAGAAAATGGTTAGTGGGATGTTTAAAGAAACTATGTTTATTGAGAGAGGGAATGACGACAATATCAAACAGCCCCCTAATCGCAGACATGGGGCAAAGACCCGTTCCCCCACCACTAAAGGCTGAAGCCATCTACATTGGAAGACTTCCTCCAATGTAGCATTTGACGATGCTAATAGAAGCAAAGAGTTCAGGTGCCTGCGATGACCTCTGCTCTGGATTATCCACCAGGTGATAAACATATCATGTGAATGTATTCACTTGGGGCTGTCAACCCACAAACAAACAGAAAACACAGCGGAAGATTTTCCCTCCACAGAAGCCCACCAGTGCAGCAAAATCAGGATCCATAATCAAGCTCAGAGACATATATCGCAAGTAATTATATACAAATGATGATGGCTTGCCATTTTCAGTAGAAATAACGAGATTAATCCCTCTTGCAAACAACTGGACTATCTGGTAGCAACCCGTGTTTTTATGCGAATTAGTAATTTGCATATTTCAAGGAATTGTGGAATCGTAGATCAATTTTGATTAAGATATTCGAAAATTCATTTGCTTATAATAACATGTTTTTATCTTCGGGGATTAAAATGAAAACACTGATGTATAATAAAACGTTGGTGTTACCTTAATTTTGCCAATCGGTGTATTTCACCTTCTTTACTGAGTATTGAGAATCGTCGTCCTTGATCTTTCGCATGACCAAATTTCGAAGCGTTTACACAGTTTGCGAATTCCTGGAAATGCAGACGCCTAAGATTTAGTCAGTGAGATTTTATCGATCTGCTTCTCCCATTGACAGGAAACGTTTGCAAGAGAAGTTGAGAGAAGCAGCTTTATAAAGCGTCTCAGAATAATCTAATGTGACCTTCAAGTTGAGCCACACCCCGACTAAATCCTCGTATTTACATTTTTAGCACTTTCGTTTAATTATGACCCTATTTTTTCTTATTTTCTTCTTATACATTGTTCTGCAACTGAACCTACTGTTGTAGACACTGTTGCGAAATAGATATTTTTAGATACCATTGTCTACCACTGTTCAAGTATACCAGACAGCAGTGACGTAACGTCAAGGGAGACTATTAGAGTAAGTTTATCGAAACGAAAATTAACTAGATGGTTTAACTCAAAACGTTTATTTTTAAGAGCTGATAAGTGTAAATCTTAATATTAAGAACTCTTCGGCAATGATCTACGTCAACTCTGGCAAATTATAGTCATATTCTTACATTAAAATTGTATTCTTACCACTGAAATGCGATTCTGTCACGCCATACTTTAATGTAAACAAAATAACGGTGATTAATTTGTAAGCGAAGCCTGAGAATTGTAAATTGAATTATTTCGGACTAATATTAATAATGCACAAGAAATATGCTGCTTGATTCACATCCACGTCTGCTCAAAGAAGCGCATAAAAAGAGTACACGATATTCCATTTGCCGGGAAATGGCAGCAATGACGTCATCACTGTTGCAAAACTTAGCCAACAATTGGTTAATTACCCTTGTACAACTATTTACTTCGCAACAAAATAGTTCGTAAAATTAATTCTCCTCTGTATCAATATATAAGAAATAATGTGTAAATATGTTAAGAATCTCCATTATGTTCAACATAAACTGGAAGTTTGAAAAGTAATATTTGTAAATCTGAATAAATATATCTTTTTAAGATCTGATTTTGAGCGTTTTAATGAAATTTAGCTTCCGGTTTATTGCAAGCTTTCTTCAAGGCAAAATAATAGACGAACTTTACTCATTAAATTTAAAGATAACTTTAATTGCATTTAAACATATGCTTCTTTTCACTTAAAGAATGGAGCGCAAATCTCCCTCAAAGAGTTTCTTGTTCAGTCGTGGCTTATTACATTTAACCACGATAGCCAATGAAAAGCAAGATGCGACGTCTGAAAATGTATCAATCCTGAACTGGCTCTTGGTGTGGTCGCCATAACTTTTCACGTAAAGGAGTTAGGAATATGGAAATTTGGCAGGAGAGTAGCACTACGAGGTTGTGCGGTGACAATATTAACATGAGAGTTTAATAATAAAAAAAACGGTGTTTTCAATGAAGCTTATTTCTCCTCCGTTTTCCATTCTTAGCTTCTTCATTCGTAATTTGTAATCGCGAAAGCCACCACCTGTGCCAGTTCCCCCACATTCCGAAAGTTATTGTTATATTAGGCGTCCCATTGTAAGCACAAAACAGATACTTTTTACCCAATAATGAAGTCAGACAGAAGGAACCGAAGTGTGAATGGGGAACCATTCGGTCAAATATCTCGGAAAGTGCAGGGACCAAAATCTATTTAAGGGAAAATAAAAGTTCACTTCGAATTTTATCAACTCTCTTAATTGCACAAAAAAGGCACAATTTTCCCAACTCCCCTGTATTTCACCAATTGGCTCTGAATTTTGCCAACTCCCCAAGATTTTGCCAACTCCGAGTTATTTTGGGGGAAGCCTGCCCCCATCCCTTCCCTGGGTGCAACAACTGTCATTGCTCTGTTTCGACTTTCTGTATTTCTGAAGGAAGAAATCAGTTGAAAAATTCTGCAGCAGGAGATTTTCTCTTTCCATCCAACTAAAATATTCTCTTTTCTCAAACCTGAATTTAATACGGATGAATGAGAAATCACTTGTAAAAATGGAAAGCGTCAAGGCTTTGTGGCAAGGGAACACAAACTTTCGTGTCTCTTGTGAACTCTTTAGTGCAAAAGTTGACGAAAATGAAAATATTTTACAGTAAATCCATTCGTATGAAAAATACAAAAATTAACTGTTTTGTTAATTAACTATGTTATTCAAGTTTTATTTTGCGCTATCAGATTTTAAAGTTATCATTACGTATAATAATGTATAAAATATGTTCTAAATGAAGAAGTTTGTGTTCTTAAAATAATAATTTAACGAAAAGTCAATCTTTCAGAGATGAATTTTCAGATGTCCCCGGAATTTTTTCCTATAAATGTAGTCAGCCTAACAAAAAGTCAATTCTTCAGAAAAATTTTCCAAAGTTCCCGGATCTTCTTCTTTAAATCTCGTTACACTAGGTAAAAGAAATATTTCTTTATTGTGCACTTTTGAATATTTCGAAATGAAAAACAGCATTTTTAATTTCTCACTTACATAAACTATATACATTTATATTAGTAATGCACATTAGAAAAAGGACTTATTTCTCGCATAAAGTGTGGAACTATTTGCAGCGGAGGAATTACATCTCTGAGTTGTTCTCGATAGAATTCATGTGGGTAGCATCTTTTCATTGGTTGATTGTTTTCTTCGATCCTCAGATTTTGCTATTATCTGAAACAAAGTACAGAACGAATTTACGTTTATTAAGGCTTCAACACCTCTTCATTTCTCAACCGTGACTGTGACTCTCATTTCACCTTGAAGTCGTGTCCGATCTGAATTTTCGTGCTTTTTTCTGAGCTCTGCCACCCGAAGCATCCCTAAGCATCAATTTTTATCTGCTTAACATACAGATAATATTATATCGAAATAGGAGTAGTTTTTGTTACTATTTTACAACACAAGTAGGATCTCAATTTTTTAACTTTTCCGAAATACCCCTAGGTAAAATTTTCCGGAGGTCTTCTACTATTGCGTCACAGTCAATCGCCTTCACTCTTTCTCACAATAATAATAATGACGCACAGGAAAGATGCTGCTTGATTCACATGCACGTTTGCTCAAAGGAGCACATACTTAGGCTATTTTAATGCTTCTGATAACGTAAGCGAAATATCAGACATCGTTAGCAAACAATCTCATTGAAGCCAGTCGAATATTTAAAGCTGTGGCCACCTTTCTCGACATGTTGAGTCATCTTGTTTACCTTCGCCTGCGACTGTTCATCAATTCTTCCAACAGCTTGCTAACGCAAGTAATTATATACAAATGATGATGGCTTGCCATCTTCAGTAGAAATAACGAGATTAATCCCTCTTGCAAAAAACTGGACTATCTGGTAGCAACCCGTGTTTTTATGCGAATTAGTAATTTGCATATTTCAAGGAATTGTGGAATCGTAGATCAATTTTGATTAAGATATTCGAAAATTCATTTGCTTATAATAGCATGTTTTTATCTTCGGGATTAAAATGAAAACACTGATGTATAATAAAACGTTGGTGTTACCTTAATTTTGCCAATCGGTGTATTTCACCTTCTTTACTGAGTATTGAGAATCGTCGTCCTTGATCTTTCGCATGACCGAATTTCGAAGCGTTTACACAGTTTGCGAATTCCTGGAAATGCAGACGCCTAAGATTTAGTCAGTGAGATTTTATCGATCTGCTTCTCCCATTGACAGGAAACGTTTGCAAGAGAAGTTGAGAGAAGCAGCTTTATAAAGCGTCTCAGAATAATCTAATGTGACCTTCAAGTTGAGCCACACCCCGACTAAATCCTCGTATTTACATTTTTAGCACTTTCGTTTAATTATGACCCTATTTTTCCTTATTTTCTTCTTATACATTGTTCTGCAACTGAACCTACTGTTGTAGACACTGTTGCGAAATAGATATTTTTAGATACCATTGTCTGCCACTGTTAAAGAATACCAGACAGCAGTGACGTAATGTCGAGGGAGACTATTAGACTAGTTTATCCAAACGAAAATTAACTAGATGGTTTAACTCAAAACGTTTATTTTTAAGAGCTGATAAGTGTAAATCTTAATATTAAGAACTCTTCGGCAATGATCTACGTCAACTCTGGCAAATTATAGTCATATTGTTACATTAAAATTGTATTCTTACCACTGAAATGCGATTCTGTCACGCCATACTTTAATGTAAACAAAATAACGGTGATTAATTTGTAAGCGAAGCCTGAGAATTGTAAATTGAATTATTTCGGACTAATATTAATAATGCACAAGAAATATGCTGCTTGATTCACATCCACGTCTGCTCAAAGAAGCGCATAAAAAGAGTACACGATATTCCATTTGCCGGGAAATGGCAGCAATGACGTCATCACTGTTGCAAAACTTAGCCAACAATTGGTTAATTACCCTTGTACAACTATTTACTCCGCAACAAAATAGTTCGTAAAATTAATTCTCCTCTGGATCAATATATAAGAAATAATGTGTAAATATGTTAAGAATCTCCATTATGTTCAACATAAACTGGAAGTTTGAAAAGAATATTTGTAAATCTGAATAAATATATCTTTTTAAGATCTGATTTTGAGCGTTTTAATGAAATTTAGCTTCCGGTTTATTGCAAGCTTTCTTCAAGGCGAAATAATAGATGAACTTTACTCATTAAATTTAAAGATGACTTTAATTGCATTTAAACATGTACTTCTTTCACTTAAAGAAAGGAGCGCAAATCTCCCTCAAAGAGTTACTTGTCCAATCGTGGCTTACTACATTTAACCATGAAAGCCAATGAAAAGCAAGATGCAACCTCTGAAAATGTATCAATCCTCAACTGGCTCTCTGTGTTTTCGCCATAACTTTTCACATAAAAGAGTTAGGAATATGGAAGCATAGCAGAAGAATAGCACCACGAGGTTGTGCAGTCACAATATTAACACGACTGTTTCAATAATAAAAAAATCGGCGTTTTCAACGAAACTTATTTCTCCTCCGTTTTCCATTCTTAGCTTCTTCATTCGTAATTTGAAATCGCGAAAGCCACCACCTTTGCCAGTTCCCCCACATTCCCAAAGTTATTATTATATTAAGTGTCCCATTGTAAGCACAAAACAGATACTTTTTACCCAATAATGAAGTCAGACAGAAGGAACCGAAGTGTGAATGGGGAACCATTCGGTCAAATATCTCGGAAAGTGCAGGGACCAAAATCTATCTAAGGGAAAATAAAAGTTCACTTCGAATTTTATCAATTCTCCTTAATTGCACAAGAAAGGCACAATTTTCCCAATTCCCCTGTATTTTACCAATTGGCTCCGAATTTTGCCAATTCCCCAAGATTTTGCCAAGTCACTCCGAATTTTGCCAACTTCGAGTTACTTTGGGGGGAGCCTCCCCCCATCCCCTCCCATAGCTACGCCCCTGGGTGCAACAACTGTCATTGCTCTGTTGCGACTTTCTGAATTTCTGAAGGAAGAAATCAGTTGAAAAAATCTGCAGCAGGAGACTTTCTCTTTCCATCCAACTGAAATATTCTCTTTTTTCAAACGTGAATTTAATACGGATGAATGAGAAATCACTTGTAAAAATGGAAAGCGTCAAGGCTTTGTGGCAAGGGAACACAAACTTTCGTGTCTCTTGTGAACCCTTTAGTGCAAAAGTCGACGAAAATGAAAATATTTTACAGTAAATCCATTCGTATGAAAAATACACAAATTAACTGTTTTGTTAATTAACTATGTTATTCAAGTTTCATTTTGTGCTACTAGATTTTAAGGTTATCATTATGTATAATAATGTATAAAATATGTTCTAAATGAAGAAGTTTGTGTTCTTAAAATAATAATTTAACGAAAAGTCAATCCTTCAGAGATGAATTTTCAGATGTCCCCGGAACTTTTTCCTATAAATGTAGTCAGCCTAATAAAAAGTCAATTCAGAAAAATTTTCCAAAGTTCCCGGATCTTCTTCTTTAAATCTCGTTACACTAGGTAAAAGAAATATTTCTTTATTGTGCACTTTTGAATATTTCGAAATGAAAAACAGCATTTTTAATTTCTCACTTACATAAACTATATACATTTATATTAGTAATGCACATTAGAAAAAGGACTTATTTCTCGCATAAAGTGTGGAACTATTTGCAGCGGAGGAATTACATCTCTGAGTTGTTCTCGATAGAATTCACGTGGGTAGCATCTTTTCATTGGTTGATTGTTTTCTTCGATCCTTAGATTTTGCTCTTATCTGAAACCAAGTACAGAACGAATTTACGTATATTAAGGCTATTTCAAAACATAAGTTGGTCGTAAACTTCGAAAAGTACAAACGTTTCAGTTTTTCACAGTTTTAGAAAGATAAGCCATTGGTTATGATATTAATGATGGTTTTTAAGCATGTAAACTGAAAAGCTTTATAAAGCAACTAATTGATAGAATTATTTCGTTTCTTGCTATTTCAGCGCTTTACGGCAACTAACACATATCAACGT
Organism: Ryuthela nishihirai; assembly: GCA_038380435.1. Lineage (NCBI taxonomy): Eukaryota > Metazoa > Arthropoda > Arachnida > Araneae > Heptathelidae > Ryuthela > Ryuthela nishihirai. The sequence goes on along the minus strand of JAWZYU010000007.1, from coordinate 77,606,545 downwards.
TAGGCTTAAAGACGCTATGAAGTTCCTACATTAAATGAATTCGTTCGATGTAATTGCATTATCGTCCGATTAGTAATACTATGAATTTTTCGTATTCTTTTAATCTCTCACAACGAACGCATTTTAAAACTTAAACTCAAAGGTTATCCTTGCCTTCGTAAATCTCAAAAAGTTGCAACTGAACTTTTTGAGAGTTCTTTTTAAACGAGTTCGTAAACTATGTAGTACCGTTATCGACGGAGGCAGAAAACGATCTGAATAGTTCACCCTGGTACCGATTGGAGCAGTACTCTCACTAGTCATTAGTGTTGTATCTTTATGTAGATATATTTATCTATGGTTTTTAAATATGTTTCAGAAATTGTTTAGAGAAGTTTATTAATATTTTCAAGTGATTTATTACGAATTGTGATGAATAGGTGTATTTCGTAGAGGTAAACGTGGATAAAATACATGTCGAGAATTATAATAATTTTTGTAACGGACTCTATCATGATAGATACCGTTTACCTAATGCGAAGCCTGTTGATGGCATGTTGCTGGAAAGTGAGTCGGTACAGGCGCGAGGGTACGAATCTCACATACTGCGTAGTGGTACAAGTAGGTATTGCTAAGGAATTCTGTACAGCACGAATAACCTGGGTAAGACACAAATCTATCAGCTCTATGCCTTTCGGGAAAAATTTAATTACTTAAAAACTAAGACTTTTAAACTTCTCAGGGTATTTGTCATATGTTAGATTTCTTGTAAATTTATTTGCAATTAAATACATACAAAATCTATATTAAATTCCTATATTAAGTTGCTATAATTCGTGAGTTTCCTTTTTCAATTTCATTACATATATATTTTTTTGTATATTATATGCTTCGCGGTTGCGGTCTCTTTGTGGTAAATACACTTATCATGGTACAATTTTATTAGATCATAAATCCATAATCAAAGCCGGAGGGGTGTGCGGTTATTTCAGAAATTCAGAATTTTCGCGTCGGTTGCGAGATACGTAGTTCCGATACTGATTCTGTAAATTTGCGTTGGATATGTGTATTATATTTACGCACGTTTATTCCACAAATTTTTTAAGTCTTGTTGATTGGATTATTCAGTCTCTGTGTTCTTTCAAGTGCGGAATGAACGTGCCTTGTTCAAAAATTTGTGTTGTTTTGACCAGTTGTCTCGGATTACTTAGTTTCAGTGTTTTTTTTTTAAGTGAGAATTAGAATTGCGTTGCGATATCAGAATAATCCAATCAGAAACAATATAAATTCTTGAACAAGACAATTTCGTTCGTAAACATTTTGTATAATTTATAAACCTTGCCAAGTCCATCCGTGTTCCCTATCTTACCAAGGTCAGAGTCGCATTAGCTGAGAAAATATCAGCGTAGGTACAGTCGCTCAAAAAAGTATCCGAACACTATGGTTGATTAGAGAATTCAGAAAAAATATCTGGCAACGATATTTTAGCAATTAGTGATCTGGTTACCTTTGTGTCACGTGAAACGAAGGTTGCTAGATCACTGATTTCTAAAAACAATCGTAGCCGGATATTTTTTCTGAATTCTGTAATCAACCATAGTGTTCGGATACTTTTTTGAGCGACTGTACAAATGGCATTCGAACCACAGAACATCAGAATATCGGTGGTGCAACTAGGCCATTTGCCACCCAATGTGAGTGAATGTTTAAAAGAGAAAGGTTCGCCGCCATTTGTTGCCCTCTGATGTGAGGTTTTATTTAGTTGTTAGCATAATTGGCATGTTTCCACCAGACGTGGGTCCGAATCCCACTCATGGCAAAACTAGTTTTTCTCAGCATATTATTTCATGAGTATTAAACTTACCTATATTTCATTCATTTTCAAGAAATTTCCCAAGACCTGCAAACCGGTGCTGTGCAGAATACCCTTGCTGCCCTTTGATATGAGAGCAGTAAATGGGAAAAAATTGCAAAATCCCCAAAGTAGGCAAAATGAGAAATTATTTCTGAAATTTGTCTTCTTAAAGGCTATTTTGCCGTCCTCTGGATTGTGGCGACAGGTCAAATGCCCCCCCCCCCCACCCCTCAGTTACGCCACTGCAGATTATGAGTCTGGAGCATCACCAGCAACAATATCTCCCCTGTTTAACTGTATAGTATACTGGCTCCACCAGTTTAGAAGCTCACGAACCGTCACTGTATATAGCGTAATGTATTGGTTCCCAAGCTGTGGTCCGGTGATTAATTGGTACGTGGTCCTCGGTGTTAGTTTATTTGGCCCCCGATTTTGAAAAACTTTGAATATTGATAAACGTTGAAAGAAGACCAAATAATAGTGTTTATCAGTCACCTACATGATGATATAAAAAAATTGTAGTAAAACAGTTTGTTATTGATATTTTTTATTCATTTTTCTATATTTGAAAAATGTGAGATATTTTTTGTTTTATTCTGAAACTTGAGATATTGATTCAAAATATGTTTAATGATGAATGATTAGCATGCAGATTTTTTAAGGGTGATTAATTAATATGCAGATTTTTAAGGATGATTAATTAATATGCAGATTTTTTAAGGATGATTAATGAATATGCAGATTTTTGAACGGTCGTCAGCGCCTTTCTTGGTAAAAGTTTCAAGTGGTCCGCAATTAAAGAAAGGATGAGAAACGCTGACGAGCTGCAATTTGAAATCTATCGAAAGAATTTTGTCGCTTTTTCGTTAACGTAGTATAATAAATGGTTTTGGTTTTCCTTCTTGTACTCATTGGTATGTCTAGAGTCAGATCCGGATCTCAAAAAAAAAATCGAGAGTGGAGACTCAGATGTGAAATAATTTGCAATATATATCTCACGGATTTTATATACTATTTCAAAGGATAAGAAACTAAATCGACCCAGAAAAAGTAAAATGGTAGGGAGGGAGGGGAGGGAGCAAGAGACTGGATTTCCATTCCCAGTATGACATTTCCCCCTCCGGTTTACAGGTCTTTAAAAATTTCTTGAAATTGAATGAAATATAAGTAAGTTTAATACTCATGAAATAATAAGCTGAAAAAAACTGGATTTGCCATGTGTGGGATTCGAACCCATGTTTGCTGGAAATATGCCAATTATGCTAACCACTACACAATTATCAGCTAACGTTTTTTCTTCAGCTGATATATGTAAACTTTCAGGATTTTTTATTTGATTCGCACAGTGGCGCCATCTATCCGGAAGTGGACAACTGTGTCGCCTCCTGTGTTTCTTTATTCTGAAGTTTAATACTTTTTTGCCTGTGTCACCCTTAATAATAGTTTGAAAGTGCTAGTAATTGAGTATGTTGATATGGTAGGGTCCCCTTGAACCCCCCCCCCCCCCCCCACACACACACACATTAAATCCGGCCCTGTCTGGAGTTAATTTCGATGAAAATTTCAGTTGTGACCTATTTGTGATAAATCATGTCAAATTTTGCTTTTTCAGACTCGTAAATATCTTCCGTCAAATACACAGTGAGAGTGTCGCAATAGCATTCGCACGAGATGTTTTCCAGCATTAAAAATCATATTTTATTCACGATTAAAATTGCATTTTATTGATTAAATAATTAGGCCCACCAATTCCTAATGATCCAATTCAGGTGATTTATTTAAACTTAGTGTATTGAAGGTTAAATATATTTTCCCAAATAATTTCATAAAACTATGGCACATTTTAATGAAGAACTACATTTTTTTAACAAAGTTTTAACGTTGCCGCTTTAAAAACAGTACTACAGGCTAATGTTAACTAATGTTAATAAAAGCTACCATTAAGACATAGTTTAGTGCATTGGTTCCCAACCTGTGATCCTTGATTCCATAGTATGTGGTCAAGGGAGTTAATTTATTTGGCGCCCGATATTGATAAACCTTTACTATTCGATCCGTGGCAGAGTGGTTAGCGCGTTGGATACTGATCTAAAGGACCTGGGTTCGCTCCGGATAAGGAATGTATGTTCGTGTTGTTTTTCTGCTGAGGTTTCGCCATCCTCACAAACCTTCTACTATGGCATATAAACTGACAGACTCCTGTCAGACCTATGTGGCAAGCAGCTGCTTGAAGGGGTATTTACTTTTTTTCTTTTATTGATAAACCTTTAAAAGAAAGAGAATATATATTTCACTCAGTTTTATATAGTATTTCAGTGTAGTAATTTAAATGTAATACACATGAGACTAAAAGACTTGTAATAATCTACGATACAGATTCTCAACGTGGGGTACGTGGTAAGATTTTTTGGGGTAGGCCGCGAGAGCTCAAAAGTCGCTAGATATATGTTATATATGTATGTTTTATTTCCATTGTTATACTATAACTATAGTTCTATCTATCTATTCAAGGGGTACGCCAGTTGCATACACATTTCCATGGGGTACGTGAAGCATAAAAGTTTGAGAACCACTGATCTACGATATATGTAAATACTTGGAAACAAAGTCGGGCTTCTATTGGACTGAAATTACCGACGTTACATTCGAAACGTCACGTAGAAGAAGCAATCAGATTAAAGGAATCGACTCTGTGGCACAGAAATGTGAAGCGGTTGTTGTCAGCTCTCGATGAACGGAGTATATAACTACATATGGTACAAGCGGCGCTGGCAACATACCAATCGGAGCAGAAAGCACACAGAGATAAAACATCGTACCAGTAAAACAGAAAGCGGAGTGCAGGAAATCAAGTCACTTCGGACCAATAATTTATTCCTAAATCCCTCTGATGATACCATAATGGAATTCAAAACTATTTTGATTGTGCTATGCTAAAATATTTTTTTATTTTTACAAAAGAATAAATGCACTGGCTAAAACTTTTATGTTTAACTGAAGCTTTATTTGAAATCTTGGTTAGAGTGCAATAAATATCAGCTCTAAATGTAATGGATATTTTTAAGTTTGTTTAATCAAGAATTACAACAAAATAGTAAAAGTATAATAATAACTCCCAAATGAAACTAAATAACATGGGGATAAATAAAGGTTAGGACCACTAAATTCGATATTTAGCTTCCTGTCATCGGACCTTAAACTTTCTTCTTCCCCTCAAAACAAAGCAACAAAAACAAACGGATAAGAACTCCCCCTTAACAGTAAGAGAGAGAGCATAATATGAGTGAGTTGTATTAGTGTTCTGAGACCACTAAATTCAATACATAGTTTCTTTAAAGCAAAGTAAAATAAGTTTTAGAACTCCGAATCTTTCTTATCCCAGAAAAAAAAAGATTGAGGGATTTCTCTTAAACGGTAAGAGCTACAAGAATTCAGTGTACAACTTTCCTCTCATTACAATTTTTATGCATCGTAAGCGAATGTTCCCCAAAATTTTTTTCCCGCAAAAAAAAGCGAAATTCGTTGGTAAATGATTATCGACATTAACGAGTTATATCTCACGTGAAACTTCTGACAAGGGGACTATCATGGACTACCTCAAATTGCGTCCTCTCAGTTTTGCTCCACAAAAAAATGAGTAGAAAAAATTCTCGAGGGTGGATCGTAGGAAGTTGAATGATGTATACAGGATCATCTGGTATATACGGGTATATTTTAGAGTTATAGATCCAAGAGGCGACAGTAAATCTGGTAGCAAATATATAATCCAAATATCAGAAGTAAATTTAACTCTTACGTTGACTTGTAATATGCAGTTCCCAGGTTCGAATCCCAACTGCTAACCCTCCCCCTGCCCTCGGTGAGTAAAGGAACACCGATAGCTTCGAAAGATCGTCGTTTATCGGATGGGATGTTACGTTGTGGCACTGTGAGTCAGGAGGGTTATACCCTGTGCACTTTGAAGAAGAAACTGGATAGCCTTAACTGCAGGTTTGGATCTGTTTCCTAACAACTGCCCAGTGGATCTCAACTCAACTTTGAACCTTTGGAGTTTTGTTGCCTGGCTATTTAGCCTATGATGGGCACAGAGGTAAAACAACCATCAAAACTACATTTTAGACATCAGAAGTTCAACAAGTTTGATATGTAGACATCCCAAAGGTAAAAAAACCTCGTATGAGGAATTAATAACTTTTTGTATAAAAATATTCCTGGCAACTGAATATACTATAGTTACCAACTGAATGTGATTATTTACAATGCATGTACAGCAAACGATATTTCGAATAAGGATCATCGAAATTGGATAAGACACTTAAGAGGAGTTATCTGTAAGGGTAAAATAAAAACGGATATTAATATAGATCGATATTAAGATATTTATACTTTGGTTAAGGAGTTTAGTGCAGAAGTGATAAAATATGCTTCAGAATCGTAAAGTCCGTTCAACAGTAATCAAAGAAGTGCAAGTTTTGCTTTTCCTTTTTTATTCCTCATTTAATTTCTGTTTCAATATCGTTTTTTTCACTTCAGATCTTTTTTATCACAACAAATAATATTGTTAAAATTATTCTTCAAAGCAATAAAAACATAACTTTTAGCAACAGCATTTACTGGTTATTATGACCACTATTACGCAATATAAGTGTCCTGTTGACATGGGTATAGAAGGAAAATTGTCTTGAACCGGGTGGAATACGAACCCACTCGGTTCAAGTCAATTTTTCCTCTGTACCCATCTTATTATGATACTTAAATAGAGTAATAGCGATTAAAAGCATTTCCTTCGTTTTCATTACGTCCGCAGGATTTCTGAGTTTGTTTAAAACTCAAGTTCCTTTTTAAACGGAGTTAATGAGAAAAAAAACAGATAGACATAACACGATTGTTTAATGCCTTTAATTTTAGAGTCGTGAAATAAACACGTTTTAGGCGAAAAAACTGGGATCAAATGTCCATTCGTAAAATGTCAACAGATAGAGATTTCCATCAAAGACCTGATGAAAAATAGCTCTGTGGAATATTTATAATTCCAAGCTGCTTGTTATCTTTAGTTAAATGTTTGCACCAATAATCTTTCAAAAGAGAATCTATAAAATTATTTGCTTTGCATAGGATCGGTATCATGGCAGTCAAGTGATTTATTTACATAGCAAACTAAAGAGGCATTAATCTTTCGATTAATTGAAAAAACAAAAATGACAAAAAATTGTTTGGAGTGTTGCCAACTCTATTTCTGTATAGCCAATGTCAGTAATGCACCTTTACCGTCAGATAATGACAATAGTGACGCCCAAAGACCCCATTCGACGGTTGACTTTTTGCTTCAATGTCTTCGGTTGTGTATACCAGAACTTTGGTCACTGTGACAACTGCCAAGTCTCTAGCGACGATTTTGTGTGCGTGAAGGAATCGTGCTCGGGATTGAGGTTACGTTTTGCTTGTGCTTTGGGGTCAAGTGCGGTAACAAGAAATGCTTCAGTTTTTCATATAATAACACTGATACCTCATTTTTAATTTTTCAATAAGTGCAATAACGGAAATAATATTTTTAAATGTTGCATATTGATAGTTTTCAGTAATGTATCCTGAAAACTGAATTAAGGTATGCAACAAGAATTTAATTTCTGATGAAATAGTCTGCAATAGAGTTTCGGTATTTTATTTTAACCAAGAAAATATGGAACCCTTCAGAACTTATTAATGTTTGTGGAATGGAGGCGTGGGCTTGGGGAGGCGTGGTTAGCAGATAGCCGACCATGCTCATTATCTAATATTCCCAGGTTAGAATCCCAACCGTGGCAGCGTGAAGAGTTATCTCCGCAATCTCCTACCTTGCCGTAGGTGAGAAAGGAGACGGCGATGGAATTGGAAAGGCAGCCGTTCGTCGCGTACGACATTATGCCGTAACCCCGTCCATGTATAGGAGAACAATGACCGTTTTCTCATATACCTGAGAGCATTTTAAAATATATACTGAAATTAAGATTGCTACATTCTTCAAGGCTTTATAATAAGGGAGAAATATTTTCATATTTCTAATTTTTTGCATCCATTGGAACAGTTTGTAGATTAAGGATCTCAGATCCATCGGCGTGAAGTTTTAATTTTGCCGGCTATGTTTTCGAAGTAAAAGTTTTATAGTTTTTATAAATCCTTCGTCAGTCTGAATTAGTGTTGAAGATAAAACACAATAGCTGTCAGTGTCATAAAGGTCAGTATTACCCTAAATCAGTGGTTCCCGTTAGGCGGTTCGCGAACCCCAAGAGGTTCACGCTAAAATTTCTGTAACGGGGCCTTAAACAATAAAGATTTTTCCAATTATGTTACAAATATATTTTTCCTCTGTGACAACGAGCACATGCATGTTTAAAGCATTATAGGTTTGTTTTTGCAGCGATTCGAAAGTATCACGTGCTATCACAAACGTTCTGCAGAAACAAACCTTATTTTGCCTCTCATTGTAATATTAAGGCTATTTTCCAATTTGAACTTATCATCCGTTTATGTTCTATTCTTCTATCTGAGGGATTTTCAGATGTACTGATTGGCAACACTGGTTGCTCGGTGGAATTTCTGTGAGAGTGTAGCCTGTGTGTGTCAGTGGTAGAAGAGAAGGAATTCTCTCCACACAAAGTTAGAATTTAGTATTAGTTATTTGGATTTTCTAATTATGATAATATAATGTAATTTTTAATTTGGAGCTTTTTTAGTCATTATTACTCTAGAGGTTCATAACATATTTTTTTGGTTGAAAGGGGTTCGCGGAACAAAAGACGTTGAGAATTATTATATTAACCCTAAATTTCATAGGTTTAAAATCTGCAGAATCGTATGAACTGCCTGCCTATCAGATGTATCATGGACAATTTGGCCTGAAAGTTAATTGCCTGGAAATTTATTTCATCAAATGAACAAATTACACGTAGATGGAAGATTTAAAGTAGTAGTATTTATTCATTATTTCAGTTGATATTACGTAGTATATATTCGTACAATGCAATATATAAATTTCCAAAAGTCTCTCTTTAAACTTCAAGTGGGTCATACCTCTCAACAGGAGAAACGTAATTTTCTTCGGTTGACAGTAAAAAAAGCATTTTTTGAATCCTAATTAAACAGGCTTGAGGGAAACGTAATACACCTCCCTCAAGCAGCTGCTTGCCACTGAAGTCTGACAGTAATACCTCCCTTAAGCAGCTGCTTGCCAACCCTCAAGTAATACCTCCCTCAAGCAGCAAAAATACATAATATTGTTGCGGATTACAAAATGGATAGGCACTGAGCGTGAGTATTAAAAACTATATTTCAAAACCGAATTCAATACAAGGTAAATTGTTACAAAGAAAATATGGATGAAGTATCTTATTAACAAATCAACTATTAACCATACACAAGTCATCAACCTTCCTGCACAGAGTACACAACATCAGCTCTGTCTATTCTACTAAATACTACCTTTTACTTGATTTACCATGTCACCCGAAGATCTTCAAGCGTAAACAAGTTCTCGTCCTGTGCTAGTAACTTATCACACATTAGCCGAACAAAAAGACATTCCGTGCAGACATCACATAAACAGAACCTTCTTTTTACTTAACGCGCACTGTCTCAGAACAGCTAACCGTCCATTTTCGAACTCTAGACCGTTGCACACACGACCGTTACACGCTCCACTGTTCTTCTTCAAATTCTCCCAAAGTTCTTATTCGTTGGCTGAAACTTTTTGCTTTCGGATGCCAGATTCCTTCTGTCGTAACAATATAATATCACTCTCAAGCCTTCCTCAAGCAGCAAAAATACATAAAGTAAATACTTCCCTCAAGCAGCTGATTGCCACTGAAGTCTGACAGGAGCTTGTCACAAGGTCTGTGAGGATGGAGGGACCTCAGCAGAAAGACAACTCAAATATCCACGCCTTACTCCCCTAGGCCACGGGACTGCTTTAACACATCACTAAATACGAAACCTGTAACAATCAATTCGCAACTAATTTTTAATTACCTAAAAAACTCTTTGTTTGCAAATTTAAAACTAATTTTAATGGGTAAATGAAATTAAAACTAATAAAATATAAAATAGACAACCCTTGAGTATTACGAAAGCAAAATTCATCGAAATCGAATAAGGCTGCTGAAAACAATGCAAAAAACAAACAGTTTTAACAAATACTTAGTGTATGTATCTTACGTTTGTGATGTAATTGCATAAAGTTAAAAACGTGGATGAGAAAATGAATCTCTCTGCACAAGATGCCAACTCTCTTCTACTAACAATATTTGATAGAGCGTTTTGGTAATGACAAACTGATAATGGAATGAAATAATAGCTAAAGAATAATAATGTTTTTAACTCTAATTTTGCAAGACAAAGATTACTTGTGCGAAATCACTGCACTTTTCTCTTTTACCGAAATTCCACTTTATTACGAAGGCTCTTTGCTACTGAGGAAATTGCATCCAAATATACCTAGCAATCTAGTAACTGCAATTGAGTCAAAGAAGGGCATGAGCATTACCTTTCTTAGCAGTGTTATGCGAAGAAACGACGTCATTTCCTTCAATCTGATACGTTAAAAAGTTTCGAAGAATTAATCGTCTCTTAAGAGGCGATTGAGAACTAACAAAGATTCCGGTAAATTGATGGCAACAAAGCGTTCAAATAAGTATCAAAATTAACAAATCTGGGCCAATGTTAACCACTTCCGTGAGTGTTTTTTTTTAAATTCCGTTTCAGACATCACACATTTTTATGCTATGTTTCAAACCATTGGTTCACCCAATAATGCTGTTTGCTGTTACTTGGCAGTATCTTTGAAAAAGACTCTTAGTATGTTCTGATATTCTAATTAAAAAACATTATTAGGAATTATCCGTACTGAACAAATTGGACTTATTATAATATATAAAATACATAACAAAAAATTGAGCCATAAAAACTTGATGAAATTGCTCAAAACAAACATAAAAGTAACAACAACAAAAAATGAAAAACTGGCATAGTATTGTTTCAAAAACGGGATTTTTTTACCTACACTCTGTGATCAAAAATATCCGGACACTCGCTCATCCACAATCTCCCGATAATAGGAAAGGAATTAATATCGCGTTGGTCCATCCTTTGCTGCTCTCACAACCTCCACTCTGCGGGGAAGGCTTTCCACTAGATTTCGGTACGCTAGATTTCGGTCTGCGGGGAAGGCTTTCCACTAGATTTCCACTAGATTTCGGTGCTGCGGGAATTGCCTGACATTCTGCCACAAGAGCTTTTAGTGAGACTGGTGACTAATGTCGGGTTGTTCGACCTGGCTTGCAGTCGGCGTTCGCAATTCATCCAAAGGGTTCCATGATCAGGGCTCTGTGCCAGTCACTCCAGTTCTTCCAACCATCTCATCAAATTCCTGCACGGTCCTTGCTTTTTTTGGCGGGTTGTCATGTTGGTTACAGGAAAGGGTCTTCACCGAACTGTTGCCATAAAGTTGGGAACACAGAATTGTCAAGAATATCATTATAAGCCGCGGCATTCAGAGTTCCCTTTCACTGGAACTAGAGGCCAAGTCCAAACTATGAAAAACAGACCCAGAACATGATGCCCCTCTACCAAACTTCACAAGGTTCAAGGCGTTGTAAGTTCATGGTAAAATTAGTTTTAAATGAGGGGCTCCCTTCACCAGAATTCTTGTTTGATAACTATTTTTTTATCTGTTTGTATGGGTCTAATTTTAAACCTGCAAAATGCACACTGTATTACATCTATTCCAAACTTGTTATCACTACCAAGAATTATAATCATTACATAACCATTCTCTCGCCTACAATGACCTTAAAATAATAAGTTGATTAGTGAAGGAATTATAATAATCACCTTTCTTGTACTCTTCGAAAATGGAAAACCACATTAAATCTTATAAGTTGCTCAGTACTTTCACACGTTACAGATAGAGAGCTATGTGCAAAGAGTAATTTGCTGGTCCTTGCAATTTACAGGCAAGAAAATCTAATGCTGAGGCTGCAATGTTGCTAGACATGGGTAGAACAAACACAAACAGGAGCAAAAGTAGAACGAGCAACATGCTTCTTTCTGCTTTTGTTCCTGCCAGACTCTGTGGCAAGCAGCTTATATTTGTTTGAAAGAATATTCATTTTATTTATGTGTCAACAAGAGTTTTATTGGATTTTCATATGACAATAAAGTTTTGCGAAGACGTGCAGTATTTATGGACTGTATTTCAACTTTTTCTGTGTCGTATAGAAATAGAATACCAATCATCATTTATTAGTTGCACTGCACAAGTAAAACTTCTATTTATGCTGCTTTATCAATGCTCTTTAACTAGTACTAAAACTTATTAGTAGTAAAACTTATTTTCTATCAAACAGGTTAGTTATGAACTTGGTCATATTTTATTAACTCATGAGCTAGGCAGGAAATTTTCAAACCCAAGAAAAGCATTTCAGCAGGAAGAATTAAATATCATGAATGACCGAATGTTACTTAAACAAAGCATTATTATATTACTCTATAGTAAAACTTTGGTTAAATGATTCAATAAGCAAGATGTGTTAATTGACTATTTCGTTAATAATCTAATGAAGGCTACATATAAATTTCTCAGACTTAATCTTTAGTATTATAGTCGTGTGATTTACGCATATAGTGACCGTATAATAACATGCCTATCAGGTGATGCAAAAACATATGAAGACACAGGAGGACCCTATCATGGTTGTGTCAGAAAATCCACTGCAGAAGGAAATTTATTTATTCAAGAAATCTGGTAGCTACTCTCAAAACAAAACCACTTACAAAAAAGTCGCTGAACTTTTTAAAAGGCAGTTGCTCATTTCTCTACTTATAAAAACTTTATAACTCTCCACTTAATATATATTATTTAACTGCACAAGTAACTGCCATTTAAATTGTTACTCTTACCCGAGTATTAAGAAAACATTAAATTTTAGAAATCAGTGGTAAGGTATCACTGAAATTAGTTCTTAATTTAAAACATAAATTTTGAAAAAGTTTTACTTTTCAAATCATTGTTAAATTATTTTGAAATTTCATATTTAAAAATAATAAACTTGAGGGTTTAAAATAGTAAAGTTGTAGCAGATCAAATTTTGAAATCTGCAATTTAAATTTTTAAGTCAATGAAAAATTGCATACCTTACAAATAATTTAATTCCTCCAACTTCTAAAATGACAACAATACGATATCAAAGGTTATATAAAACCAGCTAAAATAATTTTCTAAATTAACGAAAGAAATCTGTTATAGTTTAGCTTTCGACCACTTCGCCATCGGTCACGAAATGGGAATTAGGCCTAAGAGAGCATGCACCGAAAACTACTCTTTTTAAGCACCAAACATTTATTTTTATCGAAACACTAACAGCAGGGCATGTTTCATATTACAAATAATAATGAGAAATACTTACCTTTTTTTTTTGGGGGGGGGGGGGCAAATCCAAATGCAATTTGAAGAGAAAAAACTTGGATGAACACACAGAAGAACGCACTTTCACTTCCATGACGGTCGGACTGTAACCTCAGATCAGTGATATTCTAGAATTATAGCGTGTGTCTCCCCGCTGTGACGTCAAAATGCCTAGCCAATGACCGTCAAGTGGCGTCTTGGCATTTTGCCAAGAGTGTCATGGGCTACCTCACACACGACTCCAGTGTCATGGTCTACCTCACATACGATTCCTTTGGAGTCGAGTGTGAGGTACCTCATGACAAAAAGGAGAGGAAAACTATGGTCAATGTTTTTGAGTCCTATATCAAATCAAAGTTTCTGAAGATAGGTGTTTTACTGACAAAGAAAAAATGTGAGTAAATTAAAAAAATAAAAATACCTATCTTTCTATATGCGCTCTGAGAAGCAGAAAATGATACTGAAGCATATCAAGTGTGCAATCAATCACTGAATTCGTATTCACTTCAAAGGAAGACAAGACGTCGATTTACCAACTCAGCAAAATTGACGACGCCCTATCTTCGTTTAAAATGAAGACGAATGCAGTGACTGCACCATCGATGTTTTATTTTCTATTTGGATTTTTTTTTATTTTCTATTTTGAATGAGAATTTCCGTAAGATGAGTTTTAAATTAATTTGTGCAGCGTGTCTCTGGAAAATATTCGTTAAAATAGAATTGTCAAAGCACTAATAAAATGTATATTTTTTTCTGGGGAGGGGAGAGAAATATGGCAAAAATGTTTTTCGATTTATGGATTTTCCCTTTTTGTACTTTCAATTAATTATTTTGTAGATGGCATCATTTATCTTACCATACAAATCCAAAATTCCAAAAGCTTAAATCCCAGTTCCACTGATACTACGTTTCATGTATACTGATGACAAAATATGCTAACACATAAATTAAATTAATAATAAAATTAAAAATCATTAACACGCTTTCAGACAATTTCATTTATCAGATTGCTACGTTTAATTGGATACAATTTTCTCAATAGCAAGGAGCCATCGTAATCAAATAGAGCTTCGGTTTCTCCCATAAAAACTTGCAATAATGTATAGAAAGCTGTAGCGATAAACTAATCTTAATAAATATATGCACAGTTCTGATCTTGAAATCAAAATTCTGTTTGAGGTGCACGTATGATTTTTTCCTTAACGAGACATTCTCGATAAATTTCGTGATTAAATTAATATTTTATTCCATTAGCTACTCTTTTAGGAATGGAAGCATCTTAGTCCAATAGAGTGCAATTTAGAGATTTACTTTTTGCAGTAAAGCAGCAACCACCTTATGGCAGATCTTTCATTTATTCTTAAATTTCATTGGAACCACTTTATTTGACATATTTTACAATGCATGGTCTGTGGGACAATTTGAGGAATGAAAGCAGTATGACTCAGCACATTATCACTATTACACTGTATTTAGAGAAAAGATGATGAAGATGTGGTTACCAAAACATCCTTGCTTCACTTTTGTACGATCCTATGATTTTTGACTGTTGTCCTTGTCCACACCTATGTCCGCAGTTTGGGTTTCGTCTTTTTTGCGGTGGTAGTTTGCAGAGCCATCTTCAGATGGAATGATACTGTACTATTTACAATGAGACACTGTAGGTCTTTTGCACAGTCTTGGGCTATGTGAATATCCAACGAAAAATACAACATGTAAGAGTAATAATTACATTTGTGCTTTTCATTGGATATACACATATCCCAAGACTGTACAAAAGACCTATAGTGGCCCGTTATTAATAGTGCATTGTCATTCCAGCTGAAGACGACCCGGCAAACTGCCACCGCAAGAAAGAAGAAACCCAAACTGTGAACATACGTGTGGACAAGTTCAACAACATAAAAAATCATAGGGACTTCTGTTATGGAATTATATCCCTTAAAAATTATGCAAAAGTGAGGCAAAGATGTTTTGGTAACCATATCTTTTCATCTTTTCCCTATACACAGCGAAATGGTGATACTGTATTGAGTATACGCAGTCACTGTGATTACCTTGGAAAAAAATAAAGCAGTACCAGTTTATTGTATATGTCATCTGTCTGGATCTCGACAGAAAATAATTGGTGTCTGTGAATAACAATTCCGCATGAAACTATGATTTTAGAAAACTGAAGAACTAAATTTATGTAATTTATTCAGTTTTGGAGTTGTTGTTAGATCTGTTAGGTACGTTTTTTTAATTCATGATAAAATGTATTTTTTTAATTCCGATGATAAAAGGTTGGTGCGCAAACCTTTTATCATCGGGCCGAATAGAAACATATGTTTGCTGTGGGTCAATAGTTGGGAGGCAGGCGCAATAAAACAAAGTTTAACTTTGTTCATTACATTTTACTTATCATAGCTATAAGTGCAAAATAATAATAAACGTAGATATTATTAAAAAGTTTATTTAACGTCAAGCAGAAGTTGGCTTGTCGAAGTAGTATGTGAAGGACGTATGTGAACTATGGGACTGTATCCCGGAAATCAGCTGCTGATCATTAGGCTTAAAGAACGTTGTAGCTAATTGCAGAATTTTATTCAATTTTTCGACTTTCGTCTTATTAAAACACCATTCATTTTAGTAGATTCAGATAAAAAATATTTTATATTAACCAATTTTCACCGGGGGCAGATAAAACTATTAAATGGGCCGGATCAGCGGGAGTTTGTGCACATCTGGTCTAATAGAATATTCTTCTTTTTCTTATGAACAATAAGAAAGTTTCTGAAAAGTTAGCTAACAAAAATATCTAGCATTTGCCATTAATTCTTAAAATGTTTTCAACGTTTAGAGCAGGCATGGCCAACTGTTTTTGCCCCCGGGCCGGATTGGAAAAAAAAATATTTTCACGGGCCGGACGAAATATTAAAATTGAAAAATGTTAAGCAAAACACTTATTTCTTTAAGTAAACAAAATTTTATTATGAAATTTGTTTATGAATAATTGTAAGTAAATCAATACAACAAATTAACATAATAACTAATGCGACGTGTTGAGGCGGTTTGCATCGCTTATTATTTTTTTAATATCTGGTTCTATACTTGTAGTAGCTATTCTTAACACAGCCTCCAAATGTAAATCATTCAATCATCAAACAGATCATATCGAGTACAGATGAGTATAAAAGTTTTAATTCTTTATAACGGAATCTTTTTTAAAAAATATAGAAGTATCGAGAATTCATTCGATTAATTACTAGAAGTTAAATGCTAATATTGAAAAATTGTTCGCGGGCCACATAAATTCATTACGCGGGCCGGATCCGGCCCGCGGGCCGTATGTTGGCCATGCCTGGTTTAGAGTGTGCAGCATTATTCTATTTATCTTATTTTATAGTGTTTTATTACATAATTTTCAAAGGTATTTCTGAAACTTTTTCGTAGCATTCGTTCTTTGAGTAATATTAAAATTTATGTAAAGTTTCAGCTACGGTGTTTGACCAAATTACAATATTATATTATGTGCAAGTTTTTCATTCTTAATTCTAGTTCCAAATATAATTTAAATAATCTTTATGTGACTATATAACTCATTTTGTTGAATAGATTTGTGATTAAGAATGATATGTCATAATTAAGGAATATCAGTTTTTCGGGAGCTAAGGGAAACCATTATGTATATCGTGTAAGTGTCCAGGCTATTCTATATCAACTTTGATGATATAATATGTTTCACTATTGCCTATAATATTAAAGATTAAAACATCCTCACCTAATCGATTGGGAGAGGTTGAGCCACTGTCTGGCAATATAAATTGTTACGTTGAAGGGCAACTCTCTGTTCCAGGGAAAGTTCTTTGCATGATTGTGCTTAATAGAATTAAGAATCTGGTTGACAGGCAATTGCGTGATGAGCAATGTGGATTCAGAAGGGTTAAGGGATGTGTAGATCAGATAGTTTCACTTAGGCA
Organism: Ryuthela nishihirai; assembly: GCA_038380435.1. Taxonomy (NCBI): domain Eukaryota; kingdom Metazoa; phylum Arthropoda; class Arachnida; order Araneae; family Heptathelidae; genus Ryuthela; species Ryuthela nishihirai. Next base: position 77,589,312 of record JAWZYU010000007.1, on the reverse strand, counting down.
GATTCTTGAGAAATGTTTAGAGTTTCAGAAACCTTTGGTTGCTAGCTTTGTTGATTTCAAAAAGGCTTTCGACTCTGTTGATCGTCATAATTTGTGGTTGATTGTGAAATCATGTGGTATACCAGACAAGTTAGTTAACATCATGAAAGCTTTCTATAATAACACTGAGTCGTGTGTGAGAGGTGGTAAGTCTTGTAGTTATTGGTTTAGCATTACTGCTGGTGTTGGACAAAGGTGCATTTTGTCTCCTTTTCTCTTTAGTTTGGTTATTGATTATGTTACTCTTTCATTCGAGCTGTTGATGAAACTGGTAGTACAGTAGGTTTGGTTATACACAGAGAGAAAACTAAAGTGATGAAGATTGGTCAGGCAGGCTGTGATTCAGTTAATCTGAATGGTTGCAGTCTTGAGCAGGTGTCACAGTTTAATTATCTTGGGAGCTATGTAACAGATAATGGTGATGTGCGGCATGAGATTAAAAGACGAATAGGGATTGCTGCCGGACTTTTAAGAACCTATGAAGAGTGTAGAGAAACAGGCGTATACACCTAAAGACTAAAATTAGACTGTATATTAATTTGGTTCTTTCTAGGGTTAGTTATGGTAGTGAAACCTGGAAGCTTTGTAAACAAATAACAGGAAACTAGATGCTTTTGATTCTAAATGCTTACGCAGTATCTTGGGCATTAGGTGGTTCAAATTTGTAACTAATGATGGCGTTAGGCAAAGGAGTTGTCAACCTCCTTTAAGCAGCATATTGTGGTGAGAGAGACTCCGTTGGTTTGGCCATGTTTCCCGTATGGATGATTACAGATTGGTAAATAGGGTTATGAACAGTGTGCCTAAAGTCCTCAGAAAGAGGGGGAGATCTAGGATGCTGTGTGCAGACAATGTCAAACAGGACCTTGTCTGAATTGGTGTGCAGTGGCCAGATGCAGCAGATGTAGCTCAGGACAGACTTGCTTGAAGAACTAAATTGCACAGTCTGGTTGGACCTCCGTAGCCCACGGCTGCTTGATGATGATGATGATGATGATGATGATGATGATGATGATGATGATGATGATGATGATGATGAAGGGCATCTACAGTTTTGTGTTTCACTGCTCTTATATTGCTCTTACTAAAGGATTTTGGATCATGCATATCTTTTTGATACTAGAGATAATTCCCTTCACAGTGCTGTTTTTTTTTTTTGAAAAACTACGTATCTCCTTTTGCAAGCTCCCATTCCACATCATTTGTCCTTTTTAAACAAGCTGCAAAAACAAGTAGGAAGAACTAAAATAGTCGCAAGGATCGAATTGGTAGTTGTAGAAGTTTGCAGATAGAGTTGGCAGAAAGTTCTGTAGTTTTCACATGTATGTGAAAACATACAGTGATTCAGTGAGTGTACATGGAGAGTGATATTCACTGATGATCTTAATGGAAACTCTTTCAACAAAATTTAAATTCTTTTATATTGCTCATTGTTTTGAAAATTTTTTTCAGACAGAAGTGAAGTCTGAAAAAAGAACAATTTTGTAAGTGTTCGAATGAAAAACTATATACGTTTATCAAAAGTTTTGTGAGGTCATTCAGACTATGATGTTTTCTGTATCAACTTAGCGTGTAGAAATTGCCAACATTCTTCGCCAGTACATCCAGTGAAGCGCTGAAGAACATGAACGAATCATAATTTAAATTTGGCCGAATTTTGTGCATTACTCTAATAATCCTACGCATAAGTATATAGTAGTATACAGCATTCATTTTTGTAGTTTGCAGAATGCACGAAATTTGCCTTCTTTAGGTACATTTCCACAATTTATTTTCACTGTAAAGTGTTCGTAAAGTCCATTGAGATTTTGGACTAATACTGGAATTACTTATATATATATATGATAAATTATATTTCTATATATGTGATAAAATTTAATTCCATTTGTTTTGCATTTGTTCGGCATGACCTTTAAATGTCCCCTTCAAGTGATCATGGCACCTTACTTTATCAGTTCCCAGAGCTTTTCCACAATGTGACAACATTTTGCATATCAAATATCCGACAATCAAACTAAGTGATTTGAATATTTTTCCTCAACTGTGATATTTTTGAATTCGATCAATTAATTCAAAAAATTGTTCTGTTACGTTTTCAAATCCTTGCTTCCTGGTTTTAGTTTCCCTTCTGGCCAAACAATAAAATATACAAGTCCCGACTGTAGTAAATGTTTAGTTCTTATTCTACGTGGAATAATCTGGAATATTTTTGAGAAACACTCGAAGTTTATTTGTATTATAGATCCATGCCTCAATCTATTTTTATTTCAAACAAATTTTATACTTTTTATTTCGGGGAAATTGACAGTCTGAAACGTATATGATCCGCAATCATTGAGGTGGTTCTTTCACAAATTTCCGCTGGAGAAACTGTATACGGACAAGGAAATGATCTGTCATCATGTCTCAACCGATATGTTGTAATCCTGATAAAATGTTTAATGTAACAGTAACGGGATCATTTTTCAGAGTAAAATTGTATATATATATATTTTTAACACGATTCTCTTAGGTATATAATATTTCCAAATCATCATTTTTAGAAACAAATAAAGTAATAAAAATGTTATTTAATTCCTCGAAAATAGGGATTTTGATCGATAGTTGCTGGATAGATCAATGATATGCCTAAGATATTTTCGACTTCGCTATATTTTTCAACACGTTCCAGATGACCTTTACACATATGGAAAGAATATGGAATATATAAAGCTGATAATACTGACCATAGGAAGCATTTGCTGTCAGATTTCTGACATCACTATTCGCGCCATTCCCTTGGGCGTGTCTCATTGGAAATCTGTCAAACGCTATGTCAACATGCATTGCCACAGGCATTGTCTTAAAGAAACAATTTACAGGTGACAAAATAGTCCCTGAAGTCGAATGTATGAACGTTTTTAAAATTATTCTGAAGACAATGGTATAATCTACAGAATACTGCAATCTACGACTGATCAAAGAATCATCTTTCCACAACCAATAATTTTCGAGATCTCGGTGCACACAACAATATTAAATATAAATAAATACCCCCTCAAGCAGCTGCTTGCCACAGACGTCTGACAGGAGCCTGCCACTTTATATGCCATAGTAGAAGGTCTGTGAGGATGGCAGGACCTCAGCAGAAAAACAACACAAATATCCATGCCTTACCCAGGGTTGGAACATTTGAGTTTTTAACTCTGTTTATATGCACGTTTCTAGTTTCATTTTTCAGCAGCAACATCGGATGAGCATATATAATTGAAACTACACTAGAGAGGAGTTCTGGTCTGTGCTGGGGTCAAAAAGTTCAACGGGCTTTGGGCGGGCTCCAGTCTAATCTCAGCAGATTAATCTCAGCAGATAAACGACACAAACGTCCATGCCTTATCTGGGGCTCAGAACCCAGGTCCCTTAGATCAGTAGTCAAGCTCGTTAACCAATAGGCCACGAGACGGCTATAATATTAATAAGTATAATCTAAGATTACCATTTTTACCAAACCCTTTCCCGTGTCCAGGATTTTTAAGGGTATGCTGAACATAAGATTATTTTCAATTGCCTTGAAAAAAACCTTGGTACGGCACATACCGTCGTAGTGATAAAGCAATCTCTGTGGACATGAGCAGCGTGTGTGCATTGGTGGTAATTTGGGTTTTGACTCTCTTTTTCTGTATATTTGCATCAAAGTAGTTTTGTAGAAGAAACAGGTTCTCTTTCTTTAAAACTAAAAGTTGGTTTGTCGCATTGAAAACAACATTATCTGTGCAATAGTGTCTCCGAAAACCAAAAATGCACGAATTGATTGATAATTCCATCGCTTGCTGATTAATGTCTTATTTCAGGTTTATTCTTTTGTGGTTGCAGATCGAAAATAAGAGTTTCTCTATCCTAACAAACTGCAACGACTTTGGTATCGTTTTACTCAATTGCAGTTAGCACTGCGTTTTCACCAAATTCTTCAAAGACATTGAAAGAAAAATTATTTTATCCTTTTGCGATTCGATTATGCTTCCGAATCATTTTATCCTTTAACGATTTCGAGGTTTCAAAGATAAAAGTTGGGAGAGGAGGAGTGCTCTTTCAACTTAAACTCCTCCCTGAATACGCGCATGTTGTAACTAACGCAACTTGGATATAAAGCTCCATTTTATAAACAATATATAATTGTTTTTATCTGAAACCAATTGCAGGATATATTGCGAAAAAATGGTAATAATGTTAATAATACGAGAGTACTGCTCACTTTTTGCGTAATAGAAATTTAATTTGAAGATGAAATTTTTAAGTCTACTTGAAAGATACAGTATATTACAGTTGGACTAGGTTGATCACGTGATATTTTGGCGTGGTTTGCCTTGTGCCTTTCACTAACCCCCTTCAGAAAGAGTATAACGAACCGAGCGCGCAAGAGAGCCATACAGTGTGCACGTTAAAGAACTCTCTGGATGGGTTGGGTTGTTTGGGTTGTTTTACCTCTGAGCGGCACTTTTTTGCACACCAAGGGCTAAATGGCCAGGTCACATGGACCCCGAAGGCTCAGAGAAGGTTGGGGGAGGGGACCCACTGGAACAGCTGTTGGGAGACAGATGGTAGCCTCCCGTCAAGGCCATCCAGCGTGTTCTTTAACGTGCACAGGGTATGACTCTCCCGCACACGGGGCCACGGCTTAACGTCCCATCCGACGGACGGCGGCCTTTCCAAGCCCACCGGTGTCCCCTACTGACCGTGGGCAGGGCGGGGAATTTTGCGGAGATAAATCTCAACGCTGACCCAGCTGGGACTCGAACCTGGGAACTACAGATTACGAGCCACTCTCTGGATGGTATTGACCGAAGGCTACCATATGTCTCCTGACAGCTGTCCAGTGGGTTCCCTTCCTTCTGTGAGCCCTTGATATCTTTGTCACCTGATCATTTTGAGTAATAGGAGCAAAAATAGGACTCTCAGACAACCCAAAACAACATAGACAACCCCGTGGGTCCTATTTAATGACATCAGTGATCGTCACCTAATTTTTCCCAATGTGTGACAAGAAGTTTCCTCCCGACATTTATATGAGTATAATTTCTGAGCAAAGAGATTCTCAGTGAATAATATATTAACTTCAAAAGAATAAATGTAAACCTAGGAAAATGCTCTAAAAGCTGCGAACTAAAAATTATTTTTAACATTTTATTTAATTTTTCCATGGTTTAAACCCAAAAAAGGGACTTTATTATATCCTACTTTATCGAAAAGACAAATATTTATTTAAGAAAACAACTCTTTTACATAATATATCAAAAAACATTACTCGCTCTTTCATTTCGCCAAAAAAAATGCACATTTCCTTCTTTGGAGTTGATGTTTGGTATTAAACTGCATTGCTTGCAGAAGGAACATTAGGCAACGATGTTGCTAGGAGCTAGGTGGGAGGCTGACAGATGGTAAAATCACCTTCGCTACTGCAACTAGAAAAAATATCCAAACTATAACAACATAAAAAGAAAACAGAGTAACACTGTTATTAATCTCAAGGTAGAACTTCATTCTGAATCTTATGTTTCATGGACTCACGGATTCACGGAGCGTGCAGTGGCTGTCACGTAGAAACAGATTGATTAGATGTACTAACATTTCTCAGGATGTATGAGTAAGGAGAGCAGGACAGGCATTGCTTTTCCTGCAAAGCAAAGGAGTCTGAAGAATAAATATTTTTTGAGCACAATATATTGTTTAGCAGAGTAAAAGGGTTCATGAATCAGCTCCGGTAACATCGGAATGCTGATAGATCCTCAATCTTGTAAATTCTAGTTTTGGTTATTTATTTTTACTCTCTAAACATCTGCTGAGAAGTCATCATTTGTCTTTATCGATTTCGTATTCTTTTACGAGGTTATCTGTCACTCAATGCTTGCACTTTACTCTTTAAAGAAATATTTGAATAAAAATTTATTTTTCTCCGCTTTCACTCACAGTTTTTTTCAAACTTTGTAAAATAATTCCTTTGCAATTCTCATATTAATCATTGCTTAATTAAATACTTCATGATTGAAAGCTTATATCTCGACTATAGTCTTATTTATGCGATATTCGTTTTAACGATAATCCAAATTGAATCTTAATCTACCTCTAAAGGCCAAGAGGAGAATCTCAAATTAGAAATGAAGATTTCAAATTTCACGAATTTCGGAGGGGGTTGGGTGGGGTGGGGGATCTCAGAACTATATTATTATAACAGCTGTTGTTAAAGAAAGGTACATGCGTATTTCTTATTGCAACTATATTTCGGATCTCGTGTTAGATATTTCAGTTGATTTTGTTTGAAAACTAGAGTTTAGGGATTCGATTGTGTTGGGTTGTTTTTCCTTTGTTCGACACTTTTTTTCGCATAATGAGCTAAATGGTTGAGAATTTTTATTTCGTGATTGATTTACGACATATGGGATAGAGAAGAATCCTAGATGTTACTCCTAGCTTTTAGAGTCCTTCTCATACAAAGAGATGCCCTACTAAGACCGAAGTCACTGTTGAACGCTGCCTCAGTTAGAGCTAGGTAATCACTACGATAACACAGCACATAAAGTTGCCTTGCTGGAATAGTGGCTAGCTTCCTAACTACTATATCCGTTAAGGCTTAAAAGTTGGAAAGGAGACAGGGACCCACTGGACAGCTTATTCAGAGACAGATGGAAATCTTCCTTCAAGGCCATCCAACGTGTTCATTAATGTTCGCAGGATATGGCACTTCTGCACACGGAGCCATGGCTTTACGTCCCATTCGATGGTTGGCGGCATTTCCAATCCTAACGGTGTTCTATTTCTCACCGAGTGCAGAACAGAGTCATCGAAGATTTATCTCAACTATGACACAGTTGGGACTCGAATCTAGGAGCATCAGATTACGAGCCTGGATCGCTATCGGCCAAAGCCTCGCAGCCACAGTCTGTCAACTTACAACGGACTATTTTCCTATTTCGTCAACAGTGAATATATATCCGTATCATAATGAAAGGTGCTTATCTCTTTGAAGAGGCTATACAAAAATTAGTCTAGGGCTAAAATTGCTTTAGATATTGGTGTTGATTTTGTTACAGTTGGAGATTTGAAAGCGAAATCATTTCAACATACCATAGCGAACCAATGTAGGCACTTCAGTTATAATTCAAGATACTACAGGGAATCAATAGCACTTCATTTATCTCGAACACTTTCCAATCTCTAATAAGGTTCTGCTGTATACTATTAGAGACCTATTGTCCGAAGTTGATTTTCGAAAACAATATATGATATTACTGATTATTTTAAGAATTACTTAAGAATGTTTTTACTGTTCTTTGTTTCGTAATTTGAAAAGGACGACTCCTAAAATTTAATGTATAGCAATCTAATTGTTTTGGATTTCAATATGCGATAAAACTGCAGTCCATTTTCATTAAATCTAGAAGGACTCTTTAAAAGTTTAATGTGGTTTCTTTCTCTCAGTATTTTACAATATAAAAACCGATTGTCGAAACAGGCACATTGCTTCACGTACACCTGGAAATGTGTATATAACTGGCGTACCCCTTATATAGATAGATAAAACTATAGTTATAGTATAATAATGCCAACTTAGCGACTTTGTTACTAGATCTAGTGACTTTTGAACTCTCACGGCGTACAGTCGCTCAAAAAAGTATCCGAACACTATGGTTGATTACAGAATTCAAAAAAAAAATCTGGCAACGATTTTTTTTAGAAAATAGTGATCTGGCAACCTTCGTGTCACGTGACACGAAGGTTGCTAAACTTCGTGTCACGTGACACGAAGCTGCCAGATCACTAATTTCTAAAAAAATCGTTGCCAGATATTTTTTCTGAATTCTGTAATCAACCATAGTGTTCGGATACTTTTTTGAGCGACTGTACCCCAAAACAATAAAAAAAACCTGTTCCAAAAAACCCTGTTCTAGATAATGACACTCCACTACATAAGTAAATTTAATCCAAAACAGAAGATTTACTAGATGAGAGCACCTACGTTAAACTTATAATTGATAGATTACGATTAGTACTTTTATCAATTGGGATTGGTAATGTTCCTATGCAGGTGTGTAATTAAACAATCTTCCATTTTGTCTTTAAAAATTTCTTCTGTTTCCTCAGACCAGTGGTTCTCAAACATTTATGCTTCACATAGTCTCTGGAAATGTGTATGTAACTGGCGTACCCCTTGTATAGATAAATAAAACTATAGTTGTAGCATAACAATGGGAGTAAAATAAAGCAAATAATATGTAACATATATCTAGCGACTTTTGAGCACCCATGGCGTACCTCAAAATATTTTACCGCGTACCCCACGTTGAGAACAAGTTGTTCTACAAAATGAACAATTAAAATTTTATTTTTTGACGTTCACCAATTGGTATTAGGTTAAAACTCTGCATGGGAAATGTTATTTTACCTCAGAACTAGGGAATTGCTCAACTTCTAGTATTTGAGCATAAGGTTAGTATAAGAGCAAAAATAATAACCTGTAGAAAAGAATAACAGTTATTTACCGCAAATTAAACACATGGAAAAGACTCGTTAGCCTTATAATTCCATATAACAATTGTTTCTTTTTGTATTGTTTTCATTTTTATATGATTATTAATTAGTTACCGTATGATAAAATGTTTTAGATATTAAATTTTATTGCACAGACATTGGAACAATGTATTAAGCCGTGTGATTCATTTTGCAATCCCATCCACCAATTAAGCAGAGCCCTTTATTTAGAGTTAAAAGAGATTCTTACTCAGCTTCTTAATCTCTATAATTTAATGTGAGAATATAGCATCAGCATTATTGCTCACTCCTACTGATCCTTTACAGCAGTGGTATGCAAACGTTTTTGATTACGACTCTTATATCAGCAAAAAATAATAGCATGCGCTCCCAATACGTATGAAGTTATATATAGATATATATGTTTATTTGTTTTATATATTTATTTATAATTATAAAACTGAAATAGGATGAAAATGAGCATAAAAATAAAATTTAATAGGAACTTTGTGACAGAAGACGTTTCATAAATTCTGAAAATATTGGTTTTACAACTTGTGATACAGCGATTCGATGATCCGGTTCTGAGTTCAGTTTATTTCGATACTTGGTTCAACTGGCTGTCATAGCAGAAAGAGACACCTCACACAGATATGTAGCTCCAAGTGAAAAGAGCGCATCGTTCGCTGTGCTTGCTGAATCTGGGTCCTCATTTTACAATCCCATCCACCAGTTATGCAGAGATTTTACTTGAAATTCGGTTCGTCAAATTGAATCACCCTGATGCCAATGAGCTGTTCTCGGTACTGATCGGAAGATGCTCATCTTTACATTCTTTCCCCAATGGTTTCAAAATCGATTATAATTCTTCACAATTCATTTTTCCCCTGCAAATTAAAAATTTTTTCTAAAAAAATTTAGATTAGAATCGTTAAATTTTCTTCGCGCACCCCATATGGATCTGCACGTGGACCCCAATTTGGAAACTACCGCTTTAGACGCGTAATCAGATGCTATTTTTCCAGCAGTTTCCATCAACAGTGACTAACAGTACCACGGATCTGCTTTTACTTACTGCAGATATCAAATGCTGAACAATAATAATACACATAATTCCTCTATAATAGCGGTGGATGCTTTCTTGAAAACATCCACATAAAGCAAGAGCATAATTTTCCTGTAACATATAACGGAAACAATAAGTTTTATTCCGCAGTAATTTTAAAGTAACTATATTTTTTAATTTTAAATACATGACATTATGTTCCGAAATGTAGTATGTCAGAGAGGTATTTCTGCAAATATGCTGTGTATGACAATAATTTGTTTAAAATGTGTTTGTTTGCCATACAAAGAAAAGGATGACAAATGAAAGTGAATGAAATGAATGGATTTGCAGAACACAAAACCTTAAGTTCTACACTTGTGCTTTGCTTTCAGTTTATATAGGCACTAGAATCACTTGTTGAATGATTTACCTTATTATCTCAATGGATTGCAAAGGTTTGCGACGATCAAGTTAAGCAATTTGGGATCAATATGGAGGAAGACCAAGAGAGAAAGGATCAGAGACTTTGTAACGTTCTACAAGCTTTGGCATCCAATCTAAAAATTTCCGAGCCTTCCCAGCCCACTACATAAAGATGAAGTGTTCTTATCGTAGGCATGCATCCTCACCCCCGTCTAAGATTTTTATTCTTTTCATACTTAATGATGTTTCCAGTGACCAGACTCATTTTGTTTGAATTTTTGTGCAGTGGCGGATTACTGCACATGCGCCCGAGGACTCGATATTCAAGGGGGCTGAACGAAGCTTAATCTGAACGAAGGCACAGTTGAGACTCGAACCTGCGAACGTCATTTACGAGCCTGACGCGATACCGACTGAGTCAATCTCGTGCCAAGAGAAGTTGAAGATAAATACCTTGTAGCCTATGACACTTTTTAAGTCACAAGAGTTGGGTTGCACAAATGGGCTAATGGCCAGGTCACAAGGACCCCGAGGGCTCAGAGAAGGTTGGGGGAGGAGACCACTGTAACAGCTGTTGGGAGACAGATGGTAGCCTCCCGCTGTCAAGGCCATCCAGCGTGTTCTTTAACGTGTACAGGTTATGGCTCTCTATCGCACACAGAACCACGGCTTTAAGTTACATCGGACGGACGACTGTCTTTCCAAACCCTCGGTGTTCCCTTCTGATCGTGGGCAGGGCGGGGAGTTGTGCACAGATAAATTTTAACGCTGGCCCAGGCGGGACTCGAACCTGGGACTGTTTTTTTTTCAATTCTGGCGCGCTATCGATTTAATCAATTTCACTCCAAGAGAAGTACGAAGATAAATGTTTTGTGGCCTATGAGACTTGTTACTCAGAAGTTTCAATTTATTTCCTGTCTGGTTACGATTAGAACTCGGGTGGGAAAGATATTCCGCAACTTCTCTTTTCACAAAATCCACAAATTGGCACTTGAGAAGCGAAAAACAATAGGAAGATAAATACCTCAGCAGAAAGGAAAAAAAAAATTAAGAACTCTTCATCTGAGATTCGAACCCTGATCCCTCTATCAACGCTGATAATTATTACGAAAGACATTTCTCTGAACCTCATTCTTTCACAGACCTTCTTAGAATACGACCACACAGGGAGCGTTTTAAACATTTTAAACGTTTTCAAACATTCCAGTGTCTTCAAACAAAACCATTGCTAGCAAAGGAGGTGGACTCAAGGTTGGGTTGGGTTATTTTACCTCTGAGCTTATTTTCCATTGGTTGGGTTATTACACCATGGGCTAAATGGCCAGGTCGCAAGGACGCCGAAGGCTCAGAGAAGGTTGGGGGAGGGGACCCACTGGAACAGCTGTTGGGAGACGGATGGTAGCCTCCCGTCAAGGCCATCCATCGTGTTCTTTAACGTGCACAGGGTATGGCTTCCCGCACACGGACCACGGCTTAACGTCCCATCCGATGGACGACGGCCTTTCCAAGCCCATTGGTGTCCCCTACTGACCGTGCGCAGGGCGGGGAATTTTGCAGAGATAAATCTCAACGCTGAGTCAGTTGGGACTCGAACCTGGGAATTACAGATCACGAGCCTGGCGCGCTATCGACTGAGCCCACCCCCCCCCAAAAAAAAAAAAAAAAAAAAAATTAGAAGAAAATATTCACCTCTTGAGAATAACTGTGCTAGATTTCGAAGAAAATGGTTTTTAATTTTTTGTATTTTGCATTATTTAACAGCAGTAATTCGTACTAATCGGAGATTAGAAAATCATCCGTTAGTACGGTAACCTTTATTACGAAAAGGCTTCGTAAATCGTACTTTAGTGCATCGCACCTTCGGGATTTATCTGATGAAATTATTTGCAGTATTTTTAAAAACAGGACAGGGTGCATCCTGGTTGTTTACAAAAGCGCCGGGTCGAAGCCATGTTCAATTCTGGTTGGACCACACCTCGCCCACGCCACCAGGGGAAGGGACGAGAAGGCCTAGTGTTCGATTTGCCTGTAATGATTTGTTCGGAAAAAATCTAGTCAGTTAAGTTGCATGTGAACATTTTATAATCTTTTGTAATGGATAAGGGAATTTTGAAGAAAATAAAACGATATATAAAGTCACTCGAATAAATATTCGGACACTGGCGATGGCTGTTCGTGTCGTTTTTCTGTTGAGGGCCTGCCATCCTCTCAGACCTTCTACTATGGCATATAAACTGAAAGGCTCCTGTCAGACCTCTGTGGCAAGCAGCTGCTTGAGGAGGTATTTATGTTTTTTTTTATTTTATGATTGGCGGAACCAAGGCCGGACTTACGCCCAAACTTCTCTGTGTCTTCGGGGTTTCGCACCCAATGACCATTTAACCCATTGTGTACAAATAAAGTGCCGATCAGAGGTAAAACAACCGAACAAATCACCCCTTGAAGACGCTTGGTCGAATAAGTATTGAATGGAATTATTGAAAACTATATGTCAGAAAACAAATATAAAAGAATTACGAGTTTTATTATTCTTTTTGGAATTGTGTTAATTTAGTGTATGCGGTTCCTATTGACATTAGGAACACTCGAAGAATACATCCACATCCAGCATACAACCAGTGATTGTGAGAATATATTTAATTCAAATTGAATTCTTTATCACAATACTACTTCATCAGAATAGTGGTCCTATTCGAGCTCAGATGCTCTGAGCCGAAAAACAAATCGAAACCAATTCTGACTTAGTCGTCTAATTGCATTTAGCGTTCGTTATTCTCCTATGCGACATAAAAAACGTTGAGTGAATTGCCTAACCTTGAATTCAGACAGGTACCTGGCACTATATGGTTCTTCGTGGCATTATCAAATGCCACAACGAATATGAACAAGAATCATATAGTCCACGAAGAGGTAAGCCAGGGAATGAAAATAAAGTAAAAAAAAAGGCAGTTTTTTAAAAATGCCAAAATTCCCTTGTGATCTCTGTTCACTGCCTCAGTCAGCCAAACGGGATTGCTTACGTAATCTCTAATGCTGCTGTATGAATGCGTATGAAAATGAAGGAATTTTAAAAAAATGAATTCCTTCGGTCAGTTCCATACGTCCAGCGTTCCACGGAGATCCCCTAGGAGTTGCTTCAATCAATACTTTATAATTGGTATAGTCGTGATATATATATACATATATATATACATATATGCCTTATAACAGTGGCTTTCAATGCCGAATGAAGCTGCTTCCGAAACCCCTGTTCAGCAAAGTTTAGTCCATTGAATTCAGGTCGGTGCAACTGGGTAACTCATGTAAGTCATTTTTTCTTTGAAATCGTTCATTACTTTAATTTCTCTCTCATATCACTAATATCAATCAATTAATTGGATTTAGCATTTATTATTATAGAATATCTTAACCTAACGGTTCTGTCAGTTACCCTCAGACAGACACGGGACAATTTTCTGTAATATTAAATTATAATAATATTGCTGAAATATGTCATCTAGTCTTGTTACAGTGTTGTGATCTGACCAAGAAATGCACAGAATGATGCATAAAACAAATTCTAAAATTTCATTAATGTTTTAGAGGGTTTTGTGGATCCCTTTACCTCTGATTATTGTCCTACGTTCTATGCCTCATTCTATGCTTCTGTTGGGATACCATAACAAATGTTCCTTATATACAATCTTGTTAACAATGCATTCACAATACGAATTGTTTCCGATTGCATCTCTTTCAAAGAAAGCTGCTGGAAATTACAGGGTTAATTATTAACAATGTAAAATGTACACTGTTCCTTACATTGGAGATTGACTCATTCAGTAGAGCACTTAGCCTGTAAAATCTTATTCATTCGTTCGAGTCTTCATTCTGATTTTACCAAAAAAGTGGTGACAGATGAATTTGTTAAAGGCTGCCTTCTGTCGGATGGGACGTTTAGCCTTTCACCGATATTCCGCTAAAGCTTTAATAATCACCCTGAATGAACTTGACAATAGGTTTTCATCTGTGTAATGCTTAGTCCATATTATGCAAAAAAGTGTGGCTTAAAGGTAAAAAGAACAAAGTTTACTTCAATTTAGATTACGTCACATTTGCCACTCGTTAAAGCTACACACGCACACTACACTGCACACGCTCCAGTTTGCTGTGTACGGTAACTACACACACTCAATATTTCCGTCAGTGAGCCCACACGTTCCAGGTCTTTGTGAGCTCACACGATCCAGTGTGCTGTGAACATTAACCGCAACCGCTCCAGTTTGCTGTGAACGATAACTGCACACGCTCAATATTTCCGTGAGTGAGCCCACACGATCCAGGTCTTTGTGAGCTCACACGATCCAATGTGCTGTGAACATTAACCGCAACCGCTCCAGTTTGCTGTGAACGGTAAATGCACACGCTCCATATTCATTGCAGTATATATTCATACGCATTATATATATTAAAAAAATATCCGAACACTATAGTTGATTACAGAATTCAGGAAAAATATCTGGAGCTTGTACAACAACTGTGCACGCTCCAGTTACCGTTCACAGCAAACTGGAGCGTGTGCAGTTACTGCACACGCTCCAGTTGCATATCCTCCCAACAGTTGTTCCAGTGGGTCCCCTCCCCCAACCTTCTCTGAGCCTTCGGGGTCCTTGTGACATGACCATTTAGTTAATGGTGTGCAAAAAAAATGTGCCGCTCAGAGGTAAAACATCCCAACCTTAAAAATGGGGCACAACAGAAGTGCTTTCATTGGACAATCCATCGCTTACTAAGATGTTCAAGTACCGACATTGTCAACAATCGCGACTCGGAGACGTTATTTCGTAAACAATGGCAGGTTGGGTTGTTTTACCTCTGAGCGGCACTTTTTTGTACACCATGGGCTAAATGGCCAGGTCACATGGACCCCGAAGGCTCAGAGAAGGTTGTGGGAGGGGACCCACTGGAACAGCTGTTGGGAAACAGATGGTAGCCTCCCGTCAAGGCCATCCAGCGTGTTCTTTAACGTGCACAGGGTATCACGTCCCATCCGACGGACGGCGGACTTTCTAAGCCCATCGGTGTCCCCTACTGACCGTGGGCAGGGCGGGGAATTTTGCGGAGATAAATCTCAACGCTGACCCAGCTGGGACTCGAACCTGGGAACTGCAGATTAAAACAGTGGCAGGAACAACTAATCGTCCGTATTTACATTATTATTCATATTCATTGTTCGTTCAGACCCAGAAACACGACAATTTATTTCTTTTTGGACTTCTTTTTTCTGCGTAGTAATATTTTAACTGCACAATAGGAATTCATAATTATCTGTAATAACATATTGCATATGACGAATATTTCCCATTATTATGAAAAGGACAATTTTTTTAGCAGTACCGGAACAAAACGGGCACAAAACAATTTGAGAATGGGTTAAAACCTGAAGTTGAATTATTTACCTCTGAGCATTTCTGCGAAAAACTCCCCGCCCTGCCCACGTTCAGTAGAGGACAACGATGGACCTGGAAAGGCCACATAGGTAATGATTGGTTTGTAGGAGAGTACGTAAATCCATATTTCAAATACTCAATACTGTACTGCCGGCATTTCTTTTTAGATGTAGATTCAGACATTTTCAAATACAAATTAACTTCTCAATAGATTTATAGATAGTTATTAAAATAATGTTTATAATGACTTCTAACATTTATCACTCACGACTATTTATCACGGCGAAGCACATAAAAATAATAAAACATTCCTAGAGCTATCGCTTTTATAGATTTGATTTTGTGCACGCATTAACTTGTATGTTTGCGATGCCGGCGCACTTGCTCCGTAAACAAGTCATTTCAAGCTCCCATATTCTTGTCGAAACACGATAAATTGCATGAACCGCGTGTTTGCCTACCAATTTGCAAGGACTTGTCACCGTCAATTTATTCTAAACTAAAACAAATTAGGTATAGCTATACCTAATGCTAATTTAAAAATGCTCATTAACGCGATAACAATAAGATAATTTACATAGCTAGATAAAATATTTAGTCATGAAAACAGGCATTTTCAAAGTATTTTATTATTTAAAAAAAATAATTATAAAAAAATATTAAATATAATAAATTTATTATTATTATTATATTATTATTGCAACAAGGTTGATTTCCCTATCAGGACGGACACACATGTCCAACATGATAAGCCTGATATAGTAGTGCATGTTAAGGTATTGAATGAGATTACAATTATTGAAGTAGGAATAACATCTCAGGATCACCTGCAGACAGTAGAGGTTGAAAAGAAGAGGAAGTATGATCTGCTGGCTAATGAGTTGAGCCTAATTCAGAAGTGTAATATTAATATTATACCTTATGTTCTGACGTGGGATGGTATTGTAACTACGTACCATAAAGCATACTCAAAGCGACTTGGAGTGGGAAAACATATTGAAGCTGATATCCAATCTGTGATCTTGAAGAGAACTTTTGAGAGCATCTCAGTCGACTTCAGACGTACCAGTACGCTAGTAGGCGGTAGCAGGGAACTTATTGTCCAAGCTGCAGTTGAAAAGCTGTACATGACGGATGAGGTAGTGGATGACCAGAATCACCAGTAAGACACCACAGAATAGAAGAGATAAAAAGGTTGTCACAGAAAATTACATTAAATTTATTTATTTATTTGACCGCCCCTCCTGACTGCCTCAACGCCCCCCATTTGCCTCTGGGTCCGCTACCGCCCCCATAGAAGGCTCCAGCGCCCACTGGGGGGCGATATCGCCCCCGTTGGGAATCTATGCTTTACATGTTTGGGTTGTTTTATCTCAGAGCGGCAATTTTTGTACACCATGGGCTAAAAGGGCAGGTCACATGGATCCCGAAGGCTCAGAGAAGGTTGGGGGAGGGGACCTACTGGAACAGCTGTTGGGAGACAGATGGTAGCCTCCCGTCAAGGCCATCCAGCGTGTTCTTTAACGTGCACAATCTATGGCTCTCTCGCACACGGGGCCACGGCTTAACGTCCCATCCGACGAACGGCGGACTTTCCAAGCCCACTGGCGTTCCTTACCGACCGTGGTCAGGGCGGGGAGTTTTGCGAACGTTCAAAGGTAAAACAACCCAACTTGGCCATGAAGGATGCTTTATAAAAGTCCTACATTAAGGTCCATATGAATGAGTCTAATCCATTAGGAAAGTTACCTTGATCCATTAATTTTTAAAAGTAGGCTCTTTTTTTCATTGAAATCTCCACGAATCATTTTCTTTACACCTTTTTCTCGTTCTTAATGCGATTCCCCTTCCAATGGGAATGACCTTTTCCTCTTTCGGATGCATTCTCAGTTGACGTCATTAAGGTCGATTCCTTGGCCCTCGCTCACTTCATGTCAATTCGCTGCATTCCAGGTGGAGCTGTTGCTTCAACTAAATTATTAAACCAGGTCGATCTCTCGAGGGCACTGGAAAGAGTTGGGTTGGGTTGTTTTACCTCTGAGCGGCACTTTTTTTGCTCACCATGGGCTAAATGGCCAGATCACAAGGAATCCGAAAGCTCAGAGAAGGTTGGGGAAGGGGACCCACTGGAACAGCTGTTGGGAGACAGATGGTAACCTCCCGTCAAGGCTATCCAATGTGTTCTTTAACGTGCACAGGGTTGAGTTGGGTTGTTTTACCTCTGAGCGGTATTTTTTTGCATACCATGGGCTAAATGACCAGGTCACAAGGATCCCGAAGTTCATAGAAAGTTGGAGGAGGGGGACCCACTGGAACAGCTGTTGGGAGACAGATGGTAACCTCCCGTCAAGGCTATCCAATGTGTTCTTTAACGTGCACAGGGTTGAGTTGGGTTGTTTTACCTCTGAGCGGCACTTTTTTGCACACCATGGGCTAAATGGCCTGGTCACATGGACCACGAAGGCTCAGAGAAGGTTGGGGGAGGGGACCCATTAGAACAGCTGTTGGGAGACAGATGGTAGCCTCCCGTCAAGGCCATCCAACGTGTTCTTTAAAGTACACAAGGGTATAGCTCTCTCACACTCGGACGCACGTCTTAACGTCCCATCCTACGGATGGCGGCCTTTCCAAGCCCATCGGTGTCCCCTATTGACCGTGGGCAGGGCGGGGAATTTTGCGGAGATAAGGCTCAACGGTGACCCCATTTATCCCGTTGTATGCAAAAAGGTGACTCTCAGAGGTAAAACAACAATCCAATCAGGATTCTTCTTTCACAAGGCGTTAACGTCCCCTGATGGCTGATATCCTCCGAGATCCAGAAATCCTTAATCCATCTTTAAGCAGTGGTAGGAAAAAAACTTCCACTTTCAAGTTCCCACAATCTTGTTTCCTGAACGAGAAATTCTAATTGTTCATATTTTCGTGACCCGCAAATTAATGAATCGCGTTGCCCACTGCCCCATCTCATGACGTGAAAAGTGACGATGACCTGAAAGGGAAATCGAGGGAAAATCACAATGCACGAAAGCACGAAAAGTGTTGGCCCTGAATCAATTCATCTGACATGTCGTAAAGGCCGAAGCAAACTCTTTCTCGTATCAAAGGTTTAGACCCTGTGACAGACTTACAACAGGAAATGATTTTGTAACGGTGACGTAAGAAGGAAAAGTGGTCTCTGACTGAATTATTGAGAGAAAAGCTTTGTTTACGGGCAATTGTAACGAAGATCATAACTCAAACTAAGATCATAATCCCATTGCTAAAATGGGGCGCTCCAGGCTCTTAATCTGTAGTTCCCAGGTTCGAGTCCCAGCTGGGTCAGCGTTGAGATTTATCTCCGCAAAATTCCTCGCCCTGCCGACGGTCAGTAGGGGACACCGATGCGCTTGGAAAGGCCGCCGTCCGTCGGATGGAACGTTAGGCCGTGGCCCCGTGTGCGAGAGAGACCTTGTGCACGTTAAAGAACAAGCTGGATGGCCTTGACGGGAGGCTACCATCTGTCTCCCAACAGCTGTTCCAGTGGGTCTCCTCCCCCAACCTTCTCTGAGCCTTTCAGGATCCTTGTGACCTGGCCATTTAGCCCATGGTGTGCAAAAAAGTGCCGTTCAGAGGTGAAACAATCCAACCCATTATTAAACTAGCTCATTCGCTTTAAGTGTTCTTATCGTAGGCATGCATCCTCACCCCCGTCTAAGATTTTTATTCTTTTCATACTTAATGATGTTTCCAGTGACCAGACTCATTTTGTTTGAATTTTTGTGCAGTGGCGGATTACTACACATGCGCCCGAGGACTCGATATTCAAGGGGGCTGAACGAAGCTTAATCTGAACGAAGGCACAGTTGAGACTCGAACCTGGGAACGTCATTTACGAGCCTGACGCGATACCGACTGAGTCAATCTCGTGCCAAGAGAAGTTGAAGATAAATACCTTGTAGCCTATGACACTTTTTAAGTCACAAGAGTTGGGTTGCACAAATGGGCTAATGGCCAGGTCACAAGGACCCCGAGGGCTCAGAGAAGGTTGGGGGAGGAGACCACTGTAACAGCTGTTGGGAGACAGATGGTAGCCTCCCGCTGTCAAGGCCATCCAGCGTGTTCTTTAACGTGTACAGGTTATGGCTCTCTATCGCACACAGAACCACGGCTTTAAGTTACATCGGACGGACGACTGTCTTTCCAAGCCCTCGGTGTTCCCTTCTGATCGTGGGCAGGGCGGGGAGTTGTGCACAGATAAATTTTAACGCTGGCCCAGGCGGGACTCGAACCTGGGACTGTTTTTTTTTCAATTCTGGCGCGCTATCGATTTAATCAATTTCACTCCAAGAGAAGTACGAAGATAAATGTTTTGTGGCCTATGAGACTTGTTACTCAGAAGTTTCAATTTATTTCCTGTCTGGTTACGATTAGAACTCGGGTGGGAAAGATATTCCGCAACTTCTCTTTTCACAAAATCCACAAATTGGCACTTGAGAAGCGAAAAACAATAGGAAGATAAATACCTCAGCAGAAAGGAAAAAAAAATTTAAGAACTCTTCATCTGAGATTCGAACCCTGATCCCTCTATCAACGCTGATAATTATTACGAAAGACATTTCTCTGAACCTCATTCTTTCACAGACCTTCTTAGAATACGACCATACAGGGAGCGTTTTAAACATTTTAAACGTTTTCAAACATTCCAGTGTCTTCAAACAAAACCATTGCTAGCAAAGGAGGTGGACTCAAGGTTGGGTTGGGTTATTTTACCTCTGAGCTTATTTTCCATTGGTTGGGTTATTACACCATGGGCTAAATGGCCAGGTCACAAGGACGCCGAAGGCTCAGAGAAGGTTGGGGGAGGGGACCCACTGGAACAGCTGTTGGGAGACGGATGGTAGCCTCCCGTCAATGCCATCCATCGTGTTCTTTAACGTGCACAGGGTATGGCTTCCCGCACACGGACCACGGCTTAACGTCCCATCCGATGGACGACGGCCTTTCCAAGCCCATTGGTGTCCCCTACTGACCGTGGGCAGGGCGGGGAATTTTGCAGAGATAAATCTCAATGCTGAGTCAGCTGGGACTCGAACCTGGGAATTACAGATCACGAGCCTGGCGCGCTATCGACTGAGCCCCCCCCCCCCCCCCAAAAAAAAAAGAGAAAAAAAAATTAGAAGAAAATATTCACCTCTTGAGAATAACTGTGCTAGATTTCGAAGAAAATGGTTTTTAATTTTTTGTATTTTGCATTATTTAACAGCAGTAATTCGTACTAATCGGAGATTAGAAAATCATCCGTTAGTACGGTAACCTTTATTACGAAAAGGCTTCGTAAATCGTACTTTAGTGCATCGCACCTTCGGGATTTATCTGATGAAATTATTTGCATTATTTTTAAAAACAGGACAGGGTGCATCCTGGTTGTTTACAAAAGCGCCGGGTCGAAGCCATGTTCAATTCTGGTTGGACCACACCTCGCCCACGCCACCAGGGGAAGGGACGAGAAGGCCTAGTGTTCGATTTGCCTGTAATGATTTGTTCGGAAAAAATCTAGTCAGTTAAGTTGCATGTGAACATTTTATATTCTTTTGTAATGGATAAGGGAATTTTGAAGAAAATAAAACGTTATATAAAGTCACTCGAATAAATATTCGGACACTGGCGATGGCTGTTCGTGTCGTTTTTCTGCTGAGGGCCTGCCATCCTCTCAGACCTTCTACTATGGCATATAAACTGAAAGGCTCCTGTCAGACCTCTGTGGCAAGCAGCTGCTTGAGGAGGTATTTATGTTTTTTTTTATTCTATGCTTGGCGGAACCAAGGCCGGACTTACGCCCAAACTTCTCTGTGTCTTCGGGGTTTCGCACCCAATGACCATTTAACCCATTGTGTACAAATAAAGTGCCGATCAGAGGTAAAACAACCGAACAAATCACCCCTTGAAGACGCTTGGTCGAATAAGTATTGAATGGAATTATTGAAAACTATATGTCAGAAAACAAATATAAAAGAATTACGAGTTTTATTATTCTTTTTGGAATTGTGTTAATTTAGTGTATGCGGTTCCTATTGACATTAGGAACACACGAAGATACATCCACATCCAGCATACAACCAGTGATTGTGAGAATATATTTAATTCAAATTGAATTCTTTATCACAATACTACTTCATCAGAATAGTGGTCCTATTCGAGCTCAGATGCTCTGAGCCGAAAAACAAATCGAAACCAATTCTGCCTTAGTCGTCTAATTGCATTTAGCATTCGTTATTCTCCTATGCGACATAAAAAATGTTGAGTGAATTGCCCAACCTTGAATTCAGACAAGTACCTGGCACTATATGGTTCTTCGTGGCATTATCAAATGCCACAACGAATATGAACAAGAATCATATAGTCCACGAAGAGGTAAGCCAGGGAATGAAAATAAAGTAAAAAAAAGGCAGTTTTTTAAAAATGCCAAAATTCCCTTGTGATCTCTGTTCACTGCCTCAGTCAGCCAAACGGGATTGCTTACGTAATCTCTAATGCTGCTGTATGAATGCGTATGAAAATGAAGGAATTTTAAAAAAATGAATTCCTTCGGTCAGTTCCATACGTCCAGCGTTCCACGGAGATCCCCTAGGAGTTGCTTCAATCAATACTTTATAATTGGTATAGTCGTGATATATATATACATATATATATACATATATGCCTTATAACAGTGGCTTTCAATGCCGAATGAAGCTGCTTCCGAAACCCCTGTTCAGCAAAGCTTAGTCCATTGAATTCAGGTCGGTGCAACTGGGTAACTCATGTAAGTCATTTTTTCTTTGAAATCGTTCATTACTTTAATTTCTCTCTCATATCACTAATATCAATCAATTAATTGGATTTAGCATTTATTATTATAGAATATCTTAACCTAACGGTTCTGTCAGTTACCCTCAGACAGACACGGGACAATTTTCTGCAATATTAAATTATAATAATATTGCTGAAATATGTCATCTAGTCTTGTTACAGTGTTGTGATCTGACCAAGAAATGCACAGAATGATGCATAAAACAAATTCTAAAATTTCATTAATGTTTTAGAGGGTTTTGTGGATCCCTTTACCTCTGATTATTGTCCTACGTTCTATGCCTCATTCTATGCTTCTGTTGGGATACCATAACAAATGTTCCTTATATACAATCTTGTTAACAATGCATTCACAATACGAATTGTTTCCGATTGCATCTCTTTCAAAGAAAGCTGCTGGAAATTACAGGGTTAATTATTAACAATGTAAAATGTACACTGTTCCTTACATTGGAGATTGACTCATTCAGTAGAGCACTTAGCCTGTAAAATCTTATTCATTCGTTCGAGTCTTCATTCTGATTTTACCAAAAAAGTGATGACAAATGAATTTGTTAAAGGCTGCCTTCTGTCGGATGGGACGTTTAGCCTTTCACCGATATTCCGCTAAAGCTTTAATAATCTCCCTGAATGAACTGGACAATAGGTTTTCATCTGTGTAATGCTTAGTCACTGTCATCAATGCTTAGTCATCTGTGTCATGCCGCACATCACCATTATCTGTTACATAGCTTCCAAGGTAATTAAACTGTGACAACTGCTCAAGACTGCAACTATTCATATCAACTGAATCACAGCCTGCCTGACCAATTTTCATCACTTCAGTTTTCTCTCTGTTTATAACCAAACCTACTCTTCTACCAGTCTCATCAACAGCTCGAATGAAAGAGTTCATCTCATCAACATCATTTGCCAAAAGGGCTAAATCATCGGCATAATCTAAATCAGAAATTTTCGTTGTGTCCAACCCATTTAAGGCAAAAATCTTTCCCTTGAAGTGAATTTCGCATAACATAATCAATAACCAAACTAAAGAGAAAAGGAAACAAAATGCACCCTTGTCGAACACCAGAAGTAATGCTAAACCAATTGCTACAAGACTTACCAACTCTCACACACGACTCAGTGTTACTATAGAGAGCTTTCATTATGTTAATTAACTTGTCTGCTATACCATATGATCTCACAATCAACCACAAATTATGACGATCAACAGAGTCGAAAGCCTTTTTGAAATCAACAAAGCTAGCAACTAAAGGTTTCTGAAACTCTAAAGATTTCTCAAGAATCTGCCTAAGTGAAAATATCTGATCCACACATTCCTTACCACTTCTTAATCCACATTGCTCATCACGCAATTGACTGTCAACAAGATTCTTATTTCTATTAAGTACAATCATTGAAAGAACTTTACCTGGAACAGAGAGTAGGCTGATAACCCTAGTTATCACAATAACTGCGATCAGCTTTTTTGAAAATAGGGATAATAATAACTCTGATAAAATCTTTAGGAACCATGCCTTTATCATGAAAGTTATTCAAAATTTCAGTCATCCAAGTCGTAACCGAAACATTCCCAGCTCTAAGCATTTCCGTAGTAATTTCATCTACCCTGGGAATTTATGAAGTTTAAGCTTAGAAATAGCCAAAATAGCTTCAGATTGTGTTATAGGGCCAACATTAAAGCCACCAATGCATCTATCATCATTGCAAACAATGGGAGTAGAACTAACCACATTGTTCAGAATATCACTGAAATGCTCAACCCACCTAGCCATGACAGAATCCTCACCTACTATAACTTTACCTTGTTTATCCTTCAATCCCTGTATACCTGTTCGTTTTCTACGACACAAAACATTAGCTATCTGGTACAGCTCTCTGCTGTTGTGCTGTGTAACTGCTTCCTGTGCTTTGTCAGCCAAGCCATCAAGCCAAAGATTCTTATTAGCAGTTAACTGATCTTTTAGACTTTTATTACGTTTTTCGTAATGATTTCTATTAGGATTAGTAGGGTATTGATTAAGGGCTTTCCTGCAATTCTTTCTTTCCGAAATAAGCTCAAGTGCCTTATCACTCAAATAATTTTGCCTCCTCTGCTCC
The DNA here is from genome assembly GCA_038380435.1 of Ryuthela nishihirai. Lineage (NCBI taxonomy): Eukaryota > Metazoa > Arthropoda > Arachnida > Araneae > Heptathelidae > Ryuthela > Ryuthela nishihirai. The sequence continues at coordinate 77,564,943 of JAWZYU010000007.1, read as the reverse complement.
TTTTTTCCTAAAAGAGTTCTAAAAATTAAAGACTAAACAGTGTCCAAAAAAGCCTGTTTTTTTAAACAGGCTTTTTTGGACACTGTTTAGTCTTTACTTTTTAGACCTCCTATCCTGATCTGATTCTTTTATGACGATCAACAGAGTCGAAAGCCTGATCCTGATCCCATTCTTCCTCAACTTCAGTAGTAAGCATACCATTACTCTCATAATGACAAAGTAACCTATCATGGTAAGTTTTGGCTATAATCTTTCAGAACTTCAGTATTAAAAGTAAATTTTTTAACCCTAGCACAACACTTTTTAAGTTTAAGTTGCAAGACACTTTTAACAAGGTCCAATTAACTAACTTTAACAGATCCAATTTCAGTTCCCCTATATGCCCTGGTATTCCTAACAGAACTAGCCCATTTGCTGTTAATTAATATATAATCAATCATATTCTTATACATCCCATCTGGTGAAACCCATGTGTACTTATGTATGTCGCGCGGTGTTTGTAATGAGTGTTAGTTATTCTGAATCCATTGAGTTTACTTACGCTAGTAGGAAAATGCCTGCCCAGACCATGACAATGTGCCCTCCATAGGTATCTCTCTCTCTCCATGATGGCTTATCGATGAAGGCGTGTCAGTTTCCTCCAAATCAGTATGCGTTTGAGTCGCTCGGCTGAGCAAATATGGACTCATCAGGAAAGAGTACTGCACATCATTGATCCTCGGACCAATTACAATGTTATCTAGACCAATTGAGTCGTTCTCTTCTGTGATATGGGGTGAGCGGTATAATACATACTGGTCGGAGAGCATAAAGACCATTTCCATAAAGTCTCCTACTAATGATAGAGGTTGAAACTACCGTTGTGATATGTATGTATCTGTGCATACACGGAGCATCTATTTGCGCGTGGTCATCATATTCAACTACTTTACATTCCTATTGCAGCATATTTTGGTTATATTTATCGATGTCGTTTTGAATAATTTAAAAATGTTACAATTCCCTTTAGAGTGCAAGGACGTATAGTTCATACCTCTGGTTTGGACGAGCATCATAATCACACAGATGTACATTCACTATTGTTTATGGCACAAGATTAACAAATGATTCATCTTTGAAAGACTCCTTAATAATCAATAGAAGAATATACTGTGAACAGAGTCAAGAGGATGTTCTAAGTCATAGTGATGCATCAAGACACAAGCCTTCCAGAATTGAAATTTATACTGCTCATCAAGAATTAAGCACGGATCAATAAAGTGCTCGTTTCTTGGAAAATACTTTGGATAAATTAAATCAAATAAAACAGCAAGATATAAAGATAGTATTGTGATCAGTCATGTAAATTTGGACCAAAGTAAATCAAACATTGCGTAAAAAACCGAACAAAGTACTTGCAAAAGGGAAACTAGATTTGAATACAAAATGTACATTTACTAGAAGTTGTGGCCCTTGCAATGCAGTGTAGCAAAGTAATGCAGGCTCGACAATGTTCCTTCATTTTCTTAATTTGAAAAATGTTGGATCCCAAAGAATGGGAGGGGAAAAATTATGAGGTCCTAAAGAGTACCCCAGGGAAGTACACCCAGGGAAAGGATTTGAAGGAGACAATACGTTTCTCCAATTCATCCCATACATGTTCAGTCGGATTGCTTTCCGGAGAGAATGCAGATCATTCTATGTGTTATGTAACTTCTTCTTCAAGAATTTCTTGTTCTATATGGAAGGACATTATCGTTCATTACGAGAAAATCTTCACCTACTGCAACATCATTGGATCAAGAATTTCATCTAGATATCTCGGATAGTTCACAGAATCTCCATCAAAGCGATGGAGGTCAATACGGCCACCTAATGAAAATGAAAATATGAGGAAGAATTCATCAACAGAAAATCTCAGACAAATTTGGCATAAAGACGAAGTTATTAAAATGTGTTAAAAAATTAATAGAAAGCATGCTATGTGGAATAAAAAAGTTAAAAGAATGTAAAGGTATGCACACAGAATATTAAAAAATCTCAGTCAATTTTATGAACATTTATCTCCCAAGACAAAACAAAAAAATTTAATTTCTTAAAAATATTGCTTAGATCATATGTCAGTCATACGATTAATATGACAATCATATTGGACGCCCTTGAACAAGTTTTCTGATAACTGTTTGGTTTGTTTGGAATTGCTACAATAACACTGAAATAACAGAATGATGGACATTTAATATACCCATCTCCTTGATTGTTTGATCAGCCTCCAACCTTCCAACGGATTTGAGACGATCAACAAATCCAGAAAAAAAAGAAACATAATTTCAACAATTTTGAGCTCTCTAAACATTTTTTTTTCTTTCTGGTTTTTAGGAATCATGAAGTAATAGGCCATCCCAGACTGACAATGTTGCGTTTCAAATTAAAATGATCAGGAATCTATGAAAAGTACACCCATTCCTCGATTTACACGGTAAAATAGGTTCTGGAAAATCACCGTGTAAATGGAAACAGTGCAAATTGAATCCAACAACTTACGGAAAAAAGGGGGAAGGTTCCGAAAAAAAATCATTGTTAAGAATAAAACATGCATTTTACGTTTTATTTATGAATATATATCTTTATCTCAAATTTCACTTCAGCAGTAATAATAAATTTTAATATAGAATTATTTTATGCTTTATTTGCACTAATTCAGAGAAGCGTAGGTTAATTTCTGATATATTTCTTATTGGTCACGGAAAATGCTTATCGTTAATATAGGCGTACACTATCGAATTTGAAAGAGAGATAGTTGCGAATATATATTAGAAGTTAAGCATCTATAGCAACACTTATTCACTTATTGCTTTATTTTGCAAAAATGGTTTTGTGTTGTTGGGTTGTTTTACCTCTGAGCGGCACTTTTTTTGCACACCATGGGCTAAATGGCCAGGTCACATGGACCCCGAAGGCTCAGAGAAGGTTGGGGGAGGGGACCCACTGGAACAGCTGTTGGGAGACAGATGGTAGCCTCCCGTCAAGGCCATCCAGCGTGTTCTTTAACGTGCACAGGGTATGGCTCTCCCGCACACGGGGCCACGTCTTAAAGTCTCATCCGACGGACGGCGGCCTTTCCAAGCCCATCGGTGTCCCCTACTGACCGTGGGCAGGGCGGGGTATTTTGCGGAGATAAATCTGCAAAAATGGTACTTATATGATATTTTACGAAACAGTGTACTTACAAATCAGATGCTTCAGTTTATATAATAGTCTACAATATTTAAACTTGTTGCTAAAAATGAAATGACACGCGTGTTATTTTTTTTACTCGTCTGAAAAATCCAGTCTGAAAGAGTCAGATCTCGCTACCGATTCAATACTGCTTCATTTCATTAAGCTTTATGGCCGATTAATATGGCTTCTCGCAGCCGATTAATATGGTTTCATTTCATTAAGAGCCGCGAGACCAGAACCGTAACTAGCCTTTCTTGTGTCCTGTGCAAGGTTTTCTTTTTGGGGCCCTTTTTTTTGGAGGAGGGGGGGGATAAATAATAATGAAAATAAATACGTTATAATAGTAAAGTTTATTAATAAATTTTATATTTTTTTAATATTTTATATATTTATTAATATTACAGATATGTAATATATTTTTAAACAAAATAATTATTTTAATTGCATTTTTCTTGCTTTCAATTCAACAAATTCATCGATCACATTTGAATAAATAAGTCAATAAAAAGTGAAAGAAATGACATTATTTATATATCTTATACATATTCTACTGTAGAATATTTTTGGTGAGTTCGGTGGATCAGTGTCTACATTTTTAATACGACAGTTGAAAAAATTTTTTTTTCGATTGTGTGTTCCAGTGCCCTCTCATTCTGGGCCCTGGGCCTATGCACCTGTCTAGATATGGCTCTGCGCGAGACAGATTGTATTACAGTGGCAAGAATATAATTTTATGTTTTAGATGATGATTTTATTAATATAAAAATTTACTATCATCTATTTATTTTTGAAAACAAATGATATCAATTAAAACCATTGAATTGATTTTTATATTGGAATGACGGTCTAATAATCTCCCTTGACGCTAACCACTGCTGCTTCATGTTATCCAATATATAAAGAAGAAAGTTTGTTTGCGTGTTTGTTTATCCGCTTATGCTTATGCACTCGGCCCCAGGAAGAGTAGAGGCACCGACCTTTGCATGAACGTTCCATCACCCAAGAGGAGGGATGCACGCTATGTACGAAACAGCTGGGGTAAACCGAAATTAGGGTGGGCGAGTTTGAATTTCTCAAAATCCCCATAGACTTAACTTTGACGGTTGAAAGTTATTCAAAATAACTATTGCTACCAATAAATTTCAAAGAAGGAATGCATCGAACTGATGACTAATTTCTGTCTCATTTCGCGTCATAAAATCATTGTTCAGTTTCATGGATCAAGAGCACGAACGTCCGTCGATATTAAAGTCATTCCAATTAAGCAAGAGCGAAACACGAGATTTTTTGTTGAAATGAAAGCTTCAAAAACTAAACTTTCGTATCCGAAATTAAAATTATTAACTTAACTTGAAAACTATGTAAAAATTAATAAACGTATACCTCACATGCTAATTAATAAAAATTTCAATTTGTTAAGTAGTAAATATTGTTTTTCAATAATAATAATAATAATTTTTTCGAACTTCTATATATTTTTAGGGCAATTCGCACCATGTTTTTTTTTTTATTTTTCTGTAAAGTTGCATGTGGCTGGCAAACTGTATTCGAAGGGATTCTGGTGGGTACGAAATGGTATGAAAAGTTCGAGTATCTGAGCGAGGTATATTTTTTTGGTTTAGAAACTTCTGACGTGGGGATGATTACGGGACCTCGAAATATGCCCCTTTCTTTCCTTCCCTAAAAGAGACGGAGAAAAACCGAAGGGGATTGATCGTAATGATATTTATGGCAAATGAAAACTTGTGACTTATGGCGGCCATCCACTCTATATTCTAAAGAGTTTCAGCCAGAGCATCGCCGGTAAAATCTGCTGGTGTATTATATCTATATAACCGAGGAAAAAAATCTAAAACCGAGTCTATAACCATCTAAAACGAAAGTGATTGCATTTTTTGGACCATGTAAAAATAAAAACGTGTAAAACGAGGGATAGGTTTAATGCATCTGCTTTATCATTTTTTGGTGATGTTATATGGGATTTATGTGTTGATTGTTGCAAATATCGCATTAAATTATAATAGTATGATAAAAATATTATCTCTAAAGATTACTTTGTTATTCACATTTTCCTAATTCAAGCTTAACTTTCGTTATTTTTATAATTTTTGAAACCTCCGTGGCCGAGTGGTTAACACGCTTAGCTACTGATCTAAGGGACCTGGGTTCGAGCCCCGGATAAGGAATGTATGTTCGTGTTGTTTTTCTGCTGAGGTGTCGCCATCCACACAGACCTACTATCAGTGCCGTATAAACTGACAGGCTCCTGTCAGATCTCTGTGGCAAGCAGCTGCTTGAGGAGGGTGTTTATTTATATTTATTAGAATAAATGGCAATGAATGGTAATATGTGATTAACATATATAGTAATATATGGTTAACAAGATTTTTTCTCAATGCTAATTAATTTTAGAATTGGAATGAAATAAATATTAACTAGCCCTATTTAAATCGACTTATGGATCAATCAGCATAAATTAAAATAAATGCATTTAGTACCATTTAATTACAAAGAATTGCAATGAAAGGATTAGACCAGTGATTCCCAACCTTTTCTGGACCATCGCCCCCTTTAGAAGAGAACAAAAATTTCAACGACCCCCTAGTCCATAATAGTTAATTTTATATGAAATATTAAAATATTGTTGCATATTATCTGTACCTAATTTATCTGTTTATTTATCTATTAAAAATCATAAAGCAGAAATTAATAAAACGACAACCAAATGTACAATAAAATTGTTTATTAAAATTTTAAAAATAAACACAGAATCAATAAGATATAAAAAATAATGAGGCAAACACAAAATTAATAATAAATAAAAAAAATTAATGAGATGGTTGAGACTGGTGGAGTGTTAACAATTTGTTAATGTCGGGTTCCAATTTCGTTAACATCAAACGCAGATCGCCACGTTCAGTGATGTGTAGTCTGTTCCTCTTCTTTGACAGTAAATTAGCAACTGCACTGAATCCACGCTCAGCCATATAGGACGAAGGAAATGAGATTAAAAACTTCTGTACTATTGGTATCCATGTTTGAATTTTACTTTGAGTGCTTCGTTAGTCGTGAGTTCTAAGAGTTCCTCTTCCAAATTTGATGATTCTTCAGTATCTGTGTTTGCGAAAGGATCTAAAACCCAACTCGGTATATTCATGTTGAAAATATCTTGGAAACGCTTCGTAAAATCAACATGAAGAACTTCCAAGTGTTGGCAGTAAGTAAGTAAATCTTTCGGTTTTGCAGAGACTGCTGATAATGTGGGAAAGTGGTTGTATTCACCTCTACCTAGATTTCGTTTGAATAGAAGATGTTTTCCCGCAAAAGCAGCTATGACCTTTTTTGTTTTAATTAAATTCAACTCATCACCTTGCAATTGTAAATTAACTTGATTAAATATTTTAAACAGGTCTGTCAAATAAGCGATGTCATTTTTTGACGTAATCAGGTTTTCGCGCAATTTTTTGTCTCTGTCTTCAAGAAAGTCCAGTACTGAGTCAAATAGATTGAAAAAACGATTCAGACAAACACCTTTAGAGAGCCAACGTACTTCTGTGTGCAGCAGCAAGCGTTTGTAATCTTCATCATTTTCATTACAAAGCTTACCAAATAATCGGTCATTCAGTGAATTGCTTCTAATCTCATTGATTGCTTTAATAACGTAATGGAGCGATTTATCTCCCTTTGTATCAGATTCCAAATTTTTAGCAATTCTTCATGAATTTTTTCTTCTTTTATAAATCGTACGTATGATAAGAGTAGAGCTTCGTTACTTGGTAGAGTTGATTCATCGAGTTGAATGGGAAATTTGCAAGTCTTTAAGTAATCACATAATGATATTTCAACGTCTTTTGCCATTTCATCTATTCTTCTTTGCACTGAATTATTACTGAGAGGAATTTTTTTATGATATCTGACGGTGTCTTATGATGAAGAACAGTTTTTAATATCTCTTTGACTGCCGAAAAAATTAATTTCTCGCCAATTGTGTGTGGTTTTCTTGCTTTTGCGATTAACAATGAAACATTATATGAGGCTCGTAGTCCATCATCATCTTGTTTAGAAGACGACGCAAAAAGGTTTGACATAGTTGGCTGTTTTAAATATTGCTTTTCCAGTTCTTGAAAATAGATAAATCTTTGTTCCTCTTATCAGCATGCATTTTATTTAAATGCTCTTGTAGCCTAGAAGGTTTCATAGCTTCATTTGAAAAAACATTTCGGCAAATTAAACATATAGCTAATGATTGGTTTGTAGGAGAGTACGTAAATCCATATTTCAAATACTCAATACTGTACTGCCGGCATTTCTTTTTAGATGTAGATTCAGACATTTTCAAATACAAATTTGTTTCTCAAAGATTTATAGATAGTTATAAAAATCATGTTTATAATGACTTCTAACACTTATCACTCACGACTATTTATCACGGCATAGCACATAAAAATAATAAAACATTCCTAGAGCTATCGCTCTTATAGATTTGATTTTGTGCACGCATTAACTTGTATGTTTGCGATGCCGGCGCACTTGCTCCGTAAACAAGTCATTTCAAGCTCCCATATTCTTGTCGAAACATGTTAAATTGAATGAACCGCGTGTTTGCCTACCAACTTGCAAGGACTCACCGTCAATCTATTCTAAACTAAAACAAATTAGGTATAGGTATACCTAATGCTAATTTAAAAATGCTTATTAACGCGATAACAATAAGATAATTTACATAGCTAGACAAAATATTTATTCATGAAAACAGGTATTTTCAAAGTATTTTATTATTTTAAAAAAATAATTATAAAAAAATATTAAATATAATAAATTTATTATTATTATATTATTATTGGATCAAGGTTGATTTCCCTATCAGGACGGACACACATGTCCAACATGATAAGCCTGATATAGTAGTGCATGTTAAGGTATTGAATGAGATTACAATTATTGAAGAAGGAATAACATCTCAGGATAACCTGCAGAGAGTAGAGGTTGAAAGGAAGAGGAAGTATGATCTGCTGGCTAATGAGTTGAGCCTAATTCACAAGTGTAATGTTAATATTATACCTTATGTTCTGACGTGGGATGATATTGTAAATACGTACCATAAAGCATACTCAAAGCGACTTGGAGTGGGAAAACATATTGAAGCTGATATCCAATCTGTGATCTTGAAGAGAACTTTTGAGAGCATCTCAGTCGACTTCAGACGTACCAGTACGCTAGTAGGCGGTAGCAGGGAACTTATTGTCCAAGCTGCAGTTGAAAAGCTGTACATGACGGATGAGGTAGTGGATGACCAGAATCACCAGTAAGACACCACAGAATAGAAGAGATAAAAAGGTTGTCACAGAAAATTACATTAAATTTATTTATTTATTTGACCGCCCCTCCTGACTGCCTCAACGCCCCCCATTTGCCTCTGGGTCCGCTACCGCCCCCATAGAAGGCTCCAGCGCCCACTGGGGGGCGGTATCGCCCCCGTTGGGAATCTATGCTTTACATGTTTGGGTTGTTTTATCTCAGAGCGGCAATTTTTGTACACCATGGGCTAAAAGGGCAGGTCACATGGATCCCGAAGGCTCAGAGAAGGTTGGGGGAGGGGACCTACTGGAACAGCTGTTGGGAGACAGATGGTAGCCTCCCGTCAAGGCCATCCAGCGTGTTCTTTAACGTGCACAATCTATGGCTCTCTCGCACACGGGGCCACGGCTTAACGTCCCATCCGACGAACGGCGGACTTTCCAAGCCCACTGGCGTTCCTTACCGACCGTGGGCAGGGCGGGGAGTTTTGCGAACGTTCAAAGGTAAAACAACCCAACTTGGCCATGAAGGATGCTTTATAAAAGTCCTACCTTAAGGTCCATATGAATGAGTCTAATCCATTAGGAAAGTTACCTTGATCCATTAATTTTTAAAAGTAGGCTCTTTTTTTCATTGAAATCTCCACGAATCATTTTCTTTACACCTTTTTCTCGTTCTTAATGCGATTCCCCTTCCAATGGGAATGACCTTTTCCTCTTTCGGATGAATTCTCAGTTGACGTCATTAAGGTCGATTCCTTGGCCCTCGCTCACTTCATGTCAATTCGCTGCATTCCAGGTGGAGCTGTTGCTTCAACTAAATTATTAAACCAGGTCGATCTCTCGAGGGCACTGGAAAGAGTTGGGTTGGGTTGTTTTACCTCTGAGCGGCACTTTTTTTGCTCACCATGGGCTAAATGGCCAGATCACAAGGAATCCGAAAGCTCAGAGAAGGTTGGGGAAGGGGACCCACTGGAACAGCTGTTGGGAGACAGATGGTAACCTCCCGTCAAGGCTATCCAATGTGTTCTTTAACGTGCACAGGGTTGAGTTGGGTTGTTTTACCTCTGAGCGGTATTTTTTTGCATACCATGGGCTAAATGACCAGGTCACAAGGATCCCGAAGTTCATAGAAAGTTGGAGGAGGGGGACCCACTGGAACAGCTGTTGGGAGACAGATGGTAACCTCCCGTCAAGGCTATCCAATGTGTTCTTTAACGTGCACAGGGTTGAGTTGGGTTGTTTTACCTCTGAGCGGCACTTTTTTGCACACCATGGGCTAAATGGCCTGGTCACATGGACCACGAAGGCTCAGAGAAGGTTGGGGGAGGGGACCCATTAGAAGAGCTGTTGGGAGACAGATGGTAGCCTCCCGTCAAGGCCATCCAACGTGTTCTTTAAAGTACACAAGGGTATAGCTCTCTCACACTCGGACGCACGTCTTAACGTCTCATCCTACGGATGGCGGCCTTTCCAAGCCCATCGGTGTCCCCTATTGACCGTGGGCAGGGCGGGGAATTTTGCGGAGATAAGTCTCAACGGTGACCCCATTTATCCCGTTGTATGCAAAAAGGTGACTCTCAGAGGTAAAACAACAATCCAATCAGGATTCTTCTTTCACAAGGCGTTAACGTCCCCTGATGGCTGATATCCTCCGAGATCCAGAAATCCTTAATCCATCTTTAAGCAGTGGTAGGAAAAAAACTTCCACTTTCAAGTTCCCACAATCTTGTTTCCTGAACGAGAAATTCTAATTGTTCATATTTTCGTGACCCGCAAATTAATGAATCGCGTTGCCCACTGCCCCATCTCATGACGTGAAAAGTGACGATGACCTGAAAGGGAAATCGAGGGAAAATCACAATGCACGAAAGCACGAAAACTGTTGGCCCTGAATCAATTCATCTGACATGTCGTAAAGGCCGAAGCAAACTCTTTCTCGTATCAAAGGTTTAGACCCTGTGACAGACTTACAACAGGAAATGATTTTGTAACGGTGACGTAAGAAGGAAAAGTGGACTCTGACTGAATTATTGAGAGAAAAGCTTTGTTTACGGGCAATTGTAACGAAGATCATAACTCAAACTAAGATCATAATCCCATTGCTAAAATGGGGCGCTCCAGGCTCTTAATCTGTAGTTCCCAGGTTCGAGTCCCAGCTGGGTCAGGGTTGAGATTTATCTCCGCAAAATTCCTCGCCCTGCCGACGGTCAGTAGGGGACACCGATGCGCTTGGAAATGCCGCCGTCCGTCGGATGGAACGTTAGGCCGTGGCCCCGTGTGCGAGAGAGACCTTGTGCACGTTAAAGAACAAGCTGGATGGCCTTGACGGGAGGCTACCATCTGTCTCCCAACAGCTGTTCCAGTGGGTCTCCTCCCCCAACCTTCTCTGAGCCTTTCGGGATCCTTGTGACTTGGCCATTTAGCCCATGGTGTGCAAAAAAGTGCCGTTCAGAGGTGAAACAATCCAACCCATTATTAAACTAGCTCATTCGCTTTAAGTGTTCTTATCGTAGGCATGCATCCTCACCCCCGTCTAAGATTTTTATTCTTTTCATACTTAATGATGTTTCCAGTGACCAGACTCATTTTGTTTGAATTTTTGTGCAGTGGCGGATTACTGCACATGCGCCCGAGGACTCGATATTCAAGGGGGCTGAACGAAGCTTAATCTGAACGAAGGCACAGTTGAGACTCGAACCTGGGAACGTCATTTACGAGCCTGACGCGATACCGACTGAGTCAATCTCGTGCCAAGAGAAGTTGAAGATAAATACCTTGTAGCCTATGACACTTTTTAAGTCACAAGAGTTGGGTTGCACAAATGGGCTAATGGCCAGGTCACAAGGACCCCGAGGGCTCAGAGAAGGTTGGGGGAGGAGACCACTGTAACAGCTGTTGGGAGACAGATGGTAGCCTCCCGCTGTCAAGGCCATCCAGCGTGTTCTTTAACGTGTACAGGTTATGGCTCTCTATCGCACACAGAACCACGGCTTTAAGTTACATCGGACGGACGACTGTCTTTCCAAGCCCTCGGTGTTCCCTTCTGATCGTGGGCAGGGCGGGGAGTTGTGCACAGATAAATTTTAACGCTGGCCCAGGCGGGACTCGAAACTGGGACTGTTTTTTTTCAATTCTGGCGCGCTATCGATTTAATCAATTTCACTCCAAGAGAAGTACGAAGATAAATGTTTTGTGGCCTATGAGACTTGTTACTCAGAAGTTTCAATTTATTTCCTGTCTGGTTACGATTAGAACTCGGGTGGGAAAGATGTTCCGCAACTTCTCTTTTCACAAAATCCACAAATTGGCACTTGAGAAGCGAAAAACAATAGGAAGATAAATACCTCAGCAGAAAGGAAAAAAAAAATTAAGAACTCTTCATCTGAGATTCGAACCCTGATCCCTCTATCAACGCTGATAATTATTACGAAAGACATTTCTCTGAACCTCATTCTTTCACAGACCTTCTTAGAATACGACCACACAGGGAGCGTTTTAAACATTTTAAACGGTTTCAAACATTCCAGTGTCTTCAAACAAAACCATTGCTAGCAAAGGAGGTGGACTCAAGGTTGGGTTGGGTTATTTTACCTCTGAGCTTATTTTCCATTGGTTGGGTTATTACACCATGGGCTAAATGGCCAGGTCACAAGGACGCCGAAGGCTCAGAGAAGGTTGGGGGAGGGGACCCACTGGAACAGCTGTTGGGAGACGGATGGTAGCCTCCCGTCAAGGCCATCCATCGTGTTCTTTAACGTGCACAGGGTATGGCTTCCCGCACACGGACCACGGCTTAACGTCCCATCCGATGGACGACGGCCTTTCCAAGCCCATTGGTGTCCCCTACTGACCGTGGGCAGGGCGGGGAATTTTGCAGAGATAAATCTCAACGCTGAGTCAGCTGGGACTCGAACCTGGGAATTACAGATCACGAGCCTGGCGCGCTATCGACTGAGCCCCCCCCCCCCCAAAAAAAAAAAAAAAAAAAGAGAAAAAAAAATTAGAAGAAAATATTCACCTCTTGAGAATAAATGTGCTAGATTTTGAAGAAAATGGTTTTTAATTTTTTGTATTTTGCATTATTTAACAGCAGTAATTCGTACTAATCGGAGATTAGAAAATTATCCGTTAGTACGGTAACCTTTATTACGAAAAGGCTTCGTAAATCGTACTTTAGTGCATCGCACCTTCGGTATTTATCTGATGAAATTATTTGCATTATTTTTAAAAACAGGACAGGGTGCATCCTGGTTGTTTACAAAAGCGCCGGGTCGAAGCCATGTTCAATTCTGGTTGGACCACACCTCGCCCACGCCACCGGGGGAAGGGACGAGAAGGCCTAGTGTTCGATTTGCCTGTAATGATTTGTTCGGAAAAAATCTAGTCAGTTAAGTTGCATGTGAACATTTTATAATCTTTTGTAATGGATAAGGGAATTTTGAAGAAAATAAAACGATATATAAAGTCACTCGAATAAATATTCGGACACTGGCGATGGCTGTTCGTGTCGTTTTTCTGCTGAGGGCCTGCCATCCTCTCAGACCTTCTACTATGGCATATAAACTGAAAGGCTCCTGTCAGACCTCTGTGGCAAGCAGCTGCTTGAGGAGGTATTTATGTTTTTTTTTATTTTATGATTGGCGGAACCAAGGCCGGACTTACGCCCAAACTTCTCTGTGTCTTCGGGGTTTCGCACCCAATGACCATTTAACCCATTGTGTACAAATAAAGTGCCGATCAGAGGTAAAACAACCGAACAAATCACCCCTTGAAGACGCTTGGTCGAATAAGTATTGAATGGAATTATTGAAAACTATATGTCAGAAAACAAATATAAAAGAATTACGAGTTTTATTATTCTTTTTGGAATTGTGTTAATTTAGTGTATGCGGTTCCTATTGACATTAGGAACACTCGAAGAATACATCCACATCCAGCATACAACCAGTGATTGTGAGAATATATTTAATTCAAATTGAATTCTTTATCACAATACTACTTCATCAGAATAGTGGTCCTATTCGAGCTCAGATGCTCTGAGCCGAAAAACAAATCGAAACCAATTCTGCCTTAGTCGTCTAATTGCATTTAGCATTCGTTATTCTCCTATGCGACATAAAAAACGTTGAGTGAATTGCCCAACCTTGAATTCAGACAAGTACCTGGCACTATATGGTTCTTCGTGGCATTATCAAATGCCACAACGAATATGAACAAGAATCATATAGTCCACGAAGAGGTAAGCCAGGGAATGAAAATAAAGTAAAAAAAAGGTAGTTTTTTAAAAATGCCAAAATTCCCTTGTGATCTCTGTTCACTGCCTCAGTCAGCCAAACGGGATTGCTTACGTAATCTCTAATGCTGCTGTATGAATGCGTATGAAAATGAAGGAATTTTAAAAAAATGAATTCCTTCGGTCAGTTCCATACGTCCAGCGTTCCACGGAGATCCCCTAGGAGTTGCTTCAATCAATACTTTATAATTGGTATAGTCGTGATATATATATACATATATATATACATATATGCCTTATAACAGTGGCTTTCAATGCCGAATGAAGCTGCTTCCGAAACCCCTGTTCAGCAAAGCTTAGTCCATTGAATTCAGGTCGGTGCAACTGGGTAACTCATGTAAGTCATTTTTTCTTTGAAATCGTTCATTACTTTAATTTCTCTCTCATATCACTAATATCAATCAATTAATTGGATTTAGCATTTATTATTATAGAATATCTTAACCTAACGGTTCTGTCAGTTACCCTCAGACAGACACGGGACAATTTTCTGCAATATTAAATTATAATAATATTGCTGAAATATGTCATCTAGTCTTGTTACAGTGTTGTGATCTGACCAAGAAATGCACAGAAAGATGCATAAAACAAATTCTAAAATTTCATTAATGTTTTAGAGGGTTTTGTGGATCCCTTTACCTCTGATTATTGTCCTACGTTCTATGCCTCATTCTATGCTTCTGTTGGGATACCATAACAAATGTTCCTTATATACAATCTTGTTAACAATGCATTCACAATACGAATTGTTTCCGATTGCATCTCTTTCAAAGAAAGCTGCTGGAAATTACAGGGTTAATTATTAACAATGTAAAATGTACACTGTTCCTTACATTGGAGATTGACTCATTCAGTAGAGCACTTAGCCTGTAAAATCTTATTCATTCGTTCGAGTCTTCATTCTGATTTTACCAAAAAAGTGGTGACAGATGAATTTGTTAAAGGCTGCCTTCTGTCGCATGGGACGTTTAGCCTTTCACCGATATTCCGCTAAAGCTTTAATAATCACCCTGAATGAACTTGACAATAGGTTTTCATCTGTGTAATGCTTAGACAATATTATGCAAAAAAGTGTGGCTTAAAGGTAAAAAGAACAAAGTTTACTTCAATTTAGATTACGTCACATTTGCCACTCGTTAAAGCTACACACGCACACTACACTGCACACGCTCCAGTTTGCTGTGTACGGTAACTACACACACTCAATATTTCCGTCAGTGAGCCCACACGTTCCAGGTCTTTGTGAGCTCACACGATCCAGTGTGCTGTGAACATTAACCGCAACCGCTCCAGTTTGCTGTGAACGATAACTGCACACGCTCAATATTTCCGTGAGTGAGCCCACACGATCCAGGTCTTTGTGAGCTCACACGATCCAATGTGCTGTGAACATTAACCGCAACCGCTTCAGTTTGCTGTGAACGGTAAATGCACACGCTCCATATTCATTGCAGTATATATTCATACGCATTATATATATTAAAAAAATATCCGAACACTATAGTTGATTACAGAATTCAGGAAAAATATCTGGAGCTTGTACAACAACTGTGCACGCTCCAGTTACCGTTCACAGCAAACTGGAGCGTGTGCAGTTACTGCACACGCTCCAGTTGCATATCCTCCCAACAGTTGTTCCAGTGGGTCCCCTCCCCCAACCTTCTCTGAGCCTTCGGGGTCCTTGTGACATGACCATTTAGTTAATGGTGTGCAAAAAAAATGTGCCGCTCAGAGGTAAAACATCCCAACCTTAAAAATGGGGCACAACAGAAGTGCTTTCATTGGACAATCCATCGCTTACTAAGATGTTCAAGTACCGACAATGTCAACAATCGCGACTCGGAGACGTTATTTCGTAAACAATGGCAGGTTGGGTTTTTTTACCTCTGAGCGGCACTTTTTTGTACACCATGGGCTAAATGGCCAGGTCACATGGACCCCGAAGGCTCAGAGAAGGTTGTGGGAGGGGACCCACTGGAACAGCTGTTGGGAAACAGATGGTAGCCTCCCGTCAAGGCCATCCAGCGTGTTCTTTAACGTGCACAGGGTATGGCTCTCCCGCACACGGGGCCACGGTTTCACGTCCCATCCGACGGACGGCGGCCTTTCTAAGCCCATCGGTGTCCCCTACTGACCGTGGGCAGGGCGGGGAATTTTGCGGAGATAAATCTCAACACTGACCCAGCTGGGACTCGAACCTGGGAACTGCAGATTAAAACAGTGGCAGGAACAACTAATCGTCCGTATTTACATTATTATTCATATTCATTGTTCGTTCAGTAACAGAAACACGACAATTTATTTCTTTTTGGACTTCTTTTTTCTGCGTAGTAATATTTTAACTGCACAATAGGAATTCATAATTATCTGTAATAACATATTGCATATGACGAATATTTCCCATTATTATGAAAAGGACAATTTTTTTAGCAGTACCGGAACAAATCGGGCACAAAACAATTTGAGAATGGGTTAAAACCTGAAGTTGAATTATTTACCTCTGAGCATTTCTGCGAAAAACTCCCCGCCCTGCCCACGTTCAGTAGAGGACAACGATGGACCTGGAAAGGCCACATAGGTAATGATTGGTTTGTAGGAGAGTACGTAAATCCATATTTCAAATACTCAATACTGTACTGCCGGCATTTCTTTTTAGATGTAGATTCAGACATTTTCAAATACAAATTAACTTCTCAATAGATTTATAGATAGTTATTAAAATAATGTTTATAATGACTTCTAACATTTATCACTCACGACTATTTATCACGGCGAAGCACATAAAAATAATAAAACATTCCTAGAGCTATCGCTTTTATAGATTTGATTTTGTGCACGCATTAACTTGTATGTTTGCGATGCCGGCGCACTTGCTCCGTAAACAAGTCATTTCAAGCTCCCATATTCTTGTCGAAACATGATAAATTGCATGAACCGCGTGTTTGCCTACCAATTTGCAAGGACTTGTCACCGTCAATTTATTCTAAATTAAAACAAATTAGGTATAGCTATACCTAATGCTAATTTAAAAATGCTTATTAACGCGATAACAATAAGATAATTTACATAGCTAGATAAAATATTTAGTCATGAAAACAGGTATTTTCAAAGTATTTTATTATTTAAAAAAAATAATTATAAAAAAATATTAAATATAATAAATTTATTATTATTATTATATTATTATTGCAACAAGGTTGATTTCCCTATCAGGACGGACACACATGTCCAACATGATAAGCCTGATATAGTAGTGCATGTTAAGGTATTGAATGAGATTACAATTATTGAAGTAGGAATAACATCTCAGGATCACCTGCAGACAGTAGAGGTTGAAAAGAAGAGGAAGTATGATCTGCTGGCTAATGAGTTGAGCCTAATTCAGAAGTGTAATATTAATATTATACCTTATGTTCTGACGTGGGATGGTATTGTAACTACGTACCATAAAGCATACTCAAAGCGACTTGGAGTGGGAAAACATATTGAAGCTGATATCCAATCTGTGATCTTGAAGAGAACTTTTGAGAGCATCTCAGTCGACTTCAGACGTACCAGTACGCTAGTAGGCGGTAGCAGGGAACTTATTGTCCAAGCTGCGGTTGAAAAGCTGTACATGACGGATGAGGTAGTGGATGACCAGAATCACCAGTAAGACACCACAGAATAGAAGAGATAAAAAGGTTGTCACAGAAAATTACATTAAATTTATTTATTTATTTGACCGCCCCTCCTGACTGCCTCAACGCCCCCCATTTGCCTCTGGGTCCGCTACCGCCCCCATAGAAGGCTCCAGCGCCCACTGGGGGGCGGTATCTCCCCCGTTGGGAATCTATGCTTTACATGTTTGGGTTGTTTTATCTCAGAGCGGCAATTTTTGTACACCATGGGCTAAAAGGGCAGGTCACATGGATCCCGAAAGCTCAGAGAAGGTTGGGGGAGGGGACCTACTGGAACAGCTGTTGGGAGACAGATGGTAGCCTCCCGTCAAGGCCATCCAGCGTGTTCTTTAACGTGCACAATCTATGGCTCTCTCGCACACGGGGCCACGGCTTAACGTCCCATCCGACGAACGGCGGACTTTCCAAGCCCACTGGCGTTCGTTACCGTCCGTGGTCAGGGCGGGGAGTTTTGCGAACGTTCAAAGGTAAAACAACCCAACTTGGCCATGAAGGATGCTTTATAAAAGTCCTACATTAAGGTCCATATGAATGAGTCTAATCCATTAGGAAAGTTACCTTGATCCATTAATTTTTAAAAGTAGGCTCTTTTTTTCATTGAAATCTCCACGAATCATTTTCTTTACACCTTTTTCTCGTTCTTAATGCGATTCCCCTTCCAATGGGAATGACCTTTTCCTCTTTCGGATGCATTCTCAGTTGACGTCATTAAGGTCGATTCCTTGGCCCTCGCTCACTTCATGTCAATTCGCTGTATTCCAGGTGGAGCTGTTGCTTCAACTAAATTATTAAACCAGGTCGATCTCTCGAGGGCACTGGAAAGAGTTGGGTTGGGTTATTTTACCTCTGAGCGGCACTTTTTTTGCTCACCATGGGCTAAATGGCCAGATCACAGGGAACCCGAAAGCTCAGAGAAGGTTGGGGAAGGGGACCCACTGGAACAGCTGTTGGGAGACAGATGGTAACCTCCCGTCAAGGCTATCCAATGTGTTCTTTAACGTGCACAGGGTTGAGTTGGGTTGTTTTACCTCTGAGCGGTACTTTTTTGCATACCATGGGCTAAATGACCAGGTCACAAGGACCACGAAGGCTCAGAGAAGGTTGGGGGAGGGGACCCATTAGAACAGCTGTTGGGAGACAGATGGTAGCATCCCGTCAATGCCATCCAACGTGTTCTTTAAAGTACACAAGGGTATAGCTCTCTCACACTCGGAACCACGTCTTAACGTCCCATCCTACGGATGGCGGCCTTTCCAAGCCCATCGGTGTCCCCTATTGACCGTGGGCAGGGCGGGGAATTTTGCGGAGATAAGTCTCAACGGTGACCCCATTTATCCCGTTGTATGCAAAAAGGTGACTCTCAGAGGTAAAACAACAATCCAATCAGGATTCTTCTTTCACAAGGCGTTAACGTCCCCTTATGGCTGATATCCTCCGGGATCCAGAAATCCTTAATCCATCTTTAAGCAGTGGTAGGAAAAAAACTTCCACTTTCAAGTTCCCACAATCTTGTTTCCTGAACGAGAAATTCTAATTGTTCATATTTTCGTGACCCGCAAATTAATGAATCGCGTTGCCCACTGCCCCATCTCATGACGTGAAAAGTGACGATGACCTGAAAGGGAAATCGAGGGAAAATCACAATGCACGAAAGCACGAAAACTGTTGGCCCTGAATCAATTCATCTGACATGTCGTAAAGGCCGAAGCAAACTCTTTCTCGTATCAAAGGTTTAGACCCTGTGACAGACTTACAACAGGAAATGATTTTGTAACGGTGACGTAAGAAGGAAAAGTGGACTCTGACTGAATTATTGAGAGAAAAGCTTTGTTTACGGGCAATTGTAACGAAGATCATAACTCAAACTAAGATCATAATCCCATTGCTAAAATGGGGCGCTCCAGGCTCTTAATCTGTAGTTCCCAGGTTCGAGTCCCAGCTGGGTCAGCGTTGAGATTTATCTCCGCAAAATTCCTCGCCCTGCCGACGGTCAGTAGGGGACACCGATGCGCTTGGAAAGGCCGCCGTCCGTCGGATGGAACGTTAGGCCGTGGCCCCGTGTGCGAGAGAGACCTTGTGCACGTTAAAGAACAAGCTGGATGGCCTTGACGGGAGGCTACCATCTGTCTCCCAACAGCTGTTCCAGTGGGTCTCCTCCCCCAACCTTCTCTGAGCCTTTCGGGATCCTTGTGACCTGGCCATTTAGCCCATGGTGTGCAAAAAAGTGCCGTTCAGAGGTGAAACAATCCAACCCATTATTAAACTAGCTCATTCGCTTTAAGTGTTCTTATCGTAGGCATGCATCCTCACCCCCGTCTAAGATTTTTATTCTTTTCATACTTAATGATGTTTCCAGTGACCAGACTCATTTTGTTTGAATTTTTGTGCAGTGGCGGATTACTGCACATGCGCCCGAGGACTCGATATTCAAGGGGGCTGAACGAAGCTTAATCTGAACGAAGGCACAGTTGAGACTCGAACCTGGGAACGTCATTTACGAGCCTGACGCGATACCGACTGAGTCAATCTCGTGCCAAGAGAAGTTGAAGATAAATACCTTGTAGCCTATGACACTTTTTAAGTCACAAGAGTTGGGTTGCACAAATGGGCTAATGGCCAGGTCACAAGGACCCCGAGGGCTCAGAGAAGGTTGGGGGAGGAGACCACTGTAACAGCTGTTGGGAGACAGATGGTAGCCTCCCGCTGTCAAGGCCATCCAGCGTGTTCTTTAACGTGTACAGGTTATGGCTCTCTATCGCACACAGAACCACGGCTTTAAGTTACATCGGACGGACGACTGTCTTTCCAAGCCCTCGGTGTTCCCTTCTGATCGTGGGCAGGGCGGGGAGTTGTGCACAGATAAATTTTAACGCTGGCCCAGGCGGGACTCGAAACTGGGACTGTTTTTTTTCAATTCTGGCGCGCTATCGATTTAATCAATTTCACTCCAAGAGAAGTACGAAGATAAATGTTTTGTGGCCTATGAGACTTGTTACTCAGAAGTTTCAATTTATTTCCTGTCTGGTTACGATTAGAACTCGGGTGGGAAAGATGTTCCGCAACTTCTCTTTTCACAAAATCCACAAATTGGCACTTGAGAAGCGAAAAACAATAGGAAGATAAATACCTCAGCAGAAAGGAAAAAAAAAATTAAGAACTCTTCATCTGAGATTCGAACCCTGATCCCTCTATCAACGCTGATAATTATTACGAAAGACATTTCTCTGAACCTCATTCTTTCACAGACCTTCTTAGAATACGACCACACAGGGAGCGTTTTAAACATTTTAAACGGTTTCAAACATTCCAGTGTCTTCAAACAAAACCATTGCTAGCAAAGGAGGTGGACTCAAGGTTGGGTTGGGTTATTTTACCTCTGAGCTTATTTTCCATTGGTTGGGTTATTACACCATGGGCTAAATGGCCAGGTCACAAGGACGCCGAAGGCTCAGAGAAGGTTGGGGGAGGGGACCCACTGGAACAGCTGTTGGGAGACGGATGGTAGCCTCCCGTCAAGGCCATCCATCGTGTTCTTTAACGTGCACAGGGTATGGCTTCCCGCACACGGACCACGGCTTAACGTCCCATCCGATGGACGACGGCCTTTCCAAGCCCATTGGTGTCCCCTACTGACCGTGGGCAGGGCGGGGAATTTTGCAGAGATAAATCTCAACGCTGAGTCAGCTGGGACTCGAACCTGGGAATTACAGATCACGAGCCTGGCGCGCTATCGACTGAGCCCCCCCCCCAAAAAAAAAAAAAAAAAAAGAGAAAAAAAAATTAGAAGAAAATATTCACCTCTTGAGAATAAATGTGCTAGATTTTGAAGAAAATGGTTTTTAATTTTTTGTATTTTGCATTATTTAACAGCAGTAATTCGTACTAATCGGAGATTAGAAAATTATCCGTTAGTACGGTAACCTTTATTACGAAAAGGCTTCGTAAATCGTACTTTAGTGCATCGCACCTTCGGTATTTATCTGATGAAATTATTTGCATTATTTTTAAAAACAGGACAGGGTGCATCCTGGTTGTTTACAAAAGCGCCGGGTCGAAGCCATGTTCAATTCTGGTTGGACCACACCTCGCCCACGCCACCGGGGGAAGGGACGAGAAGGCCTAGTGTTCGATTTGCCTGTAATGATTTGTTCGGAAAAAATCTAGTCAGTTAAGTTGCATGTGAACATTTTATAATCTTTTGTAATGGATAAGGGAATTTTGAAGAAAATAAAACGATATATAAAGTCACTCGAATAAATATTCGGACACTGGCGATGGCTGTTCGTGTCGTTTTTCTGCTGAGGGCCTGCCATCCTCTCAGACCTTCTACTATGGCATATAAACTGAAAGGCTCCTGTCAGACCTCTGTGGCAAGCAGCTGCTTGAGGAGGTATTTATGTTTTTTTTTTATTTTATGATTGGCGGAACCAAGGCCGGACTTACGCCCAAACTTCTCTGTGTCTTCGGGGTTTCGCACCCAATGACCATTTAACCCATTGTGTACAAATAAAGTGCCGATCAGAGGTAAAACAACCGAACAAATCACCCCTTGAAGACGCTTGGTCGAATAAGTATTGAATGGAATTATTGAAAACTATATGTCAGAAAACAAATATAAAAGAATTACGAGTTTTATTATTCTTTTTGGAATTGTGTTAATTTAGTGTATGCGGTTCCTATTGACATTAGGAACACTCGAAGAATACATCCACATCCAGCATACAACCAGTGATTGTGAGAATATATTTAATTCAAATTGAATTCTTTATCACAATACTACTTCATCAGAATAGTGGTCCTATTCGAGCTCAGATGCTCTGAGCCGAAAAACAAATCGAAACCAATTCTGCCTTAGTCGTCTAATTGCATTTAGCATTCGTTATTCTCCTATGCGACATAAAAAACGTTGAGTGAATTGCCCAACCTTGAATTCAGACAAGTACCTGGCACTATATGGTTCTTCGTGGCATTATCAAATGCCACAACGAATATGAACAAGAATCATATAGTCCACGAAGAGGTAAGCCAGGGAATGAAAATAAAGTAAAAAAAATGCAGTTTTTTAAAAATGCCAAAATTCCCTTGTGGTCTCTGTTCACTGCCTCAGTCAGCCAAACGGGATTGCTTACGTAATCTCTAATGCTGCTGTATGAATGCGTATGAAAATGAAGGAATTTTAAAAAAATGAATTCCTTCGGTCAGTTCCATACGTCCAGCGTTCCACGGAGATCCCCTAGGAGTTGCTTCAATCAATACTTTATAATTGGTATAGTCGTGATATATATATACATATATATATACATATATGCCTTATAACAGTGGCTTTCAATGCCGAATGAAGCTGCTTCCGAAACCCCTGTTCAGCAAAGCTTAGTCCATTGAATTCAGGTCGGTGCAACTGGGTAACTCATGTAAGTCATTTTTTCTTTGAAATCGTTCATTACTTTAATTTCTCTCTCATATCACTAATATCAATCAATTAATTGGATTTAGCATTTATTATTATAGAATATCTTAACCTAACGGTTCTGTCAGTTACCCTCAGACAGACACGGGACAATTTTCTGCAATATTAAATTATAATAATATTGCTGAAATATGTCATCTAGTGTTGTTACAGTGTTGTGATCTGACCAAGAAATGCACAGAATGATGCATAAAACAAATTCTAAAATTTCATTAATGTTTTAGAGGGTTTTGTGGATCCCTTTACCTCTGATTATTGTCCTACGTTCTATGCCTCATTCTATGCTTCTGTTGGGATACCATAAAAAATGTTCCTTATATACAATCTTGTTAACAATGCATTCACAATACGAATTGTTTCCGATTGCATCTCTTTCAAAGAAAGCTGCTGGAAATTACAGGGTTAATTATTAACAATGTAAAATGTACACTGTTCCTTACATTGGAGATTGACTCATTCAGTAGAGCACTTAGCCTGTAAAATCTTATTCATTCGTTCGAGTCTTCATTCTGATTTTACCAAAAAAGTGGTGACAGATGAATTTGTTAAAGGCTGCCTTCTGTCGGATGGGACGTTTAGCCTTTCACCGATATTCCGCTAAAGCTTTAATAATCTCCCTGAATGAACTTGACAATAGGTTTTCATCTGTGTAATGCTTAGCCCATATTATGCAAAAAAGTGTGGCTTAAAGGTAAAAAGAACAAAGTTTACTTCAATTTAGATTACGTCACATTTGCCACTCGTTAAAGCTACACACGCACACTACACTGCACACGCTCCAGTTTGCTGTGTACGGTAACTACACACACTCAATATTTCCGTCAGTGAGCCCACACGTTCCAGGTCTTTGTGAGCTCACACGATCCAGTGTGCTGTGAACATTAACCGCAACCGCTCCAGTTTGCTGTGAACGGTAACTGCACACGCTCAATATTTCCGTGAGTGAGCCCACACGATCCAGGTCTTTGTGACCTCACACGATCCAATGTGCTGTGAACATTAACCGCAACCGCTCCAGTTTGCTGTGAACGGTAAATGCACACGCTCCATATTCATTGCAGTATATATTCATACGCATTATATATATTAAAAAAATATCCGAACACTATAGTTGATTACAGAATTCAGGAAAAATATCTGGAGCTTGTACAACAACTGTGCACGCTCCAGTTACCGTTCACAGCAAACTGGAGCGTGTGCAGTTACTGCACACGCTCCAGTTGCATATCCTCCCAACAGTTGTTCCAGTGGGTCCCCTCCCCCAACCTTCTCTGAGCCTTCGGGGTCCTTGTGACATGACCATTTAGTTAATGGTGTGCAAAAAAAATGTGCCGCTCAGAGGTAAAACATCCCAACCTTAAAAATGGGGCACAACAGAAGTGCTTTCATTGGACAATCCATCGCTTACTAAGATGTTCAAGTACCGACATTGTCAACAATCGCGACTCGGAGACGTTATTTCGTAAACAATGGCAGGTTGGGTTGGGTTGTTTTACCTCTGAGCGGCACTTTTTTGTACACCATGGGCTAAATGGCCAGGTCACATGGACCCCGAAGGCTCAGAGAAGGTTGTGGGAGGGGACCCACTGGAACAGCTGTTGGGAAACAGATGGTAGCCTCCCGTCAAGGCCATCCAGCGTGTTCTTTAACGTGCACAGTTTATGGCTCTCCCGCACACGGGGCCACGGTTTCACGTCCCATCCGACGGACGGCGGCCTTTCTAAGCCCATCGGTGTCCCCTACTGACCGTGGGCAGGGCGGGGAATTTTGCGGAGATAAATCTCAACGCTGACCCAGCTGGGACTCGAACCTGGGAACTGCAGATTAAAACAGTGGCAGGAACAACTAATCGTCCGTATTTACATTATTATTCATATTCATTGTTCGTTCAGACCCAGAAACACGACAATTTATTTCTTTTTGGACTTCTTTTTTCTGCGTAGTAATATTTTAACTGCACAATAGGAATTCATAATTATCTGTAATAACATATTGCATATGACGAATATTTCCCATTATTATGAAAAGGACATTTTTTTTTAGCAGTACCGGAACAAATCGGGCACAAAACAATTTGAGAATGGGTTAAAACCTGAAGTTGAATTATTTACCTCTGAGCATTTCTGCGAAAAACTCCCCGCCCTGCCAACGTTCAGTAGAGGACAACGATGGACCTGGAAAGGCCACATAGGTAATGATTGGTTTGTAGGAGAGTACGTAAATCCATATTTCAAATACTCAATACTGTACTGCCGGCATTTCTTTTTAGACGTAGATTCAGACATTTTCAAATACAAATTAACTTCTCAATAGATTTATAGATATTTATAAAAATAATGTTTATAATGACTTCTAACATTTATCACTCACGACTATTTATCACGGCGAAGCACATAAAAATAATAAAACATTCCTAGAGCTATCGCTTTTATAGATTTGATTTTGTGCACGCATTAACTTGTATGTTGCGATGCCGGCGCACTTGCTCCGTAAACAAGTCATTTCAAGCTCCCATATTCTTGTCGAAACATGCTAAATTGCATGAACCGCGTGTTTGCCTACCAATTTGCAAGGACTTGTCACCGTCAATTTATTCTAAACTAAAACAAATTAGGTATAGCTATACCTAATGCTAATTTAAAAATGCTTATTAACGCGATAACAATAAGATAATTTACATAGCTAGATAAAATATTTATTCATGAAAACAGGTATTTTCAAAGTATTTTATTATTTAAAAAAAATAATTATAAAAAAATATTAAATATAATAAATTTATTATTATTATTATAGCAACAAGGTTGATTTCCCTATCAGGACGGACACACATGTCCAACATGATAAGCCTGATATAGTAGTGCATGTTAAGGTATTGAATGAGATTACAATTATTGAAGTAGGAATAACATCTCAGGATCACCTGCAGACAGTAGAGGTTGAAAAGAAGAGGAAGTATGATCTGCTGGCTAATGAGTTGAGCCTAATTCAGAAGTGTAATATTAATATTATACCTTATGTTCTGACGTGGGATGGTATTGTAACTACGTACCATAAAGCATACTCAAAGCGACTTGGAGTGGGAAAACATATTGAAGCTGATATCCAATCTGTGATCTTGAAGAGAACTTTTAAGAGCATCTCAGTCGACTTCAGACGTACCAGTACGCTAGTAGGCGGTAGCAGGGAACTTATTGTCCAAGCTGCAGTTGAAAAGCTGTACATGACGGATGAGGTAGTGGATGACCAGAATCACCAGGAAGACACCACAGAATAGAAGAGATAAAAAGGTTGTCACAGAAAATTCCATTGAATTTATTTATTTATTTGACCGCCCCTCTTGACTGCCTCAACGCTACCCATTTGCCTCTGGATCCGCTACCGCCCCCCATGGAAGGCTCTAGCGCCCACTGGGGGGCGGTATCGCCCCCGTTGGGAATCTATGGATTAGACAGTTCGACTAAACGTATCCTTTCTTTTCAGGAGCATTATAGAATACTCGCAGAAGAACTTATATGAATATAATCCTCACAAAACGTGCTTTAGGCGACTCCTTCACGTGGAAGAACAGGTGATCGGACGCTCACGTTCTTTGTGATTGCAGAGAACATCGAATATTCTAATCTCCTTTCGCATCAAGTTTTAAACCTCGGAGTTAATGCGTTCGTCTTCGCCGAGTTGTCACGCAAATATTCTCTTCAGGTTTTCTGGAAAGAAAGAGAATTTTCATTTTTGCTGAAATTTCAGAGAATTTGTCTTCGTCAGATTTCCCCAGTTAAAAGAATCAAAAATGAGACTTCGGTTAACAGTTGAATTAGAGCGAATAACGTGATTTCATTTTCTCCCTGTAATCAAGGCAACAGCGTGGTTGTTAAAAGAGAGGGAACATTTATTTTGTCGTTTGAGACTCGAGAGCCACGAATGAAGATAAAAATTCAACTCATTCCAGGTAATGAACACCTTCATTGTTTAATTGGCTAATCTCTCTCTCATAACGCAACTTATTACTTGATGAAGATTTTTATTTCACGATTAATAAAGATATCCGTTATCTGAACGTCCCAGTGGCCGAGTGGTTTACCGTGCTTGGCTGCGGATCCAAGGGACCTCCGGTGGGATAACGATGTTTATTATGCTGTCTTTCTGCTGTCTCACATTTTTCGCAGATCTTTTCTGTGGCGTATTAATCTTTATATGGATGGAGTTTTAGGCTTGTCTACATCTGTTACGTGTACATTGATTTTGAATGTCTAGATTGTGAAAAATCCAGTCAGCGCAATTTGGTTTAAACTATTTGTCACAAGTACATCAGCAACTCTAATGACTGATATGTCAAAATATTTTACCTCAACAATGCCTTATTTGCCATGTAAATTGCGTGGAAATAATGCTATGCTTGAAAGAAAAAAATAAGCTGTCAGACTTTTATCAGACCTCTAAACCGAGCAACTCTTCAAAGGGTAATATATTAAAAAATGTAGGAGGCTTCGTAAGGGATTCTATATAATCATAATTATATATTACCAATTTTATACTCTGAAGAGCCAGAACATTATGACCAGTGCGTCTTTATGCAAATCGAAGCAACTGCAGGTAAACGACGGCTCGTGTGAAGGTCATGAAACGGTGTAAAAAACACCTGATACTGAGCTCTGTTTATCAGTGTTATTCTTGTTCTTCAGATAGGAAATGCAGTGGACTTAAGTGAGTTTGACAAAGACCAAATTATAATGGCCAGTCGACTGGGTAAGAGCATGTCTTGTGGGGTGGTTACGTCAGCCGAGGTTAGTTCCTTGAAAAAGTGGCTCGAAGAGAGAAAAACTACGAACCGCTGGCAAGATGTGGGCCGACCATGGCTCATTGATTCTAGAATTGAGCGAAGGCTATCCCGTATGTGCGAGCCAAGAGAAGGGATACTGTGGTGTAACTCGCCCGTAATTTGAATGCAGGTGACGGGAGTAATGTGTCACAATACGCAATACATCGAAACCTGCTGAAAATGAGGCTGCATAGCCGCTAGTCGCCCCGGGTGCCCATGATAACCTCGGTTCACCGTCGAAAGCACCTACAATGAGCATGCGAGCATCAAAACTGAACCTTGAATGATTGGAAGAAGGTCGTCTGGTCCAATGAATCTCGTTTCCTATTGCACCATGTGGACGGCCGCTTACGTGTGCGTCATTTACCTGGGGAAGTGTTGGTACCAGGATGACCGTGGGACGAAAACGAGCCAGTGGGGAAGGGTAACTATGACTTCTACCACCTACCTAAACATCATTGCAGACTAGGTACATCCTTTCATGGCAATGGTATTCTCCTCTTGTAGCGCTTTCTTTCAGCAGGATAATGCTACATTCCACACTGCCTGGATTGTTCGAGAATGGTTCGCAGAACATGAGGAAGACTTCCAGGTATTGCCCTAGCGTCCAGATTCCCAGACTTCAATACAATCGAGTATCTATGGTTTGTGTTGGAACAGCATATCCGATCTGCGGCAGCTTAACCATTAACTCACAAGAGTTAAAGGATCTGCTGGTAGTGTGTTGGTACCAGATGCCACAAGACACCTTTAGAAATCTTGTAGCATCCATGCCTCACCAGGTAAGAGCTGTTTTGGTGGCACGTGGATGACCAACATCATATTAGACAGGTGGTCAAAATGTTTCCGCATTTCGGTATATACACAGTCGTAAGAGAATTATATGACTACCCATGGAATCACAGTGTACCAGCCGAGGAGCGTCACAGAGTACACATGACAAAGGTCTACCACACGGAGCTATAAGTGGCCAACTAGGACATATGAGCCATAGTGCATAATATGAGCACAATGGGCAGAGGTATTGATCTGATGGTCATTGGAAAAGGAATGATCATCAGCTACTGCACCAAGGGTGGAAGCGTCTCGGAAACAGCAGACTTCGTGGGCTGTTCGCCATGTTCTGTAGTAAGGGTATACCATACCTCCAGACATCATAACTGTGGAGCCCCAAAGGCCATCAATCCCAGAGGAGAACGTCGCCTCTGTAGGCTGATAAAGGTCAATTGACGCGCAGCAGTGCAGCAATTGACCACTCAAATGAATGCTGCGGCACCTATGTACGTGTCCCCGATAATAGTAGAGTGAACCCTGTTACGCATGGGTCTCCAGAGTCGACACTGCGTAAAGGCGCCCATGTTAACCAAGGTCGATCGGCAATGACGCCTGCAGTTCGCATGGGACTACCGTCATTGGACAGTGGAAAAGTGGAAAAAGGTTGCCTTCTCTGACGAATCGAGGTTTCTATTCCATAGAAGTGATGGGCGGTGGCAGATACGGCGTCAGACACTCGAGAACCAACACCCGGACACGATTGTCAGTCAAGTACAGGTCTGCGGTGGCAGTGTGCATGTCTGGGAAATGTTTTTGTGGTATGACCTGGGACTGCTGGTATCACTGGATATGGCTACCTGTCCATCCTAGCTGACCACTTCATGTTGGATGTTTACCCTAGTGGTGATGGTGTCTACCAACATATACTTGCAACAGGACAATGCACCCTGCCATGTCGCTAAGGTGGTGCGTGACTGGTTCCAGGAACACGACAGCGATGTCTCCGTTCTCCCTTGGCCGGCGAAATCACCCGACCTCAATCCCATAGAGCACTTGTGGGACCATTTGGATCTACAGATTCGGCTTGCGGACCCACAGCCACGCCGTCTCCGGAACCTCCGTGCTCTGCTGGAGTCCGAATGGCACTTGTGCCTCTGGCAACCATCCAGGACGTCATTGCGTCCATGCCACGCGGTCTCGCCGTTGTCATTCTGGCCAAGGGTGGTTATTCATTATTCTTATTCTGGTAGGTGGTCATATTATTCTGATACGACTGTGTACATACGCTATACACCATCGCTCAAGTATTCAGTTACTTTAGCTGGGTATAGCTCATTATAATTTTGTATTGATATATAATATCTACGTATATATACGGGTACAGCTCATTATAATTTTGTATTGATATGTAATATCTAAGTTGAATAAAATGTAATTTTATTTAATTAATTGACTAAGACAACGTTAATTTGACCGCTGTACGTTAAATAATCTTTCTACAACAGCAGAATTTTAATACATACAATCGTAGTATCAGTTTTAAAATTAGGATTATTGAATTCAACAAAAATTTCTTTTTATAGAGTACTTGTTTAAGTTCCATATAAACAAAGTTCAATTTTCCCTCATTAATCGTTGTCAAAAATCAATAAATCATAATTAAACCTCGCTTTCGGCAATTACAAATAACCTGATATCAAATCTCCAGACAATTCATGAAACTGATCTACATAAAAAACAGCGTTTTTAACTTCAAAAGCCGGATTTCCATGGATTCATATGTGTACGTATTTGATAAAAGGTTACGATAAGAAATTTTAGAAAAAACCGTTCGCCTCCACCCATTAAATCCATTTTGGTCTTTTCTCAAGTTTGTTATGATAGTGAACCTTGGATCCTCTTTATGCAAGATAATAGGAAGCTTGATGTCTTTGATTACAGTTGCCTATGCAGCATCTTGGGCATGAAGTTATTTGGCTTTGTAAGTCATGATGAAGTTAGGCGTGAGAAGTCAGCAACTACCTTTGAGCAGCATATTGTGCAAACATTGTGTTGGTTTGGCGAATATGCAGATTGGCAAAGAGAGTTAAGAACATTGTGCCTAAAGGATCAGAAAAAGGGGAGATCTAGGATGCAATAGCCATGCAATGTCAAACAGGACCTTGCTGAAATTGGCCTGCAGTGACCAAAGGCAGAAGCTGTAAGTCAGGACATACGTCTTTGGAAGAGTTAATTACATGGCTCAGTGTATTTCCGTAGCCCATGTTTACTTGCAGATTTTGTTTGTTTCTATGTATGTATGTATGCATACTGCAGGCTGTCGAGGACGGAGGTGACTCAGTCAGTAGATCGCCAGGCTTACAATCGGCAGTTCCCAGATTCGAGCCCCTCCTGGACCAGCGTCGAGATTTATTTTCGCAAAACTCCCCCTTCTGCCCTCGGTCATTAGGGGACACCGATGGATTTGGAAATGTGACGTCCGTTGGATGGCACTTTAACCCATGGTCTCGTGTGTGGGAGAGGCATACCCTATGCACGGTAAAGAATACGCTGAATTGTCTTGACAGGAGGTTACCTTCCATCTCCTAAGTGCTGTCGGCATATACTTCGTTTAAAGATATAAAGTTATGATTATTGAATCCCAGCAAAAATAAATGTTTTAAAAAATAATTAACATTATAGTGACATTTTTGTTAAAATATACGAGTACAAGGAACCTCGTTGTCCTTTCGTAATAGGAAGGAACCTACATACTGACTCTGGAGTAGTTTTCATGCAAACATTTCCGAGTTTTCTTCTGTTTATTCTGATCTGTATAACATACGAAACTAAGAATTCGTATCATTTTAATTTTCAAACATTATCTGATGTCAGGGATATACCACAGAGCAATAAGGGTAAACCATTTCGATCTCCCGTGCCAAAGTTATCAAAATACTTTATAATGCCAGTTAATTATTTATGCCAGTTAAAGTTGCATATTTGTTTATCATATAATGTATATTAAATGATACAAAACATTAAGGATTCGAAACACTAGCTTTCAAATTCTCCATTATTCAAGAAAAAATCAAAAATAAAACATTTACATACCGTAACTTAAATCATTTCCTTACACCCATGAATTCACACCAACTTTCCACTTACAACGTTTTACTTACTTTTCTATCCCAGCGCATCACTGACGCTATATCACCGTTGTCAGCATGAAGTGAATTTTCATTTCTTGAGAGAGTGAAATGGCTCTCTCTTCATTTAGCAGCAAACCGAAACCAGAAGAAATTTTGAAATGCAGAAAGTGCTTTGAAAGAAATCAATGAATAGTTAATAGACGACAGATTTAGTACGTATATTTCTATAACACACTAAATTCTATGCACACTACTAAATTTAATAATTAATAAGTAACTAATTATAGCAACGTAGTCATCAATGATTCCATCCATAAACATGATTGAATTTCAAGGCCATTTTGTTCTATGCCTCTACACTGGATAGAGCCATTTTGTTTTATCTCCCATTTTGTAACATAGATTCGCCATCACTGCCGTAGACTATGAGTGTTACTTCTAATTTACCTTGTAACTTTTCTCATTTGGTTCTCTAAATTACAATTTCAAAATAGTTCACAGCCATTTTCCAACCATTGTATCCATGTGAACAGGTCTGCCACCTTTTCTGCGGAGTGCTATGATGAAAGCTTTTAATCTTTCTTCTTTTTAATTCTTTTTTAGTCAATTTCTGAAAGATGATTTGTTAGTTTCGACCAATTTCTTACAATCCTTAGAACACAATAAAACTTCTTTCATCAATTATGTGAGCACAAAAAAATTCACGAAGCATTTCAGTGATGCTCTCCCAAAGATGTTCGAAAAGGTTTAGATCTGGGAGTGTGCAGGCCAATGAAAAGAGGAAAACTCGACAATACGAACGGAACCATTCGGTGATGATACGTGCCTTGTGAGCAGATGCATTATCATGCTGACTGAAAGTGCCCATCCGAGTGAGGATAAACTGTAGCCACGAAGGGATGAATTTCGTCAGCAACGATGTTCAAATACGCCATGGCGTTCAGATGTCCTTCGATGGGTATCAGAGGGACTAATGTGTGCCAGGAAAACATTCCCCTTACCATCACAATGCCGCCACTGACCTGTACTGTTGACACCAGACAAGATGGCTCCATGATCTCATATTGCTTGGGTCAAATTCTGATCCTTCCATTAACATGATGCAAAAGGAACCTTGATTCTTCCGACCAGTCTACCTTTCTCCAGTCTTCAACGATCCAGTGTCGATGCTCGTGTGCCCATTGGAGACACGTTTTAGTGTTCTTCGCTGACGACATCAGCACTCGACATGATTAGAGGTGTTGTAGCCCTTTCGCGACAAGGTCCGATATGTGGTGCAGTCGGAGATGACCTTCTGCACACCACTATTTATTTCTACTCTTATTTGTCTGATTGTTGCCCGTCTGTTCGCTTGCACGATTCTAGGCAGTCTCCTTTCACCTCTTTGATCTACAAGTTGTTTTCGTCCACAGATCACTGATCACTAGTAGCTTTTTTCTTTTCGCGCCATTCTCGGTAAACCCTTGAAAAGGTTACGCGTGAAAAGCCCGGGAGGTCGGCTGTTTGGGAAATGAGAGAACCGTCAAACCCAGCAGCAACTATCATACCATGTTCAAAGTCGCTCAAGACGCTCGTTTTGCGCATTCTGACACTCAGTCCAACTCTAATTGATGCTCCAAGAGCAGATCTGCCTGATTTATACAGTTTACCGTGTTCACATGACTTGTTACGTGCTGGAATGAACCATTTATTTGACAAGGGGTGGGTGTACCTAATAAACTGACATCTCAGTGAAAATCCACACTGTACCAGCTGATGTCAACTGAATGAGTTTGAGTATTAATTGGAATTAACATCAAAGGCGTTGTTAGTCTACTGAAGTAGGTCACAGGGAGATCATTATCTGGTGTTAACGCGAGGCACAGAGACAGCACAACGTATCAAATCGCTTCAGCGCGCGCTTTATACGCTGGAAGGACTGTATCCAGACATATACTGCCGTTGTCGCTTTCAAGGTGAAAGAGGGCACGGAGTGACGGTAAATCAACAGCTGACGAAGGCACCGATTCTTTTCTAGTATATTATTCTTCTGTTAGTAAGTTCTTTGGGTGTCTATTTTTGATTAACACATTCTACCACCACAATATCTAATTTCTAACAAATACATCGTTTACAAAATTATTTGAAGTTTTACATTTTCTACACTAGCCCACTATAACGATGCAAAAATGTCAATAAAGACTTTTAGAGGTGTTGAAATCTATGAATCATCATATTTCATTAGTACCTATTCCAATTAAAAATAATTTTTTATTAATATCTTAAAACAAAAAGTTGCATTTTACCATCCCCATGGGAGTGAAGGGGCAAATTTCTGCTTCCAGTGTAAACCCCATGATCATCACACTCCACCACTAAAATATTCAATTCCTTGTCCAAATAAATCGTTTGCAATACTCGTAAAATTTTAAGCATTTTCTATCCTCAGAGCGCGCAATTAAAAAATTTGGGAGGTTGGAAAAATGTGAATAGTAGTACTTTATTATACCTGTGCAATGCAATAGGAATTTGTAAATTTATCTCTGAAAATAAACACTTTTTTCTTAAAGACAAAACATTTGAATAATTGGAATAAGGGGTTAACTTTTGTGGTCCAACTATGCGACCTTCACATTTCAGCACCAAAATTTCTAACATAATTTTATCCTTGCAATTTTGCTGAAATTTTGGCATTTTCAAAATTTTCCACTGTTAAAGGGCGCAATTGGTTGATTCTGAAAGTGCATGTCGTAATATTTCATTAATAGTAACCCCTATTGAACCCAAAAACAATTTTATCTCTAAAAACAAAGAAGTTGAATGTCTGCAGACTGACAAACAGACAGACGACAAAGGTTAAATTTTACTCTTTTTTTACTAAACGAGGTAAACAAATATTTGGAAACAATTTTTCGTATGCTTTTATTTGTATATTTCTCTTTTGAAAAATATTTTACTCTTCTCAGAGAACTTCTCACGTCCTACAATATGAGTCCCATTTATGTATTCTCCTAAACAGGGTAAAAAAAAGATAAATATATTTAATTACTGAAATTAAACACTATTTTAAAATATTTCATTTTAATATCAAGTTTTAATGCAAAATTGAGATTTTTAATGCATATTTATCACATTAAAATTGTTTCTATGCATACCAGAAATTAAATTTATTAGATAAAATCTCTTTAATTTTAAGCATGTTAATATATATTTCAAATACTTAATAGGAAAATGCTAAGATGAAGTAACAGAAAAGAAATATACTGACTTTTCTGCAAAAAAAAACACATTCAAAATTTGTTTTTGTTACAGAACTTCAGAATGCATTTAGTATCAATTGAAATCTTTCTCTGCACCTATTTCACTCTTGACTTTTTTGCCTGTGCCTTCACATTCAGAAATTCAAAATCAACAAAGCTTGCGTAACAGAAAGGACTGCATTTTAAATCAACAAATACTTGTTCACGTGAAAAACTTCTTTTCACAGTTTGACTTTAACTTACAAGTTCTACAGCGAAGTGTCACGAAATATGATTTGCTTTGTATATCAAGTCTGAAAATTATCTTTCAAATTTCCTTTGCAGTTTTTCTCTTTAGACTCGATTTTCTCATTCTTTCTACATCACAGAATCTTGAACAAAATCTTGTCGTCCTTTGTCTCTTTTACCTTGAAAGTGAAGCCCCGTTATCGAAAGAATATTTTGGATTCCGCATTTCATTTCGGTTGTACTTCCGTTACAACGCTTTTCGGAAGAAAACTGCATATCCCCGTATGAAGTCGTGTTCCCTTTCTCTGCATGTTCCATTTGTATTTTATTTGCGTAACAAACTACAACTGAAATTTTGATTAAAGCTTATCTTTCTCCACTCTTTACAAAATTTTCTCACTTTCTATCGTTTAAGATTTCAGTTACAATTTTTTGGGAATCAGGTTTCAGTTACGATTTCGATACCAAATTATTTATCTTCCTCTGCAAAGAGAAAAAAAATAGACTAATTTTCAATGCTATGCAAATGATAAAAATATGGGTTCAATCGTGGATGCTTGCAATTCTTTCTTTTTGATGGAATTAGAAGGTTACAAATTTACCAAATGTCTCCTGAAAAATTTATTCTCCTTTACTTTCTAAATAAGTTTTTTTCTTCCTTAATTTCCTTAGCTTCTATTATTTATAATCCATGTCCACTGAGAGGTGTGTTAAAGTTATATTCACCATCAGAATATGAATGTTATAACCTATTTTAATCTATTTCGACAAAGAATGAAACCCCTTTATAAAAGAAACTCATGGAACTGAAAAAATTCTGTTTCGAGTTTAAAGAGATTTCAGTTTCGTAAATTCAGAGCATACATTATTACTGTAAAAACATTTTTTAATTAGCGAAACTTATCTACGTTCAGTACTCAATATGAAAACACAATAAATCCATATGTTTTTTTTTGTTTATATTTAAGAATTATATTTAAGAATAAGAATATTTTAGCAAAAAGCCTAATTGCAAAAGATAAACTGATGATTATACACAAAAAATTATCGTAGAATTGAAAAAAATCTTTTCATGTTTTAAACTTCAGATTTTTTTTGGATTGAATCACATTTCGAGTAAAATTGCGAACAATGCTATCGAGTTATTCCTTTTTTAATATTGTTAGGTTCTTTCCCCTTTTCTTCACTTTAAAGTTAAAATTCCCTTTAAAATATCTCATAAATTTGTGTTTTATGGGAATTAAATTTTTGCTGTCTCTTGCTTTACATTCGTATTTTTTTCAATAGCTTTCCTCTACTCAATAATTAAAACCATTTTGGCTTTTACATGGCATCGCAGAATCTTTTCGATTTCCAACAGCCCTTTCCAACTTATGCAACTTGTAAATGAGTACTGAAGCGTCAACTGGAAAGGGAGCTGTGAACCTATCCTGAGACACTACCAAGGCGATTGCTATTTCCTAGGGAAGTGTCTGGAATGTTTCTATTCGCAATTCCCTCCTCCTGTTTTACATTTTCCCATTAGCACTAATGTCAGGTGTTGCGTTGGTCACGAGAGGAGTGCCGGACCTCACGTACCAACTCGGACGAACACAGTGGGGATGGGAATCTTTTATAAAGTCAAGGAAACGTGGATCCTTTATAAGAGATAGAGAAGGATTTCTCTCTTGACTTCCGAGGACTTCGGAGGCTCACCAACCTTCTAAAATTCACACCTACCCTAGTCGTTAAGAGGAATTCCCTTCGCATTGATGAAGGTTCAATGAGCACAGAGTTAATTCCTTTCTCCTGATGAAACACGTTTATCAAACAGATATCCATCTTGAAATTCTTTTTCTCTACTACTAACTTAGAAGTTCGTCTGACATGTCCCTGTTGATTTCAACAAAAGAAGTCGCAATGTAATTTGTTTTCAATAGTAATTTTCTTTCCATTTCCGATTAAGAAAGATTCCATTGGTTAACATTGTTCTAATTGTCAGTATCAGGAGAATTATCCGCTTCACAGAGGTTTCGTCTAATAGAGGTTCAGTCTCAAAGAGGTTTAACCAGGTCTGAATCTGGAAAAGAAAAAAAAGAAAAAACGAAACGAAGGGTGGAGGCCAGGAGGCACAATCGAGTAGGAAGACATAAAAAAGAATAAAGACAGGGAGAAGGAGAGGGCAGGAGGCAGGATTTCCGTTGAAGTACGGCATTTTCTCCTCCGTTTCAGAGGTCTTTGAAAAACTGCTTGAAAAATGTGTTAAATATAAATTAGCTTATTATTTTTTTGCCTCCATTACACTTTCTGGTATTCAAAGGGTATTCTGGTATTTTTCTGGTATTCTACTTTGCCCTGATCCTAAATTTGATCCTATATCTTACTGTATTGCATTATCCTGTGTGAATGATGGGAAATACAGTTATTCTTACTTCAATATATATATATATGAAATACAAAGTCATCAACTTTAAATTGAGAGATAGGAAAGGTCACAGACATAAAACCTAAACATGATATCATTTAATCAAGAATGATTCGCCACCGTCCTAGTCACAGTGATTAAGCAACCGATGCGTAAACAGGTTGGTTGGTTGTTTGGTTGTTTGGAAATTTATTGCGCAAGAGGAACAAAAGCGGGCATCCAACAGAAGAGAACGGTGGTTGTGGCTGTCAGACGATGCAGCTGCTGGCAAATCTTGAAAAGAACAGGGTGAGGCCGAGGTCTTATCGAAAGCAAAGACTATAGTGAAGTAAGACAGTTGGTGTAAAGCTCACACCAACGATGACGCCTAGCCACTATGTGGTCCAAGGCAAGGCCGATAGCGTGCAACCCTGCAGTGAAGATGGAGCACTGTGGTGGGATCTGGGCTGCAATGATATTATCAGAACAGACCATGGCCAATCCCACAGACGTGCCGGACTTCAAGTCACCCGTAAAGACGGGTGCTTAAACAGGAATTCCGTGTCGTCTATCGAATCTGGGAGAGAAGTGAATAAAATTTCATTTCATCTCTAATTCTACACTTCTTCTTGATGTCGTATACCAGTACTAACTAATCTTATTTTATTAGTGAGGATAACATTGTCATTCGAATTAAGGCACGGCCATAGGGTTTTATCAGTTGTTTGGTTGTTTTATTTCTGTGCAGTTCCACAAACATTCCTTGTTACAGTCGTGCCTCATGCACCCAAGACGACATATTCTGTAGAAATAGAATTGTCAGTTAGCGCAGTTTGAGTTAGGCCGTAAATGGGTCATCGGGAAGCAAGTTGGTCTTTTCTGAACACCAGTAAACCAGATGTAACGTGACGAATAATGACGATGGTCTATTTGTACAACGTTGGCTAGCGTTGAAAAATTCTCTTAAATTTAAAAATTTTAACACATTAATTTTCAAATTCCTGAATTACATAAGGAAATTTTTAGGCCCTACTTTTTGTATTCAGTATTGAAATTCCTTTCCTCTCTCCCAAACAGCATGAAAAATATTACAAATTATCGCTTGTTCAGCAGAATTCTAAGGAAATACATTTTGTAACTTGTAGATGTGGAACAGTTTTCATTAAAATTCTGGAACTGTCTATATATAATACAACTATGAATGACACTATTCTTTAAAAATTTCATAATTTCTGGTATACTAGAAATTGTATTCGCATTTTCATTTTGTTCCCGAATTGCATTTCTTTCTTGTCTGTTACTTCAATGTGACGTCTGATGTTTGCAATTTAAATCGTTTCTACACTGGCGGAAATCGAAAAAAGAACACCCAGAAGGAATTAATTTTGAAACATCATATTATAATATGTTAATAGTTAAGGGCAGAAGAAACCGTGATCCAAGATTGAAAGTCATTGGATGAAATAATGCGTCACTGAGGATGACAACATGCAAATGTACGAAGCGCGTATTTAAAAAGAAGGGCGTGAAGAAAGAAGTTATTCGTCTTGTGTCGTGTTGTTCAGTGCTCTTTGAAGAAGCTACCATGCCTGGACGACGCAGGCGCGCAACATTTGTTCAGTTAGCGCAGTTTGAGCGAGGTCGTATAGTGGGTCATCGGGAAGCAAGTTGGTATTTTCGTCAAATTGCGCACTGCGTTGGACGAGAGGTATCGGCCATGGTGCGATGGTCAGAAGAGCATTCTCACACTCGCAGACGTGTTTCCAGGCAACACAGCGTTACGGACTCACGAGAGGATTGGCGTATCAGGAGGAGGACGGCGGTGGCAGAGCGGTCGGCTACGGCGTCACAAATTCGATCCTCTGTCGTACCAAGGAGTGTCTACAAGAACGATACGCAATCGTCTTTTGGAAACAGGACTACGGGCATGGTTACCACTGTCACTTCGTCACTGTCGACCATGTTTGCAGTGGTGTCAAGAACGAGTTCATTGGGGGGAAGAATGGAAGTCTGTAGTCTTCAATGATGGAAGCCAATTCTGCTTAGGAGCGTCTGATGGTCGTTTACGCATCCGAAGGCGACAAGGTGAGTGGCTTCTTCCATCGTACATCCGCCAGCGATGCACAGGATCCACTCGGGGCATCATGGTGTGGGGAGCGATTACCTATCACTCTCGTATGTGTCTGATGTTTGTACAGGGTACACTGAACAGCAATACGTACATAGCGACATCGTACAGCTGGTCGTCCTGCCATATTTGAATGTAATCCCAAATGCTATATTCCAACAGGATAATGCTCGCCCACACTCTGCCAGGGCAATTCAACATACTCTTCAGGCAGTGCTCCAATTCCCTTGGCCAGCACGATCTCCGAACTTGTCTCCAATCGAGCATGTCTGGTACTGGATCGGACAAAGACTTCCGCAGACCGCGGCAGACAACGACCATCGCTGAATTATGCGTCCAAGTTGAAAGCTCATGGAATGGTATCCTCCAGCGTGACATCCAGCATTTGTACGACCGATTGCATGCC
Organism: Ryuthela nishihirai; assembly: GCA_038380435.1. Classification (NCBI taxonomy): domain Eukaryota; kingdom Metazoa; phylum Arthropoda; class Arachnida; order Araneae; family Heptathelidae; genus Ryuthela; species Ryuthela nishihirai. The sequence continues at coordinate 77,524,897 of JAWZYU010000007.1, read as the reverse complement.
AGATTGGAAGCTTCTATTGCTGCTCGAGGAGGTTCAACACCTTATAAAAATGTGCCTTCTGTAAAATGTAATACTCATTAGAATGTAAAATAAACATTGAATCACTTCACACGTGTGATCACTGTCCTTTCTCAACAAGTTGTTTCTACTAAATAAATCTCAAAAATTACGTTTCAATTGTTAATGGTGTTCTTTTTTCAATTTCCGCCAGTGTATATTGAGATCTCATGAACGAGCCGATTCTTGTGAAATCTCAAAATCTGTTTTTAACACTGTTAAACATTATACGAAATAAAAATACTACTGTACTATTCAGGTTCGATTTCATTCCACGAGGCATCATCCCATGTTGCGATTGTCTGAGAGTTTCTCGACGTCGAGTGCAATTTAGAGAATTTTAAGAGTCAAGCAACGCCGGGAAAATCTGTCAGTAATCTGTTTAACGTTTTAACGTCTTCTTTATAGGTAACTTTATCATATTTTGCCCCACTTTCAAATACACCTCTTCAACAGCGGTTGCGAAGCGAAATGTAAACTTCAGGGATTTATCTAAGAAACCGATATGCAAATTTATGCAATATGATTTGTAACTTTGCTGCACAGTCTATGAAATATTCAGAGAGTATATCTTCCTTTTCCGTTTATATCAATAAATGTCACTTGTGAGGAGGTCAGAAGGAAAAAAAAAGACAAGACTGGAAGTTAGCATATTTAAAGGTAACTTTAAAAGTGAGACCGACTTCATCTTTCAAGGTGAGAGACATCTTGAGACACAATGGGAAAGAAAATACTATTACGCTTGGCAAGAGGAATAATTGATGGGATTTGTGAATCTAGAACAGGAATCTGAATGCTTAAACGAAAAGAAGGAAATCTGAACTTTAATTCTGAAGGGGATACTTTATACTTTTGGGGAATTGCAAAGCTTTTTCCGTTACTTTAGATCGAACATTAAATACAATGCTACCTTAGAGTTTCTAATATTTTTTGCTTCCTGCTAATTTTGAGAGTATTTAATTTGTTGTAATCAAATAAACACAAATGATAACATGAATAATTGAGTAAGCAGGTAACTCACATTCAGTTTTAACACAGCGCATTTAAAATTTTTCCTTTAGTTTACACTTCTGCAACACAACAATTTATCGAACCATTTAATAGATGTTTAGAGTTTGGAAACTAATCTCAATAGTATATACAAATATGTCTCGATATAGTTAAAATCGAAAACTTCTTTAGCGATGATACGATCACAAAATAGATGCAGTCATCTGTTTTAATCATTTTCAAATCTGGCTTATACGACTGTTTTCGATGTTGCAGCAACATCGGAAATAGCTGAAGTGGAGAATGTGTGTTTCATGGCTTAGTTTTTAGCTTCAGGAAAAAACTGTAGTTAGCATTAGATATAAATATAATTTAGCTAAAACTTAGTTTAGGATCATATGTAGGAACGACATTTAATTGTATGGATATGTTTTCCTATGGACCTCTGAATCCTTAACTCCTGGACATCAAAATTGCAAAACCATGAAGCAAGCCTAACCTCGATGAAACTAGAAGTAATGGAACTGAAACTGAAAAGATTGGTACAGAATGTTACAAAGAAGTGGATGATTAATCTCACAATCACTTGCGTCATGCAGGGGCGGATTGGGAGCCAAAAACGGCCAAATGCATGGAAATCGGAAAAATACTGCCAATGTCGATAGTAAAACAAATTACGTCACAAGATAGAAATTTTGTGACGTTGTACCCGAAAAACACCCCAGGATCGTCTGCTTTTCATTTTTAGCGCGTTAACCAAAAAAAGGGAGCTAATATTTTCACTTTGTCGTCTGTTTGTCTCTCCGTTTGTAGAAAAATCTACTTTTTTTGCTGCTTATAAACAAATTGAAAATTTCTTTAGAGTAGGATACGTAGTGATGAAATATACTCAGTGCTCACTGAATTATGACCACCTCCCTCCATGTTATGCCAGTGAAAGCTAACTCCAAAGCTCTTAACTTGTAAAGAAAAAATATTGTGACAGATTGGGACTGAAAATAAGTTAAAGATCTCAATCAAATTTATCTAAATCTTGATTTTCAACAATATTTCATTAGTATTTAAAGAGTTAAGGAAGTTTGAATATTTAACAACAGCAACGCCTGATGTTGTAATTTAACTCCAAAGTGAATTATAATTTGAATAACAAGTATTATTTCACACCATTTAATACAACAGATGTGTATTTGAAAAGCTAATGTAAATAATTTTTTGATATTTTTCAATCTTCCAAAACTTGCATTGCTACCCGTTAAATATCCAAAATCCATAACTTTTTAAGCGCAAAGCGAATATTATTGAAAATCGAGATTTAGATATATTTGATTGAGATCTTTAATTTATCTTACGTTACATTCGTTAAATAACTGGTCAACTATTAAATATATTCGTAACTTCCGTTACCTTTAAATGAATTACATTGTTTATCTTTGATTTTAGATTTTTTTTGCTTTGGTTATACATACTTGTCCATCATATATTTCTAAGACGGCCGCAATTCAATTTCGTATTTCTATGCAGCGATTCAGCTAAAATGTTTGCACTGGTCTGCTCTAGCATTACCGACTGCAGTTCCCAGGTTCGAGTCCCACCTGTGCCAGTGTTAGATTTATCTCCGCAAAATTTCCTTCTTTGCCCTCGGTCAATAGGGGATAGCAATGGGTTTCGAAAGGCCGCCGTCTGTCGGATGGGGTATTAAGCCTTGGTTCTGTGTGCGGGAGAGCCATACCCTGTGCATGTCGAAGAACACGCTGGATGGCATCGATGGGAGGCTACCATCTGTTTCCTAACAGCTGTCCAGCAGGTTCCCCCACCATTCTCCTCTGAGCCCTTGAGTCCTTATTACCTGGTCATTTAGACAATTGTGTGCAAGAAACGCCGCTCAGAGGTAAAACAATCCAACCCCAGCCTTACCGAAATGAAAAAAAAAGAGAAATATATTGTTACGACAGATGAACGTGCTGCAATGAATTTATGATAAACGTGTCATGAATTCATTGCATCAAGCTCGCGCATGGTTCTGCGTGAGAATTACATAACCAGCGATTTGGAATATACAACCTATTTGAAAAATAAGAAAGATAAAATTGTTATGTTGGAGTTATTGCTATGTGAAAGGGAACATAGTTAGTCTCAGTATATACACGATAAGTGTTTAAAAAATAAGAAGTATTTTATATAATGAGAGCGCGGGAGGTTGATTAATTTATTAGTGTGGATCGTGTTAGTAAACTAGTAAAGGAAAAGAAGAATTTATCGTCTTGTGCGTGATGATCAACGTCTGAAAAGAATTGGTTCTGATAAGCCAGTACACTTAGCAGCAGTTTTGGAGTTCTTGATGACTAAAACCTTGGAAAGAAGTCATTTAGTGTAATAATTATTTAGTTCGAATAATTGGTAAGGATATTCTCGTTATCCGTCCCGTGGCCAAGTGGTTAGCGCGCTTGGCTACTGAATTAAGGGACCTGGGTTCGAGCCCCGGATCCCGTGGCAAAGTGGTTAGCGCGCTTGGCTACTGAACTAAGGGACCTGGGTTCTGAGCCCCGGATAAGGTATGGACGTTTGTGTTGTTTTTCTGCTGAGGACCTGCCAACCTCTCAGACTCTCTACTATGATATATAAACAGACAGGCTCCTGTCAGACCTCTTGTGGCAAGCAGCTGCTAGAGGGGGTATATATTTTTTATATTCTCGTTAGATTGAATATTTATTTACCAACATGATTTTATTGTTCACTGAAGGTTTTTTTTTTATGATTGGGTGTGAATAGAATTCTGAAAGTGTATCTTTGCATTGTTATAGAGTTTCGTGCCGGTTGACTTAGTTTGTATAAATAACTTCATCCATGCTTTTATAATTAATTGCATTGTTTTGTGATTAATATTGTAAAATATTTACTTGAACTCACGTTGAGTGCTCATCCATTTTTATTCGTAACAATATGTTAGTTTTGCGACAAACTGTTTCGGTAGTATCCGAGGAACTATGAGACCATTTAAAAAATATTACGAAGCTCAAAATGCTTTCTATCATTTGTGACGAGGCACAGTACTTTAAGAAAAACTTTGCGACCAACTTTTATATTGACTAACAGGTTTTAATTTTCCACTTTTTGTTCCATAATTTCCTGGGAATGAAATAAATCGAAAGCACTAAGTCTTTTTCGCACACTTTGATATTATTCAGTTTTGATGGTTTAAATTCTCCTGGAAGAAAACCTCATCTAGAACGTGGCAAAGTATATAAAAATCATTTTTAGATATTATTTTCAGTTAAATAATTAAATTTGAAATGCGGAAACTTACTTGCTCAACCTCCTTTCGTTCTACTTTAAGAATCGCTTCGATCAGTTCCGTTCAATTCAAGCTAGGGGAAGAGCCACTAGAGAAATTAATTAAATTCTTGAGGAGCACGCAGCAAAAATTATCTTCTTAAAAGCGGAAACATACATTTCTGAATGAATTTCAAATATGTATATATATTTTTAAGGATTGAAGAAAATATCTTAATCAAAAAACAAAAACATGCATTTTTATTGAGTATTGTGGATTGGCAAAAGCGTTTGGTTATGAAAATAGAAAGGTTTGATAAAAATTTGAAAAAATGAGCCATATTCAATGTATTCGTTACTTGTCTTATGAGCTGCGGGTTGGACGGGTCTGTTTTAGGCGTGTTTGCCCCTTTTAGAGTTGCAAAATTCAAAGTTTAAAGTAGAAGATCGCGTATTTGGCGAACAGCGAATCTCATTTTTACAAAGTGAAGTTTTTCGTTTACCTACTTTTGCACTCTTTAAAAGTTTCAATTCGAACTATTGGATTGCTGCGAAATTACAAATGGCAGATTTTATTAGTACATATACAACGAAAAAAAAAGTGTTTTTCCCTTGGTCCTTAAATTTAAAACGTTGCTTTCATCACACGCCTCTGACAAAAAGTGCATATTGTTGCCATCAGTGTAATCTCTCTTGACTATCAAATTATCTCTTGATACTCTACTACCAAAATTTCAAAAGCCATAAGCAGATCAGTCCCAACATTCGTAAAAACTTAAAACAGTTGCATTTCCCAATCCTCTGGGGATAAGGGGTTAACTTATTATTGCAAATGCAAACTGCATGACCTTCACATTCTACCATGAAAATTTTGATTTTCTGGTTTAAATGCATCGCTTGCAATGTCTTTTAAAATATTGCAAATTTCAAATTTATTTCACTGTTATAGGGCGAAGTTTCAATTTCTTGCGATTCATAAAGTGCAAATGGTAATATTTCTTCAATACCTATCCACCTCAAAAAGGAATTTTCAACTCAGCTCTAAAAACAAACAATTATTTCTCTAAATAAAAAAAGTTGCATTACCCTCTCGGGGGGGGGGGGGAGTAAGAGAACCTCGTGACCTTCACATTCCACCATCGAAATTTCGAATTTTTAACATAAGCAACATCGTTTGCAATATTCAATTAAAATTTGCAGTTTTGAAACTTTTCCACCTTTAGGAGACGAAGTTTAAACTTTCGGCAGAATCGGAAAGTGGGAATTTTAAAATTTCATCATGACCTATCGATTCCAAAAAGAATTTTTAATTTAACTCTGAAAACAAAATTATTCGATGTCTACAGAGGAACCGACTAACAAACAGACGGACAGAGAGACAGACGGACAAACGAAAAAGTGAAAACATTTTTTTGCTTTTTTTGAAAACGAGATAAAAAGTTCCTTTCCAGAACCCACTTTCACTTTAAACGATTGATTTTATAACCATTAAAATTTCACTGCAAGGCCCCGCACCCTTGGAGAAAATAATGCTTTTTCTTCCTGATGGCCGAATGATTAAAGCGCTTCACTGCTGATAAAAGGACCCCGGGAAGCTGTCATGTTTTCAAATTGCAAAAATTTAAAATATTACGTGCAATATTCGGTGTGGAAATGTAGGTAAGAATGATTTTTCCCCTCCAATTTCAGTAAAATGGGTTACATTAAAGAAAACTTGCATTTCCTTTGCTGTACTTGTTATAAATATAGTTTTACGTTTTTAGTTTGTTTCAGCAATTTAAAGTATCCTAGAAAATTGGACTTTTCATTCTCTTTTAATGCAGAATGAAACCACATTTCCGAGTGAACCACGTGAAGCAAACTTATCACATAAAATGAAACGACCATAGATTAAATGAAAAATAAGCAATTTAAGGCATCCAAAAAATCGGACTTTGCGTTTTCTTTCAATGCAGAATGAAACCACATTTCCGAGTGAAGCAAGTGAAACAAACGTATCACGTAAAATGAAACGACGGAAGTTTAAATGAAAAAATAAGCAATTTAAGGCATCTTAGAAAATAGGACTTTGCATTCCCTTTTAATGCAGAATGAAACCACATTTCCGAGTGAAGCATGTGAAACAATCATATCACGTAAAATGAAACGACGGAAGTTTAAATGAAATAATCGCGAGATGTCAACCCTTTTCAGGGAATTCTTTATATGCGCGTTTTTAAATTTTTTTTCTGCAATTTGAAATTGTTTAACTCTAACACAGGCAAAAACTCAAAAATAATATTCGCTTTTTCTAAAGTACAGCACAGAGTTTTGCAGTAAATTCTTAAACTTTACATTTATTCCTCCTACTGAGAGTGTAATCTGCAAATAACTTCTAAAATCTTTAACAGATTTTTTTCCCCAACTTTGTAGAGACGATGTTTCACTCATAAAGAACTGAATCACTGGAGGTAAATACAATAAGATCAACGGAAGAAAGGTAATATGTAAAAAATTTAAAAATTGGTGCTTCGGGTTTGTTCCTACTTGGTACATCAAAGGATAAAAATCAGAACAGACATATAGCACGAAACGTTTTAGGAAAGAGAGGATAAAATGTATAATGACGGAAGTGAAAAATACAGGAACAGTTTTTATTTAATCCTAATAAGTTTAGAAGCAGGAATTTTCTAATAGAATAACATACAAGAAGAAGAAAAAAATCATTACACACCAAAATTCGTAAAATTTTAATCTAGTTTTTAGCTATCCTACAATTTTGAAGTTGAGACCCCCAAAATGACTAAGACGAACTCAGAAGCGAAGACGAAAACGAACTCACAAAGAGGATTTTTGATCTGGTATATTTCAAAATTTATGGACAACAAACATTTTTGGCTAATTTAGATTTTCGGCCTATATACATAATGCAAGTAAACTTCTTTATAAAAATGTGTATATATTTTCAACTTTGATTTACGAAAGACTGCTGGGAGAAAAGATCAAGAGTGTATCAAATGGTTTGGCGTTTATCAAAACTCGTGTGAAATCTCAGTAAATCAAATATAAATAAATCCCGTCTCTGATATATGTGATTCTTTATATCGAATTTTTTGCTTGGACATCATTATAGAAAAATACAGTGAGAACCACAAATAAAGGGTGAAAAATATTTAATATGATAGCTTAAATTCCGATCAGAGTTTTGCAAAAAACATTCATCGTATTTTTACAAAGGCAAAAGAGCTCAAAAATAAATCTGTTGAAAGCAAAAATCAGAAAAGTCCGTATTTACCTTTACGCTCTTTTGTAGATCTGGTTGTCTCGTTCCAAGACGATTTCTCCTGTATAATGTTGACTGATTGTCAATTCAAGATATGAGGGTAAAAAACAGGTATCTGAAACGAAATTTTTAATCCTATTTCACATGTGTTAAATAGGGTAAATGACTTCTCCCCCCCCACGTCATCTTTCGTACCCTCCCAACTCAAGCCACATCTTCTCCCATGCGCCATAAATTACCATTCACTGAAAGTCGTCTGTCATTATTTCTGTCTTTCTGCCAGCTGTTGAGAAAACCTCCCCCATCAAGGAAACAATTTCTAGAAATTATTTTCATTTCAGTGAAACTTTTACACGTGTTGGTAAAACTGCAAAGTTTCGCGAATAGACTTTTAAAGTAAAGATGCAAATTTATGATCATTATTTTATTCTCTCGTGTCATTTTCTACGTATTCTCTTCTGCTCTCTTTGAATAAGTGCAGACGACAGACTCCCAACAGCTGTCCAGTGAGTCCCCTTCCCCCAACCTTCTCTGAGAACTTGCGTTCCTCGTGACCTGGCCGCTGAATGAGTCTGTGTGCACACCTTTCCACATGGGAATATTCATTTGTAGAGTTGTATGTTATGCTATGTGACCTGGCCAGTTAGCCCATTGAGGACACAAACGTTCAGCTCAAAGGTTAACCAACCTAGCCGAACTGTTCCTGACAAAGTGGCTTACCTAATGGGGGATGGCGAGGGTTGCATTTATAACCCCCCCTCTCTGTCTCAAGGGCTTGAAGAGCGTATATTTCCTAAAGTAATTTCCATTGAAAATTTCTAGGTACGATACTGGTTCTTTACATATTAGGTCAAATATGAGGAAAGGTTTTTCTTCTTTAAATGCTCACTATATACACCGAAGAGCCAAAACATTATGACCACCTGCCTTATATGATGTTGGTCCTCCACGTGCCACCAAAACAGCTCTTACCCAGCGAGGCATGGGTACTGCAAGATTTATAAAAGTGTCTTGGGGTATCTAGTACCAACACGTTAAAAGCAGATCCTTTAACTCTTATAAGTTATGTGGTTGAACCGCCGCAAATCAGATATGCTGTTCCAGCACAAATCACAGATGCTCGATCATTGATATCTAAGGAATTTGGAGGCCAGGGCAATACCTGGGAGTCTTCCTCATGTTTCGCGAAACATGTTCTAGAACAATCTGGGCAATGTGGTATGGCGCATTATCCTGCTGAAAGAAGGCGCTACTAGAGAGGAATACCGTTGCCTGATCTGCAATGATGTTTGAGTAGGTGATATACATCATAGTTTCCTGCACATGAATGACTGGACCCAGGGTTTTCCAGCAGAACTTTGCCCAAATCATTACACTTCCTCCACCGGCTTGTTTTCGTTCCACAGTGCATCTTTGTGCCAACACTTCCCCAAATAAACGATGCACACGTACCCTGCCGTCCACAAGGTGCAACAGGAAATGAAATTCATCGGACCAGACGACTTTCTTCCAATCACTCAAGCCCCAGTTTTGATGCCTCGAGTGTTATTGTAGGCGCTTTCGACGGCGAACCGAGGTTAACATTGGCCACTCGAAACGGCCTGCGGCTATGAAGCCCCATTTTCAGCAGGGTTCGATGTACTGTGTGTTGTGACACATTACTCCCGTCAGCAGCATTCAAATTACGGGCGAGTTGCGCCACAGAATCCCTTTTGTTGGCTCGTATCATACGGGATAGCTTTTGCTCACTTCTAATATCAATGAGCCGTTGTTGTCCCACTCCTTGCCGGTGGTTCCTGGTTTTTACTCCTCGGTCCACTTTTTGAAGGCTAACGTGAGCATCACACAAGCCTTGCCATCTCGGAAATGCTCTGACCCAGTCGTCTGGCCATTGCAATTTGGCCTTTGTCAAACTCACTTAAGTCCGCTGACTTTTCCATCGGAAGAACAAGAATCACATTGATTAACAGATCTTAGTGTCAGGAGTTATTTGTACCGTATCATGACCTTCACATACGCCGTCGTTTCCCTGCACTTGCTTCGATTTGTATAAAAAACGCACTGGTCTTAATGTTTTGTCTCTTCGGTGTACCATTCTGTGCAAAAAAGAAAGATGCTACTTTTAGAAATTGAAAATGAAAAATATATGCTTTTGAAGCTATAATCTATAAATATTTTTAAAATAATTTAAAAAATAGAGTGTACGTTTAAAAATAACAGTAGTTAATTAATATTAATCTGTTAAAATGAAAACTATTAATTAGTGTGTTCTTGACTCTAATCAACCGCTACCTACTGCCTCTTTAATTGTAGATTAACTCCTCATAGATCGATCTATTCATGTATTAGTCTATTTCGCATGGTTTCTTCGAGTCAGTTCGATGCAACCCGCATGAGATCATATCTTGCCTATTTGATTACGATCATAAAGTCTTGAACAGATACAAGAGGCCTAAGATGATGGCTTTCAGCAAAGAACGTTTCCCATTTTAAGTCTCTTGTGCATCCTTACTACTTTCTTGTATTTTGATTTTTAGCCCTTAGGGCCCATCATTGGGTGGTTTACTTTACTTACTTGTTTTTACACTGATGCCAATTAGGCATAAGTTCAGATGGAGGTTATGGGTACCATTGTACCTGCTACTCCATATATGAATTATCGATCTATGATCTACGATAGATCGATTTTCCTCCAAGACTGCATACTAAATGTTGTGAAGTGATTTCGCGCCTGAGACTTAGGTAGCGTAAATAATTGCTCGAAAGCTGTCAAATATCGGGTAGGGTTTCGACATATGTTGACATTGTCCAATGTCGATGCAATGAAATTCTCAACACAGTAGATATCATTATGCTACCAATGTCAACATCTTTTCTACTTCTCTGGATAATATAGTAAATACCGATTGACGGCTGGCTTAATAGCGTTTCTTTTACAGTATGCAAACACGGAAATGGATACCCAAGGCCTTCCGACTCACACATTTTTGGCCGTTTCCAACGCTACCTAACTCTCTGACGTAAAACAACCTCAAAATATTTGTTATGTAGTTTCCGACGACTGATCGATCTACGGAGAGAATATCTGCTATTAATGCTACATCCTGTTAACAGTTATGCTTAATTCCATTATAATTTTCGGATGTAATACATTTGTGACAAGCTTATATTTATTAGGAAATTTTTCCATTATTCGTGTTTCATGCATATTTAATCTGTTGTCATGACCGATCTGGATGCATTGTTACGAAATTATGTTCTCATTTTTCCCACCCTTCCTGTTTGATAAACGCCCACATTCTTCAGCTCATTTTAACAATTCTCCGGCGATGCTAAAATGGTACTTTGTGCCTCACGTGAATAAGGAAAGAATTCCATTGGGCACTCGCCTTCGAGCTTGCTCTTGGAATGCAAAAATCTATAAACCATTGATAAAGCAGCAAGTGCAGTGAAATTAAAGTTACGCAACAAGGCGTTTTGTATGAATGTGATGAGGACTGAGATTTTAAGTATGCAACACCCTTGTCAGCAAATTTAGGACACGGAGCACAAGAGAACCGTTAGAGGGGCTTCGCAGAGAAAAATGTAGCGTTGACATCAATTATGCGTTGGTTGACGCATTTCTCATTGTTACGTTTCGAATTCAGTCTCTCAACATTTAGCTTTTACTGAGATGACTATATTCTCCTGTGAGATCTGGAACTAAAATAATTTTTGTTGTTTTTTCAACAGACATATACAGTATATATATATATGCAATACATGTATGCAATGTAGCAATGTATGTATGCAATGTAGCAATGTATGTATGCAATGTATGTATGTATATATATATATATATATGCAATGTATGTATGTATATATGCAATGTATGTATGTATGTATGCAATGTATGTATGTACATATGCAATGTATGTATGTACATATGCAATGTATGTATGCAATGTATGTATGTATGTATGTATGCAATGTATGTATGTACATATGCAATGTATGTATGTATGTAGGTATATATGCAATGTATTTCGTAATGTATGTATATATGCAATGAAGTCGAGACATTGCTTCGACTACATACATTCATACATACATACATACCCTGATCTAGAAAAACATTGAGTGGGACCAAGAAACACAACTCTGCCGCAAAAATGTAAAAAGAATAGGGGAGCAAGAGACTGTATTTCCAATGTAGTATATTTCCCCCTCCGTTTTACAGGTCTTAAAAACTTTTCTTGAAAAATGCCTGATATATAAATAAGTTTAATAATCTTTCGCTTCTAATACCCTTACTAGTATTCATGGCCCCTTGCCCCCCTCCCTAGATTCGGCCGTGCATACATACATACATGCATACTTGTCTGCAGACAGGGCCGGATCTTCTTTAAGGGAGGGGCGCAAGGGGGGGGGGGGGGTCGTACCCCTCTCCCGTTGAGAATTCTGGTAAAGGAGTATGGCGTAATGGAGGCAAACAACTACTAAACTTGTACATATTTTACACATTTTTCAAGACTTCTAAAACGGAGGAAAAAATTAGTTTTCCCCACCCTCTGTATTTTCCTTTCTAGATCCTGGTCTGTCTGCTGCATATTCTAGATCACAGGGCAAAACAGGAAATCACGACTTGATTTTTGACAGTATGACATGGAACAGCCTTCCGGCACTTTTTCTTGTGAAGAATGAAAATCAGTTAGAAAGCGAACCAATTGATTATACTATTAGCGACAGAAGATGGAATCGATTCACGAGAAACGCATGAAGTGTCGAAAGCAATGGCGGCTCGTGACGAAAAGTTTTAATGGGACACTTTGATTACTACAGGCAGGGCCCGGATGTAGGGCAGAAAAATTAACGAGGTGCCTGATATTCAATTGAACTGAATGGGACTGAAAAGATGTTTCATAATGCACAGATTCTTTTCTGCTATCCTCAAAGGGTGTTATGTAACAAAATATTTCGGAGAAAACAAACTCAAAAAGGTATTCTTGTCTTTTCTGTTTCAATTTAACATTTTGCACCTCCACTGTAATAATTATCTAAATATATGCAGTTTTCCACTCCGTCTTAGTACATACATACATGCATGCAAAATCCTCATGCAACGTGGGCTACGGAGATCCAACAGACTATGTAATTTTCCTCTCCAGACGTGTCTGTTCTGAGCTACAGCTCCTGCATTTGGCCACTCTGGGCCAATTCTAGCAAGGTCCTGTTTGCCATTGTCTACCCATCGCTGCAAAGGTCTCCCTCTTTTTCTGAAATCCTTAGGCACACTGTTCATAATCCTGTTTGCTAATCTGCAGCTATGGATACGGGAAACATGGACAAACCAACGTTCTCTCTCTGCACAATAAGTTGCTCAAAGGAGGTTGAAGACTCCTTCTTATAATCTCATCATTACTTACAAAGTCAAACCATCTAATGCCCAAGATACTGCATATGCATCTAGAATCAAAGGCATCAAGTTTCTTGTAATCCTGGTTACAAAGAGTCCATGTTTCGCTACCATAACTGACCTTAGAAAGAACCAAACTATTATACAGCCTAATATTAATCTTTAGGTGTACACGCCTATTTTTCCACACTCTCTGTAGATTCTTAAAAATCCCAGCAGCAATCCTTATTCTTCAATTTATCTCATGCCGCACATCACCAGTATCTGTTACATAGCTCCCAAGATAATTAAACTGAGACACCTGCTCAATAGTGCAACCATTCAAAGCAACTGAAGCATTATCTTCCTGACCAATATTCATCATTTTAGTTTTATCCCAGTTTATCACCAAACCTACTCTATTTATTACCAGTCTCATTAACAAACCTAATGAAAGAATATTTAGACAAGTTTAGCATTCTATTAAAGCTGTAGAGCAGTTACCCTTCAGATTATTGCTAAACCTGTCTAAATATTAAGTTGAAAAGTGGTGAAATTTTTCTTTTTAAACAAATTGTATGTTTAACAATTATTATTAATAGAAGAATACATATCATCAACATCATTAGCCAACAGGTCCAAATAATCTGCGTAATATAAATCGGAAATTTTGAAATCTCTAAACCATTTGAGGCCAAAATCTTCCCTTGTAAAAAATCCGCATAACATAGTCAATAACCAAGCTAAGGAGAAAAGAAGACAAAACGCACCTTTGTCTAATTCCGCTCTCAAAGCTAAACCAATCGCTACAAACCTTACAACTCTCACACATGACTCACTGTTATACAGATCACTTTCTTTATGCTAACTACTTTTTCAGGTATTCCACAAGATCTACCTATCAAACACAAATTTTAACGATCAACAAAGTCAAAAGCCTTTCTGAAATCAATAAAACTAGTAACCACTGGTTTCTGAAACTCTAAAAATTTCTCGACTTTGCCTAAGTGAAAATATTGGAACTGTACATCCCCTATCACTTCTGATTCCACAATGTGTATCAATTGTCCATCAGCCATATTCTAAATTCCACTTAGCATAACCATGGAAAGAACTTTTCCTGGAATAGAAAGTAAACTAATTCCCCTATAGTTATCATAAGAATTGTAATCACCCTTTTTAAAAAATAGAGATAATAATAGCTGTAGTAAAATCCTTAGGAACAACAACTTTATCATAAAAAAATTGAAGATTTAAATCAGCCATGTGACAACACAAACGTTCCGAGCTCTAGGCATTTCAGTGGTCATTTCATCCATCCCTGGGAATTTAGTCAGTTTTAATTTACAGAAAACCGAAGCGACTTCGGAATGTGATATAAGGTCATCATTAAATCCAGTAATACATCTATCCTCATTTGAAACAAAGACAATAGAAATAACCACATTGTTCAGAACATCTCTGAAATGCATAGCCCACCCTAGCCATCACAGAATCCTCATTTTCAACCACCTTACCATGTTTATCCCTCAATCTCTGTCTGTTTCTTCCCACAGAAAAGATTAACAATCTGTTACAACTCCCTGCTATTGTGCTGTTTAGCTGCTTCCTCTGCTTTGTCAGCCAAGCTATCAAGCCAAAGATTCTCATCAACGATTAACTGATGCTTTATTAAGCTCATTGTAATGCTGTCTGTTATCACTAATAAAGTGTTGATTCATTAAAAATTGTAAAATAAGTTTCATAGCTTTACCATTCAAATAATTGTCTCTTCTGTTCCTTTTTACCCAAAAGAGTACTATTAATTTAAAATCACCCTGTTTAAGCTGATCCCATTCTTTCTCAACTTCAGCAGTAATCAAACCACGATTGTCATAATGACTAAGTAGCCTATCATGGTATGCTTTGTTTATATCTGAATCTTTCAGAGTTTCAGTTTAAAGGTAAAACTTGTGAAACACTTTTGGCCAAGTAATGGCCATATCCAATATCGGCTACCCTATATTGTTTGGTATACCTTAAAGAACAAACCCATTTGCTGTTAATTAATATACATATAATCGATCATATTATTATGCATTTCAACTGGTGAAATCCGTGTGTATTCATATATGTCACAATGTTTGTTATAAGTGTTAGTTATTCTCAAATTATTAAATTTACTTACCAGGAGAAAACATTCCACATTGCCATTTGCAACTACAAGAACCAAAGACACGTATCATCCCTTCCCAAAAGCCAGAGTCAGTACTAACTTTAGCATTGAAGCCACCTAGAAGAAGGGTAATATCTCTTTTCTAGACAGAATTCGAAACATCTTGAAGTTGTTGGTAAACATTATCTTTCGCATCCTCGGTATGGCATAACAGCAGATAACCTTCAAGCCTTTTATTTATTAGTTTTAAATTTAGCTGTGATAAATATTTCATTAATGCAGTCATATCCTAGAAGCGCATCCTGGCGTGTCTGCTGAGAAGCAAATCTACACCTTGGAAATGCTTTCCATCCTCCCAACCTGAAAAGAGAAATTTAAAATTACATTTAAGTATCTGATATCTAAGTTATAACGCTGGATTACCTGTGTGAAGACATCAAGAGAATATTATCTATTCAACATCCTCATATTCAACATTCCTATGGAGAAAAAATTATTAGTTGAATTTTTAAAGAAACTAGTACAATAGGTACTAGACTTGGGATTTGGTACACAGCTTTCCTATCTGTGTATGACAACTACCATTCTACAGACTCTACGTATATGCGCCATAAAAATAAAAAAAAAATAAAAGACAACCAATGATAAATCACTTACTGAATTCCAATTAACTGGAAAGGAAGAGAGTGCGCCAAAACTGAATTACCGACAGAATAAAGCGTCAGGCTCGTAATCTGTAGTTTCCAGATTCCAGTTGCACCACTGCGAGCGTTGAGCTTTATATCCGCGAAGCCACCAGCCTACCTTCGGTCAGAAAGTTGCTTGAAAGGCCGCCGTCAAGATGGAAAGTAAAACTGAGACCCCATGTGTAGCAGAGTCATACCTTGTGTATGCTAAAGATCACTTTGGATGGCCTTGACGGGAGACTACCATCTGTCTCCTAACAGCTGTCTGGTGGGGTCCCTGTCAATCATCTCTGAGACTTTGGAATTTTTGTTATCTGCTCATTGTGTGCAAAACATGCAGCCTAGAGATACAACAACCACCAACTTAAAGAAATTTTCAGATGCGTGTTTTCCTTTGAAATTAATATGAATTTAATAAGTAGTTTGATCATTGGAATACTTTAATTTTTTTATATTTTAAGTCCCGTATGGGAAGAAGGTTTATTTTTTTCAATTCATGTATTTTATGAAATAATGAAAAAAATGCAATTCACAGTTCATTTTATCTTGATGCTTTCGTACGTTTTTAATTAACAGTGTAAGTTAAGGAAGAGAAGCGCATTAAGGAATAAATGCGCGTGTAAGGACTTGATCGGCTAGGCAATTTTCTGCCTAGCAACAAGAAGGGCAGCTCTGGGCTTGGTGAAAAAAATCACATGTGTTTAATAAAGTCCCACGTTTGGAGTTTCATTGTAGAAAGGTCCCCACTAACTTGGAACGTGGGCGTACCTGATTGGGTAGAGTGAGCCTTAATCACCGCAGGATATATCACGTCACCGCACTGGCGGTATTTCCAACAAAGGAAATGAAATTTAAAAAAGACAGTTGCGTCTGGATTCTTGTAGGAGACGGTGCTGAGACCGTCGTCCTGTAGCCATTTAACCGCTTTCTTTTGTGTCAGAAGGCTTGGTTAGCCTCGTTTTAGTAGGATTGGGAATCCTATTGTGCCGTATTTAGTGACTTCACGGGTGGCAGTCGCTGTAGCTTGTAAATATATAATTGTGCACTGCATTTCTTCTGAAGATGGAAGAAAATAAAGATATAATAATAATATAAATAAGAGTCCAGAGTTATAAGAAAACGAATAGTGCCATCCTGACATAATTATTAGCGAAAGTACCTACAGGTTAAAAGCTCACACACACGGGGAGGAAATTAGTGAAAAAAAGATTATAATAATACTCACATTACAATTATAATTACATGAAACACTGAAAATAATGTCTCATAATATAGTAATGATACATAATTTCTGCATGTTATAGAAATCAACACACTTAAATACCTTTAGTGTTTTACCGTAGCATGGAAAGTATTTTAGATTGTGAGAGATACTTGCATTATGAAATTGAAAACATTGTGGAAAGGAGACGAGGGTTTTATTTCATAGGTAAGTAAAGTTCACCAATGGAGTACAGTTATTAGGTTTAATACGCATTTGTAATTAAAAATATTTTATTTAACGTTGAATGTATTAGAAGTGAAAATAAAATGAAAATACTGAACTGTTTAATTGCATCTGCATGTACACAAAGCAGTAAAATCATAGTTAAGGTAAGTGAACTCTTATTGGAAGTTATTATCTTCAATAATGAACCTTGTAGGCACACTTAAAGTTTGCAAACTAACATTTGACTCAGTGTAATATTAGAGCTTGAAGCGCATTTAAGCTATATACATATTCAGCTAACCGCCGAAGTTTCCTTGGTTGATAGACTTTCGAGAACTTTCTATATGCATGGTAGTTTCAGGACCATGGAATATCAGATTAAACGTGGCCAAATGCATAATAATTTCAAAATTAAATGGTTTTAAACAACTTTACATATCTGTTATTTACATATTTGTAAAGAACTAATAAAAAACTAATAAATAAACTATTGCCTATTTTAATGTTTTTATTTCCCTGATTTCCTGACAAATATAAATGACAAATGACAAATATTAAAACATAATATAATTAAATGATTAAATGCATAAATAAAATGCATTAAAAGTAACAAGTGTCATTCTGTATCATTTAAATCATGAAGAAGATCATATCTGAATCATAAATAATTGAGATATTTACCTAGATTACGGTGCAATATATCAAACTTTATGAACGATGGTTATATCCAACCGCTTTTGAAAGGACTCATGACTAACTCATGGGCTTCATGGGACTAAATGACTTGAAGATTGCAGAATGCCGGATTAGGGAGGAAATCGATTAATTGTATTATGTGATAATAATTAAATCGATTGATTGTATTATGTGATAATAATGAAATCGATTGATTGTATTATGTGATAATAATGAAATCGATTGATTGTATTATGTGATAATAATGAAATCGATTGATTGTATTATGTGATAATAATGAATTCGATTGATTGTATTATCTGATCTGATGGGAAAATGAACTCTCAGCATCACGAGAATTATTTCTTTTAAAAATAGAACTACCAGAGCTGCAAGATTCAGAAAATAATTTCCTAACGAAATTTGGAACACTGTTCCTTTCAATTTTAGCATTGTTTATGGTAATTGCTTTCGCTATTGAAATAAATCATGCGTCGCCACTGAAAAAGATGCCTCTGGGAATCTGACATAATTTAAAGCTTTTGAAATTGTAAGATCAAACTTCTTGATCTTCTTCTTCGTCTTTTAAATTGTTTGAATTGTATGTTAAAAATAATGCAATTAAATCGTTTGGAATAACTATTATCAAATTTAAACGTTTCTGAAGAGGGAAAACTTGGATGCATTCAGATTGGTTATTTTGCCAACCTTAAAAATAGGTAACAAAAGTTCGCAATAGTAAATACAGACTTATTTCTGCTATTCTTGTGCTTTCCAAGGTAAGTGAAACGAAAAGTTGAAAGAAAAAATAAACTATTTGAAAGCAAACAGGTTTCTCATGGAAAAATTAACCCTCACTACATCGAAATTTTCAAAACAAACTTAGAAATAATGTCAGTCAACATTGATGTAATCCTCCAATAAATTCTACAGAGTACTATACGCCCCTGCCTCCAAATTCCCCAGACATCATTCCAATCGAGCATCTGTGGTTTGTGATGGAACAGTATATCCGATCTGCGGCGGTTCAACCACGTAATGTACAAGAGTTAAAGGATCTGCTTGTAATGTGTTGGTACCAGATACCATAAGATACCTTTAGAAATCTTGTAGCGTCCATGCCTAGCCGGGTAAGAGCTATTTTGGCTACACGTGGAGGACTAACATCATGTTATACATGTGGTCATAATGTTTGGCTGTTCGGTGTATGTTGAGAAAATAAAGGAGGTAATTCTCATGTTTCAGTCCAGCAGCGATGAGTATCTGCATAAAATTAAATAGGTAATGATTTTAAATAGATTTTTTTAATCCTATTTGAAGTATGTTTCAGAGAAAACTCATTTCATTATTTTGCATGACTCTTCTACAGGAAAGCATCGATAAAAATAGTTCAGTGTCATCGAACGACTCAACAAATGATTTGCTGCAAATCTATTTTGATGAATTCGAAAAATTGGAGGCAAAAGAAAATAAAATTTGAATTTCATAAAATGAATTTGAGAGAGCAAACAGAATTTCTACAAAGGATAATATTTTTCACTACTGGAAAAATCAAGAGAAAGTATTGCAGAGAATTATTCTAGTGTTACTCGGGTATCTATAGGGAGAGTGTTTCCTATGCTTAAATGGATTCTCTCTGAGAAAGAAATAATTTGGATTCTAAATTATTAGGAGATATTTTGCTTATGATGATGAATAAAATAGTAAAATAACTTAAATATCTTTTAATAAATTTCGTTTTTTTTTTAATTTTTGTCGACATGCGTTAAAAACGTTAATATATCTGAAGGGAATTTCACTTTTTTTAAAAAATTTCCTCGAGTTATTTTAGCAACTTGTTTAAAAATATTAATATATGCAGAAATATCATTATAGTACTAAAAATTACCATTGCATACTTATGCTTAGAAATTTTTATTGATAATGCTCCATTTTATTCTGAACAATTCCTAAAAAAATTGATGAAATTTCTTCAGTCATCCAGGGGGGTGAAGGGTTAACCCCCCAAAAAAATCCGGTCATCTTACGCGAAATCTCAAACTAGTCTGCCTAGATTGAAATCCAAAAATCGTGTATTTCTATAACTTTTATTTTAGCCTCATATTTTATACTGACAGCAAAAGTATATATATATAAAGAAAATAACTACCAATTTATATTCCATATATCACAGAATAGCATGTTTAACTTTCCTGTCCGATGGAATATTTTAGTAATTAGGACACCCAACTCAAGTCTTATTCTCAGACTCACTATTGGAAACTAAATTCTCACCGCCCCTAAATAAATTCTAACCCCCCACACAAACGTTTCGGACCCCCCTCGAAAATAAATTATCAAACCCTCCCCGATGCTAAATTCGTGGACATCCCTCCCTCCGATGCTAAATTCTCGGATAGCCCTCCCCTCCCCCAAATGCTAAATCCTGGTATGTGTTTGTCTCCTCTCTTCAGTAGTTTCGATTGTATGGCTTACATACATTATTAGATCACATGAAATGATGTAATTCTATTTATCCTTAACTGGGTCTCCTAATTGCAATTTTTATTTCATTGTTATTTTTAAAATACAATTTTTAAGAATCAATAGCAGAAAAAGTAACCACAACAAATTTATTAACACATATGCATTTTTTCGTTATTAAGAATTGTTATTAATATCGATGTTTCTTTTTTCCAATGTTTTATCTGCTTTTTAACAAGTGGATTGATTAAATTGGTGCAAACCGCTGGACGACGCTATTGCATATAATAATAAAAATGATAACATATATTTCATTATTTTGCATTTGTACAAAAAATATTTTGAAATAACTTTAACACGTAACGCTATAGTGAAATTTATATCTTGCTATAACGAAAATGTAACATAAACGATACGAAGTTTTTGGCTGTAACGAAAAACGTAACGAAAGGTTTTTCATTTCGTTTGCCAACACTGTGACAAAATACATTACGTAGTAGTGCCACGTTTCAGCACCAGGGGGAAGTACCTGTCACATTTCACAACACACAGTTGTTGGGCAGACAATTGAAAGTCATTAGCTGGAAAGACAGAGAGACCTAGAACTTTAAGAATGAATGCAAAATGAGCAACGTTCACATATCTGAAAACGAGAGTCACTTTTGGAAAATTCTATGGGTCATTCCAAGTGGAAGAGGAATATCCCGCAACTTCTGCTGCGTCATAGACACGGAGACATCTGTCTGTTCGAACCATTACATCTCCCTGTACCAAAAGATTGCTGGGCTTCCAGATCTAGCCTTGTCCTATTTATTTTTCTATTCTATAATTCTATCCGTGATTGCTCGAATTTTCTGCACTGATTTTAAATAGTTGCATGAAAAAGCTTTCCGCCATTTTGAACCCTTCCCACCATGTTTGGAGGACACTTCTTTGTAGATGTTTTTGGAAGCATTGCTTTTGTGCCATCAAAATAAACAACTAAATGTTGTTCTTCATGAAATACTCGGCACATGAATCACTCTTGAAGTGTTCGGTTCTCTCTTCTCGCTAACGCTAATTAACTGTTGGCAGACTTTGCGGTGTGAAACATGAGATACCGCTCCTTAGTGCTGGAACTTGGCACTGTTATGTATGGCACTGTTATTTATGTATGTTATGTTACTGTACGTTTGTGACTTATTTACTAACCCACCCTTGTACTTTAAGGAGTTTTATTTTCTCCTCTCTGTTCGCTCTGGATTTGAAGAACTTTTAAGATATCGTAACCAAATCTCACATGATGATTGCTGAATTAAAAGACGAGTCGACCATCCAGCATCTCCCGATGCTAAATTCACCTAATTTTTTATGTATAATGATCTGAGGCTATGTACTGTCCTATATTGCCCATTTTGATTGTCACCCTAAAACGTCTTATTTAATTCCTTCCCCTCATAAAAAAACGAGAGAACTCCTTTACGGTTAGAAGTGGAACCATCAGATTTGATATATAGCATCTTCTGCTCATACCATAACGTTAGATTTTGTTCACGCAATATTATTTTGCTACCAGAAAAAAAAAACCCTCTCCCCCAAAAAAAGGGGGCAAAATTCATAAACGAATAATAATTAAGGAAACGAGCTTTTCTTAAATTAAATCTTGTGATTATTTAGTGACTATCATGAGCTATCTCAAATTACGTTTCTCCCCTTTCTGGCCCTCTAAAAAAAGAGGGAGTAAATTTTCACGGTGTTCGATCCTAAAGAATTGTGTATCAGATTGAAACGTTATATACAGTACTGTGCGAATTAGTTGGGACAAGCAAAGGAACTCTAAGTCTCTTCCGCTGCAGAGTCTAAACTACTGCAAGTCTAAACTTGTTCGTAACCTTCTGCTTCAAGTCTAAATTTGCGCGTGTCCCTGCAACGGACACGCGCAAGTTTAGACTTGCAGCAGAGCGATATCTGCAAGTCTAGAATTGTCTGTTGTGTTACTCTGCTATTATTTACACTTTCACTTTAGTCGGAATTGATATTTCATAGTCTGAGGATGTGATTATGTAAGTAGTTCACAATTTTCATTGGAAACATTTTTTTATTAAATACATCATGGACAACACGCCTCGTAAACGAGCTAAAATAATCGCTTTAGGCGAAAACACTTCACTTACTGTTAGGCAGATAGCAAAAGCAGTTGGCTTCGGGAAATCCAGCGTTTCACGGATCATGAAGCTGCATAAGGAGACAGGGTCCGTGGACACGTTCCGTAAAGGACATTGTGGAAGAAAAAGAAAAGCCACCCCTAGAGATGAAAGTCTAATTCGAAGAATTAGTATCATAGACCCGAAGAAGACCAGTGGAAACATCAAAAGGGAGATTGCGTCTCATGGGGTTAATATAGATGCTTCCACCGTATGTCGTCGACTTCTGGAGTGTGGCCTCCGGGCTCGACGCCCCTGCAAAAAGCAGCTTTTGACACCCGCTCTGAAGCAAAAAAGGCTATCCTGATCCTGGGCAAAGAAACATCGAGACTGGACTGTGGTGGACCCACTTTGAGGTGCATGGCTATAGGTCAAATTTCGTCCGCCGCTCTCCTGGAGAACCTCTTCGATCTGGCCACATCCAGCAATTCCCCAAACACCCACCCAAGGTCATGTTTTGGGAATGTTTCACAGCTTCCGGGACACAGACGCTTCACCCCATTGAAGGAATGATGGACAGCAAAAAGTACATAGGCGTTCTGGAGGCGAAAATGGTCCCAACACTGCAGAAGCTGTTCCCTAAAGATAATGGGGTATTTCAACAGGATCTGGCTCCATGCCACAAGCTTGCTAAGAGCTTCTTTACCCAGCAACATTTGAAGGTATTGGAGTGCCAGGAAATTCACCCGATCTAAACCCCATTGAAAATTTCTGGGCCATTATTAAAGCGCACATATCTAAGATGGATTGCACGACGAAAACCAAAATGAGATAAAGTGTCATGAAAGTGTAGCACCACGACCCTGAAGTGAAGATGTGTAGAAAGGTAGTAGCATCAATGTTTGAGAGGGTGAAAGAAGTAATTAAAGTTAAGGGGGGTCATTTACTATTAACTACACTATTAAACAAATAAATTTTTTTGTGTCTTTGTTACTGCATTTTCCTATTGTCCCAACTAATTGCAGAATACTGTAGAATGTCACCTACGCGACATATTTAAAGAGTTTAATCTGATTGAACTAAGGCTCGACTATTGCCGTGTAAATATTCGAGTCATATACACTCTGTAACATTGAAATTTCAACACTCGGAAATTCAGATCAGTAGCCGGCTGAGTTGCGCCGAGATATGCAAATGATTAAAATATGCTGAAACTATAAATAAAAGATGAAATATATTCCGACTGTAACGTTTGCCGATATCAGCGAGAACGCCTTTGCCATAATGTTAGAACTAAGGCCAGTTTCTTTGTGAGAAAAATTTTGCGGATTCGACCTGCAAATTCTAGGAGGAAGTAGAGTTTATATGGAATGCCAGGCAACAGATTTGCCAACCATATCGCCAGCTGAGCGAATTTGAGAGAGGATGGATTATTGGCCTTGGAGATGCTGGATGGTCGACTCGTTATATTTTTGTGATCACCCGTGAGTGTTTTGGGGTGGCTAGATGTTAGGGACGAACATACCAAAAAATGGGGGAGAGTAATAGTACAGAGCGTTGTGACGTCATCGGCTCAGACCTTTATGTAGAGTGGGCCTGATGCCACAATTTGATGAGTGAGTGTGTGATGAAGTGAGCCAGTTCGCTGCATGGATGGTGATTTGTGCTCAGGAACCTTTTTTGTCGTGCTGCAGTGGCTGTCCGCTAACTCCAAGTGCAGAAACAAGATTAAAAGGAGAAACTGAATAACTTGTTCAGTACAGGAGCATTCTATTTAAACATCTTTATTTCTCATACAAGCGCAAATGACTAATTTACAGTGCGCTATACAATTACAGGGACCTCGAAATTTGCTGTTCAAGACGCCGAGGGCAGCGTGATAGTGACAAAACATTTCTAACTAGCATGGAGCAGACCCGATTATGAAAAATGACCATACCTCGTTCTTTTGACGTGGATGGATGGAAAAGGCAACTCTCACTTGCTCATGTCACGCTGGTCGTTTTGTGGATCTCAGGAACCCACGGCTCATCAGGAGAATTGTCCTTCACTATTTTCTTGGGGCCTGTGTACTCAACACATGGGATGGTGCTTTAGCTGGGATCCAACCTTTCCGTATTGTCCATAAGCTGAGTGCCTCGATGCCATGGAAAAGGATGAGTTCTTTTGACATGAACGAAAAACTGTTCTGCATGACGTTCTACATCAAGAGTCAAGATCAAAGTGAAAAGGTTCGCTCTCTATTCTCCGCGCTCGCCAACCTCGTCGCAGGCTTGGTAAACCATCTAGGTTGTCATGGGATTCGGCGATTGGTGCCCTTGCGTCGAAAACGGATGTCTTCCCATCTATATGGCTTTATTTGGTATTTGTTTACTCCTTAGCTAAGATATTTTCGTCAGGTGTGGTCCCTTCTTAGTCGAATTTCAGTGCCCATGACCCACGGGTTACTTCTTTCTACAGCATGGAAGTTTGAAGGGTAAGACCTGAATAAAGAAATAACAACATGGTGGATGGGACTTAGCCCTGACAGATATGTTTGGTTCACATTTTGAAAAAAAATATATGAGCACGACAATATTGCACAACATTTGGACCATGGTAATGCAACAGTGCATCTATGTTATCCACAGGTTTTGAGAGAAAACGTGACCTCTAGCCTGCCAGGGTCGAAAGCAAGCAATACGACCACATCGTGGGAGGACTGTTTCCTCCACCTTCAAGCCTACGCCGCTCCTACAGCCACTCTATTCACCATCAGAAAAACAGTAAATATTGCAATACGTCACTCCATCACCAGACGAACTATATCTCAAAGACTGGCAGAGACAGGTCCTCTTGCATGGAGTCATTGCATCGCCTATCCGTACCAATGACCGTCGTCCTCAGTGTCTGGAATGGCATCGTGCTCGAGAGAACTGGAATACATAATGGCATCATATGGTGTTCAGTGACGAATCTCGCTTTTGTTTGGGTTAAGTGATCGCCGAGTTTTCGTATAGATTATATGAGGAGTACCAACTAATTCAAGATTAATTGTTGAGGGGCATACAGCGTGACCCCAAGGGACATGATCTGGGGAATCAGTTATGACAGCCGAATAGCTTTAAAGTTCCTCACAGCTCTGTGGTACGTTGAGCATGTCCTGGATACCGTTGCTAACTCTTTCATAAGAGGGGATGCCTAATAGCATTGCTTCAGGAAGATAAGGCACGTCAGCATCCTGCAAACATCGTCATGGAACGTCTACACATTGTCAAGGTCCTGGAGTCGCCAGCAAGATCCCCTTGTCAGTCCCCAATCTAACATGTATGGGCCATGGTTAGACGCCATCTCAGCATTCATCCGCAACATACATCAGCTGCCCTGTAAGACCAGGTTCAAGAATCATGATGAACAGTGCTGCAGGAGGTTATCACCAGTCTCTAGAACTTACTGCCATGATGCATTGCTCAACGTATTGCCAATAGCGATGGTTGTACCTCCTACTGATGTGCCTTATTTTTCAAGCAATAAAATTCTCCATTTGTTTTGAAACTTTAATCATGTCTTCCTTGTCTCTACACTGCTCAATATGTAAATATGAGATGAATTTTCTCCCCGCTTCTAGGTGCTGCAATTTCAATGTTACAGAGTGTGTTTTGAAAAGTTGTCTGTCTGTTTGCTCTTAAGATATCCTATCTTAACTGTTCGCCACAGATCGGATATGCTGTTCCAACACAAACCACAGATGCTCGATTGGATTGATGTCTGGGGAATTTGAAGGCCAGGGAAAATAAAATTACTGGGAAGTCTTCCTCATGTTCCGCGAACCATTCTCGAACATTTCGGGCAGTGTGGCATATAGCATTACTTTGCTGAAAGAAGGCACTACAAGAGGAGAATACCATCGTCATGAAAGAATGTATTTAGTCTGCAATGATGTTCAGGTAGGTGGTAGACGTCATAGTTTCTTGCACATGAATGACTGGACCCAGGGTTTCCCAACAGAATATTGTCCAAAGCATTACACTTTCCCCACACCTTGTTTTCGTCCCATGGTGCATCATGGTGCTAACACTTTCCTAGGAAAACGATGCACAAGTACCCGGCCGTCCACATGGTGCAACAGGAAACCAGATTAATCGGACCAGACGACCTGCTTCCAATCATTCGAAGTCCAGTTTAACAGGAAACCAGATTAATCGGACCAGACGACCTGCTTCCAATCATTCGAAGTCCAGTTTTGATGCTCGCGTGCCCATTATAGGTGTTTTCGACAGTGAATGAGGTTATCATGGGCACTCGGACGGCCTGCGGCTACACAGCCTCATTTTCAGCAGGGTTCAATGTACTGTGTGTTGTGACACATTATTCCGGTTACCAGCATTCAAATTATGGGCGAGTTGCGCCACTATTGGCTCCTACCACTGCGCCACTATTGGCTCCTAGTAGCCCTTCTATTGGCTCCTACAATATGGATAGCCTTTGCTCACCTCTAACATCGATGAGCCGTAGTCAGCCCACACCTTGCCGTGGCTTTTTCCTCCATGGACCACTTTTTGAATATATTAACCACGGCTGACCATGAGCACCTCACAAACCTTGCCGTCTCGAAATGCTCTGACCCAGTCGTCTGGCCATTACAATTTGGCATTTGTCAAACACTTAAGTTTGCTGCGTTTCTCATCTGAAGAACAAGAATAACACTGATTAACAGACCACAGTGTCAGGTATTATTTATACCGTATCATGACCTTCACACATGCCGTCGTTTATCTGCAGTTGCTTCGATTTGATAAAGACGCGCTGGTCATAATGTTTTGGTTCTTCGGTGTATATTATATACATAATGACCTCTTAAGGTATCGTAAGCAAATTTTGCACCGTTACTTCTGAGATCAAGTAGAAGTTCAATATTTGAATGTAGAATTGCCTAAACGGTGAGAACTAGGAGCTCCATATTCAGTATAGGATTTCCTCTTATCATAACTCAAAGCAAAACAAGGTTTTGTTTCGAAAACCTACTTCATTCCCTCTCTTGAAAATGAGCGACTCGATCACTAAATGACTGCCGAGTATAACTAGTTGTATCTCAAATTTAGACTTCTGACAATTGGAAGATTATCAAGTCCTTTCTCAGATTATGCTCCCGGTAGAGGGGAAATAAATTTCACGAGGTCGGTCGTAACGAGTTGTTTAAGGTCTGACAATAGATACGGCGCCGGCAAGAAAAAATACTTACCTTCAGAGACTTTCGCTTGATGTTGAACTCATAAACATTGTCGACATTTTCCTCCCCCGTTTTTTAGAGTCGTGTTTGAAAATTGTGCATTGCAGACGTCACAAGCTTTTATTTGAGATATAACTCGTTAAGTCGACCGCCGCAAAATTTCCGTCCTCTTTTGGGTAAAGGGGTGAAGGGGTTAATTCGAAGTAGTCTACGGCGGTCCTCATAAGGAAATTCATTTGACACCTAACTCGTTACTGTAGGCCCTCGGGTTCGAAAGACACAGTAAAAGAACGACTTTATCATTTCATTTTTTAGGGGTGAAGAAAGAAAATCTGGGTATATATTTACTGCCCACAGCATTTCTCACGCCACAAGCTTCAATTCACATACAATCTGTTACGTTGGGCGCTCGCTTTCGAAAGATGTAGTAGAAACATTTTCAGACAGAAAGATGGGAGGAATGCTAAGATGTTTATCCCTGTAATAAACACGAACTGTTAACATCATATCCTCTCCATAAACCTGTTGTAGCATTTGAAGAATTTCCGACGTTGTCCTATTCCATTGAACTAAAAATTTAAGTTTAATTCTTTGATCAAGTTGTTGATCATTTATTTTAATGATGAACATCAAAAAACGGGTTTGAAAATACTTAGCTATCAACCAACAATCGTAACTAACAACAAATTACTGCTGCATGGGTGGGGCGGGGGTGGCTCAGTCGATAGCATGCCGGGCTCGTAATCTGTAGTTCCCAGGTTCGAGTCCCAGCTGGGTCAGCGATGAGATTTATCTCCGCAAAAATTCCACGCCCTGCCCACGGTCAGTAGGGGACACCGATGGGCTTGGAAAGGCCGCCGTCCGTCGGATGGGACGTTAAGCCGTGGCTCCGTGTGCGGGAGAGACATACCCTGTGCACGTTAAAGAACACGCTGGATGGCCTTGACGGGAGGCTACCATCTGTCTCCCAACAGCTGTTCCAGTGGGTCCCCTCCCCCAACCTTCTCTGAGCCTTCGGGATCCTTGTGACCTGGCCACTTAGCCCATGGTGTGCAAAAAAGAGCCGCTCAGAGGTAAAACAACCCAACCCAACTGCTGCATGCTCTCCAATATTGCATCATCCTTCCCAGACACTTTTATTGACACAGTGTTGCCACAACCTAGTTGTGGCATCTGCACTAGTTATTAAATTTATATCATTATTTCGTTGTCCCACTTCATTTTGGCAATGAAAGCTTAGGATATACAGAGAGTCATCTTATGCACACAGGGTTCATTATTATATAATTCTCATATTTTAAAGTGCTATATTTCATTATGGAATTGAAGAAACTCAACAAGTTGTTTGTGTTCAACAGACTTCAATATGGGCACCATTCGTGCATGATATTTAATTTGTTCATTTTCTGCTCAGCATGTAACACGTAAACAGCTACAGCGATTCTTTCCTTTAAATGCTTCAAATTGGGAATCTTTTTGGAATAAACGACGTTTTTAATGTATTCTCAAAAAAAATAAAAATAAAATCTCAATGGTGTCAAATCAGATCAGGAGATCTCGGATGCTATACGGTTCACCTCTACCAGCCAATCCAGTGAGTAGGAAATTTGGGCGAAGTTCCACCATGTTATAATAACTCCATGATGTCAAATAAAGAAAATTTGAGAATTGCTTTTGTTATTCAATTATTTAATAAAATATAAGCATTCTTTTATGATGGCTCTATACAGGGTGAATCTGAAAAAGTGGGCAAAACTTTACGGGGTGGTAGAACGCAGCTATACGAGCAATATTCGTCATAGAATGTATGGGCGGAACGCAAGCGGTGAGAAGTTAAAAGGTAGTTTTCCACTGTCACATTTAAAGAATGAACACAAGAAGGAGAGGAGATACTTCAGAAAACATTTTATTAACAGGAATGTAATTGAGGTACATGCTCAAAGAAATTGCTCAAAAGAGTGCATATCTGCCATTTCGTGGTTAGTATAACCAGCCATCCTCTCGGCAATCCACGGTAGAAATGCCGTTGGGTGCGAGGATCGACCCTTTTATACCATTTCCAACGCCACCTAGCGGCTCGCTGTTTGCGTTCCGCCCATACATTCTATGACGAATATTGCTTGTATAGCTGCCTTCTACCACCCCGTAAAGTTTTGCCCACTTTTTCAGATTCACCCTGTATATTGTGCAGATTTAATTTAGTTCGAGACCCGAACAACGCAATGAAAATTTGCTAGTTTAACTACACTGATGCTGAAAATTGATGGATTATAAAGAAAAGTGTGCGTAACTGAAAATGTCTTTCGACAAACACAATTAAATATGGCATAGAAAGGTATTGTGCCAATAAAGTTTACTCTTGCACATGATGAGGTCTGAGCTGAAGAAAGATCCTGGAGAAAGCCGGCATCCAACAGTTCATTCACCAAGGCGTCTCATGCATACTTAATTGGATCCACGTCTGGTGAGCTACTTGTCCACTCCGTCTCATGAATATCTTCAAGGAAATTGTCAATCACATGATCTGCATGGGATGGGGAAGACATTATCATCCACGAAATTGATATGAAGACCGTCAGCTGACTTGAAAAGCTTCATATAGGGTGCAAGATTCTCGTTTCTGTATCGCTGAGCAACCAGACTGCCTCTCTAAAAGACGTTAAGCTCTACGAAGTCGTCATGATGACAGCTCAGACCATCACACTATTGTGATTAAACTTACTGGACTTATAGGTAAGTGTGAAGAAGTGTTGATACAGTCTCCAGAATTAGTTGAAATTATTCAAGATATAATAAAAACAGTTAGTTGTCTTTTGATGCACAGTTCTATGAAGTATCAGAGATGATTTTTTATAATCCGATCTTTCGTTCTACGAATGTTAGTCGGTGGTTTGCAATGAAAAATAAAATTTTACTTCGGGCGTCATTTATTTTCTGTAAAAATGGCTGATCGCAGTCGGAAAAATAAATCTGCAAGCGACAACGTACCTATGTTCGAAATGCTAATGAAAAAAGCAAAAGTTGTTAAAGAAGACACCTCATTAATATCTGAATTGTCTCGTAGCATAAACTTCATCTCCGAAAAGTACGATGCACTGATGGAGAAATTTGACTTTATAGCTAATGAACTGAAACAGTTCAAAAAGGACTATTTGAATCTTAAACAAGAAAACAGGAACTTTCTCATTTCATTGACACCTTAGTAAATCGGATTAATGATATAGAGCAAGAGAATTGCAGCTAAAGCCTGGAAATACACGGAGTTCCTGAATTGTTACAGGAAAATCTGGACGACGTCGCCAGAAAAGTTGCGAGCTTGCTGGAAGTGAAAATAAATCCATCCGATATCGAAGCATGTCATCCTGCTGGGAAAAATGGCAATACGAGGAAAAGACTTAGGCCAATAGTGCTGAGGATGACAAACAAAAGGGAACGTGGCATTGTCTTAGAAAAAAAAGGAAGAAAAATACTTTATCACTGAAGAGTCAGGAATTATAAATGAACTCACAACATATACATAACCGAGCAGCTTACTCCATATTTCCGAGAGTTGTTTTTGAAAACAAGAAAAGCAACAAGTGGAAAGAAATATAATAGAATTTTTGAGATCCTTAATGAATCCGACATTCAGAATATGTAACATTCCTCCAAAACACCATTGATCCCTGATTTATGTATTAAAAAGAATTATAATGAAATATGGCTACAGATAAATATAATGGTTATATTTTTATTTTCAAAATGTAAGAGGATTAAGAACCAAAACATCTATAGTTTCCAAAGATTATGATATTATATATTTAACAAGAAACGTGTTAAATGATAGTATTAGTAATGATGAATTATTTGATGATACGTATAATATTTATAGAAAGATAGCGAAGAAGATACTACAAATTTAAAAAGGGGGTCGAGGAGCTTTAATTGCCTTTAAAAAGAAATTTGTGGCCTCGGAAACTTTGGATATGAATTGTGCAGGAGGATGTATTTGGATAAAAAAAAATGTTGGATTCTAAAGATATATATTTATGTGTGTTATATATTCGTTCGGCAGAAAATTTAAAATTATACGATAAGTTTTATAATACATTAGATTGCAATCTCAATATATTGAGCAATCATTTACTTGTTTTCGGAGATTTTAATATACCTACTATTGATTGTAGAAATTATGATTATATAACTAGAAACTGCACAGCTATTAAAACAAGACTGTTTAATTTTATGAGTCTGAAATAATTTGCTTTAGTTTGAAATGAAACCAGAAGGATATTCGTGATTTAGTGTTTGCTAATGGTGATGATAGCGACATTGGTGTTAGTCGTGCAGAGACGTCCTTGGTTGCTGAAGACCTGTACCATCCTGCTTTGCAAATTGCACTTAAAAGGATGAAAAATTACTGAAGATAAAGGGAATTATAATATTGAAAATATAATTAGAGGAAAGGAGATTACTTGTAATTATATAAATTATTAGAGGAAGTTGATTGGAATAATCTAAACTTGTATTCTGATATTTATTACGCAGTTAAGTGTTTTTATCACAAATTATATGAGCATATTATATTGTGCCATTTATATATATATGACTGAACATAATTAAATAAATTATTTTTACATAATTATATGAACATATTGTATCGTGCCATTCCTTAATATATTGATATATGTATTCCAAAAATTAATTTTAAAATGAATACATATCCTCATTGGTTTAATATTGCTATTATTAAAGAAATTAAGTTAAAACAAAAATATAGGAAGTGTGCTAAGAGATTTAATAGTGCATCGGATTTGGAACTTTTTAAATGTTATAGGAAAAGTATGAAAGAGAAAGTTATAATGGCATATACACCGTCGTATAAGA
Source organism: Ryuthela nishihirai (assembly GCA_038380435.1). Lineage (NCBI taxonomy): Eukaryota > Metazoa > Arthropoda > Arachnida > Araneae > Heptathelidae > Ryuthela > Ryuthela nishihirai. The sequence continues at coordinate 77,492,338 of JAWZYU010000007.1, read as the reverse complement.
ATAATATGACCACCCACGGAATTACAGTGTACCCTCCCAGGTGCGTCACAGAGTGCACATGACAAGTCCGACCACACGGAGATATAAGCTGCCAGACAGGACAGATGAGCCATAGTGCATGACATGAGCACAATGGGCAGAGGTATTGATTTGACGAACGTTCAAAAAGGAATAATCATCGGATACCATGTCAAGGATGGAAACATCTCGGAAACTGCAGACTTCGTGGGCTGTTCACGAAGTGCTGTACTAAGGGCATAACAAGAATGGACCATTGGCACGCCGAGTTCCTCCAGACGTTATAACTGTGGAGCTCCAAAGGCCATGACCCAGAGGAGAACGTCGCCTCCGTCGACTGGTAAAGAGCAATTGATGCACAACAGTGCAGCAATTGACCACTAAAATGAACGCTGGGGCACCCAGGTACGTGACCCGATAACAGTAGAACAAACCCTGTTATGCATAGGTTTACGGAGTCGACACTGTGTAAAGGCATCCATGTTAACCAAGGTCCATCAGCAACGATGCCTGCAGTTCGCACAGGACTACTGTCATTGGATAGTGGAAGAGTGGAAAAAGATTGCCTACTCCGACGAATCAAGGTTTCTATTCCACAGAAGGGACAGACGATGGCCAATATAACGTCAGACACACGAGAACCAACACCCGGAAACGCTTGTTGGTCAAGTACAGGCTGGCAGTGTGCATGTCCGGGGGATGTTTTCCTGGTATGACCTGGGACCGCTGGTACCACTGGATGGGTCCCTGAACGCCAATGGCTACCTGTCCATTCTCGCTGACCACATGCATCCCTTCATGTTGGACGTTTACGCTGGTGGTGATGGTGTCTACTAACAGGGCAATGCACCTTGCCATGTCGCTAAGGTGGTACGTGACTGGTTCCAGAAACATGACAGCGATGTCTCCGTTCTCCCTTGGCCGGCGAAATCACCCGACTTGAAACCCATAGAGCACTTGTGGGACCATTTGATCGACAGTTTTGGCGTAAGGACACACAACCACGTCGTCTCCGGAACCTCCATGCTCTGCTGGAATCTGAATGGGCACATGTGCCTCTGGCAACCTTCCAGGGCCTCATTCCGTCCATGCCATGCCGTCTCGCCACTGTCATACGGACCAAGGGTGGTTATTCCCATTTTTAGGCAGGTGATCATATTATTCTGATACGACTGTATAGATTACATATCAGAGGTGTAGAAAATGAAATGAAATCCAGTCCTAAGAAATGTTGGTCCTATTGTGGTAGGAATAATAAAGGTAAGACGGATATTAATGTTGTGATATATAAAGATAGGGAAATGGTTAATAAAAAAGAAATTGCACAAGGTTTGCTAATTGTTTTAAATCTGAATATGTAACGGTAGAAAGCGTAATTCCAACATTAATCAGTTTGAAAGAAAAGTTAGAAGTAAATCACATTGTCCATTAAGTGACAGTTTTAAATATTAACTATGATGATATTCTATATGCAATTAATAAATGCAATTTCAAATGCAATGGGTTCGCCATTGCATTTGACTCATTGCATTTATTTAATAATGCAATGGGTAATTGCATTACTAAATAAAAAATTTCCTCCATTTAATAAATAAATTAAAATAATAATAATATTGTAAAAAATAATCCATTCTTTTAATACCTCCATTTCTTGTAAAGGGATGTGGAGATTTCTGAGCTACCCATTGTTAATGTTTTATAATAAATAAATTCATGATTGCAAATTTCCAAGTGTTTGAAGGAAATGAATGAGAAAATTATCGATCCTAGCAATTTTGTTTATTTACTCAAAACATTCTGAATCTATCATCTATAATGAAATTTTTATTCAGATTAATAATTGGATTTCACCAGATCAGCAGTGGGTTTATGCCCAAAAGTTCCACTTTAACTAACTTGATGAATTTAAGTTCTAATAATTGCATTAACTTTTAATCATAATAGTCAGATGGTTAATACAGATTTCTCTAAAGCATTTGATAGAATAGATTTTTGTGTACTGATAAACAAATTGATCAGAATTGGTTTCAGTAATAAACTGTTGTTTGCATTATTTCTTATCTTACTGATAGATCCCTTTATGCTGTAGAATTTGACAGCATTGTGCATTCAGATGCATTTTCTAGTGAGTCTGGAGTTCCCCAAGGATCAAATCTCAGACCTTTAGTTTTCGATATATTTTTTTTAATGATTTGTCAAACAGAATACGATATTCTGGGTGTTATTATTTACTTATTAAAATATATAGAAATAATTAAACAGTGGATGATTGTTTATTTTTAAAATTGGATCTTCATTCTTTGGAACAATGGTGTAGGGAAAATTGTTTGAGTTCGAACACATCAAAATGCTCTATAGCTAGTGACATATAAAAGAAAGTCTATTCTCTATGACTATTTCATTAAAAATAATAAATTGAATCATAGAGATGAATTTTGATGCAAAATTATGTTTTAAAATTCATGCTTAACGGATTGTATCTTCAGCATATAAATATTTAGGATATATAATTAGAAAAATATATGACTTCCAAAGTATTGAATCAAAATTTTTTATATAATTCAATAGTGAGATCAAAGTTAGAGTATGGCTCACTATTTTGAGATCCCATATTATAATAATTATAGTCAGCTATTGAAAAGAGTTCAAAATAAGTTTTTAAGCTATCTGCAACACAAAATATCAGATCACTATGTATATGATATACCAACAGCTGATTCATGGAGGTCCATCAGCAATGTTTAATTTTAAGTCTATCAATGATATTTTTCTACAAGTTACTGCATAATTCTATTCATTACATAAAATTAATGAATATTTTCAATTTTTATGTTCAAAGTTTCATTTCTAAAAACAAGTTTGTACTAAGGACAATTTTTTGCCGAACTAACTCTGTAAAGAAATTTATCATAAGTAAATTTTGTGATTTAATTAATTTACACCAAAAAGAGTTGGAATTGCTTGCAATGACAACGGATGAATCCAGGTCTAAGTGTATGTTAATATTGTCTAGTTAATGCTTCTGCCAGTCTACATTTTATGCATTGACACTGATTTTGGAAATGTTATTGGTTAATGAAAAAATGTTATTGCATTGTTATGAATTCGTCCTGCTTCTCGACTGCCTGGAGATCTACCGACCCTCCGGGGTCAAGGTCAGCCCTTGTGGCTCGATCGTTTCTCCCCCGTACTGGGGGAAGTACTAACTTGTTCTACTGAGTTATAGAGATATCCTGAGGCTTAGCGTACTGCTCTGCCAAAGGAAGTTTACCCCTAAAAATGTTCAATGAAGTGAAATAAATTATTATTTTATTATTTTTACTTGTTTTATTCCTAGACTGTTGTAGTCACATAATTAAATAAATAAAAAATAAAATGGCCCCTTTCTCTGTATTGATAGTGGCTGAGACGAGTTCCTTTCTGTCCTGATGAACACGCGACGAGAATTAGTATTCAAATTGAATCTGGTATCATCTGTGAGAGTCCATTTTCTTACTGTCCTCGCTCCAACGTTCACGTTGTTTACCCCACGTTAAATAAAATTTTTAAGGGATGAGGGGACACAAATCATTGGTCCTAATACACACAGATCTCGTTTATGCAGCCTCCTATACACAATACGCTGTCTTTGTTGCCGCTAGCTCTCGAGACAGTGGCCGTCATTTCTCTATTGTCGCCTTCCTGATAAAGACAGTTAGAGGTCACCCTGACCAGTTGTGGTCTGTGACGACCTCGTACTGGTCTACGACTAACCTCTCCCATTTCTTGAAATTGTTTTAAAATTCCAAAGTGGACATTTTATGGTTCATTTAAGGTCCTGGATACCTCTGCCTGCGCGTGGTAAATTTTTTATGCACATCATATTTCGTGCCATTCCTTAATATATGCTTCAACATATGATGATATTAGCATTTAATTTTCAGTACTCGTGTATAACATGCATTGTACATTTGCAGAGACCGTATGATATAGAGACAGACAGCAAAAAGAATAAAACAAAGAAAGAAAAAAAGTTCAAATGTGTTAAAATTAAGTTGCAATGAATGATAAAAAGAAAAAGACTAAGCTGATGGAAATGGAAGAGTTTCTGACATATCCTGGTTTAATGACTGTAGGAATTTGAAGGTGACTTCGCTTGTAAATCTTGATTTTCTTTTATCATTTTGATAAAATTGTTTCTCAGATTCAATGTCGCCCTTAAGTTGGGGGTGAAGCTTGGTAGTGGTAGGCTTGTAATCTTCGGGTTCGAATCTCCCCCTGGTCCAGTGCTTAGATTTATCGCTGCAGAAAACCTCCACCCAGCATTCTGTCAGAAATTGGTCACCGACGAAAATCCCGATGATTCCCTTTCCACCGAAATTAAATCCTGGGTACATGTTTGCACGGAACCACGGCTTTACGTCCCGTCCGACGGTCAAGACTTGGGCAAGTTTCCTAGTTGCTAAAGTACTCCAAAGAACAAGAAGAAAGGTTAAAATTATATTCTATGGAAATATAATTTTACAATTGTTTATTTTTCAAATCTATTTTTAGTGTCAGCCATGTCACATAGGGTTAAAATAAAAATTATACAAAGACACCTGTTTAGTATTTTGCAGTAGTTGACAAGTTCGACAGTTCGGAAAAATCGACGGGATTTCGGGGCGGGGGGGGTGCTGACAGGATGCTTGGGTACGTCCTTGGCCTGTGTGCAAGACAGCCATACGCCATGTACGTTAAGGAGCAGGTTGGATGGTCTTGATGGGAGGTTACCATCTGTCTCCTAACAGCTGTCCAGTGGGTCCCTTCCGCCAACCTTCTCTGAGTTTTCGGGGCCCTTGTGAACTTGCTATTTAGCTCATTGTGTCCACCAAAACTGCCACTCAGAGGTAAAACAACAACACAAACTCTTGAGTTGAATATTACTTTCCACTAACTGAAAGTTTCCTCTTTAGTTGGTTTGCAAGCTTAAGGAATTTTATCTCTTCATTTAAAGCCAAAATGTTAAACTGTCATTTGGCTGATGCATATCTTCTACTTTTATTTGTTATGAATTAAGGTAAAATTAATATATTATTATTGTTATTCATAAAATTTTAAAGGTCGGATTAAATTTAGAAAATTTTAAAAAGGATTAAAAAAGGCAATATTAAAAAAGATTTAAAAAGATTTAGAAAAATTAGATTAAATTTTGAACACTTATTTCGTACTCACCCACTAGTAGTGTGAATTCAGGGATACGGATGGTATATGAGCGATGTCGTTACGGTTTCCTCGAGTTTTAATTTTAACCGCGCAAATGTGAATGAATCCGCGAAAATGCAAAATGGTTCACATCAAGAAACAACTCGAAAACTCAAAACAGCGAATGGTGGAAGTATTGTATCACTGAAATTGGGAATTTTTGTGTTCTGTTGGAGTCACGTAAATTCGAAATAGTTTCCAAATATGGAAATAGTGTTAATATAACTGTAGTTTTATTAGCTTAACTTATTATCCACGCAACGAAATTTCCCATTTGGAACAAAACCCAGTCCCAACAGCAGTTGATTACATGTCATTAACCTTTAATCATCATCATCATCATCATCATCATCCTCAAGCAGCCATGGGCTACGGAGGTCCAACCAGACCACGCAGTTTACTTCTCCAAGCATATCTGTCCTGAGCTACATCTGCTGCATCCGGCCACTGCACACCAATTCTAACAAGGTCCTGTTTGACATTGTCTGCCCACCGCATCCTAGGTCTCCCTCTCCTTCTGAGCCTCTAGGCACACTGTTCATCACCCTATTCGCCAATCTATAATTATCCATACGGGCAACATGGCCAAACCAGCGGAGTCTCTCTCTGCACAATATGCTGCTTAAAGGAGGTTGCAGATTCCTTTGCCTAACCTCATCATTAGTTACAAAGTTAAACCACCTAATACCCAAGATACTGCGTAAGTATCTAGAATCAAAAGCATCTAGTTTCCTGTTATCTTGTTTACACAGCGTCCAAGTTTCACTACCATAACTAACCCTAGAAAGAACCAAACTATTATACAGTCTAATTTTAGTCTTTAGGTGTATACGCCTATTTCTCCACAATCTCCATAGATTCTTAAAAGTCCCGGCAGCAATACCTATTCGTCTGTTAATCTCATGCCGCACATCACCAGTATCAGTTACATAGTTCCCAAGATAATTAAACTGTGACACCTGCTCAAGACTGCAACCATTCAGATTAACTGAATCACAACCTGCCTGACCAATTTTCATCACTTTAGTTTTCTCTCTGTTTATAACCAAACCTACTGTACTCCCAGTCTCATCAACAGTTCGAATGAAAGAGTTCATCTCATCAACATCATTTGCCAAAAGGGCTAAATCATCAGCATAATCTAAATCAGAAATTTTCGTATCTCCAGCCCATTTAAGGCCAAAAGCTTTCCCTTGAAGTGAATTTCGCATAACATAATCAACAACCAAACTAAAGAGAAAAACTAAAGAGAAACAAAATGCACCCTTGTCGAACACCAGAAGTAATGCTAAACCAATTGCTACAAGACTTACCAACTCTCACACATGACTCAGTGTTATTATAGAGAGCTTTCATTATGTTAACTAACTTGTCTGGTATACCATATGATCTCACAATCAACCACAAATTATGACGATCAACAGAGTCGAAAGCCTTTTTGAAATCAACAAAGCTAGCAACCAAACGTTTCTGAAATTCTAAACATTTCTCAAGAATCTGCCTAAGTGAAAATATCTGATCTACACATCCCCTACCACTTCTGAATCCACATTGCTCATCACGCAATTGCCTGTCAACCAGATTCTTAATTCTATTAAGCACAATCATGGAAAGAACTTTACCTGGAACAGAGAGTAGGCTGATACCCCTATAGTTATCACAAGAACTGCGATCACCTTTTTTGAAAATAGGGATAATAATAGCTCTGGTAAAATCTTTAGGAACCATGCCTTTATCATAAAAGTTATTCAAAATTTCAGTCATCCAAGTGATAACCAAAACATTCCCAGCTCTGAGCATTTCTGTAGTAATTTCATCTACCCCTGGGGATTTATGAAGTTTCAGTTTAGAGATAACCAAACTAACTTCAGATTGTGTTATAGGGCCAACATTAAAGCTGCCAATGCATCTATCATCATTACAAACAATGGGGTAGAACTAACCACATTGTTTAGAACATCACTGAAATGCTCAGCCCACCTAGCCATGAGAGAATCCTCACCTTCTATAACCTTACCTTGTTTATCCTTCAATCCCTGTATGCCTGTCCGTTTTCTACCACATAAAACATTAACTATCTGGTACAGCTCTCTGCTGTTGTGCTGCCTAACCGCTTCCTCAGCTTTGTCAGCCAAGCTATCAAGCCAAAGATTTTTATCAGTAGCTAACTGATCCTTTACACGTTTATTAAGCTCTCTGTAATCTTTTCTATTAGGACTAGTAGGGTACTGATTAAGGACATTCCTGCAATTCCTTCTTTCTGAAATAAGCTCAATTGCCTTGTCACTTAAATAATTCTGCCTCCTCTGCTCCTTTTTTCCTAAAAGAGTACTGTTAGTTTCCAAAAAAGCCTGTTTAAAATGGCCCCATTCTTCCTCAACTTCAGTATTAAGCAAACCATGACCGTCATAATGACTAAGTAACCTATCATGGTAAGCTTTAGCTATAACTGGGTCATTCAGAGCTTCAGTATTAAAGGTAAATTTTTTAACTCTAGCACAACACTTTTTAAGTTTAAGTTGCAAGACACTTTTAACAAGGTAATGGTCAGATCCAATTTCAGCTCCCCTATATGCCCTGGTATTTCTAACAGAACTAGCCCATTTGCTGTTAATTAATATATAATCAATCATATTCCTATGCAGCCCATCAGGTGAAACCCATGTGTATTTATGTATGTCGCGGTGTTTGTAATATGTGTTAGTTATTCTGAAACCACTGAGTTTACTTACCTGTAGGAGACGTTGCCCATTGCCATTGCAGCTACCAATACCAAAAGGACCTATTACTCCTCCCCAAAGGTCAGAGTCGGTACCAACTTTGGCATTGAAGTCACCAAGAACAAGGGTAATATCTCCTTTCTTGACAGAATTCAAAATGTCCTGAAGTTGTCCGTAAAACCTATCCTTCTCATCCTCATCAGCATCCTCAGTGGGGACATAACAGCAGATAACATTCAAGTCTTTGACGCTTGTCTGAAATTTTGCTGTAAGAAACCTTTCATTAATGCACTCATATCCTAGAAGAGCATCACTAGCATGTCTGCTGAGCAGCAGACCCACGCCTTGGTGATGCTTTCCATCCTCCCTCCCTGTAAAGAGAAATTTAAAGTTATTTTTAAGTATCTCACCTTTACCTGTCCATCTGGTCTCTTGCAAGCCTAGAATATCTAGGTTATAGCGCTGGAATTCCTGCATGAGGACCTCATGAGAATAATCTCTATGTAATGTCCTCACGTTCCACGTTCCTGCAGAAAGAAAATGATTAGTAGGATTTTTAAAGAAATTAGGTTTATTGAGATTGGTAGGGCCAACAATATCAAACAGCCCCCTGATCGCAGGCATGGGGCAAAGACCCGTTCCTCCTCCGCTAAAGGCTGAAGTCACCGATGCTGGTAGGAACTTCAGGCACCACCTTTTCAAGTGGACTTTTTCAAGAGCCACATGGCCTGCCTGAGACGCATTACTCCAGTTTAGCTTGACGATGCCCAACTAGCTAAGTAAGGTTCAGGTACCTGCGATGGCCTCTGATTAGGATTATCCACCAGCTGATATAAGGTATCCCATGCCTCTGTTCACTTAGAGCTGGCAACCCAGAAGCAAACAGAAAACACAGCGGCTGACTCTCCCTCAACAGAGGCCCACCAGTGCAGCAAGTCCATGATCCATAATCAAGCTCAAATCCATAAACAAGTCCAGTCTAGTAGGTATAAATGGTCAGAAAGAGGACCCTGTGAAGTTGACCACTCCTCAGCACGGTTGAAAAAAAAAGAAAAAAGTGGCCGTAGATGACCAGATCAGCAGGCCATACTGAACTGGCAGCCCTCCCCTTCCGTTCCCTTCCAAAAGAGAGTATCTCTTTTGAAAGGTACTAACGGCCTGCACCACGAGAAGGCGGGGTCGGACATTAGGTGCTAGACCTGGCCGGTTCTGTGCATCATCACTAGGGATTGGTACACAGCTCTCCTTCCAGACGAATGCTAAAATCAAAATGAAGAAAATAATTTCAAATCAAGCATTTAATATGAATTAGACGTACTCTATTTAGAGACCTTAAATATTCTCTGCTAGGTGGTATCGAATTTCTCCTTACTAATCTTTGAAAAATTTCAAGTCTCAAAGTTTATATTATCGGCCAATAGATGGCAGCATTGACATCAAGTGTCAGACACCTCCAGATCGCGAAAGGTAACAAGAAACAAATATAACTGAAAGGTTTGCAGCAAATATGTGACAACTGAAATTTTGGTTTAATAGCGACATGGTGAAATGCTTTTAAGAAGAAATGGGCGATCACTTGGAGTAAGAACATTTTCCTACATAAAGATGAATCTAAGTTTTCTTTGGAACAAAACTGAATCAGTTCTAGATGATTTTCGTATTCTTTCAAAGGTTTTTGAAATGGGGCTTACTCATTTTGCTTGTTTTGATTCTTCAGTTGTAGCTAGTAGGTCCAGTATAAACTTGTCCTTTCGTTTTAGTGGCCTCTAAGAATTTTTTGAAAAGTGCCGGTAAAATATATATGTTGATATTTTTTTCGTTTCTGTTCCTGTTATTAGCATTTTGAAAGAGGTGGGGACATGCTCCCTCAGATCAGGCCGTTTGGCACCCACACATTTTATTCATTTAACAATTGCCATAAATTGAATTTCCCTTGATATATAATAACGACGTAGTTTGGAAGTAAATGTTTGTCATTCTATTTTGTAAAAAGTGAAAATATTGCAATCCATTTTAAGCGATCTGATAAACAGGCTGAAATGGAGATTTTTTTCGTATTCAGATAAACTCGACAGTAAGCGCCTCTTTCTTTCCTACAATAGATAGATAGGTAATTTTGATTTCAGATAATGTTTTACAGTATACAAAAACTTTTGAGGTCTCACAAGAGTTGGCTCGTTCGTGAGATCTGCATACAGAAACAAGCGAAAGACGTTTATCTTTTGGCTACCACTAACTAAAAGTTAAAACTTTAAAATATTTTGTTCTAAACATTTATTTTTTTAGCCTTTTTTTTTCTAACAATTCTACACTTTGCGTACAAACACAATACTCAAAGAGTGGTTTATAGAGGTCCAACTAGACCAGAAGTCGAGATCATTTTTTGGTCAAAAGCCAAAACAAGTGAAAAAAAAGTAAGCCAATAGATTTTGAGAGCCGTAAATTATGATCTTTATTGGTTCAAGAGCCATAACAGGAAAAAAAAACGCAGACTACATTATTAACCAAAATAAACCCATAATGTATAACTGTAAAATTAGTATATATTCAAATGTATACAATTAAACGAGTACTGAAAAGAGTTTTTAAACAATTTTCCATTCATCACTTTCGAATTTCGGTTGTCTCATGCAAACAAATTGTTTAAATTGTTTTTTAATGTAGGCATTTGAATTGCATCAGTATTTTCAAACTATCATCTGCCAACCTGCTTTGGTGTTTGTTTCTAATGAGAATGGGAAAAAGGTTTTTATAGTTGAATATTGAATCAAAATCTTCAAGAGCCAACTTTTACAGTGCTCAGAGTCGCCGGTTCAGGACCCCTGAACTAGACTCAGCAATTTAGTTAGCATACACGTCTATTCTGATCTGTCTACCCAGGACATTCTGTCACCTTCTGCTACTGAGAACACTATTCATAATTATATTTGGTTAATCTGTATTTCCTAAAGTGGGCAACACGGTGAAACCAACGAAGTAGCTCCCTATACAAAATGCTGCTCAAAGATAGCTGTTGTCTCCCGTGTTTTCATTATTGCTTAAAAACACTAATACTCAAGATTCTGCATAAGAATCTAGAATCAAAAGCATAAAGTTTTTTGTTATCTTGCTTATAAAGGATTTGAGTTTCTCTACCACAGGAAGTTTAGAAAGAAATGAACTATAATATAGCCTAATTTTAGTTTTTTGATGTACACACCTATTCTTTCACAATCTCAACTTTATATTGAATTGGATTGTTTTACCTCTGAGCGGCACTTTTTTGCACACCATGGGCTAAATATCCAGGCCACAAGGACCCTGAAGTCTCAGAGAAGGTTGGGGGAGGGGAACCACTGGAACAGCTGTTGGGAGACAGATGGTAGCCTCCCGTCAAGGCCATCCAGCGTGTTCTTTAACGTGCACAGGGTATGGCTCTCCCGCACACAGGGCCACGGCTTAACGTCCCATCCGACGGACGGCGGCCTTTTGAAGCCCATCGGTGTCCCCTACTGACCGTGGGCAGGGCTGGGAAATTTTGCGGAGATAAATCTCAACGCTGACCCAGCTGGGACTCGAACCTGGGAACTACAGATTACCGCTACCGACTGAGCCACCCCCGCCCCACAATCTCAACAGATTCTTACAATTTGCAGCTGAAATATATATATATATTCCTGTTTGTTTCATGTCTAACATTGCTACGATAACTCACTCAACTGCGAACATAATTAAACTGAGAAACTTGCTGAGAGAGCAGCCATTTAAAATGACATTGAAATATTACCCACCAGTCCCATTTTAATCACTTTAGTTATATCTCTTTTTTTATCACCAGACGTATCCAGTTTAAGTATCTTCCGAGCTGAATGAAAGATATATATATATATTGGTAATGTGGAACACGAGATAAGCAGACAATATAACGAAAGAGTTTATCTCGTCAGTATCATTAGTGAAAAGATAAATTGCCTTCATAATCTAAGTCAAATACATTCGTGGACACAAAAATTGCAACAACCATAAAGGATGAATGCAGTGACACTAAATCATTACCGAACGTAGTACTAGAGATCCTGTGCAAATAGTTCTAATGATGATAGCATGACGTCCTGGAAACCAGAAATAGAGGCGACGCTGTCATTCCTCAGAATCCAATAATTACCACCAAAGCAGTAGTTGGTAAGTCAATCGAAGTGAAAGAGTGCACCCGTGTTTCAGTAATGTCAAGGCAACAAACGCAAGCACATTATAAGCAGCTATGCCAGTTCGAATGGGTGTTCGTACTGTAGGGATGCATGAGGCAGGTTAATCTGTCCATATGTAGCTAACCATCTTGGTTGCTCAGTGTAAGACACTCTGTAACACGCTGTTTGGAGCAATGGACGAGGACAGGTATGGTTTCATGTCGCCATGGCTCAGTCCCTACAAACATACCACATCACAAATAGATCACCTCATCTGCCAACAAGCAACCTCCAACCCTTGTACGATGATTCAAGTCCTTGCAGACGTAACACAAGATTGCCTCATCGACCGATAAGTATTCCAACCCCGTGCAACATCTACTGTTTTAGGTGGGGGGGGGGGGATTGAAACTGATATATAATCCTCCCGTTCCATATTTATTCAGCTGTGATCGTTTTTTATACATTACGTTGTTCCTTCTTTAAAGTAATTAGGCGTCCAGTATCATAATGGGGAAAAGAAATATCCTCCCACACAAAGGGGAGTAGCAAAAGACAAGTAATGGTTTTTCAACAAGACATAGCTATTTATTTACAGTGCTATTACCATTTCGCATTACATGCTTTTAATAACTTACATAATGCTGTAGGAAATGTCGTACCGCTCTCCTGCCTACACTACAACTGAGCCGTTCTCACCAAACTACTAAAGTCCAAGACTCTAGTGTTCGCTCTCCAAGACCAGACTGAAGTGTCACAAGACTTGAGCACACATAGAGCTGCTATCCAAAGAGTTTAATTGGCCCCTGCAATTCTCTCTGCTAGGATGGTGGTGGTAAGGGACGAAAACAGACAGTTCTCGATGCGATATTCTTGTGTGGAAACCACGTGGCTGTCCATTCGTGGGAACTGTTGAGCAGTAGTTCAGAGGGATCCTCCCAGACATCCGGTGGTGCAGTGTTAGAGTCTCAGACATGTCGCCAGATACTACTCTCAGAAGCTTTGCATGGATGAGAGGGCGCCTCCTTTTGTACACGTTTCGCAGATTATAACTGGCAGGAAGATAGGTAAATGGTTTTGCCCTGCTCTGCGGCAACTCAAATGGAATTGTCTGCCAAGATAATCTTCCAAATGGCGCCAGAATTTCAGATAAGGAAACTGAAGGCAACGTCGAAACAGTTCTAGGCAAATTTTAAAATTCACGTATAACACTACCACAATCCAGCAGAATGTGGTATCTGTGATGCATACACCAATTTCCACACGGACCATTTGGATGAAGCTGAATTATATGCATGGCTTCCCCTGCACAGGTCTGATAGCAAGGCATGTCGTCTGTGGTGCATTAAACATGTATCATGGGAGGGAGATTGGCACTACATTGTCTCCTCGGTTGTGTCATGCTTCTCTTTGGGTGCAGATGATGGTTGCATCAGAGTTTGGCATCTCCACGGCCAGCAGCAGAATCTGGCACACATTCAGTAGTACCACAATGCCCATACACCCAGCGTTCTAGTGTGGATTGCTATCAGTTATGACTCCAGAGCATCTTTAGTGTTTGTCCAGGGAATTTTGACAGCCCAATTTATACATCAATGACATTCTGGTGCCTCATTGTCTATCTTTTCCTGTGGAGCTCTCCTGCTGCCATTTCTCAGCAGGATAATGCATGTCCCCATATGGCATGCGTTGTACAAGAGTGTCTATAGGATCTTCCCTTATAGAGCAACTATGAGATGTGCTGGATCAATGTCTCCATTAGACTCATTGGATAACATGTGTCTTCATTTGGGGGATGAGTGGCAGAAAGTGCCTCAGAACACTATTAAGGACCTGTAGTCATCGAAGAATCAACGTCTGTCTGCATGCATCGCCACCAACGGAGACGATGCATGCAGACAAGGGGCGGGGGTGGCTCAGTCGGTAGCGCGCAAGGCTCGTAATCTGTAGTTCCCAGGTTCGAGTCCCAGCTGGGTCAGCGTTGAGATTTATCTCCGCAAAATTTCCCCGCCCTGCCCACGGTCAGTAGGGGACACCAATGGGCTTGGAAAGGCCGTCGTCCGTCGGATGGGACGTTAAGCCGTGGCCCCGTGTGCGGGACAGCCATACCCTGTGCACGTTAAAGAACACGCTGGATGGCCTTGACGGGAGGCTACCATTTGTCTCCCAACAGCTGTTCCAGTGGGTCCCCTCCCCCAACCTTCTCTGAGCCTTCGGGGTCCATGTGACCTGGCCATTTAGCCCATGGTGTGCAAAAAAGTGCCGCTCAGAGGTAAAACAACCCAACCCATGCAGACAATCCATATTACTATATACTGATAGTTCATATTAGGGGGCCTTGCACACACCCTTAATATGCACGCAGGTAATTGTGCGATTAATCATTATTATCATGATCTACCATTCTGTTAGTTTTTCTGAGGTTCGAATCTTGCTTCATGATGTTGAAATTTTTGTACTCATGAGTGTATTTTTCAGATTTCTTTATCACTTAAGAGTCTAGTCTTTCCCAACAATTAATTCCTCATAACATAATGATTAATGAAATTGAAAAGAAGCCTTATGGAATTCTAATAGTAACTTTGCAAAGAGTAAACCAATCACTGTAAACTTAAAATCATCACCATATTATATATACAAGGCGTGATTTCGGTTGGGCGAACAAACGAACGGCGTGCGGACACGCCTGACGTCATCGGTGGCAGTTTTCCCATGGTTGAGAGTCTGCTTGAGCGATCAGTCCCGAATTTGGTGGGGTGGTGTCGCTTAGTTCTGACCCTCCTGGAGTCGCGTATGGGGTTCGTAACTGCCGTGGATCGGGAGTGATCGCTCGAAAGGCGTCCGAGATTTCTGGGGCGCTGCGGTCGCCTGCTTTCTGAATGAAGTTATCGATCGACGTGCCATTGTGAGTGGAAACCTGTGAATGAACTTATCGAAGAGTTTCCGTTTCACACCAAATATTTGGCGTGCATATGACTAGTATTATATAATAGGAATAATTCTGAACGAACGAACGGATCCATTTTAATGATTGATCATAAGCCTTTACTCTATGATCATCAGACCGGTGATTCTCTATGTTTCATCCATATGGGCGAATACCACACCCACCAATATTCGTAAGATTCAGGTCTTACAGAACAAGATTTTGAGAACTGCGGTCGATGCCCCCTGGATTGTCACTAATAGACAACTCCATAAAGACCTGGGCATCGATCATATATATATATACTATATAAAACGCACCTCAAAAAGTTTTTTGAGGCTGTAAGCAATAATCCCAATGAGATTATTTCTTCTCTGATTCTTTATGATCATACTGTTTTAAAAAGTACAAGAGGCCTAAAACGGTAGCGTTCTCTGAGGAGACCTACCAGTTTTAGGTTTCTTGTACAATTTTACCGCTGTTTTTAGCTTTTCTTATGTTTGCCCTTAGGGGCTCACCTAAGGGTGGTTTACTTATATATTTTGTTCTTTACTCATGCCAAATAGGCATATCTTTATGATGGAGATGGTTAGGGGTAAAATTATTACCCGGTACATTGAAAATGATTATACGATCTACGATTTACGAACGAACGGGCGGACGGACGGACGAACACTATGACGTCATCAGTGGTAGAAATTGGCAGTTTCCCTCGTGTTTCAGCGGCTACTTGAGCGATTGGTCCCATATTTTCGTGGCATGGCTCCACTTCTAACTCTATTGGGGGTAATAAATCAGGTCCCTAGATGCTGTGGATCGGGAGTGATTCCTCGAAAACTATTCGAAATTTCTGGGGACGCTACCGTCGCTGCTACTTGAGCAACCGGTCCCAATTTCCGTGCGGTGATCCCACTTAGTTCTAACCCTCTTGTGGCTGCAGTTTGGGTTTTGGCATTCACTCCCAACACACGGCTGTCATGTGTTGGGTGTGATCCCTCGAAAAGTATCCGAAATTTTTGGGGGAGATGCCATCGCCTTCATTGTGAATTAGTACGCGTGGAAAGCTATGAATAATATTATCAATGGACATAAGTTTGACGCCAAAATTTTGGCGGGATTTAATTGTGACTGGAATAGTACGGTAAATAAATAGTACGAATGGAATAGTACTATGAATAAAATTATCGATGGGAAGAATTATCAATACTTTTCACGTCAAACGTTTCGCATGGATTTAACTAGTATTAAAATATTACCTCTAACTTCAGCTGTCACTGGTAACTGTACTTCCAGCGTTACCACTGCTGGTCTGTTTTCAGTCAGTTTAAGTTTTATCACCTCTCAGAGGACGAAGTATTTTTATAGAGGGCCATCATTATGCTAATTAACCTTTACGATGCTATATAAAATATTACGATCAACCACAAATTATGACGGTGAAGAGAGTCAACAATCTCTTTCGAAAACTACAAAAGTAGTAACCATAGATTTCCGAAACTCGAAACAGTTCTCAAGAACCTAAGTAAATAAATCTGGTCTATGCAGTCAGTATAACTTCCTAATACACAGGTCATCCCGAAATTGTTCTCAACCAAATGTTTAATTTTATTACACAGAATAATGCACAGAGGGTTATCTGGATCAGAGAATAGTCTGATGTTCTCGTAATTATGATAAGAACTGCTATCACAGGTTTTATAAATAAAGATAATGATGCATATAAAATCCTTAGAAAAAAACTCATTTATCATAAAAATATTCAAAATATCAGGTAGACATGTGATAAATATTTGCAGCTTTAAGCATTTCAGTGGTAATTTCGTCTATACCTGGTGACAAGTAGTATAGTTTTAGTATACTACTTGTCACCAGGTATAGATGAAAGTACCTGGTGACAAAGTATAGTTTTAGACATAACCAAAGTAAAATAACTTCACGATATTTTGAATCCTGTGAAATAAAGATATATTACTCTTGGGCTGGGTGACTTCAATTACAAATATAACATCGACTCTGATCTTTGAGCTGGTCAGATTGGTTCTTTTGGTCTTGGAAGTTTTAACAGCAATGAGTTGGGTTGTTTTATCTCTGATTGGCGCTTTTTTGCACACAATGGGCTAAATGGCCAGGTCACAAGGACCGAGACCGTTGGTGGAGGAGACCCACTGCAACAACAGTTGGGAGACAGATGGTAGACTCACTTCAAGGCCATCCAGCATGTTCTTTAATGTGCATAGGGTATAGCTCTAACGCAATGGGAACAAGACTTAAAAGTTCCAACAGACGGACGGTGGCCTTTCCAAGCCCATCGGTGTCCCTTACTGACGGTGGACAGGGCAGGGAGTTTTGAGGAGAAAAATCTCAAAGTTGGCCTAGCTGGGACTCTAACCTGGAAACTGCAGATTGCGAGCCTGGAGCACTACCGACTGAGCCCTCCTCGCCCCCCTAATAGCAATGGGGAACGTCACCTGCAAGTAACTTAATGAATCAGGATATTTAACACTTACTACAAACACCGGGGTTTCACCTGATGGAGTCTCATAGGAATATGATTGATTGATTATGTATTTTTTAACAGCAAATGGGCAAGTTCTGTTAGGAACACTAGGTCCAACAGCGGAGTTGAAATTACCTTGTGAAAAGTGTTTTGTAACCGAATCTAGAGAATTTCTGTAATAAAGTTAAGCGAATTACTTTTAACATTGAACCTTTGAAAGATACTCGGAAAGCCAAAGCTTATCATGATAGGTTTCTCAGACATTATCATACTTGTTTTATTCTTACTATTCAGGTTGATGATGAATGGGACCATTCAAACTAGTTTATTCTGGAACCTATAAATCCCGCTCTTGGTCGAAAGGAGAATAAGTGATAATTTTGTTCTAAACTGTTAAGGAATAAATGTGAAATTGACATTGGGGAAAATTCATAAACATCGAGGAGAATTAACCTTCTTTTTATATGAGGTAAAAATTTAAATTATTTGACAGGTATGAAAGAAAAGAAATAAACACGAATTCCCTTTCCCGGCTTGAACGTCAGCTCTCTTGGTGTTGAATCAATTGCTTTACAAGTGGAGCTGAGGTGGAGTCGATCCACACTTGCTCAAATGACGTGCATTTTTTTACATTTTCCTATAAAATGCAATCAAATGTGTATTTACACTATCACAAATGTGAATTCCATTTCTTCATATCGGGTAAACATTTTGTGGAACGGGAAGCATGCATTTCGGGAATATTATAGCAAATGCTGTCGTATATTGTGTGATGAATCTTCCTTGGTCATTTTCTTCGAATTTTTCTCTCTCTCACCGTCATCATTTATAAGCAGTACAAGGATAGGTGAGAAACTAACAGTTGTTTTCTGATTCTTGCTCTTAAGTAGACTGAGGGGCCAGTTCAGACGCGGACTGGTAAGGGGTGTTGAGCACTGTAGCGTCTCGGGTCCTTAGTGGCGGGCCCCTAGGAACTCATAGGAATATTATTTTTTAATAATAATAATAATAATATTGTTTTTTTTTACTGAAATTCCACAAAATTGGAAAAAGCCTGTTTCAAGCTTTTCATTATACTCTCAAAAGTATAAGTATTGAAATCTTGAAAAAAAAGTACCAGTCCGCCCCTGGGTAAGATATATAATAGCTTTCATACTACTATACGAGAAAATGCTTTCATATTTTCATGCTATATAAAGTAAGGTCAGCAAACTTCCAATTATTCGTGTTAATGGGAATCTATGGAAAGGTAACTGAAAAACACAGATAATGGAAGGATTTTTCCGGGTTTTTTTATGTCAAAAATGCATATTATTAAAGAGACATTTAAGTGAGATTCAAATCATCCAATCATCTTTTTTATTAGTATCGTTTTGAAATGACCACATCCAAAGTGAATTTATAATAATTCTCAAATAATTCACTCCTGAATCTATTTTTTCAATTACTGAAACAAATTAAGTGTAGCGTGTTTTATTTTCGTTGCTATCAGACGGTCTCTTTGTTGTAGGAGTTATGACATCATATCAACTTTTCAATTGGTTATATATAGGACATCATTGTGTACAAATCCAATGGAGAGGACTTTGTAAAAGGAACACATACTAAAAAATTACGTTTAGGACCGTTCGTTTCCATTTTGAATATTATTATAAGCAGCACTGTATATAACAGTACTGCCATAGATGATGAATTATTTCCAAATATTAAATTCTGTTTTTAATAGTAATAATAGTGGGAAAAAACTATATATTGTAGAATATTATAATGGTTTTTTATTTATTTAGTTTATTTATCCTTCAGATATCTCTTACACCTCAAAGGCATGGATAATCCTCGTCTCTGGTAATCCATCCATGGATAATCGGGATTCTTCTATTCAAGTTTGTCTTAGTTTGTCTCCCGAGTATCCAATCCCACTCTACGATAGTTTAATTTATCTCATCTGAATACCACAGGATGTCATTCTCAATTTCACGCTTATAGTTTGCTCCTACATTTTATCTCTTAGATTTAAGATTATATTTCATACTTTTTATGTAGAAATTGGGTGAAAAAAAATCAATATACCGCCTATTGCCCTTGGAATTTTTCTGGTTATGCGGCAACTGTCTACCAGTTGCGCTAAGGCAGTGGCGGTTCATATTTGCTTATGGTTATTATGGTAATTCATGGTGTGAAGCACTACCAGGTAGCTCAAGTTTTTGTTAGCATTACAATACGCTATTTATACCCACTGGAAATTGAGTATTTAATAATCAAGTATAATCAATACAACATTGGGTTATTCCTACTATCACCGTAAGAGTCAATGTTAATAGCCATGTCAGCCCTTGAGGGGGCAACTATTTGATATGAATAAAAAATGGCCCTCGAATTTGTGATACTCTTAAGAGACATAATTTTAGCAATTAGGCAACTGTAAAAGTAAAAAAAAACACACACACCAATCCGTCTCCTAATTACCCGCAAGTTGCCCTACCAGTTGAGCTAAGGCAGTGCCTATTAACGTTTGCTTAGGTAAAGGTATATGAGATCCCAAGTTCGAGAGTCAGTTTTTCCCCATACTTGCTTAATTGCTAAAACAACACGTCTCTTAAGACTATCGCAGAATGCTTCCTACATTCCATACTATTCAATCATTCCCACCATTAACTTCAGATCTAGCATTATGAGTTAGAGATTGAAGATTTACTGCTGATAACTGCTACTTCAGAAAAAGCATAATTAGCTCGCATAAGTCTCTTTAGAAGCAGCCATTTGGTGCAATTGGTAAGTACGTCCCTGTTTCAGCGGCATTTCTCGACTTCTGCCAGCCTGTACCTTGATCCCAGGGTAAGCATCATCTCAACGAAATATATTCACGCTCTCGGAGCGAAGAAGAGTCAGAAGAGAATTTCTCTCCGACTGCATAATTAATTCAGAGTAATTAATGATTGGAAAGGAGTCAGGGTGTTGTCCGTGCCTAGATAGCAATACACGTTAGATAATAATAATTTGGAAGATACTCGCTACTGCAGTAAGAGAGATGAATAAGTGATTAAAAGAAGAAGAAGAGGATTTCACAAATGAGGGAAGGGGGTTAATATGCTACGAACCCATATCTAAATGTCTAAATATGGCCAGATACTTTGGTAGCGTTCTTGCATAAATATCAAGTTCTTAACTATCCAGGTGATAACATGAATCTGTAAGCTCCTGGGGCTATTACACTATCAATTACAGATTAGAATAAATATTATTGCTTATTTACCTCAAATTTTGATGTCAGCAATTTGAACTTTTACTGCGGTCTTCATGTCAGTTTTTCGATCACTAATATTTGCAGCAGTTTTATTGCTTTGGATAAAACGTACACCTATTCCGATCAAAGTCAGTTTTTTTCACAGTAGTGTACCTTGATTTTATATTAATAATTTTACACTCTATCACTTAAACATGAGATTCGCAACATAAATAACATTTTAAAATAAAACATGTTAACAATTTTGTTTTAAAATTTTACCATCTTTCCACTTTTGCGCCCTCTAATGATTTAAATTCAAACAAATGGGAATTTCGGAAAATGCAAATAATAATATCTCATTATTACCTATCAAATGTAAAGGTAAGTTTACACATATCTCTTAAAAAAAAGCAAGATGAATGTCTACTGATGGACGGGCTGATGTCAAAGGATAAAGAATAATTTTTTTGGAACGAACGAAAAATACATGTATTTGATTCAGTGAAAAGATGATAAAACCTGTAACAAAAATACTATTTTGAAAGCAAATTGTTGATGAATTCAATTTTATTCTTCGTAAGAGAAGCGGAATATCCTTTCCACACAAATTAATTCCTTTTTGTATGTCCTTCTATAGTCGTAGTGTTTTGCGAAAATCGAGATTTAGAAAGATTTAAGTGAGATCTCCAATGAACATTTTTCTGCAAAAGTTTATTTTCAAAGTCCAAGATTTTACACTGATAAGGCTATATACACTGAATGGACAAGTTATTATATACACCCTGATAATAATATGCAAAGCACAAGTATCGCGTCCAGTCCCGTGGGATGCTGGAACTGACAATGCCTATAAATAGATCAGGTTTCTACACATTGGGAATCAGTCACGAAAAACGTAATCATGGGTAAAGGCAGCGACGTCAGTAAGTAAGTTTGACCATGGCCAGATAGTAGGTGTGAGGAAGGCCAGTTGTTCAATAACCAAGCAACTGCTGAACTGTTGGGATTTCCACATGAGACCGTCGCACATGCATACCGAGACTACATGAAAGACGACAAAACATCCAACTAGTGGAGGAAATGTGGATTTAAACGTGTAATTGATTCTCAAGGTTAGCGCAGACTGTCCCGCATAGTTACAAGGAATCTCACGGCTACTATGCAATTCGATTCTTTCTGCTTAAACAAATTCCGGCTACCGTGGAGCAAATAACGTCGGAATTGAATGAGAGCTCGTCCAGAAGCTTATGTACAAAGACTATCCTTCGCATCATAGAAAAAAGTGACTGTGGCAGTCGACGTCCACATCGTGTCCCCTTGTTGACTTCAAGGAACAGAAAGATTAGGCTGCGATTTGCAAAGTCCTATCACAGCTGGAGTGCGGAGGACTGGAAACATCTCATCTGGTCTGACGAATCATGATTTCAACTCTGTCACGCCGATGGGAGGGCGCGTGTGTGGTTTAAACCCCATGAAGCGATGAACACAACTTACCACGTTTGGGTCATACAGGCAGATGTAAGTGCAGTTTGGAGTGCGTTTACATGCGCTTCGTTGGGGCCCCTCGTACTCTCGATACTTCCGTCACTTGCACAAAGTATGCGAACTTCTTCGTCGACCATCTACACCCGTTAGTAAAGATTCTCTTTCCGCACCATGACGCCATCTTTTAACAGGACAACGCCATACCGCATACATCACGAGTGGCGACGAATTGGCTCCAGGAGCATTCAAGTGAGTTTAACACACTCGAATGGCCCTTCGAAGCCATTGAGAATTTGTGGGACGAATTGGAAAGATCTGTACGAGCCCGCCAACCTCCACTGGCAATTGTGATGCACTACGACAGACGATCCTCACTTAATAGGCAGCAATACCACCTCCGTCTTTTCAACACCTCATTGAGTACTTAACAAGACGTCTGGCCGTTATTTGAGGGCAAAAGGTGGAGCAACAGGTTATTAGGTAGGTGTATATAATAATTTGTCCATTAAGTGTATATGATCCTAACGTCTCCAACATAAGGTGGCTCAGATGAAGTAGGATTCTTTCGAAGAGTAAAATATCTAATGCAGGGATCGAGAAACGTCGGCTTCGAGTAAACTGTCATTTTGTAGGTTGTGGCTAACTTACCATTTAATTTTTCTTCATAAAATATAAATTCTGGTTCTACACCCAGAAGTTTTGACTATGAGAATTTTTTTCTGTTGTTATTGCTGTTGATGCAATAGAGGTTTTTGACCCCTAATCTAATGATTGTGTATTTCTCGGAGTAAATATTCATATTTCAGAAAATATGTTGCTGCGATAGTTGAAGATTATAGAACATGCCTTGGAATAGGTATTGAATTAACAGGACAATGATATTAGAAAAACAGTGAATAATATTTTTAATTTACTTAGTAAAATATTTGCATTTGTAACGAAAATATAAATATGTTATTTTTGATATTCTGCAATACGTAATAGTACATTACTCAATATTGATGTTGTTAGGCCATTACTGATAGCATTAATTAAAAAGTATGGATGTTAGGTGGCGATGTTAAGTAATTCTTTCGGCAAATATATGAAAATTTGGGCAACAGTAATTATATATTCTTTTTAGTACATATGTACTAAAAAGAATATATAATTGCATGCATTTCAGCGAATTTTTTAGTGGTTGTGAGAGTAATGCTATGTAAAAATAAAAAAAATAAATACCCCCTCAAGCAGCTGCTTGCCACAGAGGTCTGACAGGAGCCTGTCAGTTTATATGCCATAGTAGAAGGTCTGAGAGGATGGCAGGACCTCAGCAGAAAAACGACATAAACAGCCATGCCTTACCCGGGGCTCGAACCCAGGTCCATTAGATCAGTAGCCAAGCGCTCTAACCACTAGCGTTAAACCAATAAAAAAGAGTAAACGAATTGCAAGTTCTTTCAGGTTTGCACAGAATGTTATACTTAGTACAGGTTGCAATTTCAAGATTTAATTTATTAGCAATTTTAGAAATTAATAACTTGGTCCCTTCCGAAATTATGTAGTTCTGGTAGTGAAACGCGGACCTTTTTTAAAAAGATGAAACTTGATGCCTTTGATTCTAGATCCATACGCAGTTTCTTGGGCATTAAGCGATTTTGTTTTTTATTGCTTTGGCTTGGTCAAGTTACCGGTATGCATAAATATTGATTAGCGAATAAGGTTATGAATGGTGTGTCTAATGGCCTCAGGTAAAGTGGAAGACCTAGGATGCTATTGGCAGACAATGCCAAACAGGACATTTCTAGAAATGGCCAAATGCAGCAGTTCTAAGTTCACGACAAGACATGCTTGGAGAACGAAATCGCACAGTCTGATTAGATCTCCGGAGCCCATGGCTGCACAATTTTGTATGTATGTATGTATGTATGTATGTATGTATGCAATTAATTTCGGCATACAGGAAAACTCCGCTGTAAGCGGCTGTTGCATTCCTGGCAACTCTGCGTTTAGTGAAATTCGGTGTATAATTTGTATTATGCATCTGTAGCAACATTTTGCATTATAAATTTATTAAGCTCTCTGGCGGAAAATATTGTCGTCCAGGAAGTTGGAGCATTTTATCTCTGCCAATAATATCTGGTTTAGCAACGTTGCTAACCTGACAATACTGACACACAATCCCTGTTTACGATTTTTCCTGTCTTTTAGGACAGCGAGATATAGCAGGAGGGTTTAATAGCATTTATATAATGTATTAATATAAGTAAATTTTGAAACAACACAAGTTAGCAATTAAAGATATGATCAAACAAAGATTTTTTTTTAGCACTTCCCAAAAAATATCTAACTGCTCAGAAAGATAAAGTAGACGAATCACGATAAATAAGTTGAATTTGTAGTTTGATAAAGAGTCGATAATAAACTCGACACGAATTTTCTCTTACTATAATCTGTTTCGCTACTCCAAACCACATACCAAAAGAACGTTTATAAATAAAAGTTTAGTTGCAAGACATTAAAGGTCGATGTCATCACTCATTTTAGTCCGCCCAACATTAAAAATGATTACGCTCGCCATTTTAGACGAAATTGCTTTAAAATTTTATCGTGGTTTTATCTTCTGAATGACCTTTCCCATAATGCACCTCTTACCAGTAATGGTATTTCCGTCCTTATCTCAAAGAACTGGCTGATGATGATGCATGAGGAAAGTTTAGGAGCTCCCATAACCGTAACCGAAAGAAACAATGGCGTCCGTTTTTAGTTTTGGAGGAGGAACAGAAATATTGTTCCTGCTGCATACCTTGACACATTAGATATGTTAAAGGGCAATCGCTTCGATCGATCAAATCACCTGACCAGCTTTCCTGCATCCGAGCAGCATTCATCTATTTCGGAACAAAACTCGAACGTCTTACAGTAGCTGTAGCGTGAACCCCGCTGACTTTCCATTAACGTTATTAGATTCGTGGGTCATGAGGATATTAATGCGGTCATGTTTTCTGAACGTGAATGGAATGCAAGTATGATGGATGTCTTTTTTTTTTGTAATGAGCTTGCATACAAATATGGAAGTCGTATGCTTGCTAGCATGGATTTAATATTTTTTACTAAATGCAGGTTTTACTATATGATGCTGATGGTTGCTATCTGTTAGTAATGCAACGCTTGGATGTTTATCTGAAAAGAGATATCCCATTGTACAACGCGATTAAGTTTGTTCACAAGAATTCCGCTACCTACTAGACGGAGAGGTAAATCAATAGCATGATAAGGTGGCGCTATAGTCAGTAATAATAAGTAATAGTCAGTAATAATTATATATTTTTGATGAATTACGTCAACAATAACGTAATTCAAATTTTAACGTTGACGTAATTCATCAAAAATATATAATTATTACTGAAATTATAATATGGTTAAAAGCCTCCATTAATGAAATGATAATATATCATCAATACATTATCAATTTATGTACATCCACAGTTATAGAATAAAAATTAACTCGTTATATTTCGGTGTTTTATATATAAAAAAATCCCCTCAAGTAGGTGCTTGCCACAGAGGTCTGACAGGAACATTTCAGTTTAATACGTCATAGAGGAGATATATGAGGAACGCAAGAGAGCAGAAAGACAACACAAACATCCATGCCTTACCCGGGGCTCGAACCCAGATCACTTTGATCAACATGCAAGCAAGCTCACCTCACATGGGCAGGGCGGGGATGTGAATGATTATAATCATACGGGAACCTCACTGACCACATTAATCAAGGGAAGGTAATGGGACTATGAAATCAAGGGAAGGTAATGGGACATCGTCTCGCTGTTTCTTCGGCGAAGGTTGCAGGGGGTGGCTCGAAGTCGTTCGCCGTTACTCCGGGTCCGTAGGTCACTTCGTTTAGCTTGGAAGACATAAATGATTCGCATTCCACAATCGATGATTATTTAGTGCAAGAGTATTTTAACTTCTGTCACCCTTCTAGCGGCCCATCTCTACTTGAGATCTCCTGCGTGGGCGAGACCCTTGTGACACACCCAGCCTCTAAGTAGGTTTCGAAGTATATCTGAGCATCTCTGTGTCTCTCTGAGTGGGTGTGTGGCTTCTTTGTTCGTCTCCTGTTTCATAGTCCCATCACCTTCCCTTGATTAATGTGGTCAGTGAGGTTCCCTAGCTAGGCTGTTCTCACAATTGGGGCCATAGTGTCGGATGTCCAGGAGAGGCGAGCTGGCCTCCCCACACATGTCCAGCGGTATTCTGACATTCCGTGTCAGACATTGCCATGTGTTCTGTGTCCGTCATGTTCGTGATGCCAAGAGGGTTAATTTATGAGGGTTGTGCGGTGGTTTGAGGTGTGTTTTTCCTCTTCTAGCACACGTGAGGTGGCGTAGCTGTCCTGTCATCCTTTGGGCGGATAAGAGAGGCGTGGGAAGAATTTAGATCGAATTTAATTTTGTTCGTTAGGACGAAAGAATAATTGAGGCATAACAGTATTCGAGAAATTCTTAACAGTGATCAGGAACAGTTCTGGAGATTCAATGTTGGTTACGAAGACTGCTGTCTGAAAACATCAACACAGATGTAGAAATGGACTTGTAACATATTCTGACCTGCTGCGATGCCCTTTTAGGTGAGAAGAGATCCCATCCTTGCATCAGTGTGGATGTTTTCATACAAGCCTTCGTCATCTTCCTCCACATATATATTACGGATAACCTTATGACTTTGTTGTGCACAAACTTTGTCAGCGATAGAGTGGTTAGTAGCTGATTTATAACATATTGGCTACCTATTTCCCCACATATCCCCTGAGACTTTTCATTGCAGTATAAATTGAAGGATCTGGTGTACTGTGGTAATATCGGAACCATTGATTCACATGGGCCATCGACATGGATCATCTCCTGAAATCTACAGAGGCCTTTGAACAGGGGACATTTATGTCACCCTGTATATATAGTAGAACTCTCTATTATAAGTGCTAACGGGGATCTGGTCCAATTCGACTTTGGTCTCTCACAGTTTCAAATATAAGCCTTAATCTGGAATAGTGGCAAGGGTAAATGATATGACACTGAGTTCGATTATGACTCCACAGAATTAAAAGTGTTTCCATCTCAGCCAAGAGCCTTTGTCCTATAATAATTGCTGATGGCAATGAAGCTTCATTGCAAATTTCAATAGAGATTCTGTTTCATCCTACAAAAAAGGTTTGAATAGTTATATGGGCAAGATCCGATTGCTTCCAATTACAGAGTTCCAAATCAACTGTAAATTGTACAACTTTCGGCTTTAGTTTTAATGTAATCCTTTTTTTCATATTTCTTTCTGAGACTATCACCAGAACACTCACATTTCTATTTATCAGAAGTTTATAAGATTTAAGTACATAAAATCTGCTTAAGTTTATACGATTTAAGTACATAAAATCTGCTTAAAAATCACTGAGAAATTGATTAAAACGGAACTTTTAAAATCAAAGTTCGTTGTCAGGTAAATTGACTAGTCCACATTTCATTATGGGAGGGATGATTAAACGAGGGACGAGTCACCGTTATGGCATATATGCGTGTCCGAAAATCTTAAGTCGTCAGCATTTACACAATCGTCCATTACCATCAGTGGTAGTTTACCACTGCATTAATGTTACTAGATCAAGGACTAACTGTTATAATCATATGTGCTCAACTTTGGAGTTATAATAAACCAGCTAAAATGGATTATATTATGTCATTATTAATATACGAAAATTATAATAAACCAGCTAAAATGGAGTAGATGGTTGGCTGGATGTCTGGTTTTGTAGTTGGAAAAATGTTCCCATTCGCACAACAATGTGTGATGCACCAGGGATAGAGAAATGTGAAAAAAAGTGACACTTGGAAAATGTGTGAAAAATAAACAAAGAACTGATATGCATGAAATTCTACTTCAACGTAATTATGTGATTTTATTTTGCTTCGCTTCGCTGATATGCTGTTTTATTCTCCCGCAGACCGCGAAAAGATTCAAAATTCAAAGGTTTTAAAACTGTGGTCACCTTAACCTACTCATTCAGTAATCCTGTCTCTGGAAATATTTTTGCGAATTACTGACAATGTTAAATCAATCCAAGAACTGAAAATTGAATTGATTCGGGTACTATGGAGTTAAAGCATTTAGATACTAAGATTTTAGATACTAATCCCGGATCATTTATTCATTTATTCTGGTACCATTTAGAGGACAAGTCCAGATCTAAATCAAAATAACAGGGCGGGGGGGGGAGGGGGAGATTCGAGTGAAAAGGAGTGGCGGCAAGATATCGAGTCAGAATGAACCTGAACTGTGTTCCGGCATAAACGTTTTCCCTCCAGTTTACAGGTCTTTAACAAATTTCTTGAAACATACGTGTAATATATAAATTTAAAAAATTTTATCTACATTCGGATTGCTGCATTTTTAAAGGAGATCCTGCTTTCTAATAATACATTATGCTACAGATCCTCAAACGTATTTGGCCTGCAATTCATCTTAAACCTCGCAAAAGGCTTGCGTTCCATTTTATAAGGCTAAACTGATCAGTATGAAATGTCAATTGAACAAAAAGTAATATATATATAATTAAACAACGTATAAAGGTGCGAATAATATCCGGATATAATAATCTACAATTTACAATTTCTTGCTTGAATCTGGCTACAACTCAAGTAGAGGTCTACATTTAGGCCTCGACATCAAACATGCCACATACAATATATACTGTATGAAATAATGATAAATTTACAGCAAATTTCTTAATAACGAAATTAAATTAACATAACTTTTGTCACTTTGTTGTAACGCGGTTCTTTGTATAGAGGTCGTTTCAAACACATATTATATCTAATCATTATTATTGGTTTTACTTTACATCAGTACCAATATTTTGGCAAAAGAATGTTTCCACAAATTTCTTTCATTTTGACAAAAACGCTATAGATATGCACCGAAGAGCCAAAACAGTATGACCACTTGCCTAAATGATGTTGGTTCTCCACGTGCTGCCAAAAAAGCTCTTACTCGGCGAGCATGGATGCTACCAGATTTCTAAAAGTGTCTCGTGGTATCTGGTACCAAAACATTACCAACAGATCCTTTAATTCTTGTAAGTTACGTGGTTGAGGTGCCGCAGATCGGATATGCTGTTCCAACACAAACCACAGATGCTCGATTGGATTGGTCTCTGGGGAACTTGGAGACCAGGGCAATACCTGGAAGTCTTCCTCATGTTCCACGAACCATTCTCTAACAATACGGGTAGTGTGGCTTGGCGCATTATCCTGCTGAAAGAAGGCCCTACTAGAGGGTTTTACAATTGCTATGAAAAGATGTACCTGGTCTAAAATGATGTTTAGGTAGGTGGGAAAACGTCATACTTTCCTGCACATGAATGACTGGACCAGAGTTTCCCAATAGAACATTGCCCAAAGCATTACACTTCCTCCACCGGCTTGTTTTCGTCTCACAGGGCATCATGGTGCCAACATTTCCCCAGGTAAACAATGCACACATACCCGGCCGTCCACATGGTGCAACAAGAAAGGAGATTCATAGGACCAGATGACCTTATTTCAATCATTCAAGGTTAAGTTTTGATGTTCGCGTGCCCATTGTGGGCGCTTTCGATGGTGAAACGAGGATAGCATGGGCACTCAGAGCGGCCTGCAGTTATGCAGTCCCATTTTCAGCAGGGTTCGATGTACTATGTGTTAGAGCACATTACTCCCGTCAACAGCATTAAAATTACGGGCGAGTTGCTTCACAGTATCCGTTCTGTTGGCTTGTACCATACGTTAAAGCCTTTGCTGGCCTCCAGCATTGATGAGTCGTGGTCGGCCCACACCTTGCTGGTAGTTCGTGGTTTTTCCCTCCCCTACTACTTTTTGAAGGTACTAACCTCGGCTGACCGTAAGCACCCCACAGCCCTTGCCGTTTCGGAAATGCTCTAACCCAGTCGTCTGGCCATCACAATTTGACCTTTGTCAAACTCACTTAATTCTGCTGCCTTTCTCATCTGAAGAACAAGAATAACACTGATTAACAAAGCTCAGTATCAGGTGTTATTTATACCGTTTCTTGACCTTTACACGCGTTGTCGTTTACCTGCAGCTGCTTCGATTTGCATAAAGATGCGCTGGTCATAATGTTTCGTCTCTTCGGTGTATATTTTCATTCCTGTAATATTAAACAATTTTTCCAAAGTAAAAACAATTCTCTCTGTGTTTCGTCAGCCAATGTGGGACATCTCTGTGATACTGAACTATTCGTATTAATGACCTAAACTTAGGTATGTTTATACTGATTTACTTTATAGATGGCATCTGTTTTATACTGTAATAGCGCATAAAACTCACAAAATATCTCTTTGTTTCGAAATTTTGATATATAAAGGTTCATATTTAGGAGAATGAGTGGGATTCATATTTCCTAAACGAGAGATTACATAGTATAGAGGTAGTCCGTATATAGAAGTTAAGCTAATGAAATTCCACGGATCGGGGCAGCATTTCGTTATACCGTGTTCGTTTTCAGGTAGTTTATAAGATAGAGATTTTGCTATAATATTATAAATTATAATAAATCAATTTTATAGAATCAGATAAATTTATTTAATTTTTTTTTTTGCTGGGATAGATGATGATAGTTTGAAGCACAAGTGAAATGATATCAGGATTAAATTATGCTCTCTGTGAAGGATAGGTGGCCTAAGCATTTCAGGAAAGTTCTAAATAATGTGATTATTTCTACTCCCATTGTAATATGGATAGATGCATTACTGGCTTTAATGATGGCTCTATACAGTATCACATAATGGTAACTAGGCATAAACTGTAAAGACAATTGTGTAGTGAATGATGTGAATCCCCAGTGATGATGTACAGAAAATGGTCATGTCTAGCTCCTAATGTCCGACCCCGGATTCTCGTAATGCAGGCCATTAGTACCTTTCAAAAGAGATATTCTCTTTCGGAAGGGAACGGAATGGGAGGGCTGCAGCTCAGTGTGGCCTACTGATCTGGTCATCTATGGCCACTTTTTCTTTCTTTCAACCATGATGATGTGGGTCAACTTCACAGGGTCTGGTGCGGAATATTTATACTCACTAGACTGGACTGGTTTATGGATTTGAGCTTGGTTATGGATCCTGGACTTGCTGCACTAGTGGGCCTGTGTTGAGGGAGAAACTGCCGCTGGGTTTTCTGTTTGCTTGTGGGTTGCCAGCCCTAAGTGAACAGAGGCACAGGATACCTTATATCAGCTGGTGGATAATCCTGATCAGAAGCAGTCGCAGGTACCTGAACCCCCACTTAGCTAGTTGGGCATCGTCAATCCTAAACTGGAGTAATGTGTCTCAAACAAGCCATATGACTCTTGAAAAGGTCCACTTGAAAAGGTGGTGTCTGAAATTCCTACCAGCATCGGTGACCATTAGCGGAGAAGGGACAGATCTTTGCCCCATGCCTGCGATTAGGGGGTTGCTTGAAATTGTTGGCACTACCTCACTCAATAAACCTAGTTTCTTTAAAAATCCTACTAATCATTTTCTCTCTGCAGGTATGTTGAACAAGAGGACGTTATTGTGATCAACAGTGGCAACGGAACGACGCAGATTTTTATTTCGTCTCGTGAAATTGGATATCCTGCTTGAACTGCACCAAATGTGGTGGGCAGCGATGGCAACGATTAACGATTATATAGTAGAGGATGATCAGTTAGTTCCATAAATAGGTTCACCATCACTCATATGAAATAACAGGTTCTTGGGTTGTTACACCTGTACCGATGTATGCCTCAGACTTTCTGCACCAAGTGAGGTATAGGGATATGTCCACCAATTCACGCATGAGAGTTGCATAGAAACAAAACAGTTTATTTACATTTATTTACAATCACGTGCTGGGATGAGCTCGACTCCGTAGGCCTTTGCTGCTGCCAACAATCATGTAATGAGGTGGAGATCTGCCCTTTGCAGATTCTCGCATTACCGACCTCAAACTCGGTGAAAGGATATTTCATCATCATCGTCGTCGTCGTCGTCGTCGTCGTCGTCGTCGTCGTCGTCGTCGTCGTCGTCGTCATCATCATCATCATCATCATCATCATCATCATCATCATCATCATCATCATCATCATCATCATCATCATCATCATCATCATCATCATCATCATCATCATCATCATCATCATCAAGCAGCCATGCGCTACGGAGGTCCAACCAGACCGTTCTCCAAGCAAGTCTATCCTGAGCTACATCTACTGCATCTGGCCACTGCACACCAATTCTAACAAGGTCCTGTTTGACATTGTCCACCGCATCCTAGGTCTCCCCTTCTTTCTGAGGCCTTTAGGCACACTGTTCATAACCCTATTCGCCAATCTATAATTATCCATACGGGTAACATGGCCAAACCAAAGGAGTCTCTCTCTCCACAATATGCTGCTTAAAAGAGGTTGCAAACTCCTTTGCCTAACCTCATCATTAGTTACAAAGTTGAACCACCTAATGCCCAAGATACTGCGTAAGCATCTGGAATCAAAAGCATCTAGTTTCTTGTTATCTTGTTTACAAAGTCTCCAGGTTTCACTACCATAACTAACCTAGAAAGAACCAAACTATTATACAGTCTAATTTTAGTCTTTAGGTGTATACGCCTATTTCTCCACACTCTCCATAGATTTTTAAAAGTCCCGGCAGCAATCCCTTTTCGTCTGTTAATCTCATGCCGCACATCATCATTATCTGTTACATAGCTCCCAAGATACTTAAACTGTGACACCTGCTCCAGACTGCAACCATTCAGATTAACTGAATCACAGCCTGCCTGACCAATCTTCATCACTTTAGTTTTCTCTCTGTTTATAACCAAACTTACTCTACTACCTGTTTCATCAACAGCTCGAATGAAAGGGTTCATCTCATTAACATCATTTGCCAAAAGGACTAAATCATCAGCATAATCTAAATCGGAAATTTTCGTATCTCCAGTCTATTTAAGGCCAAAATCTTTTCCTTGCAGTGAATTTCGCATAGCATAATCAATAACCGAAATAGAAAAATGGAGACAAAATGCACCCTTGTCGAACACCAGAAGTAATGCTAAACCAATTGCTACAAGCCTTACCAAGTCTCACACACGACTCAGTGTTATTATAGAGAGCTTTCATTATGTTAACTAACTTGTCTGGTATACCATATGATTTCACAATCAACCACAAATTATGACGATCAACAGAGTCGAAAGCCTTTTTGAAATCAACAAAGCTAGCAACCAAAGGTTTCTGAAACTCTAAACATTTCTCAAGAATCTTCCTAAGTGAAAATATCTGATCTACACATCCCGTACCACTTCTGAATCCACATTGTTCATCACGCAATTGACTGTCAACCAGATTCTTAATTCTATTAAGCACAATGGAAAGAACTTTACCTGGTACAGAGAGTAGGCTGATACCCCTATAGTTATCACAAGAACTGCGATCACCTTTTTTGAAAATAGGGATAATAATAGCTCTGGTAAAATCTTTAGGAACCATGCCTTTATCATAAAAGGTATTCAGAATTTCAGTCATCCAAGTGGTAATCGAAACATTCTCAGCTCTAAGC
Organism: Ryuthela nishihirai; assembly: GCA_038380435.1. Lineage (NCBI taxonomy): Eukaryota > Metazoa > Arthropoda > Arachnida > Araneae > Heptathelidae > Ryuthela > Ryuthela nishihirai. Next base: position 77,458,466 of record JAWZYU010000007.1, on the reverse strand, counting down.
ATTTCCGTAGTAATTTCATCTACCCCTGGGGATTTATGTAGTTTAAGTTTAGAAACAGCCAAAATAACTTCAGATTGTGTTATAGGGCCAACATTAAAGCCACCAATGCATCTATCATCATTGCAAACAATGGGAGTAGAACTAACCACATTGTTTAGAATATCACTGAAATGCTGAGCCCACCTAGCCATGACAGAATCCTCACCTTCTATAACCTTACCTTGTTTATCCTTCATCCCTGTATATCTGTCCGTTTTCTACCACACAAAACATTAACTATCAGGTACAGCTCTCTGCTGTTGTGCTGTCTAACTGCTTCCTCGTCTTTGTCATCCAAGCCAATAAGCCAAAGATTCTTATCAGCAGCTAACTGATCCTTTACACGTTTATTAAATTCTCTGTAATGCTTTCTATTAGGACTAGAAGGGTATTGATTAAGGACATACCTGCAGTTCCTCCTTTTTGAAATAAGCTGAAGTGCCTTATCACTTAAATAATTCACTCTCCTCTGCTCCTTTTTTCCTAAAAGAGTACTGTTAGTTTCAAAAAAGCCTGTTTAAAATGATCCCGTTCTTCCTCAACTTCAGTAGTAAGCATACCATAGCTGTCATGATGACTAAATAACCTATCATGGTAAGCTTTGGATATAACTGGGTCTTTCAGAGCTTCAGTATTAAAAGCAAATTTTTTAACCCTAGCACAACACTTTTTAAGTTTAAGTTGCAACACACTTTTAACAAGGTAATGGTCAGATCCAATTTCAGCTCCCCTATATGACCTGGTATTCCTAACAGAACTAGCCCATTTGTTGTTAATTAATATATAACTAATCATATTCTTATGCAGCCCATCGGTTGAAACCCATGTGTATTTATGTATGTCGCGATGTTTGTAATATGTGTTAGTTATTCTGAAAACATTGAGTTTACTTACCTGTAGGAGACGTTGCCCATTGCCATTGCAGCTACCAATACCAAAAGGGCCTATTACTCCTCCCCAAAGATCAGAGTCAGTACCAACTTTGGCATTGAAGTCACCATGAACAAGGGTAATATCTCCTTTCTTGACAGAATTCAAAATATCCTGAAGTTGTCCGTAAAACCTATCCTTCTCATCCTCATCGGCATCCTCAGTGGGAGCATAACAGCATATAATATTCAAGTCTTTAACGCTTGTCTGAAATTTTGCTGTAAGAAACCTTTCATTAATGCACTCATATCCTAGGAGAGCATCACTAGCGTGTCTGCCATAAAGCAGACCCAAAGCCTTGGTGATGGTTATTGTCGTCCCTCCCTGAAAAGAGAAATTTAAGATTATTTTTAAGAATCTTACCTTTATCTGTCCATCTGGTCTCTTGCAAGAACCTCACCAAGAACCGAACCTTGATTCTCATATAGAATCGAACCCTCTCCTTAACGGTTTTGTTTCAGTAAGAGTGGCGTTTCTTGATGAATGTTGTTCAAACGTCTTTCGTGTTTAACAGCGATGCTCAAGACTGTTGTTTACTCTCGCTGTCTTAGTTTGCAGCCCCACCCACACACACACGCCCGAGGCTAGTTGTAAAAAGGGTTTTTGGACTCGACAGTCTGTGCAGGCAGTCAGCTCAAACTCGTAAACAACAGGTATGAGTCACATCCCCATCATATTACTTCTAGAAACACACTTAATACATAAAATATTTATAACAAAAAATGGCAATAAAAATGCAACAATTAATAAAAATGAATATATTAGAGGGACATGACAGTTATATAGAGATTATTCTCTTGATGTCCTCAGGCAGGAATTCCAGCGCTATAACCTAGATATTCTAGGCTTGCAAGAGACCAAATGGACAGGTAAAGGTCAGATACTTAAAAATAACTTTAAATTTTCTCTTTTCACGCAGGGAGGATGGAAAGCATCTCCAACGTGTAGGTTTGCTTCTCAGGAGACATGCTGTGATCCTCTTCTGGGATATGACTGCATTAATAAAAAATTCCTTACAGAAAAATTTAAAACAAAAATTAAAGATTTGAATGTCACCGGTTGTTAATGCCCCCACAGAGGAATCTGATGAGAACGAAAAGGATACGTCTTACAGTCAGCTTCAGGATATTATGAATTCCGTGAAGAAAGGAGATATTTATATTGTGCTAGGTGACTAGTGGTACTGATTCTAACCTTTCAGCAAGAGTTTTAGATCCCTTTGGCATTGGTAGTTCCAATGGCAATGGAAAACCTCTCCTACAGGAAACTAAACTTAATGGTTAAAAAATGGAGAACTAACACATACTACAAACAACCAAAGTTGCGAATAACTAACACATACTACAAACATCGGGGCATTTATAAATATACATGGGTTTCACCTGATGGGTTGCTCAGGAATATGATAGATCATATTTTAATTAACATCAAATGGGCTAGTTCAGTTAAGAATACCAGATCATACAGGGGAGCTGAAATTGGGTCTGACCAATAGCGTTTTGACGAAACACACACTAGGCTATCGCTTCGTTTGCTCGCTACTGGTTATTTCCGCACAACACTTCAATTGAATAAACTTGAAAGGGAAATTATTGCCGATGGTTTCAAATGAACCAATTTTTAACGCAGATGCAATTTATCAATCTTTGAATAAAAATAATGCCTGGACGAAAATGTAAAAAACGGAAAAATATATCTGCCGAATTTTGCACTAAAGTAAAACAAACGTAGTAAAATTCAATCGCTGTATCCTCTTTGATAAACAATTTCAAAAAACAAGAAGGAACTTTTGGAATATTCTGATGTGAGACAGAAGTTATTCAAAATTCCTCTTGTAATAACATTTTTTCACTGAATTACTATAGTGTGAAAATTATCAGCTATTGCAAATTTAAGTACTTTTTCATAAACATTTACTTAAAAAATATTCAGCGCGGTTAGCAACTATATCTGGAAAAGAAATGCATAAAATTAGAAAAATGAATGATACATTTATAACATATATGCTAAATCTCATTGAAGAAATACATGAAACTTCTAAATGTGAGGAGGTGAATATTAAAAATTGCAAAATATTTAGAAGTAAATCATTAAATGGCATATACTAAACCAATTAAAGAAATGCATAAATCTCCTAGAGGGTGAGTGAAAAAATATTGAGAATTTCGCAAAACTAGGAGTAAATAAATTAATTCATATATAGTAATCCAACTGAAAAGATACATAATTCTCCCAAAGAGAAGTGGAAAAATATTAAATATTGCACAATATTGGGAGTGATTCAATTAATTTATATTAATTTAGGTTAAATCATAAACCTAATGCAAAAATCCATAAAGCTGTTAAAGTGATAAAATATTCGCACATAATTAGCCTGAGGGATTTAATGAAATCATGTACTAATTCAAATGAAAAAAATGTTTGAAACTATTAAAGTTGAAGGAAAAAATATAAAGGAAATAGAAAATTAATAGGGGTAATGATTAATTTAAGTCAAATATATATATATTCAAATAACTTTAAAATACATATCAACTTTTCTATGAGTGAAAATGAAAGTAAATAGAACACAAAATAAGCCAATTCAGTGATAAATATTTATCATGTACTTTGAACTAGATGAAGAAATATATGTGCTTTCCTAGAAATGAAAAATGGTTCATTACATATATATACGATAGAGGGTGGACAAGATTCGTGATTCAGTTAAATCATATAAACAAACTAATTGTTGACATATTCAGAAACCAACACAAAAGCTGCAGAGTAGTGACTCAGATAAATGGTATACACTAACACTTAGACTACCAGATATGTCAGTGAAACAAGCATAGAAGGTACCTAAAAATGGTGATTCAGATGAATAATGAGGACTACGTAATTGATATTTTTGCCTTGTCATAATTAGACTGCTTATCCCTCATATAAATTTAAGTTTTTAGTAACATTTATCAAATTAAGCTAAAAAAACCCCAAACTATTCATAATATTTCAATCACATTTAATGGCATACACTTTCTCACTCTAGGTATTAATGAAATGCCAACTTGAACGAAATCATTTTACATTCAAAATGCAATGATATATCAGTTCAAATGCAATGACCATAAAGTCTAATTATTTACCACTGAAATATCAGTGGTCTGCCAACTCTAATCTAAATCAATTTAGCACTGAAATATCATCAAATGTCAAATTTAAGTCATTTTACCATTTAAATGTAAGTAAAATATAAACTATACAACCAAATCATTTTTACCAATCAAATATCAGCGAAATGTTAATTATCAACCAAATCATTTTATCAATGTCAGCGAAATATGAACTGCAAAACCAAATCATTTTATCAATGTCAGCGAAATATGAACTGCAAAACCAAATCATTTTATCACTTAAATATCAGCGAAATGTGAACTGTAAACCAAATCACTTTACCACTTAAATATCAGCGAAAGGTCAACTATAAACCAAATAATTTTACCAGTAAAATATCGGCGAATTTCAACTGTAAATCGGCGAATTACATCATAATTTGACGATTATGATTACATCATAATTAGTAATTTGCAAGTAATGAGGTTATATATAATTTTAGCACTAAAATATCAGTGAAATATCAGCTATAAACCAAATCATTTTACCACTAAAATATCAGCGAATGTCGTTTATGAACCAAATAATTTTATCATTCAGGTATCACTGAGATTTCAACAGTAAAACCAAATCACTTACCTATTAAAATTTTCAAAATTCCATTTACCTTAAGAGTTCTTGAAAACGATGAAATTCTGATCGAAATCATCTTCACAAAACAGTGAATTGCTGTTGCAACCAATCCCAATCGCAGTCGAGTCATGGTAGTAGGCCTAACGAAAGAACTATCACAAAGTGACTCACAGAAAAATTATGTGCACAAACTATCTACAAATCGCTTTACTGATTACACCTGAGGACGTTAAACATCTCACTTTGTATTCACCTGAAAAACGTGTAATATATATCTACTACAAAAGTTAAAAAAGTTCAAAAATGCCGCCACAGCACTGCATCGTGGCCAGCGAGAACAAGTGAGACTGGTCAGTGAGAACAACTGAGACTGGCCAGTGAGAACAAGTGAGACGAAAAGCTCACGGGACGCTTGCGCTGCTTTGCGACGCGGCCCACTTGGACAACCATTGTTGTGACGTATTCCGAAGGTGTTGGCTTTCAACTGTAGGCGGTATTGGTCTGACCATTACCTGGTCAAAAGTATTTTGCAGCTGAAGTTTAAGAAATGCTGTGTTAAGGTAAAAAAAAGTAGCTATAACACTGAATACCTGAAAGATCCAGATATAGCTAAAACATACCATAAGAGACTACTTAGTCATTATGACAATCGTGGTTTGGTTACTGCTGAAGTTGAAAAGAATGGGATCAGTTTAAACAGGCTTTTCTTGAAACCAACTGTACACTTTTGAGTAAAAGGGAAGAGAGAAAACCAAATTAGAATGATAAAGCTATGGACCTTATTTCTGAAAGTAGGAAGTGCAGGATTAATATGAATCAACACCCTACTAGTCCTTGCAGAAGGCATTATAACGAGCTTAATAAACTTGTAAAGGGTCAGTTAACAGCTGATAAGAATCTTTGGCTTCATAGCTTTGCTGACAAAGTTCAGGAAGCAGTTAGATAGCACAACAGCGAGAGATTGCACCAGATTATTAATGTTTTATGCGGGAAGAAACAGAGAGGTACACAGGGATTGAGGGATAAACAGGGGAAGATGGTTGAAGATGAGGATTCTCTGATGGCTAGGTGGGCTGAGCATTTCAGAGAAGTTGTAAATAACATGATTTTTTCTGCTCCCATTGTTTCTAATAAGGATAGATACATTGCTGGCTTTAATAATATCCCTAAATCACACTCTGAAGTCACTTTGGCAATCTCCAAATTAAAACTGCATAAATACCCAGGGGTTGACGAAATCACCACTGAAATGCTTAGAGCTGGGAACATTTGTGTTGTCACATGGCCGACTGCAATTTTGAATATTTTTTTATGATAAAGGTGTTGTTCCTAAGGATTTTACCAGAGCTATCATTGTTCTAATTTTTTAAAAAGGTGATCGCAGTTCTTGTGATTATTATAGTGGGATTAGTTTACTTTCTGTTCCTGTTTCTTTGCATGATTATGCTTAATAGAATTAAGAATTTGGTTGATGGACGACTGCGTGATGAACAGTGTGGATTCAGAAGTGGTAGGGAATGTATTGATCAAATATTTTCACTTACGCAGATTCTTGAGAAATGTTTAGAGTTTTAGAAACCTGTGGTTTCTAGTTTTATAGATTTTCAAAAAGACTTTTGACTCTGTTGATCGACATAATTAGTCGTTGATTGTTAGATCATATGAAATACCTGATAAGTTAGTTAGTGTAATGAAAACTCTTTATAATAACACTGAGTCGTGTGTGAGAGTTGGTACAGTCGCTCAAAAAAGTATCCGAACGCCATGGTTGATTACAGAATTCAGAAAAAATATCTGGCAACGATTTTTTTAGAAATTAGTGATCTGGCAACCTTCGCGTTACGTGACACGAAGGTTGCCAGATCACTAATTTCTAAAAAAAATCGTTGCCAGATATTTTTTCTGAATTCTGTAATCAACCATGGCGTTCGGATACTTTTTTGAGCGACTGTACATCTTTCAGCGATTGGTTTAGCATTTCTAGTGGGGTTAGACAAGGGTGCATTTTGTTTCCTCTTCTGTTTTGTTTGGTTATTAATTATGTTATGCGAAAAACCGTGCAAGGGAAAGATTTTGGCCTTAAATGTTCTAGAGATTTTAAAATTCCTGATTTAGATTATGCAGATGATTTGGTCCTGTTGACTAATGATGTTGATGAGATGAATTCTTTCATTAGAGCTGTTCATGAGAATGGTCCGGCAGTTGGTGCTTCAGTCGCTCTGACTGGTTGCGCCTTGAGGAAGTGTCTCAGTTTAATTATCTTGGGAGCTATGTAACAGGTACTGGTGATGTGCGGTATGAGATAAATAGAAGAATAGGGATTGCCGCTGGTCTTCTAAGAATCTATGGAGAGTGTGAAAATATTAGGCTATATAATAGTTTGGTTATTTGTAAGGTTAGTTATGGTAGCGAAACATGGACCCTTTATGAGCAGGATAACAAGAAACTTGATGCCTTTGATTCTAGATGCTGTTTTGGGAATTAGGTGGTCTAACTTTGTAAGTAATGATGGGGTTATAAGAAGTAATCATCAACCTCCTTTGAGCAGTATATTGTGCAGAGAGAGAATGCGTTGGGTTGGCCATGTTTCCCATATGCATAGTTGCAGATTAGCAAACAGGATTATGAACAGTGTGCCTAAGGGTTTCAGGAAAAGGGAACCTAGGAAGCGATGGGCAGATAATGTCAAACAAGACCTTGCTAGAATTGGCCTAATGTACCCAAATGCAGAAGCAATAGCTCAGAACAGACATGTCTGAAGACGAAAATTATACGGTCTGTTGGACCTCCGTAGCCCATGGCTGCATGAGGATTTTGTATGTATGTATGTGTTTTCAGTTTAATCTGTCCCCTTTTTTGGACTAGTTTAACACCTAGTCTCTTTATGTATTTGCATTTCAAAATATGCTAAAGTTGAAAATGCAGATTTCCATAGACAGTTAATTAGAAAAGGTATTACCTATTTTGTTGCATTCCTGGAGAGCGCTCAATCGAATCGCACTTGCAGACCGAAACCGTTTACGATTGATTTTTATTTAAACTTTTGCTTTTTTGACCTGAATTTCTTTTTTCAAATCCTTTTAATTATCTGGCGACATCATTGACTTGCAAGCCTCAGTTTGAGAACTGTTGAATTAGAATTTTGAAACTAAATTTGTTAGAATCAACGCATTCGTTTTCAATATATATATTTGAACCATGATACTGCATTTTTTAATCAGTTTAATTTTCCTGTTAAAATAAAGTGCATAGATATCTCCGAAGCAATTTCTACAAACACCAAAGCTATTTCTTAAACATAGTGGATCTAATCAAAGAAGGTTTAAGAATCCCTTTTGTTGGTTTTCCCTCAGCGCACTTGAATGACGTGCATTGCCCTGAATTGAGAGGGTTTTATCGCTTCCTGAGAAGACGTAAGTGACAATAAACTGCTTCTGGAAAGCTCTAAAGATGTGGTTTCTGGAAAACTCTAAAGCATCGGATGCAGTCTCAACCGCATCCGATGGAGCCATTTTTCTTCTTAATCTTATCACCGGTTACGTGCTTCGTAACGTCTTGTTTATAATCTAATATTATCTGTCCCTATCATCTTTTCTGGAAGAGGGAAAAGGTAGCATCTTATTAAAAGGTGCAATTCGTATCATCATCATACTTGTAGCGATCTTCATACAAGAATTTTTTAAATATATTTGTTTCTTATGAGAATACTTTACAATTATACTTTTAACTTATTTTTAATATGGGGATTAGGGGAGAACTTCGGTGAGAAAGGGAATCCCAATGGACGTTGAAAGACCCCGTAAGGCAAATTAAGCTGTGAAATCCGTGTATAGAAATGTTTGCAAGTTGAAAACACAAGCTGAAAAACCTGAACTGAAGGATAACATCTGTCTTCTAACATCTGCTAGTTGATACCCGTCTATCCAGATCTAAGCCCTTGTGACCTGGCCATTTATATCAATGTGCGCAGAAATATTCTGCTTAAAAATAAGGCAAATCAATCCTTTAAGAAGCTATACAGTGATACAAGAAGCATTCTAGAAGAGTTAAAGGTAGAAGACAAGAATAGTAATTATTGACAAAGAGGTAAAAGGAAATAGTCATAAAAAAATAAGCGGTTACTGATTCTAGTGGGCTTTTAACATTTGCATGGGTTTGTTTTGCTTTAACTCTTAAATTATTCCAAGCATTCTTCTTATAAATATACTTCTCTTTTAGTAAAAGGTTTATTTACAACCTTTTACTTTTAATAAAGATTTTTAAGTATTTTTTCAATAAAAGTAAGTTTTAAGTTCGAAGATGAATTAAACCCGTCTTTGGGTACACAAAAAATGGTCACGACACGCAATAAATAAGCGAAAAATTAATAAAAGAGAAGAATGAATGTGTAAATTTTCCCTTATGGCTCGTATAAGTTTCGTTCAGCAATCAGGTTTGCTGAGAGCAAGTATTAGGATGGTTTATAAGGCAAAAAGAGAATTATAGCAGACTCAGAATTAGTGGTATTTACGAGTGTCATAGCGCAGTTGGCAACTGAACAAATTGTGAGAATGCGCAATTCACACTTATTTAGTTCTAATAGATCATAGATTGATTGACATTGATCAATATCTCGATTTTCAACAATATTCGTTCAGTATTTAATGAGTTATGGAAGTTCAAATATTTAACAATAGCAATGTCAGTTTTAAGAAACTTATACAAAACTGAAGAATAGTGAAAGAATTCTTTACACAAAGTTCTAAAATACAAATTTATTTAATTAAACATTTTTTTTCGAGCCGTCCCATGGCCGAGTGGTTAGCACCCTTGACTAGTGATCTAAGGGACCTGGGTTCGAGCCTCGGGTTAAGGCATGGATGAGTGTGTTGTTTTTCTGCTGAGGTCCAGACATCGTCTCAGATCTTCTAGGATGGCATATAAACTGACAGGCTCCTGTCAGACCTCTGTGACAAGCAGCTGCTTGAGGGGGGGGGGTTATTTATTTTATTTATAAACATTTTTATACAATACTAATTAATAAGTTTTAACTAACATCTGAAGTCAATTTTTGTGACTGGCATTGTTATCGCTAAATATCCAAAGTTCCATAACTCATTAAATACTGAAAGAAATATGGTTGAAAATCGAGATATTGATTTATTTGATTGAGATTTTTATCTGCAATCACATTTTTTAAAACAAAAAACTTATTTTAGAAGCTTTGACGTTAGCTTCCCATTGACTTAACATAGGGATTTTCCTTAATTTATGGAAAACAGTGTATTTATCAAGAAAACGTTTTAAAAATTTAAGGCTAGTACTACGAAACTTTTCAATTTTCGTCATGGAATGTGCAGGTCATGAAGTTTTCATTGGGAAAAATAAATTGACCCCTTATCCCCAGGAGAGTGGGAAAAACGCAATTTTATTGTTTTAAGAGATAATTGTTTATTTATAGAGATAAATTAAAAATTCTTTTTGTGTTGGATAGGTATTGATGAAACACTACGATTTGCACTCTCCAAAATTTCCGCCAAAAGCTATAATTCCGCCTACTAATGACTAATGGTGCAAAAATTTAAAAATTCTGAAATATTAAACGAATATTACAAACGTATATTTACGCTAGAAATTTTAAATTTTGGTAGTGGGATGTGAAGATTGCCAGGTTTCCATTGACAAAAATCACGTGACCGCTTACTCCAGGGGGGAGGAAAAAACAACTCATCTTTTAAAGTGATAACTGGGAAACTCGTTTTGTTGTTGGATTGATATTAATGAAGTATTATAATTCGCATTTTTCCAATATTTTGGTAGTTTAATTTATATCGCTAAATATTACTAAATATAGAAACGGGAAACTGTTAGCGAATTTGGCAAATGATCTGCATATGACAGAAATTTGAAATTTTGGTGGTAGAGTGTCAAGAGATATTCCTCTGAGAGCAATAATCTACCCCACTTTTCTCAGAGTGGTATGATAAAAGAAACTCTTTAAATTTAAGATATAAAAGACAAAAACTTTCTATGTTTTTTATGTACTAATAAAATACTATTGCTTGTATTTCCTCCAGCATCCATTAGCTGGAATTAAAACATTTAAGGAGTGAAGAAATGGTTAAAAAAAACTTCATTCTCTTTGAAAATATGCGGCAGAGGTGATATGCTTTCTTCTAGTTAAGAAAAAAAAAATAATTTCGATTGCAACTGCTACGAATTATTCAAGCTCCCCTCATTTCGGGATGTCATTAACGAGACTCCTCTTACCTCAGTCCCATCCAAATGACTTTGGAGTGAATGGATACCGGCGAGGCCATTCTGCCCCCATACAGTGCGTGCTTCTCATATACAGAAGCCACGACTAGATGTTTCATCCACAGGCAATATCGAAAGGATTAAACAAATACAGTAAACATATAAAAATTCAATGTATTTGAATTTAATACAGTTCAATTCTTGGGGGAATTTTTATCTCTTGTGGGATGATGAATACTTCTGTTTAGTGGAAAAGGTAATTTTGAATAAGCATCGTAATCTTCTTAGCTTGGTGCAGAGCTAACCACAAGGCAGAAGCGTAATCCTCCAATGAATAATGAATGCCATGATCCTCGATTATTCAATGGCATTTAGAAATGTTTCCCCTCCTTTGCGTAGGAATAAGATGAATCGTATGAAGATCACGTGAACAGATGTTGAAGGTTATCAAATGATACATGTGTCAAAGCTCATCCAGATTCGAAGCTCAGTAGCTTTGAAAACAAATGTTTTATCCGAATCTATCGCTGTATTTAAGTTAAAGGCCTCAAACAGATCTTTCTACATCGTGAATTTTAGAAGTATTTATTCATTAAACATCATCGGAGCTGTTCATAGCACTGCTTGATTTGAATATTGTTTTTCAAAATTGAGAAGAAAAGAAATAAAAAAACTAACAAGCTTAGAAAACCTTCATTTATTACAACATATATTTTGAAGAACAGTTATTTGTACTATATAATTTATATATTTTATTCGCATTTCGAAATATTAAAATAGATTTGTTTAACACATTGATATAAATTGTGGAGAAAACTTCCTCAATCGGTATTTTTCTGTTAGATTTGAATCGATGTACAAGAGTGAGTTCTTAATCTTGCAACTGAAACAACATCGAAAAACTTTATGTAGGAATTGCTCAGTAAACTAGAGACACACAGTTTGTTTTCCTTTATTTCGCTTATTGCAACCAAAGAAGACATTACTCTTCCTGTGATAGAGAATTCGAGTTGTTTACTTTGAAGTAGGATTGTTCATATCGATATGTTGATGAAATCTTGATCAGATGCCTATTTTCGAATTTTTTATCGATCGGAGGTCCGTAAGAGTCTCACTCTACAGACACAACATGAAAAGCTCTCCCTCCTTTCCATGCTGTGGGAGAGCTGGTTGGCGTGGCCATTGCTCCATCCGACGGCTTCTCGTTTCCAAATGACAACAGGGCAGCCGTTAGGACAATGAAGGCCAGACGAAGCATTCCTGTTTCTTGGAAACTTTAGTCCAGGGCTCAGCCAGCAGACTGTCGATTCTGGGAATCGACAGTCAGCTGAGTGGCTGCCGGATATTTGAGATTCTACGCGTGACGCTCACCCCTCTCATGGGACGCAGCAGAGAGAGACACTCTCGCATGGCCATTGGAGAAGAAAGAGCGTCGTCTTGGAGGTGAAGCAAAGAGTTAGACTGCCACCTCAGGCTGAGTTTTAGTCTTATTCTGTAGGTCCTTCTGAGGCTGTATGATGTAAATTAGTTAATAAATAGATTATATTTATATCATCTAAATCTAGAGTGACAGACCCGGGATTTTACTCCTACCCACGGTAGTTCAGTCGGCAGTCCAGAGTAGGAAGTCTATAAGGCCTCTAGCTCAGTTGTAGAGCACGTGGTCTCAAACGGTCAAGGGTTCGTATCGCATCCGGCTGAAGACAATATTTTCTCTAGGATCGACGTTTAGAGTGATTTTTTAAAATAATCTTAATTGCTCATCAATATATAATCAATAGCTATTTAACTTTTCAGTATATATATATAGAGAGAGAGATATTAGGTTGGTGCAGATGAAATGTCCATTTTTAGCTGGTAGACATGCTTGAACCTTCCAGCAACGTCACATGGTCGGTATACAAGGTGGTTATAATTAAACTGACAGTACTCAGAGCGATGTAGCGAAGGATATGCTCGACGGATCACAGAGGAAAGTGGTGGACAGCTTAATAAGAATATGGGGTAGAGAATTTGCGAATAAAAATAATTAGTTAGCGTTAATGCCACCAGGTAGCGTGAGTGCGCTAAAATAAAGAAAATACCATATTGAACAAACATAACCTTTATTTTACAAATCAATATTCTCAATATGTGAACCATTCGTATGCAAAATGTACACGTTTTGTATACATTTTACCCTTAAAGGGAGCAATTACAGTGTTCAAAAGATTCCGAAAGTGCGAATGATAATATTTTGTCATTTCCTATCTAACCGTAAAAAAGGATTTTTTAATTTATTTCTAAATACAAACAATTATCTGCTAAAACAAAAAAATTGGTCGTGGTATATGAAGATCACGAAATTTCCACTGTCAACAATGAATTGTCCCCTTAGACCCAGAGGGGGTGGGAAAACACGCATTTTTAACAAAGACATCATGGCGGCTTCCTAACAGAAACATCATGGCGTTCACATTCCACCACCAAATTTTAAAATTTCTACCTTAAATACGTCGATTTACAATATTTATCTGAAATTTTGGAATTTGCAAATTTTTCCACTGTTACAGGGTGCAATTATAGTTTTCCGAAGATTTAAAAAGTGTAACTCATAATATTTTATCAATTCCCATCTAACCCAAAAAGATTTTTTCATTTGTCTCCAAAAACAAACAATTATCTGCTAAAATTAGAAAGGTGTGTTTTTCCACCCTCTCTGGGTCTAAGGGGACAATTCATTGTTGACAGTGGAAATTTCGTGATCTTCATAAACCACCACCAAAATTTCCCATTTCTAGCATAAGCACATCGTTTGCAATATTGGTTTGAAATTTTTGGATTTTGAAACTTTTCCACTGCTAGAGGGCGTAATTGTAGCTATAGAGAGATTCTTAAAGTGCATATCGTACTATTTCATCAATATCTATCCAACAC